>OX421889.1:33306619-34641752 GCA_949128085.1 Cetonia aurata | reverse complement strand
AACTTTTAGTGACGGACCTGACGATTTAAACACATTCCACCCTTAAGATTTGAATAGGGAAGATGGGTCTGGTGATAACTCATATAAAAGGTCTTTTAATTCGCTTTAGGACAGCATGTATCAAAAAGTCATTTTTTTTAATCCATAAACAAAAAGTGCATAATTAGCGACACGATTGAAATAGAATCGCTTTAAATCACAGACCTGATAGACTGCCAATGAACCGTATGCGCATCGCTACGGCGGCGCACCATCAAAAGATAAAGAACATCTTGGAACACAGATGTCAGTTCACCGAAAAACAAATTCGGAAAGTAATGGTCTTGACAGGCCACAAGATTCCACAAGAAGAAAACTTCCTAACGACTTTTGTTTATTTACTATCAAGTCATGTCCCCAAAACACTTTTTCTAGTTTATCCCATCATTTGTTAGATATGTCACCTCTGGAAGAAACTCGTGTTTTAATTTTAAGTAAAACCATAATATCATCTTATAGCAAAAATAGATTTCATAATTTAGCGAAGAAGTTTACAGAAAAAATGCAAGGAAAATCAATAAGGAAGGAATTAAGTAAACTAATATTATTTAATCATCAATAAATATACAACACTGCAGTATATTATTTACTCCTAAAGACAATATACAATGTTGGATTGTTATGACAAATCGTGAAGATCTCAAGAAACTTGTATTAGATTTTTCCTACGTATTTTTATATGGCGTTGAAAGAATTTTTTTCTTTTCTCTCTTATTAAACCTGAGAACGAATTAAGTATGTTACCGGTTCATCGTAAGTTTAGAAACTGTCTATAGTTCTAAGCTGTCCACAACTTTAATAAAAAAAAAAACAATGCCATATAAAACACATAGGATAAAATCTAACATATGCTACTAATTATCATTACAAATTGGAAGTGCTATTAAAATAAAGAGTTTTCCTACTTTTTATTTTCATCAACTGTACATCTGTCGCCACTAATAGAAGTAATTTTCACAGGTTTATAATGTTTATATATTGGAATGGAGACTTATGACTTATGTATATCGATTGGTGATTCGATCAGCTGATGTCGTTCGTCTATAAGATCACGACATTCATGCTTGCAAACCGCGAGGAATAATGTCATTTATTAAAGAACGAATCGTACACATATTACAGCTAGTCGAATCAAATTGATTATCACGAAAATTACTCATCAAAAACCCTGACGCCTCTATCCGCATTTCGGGAAACGCGAAACAGAACATTGCATGACGTTCATTCATCAGGTAAACATGCGAATATTACTCACGCAGATCTTAGCAAGCAATACACACACAGACCTACGCGTTATCAAATTGCAGTTTTCGTAAACTCTTCACAAGTCCATTTACGTGTAACCATGTGTAAGCTACCTATGTATACACATAGTATAAATGTAAGAATACCGTTTAGTATGCTTATCGGGCAATTCTGTCTATGCATTTACTTGCGCTGTATCCTCGTATTTTGCAGACGCATTGATATAGAGTTTTTGCCGATTACTGTTAGGAAATTTAAGGTAAAAACAATAGCGATGATTCATTTCTGTAGGTAATCGTTTTGGAGGAGACTGGGAAAAACGTATTTTTGAAATGCGTATGTCACATATTAGTATATAGCGTATTTTTCTTATACAAGCTCAGATATTTAACCCTATATTGTGTTGCCGAACTTTATGAGAAGCCAATTCGTTCATCTGTGTGATGTTAATTACATTATAGAATAACAGTGTGCGACTTCCATACTGATTAATATACAATTATAATAATGATATTTATTTCATCTAGCGAAGCAAGATGGTTAAACACATCTGCTCTGTTTCAAATATATGATTGCGCAGAGCAAATACTTTTACTATTAATATAATGAACGTTTTCATTCAACCTATGAATAAAGGTCATTACGGTATGTTATCTGTTCGTCGGATTTTTGATATTTGGATTACAGATTAATTATACAGGGTGGCCCAACTCATATGGCGCGGGCTCTATATGGAAAAGCATATGATTTTTTGAAATTTTTTTTCTTTGGTTGAATGCTAGACCTTTGTATGTACAATTTAAAATTATTTTCAATTATACAGGGTGTTCGAAAAAAAAGATCCATAACAAAGTTACCTTTTTTTAAATGGAACACCCTATATATAATGACATATTTGGAATCTAACGACCAAATTAGGGCAAGTTTATACAATACTCCATATTCCTAAAACCATCGGTTTTCTAGATATTTTAAAATTTATGAAATTGCAGTACAAAATGTAAGTTTGATTTTTACTGTGTAATCCAAAATTAAACACAGCTACCTACATTCATCATTCAGCTAAGAGGCTAAGCAATGAAATGAAGTGGAATTTTAGTCACACAGTTATACAGAGTGTTCAAAAACGCTTGTTTAAGTTTGATGACTTTTGCAGTAAATTAACTTTCTTATCTTAAATAGAACACCCTATATCTGATGATACTATCCGACGTAGAATTTAATTCCCTTTCAAAATATATTAGGGTTCCCTATACCTAACATGAATAGTTTTCTTCTGGTTAGCATTTCATTTTTCCGAGGACTACATTTAATACAATTTATTTAAATTCAGTTGGCTTAGAAATAGTTACTAAGCATGTATAAACAATTTATCATTATTTGACAGCAATCAATTGTTTATCGTTAAAAAAAATTCTAAATATATTTCAGGGTTTGCAGGAATTTTAATAAAATAAATCAGTATATTTGAAGTTTATTAGCTAAAGTAAATTTTTGAAATATTGTAATTTTTACATAAACAAAACAAATAAAAAAGGCATACACTCAATAACAAGCATGTGCGGTTGAAAAAATATAAACAAACACATTGAATATTTTTTTCTAAATCAGATGTTCAAAATGATTTAGAAAAATGATTTAAACGATTGATGCACGTTTGTTAACATATCTGATGGGGTAGTAGCCTGTAAAGCACCTATTATCCTTTTTTTCATATGTTCTAGTATACTCGGAGGTGTAGCATATACTATATCTTTAATAAATCCCCACAAAAAAAAAAATTGTGTTCCACCTCTGCCTAGCCACTTGTTTGGAATTAGAACATTCAGTTGCTCCCGAACGTAAATCTTCGAATTGCAAATTTAAAATTGTGTTTGTTATTGACAAATCATCTGCTTTGGATAGATGACTTCCTTGTCTTTGGCGGCTGTGTTGACCGCATTATACACCTGTTAAACGCAATAATTTAAATTGCAAATATGGGCACAGTATGATAATAATGATTCCTCTATAAATACACAAACAGGTATATATGTATGTATGCACAAACTTTATGTTAATATGTATGCACAAACTTTATGTTAATATGTATGCAATGTTTTGCAAATAAAAATAGCGATAATTATAATGAGGAGAGAAAGCAAATCATTCAAATTCTTTGGAGGTACACACATAAAAATCAATTCTTAAATAAAATATTTGTATTTATTTGTTATCATATATTTCATTCAAAAATTAAAAGTTTGAGTAGAAAATACATTATTTGTAAGTAGCATATTTGTTCATTTATATAAAATTTAAGATATGTTTAAATAATATTTTAAACATGAACATTTTTTTTGTTAAAACAAACTTTACAGTAGTTAATTTAAACAAAGGAATTTTAAATTAAGAAGTTGTAAATGTTATTTTTTGCAATACAAAAACAGGTGAGCTATGATTTGTGGATTCAAGGTTATACTGGCGGACGGGACTGTGCCTGTCTATAAAGGGGCGATATGGAATGGGAAAGGGATTTGCATTTACAATTTATCTAGTTTTGGCCACGTTTTGCCATTGCGTTGTATTTTATATGTAGGTTTGGTTAAGTGTGTTTGCAATTCAGAATTTGAAAAAATGGAAAACGTTTAAGAGATTTTATCGTCTTGGGGCTGCACGGAAGACACAATAAATATTTTCCAAATTAAGTATTGCTACTGCTATTTATTATGAAATACTTTATTTATTGACCCAACTTTCATTTAAATAAATAGCAAATTTATTTAGAAGATATTATATGTTTATCCACACAAATATTAAGCTATTTTTAAATATAACGTTGAGTGATACAGATCATATCACATCCTGTAATTAAAATTATGAATTTCTTAATCCAAAGATTCCGTTTTTTTTTAATTTAAATATTTCATATAGTAAACTGAAACAAGGATCATTGCATTTTTCAAACAAATCGTTTATTCCTATTAAAGATTAGTAAATGTTTAACTTTAAACATACGAATTGTTTCTCTGGAGACTAAAATCGTTTTATGTCAAGATTAAATTTATTTATAATTTCAAAATAACTAATTGTTTGCGCATATAGGAACTTAGCATACGTTTAACACATTTTTAAGCGTCTTTGCTTTTTGTACTTGTCCCTTTTACCAAATTTTAATGTGTAAAACTTATATCGATACAGGCTAAATATCTTAAACTTAACCGTTGAATATTTGTACGTGTGATAATTACAAATTAGAATAACCCGTCTGGAAATCGTGAACTAAAACTGCACTGAATATAATTTCATATAAGTCCTCGCAAATAATATCACTGGTAATCTGTTTTACTAGCCTGTTAGTACTTTTGTTTCTAAGAAAAAGATTATCGCTTATCCACATTTCCTATCGATACAAGAGCATTAGACAAACGGCTTTCAAATGTAAATGAGATATAAATGTATATATTATAATAAAAATTAATGCGAACGAACTATAACAAGATTAGGTACAGATACAAATTTAAAAGGAACAGAAACACCTACTAAACTAAATTTGCGATAATAGCCAAGGGATTAATACATGCAAATGCTTTATTGGTGAAACTCCTTCGTCCTTTAAATATGTTAGGAAAATATATTTACACTCTCTCAATAATCGTAATGTTCTTTTCTACTCCTTTTCTGCCTGTGAATCCGAGCTGAACCGAAGTATAACGGAAAATAGTATCGATATTTGATCGTCGCAAGCGGGGGACATTAGAAAAGAAGAACACTGTACTTCAATATGTGTAAGTACATCCCAAGTACAGCGTACAGAACGTATGTAAAATATGCACATACATTTATATGTCATTGAAATTGATGCAAAAACAAAATAATCAGCCTCAACGGGGATTGATTGATTCGGCAAGAAGAAAAACAATAAAACGGGTGCGAAGACCTCGAAAAAATACGGGCGCGCGTATTGGCCGGACTCGCTAAACCTACCGCCAACGAATATGCACATAATATGTATTTGGAATTTAACTTAAACCATGCACAAACAAGAAATAACAGATTGGAAATGCATGTTATATATCGCCATTCGATAAATCTACAATGGGTACCTAATATGAATAAATTATAAAAGCCCCTATGTCATTTAAAACAGGATTATTAAAAGAAAGAGGTATCCTAGTATAAAAAAAGTTTTATTGACCTTTACTATTATTTCGGTATGTTTTCTTGGTTTTTAAGACATTCAATAATACAAACACTTCATATACACTGTGTATCAGCCAAATGCAATAAATTCAATAAATAAATTCTATTAATTTTACGAACTCCATTTTCTATATTTAGAAATAATTTTATTCGTAAAACCTAAAAATAAAATATTCTCAATTTGAACATAAAAATTTATTACTTTTAAATATACGATTCAACACAAAAATTATAGTTGGTGCAAATAAAACATAATGTAAATTTTTAGAAATACTTGTACTTAATTTCAAAGAAAATAGTCTTTAATATTTTCAATCCTGACACGCATGTCATTTGAGAGAGAACTATTTTTTAATGCTGAAGGAAGGGTTGGAATTAGCGGTAAAGTGAATGAAAGTTTGTGTTAAGTGTTAAGTTTAGTGCTTCTCTATCTTCTCTATGGGTTAGTGGTGTAGGTACTGTCAAATATTATACTAGTATATTTATATAGTATTTTGTACTGTGAAGTGGAATGAATGAAATGGAAGAGTTACTAATACTTGCCAACCTCCACTGATATGTTATATTGTTACATGTGATATTTCTCCAACATTTAACTGGAGTGTATATTTATGTTCTTAAATAAATCCCTTATTATTAAACACTAGTATATTTTCGCAATATCCAATAAATCCCACCAAATTCAATGAAAAAGGCTTGTAGATTTATAACAGAATATTTCCAGGACAAATTATACTTAATTTAACGTACGTCCGTAATTGTTTTAAATAATCTGTTTTCTGTCCTAGTAATTGTTTGTTCTTGATCTTGCAATCGCATTATTCCTAATTTAAGTAAAAATTTATTCTCATATTCAAGTACGTGAGCTTGCTATTTCTACTACACATGACGTACTAAACTTCAGTACAAAATCTATTAAATCACAATAAAATTTATACTTATTGTTAGATTCCAGGAATAAATATATTTTAAAATTTAGTATACTATGTTTCCGTCCCAAATATAGCGATAAATTATACTAAATTTCAGTATATTTATACTGATTTCTAATACAAATTTCTCTCCGTGTCCGTGTTTGAAGAAACCCTAATAGGACACGTCGATTGGTATTTTTAGTTGTGCATTTTTTTTCAACAGAAACCTTTCATATATGGTGTGTCATGTAACAGTGGCCAATACCAACTTTTTTATTTTAAATGGTACACCCTGTATATTATTCAATTTTTGGATTCCTCAGAAAATTCGAGACATATTTCATGGAGATTTTCCTATACCTATTGTAACGGTCATTTTTATTTGAGATCTCCTGTCGTCGCTGTAAACCAATCACGTTGGTGCTTAATATCGTAGTGCTTTGTGCTTATCTGTATATTATATTATTCGATATTTCTTATAAGTAAATTAAAACAGACAGACTTTCTTCTCGACCTTCGAAATTTAAACCCTAATATCTCCTTCCAACAGTACGAATACGTCCAATTTATCAATTCGCCATCCAAATCGGACAACCATCAATAAAAATACAACATCGACGAGCAGATGTCAATAACACCGCTGCCTTGATGATGCTATGTGTGCCTCTGTTGACATCCGTTGTCTAGACATTAGTTGCAAGCGGCAAAAACACCTTTAACACTGACCTAGCTCTATGATAAACAATTTGTCCGATGTCGTCGCAATACAAAAACGTGGTCGTCTTCTTTTTTTTTCTAACAGCGACGAGTTCATTCCCATTAAGGGAACACCCATACACAGGCACAGCGTAAACAAAAATAACGATACTCTGGTCTGTAAACGTAAAAAATGTACACCAGAAAAACGTTACGATGTTTTCCCAGTCGACATAAACGTTGGCAAATATGTCCATGACAATCAACGCTGCAGACGGAGACGTATATATGAAAATAGGTTTTCCAAGAACGAAAAGATTGAAGTGATAATGAAGATTATATGAGAAAAATCGATTTGGAGCATATAGTAGCGTATAACTAAGATTAAAGTATTAAATAATTAAGCAATATATTATACTAAACATAAAAATTTAGCAGGAAAGGAAAATTAAAATTAAATATATAATTCAAACAGCAAAACTAAATTAAATGTAACGCTTCCGCTATAGTGGCGCCACCTATACAATAGTAGCAATATTATTTAGAGTACTAATTCCATCATTAATATTAATTAAAATATCAATTTCACTATTATTAGACAAAATTCTTGTTTAACGTAGAAGAAGAATATATTAAACAATTATTTGCAACTCAACATTTTTATAAATATTAACATCAGAAATAGTTTTAAAAGAATTTCTGCCATCTGTCGTTGAGCAGCCAAAACATGCAATCTTGCGAATTACAGATATCTTTTTTAAAATTGCAGGAACCGATAATGCAGCAACAATGCAACGTGTTACTAGATGGCGCCAAAAAACATACAGTCTGTAAACGTGTAAACTAAAGTAGTTTTTAATAGAAACAATTTTATTGTATTTTTATTTTATCATCACCTTTATTTTGTGATTTGTCTTTCTCGAACTAATCGCAAGAAAAAGCTCATTTCTTCCACATCCAAAGGACTGTTTAAGTAGACATATGCACATTATCACCATAATATATGCATGATGATCATATCTGAATAAAATTTCATGCTTTGGCTTATGTTGGTACCAAGGAAATAAAATGTTTTAAACTGTTTACACGTAAGTTTACGTCAGATGTTATTACGATAAGGCTATTGGTAACATCGTTTGATTTACTAAAGTGTTTTTACTAAAACTAGTGTAATTTCTTGTTTACACGATATTTTACTATGCTTTAAAGAAAAGCGATTTATGTTACAAGCTCGTGTAAACGTAGTCAAATGTATTAAATCGAATTGTCCGGCGAACAGTGTGCGAAATTCTACATCCAATGATCTTGCTTCTATATTTTTCTAAGCACTAAAAGCGACTGAAATAATTTTTTGTCACCTTTGCAAAAAGAAAAAAAAAACAAATATAAGCAGAAATATAGTTATTTTTTATATTTATTATATTTATATATTTATATTGGGTGCATAATTCATCTATTTCAATCAGGTCCTATATTTAAAAAATCATTTATAACAATATTATTAGGAATACATATTATAGACTAATAGCGTTCGCATCAAGTAAAGTTTGTGGACGTGAAACAAGACGGAATGTCAACATGAACACTACACGACGGACAAGACCATCTCTCGCTACGAACAACAGCCGTATTTCAGCCAGTTAATACCGGTAAAAACCGGATACCTCACTTGCACGCTACGAAAAAATGTACCTCAATCAAAACTTTTCGATTAGCAAAATAAACGCTGGCCGTATTCCCCCAACTACTCCGGTGGGTCTAAATCGATAGTAAACAACAAACGACAATTGCTCTTTTCTATATAAATGACGAAAACAAAAGGATTAGAGAGAAATATTCGAAACGATAGCCTTCTCAGAATTCGGGAATGTATAAATTCAATATTTTGGCACATAAATATGTGGAAAACAAACAAAATACATAATTATTGTTTGCGTTTTTCATTCGCACCTTAGAATAGATTATATTTGAAGAATTAGATTTATTTGAACATGAAATGAATTTCAAGGATTCCGTCATACATATATTAATAATTAACGATTCTATTGAAGTTAAATAGGAACATTATTATTTAAAAAAAAAAGGATTCATACACATCCTAAATGCCTTGCAAAGGTGACGATATCTTATATAGAGTATATGACAAAAGAATGCGTACACATAAAGAAACATAAAGAAAAGAACAGTTAGTTTTTTAAGTCTCAATTGCTTGGTGTTACAGTCAATTTATTTTATATTTCAAAATTCGATATATGAAAATATGGGAATATCTTTGGAAGATGCGCCTTTTAATCGATTAGTGAAGAGGAAACTTCGATATTTCTAACCGTTTCCGAGATATTCGCGGTTAAAGGTATGAAAATTTCAGTTTACGCTATACAGAGTATTCTAATAAAAACCTATCCAATGCGTTTTTGCAGAGGGAATCGAATGCAGGAAAGCAAACATCGATATATCCAACCGTTTCCAAGGTATTCGTAAAAATGTGCCAAAATCATATTTCGTTATTTTTCCCTGATAAGTAGATCCTTACTTTGTAGGTGAACTACTGCTCCGATTTTATTCTACTGCCAAGCAAAATGTTCCCCTGCTCGCTCTGAATCTTTTGAGACCAAGCGGAACTATTTAGCTTTCACTGTTCCGGAGTTATGTTAAAAAAAAAAAACTTAAAAAAAACTCGCGTTTTGTTATTTTGGCACCCAAGATTCTGTTATGAGTATTATCCACTGTCGGACGTATTTTTCGACGTGGAATCCATATCTGGCATCGCTGTTCGGCTATCGGTTACCGTCTGAGAGGTATCGTCGAATTTTGTTAAATTTTATCGAAAATTTCGAGAGAATTCAAAAAGAATCGTCGAAAATTTGAGATAATCACAAGAATCGCCTTTTGGCGGAGCTGAACGGCACGAACGATGCCTAAAGACGACTAAAAAGACGCTTAAGGATGCTTCTAAAGATACCTAAAGATGCTCAAAGATACCTAAAGATGTTTAACGATGCCTAAAAATGCCAAAAGATGCCTAAGGATGCTTCTAAAGATACCTAAAGATTCCTAAAGATGCCTCTTATGATGCCTAAAGAAGCCCAAAGATTACTAAAGATGTCTAACGATGCCTAAAGATGCTTCTTAAGATGGCTAAAAACACCTAAAGCAGTGGCAGGCCGTCAGGAGAGGCTAAACCTTCCCTATTATTTTTAATAAGATACGCGGTGTTTATAATGTATTAAAACAATGTTTAGACATTCCCACTTGAAAAAATTCAGTACACGTTCCTTGACAATCGCCAAATTGGCTGCATGGTAACAAATACTCTGTACAATAAAATTAATGTTTAATCATTTTGTACGTTCAACACATCCCTTGGCTGCATACTTACTAAATAATTTTTTGCATCTCCGTCCAGAAACACTGAGTTTGCATTACTATAAATCGGCCGGAAACTTACCATTCTCCGGCCTAGGCCGGCAAAAAGTGGTTGGCAACACTATATTGGAATTACTGACATTTCTGCTATTAATTATAGATTCGATGACAGATGACAGAATTCTCGTTACACAATCTCTTAATTAATTCATATTCATTCCATTTCTATTTTCGGAAGATTTTACAGGTAATAAATGGTTAATAACTTCACACACAACTTCTGTAATATGAGCTGGGGTCTCCATTGTCCTTATTATTGCCGAATATGTATAAAAACTACCAAGAAAATTAAAACGTCAAAATACTAAGGTATCTTAACCCTGATTTCCAATTCAAAATTCATACGTAATAAGTATTGCCAACCTGTACTGTTAACTCCCTAGCGTTAATTTCTTTTATTATTTACAACAAAATTAGGATTTGTCGGCTCAAAAAATAGTGTGTAACACACGGCCAGAAACTCTTTTGCGAGTATTCGCACTTGTGGGACCTCGGCTTCGCCTCGGCCCCACAAACCGTACTCACACTCGCAAAACTATAGTTTCTGGCCTAGTGATACAAATAACTATTGTCTTAGCTAATCGTAATATTGTCGCATGGAATTAGTATGGTAAACCTTGTCACGACCATTTTTTTTTAATTTTCGTTAATAACTCAATAATGCGTCACTCACAACCAAAAACCCGGGGATCGTTGAAAACACAATTTAAAGCAGATAAGAAAATACAAAAGATATACAGGACGTTTCGTTTAAAAAAAAAATTTGAATGTGCCCCGCTTTAGGACATTGTCCGCAGATTGTCCTATGAATCGGATAGTCGAGAGTATATGTTGCTAGTGTTTTTTTTTTTGACTTGGCAAGGACTTTCGATAGTGTTGACCCAGCTTTCTACAGGATAAATTGTATCGGCTTGGTATACCAGAACCTCTACAAGGCTGGATAACATCTTTTGTAACTGATCGCAAATTGAAGGTTGTATTACGGCAGGTCGAGTCGGAGTTAAAATTAGTAAGTCTCGGTGTACCGCAAGGGTCAGTTCTTGGGCTCTTGCTGTTTTTACTATACATAAATGATTTGCCGCAGTTTATTCCAAATGCTCATATAGTATTATTTGCTGATGATACCACGGTTGAGAATCTAGAGCACGAAATGTGTCGCATTACATGTGAGTTTGAGAGCTGGTGTAGTACAAATAGACTGATTCTAAACAAAGACAAAACCACATATATACATTTTCACCAGAGAAGGTATGCTGACTTGACGATACCGTTGTCAAATTCGGTAAAGTTTATTGGTATCATAGTTGACAGCAACCTGAATTTTGTCGAAAATACATCACACGTGCGAAAACAGCTTAATCAAGCTTATTTTGCTCTTTTCCAGCTAAAATCAGTGCTAAATAGTGACTCCCTACTGGATGTATATTACTCATTGGTATACTCTGCCATTTCTTACAACATCTTGATGTGGGGACGAAGCATAGGTTACAGGCGTCTACTTATTGCTCAGAAGAGAATCTTGCGCTTAATGTTCGGATTGGGGCCTCGTGATAGCTGTAGGCAGTTCTTTCGTGCCTACAAGCTGTTAACGTTGCCAAGTATATACATATACAAGGCAGTAATACATGTAAAAAAAAATAGTCACTTATATCTTAGGGACGAAAGAAACTACCACACTAGACAATGTAATATTTGTGTACTACCCAGACACCTTACGGCTCTTTTCGAAAAGTGTCCAAAGTATAGCTTTGTGCCAGATTATACAATAGCTTGCCTCTGCATATAAAAAAATATTAATATCTTAAATGAATTCAAGCGAAATTGTAAAAAAATTTTAATTGATAAGTGTTGCTACTCTTATGAGGAATTTTTATCATTGCAACATACTTTTGTTTTTGTATTTGTGTGCTTTTGACTATTGCTTATATCACCCATGTGATCGGACGGGAAATAAATATTATTATTATTATAAACAAACTTTTAATACGGTAATCGTTCAGATGCCTGAAGATGCCTAAAGATACCTGAAGATGCCTAAAGATGCTTCTTAGTTCATAAGTTTTTTATTTTTCCGTATACAATGCAAATGGTAGAAATCTTATTTCTTGCTTCATCTTATTGTTTTTATAACAAACATAACATAGTGGTATATGAGATGTGCGATTACTTATTCCAAGCACTGTTAAATACGTATTAAACTTTCATAATTTAGAGTAACGACGCCTCGTATTAAGGCGTCCCTACTACACCGCACACATAGCTTTCTGAACAGCTGACCGCCACTTACATATATCTCCGTATCGTTCGAGCAAAAGCCCCACTAAAAAAGCGACGCCTCCTCGAACGATGCCAGTTTACCAGTTCGCCAGAGATCGCAACTCGCAACAGTTGATTTGAACAGTCGGTTCGTCAGACGCACACGGAATAGAACGTCGCCATACATAAACACGCACTCCGGCGTCCTTACTATCGATCAGTATCTCTCGATAATTTTGCGAGAAACCAGGCGAATATTTACCCCAGCCAGAGGATTCGATAGACGAAACGGGTGAGTGATATTCTAAGCTTTTATCGCGTTCGATTTTCTACGAATAAACGCTGCCTCTCGCCTGGTAAAAATATAAATTCACGACTGCCAAACAAAGCACACAATGGCAGTTTTTGTCGTATATACTTACGGATATACCTGATGTCTGCATTAAAATTTCCCGTGTATTAGGTACTAGACTAGATGGTGAATCTTTCGAGTCGATGGTGAAGAAATGGCAAAGAACGCATGGCAAGTCGTTCGTTCCGCTTTACTCCTTTGTTTATATACTATTACAACTGTGTTTGAAGAGTAAGTAGCGTTCACGCTGACTTCCTGTTGTATCGGTGCGTTAAAAACCCAGCATGAGTAATCGGACGGGAACTTATAAACATTAGATTATATAATTATGGCTTGCAGTATACATATTAATTAAATAAAACTTTTTGAAAAAGTTTATACATCAATTACATCCAATTTGAATCAAAATTTTAATTTCAAATATCGCAAATATAATAAGTAATCTAAATAAAATAAAATAGGGTACTAATTCCAAATATATAGCAACAAATCTTTCTTACGTCAGCGATTCGCAGATATTCAAGCGTTGCTCTGATTGGATTTGGAATTGTATTTATTCGAAATCGACAAACATGCATGACTTAATACGATATACAATTTGGAATAGAATAGAATTAGCGACGATAATAGACGAATGTATTTGGTATATGATATCATGAACCAGCAATTTTATTGATTTCGTTTCATATGTATGTATATAATATACTCAATAGGTGTATCAATAATATTTACATATATACAGAGTAGATCAAATTCATTATATAATGGGTAAATATACCTTAAATCATTTTCTTGTTTTGGTTATTTCATATTCATATTTATTTATTGACGAGCGATTTTAAAAAAGCTGTAAAAAACAAGAAAATCAATATTTAGAAATAAATTTATTATTTTCTTAAAAAAACATAAAAAAGCATTAATTATTTTATTTTTTAAAAATAACTCCGAAAAGATGACGTCCGTTTAGGCGTACACATTCTGCCAATCGTGTTTTGAAACTATTCATAACATTTTGCAGCACTGCTAGGGGAATGTTTTCCACTTCCTGTCGGATCCGTTCTTTCAAGGCCTGAATTGTTTGTGGTGGGTTATCTTGAAACCCTTTACTTTTGAAGTACCCCCACAAGAAAAAGTCGCACGGTGTGAGGTCCGGTGAACAGGAAGGCCAGGTGATGTCCCAATATCGAGAAATCACATGATTTGGAAATAATCTGTTAACAACATTCATGCTTACTCTCGCTGTATGGGAGGTTGCTCCGTCTTGTTGAAAAAATGTTATAGTCTGTCCATAGATATAACGATTTGACTTATTTATTAGCACCCAATTTTCAGAAAATAAATGCTACCCAACCGCTATAATACTTTCCGAGCACGGGTGGTTTACAGCGACGTATTCAGAAAGATTACTACATACAGGCTGATAAACTGTTAAAATGCAGTGACAGATTATCACAAATTTAATATACAAATAATTATCTTGTCTTCAATTTGAATTGTTTACTTTAGAATAATAAAGTCTAAATTGAAAATGGTAAGTATAAATTACATAATTACTACTCTACTTCAGAAAATTTCTCCTAATACGGCCCATTACCTCATTTACATAATCACTCGGTACCTGCGGCACCAGGTAGTGTATAATCCCCAATAATTCTTAAAAGTCAAATCGTTATACCGATGGACAGACTATACCTCGTTAACTTCGTAGCGTGCAAGCTGTGGTTCAAAAAAGTTTTCCAACATGTCGTATCTTTGTGAGTTTACTGTCACAGCACTGCCACGAGCATATTAAAAAAAGTGAGGCCCTATGATCCCCGATGAAGACATAGCGCACCACACGGTAACTTTTGTGGAGTGAAGGGGTTGTTGATGCATTTGTCTAGGATTTACGTCACTCCAGTATCTAAAGTTCTGTTTATTGACGTAACCGGACAAATGGAAATGGGCTTCGTCAGTCATCCACAAGTTGTTTAAAATTTCTTCATCTTGATTAATTAAATCTGAAAACTCTTCACAGAATCGTTGTCGACTCACATAATTCGTGCCTTTAAGAGCCTGCACAATTTGGATTTTGTATGGACGAAGATGGAGATCCATGTGTAATATTCGTCTGACGGTTCGGTTTGAAATCCCAAGTGTAGTGCTATGCCGGCGAGCTGAACGACGCGGGCTTCGCTCGATCGCAGTTCTTACATGTTCGATATTTTCGGGCGTACGCACCGATTTTGGCCGACCAGGCTTCTTTTTTGTCGTTGACGAAGTTTCCTCGAAGTTCCTAACCCATTTTTTAATGGCACAGGCAGACGGCACTGGTTGATTGCGATTAATGTTAAAATGATTTCGAAAGGCACGACGCGCACGTATGTAAGAATTACCATTTTGATAAAACGTCTTAACAGCGTACGCGCGCTGCTGAGGGGTCCAACGATCCATTGTTACTAAATGCTAATATTAAGGAATCGCGGGCTTTTTAAAATCGCTCGTTATTCTGCCCCACCCTGTACAACGTATGTATAAATAGCTACAAAAGCTCACTCTTCGTTCGATTCTGAATCAAAAATCTTAATGTTAAAATGTCGTATCATGCTTCCTTTGTTTTTATTTATTTATTTTATTCTTGAAGTTCAGATTTTTAGCGCGTAAATAAGCCTTTCTCTTCGATAGCTATTAATAGAGACAGGTGCAATTTAGTTTAAGGATGAATTTTTCCTAGTATCATTTCGTAAATCTTTTCTTTTTGATTTAAAATTTTGTTTTTAACATTTCTTCGTGGACGTATAACTTTCACGAGAAACATATTTGACAACGTTGTAGAACAATTGGTTTGCATTTTAAAGTGATTTCAATCAAAACCACCGTACTGTCTAATTTTGATATTTTCTTGTGTGTTTAATTCGGCTATCGTGTTTAATTTTGTATAAACTCTGCTGTCTTCGTAATTATTTCTATTGTTTTGGTTAGTTATTCTGCTTATCTGTTTTATCATTCATTTATTGATATTTAATATGTCATCGTCAACACATAAAAATTGGGGTGCCTGCCTGTATATGAAAGCAGAGATACAGAAATTCGAACTGTCACTGACACACTCAGAATGAATGAACACCCGGAAGATATGCTGTCTAAAGCAAAAAAATCTAAGGACACGCGACCAGACAAGACACCGAAGTCGGGATTCCCGAAATCCAACAGACGATGGAAACAGTCCAAACGACACCAAAACTCTTATTCCTTTAATCCATAGTCAAGAATTTCAAGAAAGATATAAATAAATATTATAAATTGGCCAAAAAGACTAAATCATCTTGAAATGTTCTTCATTTAACCATGTGGTTTCCTCTAATTTTGCAGTATCTATTTATATAACCGTGCATTATCATGGATTCGTCTTTTCCTCTCCAAGAACTTGCATTTAATTTTTGGAACATCCGGTGTAATATGAAAATAATTTAAAAAAGTAACCATAATAAATCGCCATATCAGAATAGCGAAACTTATTGAACATCATTTATTTTGCCCACATAATTTTTGTATATAGAGATACATTTAAATAATAAAGTGTATTTGCCCATTATGAATATCCAACTTGATTCACCCTCTCATATGCATAAAGTATATGAATATCTACTTTATTAATTTATATTAGGATATTTTAAATAGAATTGTTCACAATAACTATATTCAGGAAACCTGATGATTTTTTTTTACTTATTCACCATGCATGGTCTTCGTATAACACAACAGCCTAAAGGGTTATTGTGCTTTACTTATTCTTCTTAGAGAAATCACTAGTGCCCTGTAACAGACTGTACAGATCCCTAGCATGGACTAGTCTGTAACTCTTGGGTTGCACTTTGATTTGCCCAAACAGTAGATGCTTCTTATAATCCAGCACGTCACAATTGCATAATTGTATGTGTTGAGTTGTCTCTGGTTCCTTTTTACATAATCTGCAGTGAAGGTCTCCATTGGACATCGCTATTTTGAGTAAGTGTTCCTTTATTCCCACTTAAAAGTAGCAGTTCTTCAACTCTTCTCTAGCATGGGTTGCCTATAAATTGCAGTGGTAAATTGGGTATGTTTCCCCAGTATTTCCTATGTTTTTCTCTCATCCAGTCCCCTATATAGCTTTGGACCATGCTATCGCTTATTCCCAAAGCCGGTTCTGGTTTTTGAAGTGGCATATCTGCTCCTTGACGTGCGAGTTCATTCGCTTCTTCATTTGCCTAGATCCTTTGGTGTCCTGGCACCACATCAGTTCTACCCTGTTTCTTACTGGCAGTTGCCATAGTTCCTCGACTTCCCGACTCGATTGAGCCCTTAGTGCTGTCTCGTTCTCAGAACAAATACGAATCTGCTAATTTATATTATTTTTCCGTACACCTAAACCGGATGATAATTCTTGTTCATGAATATGGCAGAATTGTAAATTTTACACAGAGTTTTCCCAAAATTTCTTATAGCTTATTAAGCATGGGTATAGTGCTTTACTTTGCCCTCTTTTTTAATCCATAATCACGACGTTTTTCTCATACCCTCATTTACTATTGTGCCTGTGAAAACAACAAAAAGGGACACTTTCCAGGATTTTCTCTGCTGAAACAGTCTTCTACATTTTGCGATAATCACAGCTATTTGCCCGACGTTTAATGCAGTAAATAAAAGTGTATGTACGAGGCGATGCTATAGGTCACTGGCACATAATATTAACATCAACAGGACCCATGTAAGTTTATTTTTAAATGTATATATACTACTTTACTTTGCCATATGTTCGTGTTGCCCAAGTGCGAGCCAATTTCATACAATCACCTTGGCTACCCGAAAAAAATTAGATGTAATCTTGTACGATCTAAAACACGATTTGATAATGTAATGTCTATAAATCTAACATTAGATTTTTCTAAAAAAGAAATTCCTTTCTTTAATACCCGAGTTTGATTTAATTTGTTCATCACAACAATAAAAGCTCAGAAGGAGAGAATATATGTATCATCAAACTCATTAAGTCACATTTGAAAATATTTTTATTAAACGTCTTCAACGTGGAATCCTCTTAGCATTTTGGCAAGCGATTTTTTAACGTCCAAACTTCCTTTTTGTTTATTTTTAATATATTACACACCTGTCTGTGACATTTTGGCAAACCTATACTCGGAAGAAAGCCAGTTTTTTCGGTCTTGTTCCCAGAATCGTTCATGTACATCGTTTCTTTTGTGAATCGTGCCTGGATTGTTGTTTGGACCATATTTTTTTTTTTTTCATTAGCGAGAATGCGATAAGAGAGATAATGACAAAAATACGTGATTCAGAATTCCCGGAAATTATCGTGAAAATATGTACAGTTATACGGAAATTTTATAGATTAGTGGATATAAACGACTGTCAGAAATAAATAAAAAAATAATATCGCAAAAAATACTTTCTTTAAAAAAAAAAGGAAATCGGTAAAAAGTAGTTTAATTTATCAAACACCATGTAGGTAAATGGTATTTAAATTGTGCAACTTTTTCTTAATCTAACCAACATCGTAACTCCTACCGTTTCCAAGATTCCAATGCTATCCCATTCTTATCTTGGACAAGCTGTATATCGTCCTTATAACAACTTGTTAGCTAAATTGTTATTAAATACATTTATTAGCAGATTGAAATACCAGCCCTTAAAATTACAATTACAAATTATTGGTGTTTCTGATGTATGTGTAATTTCCTATTACTAAATATAAAGTGTAAAATTTTTGACCCAGCGGATATTTTAAACAATCGCAAGATTTGTTATTCACTTTCGCTTGTGATGAGAGAAATTACTTTTGCTTAAAATGGTCGTTACTTTTTTTTTATTTATCAAAAAGCACTTTTGTATCTCGTAATCAGTTAAAGTAACTTTTATATTTTTCCTACTATACAGGTGTGCCATTAGTGTGTCGGAGAAAAGTGAGATTTTCTGTATGTATATAGTTGATCAATGCGCATATGGTAAAATTATTGTTAAATATACAGGGTGTTACAAATTCCCACAGCCACTTTCAACTTTTTTATTTTAAATGGATTGCTATATTTTTTAGTTGTTATTTCGATAGCCACCTAAAACACCTTTGCAGTGATATATGGTTATGTGCGCTTCTGACTGTTAGTTTAGGCTATATTGGAAATTTTGTCAAAATTTTGGCAGTTGCGACTTTTGAGATTTTAACTTTTATCTTAAAAACTGTTTTAGTGTCGCGCGTGAGCCTTTTGTTATGGATTTGGGGGCTAACAGTTAGCATGTTTCAAGGTGATATAACTTAGAAATATATACAGGGTGTTAAATATATATTGGAACATTTTTCGAAATTCAAACGCTTTTCTTTCGATTTTTTTTAAATGGAACCTATATTTTCCAATATAATCAGCAAATTCCTTGTAAAATTGCCTTCAAAATGATACCAATAACGTAATACTTATTTTCAGTATTTTCGAAGATATTATGAAAAATATGTTTAATAATAGCAATTTACCCCTATTCATTTGTTCTTTTTTATGTAAGTTGTTTAGATTATTTATAACGTAACAAAAACAAACCGTACGTAACACAAAATTATTTTATTTTTTATACTTTTAGATATATACACATAATAATTTTAAATCAAAAGATGCTCAAATATCTCTCTATTCATCTCCATGTGTATGGTCTGCCTTACATTTTCAAATATACATATTATCATATTATTCACACTTAACTGAAGAGAAGCATTTCTTATGTGTTTGTGCATGTTGTCTGCCGTTGCATCGGGTGTCATGCATATGATGGTTTTTTATAGTAGGCCGTAGAAAAAAATCACAAGGAGTCAATCTGGTGATGCGCTGACCAACTTAATGAATCCCAATCCGTTTATTAATAAATACCTTATAGGGTGCGCTTTTACAGCAGCACCGTAATGTGTGAATGCACAATCCTGTTGGTACCACAATCTCTCCATAAAGTTCCTATGGAGGCCTTCTAGCAGTATTGGTAAAGTATTTTAAAAAAAGTTTCTATAAATTTCACAATTTAAGGTATTGTCAAAGAAGAATGGATCCACAACGGGGTTCCCTAATGCCCCCCGCCCCCTTTGTGTTGATACTAAATGGGTTTTGTGTATCATAGTAGTGTGAAGTTTGTCTGTTTATTATTCCAGAATTGACAAATGTTGTCATCTGTGAAAAGCACAATAATCTAGAATATTTTCACCGATACACAAGTTTCTTTTAGTAAGCCATGGTGAATATTAATTTTATAAGGGTAAAACTTATATTTCTTTACAATTCTCCTCGTGATAGTGGATGCAATTCCATGATGTTTCGAAATTGTCCTTGTAGAGATTGGCGAATTTGCCACAACGGATTTTCTATAACCATAGTTTTTGCCCTTCCATGTTTATCATAATTCACATAACCCGGCCAAAGAAACCTTACCAACAAATTCTCAAAGCTTACTATCTGACGCTCTACAGGTAGGATAATCCGCTGCATACATTCTTGATACTGATAGTGGATTTCTGTTGCAAGCACCAAGAACAAATATCATGTCTATGAGTTCCTTCTTGGAGAAATTTAATTTAATAAATGAATTTAGGTAAAAAACAGGAACAAGACGATATAATTCACAACCAGATTAAAGTAATACGTAATAACTAATAATCCACAAATAAATAATTCAAATATTATAATAAAATCATAAAACATTGTAAACCGCTATAACACCAAAAATAAACTACAAAAAACAACATTATGTGGACATTTAAGCAGAGATTTGATGATTCGTTATATTCTTAGCTTTTGTTTGAAAATCATGGCTATCTAACCATATTGGGTGCCCCATATATTGAATATTGTCAACATATTTTCCATAAATTTGTAATATCTTCGAAAATACTGAAAATAAGTGTTACGTTATTGGTACAATTTTAAAGGTAATTTCATGGGGAATTTGCTGCTGAAATTGAAAAATATGAGTTCCATTAAAAAAAATCAAAAGGAACGCGTTTGAATTTCGATAAATGTGCTATGACATATTTAACACCTTGTATATATTTTGACGTTGCGCCACCTTGAAACATATAAATCGTTAGCCGCCAAATTCATAACCAAAGAATAACGCGCGACACTATAACCGTTTTAAAGATAAAACTTAAAATCTCAAAAGTCGCAACTGTCAAAATTATGACAAAATTTGCAATAGGTATAGCCTAAACCAATTGGCAGAAGTGCACATAACTATATATCATTGTAAAGGTGTTTTAGGTAGCTATCGAAATAATTACTAAGAAATATAGCAATCCATTTAAAATAAAAAAGTTGAAAGTAGCTCTGGAAATTTGTAACACCCTGGATATTTGAAAATATTTTCACCATATGCGCATTGATCAACTCTATATATATACAGAAAATCTCACTTTTCTATCTTTAATAGTTTTTGTGCGAAATTTCGCCGACACACTAATGGCGCACCCGGTATAATACTGCGATTCTGTATGTAATCTTTTTAATGTCAGCGGACTGCTTTCTTTCAATCCCACATCGGTAAAGTAAAATCGTTAAATAAAACCGGGTCATTTTGTTATCGAACATCGCCTATAAGAGAGATACGAACAGCACTTGTCAACTCGTAAAGAGTTGAGAGAATAAAAAAAAACAAAGCAATAACTTTCGAATTCGGGCATCTTACGTCACACCAATCATCTCGATAATCGCTAAACGTTTATGCTATTCGGAGTAGTCCTTGACTGATTCCACGCATTCTGTGTTGTATACGCGAAATTGGGATTCTGACCATTCAATACGTATAAGTTACGTATGTATGTGTGCCGTGCTATAAGTCTATAAGCTTTCTGCGAAACCACGCGGCTATCACGTGAGTTTCCTTGCCGCCAAAGCCGAGAAAAACGTGATTACTATACAGATAGGGACCGTGAAAGATCTTCTGCGAGTCGAACGGGTCGAGAAAAGAAAAAATCCAGTGGATTTCGGATGTATCTAGATCAAATTTACCGCGACGTTGAGCGCAGAAAATAATTCATAATAGAGTTGCCGGAATATTAGAACAACAACTTCGCTTAGATCATTTATGGCGTTCTATATTATGATAGTGAGTATTTTATAATTAACATTAACTTTACGACTAAAAATTATCCTTACAATACAAGAAATTTGCTATTCAAAGAATTGAAGAAATAAAAATGGAGGTTAGATATACAATGTG
The DNA here is from genome assembly GCA_949128085.1 of Cetonia aurata. Taxonomy (NCBI): domain Eukaryota; kingdom Metazoa; phylum Arthropoda; class Insecta; order Coleoptera; family Scarabaeidae; genus Cetonia; species Cetonia aurata. The sequence goes on along the minus strand of OX421889.1, from coordinate 34,619,420 downwards.
TCCAGGAATATAAGTTACAGGATGTATGATGGAGTAACCATTTTTAAATTCCATTTTAAGGTTGTAGGATTAAGCTCTGCTTGATTGGAAGAGAATTTAAGAATATTTTCAGGTTTTGTAAAACAAATGAACCTACGACAATACCTGTGTGAAATTGCCAATAGATTTCAGCAATAGATTTTTCTTTGGTGAAATCCATTCCAAATGTGATACAATCACGTTTTAGTTCAAATTTCTTTTTACAGACGTGTTAAGGGATGTTCAGAGAACATATGGAAAAAAATATAAAAATGACAATATTTTTGTAACGATTTTTATAAACAATCAAAGTTGACCCTACCGATAAAATGTACGCGTCGCCGTATACTTTATTTATTTTGACATCGTTCGCCACGTTTTAGTTCAAAGTTGTTCACGGTCTCTACAATTGGACATATTGTCATTTAGTCAATAAAGAAGTTTCCCTGGTTTCCGTTTGCATCTTTTATTACTTAAACATAGAATCAAGGGAGGAACTGCTCTAGGGTTCTCAAAATCTGTAACTATTAAAGAGCATTAAGAAAAATAAAATGCAGTCCGCGTCACGATTCTAGCATACACTCAGGATGATTACAACATATGCTGTAACTAGTTTTACATACAAAAAGCACTCATAATGTTCTAATTTTTAAATGTAAAATTCCGCTAAAATGACAGACTAAACATATGTACATTAAGTAAGTAGTTTTACATACAAAAAGTAATTATACATGGCAATGCTGTAATTTTCATATGTAAAATTTCGTTAAAATGTAAGCATACATTTTGTAAGTAACTCGTTTTACAAAGATAAGTATTTATGCATAAATCACATTGTCACCATGACCTGTATGCATCCTTTCCATATCTCATGATCATACGGTAGATTATCTGTATAAAAATTTTGTTTTAAAACATCCCAGCGGTATAAAATCAAAGTTTTCACTAACAGAATTTGAACCAAAGATTTAATACCACCCCTATAAACGTTAATTCCTTAAAAACTTTTGTAGGAGGTAACATTTGAAATTTTAAATTTAACGCCAATTATGTGCTAGGCAGTCGTTATGTCCATGTTATGATTTATGATATACTTACGTGAATACATACAATATCTATAATATATTATGTGTTTGAATTAAAAGAAACCGGCCATTTATAAGAGAGACTGCACTTTAACTTCGTTTATGTGTACATATTTAATAGCTTTTCACATTAATTGGATTTAAAAAAAAAATCCAAAAGCGATTATTTTGTGATGAAATATAACAGCTAGTGCAAAGATTGCGTCATCAGTAGAAAAATGAAATATTCTGTCAATAACTTCTATCAACAACGTCATTTTTACGAACCCACTAACGCAAACAAACGTTCACTTGCTTCTTTTCATCTCCATTTCAAAGAGTATGATTTAAAAAAACAGGAATTTGTTTTTTTTTTTTTAGAAATTCTTTCTAAATGAATTTTACTTATGTTTTATTCCAATATCTCTGTGAACGTTTTCTTAAAGATAATCTGGAAATGTGTGCTATTAAATCAATCAATTACCAACACATTTATTTTTTAAGGGTTTTAATATGCAAAACAAATACAGTTTCATACTTTTTTTTAAAAAATAATTTTACAATCCCTGCGATACAAAACTTTCAGGTAAACAAAGTAATCAGAAGTAAATTCACTAGAAACATGAGCGTTTTGCAACATGCTCGGAGCATGACAACAACAAAAAATATCCAACGGCAAACAGCAGCATTTTTATCGCTGATTTAGAGCAAAAAACAGTTCCGATTGATAAGCCGTACCACTTGAATGTTCATTTGCCATCACATTCCCTCCTATATGTATACCATAAAATAAATCATTAGAGTACATTCCGTCCGTCTTTGCAGGTGGTTTTGGCTGCTAAGGCAGCGGGAAATACCACGTTGGATTTTGGAGTGAAGAGACAAAGGGGTATCGCGTAACAGAGCATGGATATTAGGTGAGTTTACACTTTAATTCCCGTTTAAACTTGCACAATGTGTGCTAGGATTTTTTGTATATATATGTATATGCATTTGACGCGCAAATATTTAACGATAAACTCTTGCTGAATGACATAGGGATAACGTTTCATTGCGGGTGATAAAAATTGATAAAAATGTCAAGAAATGTTTACCCTGGTCTGTGGACTTCGCGAACGCGAAACAAACAAACAACATTGATTTATTATCTTCAGAATACTTTATTACACCGACACGTGATTACCGAAAAACAACTGAGAAGGCCTAGTTGTATTTTTAAAAAATAATTCTTTGTTACATCATCATTAAAGTCGGTTTGGAAAGATCTATTTAATTCTGTTAAGCACAAAATAAATTTAGAAGCATTTATATGTATATATATATACTAATTCCAAGCAAATGTGAACATATTTCTTGTAGCAAATTCAAAACAGATCTCAGCACCAAACCATTTATTTGATTCAAAAAAACACATGTGCTCGTAAATCGTTAGAACCATTAAAACAAGCTGAGTATTAGGTGCACACGTAAAATTTTATTTGAAATTAAATATAATTGTAAAAATGTAGACAATGCGGAATATCGATATAACTGGCTTTTTTATACCGTTTATCGCGGAGAGCAAAACAAATTTATGACGAAACTTATTCAAAGATTTTCCCGCGATAATAAAAAGTCGAATCCTTTGTAGGCATCGATTTGCAGCCACGAATTAAAAACAAAAAACTATTCACTATAAGTTAATTGAATCGATTAATGTATAGCCAAAGCGATTTTCCAATACGCTGATATAATAAACTCGATCCATTTGAATGAACCGTGAAGGTTAATCGATAATAATAAAATAATTTTGATAATTTCATAGCGATTGTACAATTTTCGATAAAAAATGAGATTGATGTATCGTAATTGTATAAGATTAGAATCAAAAGTGGTTCATCTGAAGGTAAATTCCACTTATAAAAGATGTTCATTCTAAATTCTAACCTGTCGGCCAGAAGATCCAGAACTTGTTATTCTTTCTTCCAGATTCGAAAATCAAGATTAAATTGCTTATTTTCTGATTGATTTCCACTTCAAAAAACAGCACACATAAAAATCAATGCTTAATTTAAAAATACCAGGTGTTTCTGGGAGGTGGTTCGCCCCTATAATTTCTGAAATATTTTAGATAGAGAAACGAAATTTGGGAATTAAGCATGGGGCATAAATTTACATTTTTTGGCATAGTCAATAAATTTTTGTCTCTTCCGGTTTTACCGGAAATGACCTTGATTTTCGATTTTCAAACGGGACTACCTGTATATTTTTCAATATTTTGATTCGAGATAACATTTTGAGTACAACTGTACCAAATTTGATATTTCTTGACATAAAAATAAACATTAAAGCATATCACAGGTCACCGGATCTAATTCCCTTAGACATTTTTGCCTGGGGCACCATTAAAGACGAAGTATACGTCCACATACAACCCCGTTAGCCAATCGCCAAGATTTAGAAAACAAAGTGAGAATGACCATTAACAGAATTACTCGAGACCAGTTTAGAAAAGTGCTAAGAGCCACAGTTGAGAAAGTACAACGTTGTCAAAATCAAGGTGGCGGCCATTTTTAACAACTTCAATAGCCTTAGTTAGCATTCAAGTCTTTTTATGCGATCATGTTGGTAAACATGCTGATATGTGTTTATTTCTCGGTGTAGTAATTTTTTTTGTTTTGATTCAACGTTTTGTAATAAAGAAATATTGATGTTATTATTGGTTATTACTAGTATTGCCATTTTTTAGATTCGTAAGACAACTTATACCTACTAATCAGTACTTATAAAATGTTTGCTACCTGTCACCTGTCACTATTTGCATAGTGTCAACAAAAATTCTTTTTCGTGGCTATATCGACTTAAGTACATACCTACATACGATATCATTACGTATTGCATTATTTTCCTTTTTCACAAAAAATAGTTAATAAACATTTGATGGGCATATTAATGTAGGGTATCAAAATCTTCAATGCTCTTTCGTGAAATTAAATTAAATCATAAAAACTAATTTTTGGACGTACAAATGCGCGTAAAAAACTGTGTTTTGGTGGGCGATTTTATGGTTGTTTGCACTAAATGAAAGTCATTGAAATGATGAGCAAATACGTATAATGGGATCTTTATTTGATTGAGCGATTCAAAAGATATCGATGAAAATAATTCAGATTTCAAACCTTTTTTTTTAACTTTTAAGCTGATTTTGTGGTTATATACAAATATAAACCGATAAAAAACATTGGATTATTCTTCACAGACGTAAAGCTAATACTTTTAGGTAAGCAGAAAATAACACAAACCAGAAGAAAATAGGCGAAAAAATCACAAAGTTATTGGCAATTGTGTGAATAAATGGAAATCCCATATTTTCTGAATATATCAGTTTTTTTGACAGGCGTCAAGCCGGCACCTGTTTTTTTTTTCCACGTTGACTACAGTGGAATCTGACATTTCGTTTCGACAACTTGTACAAAGCATACTAATATTTTTTTTTAATGCGATATAAAAAAAATCAATCGAATAATATTTTCACGAAACGATATTAAGAAATGCACGACTCATTCCAGATTAATAAATAATTGTACTTTCAACCGTAATTATCGCATATGAATTCTATCGCCAGACTTTCAAGCGGCACGGGATTAATCCATTCGCACATTTCAAACGCATTATCTAAATTTAACACTTACCTGCTATAATTATAACAGTTAGCAACTTAAAAATGTAGTAACTAATCGTAAAATCCCTACAATAGAATTTGAATCGGTGCAAGACGAATTACCAATTACATTAGGATTGAATAGGAACTGCCAAATTTATAACTTTTATTATATACAGGGCGTTTATTAATCATACGGAAAAATTTGAGGGGGTTATTCCCTGAACTATTATAAGCATATTTTGTCCTTTGATGATTTTTGAGAAATCGCATTGTTTCGAAGATACAGCGCAAAAAAATTTCGACAAAAACCAATTTTGATATTTTTAACATTATTAATGTAACTGTAATTTTTAAAAGTGCGTCATTATCTGTTAACAGCATTTAGATTTCTAAAAACAGCTGTTTTATCCAATAATAGCAGACATTGAAAAGAACAGCATTGTAAACGTAGATTTCATTTTAATACGTCTTCAATTTCTATATCTGTCTATATTCCTGCGGTTGTTCATCAGCGTCTTCATAAAGCGAGTACATTGATACGAAGTGAAGAATCACAGGAACAAAGTTGGAAGCGGAAAAGACTCTGCAGAACATGACAGAAGAAAGATCAAAGTATATACTTCCCCCCAAAAAATTGAAAATACTGTAAATATAAATCTAAATTCTTTTTACCGATGAAGCGAATTTCTCAAGAAGTGCAATAAGGAATTTTCACAGTAAGAAGAAAAAGCCCATTAGGTATTTGGAGTTTCAACATTAGTTTTTATTGAACGTTTGTGTAGGAATTGTGGAAGACTGGGCCAATTAGACCAGTATTTCTACCAGGAAGACTTTCCAGCGAGGTGTACCATTTGCAACAAAAAATACAACCCTCCCCAACTCGTGGGTTATGCACAATGGTGTACCAGCGCATTTTAATGTGCTTGCTCGTGAATTTTTAACAATAATTGATTGAGGTGAACTCAAACTCAATTCATTATTTCGTACGGAGCCATCTAAAGTCTTTAGTTGGCACTACTCCAGTGAAAATTATAGAATAGTTGAGAAATAGAATCATTGCTTGCTGTAACTCAATAAAAAATGATCCTGATGGGTTTGAAGGAGGTCGGAAATCGGGGAGGAGATTGGATCCTATATAGCTGGAGGTAGTCATTTTCCACAATTCGTGTAAATTACAAAACTTTATTGTAATAATTTTTGATAATAAAATGATTTTGTCGAAAAATTTGTATGCCTGTTTCTTCGGAACAAATCGACTTCTCAAAAATCGTCAAAAGACAAAATGTTCTTAGAATAGTCCAGGAAATAATCCCTGCAATTTTCGCCGTATGTTTAATAAACATGCTGTATACAATTAATACCGCATTATACAAAAGCAAAACTCGAATTTCGGGAGATTACTCTTTAAAATAAAATGGATGGAGAATCGTAAGCAATTCCGTACTTCAACGTTTCTACAGTTGCTACAAAAATAATTTATTATGAATAGGTAGTTTGAACTTTGCTTAGGGAATACCGACATTTTTTTTTGTTTGTTTTCGTGTTTATTTTTACACATATTAGCGGCTCACTCACGGCTATATTTACAACGTTTTGTCTCACGTAAAAGTGAATAATATTTACTCCACAAATATTATATATATATATATGTATATACATAGGAAGGAAAAAAACTAATGTACTTTTTTTTATTATTTTCAGTGCCAGCGCCTTCAACCTTCAGTAAGTATAACATTTACTTTAATATAACTACTCGTTACGACTTTGCTAACAACACATGCGTAATTTATGCAGTATAGTCCATTTTTACTAAAAGTAACTATGTAGGCAGAAAAAAAAGCAACATAATATTTATGTAATTGAAACAAAACATTCGACTATGATAGCATAAATATGTACTTATTACGTCACTGTTTAAAGTTAAAATAAAATCGAAGAAAAAAAATCATGTTGTATTTAACCTAGATACAAATAAATTGCTGTAATCTGGTATTTTTAACACATTATTTTTTACTTTACACAATAAAAAATATACGATGCATGATGCAACATAATATAACAAAGACTACACTCTATGGTGTTCGTTAGAAAAACGTCAACAAGTTTGAGGTGCCTTAGATCTTTCATCCATTAAAATCAGAAACGTCAAAACTCGATGTAAATGTCATTATTCAGTTTATTGTCCAACAACTTTGAATTAGCCTTAATTTCAACAATTTTTTGTTTAAATTTTTGCTTCAAGTCAGTTAAATTATCCACAGGTGTTTCAACAACGTTTTTTTATGTAAGATCGTAAAACTCAGTCACATGGTGGCAAATCACATCAACGTGAAGCTGACGGAATTTCTGCGCTTCAACTAATTAATCGATCATCAAAAAATTGTCTCGGCAAGTCGAATGTTTCAACTGTACAGTGGGAGTGGGAAGTATCTTCATCTTGTTTAAAGTAACAATGCTGGCTTTCAATATCATCTAGTTGCTCAATAAATGGTTCTAAAATTTCTGTTGTATCGTTCAGGATTTATAATAATAATAATAATAATAATAATGGTTTATTTGTCCAACAGTGCTAACACCAAAATAAGGACAAAGTAAATACAAAAATACAAAGTAAATACAAAGTAAATACAAAAAACAAAGTAAATACAAATTAGAGAAAAGATAAAAATAAGTACAATCATATACTAACAATTTAGTCTACTTATATAATTAATTGAAAAGAGCCATTACTCCTAATAATTCTTTTCACAATTTTTTTTGTGTTACCTTCAAAAAATATTCCCTTTATTAACTATCCAGTCATAAAACTGGATAATCTGCTGGTTTCAATCCTTGCACCGCAATGACACGTGAGGTTAGAGTTCCAAGTCTTTGTGTAAAAGTTTATGAGTGATTCCGATAAAGAGATTGACTCAATTGCCTAATAGATGTTTTCAGTCACTTATTCGTTATTTCTTGAGTATTGGCAACAACTTCTTCAGTGCATTTTTCGTAGGATACTACTAGTTTCACAAAACGGCTGTATCTAAAGTTTTTTTTAACTGCATATAGTCAACAGCAAAATTCAAATTCTTCTAAGCGATTTTGCACAGAATAAACCAATTCACCATCAACACGGGTGCCATTACAAAAGTAACTTTCAACTAAGAAAATTCTTTCCTCTAAAGGAAACACAAGGTTGAGGTTATACCAACAATCCCTAATTTAGCCATGAAAACAACTGATTTGTACGAAATGAGTTAAAAAGGTGATAAAATGAAAGAAATAACTTGATGGTAACTTGGTAACGTTTTTAAATATGTATGTCACTTTGACAGCTTTAATTTGTTATTCCGTTGAGCTTTTGCAATTACCAATCAAAAATATTAGAAAGTTACTAAATAATGAAACGTCAAATTGACAGCTCTATCTAGAAATTTATTCGTAGTGAAAATAATTTGAATAAAGTGAAAAATAAAAACGATTATATGCAAATATCCTTGGGTATCGAACTGAAATTGGTTCTTATAAATAATTTAATGGCGGTGCAAACACGCACTGCGGATGTGTTTTTCTCTATGCAGTCTCGATTATTTCTGAGAAAAAAAATACAGTATTTTTATACATAACACCACTCCTGTGATGTTAAAAGTAATTTTTTTATCGCCAACTTATTTGGGTTAAGTGTATGTACGTACTACATATATGTACATATAACTTTGATGAGCTTTATCTTCTAATTGAATTATTAATAATTATTATTTAAGAAAGCAGCAGACTTTATCTCATAACGTGCTTTCACGTGTTTTGTTTTTTATTAATATTTAAGGATTTTAAGATATCAATCTTACGTTTATCGATAATTTATAGATATGTAAAGATTGCGTAAATTACTAACTGTGTACAAGATACTTTAGCATGGAACTATATCGCTCATATTGATTATTTATACATAGATACTAGTTCCACTGGGAACGGTAAATGTAAAAAATACACAATCTGTGTAATATACATAGAAAATTACGTCATATCGAAATTAAACTATGTTATTGTGAATTCCAGCGAAATTACTGGCCTCTAGTGACTCTTGCGAGCCGATACCATTAAATTTGAATTTCAAATCGACTATACAAGTCCAAAATACACTCCTCAGTAACGTCACCTAGCGCAAATTACGATTTCTTAATACGTCTCGTCTGTAAAAATATATATAACTGTGTCAAGAACCCATAAAAATGGAAATGGCAACTGAACATCGCTCGATTATGTATACAGAACTATAATAGACGTAACACGCCGGATTTCGCGTAAAATTTTTACGCTATAATAAGCAAACACATTCTCGACGAGTTGTTTATGCGACAAACAGCCGCGGTCGATTTAGATCCAATCCAATTGACGATTTTATAGATTCGACTTCTACCGCCGCTCTTCGAGAAACTAGTAATTAACTACTGTCGTGCAATACTAATGAACTCTAATTATGATGGGAATGAAACAAATAAATTACATATATGCGGGATGTGCAAGTGGTTGAACGCGTCTATTCAAGCGTCAAGACGGTCAAGACTCAATGCCACTTTGACGTTTGCTACTCTGTTCGCTACGACCTGTGTTTTTAGGTTAAGGGAAGGGCGCTTGTCAAAATATGACAAATGTATAGTTTACTTATGATTCGTTTAAATAATACTTTTTTTTGAATTTCCAACTACGTCATTCTATTAATGATATAGTTAATGCATATAATAACCAAATTATGTTGAAATTCATCCGTAATTACACACAACGGACGATGTCAAGAACATCCCATTTATATTTTCAATAGGCTTTAATTGATGTGGTACACATCTTTGACGGAACTTCGTAGCAACAGATAATCCAATGGGAGAATATACACTTCTCCTAAAGCATCACTTATAAACAACTACAGTATAATTTTCTTTTTGTGTTATAAATGTGGCGTGGAAGATAAAAAAAGTAAAAATAAAAATTACTTTCGTTGCCAAGTTATCGAAACAAAAACGTTATAAGATAACTTTATTAAACATATTTGTCCGTCGTAATCTTAATGCAATATCGCTGGTTTTAGCAGACGTATTGATGACATTATATGATACTGAAATGTGATTAATTTACTTGATAATCAATATGTTTTCTGTGCCTTAAAAAATTCATAAATCCAATGTAAAACAAATAACAATTACCTACCATCTGAGAACAACAACCAATGAAAACATAATTAATATTCTAAACACGAAGGATGAGTTTAGACTTATTAAATGGATAGGACAACATGGATCGCGCCAATGTCAAATATATTGAAATCCGTGCGCGCGTACTACCATTAAAAATGTGTTTATCGCGTCCTTTAACAGTATTTTCTCATAGTAAAATTAAACTAGGAATTATTCGAACGTGCATATTCAGAATCGCACTGACATTTTTCACGGTCCCACTCAAATATCGTTTTCCGAATCGCCTTGTAATACTTAAACAAGGTATATATACGAGGTAAAACAATAGCCCTAGTATTACACGTGTTTCACTGTCGATAAAATGCGATACGATTGTGGTATACGATGTTTCGAGTACGTTATGTGCTATCGCTGTATCGATTCGCTTGCCAATTATTAGCGTCACGATATAGGGAGATTCCAAGTTCATTATTATCGCTTTAGAGTAATAATTATTGTTGGAAACATCGTGACACAGATAGGGTCTGTCTGCGTATGATTGTATAAGACCGACTGTTATGCGAATATAATAAAAACCATCGTTGGATTGATAAGAGATCGTATTACAAAACCGGTAAACGACTAGACGTCTAGCTGATGACTCAACGGCGCCTATGTGATAAACTCCGGAAATGCGACCTTTATAATTCGTTTTTTGTTCCTAATAAATAACAAAACATAAAACACACAAAACCCCTCATGTCTCTATTTCAATATACAGACCTATAAAAATTACCTCTACTAATAGTGACGACAAACACCGTTCAAAAGTATTTGGGCATCCAAGGCTAAGTTTAGTAAACGAAATTTACAGTGAAGTATAACAATAGACCACATTTTATAACCCAATTATAATAAACTTGCCATATTATACAGGCTGTACAAAAATTAAAACTAATCAAAGAAGAACTTTAAGTGGCCATAACTTGATTAATTTAAAAAGAACGGCATATTTTTTAAATTACCAGCAAATGTGCGTTTTAACTATGCAATAATATACAGAGGGTTCCATTTAAAAAAACATAATTTCATAAAATATTGTGTTCCAAATACTTCTGAACGGTAGTGTACATGCATCGTATCGCTTTGTTATATGAAAGGCATAATTGATGCACTAAGTTATTTGTCAATTCTTTGCTTTACCCTATACCAGGGAACAGCGAAAAACAGGCAACCAGCAATACATTAACAAAAAAAGTTTCTGGATTAACTTTAACACTGTTTTTAGCAATGAAGAATCAGAGCGGGCCATCGCCAAAGAGAAAAAGCAGGATGCGCAATTCAGGGAAATTATCACAAGCTGTACCTCCCTCAGCCATTACGAAAGCAGACGATTCATCACCCTCCTACCACAAGTAAGCAATCTGTCACACTTTTTCCCCACACAAAATTATTTGTTTTCAATTAAATTATTCCCTTTCAGATCTTAGCCACGCTGATCGCAGGATCTTTCCACATAGTTGTAGGGATAAGTTTAGCGTATTCGGCCGTTTTAATACCCCAACTAAGAGAAACGACGATTTTGTCGCCATACGACATCGTGAACTCCTCTTCGAATGCCACGAACGTCACAAACCCTATGCAAGGGCAAAAGGAAGCTTGGGTCGGTCAGTATTATTATGATTATAATTTTAAATCACTCAAATACGATTGATTAACCTCTTAAAATGCTTAAAGCGAAGAAATCCGCTCGAAATCGCCTGAAAAACGGCCGATATCGCTTGAAAAACACTTAATGTCGAACACGGGAATCCCTTCTGCGAAACTACACTTGAATTCCGCGAATTTACTATTTTTCCCCCAAACGGACAAGGACGAATCGATTCCAGGAAATTACGACAGATTTATGAATGAATATCCAATAGTAATGAATGAACAGGGGTAGCGCCGAAAATCTTCGGAAATTTACGAAAACTACCGAAGGCCTTAAATATATTTAACCGCTAAAAGATCAATATATTTACGCATAAAATTTGATTGAAATCGCGAATAATTGAAATTTTTTTTATGAATATTCGCGAATTTTAAGCACAAAACGTCCAATTTTATTTCACCGTCATTTATAATTTATAACCTATAAATTTTTGAATTTTGACAAATACAGTCGATTAATAACGATTTCGTTTAAAAAAAAATCAAGATTCCCACGTTCAATTTGATAAAATGGCTGAGAATAGAAGATATTGATTGAATTTTAAGCTTAAAACGGTCAATTATATTTCATTTCACTCTCTAACATAACGTACAAGATTTGAAGTTTGGCAGAACCGGTGAATACGATGTTAATGCATTTTATACGATTTTACAGCAAGTACAAGTATTATAGTCGTTCCAATAGCGTGTCTAGCATGCGGAGTCGTAATGGATTGGATCGGCCGTTTGAATACATTAAAATTAACAGCCATACCAGTCACGATCGGTTGGATCTTGATTGCGACAGCGACGAATTACCCCATGATTCTAATCGGTAGGATTTTAACTGGGGTAGCAGGAGGTAAATTATCGTATTTATTAACCGTTCTTTCTGTTTTAACTTGATACATTTATATTTTAGCTTTTGGTACGAGTCCGGCTATCGTATACTTAACTGAAATCGCTCGGGCCGATATGAGAGGTTCTTTGATATCTTGCGCCCCCGCATACGCCTCTTTGGGCATGGTGCTCGCATATTTGAAGGGTTGGTTCATGGATTGGAGGACGATCGCCTGGGTGTGTAACATTTATACCATCGTGCCTTGTATTTTGATGTTCTTTATCCCGGAAAGCCCCGCCTGGTATATTTCGAAGGGTAAAATTGAACAGGCGAGAAAATCTTTGGAGTGGATACATAAATACCAACCACAACCACCGAATAAAGTAAGTTTCTATAATAATTTATTGTCGATTGCATTAAAGAAGCGAATAATCGAGAATTGTAGGAAACAGAAGTTGTTTGTATTTACATGCCAAAATTTGTTTTTCTAGACACAATCGATGGCCGAATTACATTTAGCAGTCTTGATCCGAGACCATCAAAAAAAACAGGAAGAGATGAAAAATAATAAATATACAGGGTTAAGGCAGAAATTAAAAGAATTTACTAGCATGACAGCCATAAAACCGCTTGTACTTCTATTTTTACTGTTCTTTATACAACAATTCAGTGGAATTTACATAACATTGTTCTACGCTATCGATTTCTTCAAAGTAAGTACTTTTCACGATCGATTTTCATGGAAATGCATATTTAGAGGCAGAAAAACACCCGTTGATGATTAATTTTGCAGCAAATGGGCAACGATATGAATCCATTCCTCGCATCAATTTCCTTGGGAACGGTTCGATTCTGCATGTCAATGGTGAACACTTATATGCTGAAACGTTTCCAGAGAAGACCCCTCGTCATGGTCAGTTGCGTCGGGATGGCTATTTGCATGTTTGTCTCGGGTTTATTCACGAAATGGACAATTGAAGGTAAATTTTACTATCTAAAGCTTGATGTTTGTTACAAAATCTTGATCGTACTAATCAACCACCCAGAAATTTCCAATACAACAAATAATTTGCAGGTACAACACGTTTAACCTGGGTGCCCGTCGTGTGCCTTATATTCTACGTGATAACCTCAATGATCGGCCTGCTCCCGATTCCGTGGACGATGACAGCCGAATTATTCCCGCTGGAGATCAGAGGGGTCGCGCAGAGCATGTCCTACGCCAGTGCCAACATTCTAATGTTCCTAGCCGTGCAGAGTTACCCGTCTCTGTCCAATCTGTTAGGCGGTATCGTCTACACCCAGTGGTTCTTCGCTGTGATCTGCCTGATGGGGCTCGTCTTCATGGTGATCTTCCTTCCGGAGACGCACGGAAAGAAACTCAACGATATAGTCGAATATTTCGTACACAACACTGTCTATCTGACTGCGAGGGATGTCAAGAAGCAGACAAAATCGCCAGAACGGAAGCCGATTGTCAAGAACACTCGGGTAACGAAAGGCGATATGGAGAAATCAGCAAACGGGCAGGGTAAAAATTTAATCGATAATGTCTAGCGGATAAAATTGATTTTTAATTATCGCTGATTTTACTTCATTTAATTTCGTTTTTTTTTTTTAATGTACATAATATGTAGAAAGGAACAGATCCACAGTATTATTTTAACTTAATTTATAATAATGATTATTTTTTTTAAAGATTAAATTAAAAACCGATTTTTTACTTTTTACATGACAAACGATAGGATTTATGTGAAGTTTATTTTTATATGATTATACTTAAATGATCAACTAGAACGTTTTATAGATTTGTGAGAAGTTTTAATGTAATTATTAGTTTAGTTTAACGGAAAAAAAAATATGGTTTCGTGATTGTTTTTATTGTAAGAAATGGAGGGGAAAAAATTAAAACTACCTACGAGAAAGTAGCTGTACGGTGAATTTACTCCTACTTATCGATAATCATAATGGCTAAGTACGAAAAAGCATTTCACTCAAATATTTTACTTTAAGAGTACACTTAATTTATACTAATTGTAAGGACAATTAAATTATTACAATATAAACTACAAATATGATGTAATTGTGATATATTTTAATAAATAAAAGTTTTTACATTAAGATTCGCGGTGGAATTTCATTTATTTGGTACTTCAAATTGATTATATAGGGCGTCGTCTCTCGTTCTGCTTACGGTACGTGTAGTGGGTGTACTACTTAGCTCATTGTTCATCGTTCTACCTGCGGTGCGTGTGGATGGCAGGTTTCGCAGAACCGGGTACCAAATTTTGTTCTGGCCATAAACAAAATTTGGTACGACATTTGTTTGTAACTGTATGTATTTTTGTTATGCGAGATTTCAATAAAAAATGTGTTTATAACAGCCGAATATCAGATAAACACAAATGATTCCCTTTTGTACCCTTCTTTGAAAACTAATAAATCAAAGAAGGTTGCCGACACAACTTTCATAACCAATTTACCAAATTCATAAAGGATATAAAATATAAATTTAAAACACGAGTGAATAAAACTATCTTCCGTAAATATAGTTGTACCTGTGTACAATTCAACCTAAAAATATATAACCAAAATACCAACCGAAAACTTGATGTATTTATTATTTTTATTTTGTATAGCAGTTCGTGCACAAGTACCTTTTGCTGACTTCTATGCGACGTACCTTGTAAATTTTCTGGTAAATAAATAAAAAAAATCCAATCAAGTGGTTTGGGCGAAGAAAATGAAACACAGGCGTAATGAAAAATTATGTATTATCATTTATTTATGTACATCAGGAATAATTTGTTTTGTTTCGCTTTTTCTTATCTTTTTTTATATCCTCAACATTATCATCATTGTGTTCATCACTATTTATACATAAGCATACCTCTTTAAATTATAAATACATTAATAATTAACGAAATATATCCATGTTGTGTGGACGACGAGGGCTGATTCCATCCGAGCTCTTCGATTCTCATCCAAGCGAGGAATTAAAAACACAGCAGGTACTTTATTACTATGAATCGTCACGTTTGAATATGCAAGACCGGGAAGTTATTAGAGGAGAACGGAACTCAGCCCCGCGACACTCCTTATAAAATTAAGTGAAAATAGAATAATGTACAAAGACAAAAAAGAAAAATATCAGTACCGTAATCATATTATCCGTAATAATTATTGTACGACCTAAAGTTTATATTAATTATTAATTAAATCACATTAAAAACAGAAAAGAACACTTAAACGCAAAAAGTTACACCTTAAACCTAGCGTATTGTGTGGTTCCCCGTATCGAGAAAAGCACGGCACGTTTAGTCTTCTCCTTAACGCAAAGTATTTTGGTATTTCTCTTAAGTGATAGTTTTCTGATTTTCTTGTTGGTTGCTTTTATATGTACAGGTTTGCAAAATCCCCCAAAAACGCACAAAATCGAGACACACACCTCAGAATGGAAACCTGAATCCCAATAAAAAATTCACACGTTAATCCCCGTTAAAGAAAAATCAAAAAGAAAAGATCTTACTTAATTAATCTGCGTAAACTATGTAAGGCGGTTCGATATCATTCACTTCGACTTTGACGTACTGAGGTTGAATCATTTGAACACTCGGCGCGGATCGGGCCATGGAGTTTCTCGATCTACATAAAACTGTTAATAAATAACGATAAAATTTAAAGGCGATAATACATACTTAGCTTTGGCATGTGTTAATATGTGACTCTTGAGATTCGTTGACTGAGCAAACTTCTTATTGCATCCATCGAAGGGACAAACGTAAGGACGATCTCCGGTATGAATACGTACATGAGTTCTATAAAGTCGAATCGAATTGACGCAAAAGAACAAAATTTTATATGCAAACGCACCAACCTTAAGTTAAAATCGAGACTAAATCTCTTCCCACAGCCTTCGAATGTACACTGGAACGGTTTCTCCCCCGTATGGACTAACTGGTGACGTTTCAACTTGCTAGATTCTACGAACGCCTTCCCGCATTCCGCACATACGTGCACTCGGGGTCCGTGCGTGTGTAGATGCTTTCGCATCGCCGAATTATCCCTGAACATTTTATTACAGCCTTTGTGTGGACACGCTGCAAACAATTCATAGTCAGCTGAATTATTCTCTATTATATAAACGGAATATTTTATTACCGATCGTTCTGTCGGTGGCATCTTGATTAGGTCTACGCATTCGGGGACTTTTCAAACCAGGTCGGGCAAATTCTGCTAATTGTTTAGGATCAGAAAGGTCTAAACCGGGCATACCATCGGCCGGTAATTTCTTCCCTGTCATGTATTCGGTGTAATCGGGATCCGGTTCCGGATTTGAACCTTCATCTAAATTGGTCATACAAAAAACATTTACAAATCGGATAATTTGATGTGAAAGGAAATTACCATCTTTTATGATATGTTTCTGATAAAGCGCCTTCTTTTATTCTATATAATTTTTTCCTGTAAAATCTCATATTTTCCTACATTTATTTAAGGTTATCAAAAACTGTCAAACGTCACATCCAGTGTTAAAAAGCTCTACTTTACCGACTGCGATTGACAATTATGCAATTTTATTCTAAATCGGACTTTATGGAATTTTTCAGGGATTTCAGTTGAATTTTCCGATATAAATAAACAAACGAACTATTTAAAACATAAAAAAACTTTTGTAAATATACGTATATTTAAAACAAAAAATAGAATATAAAGTAGTGACGGCCATTGCTGGTCGTCCATTAAAATTCTGATCAGCCATTTAATAATATGGCAGAAAACAAACGGCCATGCTCATTTTGCTCCCAATTAATTTCGGAAATATCAAGCGAAAAGACGGTAGAAATGCCCCTAAGAGTTAATCGAGACGTAACGCGGACGTGCAGTGACCCGATCGACCTCGCCGTTGGTCGAAAAATCGATCGCTAAACGAGGTAAAAAACAACAGTAATAATACACATCACTAGGCTACGAGAAGACTCACCGTCGCTAGTCCCCGATGCCCACATCGTAACGGAGAACTCTCCTTCCATTGTTTTTATTTGTACTTGTTTCTGTTCCCATTTTCTAGGCCTCGTCTCGTGCTGAATCTCGCTCAGCATCATCTCGTTGTCGCGGCGGATCATGTTCGAGCCGACGCCTCCGCCGCCGCCGGCGCGTTTCACGGTTTTCTTTCGTTTCGACGGGCCCGGCGACGATTCAACGTAGATATCGGAACCGTCCGGGACGGGCACGTCGTACAGGTTTAGGGGGTCCCCGGTGTCGTCGATGATCTCCTCCTGGGTCTCTAGGATTATATCGCGACCCTCCAGCGAGTGCAGCGGTATGATCGGTTCGCCGCACTCGACGATCGTCTCGACGGCGTCCTGCATGTCGACGGGTATCGTCTCGATTTCGACGCACTCCTGTATGTCCGGCTGCATGTCCACTTCGCACATAATGTTTTGGTCGGCCATTACTATTTTGATGTCCGACTGGCCGATTTATTGTTTATAAAATATGGTCGCCCAATATGGCGGAGAAATATGTCTGCCTCACTACACAATGGCGGACCACTTGCCCTTGCACACCGCACAGTTTCGATGTTTCACCATTACGCGGAACTAACAAGAACGGACGTATCTTGCCTATACTCTCTCATTCCTACGTACGAAATCATGAATGACGTATGTCTCCACTAAATTCGTTGAACGTCGTTCCTGCTGACATCTATTTTATAAAATCCGGATTATATACACGGGCGCTAATTTTATAAAAGTAATTACTTATTTTGGTAATAATTAATTAATTGCTAATTTAGTACGAATATATAAGCTGATAATTTGAAACTTAAAATTACGTGGCATCTATGCTAATAGTAGCATGGTACAAAGCAAGTATGTTTTGAAATAGAAAGTTGGAAAGATAGATTTCCGTATATTTTTACAACTTCAAATATAAAATAGGAAGAAAGATCTCATTTTGAAATATTAATAAATATTTTTATCGTAACAATAGGAAACGATTCCAAAAAAAGATTGCTCAATTAACAACGTCCTTGATCATAGAATCAGGTTAATTGAATATAGAGAAATAGAGGTTGATCGACGAAGTTTGATATTATTGTAATGCATTATACGCATTAAATAAAGCATCTTCTGCTTTCAATTCGCTTTGATTCTACTGCTTACTGTAAGAAGCAAATTTGTAAAGCTCATCTTTTTATATTAATTTGACAAGTAACTAACATCCAGTTAATAACTATCACTCTATGGTTTTAGGAACTTCATTTTTATCCAACTCGTGGGTATATAAGAAATTTATATTTCTTCTTATCTTAAAATACCTTTTTTACTTTGTTGTATTTTTACGTGTAAATGATTCATCCTAATACAGAGGAATGTTTTATTGACAAAAGCCAAGGTGGTAGCCCTTCTTATTGGAATTTAGGCGCGAATTATTTGAAATTCAAAAACATTTTGTGGCTAGTAAAGAACAATTAAATTTTACTCTATATTGTGTAAATAATAAAATTATTCCTTTAAATTCGTTTGCATGCTAACTAATATTATTATCTTTATATTTTTACTAATCTTTGTTGAAATTTTAGTATAGTTTTGCTAAAATAAAAGGAGAAACTATTTGAAATTATATTCACAAACGAAATTTAGGAAAACACTTGGTGAATAGCAGAAATACTTGTACTTTTTATTCAGGGAAAAATAAATCAAAATAAAACACTCAATACACCAAAATCTTCGATTTATTAACAAAAATAATACAAAAAAATTCTAATAATACTTACGTTTACGCCTGTGTATATTTCTCACTTATGTTTTTTTTTAATTTCTATCGATTTAACTTCTTTAACAGATAAAAATCTTACGATATCGGATTTTATTGTAATGGTTTTTACTTTTTTTTGTTTGGGAAGCACATATTGCATTATAATAATAATATTAATTAATTATTTAATTAATAGTAGTAATAATAATTATATACATTAAGTCAGTTCGTCATCAAAGTTGTTTTTTTCACTATACGTATTTATCGCATCGAGTTATTTATCACTTTTTTTGTATTTTGGACTTAAATATACGGTAAACATCATATAAAATCAGTCTGGCATCTCTATGGAAATGATAGGCAAGACAGGCTTCAACAGATCGGCTTTTTTCAGCACATTGCGCTCCCTTTTCTCCGTCTGTTGCATCTCCACCCCATTTGTTTGTCTCTCGCTGTGATATGCAATGTTTGCGTATTCCTGTAGAAGAGGACAGGCACCTAGGATGAACGTACAAAAGTCTTTTCGAATGCCGAACCACCCTAACAGAAAAATAACAGTCGGATAGGAGATTTCCCTTAGAAAAAACGGTGCACTCACATTTATTCCCACCTTTAGCACTGAACGACATCAATATAAGTGTAAGGAAGGATACAAACAAAGGGCTAACAACCGCTATAAAAGTTATTGTAATGTCTCCATCTAATTTGTTAGCTAGCAAAACCTATAATTAAATAATACACAAATGGAAACATAACATTAAATAATATATCAAACCTGAAATATTAATATCGGGATAACTAAAAACGTATATCCTAATGCACTTTGAAAACTGGCTCGTCTTTGCTGCGCGTTTACTTCTGGCGTTCGCAATAATATCCCAGCAAATATTATCGTGTATAATACTCCAACCTGTAAGATTGATTTAACATAGGAAAAAACACTATTTCTATTATGATAATTTTAGCTTACGAGCGAGAGACACATTACTATCCATAATGGCACGAAAACGACCTCCCATGACCAATTAATAAACTGGTCTAATCTTAATGCTAGGAATATAAACTGTAATACGTTCACCGCACAAAATAGCTCCAACTGCAATGACGCAAAACATAATCGACATAAATATAATAATATATAAAATATAAATACCTCGAACGATCGATCGTGTTTTACCGCCCAAATACACACTGCTATGCTCACGATTGATATAAATATCAATGGTATGAACACTAGAATCCACAGATGCCGTTCGGACTCCAACTTGTCGCACACCAACAATTCGAACATTAAAAGTATCAGATGCAGTGCTAACGATATCAACATAGACTTATAGTGTATATACGCTTCACCCTCTAACCTGCAGTTGGGAAAAAATCACATTTTCAACGATGAAAATGTAGGTCGACGACAAAAATATATCGAAAATCGCTAATTACATACCTGAAATGTGGATACCTCCACCAGATATAACTACCTATCGTTGCGCCTGCTATAACCAGCCCTTTCCACACCCAAATCGGTGTGAAAACACACCAAAACGACCATGCTATCGTGTTATCTAGACGTAAGGCGAAAAGCGCTATAAATATCAATAAACAACTGTGCACGACAAATTTGCTGTAAGGAAAAGTAAATTTCCACTTAAAATGCTTAAATCACATTTATACAGAATACATATTTCGCAATAAAATCGATTGGATAACAAAGAATGTTTACGTTACGCATACCTACGTATTCCATTGCGATTTTAACGTACCTTGGATTGAAGTCTTGAAATAAGGATTGTAAATTCATTTTATTCTACATAGAAAAAGTCAAAGATTCTAACCCCATTATTTTATATTTACAATAAAATGAATTATATTTTGGTATCGGGGAGAACGCAATTCAAGAACGTATCTGATCCAGTATTTATGTTAAAGATAAATCCTTGAACATTTATAAATACGAAATAAGTAAATGTATACTGTAAAATGAAAATTATTACAAAAGATTTGGATTTAACATGTTTTTGATGTAATTACATTTTATTTTAAAATTATTTTGTGAAATTTAGAACGTGCTCCAAAAATTTCCAGGGAAATTTCGCTTTCCGCTTAATCCAGCTTTACATATTGGCCAACCTGGGTCTGACGTTTAATAATGCAAACTGTCATTAACAGATGGCTTCTTCATTATATGTTTATGATTATGATTGATTACGATAAATGAGGTTAAGTGCATTGTCAAAACGGGGGGAGTATTTTCGTGAAAGCATTTCATCTTTCGTAGACAATTAATTAAACATCTTACTCTAGATATTGACTATATCCAATCAAAGATTAGTCGATATGTTAAGTGCTAATTTCGACTCGATTTGTTGACGTTTATTACCAAGTGAATAGGTCACGTGACCTATTTTTTTTTCAACTATTGTGTTTTGATACGTGTAAAGTGTAAACCGCCCGCATTATTGTATAGCCTTTGCAAATTTCGAGCGATACGCATGCATTTTTTAAAAACCGTCCGCATCAGCAGTATTATTAGTAGTTCGCAACGTAGAATCGCTAGGTAGTTAATCGTGTCATTAGCGAAGACCAGTAAAAATGGAAGAGACGTTGATGCTGTTGGCCCTGGTGGTCGTCATGCTGATAGGATCTTATTTAGCCGGGTCCATACCGTTGTTTTTCAGCTTCTCGGAGGTAGGTGAAAGGTGTTAAGTTTGTTTTATGTTGGTTTAAGTTGGAGTTGTGTTCAAACAAACTTTTGGATGTGGCAAGAAATATTCTTAGAATAGTGAAACTGGTTATGCAAACTAGGTTTTATATCCAATATTTTCTATTACAAAACCATCTGCCTGACGTTAATTTTATAATAGAAAGAGATAATTGGTGAAACTGAGCTTAAAATTATGTCATACAATATGTAATACCTTCATAATGTAAATGATTGTTTTCTTTGCAAATAGATTAGAAAATGTATACAGACTGGCTGCTTTTATATATGGAAACTATGGTTATCTCATTACATTAAGAGACACAGTATAAATAGTTATATATATTGTACATAAAGAATATATGCATTGGAAAAGTTGAGGTGCCCTGAACAGTTCCCAAAAATTGTTTATTTTTAAGTTAGTGCCTTTGCTTTTGAAAATATGAAAACACAAATTTCAGTCCTATTATTTTTTTTTTTTAAATTCAAACCTGGTTTTTTTTTTTTAGTATATTTTCAATAAAAGTTTTAAGGTCTTTATGCGATAAGTAGTGACAGGTTTTCAATAGGGACAATATTTGCTTGGAATCTAAAAATAAGATACTAAATAATGTTCTTTAGAAAAAGTAACCACCTGTATATATTACCATTATGTTTTTTTTTTATTTAATGGATAATGTATACAATACATGTGGGATGTTAAAACTTGACGCAAGACTCAATGAAAACAAGCAATGACTTTCTGACTGAACAAGCCACTGACCCCATCAAGTACTGTTTATCAACTTTTATTTATTTAGGATAAGAAACAGGTATTTCACTTGTTTGTTGTTTTGTTTCTCTTAAGATTCGTAGGCTCAAGGACAAACACGTTTATTCGTTGTTTTCTTTCTAGGAGAAATTGAAAAAAATTACAGTACTAGGAGCAGGTCTTCTAGTTGGGACAGCGTTAGTTGTAATAATACCTGAGGGCGTCCGATCTTTGGCAATTGATAGCCATAAACATGAATCACCACCTGCACCTTCGCCAAATGAGCATGACGAATCAAACGAAAGGGACCCATTCTCTGTGATAGGGATCAGCTTAGTTTTAGGTTTCGTTTTCATGTTGTTAGTCGATCAGGTAAGGGCATCTATACTGGAAATAGATATAGGGAATGCTAATTATGTCATATTGAGAATAATCAGACAAATCCTATTCATTAATATGTTGCATTTAAAATAAGCGAGCTGTTGCTTCATAGTAGTTTATATATTTCAATAACCTTTTGTATTACCCTGTATTATTAATTTTACAATAATTATTTGAACTTTGTACAATACTACAATGTACTATTGTAATATGTCTATTAAATAACTATAAATTTCAACCTCCTAATCGAAATATTTCTTCTGTTATTGATTTTTTTATTCCATTGTCGATAAATCGTCAAAATTTATTAAAAATCCGTATGGAGAAGTTTTAACGAAACTTTATTTTAATTATGTGTGATATGAACTAAAATACAGGTTGATTTATTTAAAATAAGCAAATTAACAGTCGTTTCCGCTATAACCGGAAATAGTTCAGTGTTGCTAATATTTTTATTTGAAATGTTATTATCAAAAACCTTCAAATACAAACTATCAGCATTCAACTAGTAGTAATTCCTAATATTTTGCTAATCGACGGTTTAGAGAGACGCAGCACCCTGTATTATTGATTTCACCCTTTTTTAGCATAATATTGACGTTATATTTTGTCACCGTTCAGATATCAGAGAGCAGGAACGAAAATCTAAACCCATCCGAGAGGAACATAACTGCGACAATAGGCTTAGTAGTGCACGCAGCTGCAGATGGCATCGCTTTAGGAGCAGCCGCGACGACTAGTCATACGGACGTGGAAATAATAGTTTTCCTGGCGATTATGTTACATAAAGCACCTGCGGCATTCGGATTAGTGACGTTTCTGATGCACGAAGGAATCGAACGGTATCCAAACAATTGAGAAGCGATTTTATACCCTTTTTTCCGCAACATCATATCTTATTTTAGGCAGAGGATTCGTAAGCACTTGCTGATATTCTCAGCTGCTGCTCCATTACTGACGTTATTGACTTACTTCGGCATCGGAAAGGAACAAAAAGAAACATTAACTAACTTAAACGGAACTGGTATGACGATAATTTAATAAATACATAATTAATTTCATAATAAATTATTTCGTTTCAGGTATAGCGATGTTATTCTCGGCTGGCACATTTTTATATGTAGCTACGGTTCACGTCTTAGCGGAATTGACACAAAATATCCATCACTCGTATTCGAGACTGCAAACGATGGAAGCCGGAAACGTTAAACCAGCGAAGAAAGGTCTGGGATACGGTGAACTTATAACGTTAGTGATCGGCTGTATCTTACCAGTGATATTAACTTTCGGACATCATCATTGATTGAGTGTCTCCATTTTCTTTTTATCGCTGTCGATGTGTACACTCTCTTCTTTTATTCCGGGGGAGAATACGTATTATACCTTCTTTTTTACATATATAATTATTGTATTAAACTGAGACTTTTTTTTTACGAAGGGAAACTGCGAAATCAATGTGATCCTGTTAGTTTTATTATTCGTACATATATGATGTGTATTATTATGTAAATATCGTAAACATTTTTTTAAAAGAACAAAGGTGGAGAAATTAAAGGTGATTATATTAGAGTTTCGTGTTTGCTTTTTATATTATCATGGTGATACTGTGAGAGATCAGCCACTCTCGGACAGCTGCGAATTTGGTGACTCTCTAAAACGGTTTATGCTGTTCTTCAACTTTTTTTATTTATTCTTTTAAATCAACTAAAAATAATCTGCTAAGTGGTGTAATATTTTCCTTCTTTTACTTCTTTCATTACATTTAATTTATCAAGCTCTTCCATGTTGTCCTGTTTTGATAGAGCTTCGTCTTTTGTCAGCGTTATTCATCATGAGATTAACATCATTAAGTGTAGAATTAGTTATAATTTAATGATTAGGAAGTATTGCTGCGAAATACTTGAAAATTTGAGCATCGCATACCAGAGCTCGAAAGTAGTAAATTTCTGTAAATACAAAACTAAATGAACTCCAATTAATGTATTAATTTAGGAAAAGTTTGTAGTTTTGTTTCTACAACTACAAAAACATGCCTTTACGCGAATATGTAACGATTAATTACCAACCACAACTATCGGAAGCAATATGAAGAATTCTTAAATCATATAAGTTCATATCGTAGCCACAGGCTGTTGGCAGAACAAAAACATCAATGCTGCCGCTAATTTTATCAATGTCAAAATATTAGAAACTGAAAATAACTGCCTAAAAGGAATAATCAAAGAAATATGTATTTAACATGAAAAAATATAAAAGCTGAATTAACCACAGAGAAGACAAAAAGGTTTGAACGTAATTTCTAATTCTAGTAATTTAATTGGAGAATTTAAGTATTATGGACGATATTTTGAGGAGTTAGGATGATAGTGATATCACGGTATTAATTCTTTGATACGATACATCATCATATTTGGTTGGATGTGCTTTCCGACATTAGTTTGGATGGATCTGCCGTATCGTTGATGAATCATAACATTTGGTCGATCGAGTTTAGAGGGTTGCTTTGGATGGTGTTCTCTCTAAAGAGGCGTGTGTAGTACATGGTGTGCCATAAGGCGCAATACTTTCCCCTCTCTTGTTTAGCATTTATGTAAAAAGTTTACCAACAGTAATCAAATACTCAGCTATATTTATCTTTTAAGCTTTCAGAATATTTACGGGCTCAACAACTTATCAACGAAGATCAGCGTATCATATTGTGATCATCATCGGTTGCAGCTGAATCCGGCCTAATAAAGACTCAGATGATTGTTTTTGGACAAAAGTGCTCCCGTTTACGTATCTCACCTCTGTTAAAAATTTATGTTGAATCCAATTCGACCTCTCCGTCAGAGTGCGTCAAAAATGTTGGGATATTAATAGATTTTCGCCTACGTTCTCGAGAAAACACTGGTTGTTTAATTAACAGAGCTACGTTGGCTCTTACATCACTTTTCATGTGCAAATATCTGTCCGACTGTTTCACCAAACTTATCCTGTGTAGGTCCTCCATTCTATCTCATTTCAACTATGCCGATGTAGTTTATGGTCACTTACCCGGAAAGATATCATAATAATTCAACGGATTCAGAATTATACTTGATTCGTCTATGAAAAGTTAAAGCAAACTTGTACGTTAAATATGATTAACTTTAGAATATTACACAATGCCATATTTTTCTCAAATGTTATTAAGTATAAAAAACCTATATACCTATTTAATCAAATAGTATTCAGATACCAAACGCAGTCTAGAAACACTCGGGCTAATCAATTTTTGACTATTCCTAAACACCGAACTGAGATATTTAAGCGTAGATTTCCTTATATTATTGCTAAAATATTAAACACTTATATACTACCTACTATGAGCTGTAGTATACATGCAGATTGATTGAGATATATCCTTTAGAATTCTTTGATCGCCCTTCAATAGTAAATGCTTTTTTAACGGTTAATATTTTCTTACCTAATTATTGACGTTGGACAATTAAAACA
Organism: Cetonia aurata; assembly: GCA_949128085.1. Lineage (NCBI taxonomy): Eukaryota > Metazoa > Arthropoda > Insecta > Coleoptera > Scarabaeidae > Cetonia > Cetonia aurata. The sequence goes on along the minus strand of OX421889.1, from coordinate 34,592,937 downwards.
TATTTAATCTAAATCAATCAGTTACGTTAACTAAATAAAACTACATGAATTTGGAAAATAAAATATAATAATTTTTAATATATTTTGTGCTGTTTTCTAAATTCACCATGCAATTGCTCCTGATGAAGTTGAAAATAAATAACAACGAAATATTGAGTTATTGAATAAATTAGTTGTTTCAATTGTATAGACCGATTCCCTGATATTCTTTAACCCTAACGTGGTACAGTCGATACTCCTATCAAATTTAAAAAAATATATATACTATATCATAAATAATAAAGAATTAGATCTATATATACACGTAAAACACAAAAATTTTGAGTTAAGAAGAGGACAAAGAAAAAGGAAAACATAAATTATAAACAACATCCGATTACTAAAAAATAAGTAAAACTTTTATTCAATTAATTATAACAGTAATTTTTAATGTTTACGCAAAATAAATCGGACTTAAAATACCTAACGAAATAAATAATATATACACAATTGTCTTTAAACGCTCCTTAGAATGAATTCGGCTAACTTAACAACGCTGTCAAAGCGTCGAAGAATCTAGTCCTGTGCTTCGTTTGAAGTTCCAAATCTGCAATTTATTTCACATTGCGAAACATCATTTTAAAAGGTTTGTACTGACTTACATGATGTATCGAAATAATCACACACTGCATCGCAGTTAATCCGTTCCGCTGCTTGTTCGAACGCCTTCCCGAAGAAACTGCAATAAAAATTGTGTGAATCTAACCTAATCCTTTATGCAAATGCCATGAATATAAGTACTTTTTCGGTGAGTTCTCGCACAACGGTGGTATCCCCATGATCACGCACATCCCCGCTTCGATATTACTGGGGGACGATACGATGAGGGGTAAACTAGCCGCCTTTCGGTTACGGGACATTGCAACGTAAGCCCTGAGTATGAATTGTGCCAAGAGTGATAGGATATGGTGCCGGGAGAGCATGTGCCAATCTAAACAACCCTATAATTTAGACGTTTACACTATTAAGTACTATTTCTGTTGAAGTAATCGTACCTCTTGCACGATGTAATAGACGAACGGGCCGGCAGAGATTATATGTTTCATATCCAACGCGTTCCGTACAGAACGGAATAAGGTGGTGGCTATCGTTTGTGCCCTCTCGATCGCGTTGGTTAAGGTGTCCTTGTGCGATCTGGATAAACAGTCGAGCGCGTTATGGAAACATTCCTCTCGTTTCTTATCGGCCGGCTGGAATTTTTAATGATAAGAAATAATGATGGGACGATAATAGATAAGAATAACACACCGATACTTCTAAAATTGCTAATAATGCATAAACGATATCAGAAGCACTGTATTTATTCCTATATCCGTATTGTATTGTGAATGAGGCAAAAACGATGTCGGCCAGACCATATTTTTCCGACAGATTCTCGATAGAATTTTGAAATTCTTGCCGCAACTGCAGATCCATCGCGTTGAAGTTCTGTTTGCTCTGAATCAACGGCAACCTGTTGGAATAAAACTGGAAATGATGATTACCTTCACATGTTGTGCGCCATTTGTGTCCATTACGATCGGTTAATATGAACGAATTAATAATTAAATTATTATATTATTTAACAGAAAATCACTAAAAAAAAACTAATCCTAAAGTGACAAAGAATTTACCTATACTGTGCTGATTTACAAAACAAGATACTATACTAAAACAAAGAGAAAAATAGAAATTTAAGCTAAACAAAACATCAAAACAGCTTTATCTAGTAACAAAAAATAAGTCAAACTTAAAGTTAAACCATCTCATAAAAACAAATCAAGTGACAAAAGAGGTGAGGTGGATGGGTCAAATGTTTTTTTTTTATGTGGTGGCATAAAAGAAAGATGTTAAATAAAATTATATATATATATATATACCCCATATCTGCTAGAAGCTCCTGTAGTTTCGTATCCCCCCTCAAGGACCACAGTTTCATCTTACAAGCCGTAAACATGGAATATTTCAAACTATTTTCAACTGTCCAATGCCTGTACAAACACAATCGTAAATCCTTCTCGAAAATTATCTTAAGTGATGTTAAAACGTCCGTATCATTGCTCCTATTCTGTAAACGCGTCACGTGCGCTTGCAAATTACCCGTCTCAAGAACGTAATGTGTATTATCGATTTTACCGAACAGCATTTGCTCCGTTAAAGAAATGATTGCTAACCATAAAGAATCCTTATCGTCCCTATTCAATTTCCAAGCTAAATCGAACAAGATGATTGCACTCTAATAAAAATTAACGGCTTTTAAAATATGCTACTTAAATATCGACATAAACACTCACCGCCTTTGCATAATATGTGAATTGGGAATATTCGAACAGTAATTTGTTCCTGTTTTCTTCCCAAGCTTTCCGTTCCCTCCGTTTCAGAATCGCTTCCTCGTTCAGCCGCCGTCGTTTAGCAGCTTGACCTTCTTCCTCGTCCGCAGAATCATCACCTCCTTCTTGCTCTTCATCTGATGACTGTCACAGTAAAATGATAAAAATTTTCGATTTACTGTTTGTTGCAAACTCACTTCATCCTCCCTGAATATGTCCTGAAACTCTGGTATTTGTTGATCCTCCTCTACATTCGCTAAAAGTCTAATTTGTCCATTGCTATATACGTTACACAAATCTAACGGCCTGTGTGAATCAATCACGAAAAACACTACATCTTCCTCCGGCTCTAACACGTCCACCAAATCGATGGTACCCCCACAGTTAATCAGCACAAAGTATTTAACATTTTCACAATTCTCCCTGTAAATTCTTTTTAATTCTTCTATACCGTTGACAACCCCCAGGGAATATAGAGTGTGTTTATACTTCAGTAGATTCTGAAGGATCCTGCAGGAGCATATGCCGTCGATATCGAAATTTACAATTAGAAACACCCGCTGGAAGTTGGTAGAATTACAGTGAATTCCTTTGAAGTGGGAATTTTAGACGTACCTTTCCTGATAAAAATTCGTAGAAATCATTTTTGATATCTTCTACGTACATCTTTGCCTCATCTCGGATTTATTTCATGTTTTAGACTTTCGTCGACCTCGCAGAGACGTTAAAAATATAACCTCTGACACCTCTGCTCTGGATAAAATATATTGAAAGCCCGCGAAATGCGGAATGTTTGTTTATGATGGTGATGTTTTTTGCATTCCTGACCAACACAAGAAATGAGAAATAACTATAATTGGATTATTAAAAAAAATTTCATTTTCCAATGGGAATTTCAAACAGGGGTAATTAATTTAATTTCCCCGGTTTCAGTACAATTTAGGAATATTTAACTAATAAGACTTATTTAAAAGATTTGCGGTACGACGATAACAAATTTAGTTCAGCTAGCACATGCGCTTCGTTCGTTGATTAATTAGGTTATTGTATTTCTATCTACGAAATAATTCCCTACAGAAACGTAATTTGTGTTTTATCGCTTAAAATGATTATTTGCGAGAAAAAGAATAGATAATAAATAATATTTATTATACGTTCAAGTAACATGTTTCGTAATAGCTGTTTCAAACACATATATGTCATATTATATTTGGGTGAGTGATAATTAATTGCAAATTTTGTCAAAATGCAGCATATTATTTATTTAAAATTATGTAATTACTATTTTATAAATTATAATACCACAATATAAATTGTGTAGGAATAAATGCAGTATTTAAAAAACTTGATAGCACGGCCTGTTGGTCTAGGGGTATGATTCTCGCTTCGGGTGCGAGAGGTCCCGGGTTCAAATCCCGGACAGGCCCGTGATATACTTTTTATAATTTTTTTATTTCTAACATAAGTATTCAATACAGTAAAATCGATTTGAAAATTAAAACTACTTATTTTTTCATAAATATTTATATATATAAAAAAACAGATATAACAATTTTGTTTGGTTTTAAATCAAAATTTTCCACACCGTCTTCTTCCTGTGTACTTAGAATCTGATTTTGTGTCTTTTCCATGTTTCCTACGGCGTTCTTTCTTCTCCATAATCCAATCCCGTGTCTTCTTCAAAGGTTTTCCTCGTATTCTTTCCCGTTTAGATGAATAATTTACAGCTAATGTGTTGAAGCATAATTTTTAATCTATATTTACGTAGAGTAAAGATACTTACTAGCATTGTTACTTCCATCGTGTGTTCCTAAGGCTTTCGGTAATACAGCAGTTTGTCCGACCATTAGGCAAAGGAAGAATTTCTTTGCTTTCGTCGAATTTGGATAATCCACAACAACTCCACCAAAAAATCCTGCTTTTATCGCTTGATTAGTTATCAATTCTATTTGATTACTGTTCTCTGGATAAAATTGGAACACTACTCTAGCTGAGATTTTCTAAAAATGTTTTATTTTAGAAGGAAAATGAGGCTCAACTGCAATCGATTGATTAAAAATGTAATCTCTTTACGGAAATATTCCACTTCTGTCAAAACCGAAATAGAAAAATCTGTAATCGTGTCAAAAAGCAATGACATTTACACAAATCTAGCTCTGGAAGATTGGTATTATAAGAATTGGACTTGCGAAAATCAGCATCTTTTAATACTGTGGTCAAATAATCCTTGTGTTGTTATCGGTATGTGATTAATATAATGTAAATTTCTCACTTAACTTAAATTTATTTTAGGTAAATTCCAAAACCCATGGTTAGAGGCCAATATAAATGAGTTAGATCGATTAACAGAAAGTGGTGTTCAAATAGCTAGACGGAATAGTGGGGGAGGCACAGTATATCACGACAGAGGCAATTTAAATCTAACATTTTTCACACCGCGTGACCATTATAATAGGAAACACAATTTGGAGGTGATAGCAAGTGCTGTGGTGAAAAAATACGGTTTAAATATCACTATAACGGAGCGGGATGATTTGGTCATTGAAGATTATAAGGTGAATTACCGTGGAAATAATATTCAAATTTAATTTTCGTCTAGGTTTCAGGAACAGCAGCTAAACTAGGTAGAAAGGTAGCTTATCATCACTGCACATTGCTAGTGAATTCCGATAAGGATACTTTAAGTAATTCTCTAAAAAAATCTCCATGTGATATCAAAACTAATGCGACACAATCCACAAAGTCTAAAATAAAAAATCTAAGTGATTATAATAAAAACATCACCGTCGAAGATCTAATGAATTGTATCGGCCCAGAATACCTTTCAACTCGTCCTGTGTTTAAGCAAAAAGGTGTTGAAACGATTTTAAATGTAAAATATTTAGAGGGAGTTAGTTCAAAGTTTCATATATTAAATCCGACAGAAGACAAATATAAAGGATTGATTGATATTCGTAATATATTAGCTAGTTGGGAATGGATATTCGGGAAATGCCCAAACTTTACTGCTAGTAAATCGTACAAGGCTCACAGTGAAACTAAAATAATATTTACTGTAGAAAACGGGATTATAAGCAATACGGAAATCCAATTTTGCGAAGACTTTAAACACGAAGGCGATAATATAGAATTAGACGATTATAAAGGGAGAAAATTTAATGAGGAGTTATTTGATCGGGCCTTCAATTCAGTGTGTAGAAAATTAGATAAAAGACATGTGAAAAAATCTATGTAAAATATAAATAAATTAATGATTGTTTTATATTTGTGTTTTTTTCACTTACCAAACAAGCGTATAATGTGCTAAAAAATTTATACAGTCTTTGTACAGGTTTATGACTTGTTTTATCGGCATTACACAGCCATTGCAAAGCAGATATACTTATGGCCCCATCGAAAGAACCTGCCTTAAACGGACAACCCTGACCCATATCTGCTAACACCAAATCTCCATCAACTTCTCTATCACGTGCTACATCTATAAAAATTCACTATGGAAATGATACAGAAGGACAAACACCTTCGTGCGTCCTCAAAAGATAAAGAAACATAATAATAAGAAAAACAAACCTAACATAGCCGTAGAAATATCTAATCCAATCCAGAAGTGGCCAAATCCTTCAACAACAGTTCCACTTAAGCCAGAACCACAACCAATATCCAACAAAAAACAAGGGGTATCTTCTGGAAGTAAAAGCATTTCAAGTGCCCGTTCCGTTAACTGTTCTTGAACTTCCATAATTCTAGAGCTAAAATAAAAGAGAAATGAGTAGGTTTTAGGATTATTATCGACAATAGTGACTTACTTTTCTGTGTATTTTCTTGCTTCATCTTCGTTGTAATACTGTAAACACAATGATAATCGCAGTGGCTATACACACTTAAACATCAAATAAATTAAGATATTTACCACTTCCGGCGGTGCTAAATGCTCAGGTCGGGACATATTCCTTATTTATTTTGAATTGTTGAATTGAAATCAGAGCAACATTAATACTTTGTGTACATATAATTTTGTAATTGTAAAATCACTGCAGTATATAATCTTAGAGTTTAGAATGCAATATATAAATTAAATTAATTTACTTTAAGTATAGTTACAATCAGAAAAACAATTTTAATTTCAATTTTTGTACTAATATTTTATATTAATAAAATAGAATAACCTAACTTTAATAATAAAAATTTCGCTGAACGCATGTAAATTTAATTCTGGGTTATTCCGCAGCTGTCATTTAGATATGGCGCTGTGATCGCACGTTGCCAATATTTAAATGTCAAATATTCCAATTTCCTTTAAAATTTATTATCGTTATATTTCTAATAAAAGACCAGTACGATTGGTGTAAATTGATTTTTTTTGTAGAGCATGTGAAGCATTAAAATTTATTCAAATGTGTTTATTTTTAATGAATAGAAACTTGGCTGAATGCATATGAATATAATTCAGAGTTATTCCGCAGCTGTCATTTTGATATGGCGCTGTAATCGCAAAATATTCCAATTCTTTTTAAAATTTATTTTCGTTTTATTTCTAATAAGAAGCGAGTATAATATGTGTATATTGTTTTTTTTTTTGTAGACTAATTAAAGGATAAAAATTTATTAAAATGTAAATATTCTTAATGGATGGAAATTTGGATGAACACATGTGCATATAATTCCGAGTTATTCCGCAGTTGTTATTTCGATGTGGCGCTGCAATCAATAACTACCAACTTGTACCAACTATGCGATCGTAAATATTCTATTATTTTTTATATCACTAATGTCAAATTAAAACCCGAAAAATGGGATCGGGATTATTAAATGCGCTCCTAAGGAAAGCTCTAGCGGTTTCCCCTACGAAACTCCTCACGAAGAATGGGCCCGCTTTAATGCACACTAGGTAAACACAATGCAATCTTGTAATTTTGACGTATTCGTTATGTAACGTCAAATTGAGGTTACCTTTCTTGTAGTGCCAAAAAGGAGGCTAGATGGAACCCGGACGCGGAATGGGTGCAACAATTCGAGGGCCCCGTCATGTACCCTGATGAAATCACGTCGCAGTGGGCCCTCCCGCCTTGGAACGCGCAGAAAGCACCTGAAGAGAAGGCGGTAAAGAATTTGACAATTAACTTCGGCCCACAGCATCCGGCTGCTCATGGTGTATTGCGATTGGTGTTGGAGTTAGACGGAGAGGTGAGTTAGTATATGGAAGTTATTATTGTGCAATTTATTATGTTTTAGATTGTTAAACGAGCTGATCCTCACATCGGCTTGTTACATAGAGCTACGGAGAAATTAATAGAATATAAAACATTTACTCAAGCATTGCCGTATTTTGATCGTTTGGATTATGTATCTATGATGTGTAATGAGCAGTGCTATAGTTTAGCTATTGAGAAATTGTTAAATATTGACGTTCCCTTACGGGCTAAATATATCAGAGGTATTTATGACTGGTTCGTCTAATACTTGTAATAATAGTGTTTGATTTTAGTGTTGTTTGCCGAGATGACACGTATTCTGAACCATATCATGGGAATCGGTACCCATGCTTTGGACGTCGGTGCTTTAACACCATTTTTCTGGTTGTTCGAAGAACGTGAGAAACTCATGGAGTTCTACGAACGTGCATCCGGTGCTCGCATGCACGCAGCTTACATTAGACCGGGAGGTGTGTTTTTGGATATTCCCATAGGTTTATTAGACGATATTTACGAGTTTATAAATGAATTTAACGAACGCATAGATGAAGTTGAGGATGTTTTAACGACTAATCGTATTTGGGTGCAGAGGACGAAGGATATTGGTATTGTGTCGGCTGAAGATGCTTTGAATCTTGGATTTAGGTAAGCATATTATTTCTATATATATTTTTCTTTAACAAAGGCATTCACCTTACCACAAACTTAACTTGCTTAACCTCGAGAAAGTCTATAGCAATCTACTATTAAACTCAAACAATAAAAGTAAATATTTCATAGAAATTGATGTTTTTTATTTGGTAGCCAGAGTTATTTGAAATTTGGCTTATTTATTAACATATTATTACATATTTCTCTTTCTTCTTCAGTAGTACATAAAGTATAAACACTTTATACAACTATAATTTAATAGTGACAAGTTCTATTTTTATAGAACATAATCATTTCCACTCCCTAAATCAAATTCATTTATAAATGTCGATATCTTCATTACAATTTAATTATACATAATTGTTTACACTTTTCACGAATTTTATGTTGTCTACTTTATGATTACTTCAAGTATAAATATGGCAAAATTACCTGATTTGTCGACCCTTCTAAATTTAAGATGGGTGCGAAGCTTGTGTGTTTCATTTTTCACATTAATACCCTTTATTTCGTAGTGGAGTCATGTTAAGAGGCTCGGGAATTAAATGGGACTTGCGGAAGACTCAACCGTACGACGCTTACCATCTGGTCGACTTCGATGTCCCCATCGGTGTGAATGGCGACTGTTATGACCGTTACTTGTGCCGTATCGAGGAGATGAGGCAATCGTTGCGAATAATGGAGCAGTGTTTGAATCAGATGCCTTCCGGCGATATAAAAACAGACGATGCTAAAGTAACACCTCCAAGTCGTGAAGAGATGAAGGTATTATTCATTTTCTTCGCCTTATACTTACATGTTTTACGTTTCATCGTGTTTTAATTTGACTAGACATCAATGGAAGCTCTCATTCACCACTTCAAACTCTTCAGTCAGGGATATCAAGTGCCCCCTGGCGCTACTTATACAGCAGTTGAAGCCCCGAAAGGAGAATTTGGAGTTTACTTAGTATCTGATGGCGGTTCGAAGCCTTATAGGTGTAAAATTAAAGCTCCCGGCTTTGCTCATTTGGCCGCTTTAGAGAAAATCGGCAAGAACCACATGTTAGCAGATATTGTAGCTATTATTGGCACTTTAGATGTCGTATTTGGTGAAATCGATCGTTAATTGCAATTGTTGGTGATTTAGGTTTAATTTAATGTCTATTTTTTAAGTGTTAAGTATCAAATGTACATAATATAAGTGTAATAACAGTAACAAATGTAATTTCCCGATGTATTTTCACTTTGTTTTATTTATATTTTTTTTTGTAATACAAGTTGAAAATAAATAAATCTTTTGTTTGAACGAAATATTCTTTATTAACCTTACAAAATAAGAGCAACATTTTGAAATTAGGGGAATTCCCCACGAGCAATTACTAAATAACCTTTTCTTCAATGTATTTTTTTAATTATCTCAACAAATAAGAGCCTAATTAACACTATCGCAGAAGCGAATCTGATAAAATATTTTATTCATTTCCAATCTCTTCCTCCTGAATAATTTCATTTGAAAGATTATTCCCCTCATCATCCACACTATTATTATTAAGAAACACTGTAGATAGCTTAGCCAGAGATCCTACTGCCCTAAATCGCACTTGCGCTCGGATTTTATCCACTTTTTTCTTCCACTGAAATAAAAATCAATCGAAAATTGTAACCATATTTGAATAACCCGCCTGATAGATTCAATACTAACAGAATGAATAGTTGGTAAGCGTTGGTGTATGATGCAGTTTTGATGTAAGCTGTGTTGATAGTTATCGAGTTATAGGGAAGTCGTAAAGCAGATGTAATAAACGTTTTTATTAAGAAAATTTAATTTTGTTCAATTTAAATAGTAGAAGGATTTTATTCTTTCGGATTGGTATTGCAAATATCACTAAATTGACTAACAGATTGGTAATGCTGTCAGTGACTGACAACTGTAAAAAACTATAAATTTGTGCGGAAAAATCAGCGAGATTTGTTTTTGTTAAACATCGACGCGTTTTAAAATAGCTTTTCCGTTCGTTAAATATACGTTAGTTATATAAAATAGGAATTTAGTAAAAATCGGATTCCGCGCGTCGTTTTATAAGTGATAATAAACGTGTCGAGAGTGATTTATGGCTAACATAACCTATACATCGGTTTTATCGTTTTTACGCGATAAACGCATATTTTTTGCGTTATTTCAAACGGAAAATCATCGACAATAACACAAAAACATGTTAAAACGCCGTTTCAATCGTTAAAAACTCGTTTCTGCGGAATAAACTAACCAAACTGGTGATAAAAAAGTGAATGAATGTTGTGACTGTTGATAAACATGTTTGGATATAAACAGTGTTTATCGCTAGATAGATAAATACGCGGAAGATGTAATTATATACAGACGTGCGAGCACCGATTAGGTAAGTATTTAATGATAATTTTTATTGGACTTACTTCTTCGTCTCTGGAGGGCATGCCGGCTAAGTACTGTATCATATCCTTCTTTTGCGGGTCTAAAATCGCTAGAACGGAAACACACCCATCTACAGTGCCTAGAACTAGAGCTTTGCCATCTGGAGAGCTTTCCACCGCTGATAATTCGGCTTGACAGCGATAATTCGCTATCATTTCCGCATCGCCCATTCTGTAATATTTTATTTATACTAGGTATTTTTTATTTATTTGTTGTATTTACCTGAAAACTCTCAGGGTTTTCTTCCCACTGTGATAATATAGAACATACTCATCGGTTTTCGTGAACATGCAGATTATCGTAAAGACACCCTCGGCTACTTTCGGGATGTAAGTCCTAACCGTTTGGCCTTTTTTCAATTCCAATAGCTCTAAACCTCCCCTGAATGTGGTAGGTAATAAGATGTGTTTTGTTATTTAAATAATATATTCTAAATCAGAGTACAGAAAATACCATTCCGGAATGATAAAAATGGCAAAGGATGGGTGGACATAAAAATTATACAACTATTATTATGATCTGATGATTGTTGTTTTTTAAGCACCGGAGGGAAGATAAAAATGTTTTACATAATTGAAGCTATGTTTTTTTTTTTAACTAGACAAAAAAATTAGTGCATTGGTCTAACAACAGCAATTATTTTCTCAATGTATAACAAAAATAATAAAGAGTAGAGGAAACATTGCAAAACTTTTTCACCTTCGATTTGGAAAAAGAAAAAAGTTTCTTATACGAATCTTTATTGCCGTTTGCACCAAAATAAAAATTACTTAGGCTACCAAATAATATAATAAATTATCGTCTACAGGGAGAGAAACATTTTAGTAAATTTAATCTCTTTTTGAAAGACAATTTGTCTTTAATAAACAATGCGATATTCAACAGAGAGTCATCGTATATAAATTTTGATGATGATCGGTTACAGAGATAAGTGTAGAAGTCAAGTAGTAGAAGTTACTGAAATCTTTAATCAGAAATATATCCTGAATTGCTTAATATTTCGCAAGGAACCAAAATTCATTCACAATTTAGAGAACTTGGACATGTCCGCCCGATAAAAAAAAAAGAAAAAATCCATTTTGTGGAAGACGATGTGAAAGTAGACATTTTATTAAGTGTTGCAGAGAATCCGACATCAAGTTCACGCGAAATAGCTCCAGAAAATAACGTTTGCCATCCAACTGTTTTAAAATGTTTCCCATCAACAAAAACTTCCTCAATATAAGATGATCTTTCTACAGGAATGAATGATCTGTTAAATAATATAAAAACTGAAGTAGATAAAAAGGACATAGTAGTGGTAATCTTCATAGACTTGAGAAAAGCATTCGATACCGCCTCAAAAACAAAACTGATTGAAAAACTAAACAGATTAGGAATCAATGGTGCCGAAAAAAAAATATCTCACATCAAGTTTTAGAGAAAGTTAGAGAAGAGTTTTACTAGAGATTACATTATTGCAAATAAATAAAATAATCGCTAATTATATTTTTATCACTCCTCCTACCCTGTTTTCTAATAAATATACCTTTGAGGGGCATATAAACCGTGTTTCCCGTCTTGCGTGCATATCCCACCCCATTTCGGTACTGTCCGGACGTGTTTCTTATTTTTTATATCGATTATAGCACCTTTATCGATCGCTGCCACCGCTATTAAGTGACCTTTGTGCGGCATAGGAGTTAGAGAGCTGACATCCTGTAGTGCTTAATGTAAATTAAACGTTTAAACACATATACGATTCAAAATCACCTTAATCGAGCAAGATTTTAATGTGATACGATGCACCAAAGTGCCACTAACAGCATTATAGACTATAATGCAATCCCGGTTTGTTTTATCAGCTGCCGTGACGACTATATATTGCCTATCGGATGTTACTATTGCCGGTTTGAACGGTACTCCGGTTATACTGCGGATGGGATACTCAAAAGTGTAGTCATTTTCACCGTCTGCAAGTGATTCAAGCAAGAATTATCAATAAGAAATTCTAGTTTGGTTTCTACCTGGGATTGTTCGAACGCAAGCTGTGGCTGTCGTCCTCACAACGTCAGTACCTTGTGGGTTACTAGGTTTGGATATTGCCAGTACCTTGCAGCCGTCTTCCATTAAAGTTAGCTGACGAATCCCCGGCTGTTCCTCCTTGAAAATTACTTGTTCGGTGAGCCTGTGCCAGATTAGAATGTTACCAGATTCAGCTGAGATTATATATTTCCCATCCGGAGTTATCCGAGCGTGAGTTACTATAGCTCCCAAGGGACTATCGGCTAGTTTAGTCAGCAATTTCCCTGTACGTAAATTCCAAACACCCACGCAGTTTCTAGTTGCCGTAACTGCCAAACCCAAATCTTGCGATAAACTGTAAATTTGAGCAATATTATTCGCGTTTTATCCTAAGTTTAATGCTAGTTAGTCTGACCTGATGGAATCGATTTGCAATTCGTGTCGATCGATTACGTGCACTTGTTCGAATATGTTGTTTATATTCCACACTTTAACCGTTCTATCGATGGACGAGGTGACTATGCTGTTCCAATTGCCCACAATCAACGCTTCCAATTGGATAATACGGCCGAAGTGTGCGTCTAAAACCTTCATCAGTTTCCCGGTCTTCAAATCCCATACGTACAGATTTTTTCTAGCGAGAAATTTGTGTTAATAATATTAATTGGTCGTCTTCGACGTTAAGATTCGTAGGTACCTCACTCCTGCTATGGCATAATTTTTGTGCCCGCTTATCATTATAGAATTCGATTGTAGCATTTTTGTGGAAATGTTTCTGATGCCGTAGGGCAGAGCCAAAACTATGGCGGAAGTGCCATCTAAATCCTCCTCAAGCAGATCGAGGTGCCATATTATGAAACCATTACTGGTTGTGCCTTCAATTGCAATTTTTAATCATTATATGTATATTTTCCAGGGATCATAAAGGTTCCAAAAATAACTATTTCAAATCGTTATATATCGGTTCTGACTAAAACAGTTATGAGAACCGAAATAATCCCAAAACAGTTATTATTATAACGGTTCTGACCTAATATCGGTTTCAATTTAGGTATATATCGGTTATTTCCGGTCCTATATCGGTTTTAGATTGGGTATGACTTGTTACAATGTGTTATTGTGTGATCTAGCTTTATAGAGGTTTTAGCATATAACTTTCAATTTGTTCTTGGTGTTTTTCCCAAAACTAAAGAAACAGTAATAATTCTGTCGGATTATTGCAAATTAGGGTGCACATATAGATTAGAGAATCGCTCTGAAGAAAATCTCTCTGCATTCATAATATGACTCAGTGTGCTCCGTAGAAACTTGTAAAAACGCTCCAATCGTTTTTCCGTGGCGTGAGGTTTAGTTAGGCGCCAGAATGTAAACAAGTGGCCCGTACGCTGGGATAGACCTATATCTATCCTTTACCTGAATTTAATCAAGGCACTTTTTAACAACTTTTTACGTTTCAAGCGATCTTTCTTACTGTTGGTGTTTTTTATAATTTAAATTTTATAATGTAAAGCTACCACTATACTAATTGTTATTTGGATTTGACACAGGTTCTAATTCATTGATTTTGAAGTTAAAACAAGAAAAAAATGCTCAATTATAATTTTGTAGTAGTACGATTACTATAGAATATTCGTATTACCGTACTGAAATTCGTGTAATCATATTCGCAATATAGTATAATTGTTATAGTTTGCAAGTACTGCAGTTGATTAAATCTTAATTCTGCTCAAAATTTGCTTATTTCCGCTGATATTTATATAAAATCCGCTGATGTGAGAACGTGTACCAGTAAGACAGCATGGCAGTAATAATTATATCCGCTGATATCTTCGACATCCCTCAAGATTTACGTGTTGTCATTTTTGAAGTTGATGCACAAACTATCAAACTTACAAAAATCACATTTACTTTTTCTCCCACAACTCCCAATGTTTTTACAAAACGCCAGATAATATTTATATAACATTTCCGCTAATATTAGGAAGTATCCCAGGAAGACGACATGGCAATAATAATTATATCCGCCGATATCTACAACATCCCTCAAGATTTACGTATTATCGTTTTTGAAACCGATAACCAAGCTCTCAAACTTATAAAAATCGCATTTATTTTTTCTCCAACAACTCCCAATGTTCTTCAAAACTGGCGGGTAATATTTATATAAAAATTTCCGCTAATGTCAGGAAGCGTACCAGCAAGACGGCATGGCAGTAATAATTACATCCGCCGATATCTTGGACATCCTTCAAGATTTACGTATTGTCGTTCCTGCAACCGATAACCAAACTCTCAAACTTATAAGAATCACATTTATTTTTCTCCCACAACGTCCAATGTCCTTAAAAATTGGCGGCTAATATTAATATAAAGATTCCCGCTAACGTTAGGAAGTGCATCGGTAGGAAAAAAACCTCACACTTATAAGAATTTCCTATAAGTTTGAGGATTTGTTTATGGGCTTCAGAAACGACAATACTGTTACAAAGCAAATATAACAAATTATACAAAATACCGGTACAGAACCGATATACAACGAATATTTTTACCCTAATCGAAACCGATATTTTCATGAATTTCGGTTCTAAATAACTGTTATGGAAAATAACGGTTCTTCATAACTGCTTTGAGAACCGAAATCATTATTATAACTGTTTTGAACCCCTGATATTTTCTTCTTTGAAGTATGGCTTGGTGTAATAAAAGTATGCAAGACGTCTCGATAACATTATCTTTTTCAATTGGTTTTGTTAGAGGTGTGTTAGATTTGTGAGTTTGGGTAGTCCATATAATTTCGGGCTAAATCAGATGATATAAGATGTGTGTTTTCACAATTTATTATTTTGTTTTTGATAGTAATTAATCATTGTTTCACTACACCAAGCTATGCTGATTAGAAATTTTACATTGGCTAAATAAAGAAACTAATTCAAGGATTCAATTATGCAATGTGAATTACTCGAATGTCGATGCTCACCGTATAAAACTTTCTCATCTTTGTCGAGTTTCAACTGGAGCACTACTTCCGTAACATCCGTTGCAGATCTTGGTAGATCGTAAACCTTATCCCACTTGGATTCTTCATGATTCCTCACGAATTTCGAGACGCAAAAGCAATCATCGGTGACGCAAGCGTACAACGTCTTCTGATCTTTGGTTACGATGAGGGAACTGGAATTTTCTCCTTAGTATCAAAGTTAAAAAAAAAAATTACCTTTACCCGTGATACTCTAGCGGTTCATACGCTGTTATGCCGTCGTAAAAAATGAAAATCATTCGATCGTCGTCTATATTCCCCGTCCATAGAGTCACTTTACGTATGGAGTCGTCGCTGTATTCGATTTCTGTAAAATTACAGCGAATTTAGCCATTCTGTATAGGTGACTTTCTCACGTATTTTGCTCACTCAAGATGGGCCACATGCTAGAATCATAGGGATTTCTGTAACGTTCCTCTACGTTACCACGAAAATCGAACTTAACCCAAGATTTGGGGCCGTATATGAATAAGTTATGATTCAATAGAAACGTTCCAGCTACTTTCTCGTCCTCCTCCAAAGGATTGTCGATTATAGTAAATTCTGACGATAGCATATTCAATAGCACCGTCTGTATATGAAGCAGAAACGATTAGCGATCACGATTTTCGATTCAAAAGGAGGTATCGGACCTGATCGTTATTGGTGTAAGCGGCTGCCCATTTGTTATCGGGACTCAAAACTAGTTGCTGCATTATCCCCTCGATGTTAGGATTCACGTCCCTGGTCAAATCGCTAGTAGACAAATCCCAGGTGATGAACCTATTGGAAACGGATACCACGTACCTCAAATCGGCCGTTAAACATATGGCGAACACTGCGAATTGGTGTCCCTCAAGGGAATACTGCAAAAAGGTGGAGATTACTCACAGGATGGACCAATAGTGTGGATAATGCCCTTAGTATAGAACATACAACAAAATATTAAATACAATAATTGTAAAGGATTGGATGATCTTTACGGAATGTCCAGTGGAAGAATGGCGCCATTTTTTTTTGTTTCAATGGCACATTCTATATATTAAAGATTTAAATATTGAAGTAGGTTTATGGATAGATATAAAAAGTTTTTTACTTTTTATTGCTGTGTTGCTTAGTTATTTAAGAAAACGTGTAAAATCTTGTGGTAACAAAACGTATCACGGTTAGCCGTAGTGTTAATCTTCTAAAAACAAAAATTGATAATTATGCAGACCGCAGATGAATGACCATGGAGATGATAGAGTGCTGATATTGAACTCAAAACTGCCATCAATTCAAATGCGCCATATTGGAACACAAACGTCATCAATGACGTCGATACCATGGCGGATATTCAAATAAATAAAGTTAAGGATATCAATAAATTTTAATAGGACTTTGTAATGATAATTAGTAGCATATGTTAGATTTTATCCTATGTATTTTAGGCATTGTTTTTTTTATTAAAGTTGTGGACAACTTAGAACTATAGACAGTTTCTAAACTTACGATGAACTGCTAACATATACTTCATTCGTTCTCAGGTGTAATAAGAGAGAAAAGAAACAATTTCTTTCAACGCCATATAAAAATACGTAGGAAAAATCTAATACAAGTTTCATGAGATCTTCACGACTTGTCATAACAATCCAACATTGTATGTTATCTTTAGGAGTGAATAATATACTGCAGTAGTTGTTGTATAATTTATTGATGATTAAATAATATTAGTTTACTTAATTCCTTCCTTATTGATTTTCCTAGTATTTTTTCTGTAAACTTTTGCGCTAAATTATGAAATCTAATTTTGCTATAAGACGATATTATAGTTTTACTTCAAATTAAAACATGAGTTTCTTCTAGAGGTGACATCAACAAATGATGGGATAAACTAGAAAAAATGTTTTGGGGAGCATGACTTGATAGTAAATAAACAAAAGTCGTTAGGAAGTTTTTCGTCTTGTGGAATCTTGTTTCCTGTCAAGACCATTACTTTCCGAATTTGTTTTTCGACGAGCTGGCAAATATATCGTACCTCCTTTGATGTGCAGATTAATTTACCTAAGAAATAGTGAAGAAAATTTAAAGAAATATATATGTTATACATCATTTATTTACCTATACCCTTTGTTTTCAGGAATATCAAGTGATTCTAAATAAAAATATACTTTTTTAGATTTTCTTTGTCCGAATTCAATGTTGGAATAACTCCCTTTTTAATTCGCACAATCTGTCCCGTTCTAGCAAAATCCTTTTCGAGGAAATGTAGTGAAGAAACATATGCACGCTTATTTTGACAGGGATTTATGGTACCCCCTGTAACAGTAATCCGCACAACAATGTTTGGGCATTCTACAAAAAATTATTTCACATAGAAACACTAAGTATTATCATAATTTCAGAATATTTTTAAGCAATGACATTATTCTGCAACTTACATATGAAAAGTTAGTTCTCCGTCATCTTTGTAACTATTGCTTTTGCAGGATTTTACACGACACGATGGCATCACTTTTCTTTAGGAAAAACTACCTGGATTAATTGTCATATAAGCCCAATTGTTCATGCCATAATATGCATATTTACCACAGCTTTACACGTAAAACAAAAATATCGGGTGAATAATATATAATATTCGAAAGAGTCCGTGAAAGAATAAAGCAAAGAAAGTAAATAAAACAATCAAACTGCAAGGTTAGGTAACATCAGTAACACTCGTCAACTTGCAAAAAACTTAACGTGACTTAACGCAAATACTTCCTAAAGAAAACTAACGTACGCATGACGCTACATGAAACATGACGCATATAATGACGTCTGTGTTCCAAGATGTCCTTTAGTCTTTTGATGGTGCGCCGTAGCGATGCGCATACGGTTCATTGGCAGTCTATCAGGTCTGTGTGAATGACCCTAAACTGCGGATGTAATAAAATGTGCTTATAATATTGTTTTATAAGGATAAATATGTATCATTTACTTCGGCTATGTATTGTCCTTTCGATTGAAACTATTTGGAATTGACATACACATACACAGGCTGGCGCATTGTGTTCGATATATTCGACATTATAAAAGTTATCAAAAAAAATTATTAAGAAAAGGCATAGGTAATCTTAAGCTTCATATTTCAAAATGAGGTACACATACACAGGGCGTTTTATAACGCAGTGCCAGATCTAACTTATATTTTTTTTATTTGTAAATGGAAACTATGCTTTTTTTGGGTATTTAAACAGTATGACGATTTTTACATCTAAGTTAAGGTGTATCTCTTTCTCATTACTTGGTTTGGTTACGTCTTTTTCCGCTGGTTAGAGAATTTAACAAAAGAAAAATTCCTTAATTTTCTCACTATATTTTTTATGATGTTTCGATAGATATTTATCGGCTCCTTCATTTTTGTTAATCATACCCTATACCTATCTCTTTGGCTTTAGTAGATATTTATTACCAAATTTCGTTTCCGGATAATTAACGTCACAGCTATCGTGATACCTGATTTGTTACTACAAAATTGTACACGTTTTTTTAAATAACTAGCCATTCCCGCAATCAAATATATTCGTAAAGCTACTTCGATGCAATATTTAAAAATTTAAAAATATAGTTTAGAAAAAATGGGTCTTACAGCACTTTTCCACCACACCATTGGCCCATTCAGTATTTTCTCTTTTTGTTTCAGTCCCTCTTTTGAATCTTGGGGGCATCATGGCGGACATATTAAAGATTTTGAGTAAGATTTGCGTACCCCCCGCCACTTGGAAAGCGTACAGAAGTTTTGAAATCGAGAAGAAAGGAGTTGGCCTAATACGTCCGGCTGTTTTCCGAGAATTGGTCAAATACCCCGATGTTTTCAACACCGAAAATCCAGATTACGTATCTTTCGTGGGCGATATAAAGACTTACGAAGAACGCACCGATGCAATGGAGTCGTTTTTGATGAGAGTTAAAAGGGAGGGAAAGTTTAAGACCCTGAACGGTTGGAGAGGTGAAACTTACGATGTTAAAATCGATTATTCTTCACCGGTTCTGTTTAAAATGGATAGATCGGCCACTTGTTTATTCGGTATAAAGAATTACGGGGTTACCATAAACGGGTATGTCCGACATCCCGATTTGGGCCTCTGTTTATGGTTGCAGAAACGCTCCAAGACGAAACCTCGATGGCCGGGTGTTTGGGACGCGTTTATTGGAGGCGGAGTGACTTCTGGAAATAGCATTTTACAAACTGCACGGAACGAGGCTACCGAAGAAGCTTCAATACCGTCGGGATATCACAAAAATATATTGAGTGTTGGCTCAATCGCTTGCCGATATGAATCTGATGACGGTATTTTCCCAAACACAGCTTTCGTCTTTGACCTACAGTTACCTCTCGATTTTATGCCAAAGAACACGGACGGAGAAGTGGAATATTTCCAACTGGTCCCGGTGAAGAAGTGCTTGGATATTATAGAACGGGGCCAATTTAAAGAAACAATTGTTTTAGTCGTCATAGACTTTCTAATAAGGCATTCGGTGATCACACCGTATTCCAACCCGGATTACATAAATATTGTACAGTTACTACACGCTGAATTGCAAAATTTGCAATAAATAAAGTCAAAATAAAGCAATTTGAAGATTTATTTTTTACCTTCAATGGTCCTCCTGGGGTATGCAAACAGTGATATAACGGCATAAGGGCGCAATGAATCGGTCCTTTAATATCGCAGTCATTCAAGAGCATTTTTATATTGGAATTCGTGCCACTTTCAGGTAGAAGACGTCCAACTAGTTGTGGTGCCAGCATATTCGGGTACAGAGCGAGTACAGCGCCCCCTAGACGCAGTGCGTCAGCAACCAGCATTAATTCTCTGCGAAAATACGAGGTTTATATACAGGGAATTTCAATTGAAACGAGCCACGTTAAATAACCCTTTACCCGCTGTGATTTATATAAAATTCGGCTAAAACCTCTCAATTGTCATATCACAACTTAAAATTTGAATAGGGATGATGGATCTAGGTCTTTTATTTTTGTTTACGGCAACATGAATCAAAAAGTCATTTTTAATTTGAAACCTGTGTAATGAAACACGATTCTAATGGCTTCAAATGCTTTCTCTATGTGCTCTTCTGACATTTCGCACAATTTTTTTTTGTGGTAATTTGTTTTTGTCACATTCACTTTTTTCTCCACTTTTTTGCTTCTGTTTTCAGCTTTAGACACTTATTTTGTACGGTATCAGTTCTTTAGTGGAGTTAACTTTTAGTTTAATCGTGAATGCATTAATTGTTGCCGGAGTACGACAATTTATAAATCATCACTTTCGCGATCATTCGATTGGTCGAAGGGGACCTATAGAATGGCCTGCCAGATCGAGGAATCTTGATTTTTTTTTTCTCTGGGGGCATCTTAAGTCTAAGATGTATGCCACACGTTCAATTTCCTTACAAGAGTTACCTTAAAAAATTGTTGAAAAATGCCAACGAATAACTCCAGAAATGTTGCGAAATGTCAGGAGAGTATTTGAAGCAAGATTGTACTATTGTATGGAGATTAATAGGTCATCATTTTGAACATTTAATAAGGCAAAATTCAAACCATTTCATTATGATCGTGTTTTATTACACAGGTTGCAAATTAGTCATTTTTTGCTTACTGTTTAAAAAAAAATTACTTTGATACATATTGCCGTAGAGAGAATTAAAAGACCTTTTGAATTTCCTATTCAAATTTTAAGGGTGGAATTATTTTAAATCGTCAGCCGCGTCATTAAAAGTTGTCCCCCTTGATGTGAGAATTGACAGACAATCGGAATTTTATATAAATCACAGCAGGCAAAGATATATGTGGTTCCCCTGGATACCTCTTAGCGTTTTTGTCCTCCATATTAACAGAGGCATCTTCATAATCTGCGAGGACGGCTTGTAGTGGACAGCTAGATAGTTTGGCGTGTAGCCATTCGTAGTTGAATAAAACGTTTTCGTATAGATCTTTGAATCGCCTAGCTCTAACTAGATGATAGGGTAATTCCCCGAACTGGAAATCAGTAAAAATCATTAAAAGATGTTATAATTAAATTATTTAAGTGAGTAAAGGGTGATCGATTTATCGTGGAAACTGCTTATCATAGAGAAGGGTTAGTATAGAGCGGAATCTTTTGTATATAGAAACGTTCGCGTGCGTTCGCGCCATCTAATGAGCTTTGCGGGAACTTTTCACAAAGGCGGTAATTTTTAGATGTTTTATTATTTTTTTTTTTTATTTTTAGATGTTTTATTCTTGAAGATTCTTGCAACAATTTAGATCCCCTTTTTAATGGATTTTTGTTGATAAAAATGAAATTTTGCAAAATATCTGTGCACTTTGTATGTCGCGTATTTTTTTTTTTTTTAAATAAGTGTCGTTTGCGCAGAAGAAAATACGATTGCAATTCTGGAATCATTCTGCATCATATTTGCGAAAATATCGTAAATCGGAGTTGCTTGGCTATTCTTAACGATGGAACACCAACATTTTATATATACTTTTACATGTAAATATGCGTCCAAAAGACGTATAGTTACTATTCCAGGATTATATATTTGTATATATGTATAAAACAGCGCATATTAATATTATTATGGAAATTTGACACGTGCGTCAACAATAAGATGACAAGATGAAAAAAAACAAGTGATTCACGCACTGATAGAGTATGCCATCCACAAAATAATTTATTCTGCGGTACCAACCTATATATAGTTACTTCATAAATATTACTGAAGATATAGTACTGCGCTCCCATCTATAGAGCATTGCGGGAACTATCATCCACTATCCTTGTCTTGCACCGCTGAGACGTTTGATCAGATTTAAGTTACTACCCCATGCTGCTTATGAGAGACATAGTCTCTCATAAGCGTTATACTGTCAAATAGACTGAAACTATCTATGAAATGTATTTTGCTGCATTTGCATAATTAACGTAGAAATATTTTGAACTTGAACCATTTTTTTACCTTTCTCAAATTATATCTGGAGACGTTCCCGTCTTTCGAATGGAAAACCAGCGGTTGCACGGGAACTTTACGATCAGCAATGCCCTCTTTATCGGTGAGATTGAACCTGTGCCTCTGGATCTCCGTGTACTTAAAAGGTTTCGGTTTTCCGCCGCCCCAAATCCCCAAATAGTAATCGGCTATCATGGAATGGAAGTAGGTGGCCATGTTCATGTTTTTGAAGTACCTCTCTTTGGCCGTATCTCTGAATTGTCTGAAAAGAAAAAGAGCAAAAAAATACGTCTCCATCTTTATGGTTCCCGATTTAAATTACCTGTGATACCAATTCATCACGCTAACACCATCAGCTTCGCGTTCCGATAAATAATTCGGTAAATCGTTCCTTATTCTAGTCCACAATAGCGGTGGAATCCTCCTGACTGGCGGTAGATGGTATTGGTAGACGTCATCCAAGACTTTATCGTCTAAAGAAATCAAATCTTCCAGCTCCGATTCGGATAAGCCACTCTTAGCAGCTGTTATGTAAGCTAGAGCGTGAAACACTAAAATTCTCCCGTGCTTAAAAGGAATTTGCCGTAGGTTTTAATCTTAATTATTAAAAGAATATTTGGGGATAAATACCTGCTTTTCGATCCTCTCAAACAGCATCATGATCGAGTCCATAACCGTTGAAGCTAAATGAGTATCGTTGCTTTTAGTGTAGCTGCGCCATCTGCAGATTTCGGCGAATACTAACTTGACGAAGATCGGCAAGCTGCATTTTTCGATCGCGTTCGACACTAATCTCCATTGGTAATTCGTCAAATCCCTACAAGCCCTCGCCATCCACATTCTGAAATCGGTATAAGGTCACCAACGGGATCAGATTGGCGGAAGGGCAAAATTACTTGATGACCTGCATAGCTAATTCTTCCCCTAACGCTGTCACTTCTATGAAATTATCTTCAGCGTCTACCATTCTGCGTAAGATGTAGTAATCTTTCGAGACTTCAGGATTAGATTCTTCGCGGGCGCATGATACTATAATCTGTGGAATTTGAGGGTTTTTTTTTTTTTGGCAAGTGGGCTAAACAAGTTCGTCTGTTTACGGAAATCAGAACGTTGCAAAACGTGTAGAAAAAACTAAGTGTTTCCGCAGTTTATCACAATTTTTCCATCAGCAACACAAAAGAGCTTACGTAAAGTTAAGTAATGGATGTATGTAATACCTTGCAGTGTGGTGGTAATCTGGTAGGCAGCCAAGACACTCGATTAGCACCTTGGGCACCTGTGAGTTGATCAACCGAATCCAGGAAGAATAAAAAAGGCTGTTGCTTTGTCGCCATAGTCAATAGCTGTTTGAAATGTGCCGTTAGAGGCACTATATCATCTGGGATTGTATCGAAAGGTATCATAAAATTATAGGAAATCTAAAACAAATAAATTCCCATCATAGAATCGTATTCTTACATCGAATATTACCTGCTGGCAAATTGAAATCAGTGTAGGCGTTAAAGCACTCGAATCCGGAGTAGTGCCCAAGAATCTTACGATGCTTATGGGTCTGGAATCGAGGAACCAACCTTCGCACGTGGACATGCTAGCGCTCTTCGCCAATAAGGAAGTCTTTCCGCAGCCTCCTTCTCCGTACAATATTAAAATTGTGTCCGAATCGCCCAGCATGTAATTCCTGATCTTCTCCAAACTGTCTTCGCGACCGTAAAAGACCTTCACCGAATTGTTGCAGGCGTGCAGATGTTGCAAGATTTCGGTTATGATCTGCCCTAGGGCGCTCGAATCTTCTTTACGCATCGCTCTGTCTACCAGCTTGATTATGTTCTTGTAGAAATGGGTTATGAAGTTTTTCAGGTATTCCTCGTGGGTTTCAGGGTCTAGTCCTTCGCGTCCAATCCAATCGACCGTATATCTGAATAGGAAAAAGGATATACTTAACATAACAGTAATAAATGTTACGAATCGCCTAATATTATCAATAATACAAAGTCCAGGTTGTTTATACAGGGCGTTTGCGGTCTTGTGATTTAAAACTATCTTAAGAAAAGTTGCATAATAAGATATTAAAGATAAAAAAAAGTGCTAGACCAAAACAGAGACCAGACATCTGAGATATTAAGTCGTGAGTTATTACTTTTGCCAGGTCCTGATTTGATTATATTAAGCAAGAAAACTACGATTTGTTAAGTTTACTTCTGCATATTGGTAGTCTCTATTTTATCTGGTAAACGTTCGTCTCGTAAATTAGCCAAGAGTTTGGTGGATTCGGCGTCGATGCTCCTATTGATTATATCCACAAACAATGACGCCTTCTTCAGATTTTGCAAGTTAATATTATTGATCATCCTGACGTAAGCCAGACAGTGATTTTTCGTGTTTTTCACGTTCAAAATCCCGTTAATGACTTCCCTCTCGGTGACTGGAAATATAAAAGATTAAACTCTTTAAAAGTGCCAGCTTTCACATTCCTCCAACATTACCAGACATGAAATAATTGTGCATGGCGTCCTTGTCCATCTTTCCCTGTTGGAACAGGGAACTCGAGGCCTTCCTGAACAGCTTCTGGAACTTGCCCAAGGTGTCCCACCAGATCGCCTGATCCTCCGCTTGTAATTTCGGGATACGCTGGAATTTATAATATGCATTAATAAGATTCTATCAAAAAAAGCTTGATCCCGCAAAACTCACCTTGTTATTGAAGTTGATCAGAATCGACGATATTGGTTGTAAAACCGATATCGGAGGCACCGCGTTGCTGTCCTTCCTGTACCAAGTATCTATGAGGGTTGCATCGTTTCCGGTTGCCGTGAGTTCGTCCCTGATCATTTGCAACTCTGACGAGAGGACGTACGTGGGAATGGGCCTGTAGCCGTATTTCTGGCCGAGGAATACCTTTGTACGGAACGACATCTTGAGAAGTGATTATTTTTTGGGATTCAATGGACTCACGACAAAATTCGGTCCCATCGAAAGGCGTTGACAGTTCTGTATCTCTTTCATGCATAGTTCCGTGGTCATGTGATCGTCCGTGGCCTCATCTCTGACTCCCCAGCGCATGTCGACCACCTAATCGTATAAGAGAAGAAGTTCACAAAGTACAACGACAGTCAAAATGGAGTAAACACAATTTTCAAGTGAAAATGATTGCGTAAAGCAAATTTGAATCTGTTTACAGTTTTTAATTCCTTCAAAGGATCGGGCAATAGATTAAAAGTAATTTCCAATCTATTCAGGGCCAACCTGAAGTTGCCTCTATTTCTTGTATTGTACGAATGAACATCAGAATTTGCCAGCAACCTATCACGATTGTTATAAACGTATACTAAAGTCTCAAGAATAAACACACTGGGTAAAATGTGTTTTAGCAGCGTTAATGTAAAGTTTTTTTTACGATGAAACAATTGACGCAATTCAGCGAGGAGGGCGTTTGCTTCATCGCGAATTTGTACAGAATCAGTTCCAGAAACCACAGCACCAGTGTCGTCACCGTATAAAAACTAAACGAAGTCAATAAATTGCATGATATCGTTTATTAATGGAGAAGTGATGGAAGATCTCAACAGGGGCGGCGTAAAAAAATTGGAAAAGGAAGGTTGGGGACAGGAAGTTGTGGAGACAAGTGTGCGAGTCCATATGATAGAGAAATGAGGATTGATCCACCCCAAAAATGGATCTAGAGAGCTTCCACTTGGAAGCGGCACCGCCCCTTCGGGGGTGTTATCGCCACTATATATATATCGTTTATTAAAAAGTAGAAATAATACTGGGCCCAGAACCGAACCTTGGGGCACTCCTAAACGCGTCGGCAGCGTCGATGAATAAGAATAAGAATAATTTATTTGGTTAAGCGACACAAAATGTGTATGTAACCAGTCAAAATAAACAAAAGTATATATTAGTAAATTAAATTAAATTAAATCAAATTAAATTAGAATTAAGTTCTACTTATTAACTAAAACTAACGAAAATTAGAGTTCTTATAATGAGGGAAAGCCAAAAATGAGAATAATAAAAGAAAAAGAAAAAACTAACTAACTAACTCTACTAGTAAAAATAAAAATAACATAAACCAAATCAAAATTAATCATAGAAAACAAGACAGGATTGAAACTTAAAAAGATCGAAAGGCTATCATGAGGTGCGCAATGCGAAATATTCAGACAACTCATAAAAATTGTGACACAAAAAAAACTCTCTAACACCGTTACGAAAACTAAAAATCGAGCTTTTTTCTTTAATTTCTACGGGTAAGTGATTATAGATTTTAATGCCCATACTCTTTAAACTCAAACTTGTAACCGAATAGAAATAGTTTCTAGTATTTTTTCTTTTGAATGAAATTTTGACGTATTGTGTACGATCGGATAAAAACGACCGATATGTCGTTGTTTCACACTTATTGTAACACCCTGTACATAAATAGCTATACCAATCGAAAGATCTGCATAAACGGTGAAGGCTTGCTATTGAATATTTTTAAAAGTTATTTTAGATAAACGTAGTTTGTGTCCCCCCTAAAGTTAACGTTCCGCCTTCGACGGAGAGTATCATTGAATAACGCACTCTATGAGTCTACAAACCGACAAAGTTTCACCAGGATATGCGATTTACGGGTTGGGAACTTCCCTCATCATTTTTCATCATGAAAAATCGTATCGTGTGAAAGTGGCAATGTTGGTGGTGATAAGTCGATTTTTTGGGCGCTTTTTTTCATTGGAATACGCAGTAATGCGGTAGTTTAGAGGTCGTTTGTGCGCTGAAGTGCCCTTGGTACCATCCGAATGCTTGGTACCAACTCGTTTGACCTAATAATCTTTTTTTTGTGACTCTCACATGTTAAAATCGATTTTACAAGGTTTCAAGGCGCTATTGTTGATGAAAATTTGGTAATTTTAAAAGAAAATCGGCCGATTTAAACATTAATGGTAATAAAACAAACGCAAATTGCTTGTAACTACATTTTTTTTTTGTTTTACTTACCTGGAACTCTAAACCGTGTTTTTCTCTGCAATAGTCTTTGATTTTCGGATAACATTTTGCCATCAGAGTATTTCTTTCCATCGTCGTATCTGCAGATCAAAATTTTTGGTGTATAATTAGAGATACAATCATCATTTGAAAATAAAAAAAACATCACCTGTAAACGTAGAGCTGGTAAAGATGCGCACAATTTTCGAACTAACCGGAGGCAAGTCATCCAGACACCCGGCGAATATCAAATCTATTATTTTATCATCCATTTTACCGCAAAAATCAAATCAACGAAACCGCGAAATTTCAAGCATTCATTAAACGAAAATGATGTTCAGAGACGGACGCATGTTCCCCGCCTAGCCGCAAGTCCTAGACTGACTAATTTCCCACCCGCAAAGTCATCCAAAGGTTTACCCCATCTGAAATATCTTATTTTTAGCACTGGTATCGATTTAATTCTCATTTCTTGTTTATCTTCCGTAGGATTTGCACCATTTTCATCAGGAAGCATCGGGGGAAGAACTGTGTAAAATGGCGGGGGATCCCACGACTGCTCAGATGAACAAATTCCGCAGCTACGTGACCATGCTGGGGGACCCCACCTGCAAAGACGACCTCAAGTTGAAGGCGACGCAAGAAATCAGCGAAAATTTCGAGGTGAGTCCGATAATATAAGGCCTGTTTATAGAAGAATCACAAACTAGTCAGAGCCAATCATGTAAGGCTTGTTCGCGGTGGAATCAAATTAGTCATTTCTATTGGACCATTTCAATTATGTAAAGAATCATGAATTAGGCAATCATGACTATTTTACTGCTTAAACGAATTGCCTAGTAAGAAACTGTCAATGCTATATACATACTGTGAAATCAGTCAGAAAACTGATTTTTTTTTAGCTAATAAAATCGCGTCGACTAGTCTTGTGAATTTTCTATGAACAAGGCCTATAATTCTTCTCAAAACTTTCAATCGAAATCTCTTTCTAGACTATTCTGAGCTCCTCGTTGTATCAGAGCTTCCTAGATCATTCTGTCAAGATATTTTTGAAGATACTCCAAGAGGGCGAACCCCACTTTATAGCCGATTATAACATACAACAGGTAAAGCTAAATGCTGTATTTATTCTTTGAAATTGTGAGTTAAGTATTCAAAGTAAAGAATTGAAATTTTACGTGGATGGTTCAAGACTGTTGCTAACCGTTTGTACAAAATTTCAAATCGATATCTGCCTTAATTTTTCAGTTATAGACAATTTTCGGAAAACGTTATACTCGTTACCTACTACACGAATCGCGAAAGTTTGTGGTTCGTTTCCGTGCTAGTGCGTTGTGAAGATTTGCAACAAAAGCAAATTAATGTAATAATACCTAAAATTAAATTTAATTCTGTTTTAAAAATGTATCCTGAGATTTAATCCATTTGTTTCATCTTTATTTGTGGTTATTTAACCGCCTGACGTATTACTTCAATGAAATTTTACATAAGCGTTGAACGCCATCTAAGAGATTCCAAAAAAATAGTTATACGCGGTCGAATAATTATAAAGGAATATATTTCGCGGTTTCATATACTTCTAGCTGAGAAACGAACCACAAACATTCGTGATTTCAACTTGACATATTATTTTTCTTTTTTTGTAAAATTCTGGCGGGATTATATCAGATAGAGCTTTCAAATTTTGTACAAATGCTTGTAGACGGTTCTTGTCAATCTGTGCTGAAATTAAAATTAATTAATTAATTTGTTCTAACATTGGGCTGCATTATATAAAATATGAAAGGCTTTTAATTTTGTATATCCACTATTTACATTAATTTTTTGGTTATAAAAAAAGATTGTGTCCATCAACTGTAGATGTTTTTTTTGTATATTTAC
Source organism: Cetonia aurata (assembly GCA_949128085.1). Lineage (NCBI taxonomy): Eukaryota > Metazoa > Arthropoda > Insecta > Coleoptera > Scarabaeidae > Cetonia > Cetonia aurata. Next base: position 34,563,481 of record OX421889.1, on the reverse strand, counting down.
TTTAGGTGAGGAAATTGATATTGGAAATATTATACCGTCTACCAACAAACGAAGCCTTAAAACCCTACGTTAAACCAATCCTGTCCCTAACACTGAAGCTGTTAGAAATCGACAATGAAGAGAACGTCCTCGTCTGTTTGAAGATAATAATCGAGCTCCACAAGCACTACAGACCCATTTTTAACGCAGAGGTAATTACGATCTCTCCCTATGGCAATTATAATGTTATAATCGATCTGACCGCTTGCAGATCCAACGCTTTTTACAATTTGTAAAGTCGATATATTCCGAACTGCCCAATCATATGAACAAAATCTTCGAACCCAGAGCTCCGATCAAAGTAAAAGACCTGAGCGAGTTAAATATTGACGAATTGCTGCGGGAAACCTTTACCATAACTGTGATACAAACGGAGAAGAGAAACAAAGATCAAACGTTGATCTCGGTTAGTGTTATTCACCTGGTACAATTTAACATATTCGCTTAACGCTTATTTTCAGTATAATCTCATTCCCAAGGCTGTGCTATCGTTGAAAGTAATCCAAGATCTACCCATCATAGTCGTCCTGATGTACCAACTATACAAGCAAAGTGTTTATAAAGACGTTTCAGATTTTATTCCTTTGATTATGAACACGATCACACTGCAACCTACTTTAGCGCAAAGGTATATTATCTCGTCTTGATTTTGTATTTGAAATGTCAACGTTTATTCTTTTATTATAGGCAAGCCGAAACATTCAACAAGGAAATATTTGTGGATTTCATGGGGGCACAGATTAAAACCTTATCGTTTCTAGCTTACATCATTAAAATATATCAGGAAGTCGTTTCGAATCATTCGCAAAAATTAGTGCAGGGCATGCTGGGATTGCTGACTTTGTGTCCGATGGAAGTAGCTCATCTTCGCAGGGAATTGTTGATAGCCTCCAGACATATACTTGCCACAGATTTAAGGGATAGTAAGTTTTTTTTATTCTAAGCAAATTATCACTTCTAGAAGTCGCAAATTTACTATAAATAAGAGGTACTGTACAAGTGACTGTTGGTTACTGTTATTCATTTTTTACTGAAAATCAAACCAATATTTTCATTAATTTTAGAAAAAGATAGTGTTGGAACTATAAAATTTAATTTTCTTTAATTGTGACCAAGCTATAGATGTTAGAGATTTTAAATTTTGTATAGATGGTTGTAGGCTGTCGTTATCCATCTGTACCAAAAATGAAACTAATATTTCCATTAATTTTTAAATTATGAACAATTTTCGAGAAACTTAGTGTCGACTAGCTGTAAAATTCATTGTACTTTAATTGTGGCCAAACTACAAACGTTAGAAATCTCAAATTTGGTACATATAATTGTAGGACACTGTTAACCATCTATACCAAAAATAACATCGATATTTGCATTAATTTTTGAATTACAAATAATTTGCGATAGTTCTAATTTCGCTTTACGATAAAATTTTGTTTCCCTTCATTGCGCCCAAATTATTAATGTTAGAGCTTTCAAATTTTGTATATATGGTTGCACGCTCTTGTTAACTATCTGTACCAAAAATTAAACTAATATTTCCATCAATTTTTAAATTATGGATAATTTTAAAAAATCATAAGCGTCGATTAACAATAAAATTAATTTTTCTTTAATTGTGAGGAAGCTACAGAAGTTGGAGATTTCAAATTTTGTGTAGGTGATTACAAGCTACTATTATCCATCTGTACCAAAAATGAAACCAATATTTCAATTGATTTTTAAATTATGAACAGTTTTCGAAAAATATAGTATCGATCAGCCATAATATTTATTTTGCTCTAATTATGACCAAACTACAGACGTTAGAGATCTCAAATTTGGTACATATAATTATAGGACGCCGTTAATCATCTATACCAAAAATAAAATCGATATTTGCATTAATTTTTGAATTACAAATAATTTGCTATAGTCCTAATTTCACTTTACTATAAAATTTTGTTTTACTTAATTGCGTCCAAATTATTAATGTTAGCGCTTTCAAATTTTATATAGGTGATTGTAAGCTACTGTTATCTATCTGTGCCAAAAATGAAATCAAAATTTCCATTAATTTTTAAATTGGACACAATTATTGCGTAACTATAACACTTACCTTTCTTTTAATTCTACCCAAACTATGGATGTTAGAGATTTTATGTAGGTAATTCTGGGTTATTATCATTTATCTGTACAAAAAATGATACGAATTCCAGTATTCATTTTTGTATTGGGAACAATTTTCGAAAATTATGATGTCATTTGATCTTAAATTAGAACTAAAGTACAAATGTTTGAGCTTTAAACTGTTGTACAGCCGGTTGTATTTCGTTGTTAATCATCTACACTAAAACTGGAATATAATATCTGCACTACCTACTCTTTAAGTTATCAAGAATTCCATTATGTTAAAACATATCTAAATCACAATTTTTTAGAGTTCGTACCTCATATGGAGAGTCTATTCGATGAAGACGTTCTATTAGGTAGAGGTTGGACAACGTATGAATCCCTGCGACCCCTAGCCTATTCCACACTAGCCGATTTAGTCCACCACGTTCGACAACAGCTAACTCTAAGCAACATTGCCCGAGCTGTCCATTTATTCAGCAAGAACGTTCACGACGACACCTTGGCCACAACGTAATCCGCCATCGCATTTACACTAGCATTAAAAAATATACATAAAAAATTGCTTTTCAGCATCCAAACGATGTCTTGCAAGTTGCTCTTGAATTTGGTCGATTGCATTCGACTCACCCCAGAAGCGGAGAACACCTCGGAAGGTAGGGAATTGCTGATGCGCATGCTGGAGGTGTTTGTACTCAAATTCAAGACGATAGCGAAGATCCAGTTGCCCAAATTGATGGAGAAATAGTAAGTGACATTTTGATTTTTGCGAATTTATTTATACTGGATCTATGTTCCAGTAAGCAGATACAAAATTCGAGTCAGCCGCAAACGCCCGAGGTCAAAACTGAACCCGATGTGAAAATAAGTCAAGTCGAGGTGTTGGAAAATGCCTTAGCCGGAGGTCACGGCAGTCAAAAAGATGAGAAAAACAGGATGGCTTTTTATAGTTCCGTTACAGATTATAGGAGTTTAGTGAAGACTTTGGTGTGCGGTGTGAAAACTATAACTTGGGGTTGTGCTGCTTGTAAGGTAAGTTTACATGTATATACAGTAAATTTTATTACCTATTTTAAAACTCTAAAAAATTCTCTTTCCAACGATATATCATATGCCATTTTGCCAAATCATTTGCCAAACCGTTTGCCAAATCATTTGCCAAACCGTTTGCCAAATCATTTGCCAAACCGTTTGCCAAACCGTTTGCCAAATCATTTGCCAAACCGTTTGCCAAGTCATTTGCCACATCATTTGCCAAACCGTTTGCCAAAGTGTTTGCCAAATCATTTGCCAAACCGTTTGCTAAGTCATTTGCCAAATCATTTGACTAATCGTTTGCCAAATCATTTGCCACATCATTTGCCAAACCGTTTGCCAAATCATTTGCCAAACCGTTTGCTAAGTCATTTGAGCAATCGTTTGCCAAGTCATTTGCCAAATCATTTGCCAAACCGTTTGCAAAGTCTGTGCTGCTAATCTTAAGGTTTATATATTATAAACCTTATTAAAACACATACTTTTTTTTAAATGTGTTTAATCAATTTCAGACTAATACTAGCCAGGGACAAATCGGAGCCAAACAATTCCAACCACACGAGACTCTGGTATTCATACGGCTAGTAAAATGGGCACTGAAAGCCTTGGACATTTACACGATTAATATCGGGACTTTACCGATCGGGGCCGCCAGATTGACACAACAGAACGTCAGGAACAAAGAAGAGAAAGAGGTCTTGGAACATTTCAGTACAGTCGTAAGTAAACTTACACTATTAGCGGCAGAATTAACACAACAAATCGAAGAAACAAATTTATGTACATATATGGATACTCATTTGTTTTCGTTAAATAGTTATTTCTATTAAATTTCGGTTTTTGTTAGTTCGCTTCGTGTCTAAGTAATTAAGCAAAATTATTATTAATCGATTTCAGTTCTCGATGATGAACGCACAAACCTTCCACGAGATCTTCTCTACTACGATCGAGTACGTTGTGGAGAGAGTATACAAGAATTCCACGCTGCAGATCGTGCCCAACACCCTCTTGGCCAGCCCGTCGACCAGCCCGATATTTGCCACCGTTCTGGTTGAATACTTGCTGGAACGAATGGAGGAAATGGGCTCGAATGTCGAGAGGAGCAACTTATACTTACGACTCTTCAAATTGGTGTTCGGGAGTGTCTCCTTGTTCCCGCAGGAGAATGAAAACATGCTCCGGCCACATTTGCACCAAATCGTCAACAGGTATGTCAATCGGATATCTTTATTGTCGAAACTCCATTGAAATTGCAAAACTTTGATGTATTAGATTTTGTGTATACAGTTGTCGATTATTGTTAAATATTGCAGGCAAAATTTGAATCGGTATCTATTTAATTTTTTAAATTATTGATAATTTTCTAAACGTTTAGAATCTGTTAATGAACAATTACTTACGGTGTGGTAACCACTTATGGGATAAAATTATTTCCCATGGTATTTTATTTTAAATTTAAACTTTGTTAATTTAATTTTAACATGTTGTATGTGGTTGCTAAAATTCACTCGATCGATTTAAAACCACTTTAAAACCGTTCAAATTCCAGATCTATGGAGTTGGCGATGAGTGCGAAAGAGCCTTACAACTACTTCTTGCTATTAAGAGCCCTATTTAGATCGATTGGGGGTGGTAGTCACGATTTATTGTATCAAGAATTCTTGCCACTGTTACCAAATCTACTAGAAGGTAATTCTATCGATTTTGAACTGCGACCACAACTCATTTAGCACCATTATTTTTCCCCATGCAGGACTTAACCGACTTCAAAGCGGCTTACACAAACCCCACATGAAGGATCTCTTCGTCGAATTATGCCTGACTGTTCCTGTCCGGCTTAGTTCTTTGTTGCCTTACTTGCCGATGCTGATGGATCCTTTGGTGTCCGCGTTGAACGGTTCGCACGTCCTAATAAGTCAGGTGATTCGATTTTTCCCAGAAAAATATACGAGAAACAATCGCTGAAAGATTAATTTTACAGGGACTACGCACTCTAGAATTATGTGTCGACAATCTGCAACACGATTTCTTATACGAACACATCCAACCGGTCCGAGCTGATCTAATGCAGGCCCTCTGGCGGACTCTCAGGAATAACGTTCAAGAGCAAGTGGCGCAGGTTGCATTCAAGTTAGTTAATATTAATATTAGAGCCGTTATTGAAGCTTTATTGTGATTTCTTTCCGTTTCAAGGGTGTTAGGTAAATTTGGTGGGGGTAACCGTAAAATGATGACCGAACCGCAGAAATTAGAATATATTTCCAGCGATCAGGATCCACCTGCTGTCATAGCCTACTTCAGAGAGCAACAGAATTGCATCGAATTCCCTGTAGAAAAGGTAAAGTTAAATCCTTCCCTTCTGTTTTTATAATGTATATTGAGTGATGTTTGATTATTTTTTTATTTAATATGAGGTTAAGGTGGAAACTTCAAATTTTGTACATCTGATTGTAGGTCACTCTTAAATATTTTTACCAAAAATAGACACGGAAATTTACCTTAATTTTTGAAGTGCAGACAATTTTCAAAAATCGTAGTATCGGTTAACCATGTAATTTTTTTTTTTTATTGCGTCCAAACTATAAATGTTAGAGTTTTCAAATTTTGTACAACTTGTTGCAGGCTCTTACTATCAATGTGTACCAAAAATGTAACCAATATTTCCCTTAATGTTTAAATTATAGACGATTTTGGAAAATCAAAAACATCGGCTAGCAGTAAAATTTATTTTTCCTTCATGTGACCAAACTATAGAAGTTAGATATTTCAAATTTGGTACATATAGTTATAATCCGCTGCTAATTATCTGTACCAAAAATAAAATCGATATTTGCATTAACTTTTGAATTGCAGATAATTTTCAAAAACCATACTGTCGCTTAACCAAGTAATTTGTTTTTTTTTTATTGCGTCCAAATTATAAATGTTAGAGCTTTCAAATTTTGTACAGGTTGGTGCAGGCTGTTGTTATCCATCTGTACCAAAAATGCAACCAATATTTCCCTTAAAATTGCGAAAGTTTGTGATTTATTTCTAGACTAATGGCCTATATGCAATAAATTCATAAATAATATAATTGATATGCTGTTAATCTTACATACTAACTATTTGTAGGTCATCGAAACTGCTTTTAATGCATTAAAACAAAGCACGACAGATTCCTTCTACAGGAAACAAGCGTGGGAGGTCATCAATTGTTACCTAGCGGCTTCGTTGAATATATCCGACGACAAGAGCACCCTGATCAACTTATTCATGCATTACAGCTACCAAGATGGGAATACGATCCCTCGTATTAAGGGCTCGTCGTACAAATCGATATACAAGCAAGCCCGAGAGACACACAAAACAGCTCTGATCGGTATGGAAAATAAAATCGATGTGGTGTTTATGTGATTCGCTTAAAACGAATTTGTATTTTCGCAGGCATGTTCGTTGCTTCGGCAATAAAAGAATTAAGATTCCCAGCATTATCGACGATGCTAAGGATAGTCAGACACTACACGATGGTGGCCGTGGCTCAACAAGCCGGAGCATTTGCAATAACACCGAAGTAATTCTATTTTGCTCCTCGATCCTCGCAGTCATTATTACTAATCGCTTCTTTTCAGACCGAACGAGCAAGTGGCTCTAGATCCGTTAGTGCTGGTCGATGCTCTGGCCGTGATAATGGGGCACGAGGAGAAGGAATTGTGTAAACCGGGGGAGTACGCCCTCGGCCTGATGATTAACGCAGCCACTACGTTGCTCGGCACCAAGGAGTTGGCCTGTCGCTTGCCGTTGATCGAATACCTTTCCGAACGGATGTGTTCTCTCTGCTATGACAGGGCCTGGTACGCTAAGTTGGGCGGATGCAAAGCGATCGAGGTCATGCTGGATCGGTGCGCACCGAAATGGGTGTACGAGCACGTTTTCTCATTCTTGAAAGCGTTGTTATTCATCATGATGGATTTGACTGGGGAAGTATCGAGCGGTGCTCTCGATAGTGCTAAAATCAACTTAGAAAAGATGCTGATCGTTTGTGTTACACCCCCACCCGAGGGATGCGATCAATCGACTAGGGAGGTGCAGAAGAAGGCGTTGTACAAAGTGATCCACGAGTTAGTTAGGCAAGTGACAAGTCCACATACTTTAGTGCGGGACCAATCGATGCACGCTCTGCGTTTACTTGCCGAGAAGCAGAACAAGACGGTTACTGCGGTGATGGAACCGTTTAGGGAGGTGTTAGCCGACATGGTGCCACCGAAGAAACATTTGTTGAAGCACCAACCGGCAATAGCACAAATGGGATTGATGGACGGGAATACTTTCTGCACCACCTTATCGCCAAGATTGTTTACCATCGGTTAGTACCCTTATCAATATCACTTTTCCTAAATGTTACATTTAATATTTTGCTTTTTATATAGAATTCCATTTTTATTTAGTTATTCATAGCTCTTTTTACTTTTAAGTGTAAGATCGTAACTTTACACTTCTTGCATTACCAGTTCTTTATGATTTTATTTTGTTTCACTGTTTAATCATATTCTTCCATGTTTTTTTTTTTAACTTGTGATAATCTTTCTTCTTCTTTTCTCGGTCTTTCTTTTTTATTTTTTCCTACTGCTCTTGATTCGTATATTTTTCTTGTTTGTCTACTTTCCGGCATTCTGTGGATGTGTCCCAATCATGCTAATTGTCTTTCTTAGATCTTTTTTTCTATTGGTTTTATTTTTAGTCTTTCTGAGTGCATTTCGTTTCTGATCCTGTCTCTTCTTGTTTTGCTTTCTATTTTTCTAAGAAAACGCATTTCTGTCGCCGTTATTCTGCTTTTGTTTCTTTCTGACAATGTCAAAGATTCGCTTCCAAACATTAAGGCTGGTACAGCTATTTTCTTTACTAGGTACTTTAATTTTTATTTCTTTTGGTATTTCCCTTTCCCCGAGAAATGTTGTTCTAATGGCGTTAAATACTCTTCTTACTTTTCCTACTCGTTAATTTATGTCTTTGTCTAATTTTCCGCAGTTTCCCAAGTACTCATAATGTGACACAATATTCTTTTCCTTCTATGTACATAGATTTTACGGGTTTGTTGTTTTGCAGCTTTAACCATCGTTTTTATCTTCGTGTTATTTATCTTCATATTTCCATTTTTTAAATAGATATGAGCATAAAAGAGCACAAACTCTTCGTGACCGACTTGATATCCCTCTGCAATACGGAAGATTCGAAGTTGAACAGCTTCTCCTGTTACAAATCGATCACTAATTTCATCCCGTTGAGGATAAGCGCCCTGCGTTGCCTGGCCGCTTGCCACTACCTCGAAACCGAAGTGCGGGAGTCCATCTTCCAGGTGCTGTACAAGACGCTCGAGGGTCCCAACGCGGAATTGCAAGAGGTCGCTTTCGAGTGCATGAAAAAATTCATCACCGGGTACCAGATGGAAAAGGAGCTTGTAAGTTTTCTTTCTCATTTACCCAAAATTTTTTCTTAATTTCTCGATTTTTAATTTTCTTTTAAACGCGTCTCGCTAGAAAGTTTTTAATTTTAAAATTTTTTTTTTTAATGAAAGAACAACGGGCCAAGTGCGGAACACCTGAAATGGCTAATTTGTAATTACATCAATATTCTTTTATTTTAGCTCTTTGTTGCCTAGCAGTTAGGTATTATATTTATAATAGTTTCCATCCAAAGTTTCAATTGACTCTAGAATTTGAAAATAACAATTGGATTAACTTTACAAAAAACTAACTCATAGTTTAATAAACCTACTTCAGCTGGTAGATATGTAAATTTCCTCTGTGCACAACCTATATCACATAAAAAAAATTTTTGTTACTACCTTAACAGATAGAGTCTATTAAATTGACCGCCCCAGAACATCGACCTTACATTTTGAAAAAAAATTAAAAATATTCCGTTTAAAAATAACTATCTAGAAACATTTGTCAATAAAATTATAAAGAGATTATATAAAATATACAATAGTACCAAATATAAGAAACCCAACACACAAAAATTAAACACCAACACTAAATTTATTACACTTCCTTGCGTTCCTATTTTGTCAGAAAAAATAAACAAAATTTTCAAATCGTTCAATATAAAAATCACAATACTTTTCAACACCTGTTTTCTAAACTTAGAGCTAAAATTCCATTTAAGAAAAAACACAAACTATGCAATATTTAAAAAGCCGTTCACAGTGACACAAACCTGCCAGTAATGTAACCGCTTTAAAAAATCTTGAAATAAACTATTCACATAAATTTGATTATCAAGAAACCACTATTTTAACTAAATAGGAAAACATCATGTGTGCTAGAAATGATTTACATGACGAATGATAAAAATGCAGTAAATGACAGAGCCGATATGTCTGGATTGTCCAAAATATACCATTTAAGAATATAATTTATAACTATTCATAAATATTTAGGTTCCACTATACAAAATTATTCATTTTAAAAATTGCACAAATAAATGTAGATCTAAAAGAATCTCAATCCACACAAAAAAAAATTACGATAAATACAAACGATATTGTATATTTTAAATATGCTTTCCGATTTTAAATTAACTATTTGAATGTGTTGTTTTATCCTGCACACAAGAAACTTTACATAACTACAATTTAATAGCGATAAGTTCTATTTTTATAGAACATAATAAATGCCACAGAATGAATGAGGTAAATATTTTGTGAAGAACCATCATTAAACTATTATTCATTTATAAAAATGTTTCCCACTTTGTTCGTTTTAGTTACCACTGAAGAAAGCTAAAAAAATTATGTCGAAACGTTTAGAAAAATAAAAAACATTTTTTGTCGTAATAAAGCCCCAAGTCTTCTCCTCCCAAATCTTTTATTTTTATATTTATAATTAAGATTTAATTATTTCATTTAGGTACACAAAACAATGAGACCCCTTCTGATGACCTTGGGTGATGTTAAAAGCCTGACGTTGAACGGATTAAAGATGCTCTCATATCTAACGCAATTGTTTCCGATGGTCTTCAACGAGAAGCTGTGCGAACAACTGCTGGATATCTTAACGGAACTCTTAGATAATTTGGTGAATTTGCATAAGTGTAAGTAAAATTTAATAAAAAGAGATTCTTTCATTTTTATGTAATATAAATGATGTTTTTCCCTTAATATTGCTCAGTGGCTGTATTAGCTACCATCAGTAAGTATCTTTTTAAGTTTGAGATATCCCGTTAATAGAATATAAATGAAATCAGATTTTCTTTGTTATTAGCATCAACCGATATATCCAAGAAGAACGAAGAGGAGCAAAAAATTGTCACCGTGATCAGCATATACCATCAAACGCCTGCGGCTTCCTCGAAATTCATCAAAGAACTCTGCCAACTCATCTTGAAGACGGAACAGGCGATGTTCATCGAAGCCAGCTCTCCGTTTAAAGAGGTACTGATGAAATTCTTGCTGCGATATCCCATAGTCACTTTGGATATGTTCTTGGATGACTCATACATTAAAGTAAGTCCAATTTCATTATATAAAATTCCTGCGTATTGAAGATTTTTTCTTTGTTTAGGTGCCGCAATATAGTCGATATCTAGAATATTTAATCAAACATAAAGACGGTAAAGTATTCCGAGACCACATACAAAATCAAATGGTGCATCGCTTGATATCGTTAGCTCTATCGTCTGTTAGTCTAAACACGAATTTATTATTGACGGAACGGTACGAGATGCAATATCAAAGCATACGTTTAATATCATTGTTGATCAAATCCGACGATCAGTGGCTGTCGACACAAATCGAACTGATCGAGGCGTTGAAGCAGATCTGGTGCAACGATGCTTATCAGGTAATCCTTACGAGAGATTATTTCGTTATTCCGAATTAATTTATTTGTCAATTCCTTCGTAGGAGAGGCATAAAAAAGTCGATACTTTAGAATATACCCATTGGAGAGAGCCGAAATTGCTCGTTAAAATCTTATTACATTACTTCTGCCACCACCCGAACGACATCGACTTACTCTTCCAATTATTACGAGCGACTTGCGACAGGTTCATACCTGATTTCCAGGTGAGTTCCATTTCAGATTAATTCTTTGCAATGTGTCGAATGTTTTCGATGTGTTTACAGTTCTTGCGGGACTTCTTGGAGAATACCGTGGCTCAGAATTACACAGTCGAATGGAAACGATCGGCTTTCTTTAGATTCGTCGAGCATTTTACTGCGAATACTATGTCGCAGGTAATTTTTCAGTGTCGGACGGAAGTGATTTCTTACGTTTAATTTTTATATTTGATGTGATATTGCAGGAGTTGAAGGCGAAGGTGTTGCAATTGATTTTGATTCCGTCCTTTTCTGTGAGTTTTGAACGAGGCGAGACGAATAAACTCATTGGGAGTTTGCCGGCTCCATATCAAGACAATCCTGACAATATCGTCTCCGTTTTCATTAATAAGGTAAGTAATTGGTCTTTTTCTTCTTATTATTATTAATCGTTTGCCATCTATCGTTAGGTGTAGACGTAGAGTTGAGTTGTTATTTCTTTCTGCATATTTCTCTCCATTTCCGTGTATCATCCGCAGTTTTTCTTATGTCCTTCCTCTTCTATGGTTCCTCTCTTACTCCCTTCTTCCAAGTTCTTCTCGGCCTCCCTATCATTGCGCTTTTGTTTCCATAATCCTTTTTGTCATTCTGTCGTCTTTCATTCGATGCATCCATCTTAGTTGACCTACTATCTTTTCTTACACCGGCTCAATTTTCAGTTCTCTAAACACAAATGATTATTATAGTGGATCGTCCGTTTTAATTACAATTATTTTTATCGTATTAACAGTTAATGGACCCGGATAATCCGTTCCCATTCGCCGATTGCGTCCGCATCTCTCTACTGCAGTTCTCCTGCTTGTTAGTGGAACAGGCGAGTCCTCACATTCACGATCACGACGCCAACAACAAAACGCAAGGTTTCAAATTGCGACGCCTGATGACGTTCGCCTGGCCCTGCTTGTTAGGGAAAAATTGCGTCGACGCCGCCACGAGATACCACGGCCACCTCCTATTATCGCACATAATCGACAAATTCGCCATACACCGCAAGATCGTACTGCAGGTCTTCCACAGTCTGCTCAAAGCCCACGGTTTGGAAGCGAGGAACGTCGTCCGGCAAGCCTTGGACATATTAACGCCATCGATGCCTCTGCGCATGGAAGAGGGGAATACGATGCTCACGCATTGGACTAAGAAGATAATCGTCGACGAGGGCCACTCGATACAGCAATTATTTCACATATTACAATTGGTCGTTAGGCATTATAAAGTCTATTACCCAGTCCGACACCATCTGGTGCAACATATGGTGAATTCGATACAACGATTGGGTTTCAGTCCGACTGCGACGTTGGAACATAAAAAATTAGCCGTCGAATTAGCTGAAGTGATCATCAAATGGGAATTGTACGGGACGAAAGATGAAGCGGAAGTTGGAAGCGGTGCTTCGACAATGTTAGAGGCCGTGGAGAACGTTCCAACCAAGAGGGCTTTCGGTGAGGAAGCCGAGGGACAGAGGAAACGATTCAGTACCCAACAGCCTTCATCGTCGCAACCGATTTTCGTTCCGAAGACAGAATCTCCCATGTCGAAACCGATCGATCGAGCCCACACCGATACAGTATTAAACAGCTTGTTACGTTTAGCTTGCCAATTGAACGAAGCGGCCACACCCAATCCGCAGAATCCACCGATCAGCAGTCCGGGTGAGATGTTATCGAGACGATGCGTTATGCTGTTGAAATCAGCGTTACGGCCAGAAGTTTGGCCACAGCCGATCAATCTAGACTTATCGTTCTTCGATAAGATCCTACAGAGTATCGAATCGAATCCGAATTATGGTAATATTTGCACGGCGTTGGAATTATTAACATTTCTATTAACCGTAATGAAGAAGGAGCAGATCCTAGCCAGTTTCAAGCCGTTACAGCGCAGGATCGGGGCTTGCATCACCTCGAATAATAATAAGGTGATAAAATTGATGCACACGCTACTCAGTAAGTTGATGAGCATATTCCCAACGGAACGCACCAACACTAGCATGTCGTGTAAATACGAAGAATTGGAGATACTCTATTCGACTGTCGGCAAGGCTATATTCGAAGGTTTATCGAACTACGAAAAGAATCCACAGGCATCGCCGTCCAGTTTGTTCGGAACGATTATGATTTTAAAAGCGGCCTGCATGAATAATCACTCGTACATCGATCTGTTAATCTCACCGTTTATGAGAGTACTGCCGAGGATTGCGAAAGAGCACTTGCAATCGACAGCGCAGGAGAGTAGTTTAATCACCAGCGAATTGTTGATTCTAAGTTTGGATCTGGTTAAAACTAGAGTGGTTGTCATGGGGGTGGAGATGCGAAAAGCTTTTATTGGGACGATTCTAGTTGGTCTAATCGAAAAATCTACCGATATCAAAGTGATGAAGGCGATAAATAAAATGCTGGAGGAATGGATGAAAAATAAGAACGTTATAACTTTATCCCAAGCCCCCAGTTTGCGGGAAAAGAGCATATTGTTGGTGAAGATGATGCAGTACGTCGAAAAGAGATTCCCCGACGATGCCGAATTGAACGCCCAATTCTTAGAATTGGTGAATTACGTTTACACAGACGAACAATTGAAACTCACCGAATTAACGTCGAAACTAGAACCGGCTTTCCTCGCTGGTTTGAGATGCAACCAGCCGCACATCAGAGCGAAATTCTTCAAAGTATTCGACGAATCTATGCGTAGAAAATTGCACGAGAGACTCCTCTATATAGTCTGCTCGCAGAATTGGGACGCGATCGGCCCTCACTACTGGATCAAACAGTGCATCGAACTCCTATTGGTCACCGCGTCTTCCGAGCATCGCATACAGATGGCGCACGAGAGCAGCATCCTACCCAGCGTCGCCTCGGTGATCGAGCATGCTGACCCGCAGCGTCGGAAGGAGTTCTTGGCCTTCCAAACGGAGAATCCGAACTTCTGCGAGAACATGGAGATCAAAGAGGAGGTGTTGGACATGGATCTGTCCAACGTGGAGGCGAACTCGGAGGAGAAGCCGATTAATCGGGCGGAAAAGTTGACGAAGATGATCTCGGAGCATTATAAGTTCATAGAAGCCTGTCAGAACGTGACGACCGATCAGTTTTTGGTGGCTGCTTCGCAGTTGTGCCACCTGGATACTAATCTGGCCGAACAGGTTTGGTTGCAGCTGTTCCCGAGGATGTGGGATATACTGGACGAGCAGCAAAGGAACGCTTTGACGCAGGAGATATTGCCGTTTATCACGTCGGGGACTCACATCATACAGAAGGATTGTCACCCGAGTGCTATTAATACTTTTGTCGAGGCTTTGTCGAGATGTAATCCACCTTTGCAGATATTACCGTAAGTAATATTGATTTTACACTTAATCTATTCGAAAAATACACGTAATTCTGTTTTTGCACCTTCAGGATAATTATTAGAGATCTCTAATTTTGTAAAAGTGATTGTAAGCTATTATTATCCATCTGTACCAAAAATTAAATTTATATTTGCAGTAGTTTTTGAATTAGAGATAATTTTCGAAAATCGCTCAACTGTAAAATTATTTTTTTTTAATTGCGTCCAAATTTTTAGTGTTAGATATTTCGAATTTGGTACATATACTTTGAGGCCATTGTTAAACATCTGTGCCAAAAATTAAACTGGTCTATGCGTTAATTTCTAAATTACAGACAATTTTCGAAAATCGTAATATCACTTAACACTACAATCCTTTTTTTTAACTGCGTCCGAACTACTAATGTTAGAGATTTCAAATTTTGCACACTTAGTTGTAAGTCATCGCTAACCATATGTACCAAAAATTAAATTAAAATACGTATTAATTTCTGAATTACAAACAATTTTCGAAAATCTTAATCTTGTCGCTTAATTAACTATAAAATTTATTATTTTATTCGGTTGCGTCCAAACTATTAATGTTAGAGATTTCAAATTGTATTCTGATAGTTGCACGCTATTATCATCCATTTGTCCCAAAAATCAAACTGATATATCCGTAAATTTTTAGATTATAAAAAAAATTCGAAAATTACGACTATGAGAGCTGAACATTAAACGAATAAAAAATTGTAAAAAATCCTTTTTTACAGAATTAGATGTAACAGAAAATGTGGTTTATTATGTGTATCTTCTTCTAATTTTATCATTATCTATATTGTTGTCTTATCATCAAGGTTGTGAATTGAGTCCCATTCCATGATCTGCCGTACGAAATTTTATTGCTCGGAATGTCCCGCGTCGACCACGAGAGACATTCATGTATCATCATCGTATTTCTCAATTTCTCAATCTCCTGTTTATTATATTTTCGTTGTGCGAATTCTTGTATATTTCTTCTCTCTTTACAGCCCTTTAATGAAATACATCGGAAAATCCCACAATCTTTGGCATCGCATGGCGTTAGGACTTGAACAGATGGCCTCCGATCCAAATTCGAGTCTAAAACCCAGTCACCAATCGTCTTGTTACGATTTCGAAGTAGATCAGAGCCCGAAAAACGAAATAATGGACGCGCTGGGCGAATTATACTCGTTACTGTGCGAAGAAGACATGTGGGCGGGGCTTTGGCAACGCCACTCCCACTACAAGGAGACGGGATTGGCCATAGCGTACGAACAACACGGATTCTTCGAGCAAGCGCAAGCCGCGTACGAATCCGCCATGGCGAAGCACAAGCAAGACAACACTTTAGGGCCGATACCGGCTCACACGCAACGGGAAGTCCTCCTCTGGAACGACCATTGGATCCGCTGCGCCAAGGAGCTGAACCAATGGGAGATACTGTTGGAATACGCCAAGAACGGATTCTACGATCCGTATCTGATGTTGGAGAGCGCGTGGAGGAACTCCAACTGGGACCTGATGAAAGAAGCGCTGTCGAACGTCGAGTACAGCTATCATAAAGAATTGGCGTGGAAAGTGACGCTCTACGGTGGATTCTTACTGATCTGCAATCCCGAACAGGATAAGCCGATCAAATTCGCCGAACGCTACGTGGAAACGGCGACCACCCTCTGTCTGAACGAGTGGAGGAGATTGCCGCACATCGTCAGCCATATCCATATACAGTATCTGCAGGCGGCGCAACAGATCATGGAGTTGCAGGAGGCGTATCAGATACACAAGGGCTTGATGCAGGGTCATCAGAATTCGCTGCACGACATGAAGGCGATCGTGAAGACGTGGAGGAATCGGTTGCCGGTGATCGCCGACGATTTGTCGCATTGGAATGATATATTCGCGTGGAGACAGCAACATTATCAGTTCATAGTACACCATTATAAGAATCTGAGCGATACGCCGCATACCAATTCGATGTTGGGGGTTCACGCTTCGGCACAGGTAAGCAATTTTATTTGAAATTTTGATGAAACAACAAAAAAGAGTCTTAAACAAATATCTACGCAATAATATTGATCGAAACCTTAGCTGGCTCCGAATTTAGCATGCGGTGGGAACGATTTTTTATCTAATAATTGTAAGATTAGGCCAAATAATAAAATGCAGGTAGCGGTTTTTCAAAAGAGGGCGGGTCGATCATAGAATAACCTTACTAGAATGGTGACTCTCCCGGCTAACCCGGGATCGCGTTTTACGCCGCCTTCTGGCTGTCTTGTGGTACTAAAATTATGGCGCGAAGTTTGAATACCGATATAATATGAATTGGTACTTTAAATTTGTATTTAGAATTTTATAAATAAAAAACTAACATTTTTTTAAATCTCTTTATTAATCTTACAAAAGTACAATAAATTAAATACACAGAATACTAGTTCCTAGGGATTGGTCAATAACATATTATGTAAATATAAACATAATATATTTGTTGTAAAATTAAACTTTATAGAAAACAATATCATTTTAAATTTAACTTTTTAGGAGGCAAATATAAGGAATGAAGCAATAAATTACGTAAATAGTAAAAGAAAAATAATATAAATGAATTGTATAGGGTGTTCCTCCCTCGCCATTTGCCAAGGAGTAAGGAAAACTACGAAAACCTCACTCTGAAAGCACGCTTCCGCAGCATTCCAACACCGAAACCTAGGAATGATAAAATTCTTCACGGCATCTAAAAATTGTATTATTTCTGCTGATCCCTCTGCTTCTTGAAATGATTCCATATCTAAGTAACAAGAGAAAGCGAAAAAAATTCAATTCGTACTAAATGAATTTTATAACTTACTATTTTCAGCAAAAAATCCCATTAGTCCTCCCACATTTCCGCTTAGTTGTTTCTTATACGCCCCTTGATAGGGCAAGACTCCTAACGTTATGTGTTTAATGGTCAATATTTTGGGCCAGTGACCGTTGAAAGATTCATTAAATGTGGATAATCAAAGGAATAATCTCTTGGTGATAAACTTCAAAATCGAATCCTCTATATTCACTACTTCAATCTCTGTAAGTGCTCCTCGCTTTGCTAATAAGCAAATTAGTTACGGCTTGCTCATTCGTACCTTGGTCGCACACTGTAGCCACTGGATGCAACATGGATAAAAATTTGAATTTAAAAAAGGTGTTGCACTTTCATAAAAAGTAAAAAACAGTGGTTGCTTCCAGTTTCTGTAGATGCCTTCTACGAGAAACACTAATAAGTGATCTGCCAATTGCAATGGCTGTTCTTTTCCAAAATCTACGAAGCCTTCAATAAAATCTCTCCTCCTCGACTACTGTGACCCTGGTTTTTTCGTGTGTCGCAATTTGCAATGCATAAAAAACGGTTTCTTTCTTGAAAGTTCCTCTAAGAAACAATACTCATACTAAACGCTTCCCGACAGAATGTTTTATTAGTATATTACCTAGCATATTTTAAGTTGGAAGTGTTCCTAATAAAATATTTTCCATTTCGACATTCTGTGATAAAATGAGACGTACAAACAAACTTATTTTACGAAAATTTCGCGAATTTCAATCAGAAATCACAAAACGAAGCCTAAATATTAAAACGATACTAAAAAACGGCGTCAACTGGACCGTTTGCTGTTTATAGCAACGACGGTTACTTTACATAGCAACAACGAACAAAAAAAAAAGAAATAACTATATGGAAAGACTGAAATAAAGCTCTGTTAGTACCACACGATACCCTCGAGGTGGCGTCCTAATATTTCCCCACTACTTAACCAAAGAATCGCACCCCTCTGGGGTCGATGTTGACAGCCATGTTGTGTTAGTGGCGTCTGTCTAATCTGTTGTTTATGTGTTTTGGGGATGTACGGTAGCGGCAAAAAAATATTTTTACATCGACCCGCTCTTATTGGAAAACCCTTTATTGTGCAAATAGTAATGTCTAATCAAATCATAAAATAAGCAAATAAAAAAAGACTAAAACATTATTATAAATTACTACTCTTAATGCGACATCCTACCTTGCATGTTTTATCTTTCTCGACTATGCAAAGAGGAAATCTTCTATACTGTTTTACTTACTAGCCATTGTAGAAAACGTAGCCGCAAAGAACAGACCTTACGATAGTAAGGAGTTAATGTGTGAAAGTGATAATTTCTAATCCGTTTAAAAAATCTACATCCGATTAATTTTCCAGTCGATAATACACTTCGGAAAAATAGCCAGGAAACACAAACTGACCAACGTATGTCTAGAATCGCTCAACAGGATTTACACGATAAACAGCGTGCCGATAGTCGATTGTTACCAAAAGATACGGCAACAGGTCAAATGTTACCTCCAGATGGCCTCGATGAACAACAAAACCGAATTGCAAGAAGGGCTGGAGGTCATCAACAACACCAACGTCAAATACTTCATGAAGGAGATGACCGCCGAATTCTACGCCCTAAAAGGGATGCTGTATCACCTAAGCAGTGAGTATTCATTTCCGAATCGATTCAGACTTTATTACAGCAATCTTTTCTCCAGATAAATCCGACGAAGCGAATAAAGCCTTTTCCGCCGCGGTGCAGATGCACGACACTCTGATCAAGGGTTGGGCCCTCTACGGCGATTATTTGGAGCAGGTGTTCACGCGGGATCCCAGATTGATTAATTTGGGCGTGAACGCGATCACCTGCTTCTTGCACGCCTGTCGCATACAGAACGAGTCGAAGGCGAGGAAGTATCTGGCGAAGGTGTTGTGGCTTCTGAGTTACGACGACGACAAGTCCAGCCTGATGGAAGCTCTGGACAAGTATTCGGTGGGCGTGCCGCCGATTCTCTGGCTGCCGTGGACTCCGCAGTTGTTGAATTGTCTCGTTATGTACGAAGGGAACGTGATACTTAATTTATTATGCCAGGTAAGTGGGTAATTCCCCCAAGTAACATATACAAATTGTGTGATATTTCAATTAATTTCCTAATTAATCTGCGGTAGTTGATTTAACAGTTTTTATAGATACTTTTTCTAGATGTGTTCCCAATGCATTTTTAGTGAATAAAGAACCACCCCTATAAATTTAACAAAAGATTTAACAAAATTTATGTGCGTTTTGTTGTAGTTATAATAAGAGATTTACAGCTTTTCATAAATATTTAAAAAACCCAAACGGCATAAATTATTAAATTAATATCAAATTTTGATGTTATAGTAGCAGGCGTGGTTTTAAAGTTAATAGCAGAGGATTAACTTTAACTGAAATATGTTCTAGTTAAAAGTGATTCAAGATCAAAGGCTATTTTTATGTATACAGGATGTTCAATTTATCCTGCGCGTTGTACAACTTTGTTATTTTCAATAAATTAAACGCCCTATAAATTATGAAATTTTTTTTAATTCCCCGATGTAAAATAAAGCAGATTTAATGTACATAACATTATTACTTTTTTAAGTACCTAATTTTGAATAATAATGCGAGAAAAACAGTAATAGATTTTTTAAAACAAAAACATTCATGGGCAAAATCAAGCATTGTTTTAATATCTTTCATAATATTTTTTTTTCCTTGCTTTAATCGTTACTTTGAATCACGGAAGTGCCGCCATCTTGAAAATATTTTCAGGGCATAGATTTTATTACACTATGTACGTATGCAACTTTACAGAAATTAATTATTACTAGGAGGCCCAATCTTTCTAATGGACGGTCTCGATCAATCATCCTGTATGTACATAAAAATAATTTTGCTCCTGAATCACTTTTATCTAAAATACATTTCAGTTAAATCGCTAAATTAACCATAATAATCACATATTGTATATAAGAAGTTTTAATAATTATTATTTTTTTTTATCCGAAAGGTTGGTAGGATGTTTCCACAAGCGGTTTATTTCCCCATAAGGACCCTTTACCTTACTTTACGGACGGCGACTGCAAGAAAAACGAACACGGTGCAGGTAATAACTTTAAATATTCTTTCATTTTATAAAGTTTCATTATTAGTCGACGCGTTTCGCCTTAGCAAGGCTCGTAGCAGCTTTTTTTTATCGAGTTATCGTAATAATTTTAATATTTGCAGCAGCAACCGCAAGAAACTCAAGGCGATACGCAGAATCAATCGCAAGATTCCAACGCATCGGCCTTTACCGCCACCACATCGGAAGCGGCCGCGATCAAAGCCTCTCCGGCGATGGTCCGCTGCTCCAAGATCATGAAAATGCTACGAGACATCCATACGACAGTGATATCGAGCTTAGAAGGGATCGCCGATCAGATGGAATGGTTCCGGGAGAATTGGTACGAAGAAGTCGTCAGACAGTTGCGTCAGGGTCTCGCCAAATGTTACGCGATCGCGTTCGAGAACCGGGAGTCGGTCAACGAAGCGAAAATCACACCGCACATACTGAATTTCGTCAAGAAATTGGTGTCGACGTTCGGGATCGGCGTCGAGAACATCACCAGCTCGGCGAACACCGTTTTTCATTCGGCCGCCTCCGAGAGTCTCGCCCGCAGAGCCGAAGCCACCTATCAAGATCCGGTCTTCAAGGAGATGAAGTCGGAATTCACTAAAGATTTCGATTTCTCCCAACAGAACGCCATGAGACTGCGGACTTTGATTTTTAAATTGAAGAAATGGATTAAAATCCTCGAGAATCGTTCTAAAATACTGATACAGTAAGTATATTTTTAATTACCACCCTAAAATACAGATATTAATTTTTGAAGAAATCTAATTGATTTCTTTTAAGAAAGGACAATTTTTAATCCAATACGCAATAAGGCTTTATGAAAAAAATTGGCACAATCTATGTCCTAAACTTTATTTCCAATATAATCAAATCAAAAATAATAAAAAAAAAACTTGGCAAAAGTAAACCTACCTATTGCTGTAACTTTTCTCGACTTAGCGAAAACTTTTGCTATTGTAAATCGTGAAATATTATTTGATAAATTATATAATAAAAGGAAGATATCAATGAGTAAAAATTAATGGTACTACTAATAATTTTAGTAAAATTAAAACTGGAGTTCCTCAAGGAACCACGTTGGGTCCGTTACTGTTTATATTATATATTGATGGTATTTTAATTGACATACCAGAAGGAATAATATTATCTCTTGCAGATGATACAGCAAAGGAACTTCTATTTTGATAAGATATAACCCCAAAATTTACTTTGACATCCGTCACGTGACGGTAGCGGTAAATTTTAAAAATATGCAATGAATCGGCAAAAATCGAGGTTAAATGATGTGATATCCGCAAAAGTTATTTGAAAAAGTTGCCTAGAATTCAATTCTGAAACATATTTAAAAACCATTAAATTCATTGCATATTTAAAAACATTTAAAAATCATAATTTTTCCAATATCGTTTAAATATTGCACATTCCAACTTTTGCTATTTACCAAGCAAATTGACAAACGATACGAGGCCGTAACTATGTAGTTAGATTATAATTCAAATATTTTGTAATTATAACCGCTCAATTACTTTGTAAATTAATTAATTTACTTAGTAATTCAATTGATTTCCAATTAATTATATTGTAATTGAAACTGTTCAATTAAATTGTAATTGTAACTATGAAAGTAAGTAATTACTTTTTGTGCGACAGTTACCTCTGCATTATTTCTTTTTCAAATTTCTGAAGAATAAATAAATAAATAAAATCCATTCTTCCCAGATCGTTCTTGATCGAGGAAAAATGCAGATACCTCTCGAATTTCACATTGAAAACCGGCGAGGTGGAATTGCCCGGGGAATTTTTGCTCCCGAAACACACCCATTACTTCGTACGAATAGCAAGATTCATGCCGCGGGTCGATATAGTGCAGAAACACAATACGGCAGCTCGGAGATTGTACATCCGGGGCCATAACGGTAAAATCTATCCCTACCTGGTGGTAAACGATTCCGGATTGGCCGACGCTCGAAGAGAGGAGCGCGTATTGCAGTTACTTCGGATGCTCAACCATTATTTGGGCAAGCAAAAGGAGACCGCCAGGCGATTCCTGCATTACACCGTGCCCAGGGTTGTGGCCGTTTCGCAGCAGATCCGACTGGTCGAGGACAATCCGGCTTCCATATCTCTTCTGGATATCTTCAAGAAGGGCTGTATGAAATTGAATATCGAACACGACGGACCGATACATCATTACTACGAGAAATTAGCGAACGTACAGAGTCGAGGCATCAAAGCGAGTCATCAAGTGTACAGGGAGATTTTGAAGAGCGTCCAGACGAATATGGTTCCGAGGACTATGTTGAAACAATGGGCTGTGGCTACGTTCCCGTCTGCGACCGATTATTGGCATTTTAGAAAAATGGTAAGGCATTTATTTATTTGATTCTCCCTAACAACCGATAAAATTATTTCATTTCAGTTCACGTTGCAACTAGCCTTGGCTTGTTTCGCCGAGTACGTCTTGCATTTAACGAGATTAAACCCCGATATGATGTACCTGCACCAGGATTCCGGATTAGTCAACGTAGCCTACTTCAAATTCGACGTGGATGACAGCACTGGAGAGTTAGACACTACCCGGCCTGTTCCGTTCCGATTGACGCCCAATATAGTGGAATTCCTATCGATTATAGGGATTAGCGGTCCGCTAACGGCTTCTATGATAGCCACAGCTCGTTGTTTCGTTTATCCAAACTTTAAGGTGAGCTAAAAGTGAACGATATCAGTTGATCACTTCATTCTTCTCTCTATAGACCTCTACTAGTGACAATATACGGAATGTTGGCATACATATGTTGTATGTATATTTTTGTTTACCGCTCTCGCAGAATAATAATAACTAGGGCGAAGCGTTTTATATTTTTTAATAGTTATTACACTATACATCACTCTTAAATTATCTCTTCTTTACAATATTTTCCTCGTTAAATGAATTACATCATCATATTTCAGGTGCAAGCAATAATGAGGCCCATTCTACGGGACGAAATGGTCCTATCTCGGATCAAGAAGAGCGAAGACCCCGACATCAAAGAGGAAAGACTGAACGACAACGAACAATTGATAACTATGGTGAATAAGGCTGTTACGTCGATCACAAATCGTCTGAATAGTCTGGCACACTTCGACGGGCTCGACAGTAAGGTGAGCGGTAGAGGGGAACACTTTTTCTTGCTATCCATTCCAATATCTTACAATAATGTAATATCTCCTACAGGTGAGCACCCTCGTCGCAGCGGCTAGCAGTCATGATAATTTGTGCAGAATGGACCCCGCGTGGCATCCATGGTTGTAAATATGTATGTTTACCGAAGAGAATCTGTTTATCTTTCATATTATAACCTATAAATATGTTACACATATGCAGTATTATTTTTAATAAACGAATTCTTTTGTATAAATAGAAAAAATATAATATATGTTATAATTAGTTTATCATTCCTGTTTTTTTTTTTTTTCTTATTATTTTAAAAGTGAATGAAATCATTTCTCTAAGATCATAGAGTGCAAAATTACAGCAAAAGTGCTTTTTTAACAGGTATGTATTTTTTTAAATTTGTAAAATTCCGTTAAGAATTGATAAATACAGTGAAAATAATTTTAATTCCGTAAAAAAACAATTATTTTTTAGAGTTCTAGGCATATAAATTAAATATACATATAATACTTAAAGTATAGATTTCTTTAATATTAATTACAGGAAACTGTAATCAATCTAAATTATAGAGATCTATATTGTTAATTATAGAAACCTGTAATATAGATTATAGAAATCTGTATTACTAATTTTATTATAGAGATCTGTAAACTTTCTCACAGGAAAATGAAATTCTTAATCTTTGTGTGCTCGCAGCAAATAGTTCTTTTGTCCCTCAAATTATTCTAAAAATTTAAACTAGAAAATAACTAATGATTTTACTGAATTAAATAAATCTTCGAAATTGAAGTAGATATGTTTGCCATTAATATTATTTTGGATCATTATCTATGCATGCGAATATTCAGCAACGTAAGCATATTTGATGGCTTAAGAATTATGTACGCAGATGTAGGATGTTTGTATTTAAATTGATAAGAAATGGCGAATAATCTGGAGGTTTAGTTTACAAGATCAACGTTTTAGTGATAAGTATCACCTTTTTCAGGTTGCAATAAGTAATTTTATACTATTACGATAATACAGGCTCGAAATTACGACAAATTTACTCTAAAATATAATAGGAGAGATCATGTTAATAAATAATAACAATCATTGATGATTGCAGTTCAAATTAAAATCAAAGATGGGGCTAAAGTCGTTAATGAAGATTACGGTGGTAACTGATTTTTTATTTCATACAAATTTTGATATACCATAAAACATAATAATATGTTTATTTGCCGTCTGTCAATGACTCACCGGTACCCGCCCTCATGGACTAACTATTAATATAAGGTTTGTTCCAACCCGTTCATAAAACCATAATTTTACCGTTCGGTACTTGCACAGTTGAAAAAAAGCGTTCCAACCTTATTATGTATCGTACGTGAAACGATAACTGTAGCGTTCCAACTTAACTCTATCTGATCCAGAGTAGAAACCGTTTGTACTGAAATACGCACATTGAAGTTGTAGATACAACTGTCAACCCGGATGCATCATACACGTCACAGCTATAACTGGTATAACACGTGAAAATAAACTTCATTGGTTTTTAGATGCATAAATTTGATTAAAAAATTAGTTATAGCATCGTAGTACATTATTCTGCGTCATTTTTTTTTATTACAGTGGAGCCAAATTCGATACAAAAACGATACCAAAAACGTTCCACCTCGATTTTGCATACCGATACAGAAACGATGGGCATCCAGCGCATGCACATCGAACGATGTATGAACCAGTACGCGTATCGTACAAGAATTGATAGTTGGAACAAACCTATATAGTAGTATGTAGTATAAGGCGTTTTCTAGCGAGAAAAAGTCACATGTATTCACGTGCGGTATGTTGCGCCAACTCTTTCGAGCGAAAATTTTATGATACCAGGTATGTTCCGGTTACACTATTACAGTGACCGTACTTGCAAGGTAGTTACATTGGGCGGTATGTAGTGTTATTTCTTTTTAATGTAGCTGTCCTTGTCAAAATATATAACAGCTGATCCACAATTAATAATAGAGAGCCTAAATATTATACATACTAAGTTATATTACTCAGAATTAAAAATGAATGTGGGAAAACGTAAGACCAGTAGATTAACTAGTAAAATGAAACATAGTATATTATTTTACTGTGCATTGGAGGAATTCGCTGGAAATCCAACTAATGCAATTGTATTAAGCAATTTTACGAAGACGTCCAATGACTATGTCAATTTTATAAAATATAAAAGGTTTCATACACGGATACCAGATTTCTTCGAAGTATGGATACCACAATACTTGAGTTATGATTTTTATTCACATTTCCGCATGACTAGGACGACATCAGAAAAGTTATTAATTGAACTGAAAAACATTTTACATGAGAAAGTGTATCGGGGAGGATTAGAACCAATTCCCTCAGAAAAAGCCATGCTGGCAACGTTGTGGTATCTTGCCAAAGGAGAAACCATAATTTCAGTGGCAGACCGATTCAATATTAGTCTGTCCAGTGCCCATTCCATAATTAATAATGTTGTGAGTGCTATGAACAAATTACTAAAAAAATATATAGTGTGGCCATCACATAATGAGTGTTTTACAATAGCTCAGCAATTTTTCGAAGCAAGTGGGTATCCAGGTATGGACATAAATGTTGTCAAAGAATGTTTACAATATACAACTGTTTTAGATGTAATTGGTGCCATTGATGGCTGTCATGTTACATGCAAAATACCGTATGAACAACATGACAGCTATCAAGATAGGAAATTCAACCACAGTATAACTATCCAAGCAGCATGCACCACAGAAAGGATTTTTACACATATTTCTGTCGGTTATCCTGGTGCAATACATGATGCTCGTGTAAGCACTAATTTGAAATTATGATGATTACACAAAACTTAATCTTATTATGCGTAGATTTTACAGGAGTCATCTATTGGAAAAATTACTAGAGACAATGCTGACACATTATTCTATACAAGGTTTCATTTAGTTGGCGACTCTGCATACCCATGTAAGACATGGTTGATGAGCCCATTTAGGTAAGTAAATTAACTCTTAGGTAAATGAAACTGAGTAGCTTCTTTACAGAGATAATGGTCGTCTTACACAACAACAAAAAAAACATAATTATGCCTTAAGTAGGGCCAGAGTTGTAATAGAAAATGTGTTTGGATTGCTAAAAGGGAGATGGCGAATTCTTAATTTTGTAAATGTATACAGCATTGAAAAAGCTGTGAAAATAATTACATGCTGCTGTATTTTACATAATTTCTGCCTTATTAATCATGACGACTTCGATGCAGCTAACAATTTTGAACGTGAA
The DNA here is from genome assembly GCA_949128085.1 of Cetonia aurata. Taxonomy (NCBI): domain Eukaryota; kingdom Metazoa; phylum Arthropoda; class Insecta; order Coleoptera; family Scarabaeidae; genus Cetonia; species Cetonia aurata. The sequence goes on along the minus strand of OX421889.1, from coordinate 34,536,472 downwards.
CATAGAGGAAATTATGAGGAACAGGTTGTAGATGACAATGGGGCCCAAAAGAGAATGACTATATGTGATATGTTTTAGAAAAAGAAATTGTAATCAAAATAAAATATTTATTCCATGCTATGTGTGTTTTTGTTAAATATACTATTAATTTATTTCAAAATATAACAAAACTATGAATTTTACAAAAAGAAACAACAAATAAACAATATCCTAAGTATAACATGTATCACATTAATCTACAACAGTAGGCAAAAGTTAAATATATCTAATCTTCATCTGATGATGATGTTCTTCTTCGTTTTTTTGTAGGTGGTTTCATAACATTTTGAAAAATTTCGATTAGTTGGTTCCGTTGCCGATTTTGGATTTCTAATAAACTATTCTGTTCTTTTAATAAGTTATTTACCATCGCAAATTGTTCTTTTTGCATATTCACGTTTGTTTCATTAAACTCCTTTAATACGGTCACAACATCACTCTTTGGAGGCCTAGTACTTTTCTTGACTTTATTAAATCTATTACCCTCGCTGGTTACATGTTCTGTAGAACTGCTTTCCTCACTACTTTCATTGGGCATTGAAGAGGTAGATGCTTCATTGTCTAGAATATCCATATCTAATGAATCACTTATATTTCCTACAGTAATTTTATCTTTATTGCCTAATATTTCATGCAACTTATCATAATGTTCCGGAGGTTGTTTCTTTTCATTGCCTGTTGTATTCACAAATCTAACAAATTTTATATAATTTCTTGAAAGATTTTGAAATTTCTGACGACATTTTTCACCACCTTCCTTTGAGGGCTCAATATTGTAGCCCTGATTGTTTAATTCTCCTGCTATTTGCTGCCACAACTGTATTTTTGAGGTCTTTTTGTCCTTGAATTTTGTTTCTTTCTGTTGTCGTAACTCCAACAATAACTCGGCTGCATTATGGTCAACAGAAGTTGGCTTTCCTTTATGTGACCATAATTGATTGATTGTGCTTGTATCGTCTTCGCGTACTATATCAACATTTTCTGTGTTTCTGATTCCATATTCCACCAACTCGCCTTTCTCGATAGATTCGTAAATATAATTAATGGTAAAAACATCATCTAAAAGATGACTATAGTAACAAGAATGTTTAATTTATATGTGTTTGTACTTACCAGTCTTTAGTAAATCTATTACTGATTTAGAATCTTTAAATTGAATTCTATTACCATTAACTAAAAAATTAACGGATTCCATGTTTCCAAAAGTAACAAACAGAAAAGTGAGGTTAGTAAAGAATTGTATGTTACCGGTACCACAGTGAACATATCATTCGAGCGAAATGTAACGTCACAGTGACCGAACGTGACCGCTGAAAGTGAATATGTGTAACGCGGTATCCTCGCTAGAAAACGCCTATAAACAAGGCATCAGATGAATGGTGATTATGTTGAAGAAATATCTTAACGATTTATAACTGGATAATCGCGGGGTTCTTTTTATTCCACCGTTTGGAACTAAGCTGTCTCTTAAAAATATATAAACAATAAGGGTATAAATCACTTATGTCAAGTAGTACATAAACTACTGTCAATAGGTTTTTCTGAAACATTCTGAAACTAGACACTGATAAACTGTCAAACAGACAGAAGAATGTGTCAAATTACAAGATAGCAACATTACACATTACAACACATAACTTTTCCATCAGAAATAACAAAGTCCATCCCCCTGATAATAAATATACCATGTATTAACAGTATCAATTAGACTATATTATATGTACAATGTACAAGTATACCAAAAAATATATAATCAACGAACGGACATAATAATTATAAATGTCACATCTGCTGCTGTTACCAGCTACACGGTTTAGAACGATTTGTAATTTTTTTTTTGTGACATGGTTGCCTTGGTAACGTTGTGGTAACGTAACATTCGCGTATCCTTTCCTATTTTGGTGAACGTCGCGTCTGGGCCGATGAAGGGTGGTCGCGTTTTTACCGAGGATTATTTAGATCGTTAGTAAACGTTCTTACGCGGTGGGTTTATTTTTTCGGACTCGCGAGTAACAACGTGTGGTTTTTTTTCTCGTGATAATCGGCAGTGGCGTATTCGGAAAACACGATGGATATAACAGACGGTAGGTATAGCGAGTACAGCGGTGTCTACCACGTTATCGACGAAGGTATAAGACGGAGCAGTGGGGGAGATAAACACCTTAAGCAGAAGAAACGGAAGCCCCAAGACATAGTTCCATTAACCTTTCCCAAGATTACACCAGCGAAGGGAGCTGGGATGTATCTCCTGTCTAAATTTTACCAACGGGAGCCCAAGTACGTTATCACCTAATTAAGAAGCGAGAGCACGTTGATAAATAATATAAGCTTGCTAAAATTGTCAAACCATTGCATATGCGCATCAATATGCAAAACCTATACCGCAGTAACGTGTGTTTTCGATATTGTACTATTTGCACTGAACAGAACAAGTTTGACGTCACAGAACAGTTCAGAACAGGCTGTAATACACATTCTGAATTCTGACAGACACCTAAAAAACATAACATAACGTAATTTTATTTGAAAGAAATATTAATCAAAAAATGTGCCTGATAGGAATTATTACTGTAGAATCATCTGTTTGATTAATTTTGGCGGAAAATCTATGGTTTAGAGATTAAATTTCTTTTTCCAACATGAAATTTTAATTCCTACTATTCGTTGGCATCGCTAGGTCTTACTATATATAGTAAGAAGAGAATAGTTTTTAGACGCCTTTAAACACTTGTGAACCTTTAAAATGTATACATTGTAAGCACAGCGTCTAGTTCAGTTGCAAAGTTGATTAAGCCTACATAAATACTTGGATTTTCCGGCGTCAATGTCTCATCATGGTCTCGTAACGCCAATTCAAAAGCTCCGCAAAATTTTATACACACAATTAACCGGCGCAAAATATGACGATTCGTCTGTGGTACAAACGCATTGGCGAAAATAAGCGGAGTCTTCCGATTGATACTCGAAATAGCGACATCGGAAATTATGCCCTGGAACTTTGATACCATCGTTATAAAAATACGTAAAAGTAATAAAACAAAATAAAGCACTGAGTTACATGCGAATTTCTTTCTGTGTTTAACTTGGTGGTGGGGTGGGCACGTGCCCTTTAGTACCAGCCGCGACTGCTTAAACCCCCTACACTACTGCTGCACATCTTCTTACCTTACTTCTGCTTGCAGACGATATCCTCAGGAGGATATCGCTAGGGAATCTATCGGTTTAGACCTGGTAAACGCTAAAAGGCAAGAATTTCTGGCCAACCGGAGATTACACGACAAGAGACATATGTGCTACAAAAAGTTCGAAGCTTTCGAACAACAGTACAAGGATTTAGCAGAGAAGGAGGCGGTCTTTCAAACCAGCTTCAGAAAGTTCAATAAGGTATCGTAAAATCGCTTTTTCTCCCTCGATATACATTGATCATCCTTTTCAGTTCGTCAGGGAAAATCAAGAGAAAAGAGAGAGGGCCGAGAAGAAGATCATGGAGGAGATACTGTTGCAGGAAAAGCGAAGCGCCGACATCGATAACGTCCAGGAGCGCATCGTGTACCTCACCGATATTAAGGCACAGATGGACTTGCGCACCAAAGAGTATCGCATGTTTGAAGTAAGTGAATGGATTTAAGCGAGCCTCCTTTAAGTGTTTTTTTTTTGTGTGGTAGGATTACTTGCTAAGTGTAGTCAGACTTTCGCCTATGTTTAAGAACCTCTCCGACATTGTTATTCGATATGAGGCTCTGACGGAGGCGAGACAATTCCTCTGTGAAAGACAGAACCAACAATTGCGGGCCTTGGAAAATGCCAGAGCAGACATGGTAAGTAGTTTCGGGCAAGACTTTCTCGTACGTAGCAATCCTCTTTGTTAAATGCTATCTTCCTCAGTGGCGGCTAAGTAACCTTTCTCAGTCAATAAATTATATTTTTATAGTTATTATTGTAGCATTGTAAGTGTAGAATAAAAATCTAAAAAAAAAATAGATCAAAATAAAATATAAATTATTGTCTAGCAAGAACCACGTAGAGGAGAGTGGAATCTTGCCTGGATAGGAAACTGGATGAGGTGATAGGTAAAAAGGTAATAAAAACGTAAAAATAAACTCTTGATAAACGTAATAATAAACCAAAAATAAACTCTAAAAACAATAACAATTAAATTAGAAAAGAAAATTCTAGATTCTTTGTTTATATTACAGGCTTTACTCAAAACTAAATTTAAGGCATGAGCATGACAATGTACAAAAAGAGCTTGAGGTGCAATTGTTTTTTTTTTACTTTGTAAACCATTTAAATGCCCTGCCATAACAGATGCACCATTATATGTTTGAGCGACTAATTTTTTTTTAAATCATATTTTGCGCTGTTATTTGATAAAAGGTTAAATAAATTTTCAGCTGTTCGACCGGATGATACGTCAAAAAACTCCAAAAATCTTTCAATAACTTCACCGCTCTTGACATACCGTAATATGATTGATAATTGAGACTTACAGTAAATATCTGTGGTTTCATCTACTTGCCAAGAAAAAACGGAGCTTCTTTAATTTCTGTATCTATTTCTTGTTTTAATACAAAAGAAATACAATCTATTAAATCATTTTGTATAGATTTAGATGTACCCGAAAAAATATTACTACTAACAAATTTATTAAAACTAGGTTCATATTTACTAAAGAGTTCGAGTAATTCTTTATAATTTAGACGATTCAAAGAATCTGAAGTCTCATTGTGTCCCCGAAAAGCTAAATCTTGTGATGCTAAAAATATCGTTACGTCTATTAATTTTCTTAAATTTTTGCGGTTTTCTCTAACTTCATTATTATAGGCAATAATTGCATCTTTGGCGCGCGCTGTCTGCAGCAGTAGCAGTATTTTGTTTTCCAAATAATTTAAATTTGCACAACGATGAAATGTGTTCTTTAGACTTAGAATGTCGTTCAATAGCGCGCGGTAGATTTTTTAAATCTGTATAACCTAATTTCGACCACGTTTCGGTTTGGTTACAAAAAAGTAGACATGTCCAACAAAATAATCTTTCCCGTTGAATTGAACCAGTTAACCACCCACATTTAGTGTACCATAATGAACTAAAACAACGATTTTGCCGGTTGCCGTCGTTAAATACTACAGATAAATTAGGCCGTGTGTTCTCAATGTTTTGTATGATGTGTAATTTCGTCTCTATGTTTAAACAACTAAAAGAATTTCTTACCAACCAGTGGACAATATCTTGGCAAATTCTAATTTCGTTCATTTTATCCATTTTGTGTGCGTAACCTAACAAAACTCACCCAGCGCTTCTTAAGTTATTAGTACTGGGAGCTGGGGGTCGCGTGGGCAGTTGCGTAGCAACGTTTCACGACCGATAACATGCCGATCGGATAGGATCTAACCGCGGCGGCAAGCCTCCAACCATACGTATTCGCCGTATAAAGTGCACGTGCACTTACGGAGACACGTTGCTTTCAGCCATGGCATTAATCATCGGTGCGGAGCCAAACTTGTGGCTAGCCTCTTCGCTTGCTATTATAGTGCGTACAGTAAAATTTCGCGCATTATTGGAAATTTGTTTGCATTTTTAAATTAAGTAATGAATAAATATACTATTGATTATATATTTTTTGCAAAATTGCTTTATTTTAGTATATAACCGATGCTTAAACATTATCTTAATACATAATAAACGCTACTTATTTTACTAAAAATAATGGGGGAGGCTTAGCCTCGGTAGCCTCCCCTGACGAGCCGCCACTGATCTTCCCTCATCTACGTGAAGTCCAAAAACTTTCAATACTCAATTAGTTAAATGCGTTTATAGTTTACCCTTCTCGTATTAAAAGAAGCAAGAAGATTAATCATTGTAGTTTGTAGTATTCTTGTTTTCAACATTATTTCATTGTTAGCATATTTTCTTTCAAAATACGCATGGCAATATTGTATAGTCAATGTAGTATTCAAGATATCATCATAAATAAATGAATAAATTTGCAAAAATCTATAATATAATCTTCAATCAAATCTGTTGGATTCTGTTTAGACGAAGCTCTTAGAGGAGAAGGGTCTGGTCCTTGTCGGTCTAAATAATCAACTGTTGGAGTTGCAAGGCAGATACGAGACCGCCAATTCGCATTCCCTGCTCTGGGAGACGTTGGTCAGCAAGATTCAAGACGTGTGCGTGCGAACGATCCAAGAACTGGAGGCGGCGAAGACCGTCTGCTGGAATATGTACCGGAATATGTGCGCGAGGAAGGGCGTGAATGCGAAGAAGCACAAGGACGATTCGGAGGGCCAACTGCTGTTCATCAAGGAGACGTTGAAGGAACTGTACAAAATCGACGATACGGCGCGACACGTTTGGTCACACGAGACCAATTCTGTCCGTGGAGAGATGGGCTCGGAGAAATGTAAAAAATAAAAATATAACACAAAAAAAATAGAAAAACGAAATAAAATGCATGATTGTGATATTTGCGGATATTTTATTTTTCAATATTTGCAGACTGTATGTTCCTATTCTTATTTAGGATGCTGTCTCTCCTGTTAAGAGTTGACTTGTTAAGGAGAGTTGGTAGTGAGTTTATCCTTATGGGAAAATATCGTATAGACTTGTTCCTTTTCTATAAAAACTTTCGGTCTGATTCTTTCTAATCGTTTGTTCCAATTCAACCAATTTGACTTTGTTGGAATATTTATTTTAGTTGATCGCCTGTCAGGAATACTTTATCTGCTTGTAAATGATACAACTCTAGTTTTGTTAGCGTTTACTTGAGGCTCTTGCTCCAAGCACCATTGCATACGTTTACAAGATCTATACATTCGCCTTCCTCTGCTATTCCAAGCATGCACAGATTCCCCTTTTAGTCCACAAAGGCCTAATAAAATCCCTGCCAATATGCGAACATGATTTTCATTTAGGTTGATGCGTTATTAAGCCATTAACAGAACTAATTAGTTTGTCATTTAAGACAAGTGCTTTTCCAATGGCGCTAAAACTAGCTTATATGCAGGGGTTCAAAACAGTTATGATAATGGTTTCGGTTCTCTAAACAGTTATGAAGAACCGTTATTTTCCAACAGTTATTTAGAATCGAAATTCGTGATAATATCGGTTCTTTTTCGGTTGTATATCGGTTATTTTCGGTTCTGTATCGGTATTTTGGATAATTTGTTATTTTTGTTTTGTAACTATTGTCATTTCTGAAGGCCATAAACAAATCCTCAAACTTATAGGAAATTCTTATAAGTTTGAGGTTTCTTCCTACCGATGCACTTCCTAACGTTAGCGGGAATTTTTATATTAATAAGAGACGCCATTTTTGAAGGAAATTGGAAGTTGTGGGAGAAAAATAAATGTGATTTTTATAAGTTTGAGAGTTCGGTTATCGGTTTCAAGAACGACAATACGTAAATCTTGAAGGACGTCCAAGATGTCGGCGGATATAATTATTACTGCCATGTCGTCTTACTGGTACGCCTCCTGACATTAGCGGAAATTTTCATATAATTATTACCCGCCAGTTTTGAAGAACTTTGGGAGTTGTGGGAGAAAAAATAAATGCGGTTTTTATGAGTTTAAGAGTTTGTTCATCCACTTCAGAAATAATAACACGTAAATCCTGAGGAATGGAATTGGAATCTACTGGCATGTCGTCCTACCGATGCACTTCCTAACATTAGTGATAATTTTTATACCATTACCCGCCATTTTTTAAGGATATTGGGAGCTGTGAGAGAGAAAATAAATATGATTCTTACAAGCTCAAGGGTCTGTTTGTCGGTTATAGTAACGGCAACAGGTAAATTTTGAGACATGTCGAAGATCTCGGCGGATATAGCAATTACTGCTCTCAAACCGACGCATCTTTTCATATTAGCGGAAATAAGCGAATTTTCAGCAGAATTAAGATTTAATCAACTGCTTTACTTGCAAACTATAGGAATTTTCGATTAAAAAAAATTGTTTTGATTAAAATTTAATATTTTCAATTTAAAATTCTATCGGTCTTAAAAAAAACACCGTTATATACTGGCGTACACAATAAAGTTCTATCTATCTATCTATTATTCTATAGATCCTTTCCTCTTGCCTCAATCCCTGCAGATTTTCCTAATATTTAAATTTTCCCTGTACAATTTCACTTTTAAGTTTCTCCAGTATTGTACTGTTAATTATCCAGCAGAAGGGTTCGGCTAGAGGGCCAAGTTGTACAAGTCCATTACATAGAAGTAATTGACTTGTATAATGAAAGCAAACATGACGTTATTTCACGTTATCCTATAAGCCTTTAGTCTCCCATAAATTATTGATTATTTCTTTGCACGGAACACCCTCGAAATCGACCACAACACGCGTTGGAGCGCTTGCCTGAGAAAAGTACACGTATTCTGTACGTTTAAACTTGCGCGGCCGCACTGAACGCCAAAAACAGGTAGAATAGACGTGCTGCAAATGCAAACAGACGGATCGTAGGCGCACGAGGTACGAGGTAGTCAGTATAACAAAATACATCGTGCGATGCGTTGCACCTCCATACATATTCGCCCCAAATTCCGATAAATTTCCGTGTTGTGTTAGCATACATCGTTTTTATTGTACAGAGTGGACACTAACATCGATCTAAAGTGCCCTTCCTTTTTAAACATTCCACAAACGAACGGAGAACTGATATCCGCCAGTTGTTTTAAAAATATTTCGTGTTTTTGTACCTGTGCATCGTCTGTGACTGTAATTACTAGTGTGTGCGTCCGTATTTTATACTCTATCTCTCTCGGTTTATCGAACTCGCACAGGTCTGTGATCGGTGATTATTGTGTTTGTATCCTAACTGGCTATCGAATCCTAATATTCGTTTAAAAGGTAATTGTTTTAATACAAACATTCTAAATAAGACCGTTTTTGTAATCGCCACCTGCCATTCAGGTATTGAGAAATTAAATCATCTATGACTAAGCTTACACCTTCAATGTTGTTACTAATCGCAATAGGATATACCTACCTACGTGCAGGTCAAATATTATCGTATTATTAGATATGACATAGTAGCTTTGTATATAACGTAAATAAGGGAAAATTATTTGTTGTTTGAGATAATATCGATCTTTTAATAATAATAATGTCACCACTATCAAACCAGCAGGAAAGATGATCCTTCGTTCGTAATCCGTAGTAGGCTAATAGGCTTTAAAATAAAACTAAGGAACCAAATATTCGAGCGAAACTTAACGCGAAGGACTCGGCCTTGAAGGTGCTTGTGACGGTGTAATAGATAGAGAAAAATAAAAAACAGAAAACAACGCTTTGAAACAGACGTGTTTTGCGTAATCGCGACCCGATTGAGTAACGAAGCTGAAATAAATAAATCCTGTTTAAAAATAAGATTTCCGTTTTGTTCCATTTGTTTTTTCTCTCTGCGATAATTGAAGTTAGTTTGCAGGAATGGATAAAGTTAATAATAAATGACGATCACAAAAACATGACGATAGCTTTTTGGTTTTCGTAGAAACCACCTGTTATACACTTTTTTTTTATTTAGAAAAAAGTGTCTTGTAGATTTAATTTTATCGTTGGAAACTTTTAAAGAAAAAAAAAACATCTTTTGTGTATTTGCCCACGGATTCTTTGCGTTTCTATGAAGACATCTTGACCACTGATACTTTTAGTCAATTAATTAGATATACAGTATGTTTTTTTAAGGGTGTTGTTTAAGCTATACAGATAAACACAAAGCACTACGATATTAAGCAGCAACGTGATTGGTTTACAGCGACAAGAAGAGAAGGTAGGGCGAGCGCAGTTAAAGGTTAAAGCGATGCCATGGTTTTAGCAGTGGAGGTAAATACGATCATTCCGCGTTTTCAAGGAAACGTATTGCATGTTTTCGTCTGATTTTTGTTACCCAAATCAATTGATTCGCAATGTGCCATAGGCGAAATGTAGTTAATCTAGGCTCTCTCTCCACAACAATGTGCAAGGGTGGTAGGTCCGGAAGAATTTACAATGCAAATGACGAGGAAGAAGACATTACTCCCGCAATAGCTATACTTACAATCTTTTGTATGGATGCAGGTTTTGCATCCATAAAGCCAATGGATTAGGTTAAGGGATATCCCCCAGGATTTCCCATATATTATTCGGTAGGTCCGCAAAGATAGCCTTGCCCTGTGAGTAATCTTCTCCATATGTGGAGTCCAGGTTGATGTCTTATCGAATAGGACGCCTAGATGTTTTCTTCTTCTCTGCAAATTCAAGTTTCACATCTTGGATAGTGGGTGAAACTAGATGCTCCACTCTCCTCTTCCGGGTGAACGGTACTATCGTATCCTGTGATGGGTGGAGACTGTGGCTTGAAAACTATAACAAAAATCCCAAAAGAAAGGTGAAAAATCCCTTACCACAAAATTAGATAACAAATCTAAATACCGTATTTCGGCAACTAAGTTGCCATCTTCAGTAGAAACAAGTGAAGAGCAAGAGTTAAACATAGTGTTTTCGGCTAAGGTAAACCTTGGAAGATATGCTCTTCACCAAATCACTAGTGGAATAACACTCCACTTAGTTATTCCACTAGTGATTTGGTGAAGAGCATATCTTCCAAGGTTTACCTTAGCCGAAAACACTATGTTTAACACTGCTCTTCACTTGTTTCTACTGAAGATGGCAACTTAGTTGCCGAAATACGTATTTAGATTTGTTATCTAATTTTGTGGTAAGGGATTTTTTCACCTTTCTTTTGGGATTTATTTTGTTATGGTACTATCGTAGTTTTGTTCGGGTTGATGTTCTGCTTTTTCTTGCTACACCAGGTATAAATGGCGCTAAGTACCTGTTGGAAGACCGAGGAAATTTCCTTCTCTCCCGATCATCTTAAAAGTATCATAAATATCGTCCGCATAGGCTTGCACCTCGGCTCCAAGCGTTTCAATGATAGCCAGTAGGTCTATCCAACCCTGTGGACACCCTCTGCCCGGCCTGGACCTGACTATCTCCCCGATTAATGAACACATGCACTGTGATTGGTTAGCAACTTACTATGCCGGGCATGTCACCAAGAAGACGAGACGCCGGAACACATCTTATGTGACTGCACGGCGCTTGTCCAACCCGGAGATTCCATCCTGGGGTGGTATAGGCCCAGTACAGCCGAATTTGTCGGCGCTTCGCCTGCTGCTCTGCTCGAGCTCATGCTCAGTTTGGGCTGGCTCAGGCTGTCTCTGGGTCAGCGATACAATTTTGTGGCCTGCCAGATCTCCAGATTTGGCACCGGATAATTTGTTATTGTGGGGCTATGTTAAGTTCTAAATATACGGATTCGAAGAACAACGTGTTAAAATTACTAACACCTTACTTTCAATTACTCCTGAGATATTATCGAATGTACGCCATGATTTTTATAACCGCGTATAGCTTATTGTTTATTGGAAGTAGGAGGACGGTTCGAACATTTGATATAAGAATTTTATTTACGCTTTTCAAGTTCTAGTTTTCATAGATGTTTGGGAATTCGAATTTATTTTATTTATATTTATTTATAAATTATCAAGAATTTTGAATTTTATTTAACTTAATTCAGAATCAAGTGTTTCCGTTTCTAGTTTTATTTCAGAAGTGTTTTAATTTTATATTATTTATCAGTAAATATTTTTCCGAATTCAATTCTTTTAAATTTCGGACATAACATATTTTATTCGAGCCGCGTTTTTAATTGTTGTTTAAGTCAATTATTGTGAGTCCAGAATTTACGGTTTTCTTTTAGTATTTACTTTTAATTTTGACATTTGTATACCAAATTTTTTTAGTATACAAAGTATTATAGATTGATAAAAAAATCGCAACAAAAATCAGACGAAAACATGCAATACGTTTCCTGGAAAACGCGGAATGATTGTCTTTACTTCCGCTGCTAAAACCGTGGCCCTTTAACCTTTAACTGCACTCGCTCTACCTTCTCCTGGTGTCGCTATAAACCATAGAGTTCGATATCGGCAATATTAAACTCAAAACTGCCATCAATTGAAATGCGCCATATTGGAACACAAACGTCATCAATGACGTCGATACCATGGCGGATATTCAAATAAATAAAGTTAAGGATATCAATAAATTTTAATAGCACTTCCAGTTTGTAATGATAATTAGTAGCATATGTTAGATTTTATCCTATGTATTTTATATGGCATTGTCTTTTTTTTTATTAAAGTTGTGGACAACTTAGAACTATAGACAGTTTCTAAACTTACGATGAACTGGTAACATATACTTCATTCGTTCTCAGGTTTAATAAGAGAGAAAAGAAAAAATTTCTTTCACCGCCATATAAAAATACGTAGGAAAAATCTAATACAAGTTTTATGAGATCTTCACCACTTGTCATAACAATCCAACATTGTATGTTGTCTTTAGGAGTAAATAATATACTGCAGTAGTTGTTGTATAATTTATTGATGATTAAATAATCTTAGTTTACTTAATTCCTTCCTTATTGATTTTCCTTGTATTTTTTCTGTAAACTTCTTCGCTAAATTATGAAATGTAATTTTGCTATAAGACGATATTATGGTTTTACTTAAAATTGAAACACGAGTTTTTTCCAGAGGTGACATATCTAATAAATGAGGGGTTAAACTAGAAAAAATGTTTTGGGGAACATGACTTGATAGTAAATAAACAAAAGTCGTTAGGAAGCTTTCTTCTTGTGGAATCTTGTTTCCTGTCAAGAGCATTACTTTCCGAATTTCTTTTTCGGTGAACTGGCAAATATATCGTACCTACTTTGATGGGCAGATTAATTTACCTAAGAAATAGTGAAGAAAATTTAAAGAAATATATATGTTATACATCATTTATTTACCTCTACCCTTTGTTTTCAGGAATATCAAGTGATTCTAAATAAAAATATACTTTTTTTAGATTTTCTTTGTCCGAATTCAATGTTAGAATAACTACCTCTTTAATTCGCACAATCTGTCCCATTCTGTTAAAATCCTTTTCGAGGAAATGTAGTGAACAAACATATGCACGCTTACTTTTGCAGGGATTTATGGTACTCCCTGTAACAGTAATCCACACAACAATGCTTGGGCATTCTACAAAAAATTATTTCACATAGAAACACTAACGGCCGGTTTCAAAACATGCCCGGTAAAATGACTTTAACTAAAGTCTACTTTAAATCCAATTTAAAGTCCAGGCGTTTCATAAGGAGGTTAGCTGTTTACCTTTAGCTAAGGTCGACTTTAATATAATGTTTCTATGTTGGCGACAATGTACTTTAGTTTTTTTTTGTATTCTTAGTAGATTATGTTGGTTAAATTGACATGTTTCAATAGTTTAGCGCGCGTTTTCTGCTTCTTGTTTGACAGATACGTGTAACTTATATTTTAAATTTGATTTATTTTGGTGAAATCTTCTTTTCCATAAGCCATACTGTCGTTCAACAACATTGCGAGATCTAATTAATGATTCATTATACAGATTCTTTGGCTCTGTTTGGGTGTGCAACAGTGGTGTCATTAGATAAGGTTCAATTTTATAGCCACTATCGCCCAACATTAAATATCGACCATATCTACCAGCTATAAAATCTCGCTTGACACCAGAATTATTGAAAATAGTTTGATCATGGCAAGAACCAGGCCATCTAACAACTATATTTTTGATCTTTAAATCTGCATCAGAAACAGTTTGCACATTTAACAAAAAGACACCTTTTCGTGATCTGAAAATTTCAGCATCGTTTCCTTTAGGAGATTCTATTTTTATTAACGTGCAGTCAATAGCACCAATTACCCTTGGAAATCTTGCAATATTATAAAATTTTTCAGCAGAGTTACCCATTTCGACATTATTACGTGGCATAACAATTCTGCATGCTGAAGCTTTGGACACTCCTACAAAATCCCAGTGGCATAAAACCGTAATGCAATCAGTAATTGCTGCATTGGTCGTATGGCTCCTCCTCTATAAAATATACGTTGTAATGAAGGTGACTTACATAGGAAATCTCCGTCATCTTTATAGCTATTGCTTTTGCAGATTTTACACACGACACGATAGCATCACTTTTTTTTAGGAAAAACTACCTGGATTAATTGTCATATAATCCCAATTGTTAATGCCATAATATGCATACTTACACCACAGTCTTACACGTAAAACAAAACTATCGGGTGAATAATATATAATATTCGAAGCAGTCCGTGAAAGAATAAAGCAAAGAAAGTAAATAAAACAATCAAATTGCAAGGTTAGGTAACATCAGTAACACTTGTCAACTTCCAAAAAACTTAACAGGACTTAACGCAAATACTTCCTAAAGAGAACTAACGTAAGCATGACGCTACATGAAACATGACGCATATAATGACGTCTGTGTTCCAAGATGTCCTTTAGTCTTTTGATAGTGCGCATACAGTTCATTGGCAGTCTATCAGGTCTGTGCTGTAAACCAATCACGTTGCAGCTTAATATTGTAGTGCTTTGTGTTTATGTGGATATATTCTAGCTTCGTAATAGCAGCTGTTTGGTTTTGGTTATCTATGACTAATATCAACGATACTTTATAGTGCCATACATTGATATAAATCTACTTTTATATTTTACTTTACAATGTGATATAAAGCAATATTGTATTCCGTGTTTTACGAGTATTTGATTGTCTTCGACTTCTTCTGTCTAATCACATTGCATATAAAAGCATACATAAGTACGTATTGTCCTGGGATCATCGTGCACCACATTTCTAAACAAGAAACAATTAGGAAAATCCATTTATTGCATATTTCTTTAAGATTAAATTGCCCCAAAAAAAATCTAAATTACAATTTTATCTCAATTTTTGTTATAATGGCACAAGATATGATATAATATGATATTAAATGACATCATTTGAGATTAATAAACGCTTCATATTATCCATTACAGGTCCGAAATGTCGTCGCTCAACAAACGGCGACAGTTTCTCGCTCGGCTTTGAGCGATGACCAGAGGATATGCACACTCTAGAAGAGTACATAATCAGCATGGAGAATCGCACAGCGGTGGACAACAGTTCCGTGCCCGCGGACGTATGGGCTCAACTCCAACAGAAGGACAACGACCTGGTGCTGGCTGCCGAATTGGGCAAAGCGTTGCTAGAGAAAAATGAGGAGTTGAAGAGGCAACAGGACGCCAAGGAGGTGGAATACGCGAAGAGATTAGAGGTGAGTTAAAACTTAGTTTCTGGTTGGTGTAAGGTATCGAATACTGCTGCGGATGACCTCTCCGGTGTGGTAGCTTGCCTTTTGTTCTTTTCCTCGAATTCGGCAGCATTGACAGGGGATCTACGCTCTAAAGTGGGCACAGCGTTCCGCTCCATTTCGACGATCCTCTCGACTAATTGCCTTGGAGGTTCTATCCTTTTAAACTCAACGTATTCCATGTTCTTCTTCTCTAAGGTCGCTTTATTTATGTTGAGACGAGCAGGAATCTCGTGCATGTCGATCGGCCAACTAACCGTCTTATATAGTTTCTTCCGCAGTTCTTGCACGTGCTTCTTCTTGAGATTGTAATGCTGCTTATAAGTGGGATGCAACCGATTATCGGCCAATTCTAGCATCCTCATCTCGGCACCTTTGTATTTGGGCAAAGGATCTATACCGTCGCTATCTTTCTGATCGATCGGCGCTTCCATCTTCCTTAAGATGGCCTCCTCTTTCGTCGTCTCGTGTTCTTCACACGGCAGTATATCCTTCTGGATGATGTACGCGGATCCGCACGTTCTATAAGCTTTACCGCCGAATTCGCTTAAATCCGGATCGCAGATCTGCTTCTGCCGCATGCGGCAGCATTCGATTGGGGGCAATGGAGGGTCGTCACCACCCATTAACCGCCTCCACAGCGATTTCCGCTTCGGTTTCTTATTGCAGACTTTGTAATCGCACGGATCGGGCTCGTTCTTGGCGTTTTTCTTCGGCGCACAGCCCTTGCCGGCTCCGCCATCCGCAGTCGCGATGCTTTGAGTGCTTGCCTTCGCGTAATTGCGATTCTTCTGCAGATATGTGCTCGCCGTGGCCGCGTTGGAGTTTACACGCAGAGCGGTAGAGACGAATTGAAAATTTTGTAGAGCCATTTCCTCAAAATGTATCCGGACGAACAATTTTGACAAACGCGAATGACGTTGTAACTATGAACATAATGTCAAATCGTACAATCAATCAGTTTCCAGACAAATTAATCAAACTGTCCGAATTACACACTAAAATCAATGCAGCAAAATTAAAGCGATTTTGATATCAGCAAAATATATTGCGAATGAGACACAAATTTCTTTATAATATTTTAAAAGAACAAAAATATAATTCACAAGGAAATTTTTGATTGTGAATTATATGTGACAGTCCATAGTCTTCTGGAAACATCTCGTTTCCAGTGTTGGACCGTTTTATCCTCAATCTCTTGCATTTTTCTAAAAATCCGTCGTTTTAATTGTTGCTCGTTTTAAGGGAGTTGTCGATTTTTGGCACAAAAGATATATTGTAAGTATTCAGCCAATGTTGAGTTTCACGTGCATAGTAGCAGGAAGCCAAGTCCGGCTAAGATTTAGCCTCATCTTGACCATGATTCTGGTGGATACATTTAATCAATCTTGTTAAACAATTGCTAATATAACTTCAACTGTCCAAAGTTTCGCTTTGTATACCGACTTTCTAGCAAATTCCGATATTATTAGTTTTATTTTGTATATCTTTGCTATTGCAATTGAATTCTTCTTAGTTAATTCGTTGATATGGCTGTCCCATTTCAGATTATTTTGTATTGATTATCCCAGATATCTTACTTTGTCTATTTCTTTTATTTCCTTGTTGTTTATTTTTATGTTGTATTTTGTTGTACTTATTTGTTTTACTTGAGAACACCATGTACTCTGTATTCTGTTCGCTTATGCTTACACTATTTTTGTGTCACCATTCTTCCAGTGTGCTAACTTCTTTGTTTATGGTTTGCTGCAGGTCTACAGCATTTTTTCCCCATAAAACAATGCAGGTATCAGGTGATTTTTCTATTGACTATGTCGTTGGTATACATTATGTTTATATTTCTTATGTTTTGTTTAATAAGGTTTGTACTGATCTTATCCAGTGGCGGCTCGTCATGGGAGGCTACGGAGGCTAAGCCTCCCCTATTACTTTTAATAAGATAAGTAGCGTTTATTATATATTAAAATAATGTTTAAGCATCGGTTATATACTAAAATAAAGCAATTTTACAAAAAAATATATAATCAATAGTATATTTATTCATTACTTAATTTAAAAAATGCAATCAAATTTCCAATAATGCGCGAAATTTTACTGTACGCACTATAATAGCAAGCGAGGAGGCTAGCCACCGATTTGGCTCCGCACCGATTATTAATGCCATGGCTGAAAGGAATGTGTCTCCGTAGGTGCACGTGCACTTTATACGGCGAATACGTATGGTTGGACGCTTGTCGCCGCGGTGAGATCCTACCCGATCGGCATGTTATCGTGCGTTATCGGTCGTAAAACGTTGCTACCCAATTGCCCATGCGACTCCCAGCTCCCAATACTAATAACTAGAATAAGAAGCGTTGGGCGAGTTTTGTTAGGTTACGCACACAAAATGGATAAAATGAACGAAATTAGAATTTGCCAAGATATTGTCCACTGGTTGGTCAGAAATTCTTTTAGTTGTTGAAACATAGAGACGAAATTACACATCGTACAAAACATTGAGAAACCACGGCCTAATTTATCTGTAGTATCTAACGACGGCAACCGGCAAAATCGTGGTTTTAGTTCATTATGGTACACTAAATGTGGTTGGTTAACTAGTTCAATTGAACGGGAAAGATTATTTTGTTGGCCATGTCTACTTTTTTGTAACCAAACCGAAACGTGGTCGAAATTAGGTTATACAGGTTTAAAAAATCTACCGCGCGCTGTTGAACGTCATTCTAAGTCGTTCACATTTCATCGTTGTGCAAATTTAAATTATTTGGAAAACAAAATATTGCTACTGCTGCAGACAGCGCGCGCAAAGATGCAATTATTGCCTATAATAATGAAGTTACAAAAAACCGCAAAAATTTAAGAAAATTAATAGACGTAACAATATTTTTAGCATCACAAGATTTAGCTTTTCGGGGACACAATGAGACTTCAGATTCTTTTAATCGTGGAAATTATAAAGAATTACTCGAACTCTTCAGTAAATATGAACCTAGTTTTAATGAATTTGTTAGTAGTAATATTTTTTCGGGGACATCTAAATCTATACAAAATACAAGAAATAGATACAGAAATTAAAGAAGCTCCGTTTTTTTCTTGGCAAGTAGATGAAACCACAGATATTTACTGTAAGTCTCAAATATCAATCATATTACGTTATGTCAAGAGCGGTGAAGTTATTGAAAGGTTTTTGGAGTTTTTTGACGTATCATCCGGTCGAACAGCTGAAGATTTATTGAACCTTTTATCAAATAACAGCGAAAAATATGATTTAAAAAAAAATTAGTCGCTCAAACATATGATGGTGCATCTGTTATGGCAGGGCATTTAAATGGTTTACAAAGTAAAATAAAAACAATTGCACCTCAAGCTCTTTTTGTACATTGTCATGCTCATGCCTTAAATTTAGTTTTGAGTAAAGCTTGTAATATAAACAAAGAATCTAGAATTTTCTTTTCTAATTTAATTGTTATTGTTTTTAGAGTTTATTTTTGGTTTATTATTACGTTTATCAAGGGTTTATTTTTACGTTTTTATTACCTTTTTACCTATCACCTCATCCAGTTTCCTATCCAGGCAAGATTTCACTCTCACCTCTACGTGGTTCTTGCTAGACAATAATTTTTTTTGGGTCACTCTGTATATTTCGAAATAATTTTAAAATGTGAAGGAATCTATATAATCTCTAATAAAAATAGTTTGAAAATATTATACCGTTTTTCGCATAAGTATAAACCGACTGGCATATGGTGAGCCATCCTGCTGTATAAAGAAAATAATTCTTCCGCCAATTTATACACAGACTGTACACATATAATATAAAACACGACCCTGACGTGAAGGAATTAGTCGACTGGGTTACGACAGGTAGACGACTAGAAGAACAATGAAGAAAAAAGAAACAAAAAACGAACAAAGAAACGACCTAGGGGAACAAAAGAATTACACGCTTCTTTCGCAATATTCTCTATTTTTATGCCTTGTATTATACATACAATTGTGGACGCTTCGTATTTCGTAAAAGAGCATAAATTCATTGCACGTGACCATCAGAAGAGAGCCCAATCAAGTCGATCCTTGTCATCCGTCCCTTGCGTTGTTTCTCTTGTTTGGCTAACGAACGAAAAAGTAAAAGTGATTACGGGGTTTATAGACTGAAACATCTTTTTAACGATAAACAAATTACGTAGTTACATACATACAAGCAAACATATCCATCGGACGCGTAAGGATCTACCTAATACATAACTGGAACTCGCATATTGTAGAAAGTTGTGCTCATACGCTGTTGTTGTTCTGTTTTCGACTTTTTTTTAATTAAAAAGCGTTTACTTATTTAGCGCTGCCACTTAAAGCGTTAAATTATTTGTTTGTGTACGTCGGCCGTGTAAAAAATAAATTAAACAACCATATATGCGTGCATGTCGTATTCATACAAGAAAAGCTTCCTAGTGTTGGGCAAGTTGGACAAAATGCAATGTGTGATTTTACATGATTGGGGAAGAAATACTATAACTGTCAAATTTGTGTCAAAATTGTGTCAATTTTGACACAATTGCGGAGCCAAATCTGTGGCTAGCCTCCTCGCTTGCTGTTATAGTGCGTACAGTAAAATTTCGCGCATTATTGGAAATTTGTTTGCATTTTTAAATTAAGTAATGAATAAATATACTATTGTTTATATAATTTTTGCAACATTGCTTTATTTTAGTATATAACCGATGCTTAAACATTATTTTAATACATAATAAACGCTAGTTATTTTATTAAAAATAATAGGGGAGGCTTAGCCTCCGTAGCCTCCCCTGACGAGCCGCCACTGATTGCTCCCCTTTCTTAGTATGGATGCAAGTTTTTCTGTCGCTCCATAAATTATGGTTGGACGTACTAGCTTCACGTAAATCCAATGGATTACCTTTGGAGATATCCCCCAATATTTCCCACATATTCTTCAACTGCGATAGGTTATTTTTACAGCTAGTTTCAGGAAATACATTGCCATAGAACGCATAACGCCTACAGGTACAATACATATTCATGCAAAATGTATATCGCTAAAACGGTTGAATAGAGTTGCTCTCGTTTCTTTTCCCAAGCCTAATTAATTCTCACGGGTTGTTCTCCGTCAAGTTCATTATCCGGAAGATGATCCCGCGTTGCTACCATTAAATAGACCTTCGCATTGATTCAAGCTTATTTCTCACGACGTGATACAAGAGAAAAACACGGCGACATTCTAACCAGAGCAATCGATCTTCTTCGGGTTCGAATCGCGCTGGGAAACTAAAAAGTCTTCCGTTTTTTTTTTGCGTAAGGATAAGGAAATGCACCGTCCATATGTTACATCTAACAAGTATATGGGTACGATATTTAAACAATTAATATATTGCATGTGGTAAGTGTATTTACCACACTCATCAGACAATACATATATTCTAGGCTAGGCAACTTTCTCGATTATATGGCATCTGTTTGTTAGACACCTGATTATATATCTGTCCATCGGTAATTAGTAATATATTATATATTAGTCATTCGAGATAAGGTGCAAACGATCGATAATAGAGATTAAAATGAATACCCCAACGCAGAGTTGACTATTATAAAGTTAATCCTAACAACAAAATTACTCATAGACAAAATTATTACAGATAAATGTTTGGGAAATTAATCATCATGTAAAAAACTGATAGCTTTTTGTTCTTCTCTCCAAATTTTTGTTTCACCGTGGACGCGTACTATATAAGGCATTAGTCTTGTATCAACTTTATTTGTATTCGTCGCTAAAATTGATGAAAGAGTTATGTATGTCTTATACACGGTGGCCAGAAAAATGCGGACAAAAACCACGCAGGCCAAATCTTTAATTCTGAGTTGACAATCTTAATTGAGAAAAGTAATACAGCGTTTTCTTAAGTCACACGAGCATCTTAAAAGAATTGTAAATTTGGCAACACCTAATCAGACAAGTACTGTGGCAGTAATCATTTTATTATTTACTACAAATCAGGTAAATACGCAAATTAGCGAGAATTTTATGTTAACATGGATAAAAATTTTATTGAAATTTAAAGATAATATGAAAAAATTATAACAACTGTTCAAATTGGTAGCCATCAGTTTCCAGACATAATTCCAATCTTCGAGGAAGCGAATTCAAAACGCGCTCCAACATATAGGGGGTGATTAATCGAACTGCCGCCGTAATTTTATTAATTCCTCTTCGTTAGCTGGAGGCGTTGCATAGACCTTTTCCTTTAAAAACCCCCAAACGAAAAAGTCCAGAGGATTAATATCGGGAGATCTTGCTGGCCATGCTATTGGACCGTTACGCCCTATACACCGATTCGGAAAGTGTTCGTTTAACCAATCCCTCGAAATTCTGGCATTGTGAGCGGGTGCCCCGTCATGCATGTAGAACATGTTGGGTCTCAAGTTCAATGGAATATTATCCAGTACTTCTTCTAAAACGTTAACGTACTGAATTCCATTTAGACGATTTGGAAGAAATATTGGTCCAACAACTCGGAGATTTAAAATCCCCAGCCAAACATTTACCGAAAATCTTCTCTGATGTCCAATTTCCCTTACTGCCTTGGGATTTTCGTCCGCCCAAAAATGAAAATTATGGCTATTAAAGACGCCATCTCTCGTAAACAAGCATTCGTCGCTCCAGAGAATATGCAATAAAAAGTTCGGCTCTTCTTGAATGCTTGTAAAACATTGTTACAAAACATTCTTCTGTGTACATTATCGTTTACATACAAAGGCCGCACTTTCCCTGCATGAAACGGACGCAAAAGATTTTGAGATAGTGCTGAGTGCACTGTTGTTTTGCTAGGAATATTCAGTTCCCGAGCTATTTGTCTTGTGCTGGACGTCGGATCTTCGTAAACAGCATCCAATATTTGCTCTTCTAATTGAACTGTTCGACGCTCTCTAGGTCTACCGCTGTTACGATAATACGGTATAAAGGTGCCAGTTTCTCTAAGTCGCTGATTCAATCTACGGAACGTGTTGGTGGATGGATGTCGCCGTTGTGGATACCGTATTTGATATTCCTCTTTTGCCAAGTTTGCATTTCCATTGCAAAATCCGAATACCATATACATGTCGGCGTATTCTCCAAAGGTAAACATTGTTCAGTATTAAGAACAGCACAAAATGTTTATCTTATTTCAACAGCCAAATGTCACATGAGAAACGTCGAAAATTGACAACTACTTATTACTTCTAAACAAGCAGCCTTACAGTACCACGTTGCCATATGTACTTTAATTTCAAAAACGCCAATGAAGAAATGTTAAAAATGTAAACCATTGGTATTAATCGATTAGTTACATCAATGCATTTGAGATAATTCCATTTCTAAATTTCACTACAATGATTTTACACAGATAAATTTGACGAATTTTGCTAAATTTTAGCCGTACAACTTAAGGTTTGATGGTCTCGTATGCCTTAAGGAAGGACCGTATAACTTTTTTGCATTAAGATTAACGCCTCAGAATTGAACAAAGAATCGTTCTACTTGGCGATTATCCGCCCTTTTCTGGCCACCGTGTATAAATAAATAATCAAATAACACAAATTTGAACTGTCAACGTCAACTGACTTTCATGTTTATTACGTTAAAATTACGCGCATGCGCACGTTACGTGAAGAACCAGTAGGAGCTTCCATCCTCCTTTGATTTAGGAATTTTTTAGGATGTGTCAGCAATATAGTAGTATTACATATATGGTGAAACAGTTCTTCTCTCTTATTTTCTCAGACGTGTCGCATCTTCGTTTTCTAAGACCACGTTATATTGTGTATAAATCAAGTACACAATGACGACGCTTAGTTCCGGCAGTACTAACGACAAAACAACCTGCTCGTGTGCACTGCCGCTAAGACAAAAAGGGGTCGTATATACGCGTTCTTGCCTCATAATCAGACCGTATACTTTACTTTATCGTGGAATATGCAACAGTAAAATTCCCGTGAACAGATTTTACACCGTAAACGAACGGAAATTATAATAACGAAACGCCAGTCGCAGCTTTCCTTTCGCGCTTTACCGTAAATAACAACTAAATTAAGTTTGCAACAACAGCTGCATTACCTAGTTTAAACTACGAACAATATAATGTGTAATATGTGTGTAATACCGTAATATAATGGCGTAAGAGCGGTTCGACTCGTTTAATCTAACGTAACGATACGTTTTCCGTTCGATCGGATTGCGTAATAAACGTTCTCTTACTACGGACGGACGGTTACAAATAGATTTACATTTCCAGTTCTGCCGCTGTTCATTATAAAATCTATAACAGGATCGACGGATATACCGTGTGTCCACACTTAAGTGTGCACTATTGATAACTTTGTTATCTTTGGAGGTACAGAATCGGTTAAATGGACAAAGTAGTAGTATTTTTTATGGCGCTAACAATTGTGAAAACAGAAAAACAATTGAGCGTCGCGTTCTCTAGATATTCGTCCAAATTTTTTTTTTTTAATGGAACGCCCTTTAATGAATATTTTTTTTGCAATTTAAAAGAAAATTCCAAACTGAACAAAAAAGTCTTAGTACACTATTATAAAAAAATGTTAAATAAAGTAGTTACTGAGAAATCTTTATCTTTACTTTGTTGGCATGAAACTGATATACCTATGGAAAACTAAAGCGAAAATTGTAGGAAAACACTACGTTTAACACTGCTCTTCACTTGTTTTCTACTGAAGATGGCAACTTAGTTGCCGAAATACGTATTTAGATTTGTATCTTTTAATTTTTGTGGTAAGGGATTTTTTCACTTTTTCTTTTGGATTTTTGTTATCCATTTCATTTTGCAAAAAAAAACCCAAAAGCAAAGTAAAACCGAAAATAAGGTGTTGACGTTTGACATTAATAATAAATATGTATGGGTGTAGCTGGTTTTTTTTTTTCATAAATATAAGTTGAATTTTAACATAAAT
The DNA here is from genome assembly GCA_949128085.1 of Cetonia aurata. Lineage (NCBI taxonomy): Eukaryota > Metazoa > Arthropoda > Insecta > Coleoptera > Scarabaeidae > Cetonia > Cetonia aurata. The sequence continues at coordinate 34,512,242 of OX421889.1, read as the reverse complement.
TGTATTTTATCATCATTATTATTCCCAAACGCGGTTGTCTTGGTCTTATATATACGACGGAACAAGAGTTTTTAGAAAGCGTTTTCGCCTTCGCACGCCAGAAGACCTTGCTATTTGGATCAACCGATTGGTCGCCCGCTGTGAGTCATCAGATACATGTACCTACTACCTACATAGGTATGTATGTAGATTCACGTTTCGATTCCGCGATGTCGTTTCTATACGGAGTCCAGCTGGAGACCGGAGCGTCTTTCACCTGAAAGGTCGACGCGACGGTTGGTAAGAACGACCGAGTGACTCATTTCTGGTATATTTTTACGGCATTTCGTAATTAATACATACGGTTAATGCCGCCTCGTTTCAAATGACGCCGGACATACAGTACATTTACGGTAATAATAATTAATAATAATATAAGAACAGCTGCTATTACGTAAAATGGAGAAATACAATAGAACTTTTCTGGCAAGTCTTTAGACCTATAAAAGGGGTGCACTCGAATTGCACCACGGATTAATAAGGGATTTTTTTCTTATCCACACGCATAAAAATCAATTCTTAAATTAAACATATCAAACATATGTATTTATTTGTTATCATATATTTCATTCAAAAATTAAAAGTTTGAGTAGAAAATACATTATTTGTAAGTGGCATATTTGTTCATTTATATAGAATTTAAGATATGTTTAAATAATATTTTAAACATGAATATTATTTTGTTAAAACAAACTTTACAATAGTTAATTTAAACAAAGGAATTGTATCAAAAACAATATTTTTCAATGTTCAAAGACCCATAATCTCATTGTAATAATAGACAATCTCATTAATTTTAAGACGAATATAACATAAATTTAAATTTAAGCACATTCATTTCAAAGATTTATATTTAAGGGTAATTTTAAATTAAGAATTTGAATATGGTATTTTTGCAATACCAAAATAGGTGAGCTGTGATTGGTGGATTCAAGGTTATACTAGCGGACGTGACTGTGCCTGTCACAGGGGATTTGCATTTACAATTTATTTACTTTTGACCACGTTTTGCCATTGCGTTGTATTTTATATATCGGTTTGGTTATGTGTGTTTGCAGTTCAGAATTTTAAAAAAACGTTTCACAGGTTTTATCTTCTTGGGACTGCACAAAGACACAATAAATATTTTCTAAATTTAGTATTGCTACTGGTATTTATTATGAAATACTTTATTTATTAACCCAGGCTTCTTTTAAATAAATAGCAAATTTATTTAGAAGATATTATATGTTTATTTACACAAATATTAAGCTATTTTTAAATATAACGTTGAGTGATGCAGATCATATCGCATCCTGTAATTAAAATTATGAATTTCTTAATCCAAAGATTCCGTTTTTTTTTTTAATTTAAATATTTCATATATGTTAATTATGTATTATATTGTTATTAATTAGTATTGTTCTTGGGTGGTGGTAAAGGGGTTTATTGTTATCACATTTAGTGCATACTAGTATATAAGATGACCTTGCGTATTATTGTGAATCATCGATCCAAAGGTATATCGCGCGAGACCCAAATTCTACCTGCGTATTATTAACAAAGAATATGAATCATTACTAGATTTAAGAAAGTGTTAAGAGTTTAGTTTGAATATAGTTCTTGCGCAGAGTAGACGTGTTATTACTTTGCATATAAATTGTTGCATTTCTCAAACAAACCTTTTATTCCTATTAATAAAGAAATGTAAATGTTTAATAACTTTAAACATACGAATTGTTTCTCTGGAGACTTAGGTCAAGATTAAATTTATTTTTATTTCAAAATAACTAATTGTTCGCGCGTATAGGAACTTATGAACAATATATTTTTAAATTAAACATTGATTTTTATGTGTGCAGACGTCTACCCCGTCTGAACTGCACCACTACCAAAAACCCGAAACGATAATAAAAAAATGTATAAATCTAATCAAGAGCATTACCACAACACTTTTAGTTCGGCGGCTTAACGGATATTATAGTCGCCGTCAAAATATTTTAAAATGACCTCAATTCGTAGTAATCGGGTTATAAGGGTTCGCTATTGTGCTTAGCTGTGATGGATAATCGTTTACAGTATTTGTCTAATGGAGGGTATGGGCTTTAATTACATTTTATAGTATTGCACATTACATTTAAACTAATAATAATAATAATAATAATAATAATAATTCATGCCTTTACATCCCCCAACAGCTTTCGCCAATTACAGGGGGCATCGGCCGGCCATGAGTTATTATTACGCCTGCGCCCGTGGAGCGACTTAAGGTGTTTGTCTCTCAGCATTTGCCAAGGAGTGAGGAAAACCACGAAAACCTCACTCTGAGAGCAGGCCCTGGGATTCGAACCCCGGACGCCGTGACTGATAGCCAAGCGCGCAAGTTACTCGACCATCAGCCAGATAACTAATGAGTTATTCCTGTAGTAACTATGGATTGGCCTTGCAGAGAAAAACTATAGCCACGTTCTCAAGGCCACTTTTAATGTTCTATGTAATGTTGTGCTTGAAATCTTTATACGACGTTTCGTTTTCTTCTAGTCATCATCAACTTTTTTATTTCTAATGGGTGCCATATTGAATTTTGACACCGTTAGAAAGAGTATTTTTTTCTGATTTCAACCATGTGTAACATGTTGACACAAGTTTCCGAGGTATTAAAAATAACGTTTATAAAGGTGACCTTCCACATAATATTGAAGAACTTCGAACTAGACTTGAAAATACCTTCAATGCAATTCCTAGGAGAACCATACAAAGAGCAGTTCAAGGAGCTCGAAAACGTGCGTAATTATGCATTAATGAAAATGGCGTCATATTTGAACATTTACTGTAAATATTGTTTTCTTTATATTAATTTAATTGTTATTTGAATTCATTGTTACAAATAAGATACAAAATTAACATAAACTTCCAAATTCCGGTTATCGTAAACATTACGCGGCTTGGTAAACGATCCATACTCGACTAACTTTCTATCAAAATCTAGGAAAATGGTATGATATGGTTGTCGTCGTTCAGGATACAATTGTAAATATCGTGTACTAGCTATTGTTGCATTTCGATTCCATGATTAAAAAATACATAACATATCTCGTTTCTCTTCGTTGGTATACAACATTTTTCCGTTACCAATGCAACGATAAGTGATTGACAGTTCGAAATTTCATGGTTACCTTATTTAATCTTAAATTGAATTCTTCGCCAGTTAAAGCATAATATCAAAAACCTTTTGTCAACATGTTGCACATGGTTGAAATCAGAAAAAAAGACTCTTTCTAACGGTGTCAAAATTCAATATGGCGCCCATAAGAAATAAGAAAGTTGATGATGACCAGAAGAAAACGAAACGTCGTATAAAAATTTCAAGCACAACATTGCATAGAACATTAGAAATGGCCTTGAGAACGTGTCTTTAGTCTTTCTCTATAAGGCTAAATAAAAGTGCTAGAGAAATTAGATTTTACCGTTTTTTAAAAAAATCTCAAACGTCATTTGTTCTAAAGGCCTTTTTACACGGTCCCAATTTTTTTAATAAAATGTAATACAAGATTGTTGCAATAAATTTGATGAGCTTTATTTATTAATAATTAGAAGGCATGTCCAACTGGTATTACACGGTAACAAAAATTTGATCGGTGCTTCTGCGCAGAACCACAGACCGTCAGCGCCATGAGCTGATTTTGTTGACTTTCGTGAACTTTTGATGGTAAGCGACGTGTAAAAAAGGCTTGTTTTTAGTTTTCGTTTTATTGTATGGTTTTTGTCATATTGGGCATGTGTGTCTTGGAAAATAATAAAAAATCAATGCTGTTGTTATTAGCTGTCACAGCAGCTCCTATCAGTATTTTATTTTCAAAATATCTTCAATTAATTGCAACACCTGTTCACTGCTCCAAGATATCTGTATAACCAATTACAATTTACATTATGCCCCAATAATAGAGTGATTATACATACTCACGTTTAACAAACTTTTTCGTCGCGGATTTCTAGTGCTTATATATTGAACTTTCCTTAGATTCCGAACTGTTGTTATACATCTACAGAACAGTAACCGTAATAGATAAAATGAATTGCAGATCGTTATCGAATCTCGCCTTATTAAGTAAGAATATTATTAGTCTGCTAATTATGATGATCCGAATCGATCGGCCATTTTGGTGTGGGGCTTTCTATTTTTAATTTGTTGCAGAGCGTCGAACAAGACAGACACCTGCTCAAGAGAAAACTAGCCTCGATCGAATCAGAATGCGACCTGAAAGTATCCGAATTGCAAAACGACGTGGCCGAACTGCGAAACCGTTTAGCGCTGAGGGAAGCCGCTCTGAAGCAAGCGGAAAGGGAGAGAGGTAATCTGGTGGACGACCTGCAGGCGCAAAACGCCCGCCTGACCACCGAACTGAAGGCGTGCGCCGCTGCCGAAACGCAACTTCGGTTGCAGGTGGACGAGCTGCGGGCGCAGTTTCAAATCGCCAAGAAGAACGTGCACGAACATGCGAACAGCGCCAACGCGCTCAAGGACGAACTGGAGCTGGTGACGGACAAGAAGAACGATCTGGAGAAGAGGTTGCACATGTTCGCCGCGGAGAGGGAGAATCTGGCGGTCGCCTTGGAGGAGGCGACGGATAGGATAGCGCAATTGGAGCGACACGCCCGAGAACAGGATATTAGGTACCAGCAATCGGTCAAGGATTACTCTTTGCCGCACGAGAACAACGTCCAATCGTTCCAAGATCATAGGATGAGCGGTAAATTAGATTCATCTTTTGTTAAATTGAAGAACCATTCAATGTATTGTTATTATTTATTATTCATTTATATCAAATTCCAAGACCTGTCAATTGTCATGTCAAATGAGACAACTTTTAAGATCATAAATCATTATAATTTCGGAGATTTTAACAAAAATTTAAAAATTGCCCAAACTTTGGAGGGGGTTAGTGCCCAAAATCGGGCGATTGGGCAGCTAAAAATAATACGGTTACTCTTTCACTCTGTGAAATTTCATCGAAATCAGAATTTATCACTTGCCGGTGTTCCCTTGTTAGAAGCACTATCACGGGATATATTTTTTTTTTTCTCTTGCTTGTACAGCTCCCTCCCACAATAAGGTTAACAATCTAAATTGCGATTTTGTATATATCTATAAATCTTCTTGGTTTTTAAAAATCGGATAGTTAAACACTATTAAAATAAGTAAAACGTTGCGGTTTATTTGCGAACCTTAATCATTTACAGTTTTAAAAAATTAAAGATGTAGAAAATAAAATTTTGGTGTATAGAAATATACACTCCGCCAAAAAAGTATCGCATAATTTAGTTTTGAATCATAAAAGTATTGCATAATCTTTGTTTGTAGCATAAAGTTGTAAATATACTTTAATGCGCTCTAAGATATAATTTCTATGATTGTTTAAATAAAATACAGGCCAAATAAAAACAAGAACTCATACTCGAGATTTTTATTAAAACAAGAAATTATAATTTTGGAAAGAAAAATGTCATAACAGTAGCTTTTAATACTGAGTATTGCCACCTCTGGCTCTTATGACCGCTCGCATACGGTTTGGCAGAGATTCGATTAACCTCCGTATATAAGCCTGATCCAAATTCTCCCACTCGGCACGGAGAGCATTTTCTAGTCCATGCAGGTCCGCTGGGGCAACATTTTTGGTTCGTATCCGTCTGTGAAGGAGGTCCCACACGTGCTCGATAGGGTTCATGTCCGGACTTACCGCAGGCCAATCTAAAACTGGAATACCAACATCGTTAAGGTATTCCTGGACGATTATTGCAACATGCGGTCGTGCATTATCGTGCATTAACATGAATTCGTTTCCTATAATTGGCGCATATGGTACTACATGTTCTTCTAAAATGTCCGTTATATACCTGTGGGCAGTCAGTGTACCTCTGTCTACTGGTACTAACTCTGTACGACCTGTTAAACAGATGCCTCCCCAAACCATAATAGAGCCACCAGCGAAATTAGGTCTAGGTCTGATATTACACTGCGAATAGCGCTCACCGTCTCGTCTGTACACTCAGATACGCCTATCTGAGGTGTAAAGACCAAATCTTGACTCATCTGTGAAGAGTATATTGGCCCAGTCATTAATGTTTAAATTTACATGTTCTCTGGCAAACCTTAAGCGAGCCACTCGGTGGTTCCTAGTGAGACGAGGGGCTGTTACAGCTACTCTAGCTCTTAATCCACTCTGTCGTAACCTATTCCGAATAGATTGAGTACTCACACGAGTATTTCTGACTCTAGCCAAGTCGTTCTGCAATTGTCTCGCAGTTACATGTCTTCGACGTAATGCTTGTAGTAGTAAATAGCGGTCATCTTGGCGAGTAGAACATCTTGGACGACCTGGTAGAGGTCTTCTACTGTAAATGCCTGTTTCCCTATATCTGGCTACGGCTCTAGAAACACTTGACTGATTGATGTTCATCAAATTAGCAACGTATGCTTGAGATCGTCCATCTTCGATTAAAGCAACTATAGCAGCCACTTGTTCTGAAGTTAAATTGCTCATTTTAGTTTTAAAAGCGTTGGTACAGAACTCTGACTTCGCACTTTAAAATTTGTCCGTATAGGAAGACTTTCAATAAACAACTGAACAAACCTTACACATATGCATTTTTCTAAATGTGTTCTGTTAGAAAAAAAAAAAGTAAAAACGCTAGGTTCCATTATTTTGTTAGTGTTTTTATAGTTCACATACACGAGGCAAACTTTTTGTGAACGTATAAAAATATCTTGGTTCATAAATGCCCTTTTTTAGTTTATGCGATACTTTTTTGGCGGAGTGTATAACATTTTTTGTTTTATTTTCTACATCTTTAATTTTTTAAAACTGTAAATGATTAAGGTTTGCAAGTAAACCGCAACGTTTTACTTATTTTAATAGTGTTTAACTATCCGACTTTTAAAAACCAAGAAGATTTATAGATATATACATATATATAAAAAGTCAAGAAAATTTGGAAGAATTGCGATTTTGGTTATATATTTTTAGGTTTGAATTGTACATACAACTGTATTTACGGAAGATAGTTTTATTCACTCCTGTTTTGAATTTATATTAATATCCTCTATGAATTTGGGAAATTGTTTATGAAAGTTGTGTAGGCGACCTTCCTTGATTTATTGGTTTTCAAAGAAGGGTACTCATCCGGTTTAAGGCGCAAAAAGTTTGCGGCGAAACCACAAAAGGGAAGCATTTGTGTTTACCTGATATTCGGCTCTTATAAACACATTTTTTATTGAAACCTGGCATAACAAAAATACATACAGTTAGGAACAAATGTCATACGCATGTTCTTTCACAATTAAATTAATAAATCGTTTGAATTAAAATTTTGCATCGCTTTATTTATTCTTACTTTTTTGTTTTATGATATTTTCTAAATAGTTAGGTTTTTATTGCTTTTCTCTTACAACATAATACTGAAAAAATAAATTGCAAATAACGCTTGTCTGCAATTGCATATCTCAACACGGAACTCTATATTTTCAATAGTAAGAAATTTAAAACACTGCATATTTGGAGTGAGAGCAGTAAGTGTTCGAGGTGCATATCTAACTTTTCTGAAGCAAACTTACTTACTGCTAAATGTTACAATTAAAAAAATTTGCAAATTCAAAGAAAGAAACTTTTCTATTCACTACATTCCATATTGGCAGGACATATGTATGCAATGTGTCCCGTATCGATTTATTCAAACTTTGGGATGGTAAAGTAGACTAAATTTAATGACTACAAATAGCAAAAGTGGTAGGCCAATTTTACCCACCACCATCATTGTGATTCAATTTATTACTTATTTAATTTATTTACTTGTCTAATTTGTTTATTTAATCACTTATCTTATAATAAACCAACATATTTCTCTAACCAGACACAATTAACTAACCAATTTTGTTATTTTTTATTATAAAGTAATCCAGTAATTGGGTTTTGGAACCTTTGGTGTAACAATAACTATCACACTGACAAATGTCAATGCTAGGTTTTCCACTATCACCAAACAACAATCAACAAAAATTTTGTTTGGTGATAGTGGAAAACCTAGCATTGACATTTGTCAGTGTGATAGTTATTATAAAGTAAGTGTAGTTTACGCTCATAAAATTTGGATAAAACGATGCGGCATTTAGGAACCTTATTTTATGGCTATCAAGAGCATTTAAAAAATATGTATGTATGGTCAAACTTGTCCAATTTGAGGATCGATTTATGAATGAATTGAATTTAAAGATAGAGAACGTAAGGCCAAATTGCCTTTAAAGAATGTGTAGAATCCCTTACAGTAAGAAAAACAACGCCATTCCATTTAAAATAAGAAAGTAGCGTAGTAGTACATTACCGGAAGTTGAAAATAATGTTAAATAATTCTCCAGGTGGGGTTTTCTTATCAAAATTTTTATCCCATTAATCTAATTGCAAGGAAAATATCCAGAAAATGATAGTGTACGAATGGTAAACACCCTGTATATTGGCAACGAAACAAAATTGATCTACCACTTTTGCTGTTTTTCAGTCATTAATTTGGTCTACATTACCCTCGAAAAGTTTGAATAAAATGATACGGGACACGTTGTATATACGAAATAATATATTCTAATAAACTAATAAGAACATCCAGAAACAGAATATTTGTTTTACCAAGGAATACATCAAAATATTATTTCAACGTGTGCATGACTGTGTTTTGATAACAAAAAATAAATTATAGAAACGAGAAATAGTGTGTCGGATAAATACACAATGAATCATACATAACGTTTGTTCACGCCGATAAGTCGCAGCCCTAGTAAAAACTATAGTCCGTCCTAAATGCGCTTGCCACACACATTTTCGCGTAGGTTGTTAACTCTTTTTTCGGAAACAACTGTACCTTAACCGTTGATGCGATTTCCCTTTTTCTTTTATTTTAGTTTGCGAACAACGTTCACTACTTGCGGAAATGGATATATCCGAACCATCACTATCGCAAGAATGCATGTCCGTCTATAGACAGCTAAGATCCCTATGTCAACAATTGAAGACGCACAGCGATGACGACAGTGGCCTGCACTCAGACTGTTCCACCGTGTCCATGGAGGAAAACCGGCAGTTCTCCACCGGTTTACTGACTGAGGTCGGTCAGGAATTGGTCAATCTGGTCTTGGACTCGGACGTGGTCAATCTGATGGAGCGAATGGAAAGGTACAGGAGGGACATACAAGAGAGGGACGTGGAACTGCAGCGAAGAGCCGAGACTATCATGGAATTAACGTCCAAGGTGTCTGTGTGCGAAGTCGAATTGAACGCAGCGTTAGAAGAGAGAGATCGGGCGAGGAACGATGCCTCCCACTCGTCCCTCGCCCAGGACGATATCGTAGTGAAAGCCAGAGAGGTGCGCGATCAGGCCGTCTCTAGGAAGAACAAGGCCGAAGTGGAACTGGCCAAGACTCGGGTTGAATTAATGCAGGCCAATAGTCAACTGCTGGAGGCGATCCAGCAGAAAGTCGAGCTTAGTCAACAGTTGGAGCAATGGCAGGTAAGTACACTACTGTTCATATAAGTATTTGGGCAACCATATTTTATGAAACTATTTATACAACACAGAAAATCGTTCCTGCAAAACACATTATATAAATTACTGCAATAAACCGAAAAGATAAGTTATTATTACTAGATGTGCATTAGCGTAATAAATGTTTATAGAAGCTATTCTAATTGTCTTGCCGTTAAGGATACTTTCATTAATGATAAATATGTTTTATTTTCCAATTTCCCTTACTGCCTTGGGATTTTCGTCCGCCCAAAAATGAAAATTATGGCTATTAAAGACGCCATCTCTCGTAAACAAGCATTCGTCGCTTCAGAGAATATGCAATAAAAAGTTCGGCTCTTCTTGAATCCTTTGTAAAACATTGTTACAAAACATTCTTCTGTGCACATTATCGTTTACATACAAAGGCTGCACTTTCCTTGCATGAAACGGACGCAAAAGATTTTGAGATAGTGCTGAGTGCACTGTTGTTTTGCTAGGAATATTCAGTTCCCGAGCTATTTGTCTTGTGCTGGACGTCGGATCTTCGTAAACAGCATCAAATATTTGCTCTTCTAATTGAACTGTTCGACGCTCTCTAGGTCTACCGCTGTTACGATAATTCGGTATAAAGGTGCCAGTTTCTCTAAGTCGCTGATCCAATCTACGGAACGTGTTGGTGGATGGATGTCGCCGTTGTGGATACCGTATTTGATATTCCTCTTTTGCCAAGTTTGCATTTCCATTGCAAAAGCCGAATACCATATACATGTCGGCGTATTCTCCAAAGGTAAACATTGTTTAGTATTAAGAACAGCGCAAAATGTTTATCTTATTTCAACAGCCAAATGTCACATGAGAAACGTCAAAAATTGACAACTACTTATTACTTTTAAACAAGCAGCCTTACAGTACCACGTTGCCATATGTACTTTAATTTAAAAAACGCCAATGAAGAAATGTTAAAAATGTAAACCATTGGTATTAATCGATTAGTTACATCAATGCATTTGAGATAATTCCATTTCTAAATTTCACCACAATGATTTTACATAGATAAATTTGACGAATGTTGCTAAATTTTAGCCGTACATCTTAAGGTTTGATGGTCTCGTATGCCTTAAGGAAGGACCGTATAACTTTTTTGGATTAAGATTATCGCCTCAGAATTGAACAAAGAATCGTTCTACCTGGCGATTATCCGCCCTTTTCTGGCCACCGTGTATATCCATCCCCCTTGGATTTCCGAATTTTTAGGATGTGTCAGTAGTATTACATATATGATTGTTATTATGTTGCTAAAATTAGGTATTCTTTATTTGTTCTTTTTCTCTTGTTTTTGTCGAAACTAATATTAAGTTATATTTTGTATATTTTTTTTTGACTAATTATAAACACTTAATGTGTCACATAATAATAAACATCTATCAGCTATCTATCAAAAATAAACGTCACTTGAACGAATCAGAATTGAAGATATAATGTGTAATTCTACTGTTAGGTATCCAATTATATAAAATATGTATATGTAAATAAAAAATATGTGTTCCTTTTTTAATCCGTGCTTTTAATCATTTTTCTTAAAACCTTGGATGCCCAAATACTTTTAAACGGTAGTATAATTCTGTCCTTTCACACTCGAAATAAAATTAACTAAAAAAACTTGTCGCAGATGGACATGCAAGAACTGCTGGACGAACAGTTGAGGACCAAATTAACTTCACAAGAGCATAGGATGAAGGACGCCTCGATACAACCACCGGCACCTCCACCCAGACGAAAATTGCTCAGTTTTTTCCAACGATAACGATGGATCTCACCAACACCTATTTTAGTTGTTTAATTTTTATTATTTAATATCATTCACCATATATCTTAATGTCATTTCCGTTCTATTTTAGATTAATCTTTTTTATCTGTCATAAGTAACTCGTAAAAGTATGTAGGTACTTATTATTGCTAAAAGTCATCGATACCATACAACGATTAATTTATCGATAACAAAATATAAATAAACATTTATTTCTTATCTATCAGTACTTTCAACTACTTTTGTAGTAGATTATACATTTTCAGTTAATAACTACTTGATTTGGTAGTTAACGAGTAATTTTTGTCACATGCAGCTAAGGAAATTGTGGTTGAGACTCACAAAAAATAGTTGCGAAAATCAACTAGTCAATCAAAATTTACGAAGGCAATTGTGTAAAAGGGGCGCTTTTTTTATTTTAATCGTTAAAAAAGGATTCTCCTTCACCCCAATGTTCAGAAAAAAATATTTCGTCATGTAAAATCATTTTCTTTTTGTATTTATTGCTCAAAGGTGTGAACATATTTAAAAAAAAAAAATACCCCTCCGCGGCCCCCTTTTGTTAGAAAAAATATTACTATCATTTAAAATATATATATATAAGTCCTTTCAACCCCCCAAGTTAAAATAAATCTAAAAAAACTATCGACTACTGATTATATTTTGTAATTATGAGTTGCAACTATACTAATGTTTAACTTAACTAGTTTGTAATTTATAGTTTCAAATACAATCTTCCTTACCTGTAAGATTACTTAATAACAAATATATTATATATACAAAGTGTCTAACATCTGTTTCCCCATGTATTTACATAATCGGAAACTGCTGACGTTGTAGTAAATAAACTCCAGTGTAATTTAGACGAGATTGCACATAAAATTCTGCCGTTATAACACAGTCCCTGTAAATAAGCCTTTTACCCTTTGGGGGTGAACAATTTAAAAAAGAAATAACACGGGCAAAATCTTATGTATAATGTCGTCGAAATTACACTGGAATTTACTACAACGTCAGCAGTTTCCGAGTATGTAAATACATGGGAAAATAGATGTCAGACGCGCTTGTTCCTGTTCATCTTTGTACTTAAATAACATTATCATTAAATGAGATCACGACTTGGTTCAATTGTTGACTATTATTAAAAGCGGTCACATAAATGTTTGTATCATAATCTACGCGACCAGCGAGAAAAGATGTGATTCTCGACATTTTTGTATTTATATATTGTAATTGCGTCAATCAAATATTGTAGGTGTGTAAATCTGTGATCGATTCTAGTGTTTGTGAGAGAGAGAGAGGGTTAACGCGCGTCTAGTAACCTACAACCTACCTGTTGTTTCCTGTTTCTTGTACATATTTATACATCGAGAATAATTATAATCTAGTATTTTTACCATCGTAAATAATCCGTCCAGAAGGATGTGGGAGATGCGACGTTGCCCGAAATATATTATATAAATTTATATATATAGATAGATATAAATATATAATAGTTAATTCGAACGTACAAAGTGAGAGGTACGATAAATAAAATATAGGGAATAATTTATTTTAATAGCATCAGTTCAGCTTCGATCCTGAATCCGTCCACGAGCAAAACAAGTATTCCAAAGATAGCAGCCAACTGACTCGACGAAGCTGAACTTGTGATTTACCGCGCAACAAATTTTATATTAAATTAAATTGTTAGTATGTAATATATGATTCTTAACGTGTTGTTAAAATTAATTCGTTATAAGTAAAGTCACGTGTATTTTTATTTCTTTTTTTGTTTTATTTTTTTTTTTTCAGCGAGAAAGGCATAAAAATAAAATCGTTTTATTCGAAGTAAATCGTCTTTTTTATTATTCCGTTTAATACGTCATATCAGTCTCCTTACTTCTACCACCTACCAAACATATTAAGTTATGCATGTATCATAAATAAAGCTCGGATTATATGCAAAATGCATATTTGTTTTTTAAAGGTATATCAACCAAATTTTTAGTATTTTCGCTGTATCTAATGTTTTTTTTTTTTTAAATTAGCTTATTAAGAAATTCATATTCTGCATATTTTTGCTACTTCATGCCTATTTCATGAATTGTGCATATTTTCGTCAAATTACAAATTTCCTCAAAAAGTTCCATTGAATGTTAAAGATTGGCAATTTCAGTGAAAAGTAAACCTGTAATTCCTTCTTTGAAAAATGAACACATGAAAAAATTATATTAATGTTGTCCGATGCTGCTGCTTACATGTGTAAAGCCTCAGTTAATTTAAAAATATGTTTTCCTAATTTAATCCATACTACTTGTTTGGCTCACGGTTTTAATAGAGTTGCCGAAGAAGTAAGAAACCAATTCTCTCTTGTGGATGAGTTAATTAGTAACATAAAAAAGATTTTTGTAAAAGCCCCATTGCCGGTTCAATTTTACAAGAACTCGTTTCCCGATTTACCGTTACCGCCACAACCAGTAACTACTAGTTGGTGTACATGGCTAAATGCCGCAATTTTTTATTCAAAAAATTATCAAAATATTAAAAACTTCATTTTTGAATTATCTGATGATTCAAATGCTGTAAGAGAAGCTAAAAAGACCTTAGAAAATAATATAATACCAAATCAATTAGCATTTATTGCAACAGATTTTTCTATAACATTAGAAACAATTTTGACATTAGAATCAAAAGAACTGCTCTTGACTGACTCTGTAAATTTAGTAAACAAATGTCACAAAGCACTCTCAACTGTTCCAGAAAACGGAGAAATAATTTTTAAAAGGCTAAATTCAGTATTGGAGAAAAATCAAAGATTTAAAATTCTTTCAAAAGTTTCTCTTATTTTAAATGGGGAATTTGTGGAGGACATTGAACTATAATTAAGTATTATAACGTCACAGAACCTCTAAGTTTTTGTATATTGTTAATAAGGAATAATGTTGTACGAGCATTATGTTGTAAGATACTTAAAATGTAAAATAAACTGTTATCTTCATGTCTTTTTTAAGTTGAAATAGTGCATACTGATGCATATTTCGCATATAGCAGAGCATATTTGTCAATAATTTCTGCATATTGTTGTCAAAATATGTGCATATAAATGGGCATATTTTGTTTGTGCATATAATCCGAGCTTTACATATCAGTCTCCTTACTTCTACCAAACATATTAAATTATGCATGTATAATAAATATGAAAATCCGTTGTAAAGTCACCACGATCAAAATATAAAAAGTTAGTAATATATGATTCTTAACGTGTTGTTAGGATTAATTCGTTAGTATTGTCAGGTGTATTTTTATTTCTTTTTCGGAACTTGTTTAAAGTTACTTCCGAACCCCACTCCGCGGCTTAATCGTACCGCTTCATCAGCGACGAATGGGTATATGAACCTCACCTTCATATCCTAGTTGAGATGTAATTTCTTTGTTGCATGACTATGGCCGCTATGGTCAGTCGAAGATGGTCGTTCAGATCAGATAAACTAAAGTCGAGCTTACCACTGATAATCGCAGATTGAGTGGAGGGCGCCACCCACTCTAGTACACAGCCTCCTTAACGACTCTTCTTGATCGTGGGACCCAAGTGATATTCGCTTCAACGCACCGGTACACGCAGGAAAAGTTTCAAAGAGCAATCTCCTCGTCAGAACGGAAAAAACCGTTCAAAAATAGAAGGGGTAACATACCTGTATTTCACAAGTTCTCCAAAATAATCGCCCGGTAAATAAGCGCAAAACCGTAGGTTATCTTTATTTTTCAAAATAGGTGTAAAGAGTATTTAATTGCACGGTAAACTTGGTGAGATACACGTTTCCGAGTTAAATTAGGTTTCCAAATAAAGGAAAAAGCATCAACAGCAAAAAAAGAAAACTAAACTATCGTTACGTAAACTAGCGTTTAAAATTTATCACGATAAAATTAAGTGTACAACCAACAGGATAGTTAAATTAAGAAATAAGAAAAAAATGTTAAATTATTGTACGGTTAAGTGCGCCAGTAGCTTGACGTCAAGTGGCGTAAATTTAATTTATTAATTAGGGTAATAAGTGTAATATACGCACAAAAAAAAGAGATAAACTTCAAAAATTCCTCTGCACACTACAGCGAGGTTTCTATTTACAGAAATAAATAACTCAAAAATAACACTGCACAAAATATAGCCGCATTAACGGGTATCTTTCTCCATAATAATACCCTCTAACGCGGGTATCTTTCTTGATCAAAGTGAAAGTGCGAAATGCTAATCTGAACGTTCTCTCACAAGAGCGCGAAAAATGTGCCGTTTAAGCGACGAATGATCACACCTCAAACATAGTACAGGAAAACGTGGAAGAAAAAATCCGCGCATAACATCGTTTTATATGATTTGTGAAGCGTCTCTTTTTATTGCTTCTATCTACCAAACATATTAAATTCTATATATGTATCATAAATATAAAAGTCCGTTATAAACTCACCGCACGTCACCACGATCAAAATATAAGAAGTAAATACCGCACAATTGTCTCAGTCAATCAGTCCATCAGTATCTCCTCCAGAGTATTGTCGTTCTTCAACGGGGAAGGGCACAAACTCGTCTCGCTCTCCAAGTACTGCCTCAGCTCCATCTCCAGGTCGGACACTTCGCTTTCGTTTTCGACGCTAGCGACACCTAGCGCCTTCCGGATGCCCGCGACCGGCGCCACGTCGCCCGGATTCACTTTCTTGACGATATCTGTTAGGTTGTCGGTGATGTTCTCCGCTAGAGTCGCTTCTTCGTCGGTGGCGCCCGGCACCTGGCTCAGATGTTGCGGTAACGGTTGCGACAGACGCATATGCTGCGCCTTCTGCAGCCGCTCCAGCAGTTGACTCATGGTGTCCAGTTTGTGTTGGAGCTCCTGTTGCGTCTCAAGCGATCGGATGTCCTCCTCCATGCTCTCGAGGAAATCGACGTCGATGCCGTCGTTGGCCAGCGAGCGCAGGTCCTCCAGTTTGACGGGCACCTTGCTCTGGGGACGCGCCGATTCCAGTACTACCTTGACCGCTTCTTCTTCATCGCGGAGTCTCTTGTGGTCCTCTAATACCTAATGGGATAGAAAGCGTAAAGTAGCAGAAAAAAAAAATAAGGATTGTTGTAAAGCGGGATTTCTCATTTTAGACCTTTGATTTTGAATGGTGAAGTTCCTCTATACCTATTAGGATCTACATTGTGTTAAGAACTAAGTGAGCTAGATACGAATGGTTGGTTGCATAAACTTCAATCAACTTCTAACCAAAGTAGGGCATACGACGCAATAAGGTGCAAAATAAATTATATACTATATATATACTTTCAATGGCCATTAATAGATGGCGCTAACGGACACTGAATAGAATACAATGCGTGAATGGAAGAATCGGGATTAATGCGGGATATATGAAAAAACTGCATACCTTCTTCGTCCTGCCGTGCTCATTCCCCGTCAACAGATCCAACAGACTGTCCACGATCCAGACAGTGTAATCGTTATCCTTGGCGAAATCCAGGATGCTCTCGGCGTATTGCACCGCGGTCTCGGATCCGTACGTCTGGTAGACCAAATCGGTATCCTCCTTGCTCAGATTGGCGAACGCAGAATCGTAACTGGGCGCGTACGAGCCGAACGCCCCGTAATAAAGGGGTTTGACGGGTTTCGCGACGTTGCGCCGGTCCTCGCGGAACCCCTGCAGCTGTCCCGTGCCCTCCGCCAGTTTCCCGGTGAGTGTCCCGAGCAACACGGGCCTCTTCTTGGTGCCCGGGATGACGCCGTCGCCTCCCACCAGTATGTTTAGGTTGGTCGTGCCGTCCTTGCGCTGCCTGAGGAATCCCATGCTGGGACCGCCGCCTCTCATCGCCAGCTTGGCCCTGGCTTCTCGGGCGGACGCCTGAGCCCGCGCCAGTATCTCGTCTGGTTCGAGGTCGTCGGCGATCGCTTCGAATTTCGAGGCGGGCATTCGCCTCTTCACGGGGATGTGCACGGCGTCGTCGTCGTCTTGATGCTCGCTGGGGTAGTTTTGGGCGTTTTGTCGTAATTCCGGAGGTATTTCAAAACCTGCAAGATAAAAACAAAAAAAAAAAAATATAGACATACGGAGAAAAAGTGTATGTTACATTTCAAACAAAAAATACTCTTGATGAAAAGCTCTGCATGAATTGTAGATCCATAATCAAGTAGTAATTTTTTTAAAACATTGACTGGACACATGATTTTGAGTGCGAGTAAAATACGTACAAACTGTAGTGATTTTCCCAGATAAAAATTACAAGATATTAATTAGATTATTATTATTCCACTAGCAAAAAGGACGTGTAAAGTTCTTCTTAGGCATGAAGCCAATGGGGAAAGAATAACAATAGAAAAAATGCTTGAAAATGTTGAAAAACTTAAACAACCAAAGGTGGTAAAATAATACCAATCTGACGAAATAAAAAGGGTTTTTATTGGTCTCTTAAAATGACCTAAATAGTTTATTTACTAAATAGATATAAACAGGTTAGAAACCTAATGCACGTATTATTTTATATATAAAAGGCCCTAAATTACTACCTTGAGGTACGCCAGATGTTACTGAAAACGGTTCTGTGTGCATGTTTCTGTAAAATACTATTTTTCTTCTGTTACACAAATATGAATGAAAGAAATTAATCAAGTTACAAGAAAAACCAAATCTGCCAAGTTTATATAAAATAATTTGATGATCTACTTTATCAAAAGCCTTACTGAACATACATTGTCTAATTAAAAAAAAATTAAAAATGTTTAATGTCTTAACACTTAGAACGTTTATAATATTTGTAATTCTTGAATATTTTTCGTTCAAAATTAAATGTTAATTATTCATAAAAAAAAAATTGTGTATAAATTCTTTTATATTCATTGTAAATATGTTTCAATTAATAAAATTTTAATTTTGGTAGAAATCTGCAGGTTCTATTATTTTGTGTATACAAAATACTTACAAGTTGTTTTTTTTTATATATTATTTAATAATAATAATATATTTTAATTTATTTATAAAATTTACTTTTTTTTTTATACTTTTCGAAATCATCCAAATATAAACAAAAAAAAACAAAAATATAGTCACCCCTGATCAATTTTATTTCAATATATTCTAGTGTTACTGTAATACACTTACCAAAATCCTTGTTAGTCAATTCAGGTATCAATTGCAGCAACCAACCGACCTTCTCGGCTTGAAACAATTTCAATCCGGCGTGCAACAACTTCTTACTAGCCTTGTAGTATACCGTATCGACGTGATTGTACTCCATGGCATTCGTGCACATCAACTTAAAATCGTTCACGAAATCTTGCATATCCCCATACAGGTTTTCGTCGATTTTCTGCTTCATCGTACTCAAATCCATGGGCTTCGTAATGATCGTTGAGTAACCGGGTGCGATATTATCTGTTACGGGCCAGGCGAAGAACTGATTCGGGTCTCGCTTCTCAATGGCCTTATGCAAATGATCCAGCATCCTTTGCAATGGTAATCGTTCTTGCCTTTGCCTTAATACGCAAGTGCGAGGCTCGCGAGTACCCGGACTACCGACATTAGCCAACTGCAACATATTAATTAAATAAATATAATAATGTCAATAAATACGACTTACCTCTGAGTGCAAATCATCCTTCTCCTGCCGCTCCTCATCCACATCTCCTCCAGGCTCCTCTTTACGCCTCTTCTTATCCTTGTGATGATGTTTATGCTTCTTCTCCCGGTCCTTATTCTTATCTTTCTTCTTTTTCTTTTTTTTACTCTTTTTGTGGTGCGAACGCAACGCTTCTTGACCGTCCGGTGCAACTCCTGACGGATAAGGCCATTCGGTGTTATGCTCTGGAGTATTTTGACTGCCCACCTTTAATATCAGCTTCAGACCGGGAGGCCTATCGTTCGAACCTTCGCGTTCGCGTTTCTCAGATCTGTGCTTCTTATGTTTCTTCGTGGAAGGTGGCAGCTCTGCTTCCGACATGCTTTGTTTATAATGATTTATACCTCACTAGAGCATGGATAATCATACAAACAACAACAGTCAAGTCAACGAATAATAAAATACTTTTGTTTGAGGTTATGTTTGTTTCGCAGCGGTTTTTATCGAATGATGATGAACTGCGTTCAACCGCAACATCCGGAGAGCAGTCAACGACTATTCGACCCCTATTAATGATTGAGATAAAGAATTTACCGATAACATGAATATTCTGGCTTGTTATTTGAACGATTAACATTGCAGATAAAATATTAAGAGCATTTCTTCTGTATTTCAAATTTATTTTTATCCCACGGACGATCGCTTGGCATGAAAGGTTGAACGCGCTTAAATCCACCTCTTCAATTATAATAACCGTAAACATTTTAAATTTCTGACTTTTTAAATTTCTTATAATGTATTCAATTATATCATGTGTTCATTTAATCCTGAAAAGTACATGATTAGTGACTGAAAGACTTTTCGGAAATTTAATATTGTATGTATTTTAATATCGACGTGGTATAAAATCTTATTTAATTTTACATACAAATAAAATAGTAGCTTTGACAACTAGAGCAGCCGAGCAGTATTCATTCATCGAAAGGACAAGGCAAGAAAATGATCGTACATGTACTATCGCTAACATTAATAATAGGTAATAGCCTTGTTTATATATCTTATAGTTATTCAACCGAGCTGCGTAAGGTGCTGATATCTGGCGGCGATAGTATAAAAGTACTGATGAATGAAATTAAATACCGCCAAATATTCATTGGAATGCGAGCTATGTTGGTTACAGATTCTGAAATAAACTTGGCAGTTAATAACAAAGTAAAACCAATCAAAATTAAGAAATTACAATGCAACATTATTAAAAAAAATTAATGGGCACCCCAAACCTGACACGCCATCTGAACGCCATCCAAAGGTACTTCAAACCGGTTGAATAACTAGATATATATAAACAAAGGTAATAGAAAATAGAACAATTATATCAAATATTAGCCATCCTTCCATTGTATTCCATGATTATGTGATGACTATGAATTTGGCTCTAAATTTTAATGATTCTATGTCCGTACATAGTAACAATGGAGTAAACTAAACAGACCTTAGATTATTTTATAAATTTATCATGAGGAAAAACCAAACACGAAGTACATATTCACGTACGATTCAGGCTTTCGATAATTCTGTCACCATGGAAATGGAGTGGTGGCAGCCATTTTGAAGGTGGCTTGTCAAACACTTCGGTGTTCCTGAAAACCTTTCTACATTCCGGAACGTAATATAGGCAATTAATGTGCAAATTAGAAAAAATACTGTAAAAAATGTGTGCCACAATGACATGTAATGCTCGTACTTTGAATCTCTCGCCGCTCGAGATTCAAACTCGTGCTCGCATTACATAAACGTCGTTGTGACACTTGTGTTTTAAAATACTATAATAAATTACAAATATTCTCCAAATTGAATTTGGATAATGACCAACCTTCAAAATAGCTGCCTTCGTGCTTTTGTTCTCCCCACTCTATTTTTATATCTGTTTTATACATAATAACGTGGAGGTTATGGAATTTAATTTTTAGAAAATATAAATAACAACAGTAAGACTAATAGCTTTAAATAATTTCATGACCTTAGCTGTTGATGTTCGTTTGTTTAACGCAGCCAAAACAAACCTGTCCCGACAACTTTTCTTCCTTGGCTTTTTCATCATTGTGGTCACGTGATTTTCGGAATAAAATAAAGACACTGTATATATAAATATAAATAATAGACAAATTTAGGTACATATATATATATTTTTATTCGTTTATTTATAAAGGACATCTTAAATAATTAATTATTCAATATTAATTGGTTTAATTAATCACATTCATAAAATAATTATTCAAGTATAGCTCGACCAACTTAGTACGCCGGTATTCCTACGACATTTACAAAAATGGACGTTTCATTCTTTAAATTACTGACTTACAACTGATTGCACTTTTGTTCACCCAAACGTTTCACCGTCTATACCGAATTGGATGAGTTATACTCACATTATAATAAGAGTATTGACAAGACCCAAGTGACACACGATTATACAAACGAATATTCGCCCAATATAAAGGTAATATGTGTGTTTTGTTTTTTTTTTTTTTTACAGTAAGTACATATAGGAAATCAAAATTATATAAAATATTGTAAATAAAAAGTTTTCTTTTAAACGGTTAAATAACATTTATATTATATTAGAATGTTAGACACGTCAGTGTTGTATTTATTTCTTCTTTTTTGTTTTTTTTATAATGTCAAATGCTGTCAAATAACAAATGTTTAAATAAAGAGTATTTTCCGTTATATAAGTACATGTTGGCTGTACATAATATGTTAAGATTAAATATAATATGGAGACGCCTAAAATAGGGTATTTTTTTTTTATTTTTTTAATATTTTATACAGGCTGTTCAAAGTTATCGACACCCTATACTTTGTTAACATTGTAGTTACGATGTTGGTTAAACTATCAAAGATGTAGCGTTTTTTTTTTACGCTGATTACAATCGCATAATTAGAAAAATAATTGAAAATCGCGTTTACGAGATATAGTAGACAACTTTATTCTTTTAAATGGATCAGAACTGTATATTTTGCCACCAATTGATAGAAAACCAGTTTTTGCACGCAATATTGTTGTAATAGTATGACCCCTGTACATAAGAAATATTTGGAAATATATATAAATGATATATTAGAAACTGTATATAAAATAAATATTTAAAAAATTATATTAAATCAATATTATAAAACAATATGTATGATATATGTATATATATAAAAAAAAAAATATATTAATTTAATATTTTTTGTGCCACTTGGGAAATAATATAATTATTGGGCTGTATTGCCGTGTTTCAATTAATAAATGCTTTGTATATTAGCTGGAGATTAGACCAGTTTCCGATAAGTACATATTAACTATTTCTGGAAGGTAATTGGCCCAAAGAAACGAACTTAGTAAGGCTATTTATTTAGTTTATAAATTTAGAATTTCTAACTTTTAACCATCAGTCTTTTCCAGTTTAACTAAAAACGAATTAGATGTTTGAATGATAGATATATGTGGACTTTTCGCATTAACAATTAAGAGTGTTTAAGTATAGTCGGCGTCAGGATACTTTAAAATGACCTGAATTCGTACTAATCGGGTTATAAGGGTTGGCTATTGTGCGTATATGTGAAGTAGAATCGTTTACAGCAGGGTTGATAAAAATCACGATTTTTTAAATAAAATCAAAAATCTTAGATTTAAAAAAAAATCATGATTTTTTTGATTACTTTAAATTTTAAATACTGATGCATTATAAAAACGTTTTATTATTTATTTTCATAAAAAAGTACGGATAAAATACTGACAAGAATCTGAAATTGGTAAAAAGCGGAGACGTTTTGCGGTTTTGTTTCGGCAAAATAGCAATCCTGAACCAATCCGCGAACATGTTGAAACTTGTAACTCGCGCTAGCCGGCTGCACCGTATAAAAGTCGGATGCCGCGCCGCAATTATCACAGTTACTCTTTCGATCTGAACGAGTCAAAGTAAACGTGTACGCGCGAAAATGACAAGTAGAGGTAGAAAAGAAGATAGTATTTTGTTAAACAAACTATTGTTGGCAAACTTGGGTGTCGCGCTATCTGTAAAAAATGCGGTAAAAATATGCAAGGGTTGATCGAGAGACTTAAAACCCACTGGGAAAGTTGTAAAAATAAAAATTGTTTAAATAATGGTGATGATGAAAGTAAAAATATAAATGAATCTCAACCGACAAAGCAAGGAAAAGAAAATGAAGAAACTCCAACTGCACAGCATATAAAAAAAACAAAAATTTAATAAAAGTGGGAGTTTGAGTGGCTCTAGTACTTTCGATTTTGATGCCGGTTGCAGTAGGAATAGCGACGTTTTAAGGTCATTTGTTGTTAGAACAAATCACGACACGAAAAAAGAATTGGACAAGCAGTTAGCTAGGGCTATTTTTGCAACAAACTGTAGCTTCAGGTCAATTGAATATAAAGAAGTTCGAAAAGCAATTGAAATGCTAAGGCCGGGATATGTTCCACCTTCTAGGTTCCAGCTATCATCGGTTCTTGTAGATAAAATATTTGAAGAGGAGAAATCAAAATATTGTAAAGATCTATCAGGCAAGTCAGTTTGTATGTCTCTTGATGGATGGTCAAATATTCATAATGAACCAATAATTTGTGTCGTGTTGACAGCCGATGATAGAAATAGTTTCTTGTTCGAAAGTATAGATACATCAGGGCACCCACATACATCTGATTATCTTACAGATATCGCTGTAAATGTAATAAATAAGTGTGACACTGAGTATAATTGCAAAGTAACTAGCATTGTCACAGACAATGCGGCTAATATGAGTAGTATGAGAAAAAAAAACTATCAGAGCTACTGAATTTGAAATATCCCATTATAACTTATGGATGTTCTGCTCATATACTGAATTTGTTTTCCAAGGATTTAGAGATTAAACAAATAAAAGAACATGTACTCCAAATTATAAAATATTTTCGCAATACACATTTACCTAATGCTTGGTATAAACAAAAAGGAGGGAAAAAATTAGTACTACCTCACGATGTTCGATGGAATACACTCGCTGACTGTTTTGAAACATATGTCAGTGAATGGTCGAAGTTATTACAAATTTGTGAAGAGCATGAAGGTGACATTGATCCTGTGATTTTTAAAAAAGTTTCGAATATTCAAATCAAAAGTATGGCCGAAGACTTTTTAAAATTATTGAAACCAACTTCTGTGACACTTGACAGAATTCAGCAGAAACGTGTGCCTGTTTATCTTATACGGTTGAGGAATGGAAAAAATTAGAAGCAGTATTTACAAGTTTTGAATCAACTGAAACAATCATAAAACAAAAGTTTATTAAGAGATATGAACAAGCCACGACACCTTTTCACTTTTTAGCATATTTGCTGGATCCTACTACAAATAAAAATGAATACCCGTTGTCACCTCAAGAAAAAAAATCATCTGTAGAAATAGTTTCCAAATATTATTCTGGCACTGGATTATTACCATTACTCATTAAGTTGGAAGTCAGATTCGGTTCCACGAAATAATGTTTTCGCAAGAAATAATACAAAATGTAAATGCAGTACAATGGTGGAGATCTCAGAAGAACGTTCCAGAGATTAATCAAGCATTGGATATCATTGTTCCGATTTTGTGTGCAAGCGCTTCTTCTGCAGATGTCGAAAGAACTTTTTCATCATATGGGCTTGTCCATTCAGAATTAAGAAATAGATTGGGTAATGAAAAAGCATCTAAATTAGTGCTTCTTTTTAAACATTATAATACAACATAAGATCAAAAATAGTATTTTTTATACTTCTGTTCAACTAGTTAATCTTTTGAGGAATTTTTTAAATTTTAGTTTTGCAAAACGTGTATTTTTTATTAATATGAAACATATAGTTTTCTTATGTTTATTTATTTTTTCTTTGTATTTGGAAATATTTTATGTATTGTGTTACTAAATAAATGTATTTTTGTAATTTTGTAATGTTTTTTCTGCTTAAAACATTTATTATATAATAAAAAATAAAAACTATAAGAAACTACTATAAGAAAAGATCATGATTTTTTTTAATAAAAAAACCACCTTGATTTAAATCATGATTTAAATTCTGATTTTATTCAAATAATTTAAATCATCTCAACCCTGGTTTACACAATACTGTAATTTTTCGAAATAAAGGCTTACGGGTTTTAATCATGTTTAATTATATTGACTATATTATTTAATTGTTTAAAACAGCACCTGTAAATTTTACAGATACTGTAAACGTTTGATAACCCTTATAATCCGATTAGTACAAATTGAGATTATTTTAAAATATGGTGACGGCGAATAAACTTGAGAGCGTTTTAGATGGGAAAAAATTATAATGAAACGGTACGGTAAAAATGCAGGTAATTTCCACACAGTAAGTATATCGTTTTTCTGGTGCAGATACTTCCAGAAACGCCTAATATGGACGCTAAATGCGATAATAATAAATATGGCAAGTATAAAAAGATAATTAATAAATGCCAGCAGTAATCTTGAGCAACTCTAATAGAAAAAATAATAAGTATACATAAACAGTTTCAAGTGATAAGATATGAAGATATGCCGTAGAAAAATGTACATACCAACATATCAATTGTTCACAATCTCGATAATTTAAAAATATATACTATCGTTATTAATTACTATAAAATACTATGCATTCTCTAAATGTCCCGCCACCCAAATAACAACGGAAAATATAAATCTTATCGCTACAATTAAAAAGTTAAATTAGGCGCGTTTCGATCGTTTTTTTGTACTCGTCCCTAAGAAAAGATTAAAAAAAAAAGAGATAGATATATAAGCCGTATGTATGTACGAATAAAATTAACGAATTAATGTCACATATATGACTAATATCACAATCGTTACATCGAATTCGAATGCGTGTCCCCTAATCGTCTGCTTAATCCGATAATCATAATTTTATACAATATTCAATGTTTTGCTGCTGAGAAGTTGGCGACAATTAAAAACGAAAAACAAAAAAAAAACGGTTACAAACCGATTATCGACTAATATATACATATATAATAAGTACAGATCGGTTGCAAATCGATGATGTGCCGTATTTAATAATCGTTAAATTAATCGACTAAAGAATTTTAAGTACGCGAGTGTCAGTCTGACGGATTTAATTCTCCGTCGAATTAGAAGCAGTGCGATTTTCCAATATATCCTTTAGTTTTCGATAACTGTTCAGTCTGCATAGGCCGTACTCCTGTAAGGATTAGTATTAAATAGAATTATTATTTGTTTATCTTATGGATGATTCTAAAACTACAGGAATGTTATTCCTCGGATAACAGTTCAACATTAAATGTAGTAATATAGCATTTATTAATAATAATAATAATAATATACCTGTATTTTCCGTACTCACAAAAGTAATTGCATAACCTCATTAACAAAGAGTAGGAAAAAGGGCGGAGTTCAGTTACTGCTACAAATAGCAGCATCTGTTCTTCCACTCAACCCATAGATAATTAACATGGATACAACAAATAACCTGAAACTAAATTAAACGTAGAAAATAATGTAAATAGAGGTAAAGGGGGAGATGGGGGGGGGGGGGGGGGGGGGGTTTAGCCGGTCCACTGAGTTGGGGCGTAATCCGTCATTTAACGACTAATTTGCTGGTTGGGTGAAGGGCCGCGGCTTTCTAGTTGTAAATAATAAACTTCTTTATTCGATAAATGATAAAATCATTACTGTTTTGTTATAATGTGAAATTTTGAAAATTCTGTTTTATATAAAGATTGCAAAAATGTAAAATGTTTTTAAATTTTAGATTTCTAAAAACTATGGTTTAATTATAAAGTTAAATTACATATATAATTTAGTAAAATATTGTGTACCTATTTATCATTAACTGCATTTTTATGTTTATAAATTTGGATTATTTCAAGTATATTACGTGCTTTCAAATTTTGTTCTTGATTTAGAAGAGTTGTCAAAACCAAACGAATGATTTTGAGTTATTTCATGTTT
The DNA here is from genome assembly GCA_949128085.1 of Cetonia aurata. NCBI lineage: Eukaryota > Metazoa > Arthropoda > Insecta > Coleoptera > Scarabaeidae > Cetonia > Cetonia aurata. The sequence goes on along the minus strand of OX421889.1, from coordinate 34,485,279 downwards.
CTTTAGTGCTGTAAGATTTTTGTTGTATTTACGTCCTTTCATTCTGTTTTCGACATATTCCATGGTTTTACCAATATATACACCATTACAATTTTATATAAAATGTGAGACGTTTTGTTTCTGCAATTTTTGATCTCAATTTTGGAAAGGAATTTTTATATATTTTGTTATTGTTTGATTATTTTTCGAATATGTTATTTGATTTATTATAAAGAATTATTTGAATATTTTATTTATAATATAATTTGGGTAATTATTTTGTTTTAAAAAATCTGTTGCTTTATTAATAGCAAAAAAAAAGAGGTGTTATTGTTAGCTTAGCTGACCGAGGAATAACTCTAACATGTCCAATTTTTCGGTGCGGTGTTGCCAAATTTATAAACATAATAATTTAGTTTTCAAATTTCATATTAATGCAAAATAATGATTTTATCTTTTGTCAAACAAACAAGTTTATTTACAATTTTTTCCAATATTTTATAATTTGATGAAAAAACCGAAACATCGTATTCCTAAAGTTTTATTTATATGATTATTATTAAGTGACCAAAAGAACCAAGAATAAAGTCTAAATAAATCAATAAATACGCTTACTTTATTCAATTTCAAAAACTTAATCAAACAGAAGATGTACCACTTAAATTTTCCAAATCTTTTCTTATCAAAACATTTATATATGTATTTTGATATTTTTGATATTGAAATAATAACAAATATATAGATTTATATATGTATAATTATTAAAAATAAAATTAAAATTATTGTATCATATTTTGACATATAAATAAATAAGCTGGCTATTGTTATATTAATCATAAGAAGATAAAATTCTGAAAAAATAGTATATTATTATCAATTAAGGTTGTGTCTGAGAGATGAGTGACTTTTAAATACATTCAAATTCAATTTGGAAAGTTGTTGATGATTAAATATAATTTGTGAATTTAATGAGTGAAATCCTATTTATTACTATTACTAACGGCTCGTGTTGGAATTTTCACCCTCGTATACACTCATTAAAGAATATACTGTTTTTTTTTTTATGAAAATCATTATTTTTATCCGAGAAAAGCGCCCGTAGTTTTAGAACCGCTCTATTCTATCACATTACCCAATATCCGAATGGTATAACGGATGTTTCGGCGTTCACGATACTCCACAGGGCCCAGAAAACGTGCGACACCATCGTGAACGCCTCCACCTCGGCCAAGACCTTGCGCGGATTCTCCTTGCTGCCCATTTCGCGCAGGTAGACTTTCACGAATCGCATTCGTTCCTCTTCGGTGGGATAATCGTCCGGACACTCGGCAAAGAACGGATACTCCTCCGCCGCGTTATTGTACGTCCATTCGATGAAGTGATTCGCCAGATCGTACGATCTGTAATTGTACGAACAGTATTCGAAATCTGTCGGGAGAGAACAGAAAAAGGAGCGGAATCAGTTTCGTGTCCGTCTCGTATTATATCGGCAGTTTGTTTGTTGTATCATGATTTTTCCCTGATGAGAATGCGAAAGAGAGTTTCCGGCATCCCCCTTACAAACGCACTAACGATCTACCCTGTATGTACTACGATCTGTGAATTAGATTAGGATTAAAACAATTCGTAGTCGACCGGAATAGATGTGAGTTTGAATCGTGATTAAAAGGGCCAATTTGGATGTCGCCTCGAGCGCCCGCCCTCTCTTAGCTGAAATTCGTATCGATACTTACCTATCAGGACCAGTTTTGTATCGTCGTTGTTATTATCATTTACGTCTTGCCTAATGAGAATATTTCCCTCCTGCATGTCGTTGTGACAGAAGACGACCGGGCAACGTTCGGCCTCCACCCGTGCTCGCAGCCACTGGACCTCCTCTCGCAGATTGAACGAGGCTATGTCTTTCGCGCAATCTGGTAAATCCCCGCGTAATTTTTTCTCCGCGGTCTTCAGCCATCGATCGATGGTGTCCCACAACCAACCGGGTTCCTTATGTAACGGCACCTAAATACACAAAAACGATTTTTCATTTTTACTTACTAAGGATAATGTAAAAACAAACAGCGTCGCTTGTAACATAAACGGTACCGGAGAAGGTCAAGAATAAAACAGTACGACGTTAAGGCTGCGAAGACCGTGTGTAATAATTAGATTTGGAATTAGTCTATTTGTAATAACGAATGTATGAACTTGTATTCAAAAAGGGAATAAAAACCTTGTGTAAAATAATCACACGACCAGTCTGCTCAAGAACTATATTCAAACTAAAACTCTTTACAATTTCTTTATATCTAGTAATGATTCATATTCTTTGTTGACAATACGCAGGTAGAATTTGGGTCTCGCGCGATATACCTTTGGATCGATGATTCACAATAATATGCAAGGTCATCTTATGCAATAAATGTGATAACAATAATACATAATTAACACTTGCGTCGAAATCAGAGGGGTGCGATTCCTTGGTTAGGGAGTGGGAAAATATTAGGACGCACCCTCGGAGGAATTCTGTGTACTAACAGAGCTCTATTTCAGTCTTCCCATATCTCTCTCTTTTTCATTGTTGCTATGTAAAATAAGCGTCGTTACTATAAACAGCAAACGGTGTAATTGACGCCATTTTTTAATCTCATTTTAATATTTAGGCTTCGTTTTGTGATTTCTTATTGAAATTCGCGAAATTATCGTAAATTAAGTTTGTTTGTACGTCTCAGTTTATCACAGAATGTCGAAATGGAAAATTATTTATTAGGAACTGACTTCCAACTTAAAATATACCAGGTAATACCTATATTAATAAAACATTTTGTAGGCAAACATTTAATATTGTTTGTTTGGATTTTTTAGAGGAACTCTCAAGAAAGAAACCGTTTTCTATGCATTGCAAATTGCGACAGGCGAAGAAATAGGCTTAAATGAGAGATTTTATTGAAGGCTTCGTAGATCTTGGAAAGAAACACCAATTACAATTGGCAGATTACTTATTAGTGTTTCTCTTGTCTAACATTTTAACATAAGTACAACGAACTATATTATTTTTGTTATCTCAATTTCTTTTATTGTAGTCCCAGTATTACATACTTTCAAAAACAGATTAGTTACGATAAAGCAAAATCATCGAAATTGTTAAAAATTTACTTCAGATACTATCATTCCTAGGTTTCCGTGTTGGAATGCTGAAGCCAGCTTTCAGAGTGAGGTTTTCGTGGTTTTCCTTACTCCTTGGCAAATGACGAGGGATGAACACCCTAAAATCGCTTTCAGCGGCGTAATAACAACTACTTTTCTCAGAATTCTCATTTGAGTTTTGAATATTATGTTTATGAGTTACATATGTTACAGTACATACATACAAACTAATATTCTGTATATACAATTTATTTATATTATTTGTGTTTTACAGTTTACGTAATTTATTGCTTCATTTCTTATATTTGCATCTAAAAATGTTGAATTTAAAATGATATAGTTTCCTGCTTTCTTTAATTTAAGTTTTTATTTTACAACAAATGTGTTATTGTAATGGATTGATATGTCATTCACCAATTTATAGAACATATTTATTCTATATATTTAATTTATTGCATTTTTTGTGATATTAATTAGATATTTAAAAAAAATTCGGTTTTTTATTTATACAAATCTAAATATAAATTTAAAGCACCAATTCAAATTGTATGGGCATTCAAATTGCGCGCCATAATTTTAGTACACAGGAACAGCCGGAAGGAGGCGTAAAACGCGGTCCCAGGTTAGCCGGGACCAGCCGGGACAGTCACCATTCTAGTCAGGTTATTCTATGGTCGAAATCCATCGATATATTTCGGTATTTGACGTCCTAACCTTAATCTATTAGACTTCTTTTGTATGAGGTTTTATCCATAGATCTCTTAAACTAATTGACTGCTCATTCATTGTAATTAAATGAAACTATTAACCCTGTGAAACAAAAATATGTATCCATCCTTTTCTTGAATATAAATCTATATTTTTGCAGTTCTATTGACTTGACTGCGCATACACATGAAGTGGCCAACCAGATTTGCTGTTTATTGTGAATGGTTGGCATCTATTTTCGTGCCGAACCGACATTCTGACATGAACTGACAGAAAAATGTCTGACAAGTTTACGTCGACATGTTTGGTACATGAAAGGGATGAAGAACGGCTTTAAAAACCGCTTAAAAAGAGCCTTTAAAAAAGCGATGATCAAGACATGGCGTTGCCGTTCAAATTTACAAACAATATAACTCATTTTTAACTGATTAGAATATATCTAGATTGATACGAACGATTGTAGAGATATTGTTGTTGGCAACGCCCTGTTTTGGACTTTTAATTTTACTTAATAAGCGTGTAAACCGAGACGCATCCTGGCGGCTATTAATTTGGAAACAGCAAGATTTTTCTATTGTAAATGGTTTGTCACTTTGACTATGCTACTGACATATCAATTTTGACAATTAATGTTTCAATTTTATGTCACTATCGGTTAGTAAATTTAAAAGTACCGAGAAATCTAACAGAAGCTCAAAAAATTCGGGCCGTCAGCAATCTGGAAGAAGGTTGGAGCCTGAGGTGCGTTACGGCAAATCTAAATATCTAGTGACTTTAATGTGCGTGTAGTAGAAGATTCGCGATTAACGCGAGAAACGTCGAAGTGGCCCGAGAAATTTCTAGAAATGATCGCGCTAGATAGGGTGCGATGATGCAGCGATTGGGCAGCAGCTAGTTGTTTCGAGATAGCAAAACCGGTCAAATCGAAGAGTCGTACACCGTGATAGGCGAATGAAGATAAATAGTAGATATAATTAGTGAACGTAAATAAATGATTAACTATTTAAATGTTTAATTAGTAATTAGTGTTTAATTGAGTTATTTAGTGAGTGTTTTCTTTGATTCTCTTTTTGATTTTTAAATAGTCATGAGCCTGTAAATAGATCAATTTAATTTATCGCCCCGATAACGTTTTAATTATCGAAAAACTTTACAATAACAGAAAACATAATTAACTAATTATATTTGTCAATATTTGTATGGAAGGAAAAATCTCACCATCGCAATCTGCATTACCGATTTTAGCCCACCCTTAAATACCGACGAAGTGAAGGAAGCAATAAACGCTTCGTGCTGATAGCAAGATTCAAGAAGCAACAGAAAGAAGGCTAGAAAAATGTCTAACTATAAAAACAGTTATGTAAACGCTACGTAGAAACAATAAAGCAATTCAGTTGTTTACCTCGACGACGGTAATTCCGCGTACTTAATAAAATAAATTTCCCAATGCATACCGCGATTACACAAACACAATATTAATTATTTTAATTAGCTACTGCGCAATTCGCTCGCGAATGGCAACATACAATTATGGAACAGACCGGAGACAAACAACCCGTTCGCGGTTTCGTACGTGACTCATATGTTTTCGTCTTTTCACCGTTTCCGCGAAACTCACCTCCATCCCGTGAATGGCGGCCATCTTCTTGGCTATCAGGACGGATAGGTCGGCATCGGACAGTTCCCTTCTGAAGAGGGGTCTGGCGTCGATGTACTGTTCGATTCTACCCCCTGGAAACAAACCGTATAATTTTGGACCCAAACCCCTTTCGGAAAGCAATGTAAAGATGACACTTTCTGTTAGAAGATGCTCCATGTCCCTGTCCCCGTGCGTTTGACCGTAAATCCGGATCAGTACGTTGTTCGGGGGCTCGGGCTCCCAAATTCTTTTGCCCACATTAGTCACCGTAGAGGGAACTGGTTTAGCCAAAGTTTCCGGCAGTGCGATGTAATAGAGGAGATTGGAGAGTCCGCCACTGTCACAGAATATTTATTCATTGTATATTTTATATACACAATTATATAATTTATATCTCTTTGAATTTTTATATATTAGCCAATTCTTTTTTATTAATGATTAAATTTTATTTGTGGAATTATGGCTTCAAATAAAACAAAATTTCTTATTTAAAAAAACGTTTCGAAATTTATTGTCTTTTTCAAGTTTTTTTCAATATTTTTAAATGTTTAGTAATGTCATATAGTTTTTAAAATGTTATGTTTTGATAAACAACTTATAATTGTGAAAAAATAAACAAACATTTAATTAAAATTACTGTGGCAGAAGAAAAAATGGAAACTTGAAATATTTCGAACTTTTAACCCTTCATTAGTCGCGCTTAGGCCCAGCGGACCTATGCCTGTGCATTTCTTATATGTCGCAAGCAGAGGCGCCTAATGAAGGGTTAATACGTTAAGTTGTAACAGTAATTATAATAAAATTTTTCCATAGCTTTCCACATTTTCCCAACTCAATAATAATAATAATAATAGATTTTACATTCAACATTACATAATCCGAAGAAGAGAGCGATTACAGCACCAATTGTGCATCTTACTTATCATAATTTCAGCAGCACAAGCATTATCCTTTTCATTAGCAACATTAAGTAAATTTGTGTCATCTGCATAACAAATGATCAAACAATAATTGCACAAAAAATTGACAATATCATCCAAAAACAAAGAAAATAAAGTCGTCCCTAAAACTAATCCTTGGGGCACCCCAAAGCAGTTGGGTATAAGTAAAAACCTGACCGTTTGTTTTTCGTATTTAAATTGTTAATTGATATCTTCACAAATTGTATTCTATTGCTCAGAAAAGATTTTAACCAGTCGCAAACTTCACCCGGTAATCCTATAGAATTCAGTTTATTAATTAGTAATTGACGATTGACACAATCGAAAGCTTTCGTCAAGTCACAGATAACACCGATTGGAACTAATTTTTCTTCGATATTATTTATTATAGTGCTCTGTATGTCTAATAATGCAGAAATTTTTGTTTTTCCGATTCTAAATCCATGTTGCGAGTGAGATAATGAATCAAATTTATCTAAAAAACTGTTGATTCTATTTAATATCACATAATTTAAATAATTTGGAAAAAGATGACGCTATAGATATTGGCCTATAATTTGATAAACTATTGTCCCATTTCTTATATATTAATCAACTAAATATGTAATAGGTTGCTCAATATTTTAATTAATACTCCCATAGATAATAATATTGTACCACCCTGTAAAGATGTACTATATTTGCCCCATAAATATATATTATATAGGCCAACGTGATAAGATAATAGGCCAGCAAATATGTAGATACAAAAATTTGTGTGTGATAATAACGTTCTGATTTTACAAACAATACGGATATAAGAATATTGTTAGTAGAGACTTACCTTACGTGCTTGAAAACAATATTTTCTGAGCTGACACTTTTCCATGACCCATTCAGGTAATCCTTGCAGATTCTGGCAGCTAGCTCCTTCATTTCCCTACTATCAGGTCCCATCTGTTTACATATCAAATTTATCCAATTAGAAAATTTCTTCTTAGCTTGCATATTTTGCTACGATCGCTAAATTTATTTCCGAAAAGACAATGGTACAAAGAATTTAAGATACTAGTCGGTAGTATTGGGGGTGGTTATCTTAGTTTCTTTTTTCTTCGTTTTAAGGAAAATTCAACAATCGATATTGCAACGCAGTCGCATACCTGCCGTAATATATTAACGTAGATTAGTTAAATATTCGCTTACCTTGAGATTTTGTAACAAAGCCATGGTTTTAAGGTTTTAAATACTTTATATATGAAACACACGAAGGCGAACAAAGTTTCACTCGTAAAATATACGACCTATAAAGTAAAATTTATTGATCTGCAGCCTATATGATATACTTATACTGCGAAAGATTTGAATTTTACGTGGAATAGTTCACTGTAAATTGTTAGTCACTATAGCGCAAAAGCGAATGATGTGTACGTTAAACCCCGACTCGTATTCAAGTATGTACTCGTCGCACGCTACCCACACCACAGCGAATAAAATTATGTGGCTTTTATTTTTTAGAATGTGGTGCGATCATCAGAAAGTATGTATGTAAGTACCTCGGTACATCAACACATTAACATGCATTATATACATGGTTTACATAAATAAAATAAACGCGATAAAGTCATAGTTGGTGGAAATAGTTTTGTTTTGATAGCGAGGGTTCAAGGTGCACACAGACCGATAACGTATAACGTAAAAGTAAAAGCTAATTTTATAACAACCAAGGTATCTGTAGACGCATTTACACCAATGCGTATGTTATCTGTAATATTAACGGATTAATTTTATGATAAAATATGAGCTCGTATACAAATAAAGACGCTAAAATCGCTAAGACAGAAATTTCTTTTTTAAATACGAATCAGAAATCTTAATGGCAGTGACATCTTTCGCCAAGACAGTTAACTAGTAATTATGTAATTCAAAATTTGTCCTAACATGGCGCTGTATTGTTGAATTATTAAAGGAAACCGATTTAACCGATATCAATTTGACATTACCGATAGCTACATTACCATACATTGCTAAAGCTCCTTTTACACCTTGTGACTCCCGAAATATTTTTTGCAAAAATGTCATTTAATTGAAGTGTTTAGAAGTTCAACAGAAAGTCTCCTAGATGGCGCGCTGCGTAAATAGGAATTTACATTGGTGTCGTGCACTATCTTGGAGACATCCTGTTGTACTTCCAAACGATAATATCAATCAAATAGATATAATTAAATAAATAACTACGTTGTAAGATTTACATTTTATTCGTTTATTTAAAACTATATTACTTGTTTCCATAATAATGCACTATTTTCGCCTATGGGTAATAGAGGGTAATAGTTAATGAATAAGTTTGGTAGGAATTAATTAATAATAAAGAAGTTGTTTATAAAAATAATTTATTTCTTCATCGTGTATCAAAAATAAAATAAAACGTGCACAGGCGAAGTCTTGTAATAAATATTATAGTCTTAGATTATACGTATGTACAATGTGATATGTATAAATTATTGTTTGCTTTCCGTTTATTCCATTCTCATCGAACAACGTTCCATATTATCGCAATTCCCATCAGAGTGATATAAGTGATCAGCGCTATGAATTGCAGTATCCTCTCGGTTCTATTCAACGATATATTCCTTAGGATCAGCACGCCCACCAATAATCCGGCTAGGCCTCCGCAGAAATGCGCCGTATGTCCGATGTTAAGGTCGGGCGAATAGAAAACGTGCAACAGGTCGGCCAACGTGAACGTCAAGAAAACTGTCAGGTTGGATAAAGGGTAACGCATCTCTTTCCAATTCTACGTGTCAGAAAATTGAAAAGAATCGTATAGATACAGCGTCCGATAATCTATATTCGTTAGTGTTGAGAACGGAAGCTTCACCGACATTCAGGGTAGATCGTTCGTTTCATGATACGGCTTTAAGCGGTATATTTTAGTCATTATCAATGTGATGAACTCATATCTGTACTTTTATATTACTTTTTTTTGGCTCGAGGACGCTGAATCGAAAAAAATAACACGGATTTGTACAGGATGATGAATGAATCATATATGTTAACATCACATTCACTTATTGCAAAATTCATATTATTGCATAGTTTAATTTTACGACGAGTGAAAGTTACGTTCATCTCAACACTACTATTTACCAGTATTATAGTGGCCACATGGGCAGTGATTAGAGAGTATACACCACCGCTAGCCCCCGCTAATCTATGTGTTGGGTCAAAGACGAAATTCCCCAGAGATCCAGCGAGAACGCCGGACAAATAAATAAGGGAAACTCTCCACCATCGATGGAACACCTCCAAGATACACCCTAACAAGATCTGCACGACCAGGTTCATGCACAGATGGACGTAGCTTAAATAGAAAGAGAAATTTAAGGAGTGACGTTGTCGACTTCTCTTTCTCTCGCTTTTTTTTTTGTACCTACCCAACGTGGACGAACATATAAGTGACGTACCTCCAGCACTGATTACGCCACTTTGGATCGTAGATTAGTGTCTGGGCTATGCGTCCGCTACCATCGACATTTCCGTCTAGGGCAAAGAGTAGGATCTCCACCACAGAAATGATTACCATCGACAAAGGTGGCGGGCAGCAACGCAGCAAGTCGACGTATTTCCTCTGAGCCTCTTCTTCCGAGATGGAGCGACTATATCCGGGCCTCTGCGGTGGTAAAATGAAGTTCACGTACTTGTACAACCACGTGGAGAAGATGTGACGATTTCTGGGGTCGTACACCATGCACGTGAATTCCCTAAAGTCCAACATGCCGTCGCCATTTTTGTCCGCTCTCTCGTAGATGGCGTTCACTACGTGCGGAGGTAGTTTGTGGTCGTTGTTTGTTAGGAAGTCGCGCAGCTCTCTGTTAGAGATGTATCCGTTATCGTTGGAGTCTACCTGAATGATGATTAACTATTTTTTTTCATCGTAAGAATATTATAATACAGAAGAACCTCTATTATCCGAAATACTTTTTGACCGAAATTTTTTCTTGCATTACTTTAGCTGCAGCAGATCGCGAGTAAATAATAGTGAACTAGTAGTAAGAAGCATAACGCAGGCCACGAGAATAAATATTAGAAATTTGCCAAGGATTCTAGGGTTTTATAATTTATTTATGTGTGTTGTAATATATTTTCGATCCCTAAAAATGACATCTTGATTATTATCAAAATCACATAAGAGAACACTTGTTTTGGTTAATAGAGTTCTACTGCAATCGTTTGAGAACACAAATGATTGAATAGAAAAATTGCACATTTTATTATTCTTGGAACAGCCACATATCGAATGTTTGACCTCAATAATAAAATCAATAGCTGGCAAATTTTAATTTAAACAAACTGAAAAATGGAGTGAATCATAAATAAGAATACTCCACCTGAAATTACAAATTATGGAAATAATATAAAAATGGCAAATCAATTACTGAATCTGATTCGTCAGTAACCTTTCCCTGGACTTCCAATTCTTCCTGTTGCACTCCGGTTAAGTCTCTGCCTCCACAAATCAATCTGTTTTGAAAAATATTACGAAAAATATTTCCAATGCACCAGTTTTTCATTTGAGTAATTGTACCGACACTACAAGTATAAATATTAACACAGTGTAATGCAAACGTCTCAATAAATAACTTGTTGCGTTCAGATTTCATTTAATTGTTTTTAATTCATACTTTCTGGCCGTGAGGAAATATAATAATTTGTTATTAGGTTAGAATGAAAATTCGACACTGGTGATCGAATTTTTTCATTCTATTCTTGTTACAGAATATCTACTATACTCCCGGTTTTTGCTGGCAGCTTAAACAACTAGACAAACAGCTTAGACAGGTAGACAAACGGCTTAGACAGGTAGACAGACGGCCTAGATAGCTATCTAGACAGTTTAGATCGGTCTAAACCATTTGTCTGGGGGTCTATCACTTTTTAAATTAATTTTCATATTACACAGGCTGTTCCAAAGGCCCTAAAAGTATCGTTGCTTTGTTCTTTTTTAAATGGAAGCTCCTGTATATTATTGCTTTTTAGATTGTACGATTAAAATAAGTGTCTTCTTTGATAAGGTTTATAATACCTAAACTTTAATTTTTTTTTTTTTTAATAATTTGAATTTTGTGAAAACCTAACCTAGTTTTCATATTTCAAATACTCAAAAAGTATTCAAGTTATGTAATAGTATTTTAAAACACAAGTGTCACAATGACGTTTATGTAATGCGAGACATTCAAAGTACGAGCATTACATGTCATTGTGGCACACGTTTTTTACAGTATTTTTTCTAATTTGCACATTAATCGCCTATATTACGTTCCGGCAAGAGTCCCCCCCACCACGTTAATATCTCATTACAGCACAGTATGCTGTAATAGCCATATCAGCACTGCGTTATCTTTTGTTTTAGCTTTATTACAACATCCAATTAGAAAAACGAAATAGTTGAAATATAATATAATATATATTTTAATTTTTTAAATCATTTACTTTCGTCTCTTTCTGATTTTAATTTACTGTATAATCACCAAAAGGTTTTATTTTAGACGCATTTTAAGACTGTAAATCTTAAAATCTAAAGAAAAATGTACAATCTTTCCATCATTCATGAGGGATTTGAAAACGACGACATTCGACATAAACAATGCGTACCTCTTCGAATAACACCAGTAATTCCCTCTTGGACTGCAGTTCTACGCTGTTCAAACGCTCCACCATCCTGTCTCGCTTCTCATCCGACGTTCAAACGCACAATAAATACCGTCAACATCGATGGAACGTGCGAATAAAAACAACCATTCTCTCACGTAACAGAAGAACATCGCCGTCCGTAAAACAATCGACGTAAGACATTATCAATTATTTATTCATTCATTTATATATCGTTTCTGTCAGCTCGCTCCACTGTCGAGCAACGCGATTATTTTTTTCTTGTATCCTTTTTTCAGATTAGCGCACACTTAACACTTTTTCTCGTGACACAATAAAATCCGTTTTTTCCCGAGTGAGACGATTTCTCTCTTTCTCAGTAAGAACACATCGATGATGAATAAACACTGCGGCCGTCGGAATCGGACGTATCTCATTGATTTAAATCGAAAACTAGTCGCGCGACAAGGTAAACTTGTCCATTCGTCGGTAATGTATATGAGTGTGTCCGTAATAAAAATCTACATTTCCAGTTTCTGTGCATTCCAATCGGTTATTGGCAGATAGGCGCTGGCAATCGTACAATAAATTAGATGTAATACTGCAATTATTAATTGTGAATACTCAGTTTTCTATCGATATATACTGGGTGATTCACTTAAAGCTCCCAACTGCAATATTTCCGATACGGTTGGAAGAATATTTTTGCGTTTCATTTAATACGGTTGTTAGAGGATACGATAATATTTATTTGGTTTTCCTACAATTATTAATTCAGTGTTTAAACGGCATAAAGCAATAAGAAATTATATGACTCTACAACTATCTTTTGTTTTTAATATCACGGACTACTTTTCAAATTAGGCGGGAAATTCTTGTTTCCCGTATGGGCAATTTAAAAGCAGCTTTATCTTTATTTATCTTTACTTCGACAGCGAAGTATTATTAGCATTTACAAGCGATTGAAATTGAATACTTATGTGTGCATACATATATTTTATTTTTTGCACATCTTGAAGTATAGTCTATAATGTTCACGTATTACACTAATTAAAGTTAATTAGTGTTTGCATAAATTGCATATTTAGGCATTTCTATGCATATTTTGCATATTTAAGCTTCTTCTTGTGCTTTCTCTCGCTAAAAATTCCTAATGCAGATCGACAGCCGGCAATTCCCAACACCAAATATTCTTGTTTTTCAAGAATTGCACGTGTATTTTTACTGCTAGCGTGTGAAACGAGGTAAAATACATTTTATTAGTTCCCAAATAAACTCTTTTAAATATTGTGCATACATTCTTGGGCTTGGGCATCATTCAATAATTTTTTATTCAAATAATTATTTGAGTGAAATTTTCATCTGTTATTCTTTATTCCGTATTAAGTTATTGTTGAATACTGAAACTATGGGAAATCATTTGAATGAAGCATTATTTCAATAAAGCCATATTGGAATGATTCTTTCACCAAATAAATCGTTATTCAAATAATTTATTACTGAATAACACCGAAATAAATTTAGATTAGGTATATGCCTACATGTTTGTGCAGGTAATCATATAAAAATTATGGCTAATGTTAGGAAGTGCATCGGTAAGACGACATGCCAGTAGTTATATCCGCCAAAATTCGACATTCCTCTAGATTTACGTGATGTCATTTCTGAAGTCGATAAACAAACCTTCAAACTTATAAAAATTCCACTTATTTTTTCCCACACAACTTTAATCTCTTTAAAAATTGGCGGGCAATATTTAAATAAAATCCGCTGATGTTCGAAAGTGTACCAGTAACACGACATGGCAGTAATAATTAAAGCTCGGATTATATGCACAAGAAAAACAACAAATTATGCGCATTTCTATGCACATATTTTGACAACAATATGCGGAAATTATTGACAAATATGCTCTGCCATATGCGAAATATGCATCAGTAGCACTATTTCAACTTAAAAAAAAAAACATGAAGATAACAGTTTATTTTACATTTTAAGTATCTTACAACATAATGCTCGTACAACATTATTCCTTATTAACAATATACAAAAACTTAGAGGTTCTGTGACGTTATAATACTTAATTATAGTTCAATGTCCTCCACAAATTCCCCATTTAAAATAAGAGAAACTTTTGAAGGAATTTTAAATCCTTGATTTTTCTCCAATACTGAATTTAGCTTTTTAAAAATTATTTCTCCGTTTTCTCTAACAGTAGAGAGTGCTTTGTGACATTTGTTTACTAAATTTACAGAGTCAGTCAAGAGCAGTTCTCTTGATTCTAATGTCAAAATTGTTTCTGATATTATAGAAAAATCTGTTGCAATAAATGCTAATTGATTTGGTATTATATTATTTTCTAAGGTCTTTTTAGCTTCTCTTACAGCATTTGAATCATCAGATAATTCAAAAATAAAGTTTTTAATATTTTGATAATTTTTTAATAAAAAATTGCGGTATTTAGCCATGTACCCCATCTAGTAGTTACTGGTTGTGGTGGTAACGGTAAATCGGCAAACGAGTTCTTGTAAAATTGAACCCGCAATGGCGCTTTTACAAATATCTTTTTTATGTTACTAATTAACTCATTCACAAGAGGGAATTAGTTTCTTACTTCTTCTGCAACTCTATTAATACCGTGAGCCAAACAAGTAGTATGGATTAAATTAGGAAAAAATATTTTTAAATTAACTGAGGCTTTACACATGTAAGCAACAGCATCGGACAACATTAATATTATTTTTTCATGTGTTTATTTTTCAATGAAGGAATTTCAGGTTTACTTTTCACTGAAATTGCCAATCTTTAACATTCAATGGATTTTTTTGGAGAAAATTGGTAATTTGACAAGAATATGCACAAATATGCAATAATTCATGAAATACTTATGCATGAAGTAACAAAAATATGCAGAATATGCATTTTTTTAATAAACTCATATTAATAAACAAACATTAGATACAGCCAAAATACTAAAAATTTGGTTGATATACCTTTAAAAAACGAATATGCATTTTGCATATAATCCGAGCTTGAGTAATAATTATATCCGTCAACATCTTCGACATCCCTCAAGATTTACGAGTTGTCATTTCTGAAGTCGATGCACAAACCCTTAAACTTATAAAAATCGCATTTATTTTTTCTCCCACAACCCCCAATGTTCTTCAAAACTGGCGGGTAATATTTATGTATATAAAAATTGCCGCTAATGTCAGGATGTGTACCAGTATTAATTATATCCGCCGATATCTTGGACATCCTTCAAGATTTACGTATTGTCGTTCTAGAAACCGATAACCAAACTCTCAAACTTATGAAAATCACATTTATTTTTTATTCCACAACTTCCAATGTCCTTAAAAAATGGCGGCTAATATTAATATAAAAGTTTCCGCTAGCGTTAGAAAATGCATCGGTGGGAAAAAACCTCAAACTTATAAGAATTTCCTATAAGTTTGAGGATTTGTTTATGATTTATATAGGTTCTTCATAACTGTTTAGAGAACCGAAACCGTTATCATAACTGTTTTGAACCCCTGTACTTAGGTATTTTTTTTAAATCCAGTTTTACTTCGTACAAACAATCAAACATACACACCTACATAAACAAACTCACACCATCTCTTGTTGTTAGCATAATTTATACCCGAAGGAATTACTCCAATCAGAAAATCATCACAAATGAAGGTAGTTATTTGAATAACAGTAATTATTTGAATGAAAGTGAAAATTATTACTTGAATAAGAATATTTATTTGAATAACAGTAGTTATTTGAATGAGGATGATCATTTGAATAATAAGAATTATTCGAATGATGATTAACTATTTGAATAATGAATAATTATTCGAATGATGAATAATTATTTGAATGAATCCAAATAATTATTTGAATAATGAATGAAATAAATGTTACCGTTCGTTATTGAATAATTGAATAATGAATAAGAAGTTATCTAGTATTTCTGAATAAGAATAACGACGTTATTCATTTATTTTTATTATTAATCTGAATAATTTTTAAAGTTCATGTTCAAATTTCTGCTTTTATTGATCTTAGGTAAATTTTTTTTTATATATATGGCCCAAATTCATACAAACTTCCTGAAAAATCCATGCATATATTTCAGTTTTCCTCTACATATAATCCGGTCTTTAGTTAAAACAGTTTTGCACAAAAATTTGGTCCGGAAGCGATATTTTGATTAAAATATTTCACAATTATAATTCCAATCCAAAAGATAATGGTGCCAACATTTCAAATATAAGTAAACACTGTAGAACATCATCAAGTTTTAATGTGCCACTTACGTGGAATACTCTGCATATCTAACTATAAAACTGAATGTATTTATTTTTTTGCGTGTGTGCATTTTTGATTCTCCGCGTTTTTTATTTATCCGGCAATATTATAACATACAATCATTTGAATTTCCCGCCAAATACGTTGTCCCGTAGTATATACGCTGACCACAGCGCCATCTTTGTCTTTTCCTGTGAAGGTGTAATAATTTCGATTGCGGAATGAACCTGTTCGTATTCTCTAATAACCGTTTCTTACGACACAAAAGAAATCTTAATCCGTTTGTGAAATATTGAGTCTGCGAGTTTTAAGTGAAGCACTCGGTATGTCGTTTAACTTATATCACATCTAACAAATGGTTTTTTTTTTTGCTATTAAAGAGGGGAAGAGAGAATTACATACGTTTTTTTTTTGACGGAAAACTTTCTCTCGCGTTTTTAAACATTAGAAATAATACTCCTCGGGGAAGTAGCTCTTAGCTACCGCGTTCCACGTCACTGCCACCACCATTAGAGTCAGATAGACCGCGATGGCGGTCATTTGCACCGCCTTTTCGACGCGATTCACGCTCAAATTGCGTAGCACTGAGATGCCGACCAACAAACCGGCCAGGGCGCCGAAGAAGTGGGCTGCATACCCGATATGGCCGCCACCCTCTCCCGAGTATCGCAGGAAGAGGGCGTAACCGACGTCCGAAACTGTAACCGCGATAAAAACGAACAGCTGCGCCAACGGGCATGACATGTCCTTCCAGTTCTGAAAAATAAAGGTTGTTAAACCGATTTAAATCGGTGCTAAAAGATCCGCCTTTTTCACTATACAATTTTCAATTTTCTAATAGATTTCTAGCGTGCCTTGGATACGAGACACATGTAGCAAAAAAAAACAACGAAGTGCAAGAAAGCTATTAGAAATTAAAAAAAAAAAAATGTAATATCATACGGAAGAAAATGGAAAAATTAGGCAATAAAATAACAATGGAATCAATTCAGTACTTATATTTCATTATAAAATTGTTTGTTTAAGTAAACATCATAGAATATATAAACGATTTAAGGAAGAGCCGAAGAAAATAGAGAGTCAATATATTAATTTGTGCGCGAAACTGATTGATCGTTAAAAAAAAATTACAAATACCTTACGTAGAAACATTCCAGAAATATTATGATTCCCGTAGAGTAGTTTAAAAATCGGAAAGCACCGATGTATTGATAAATGGAGAGATCTATGTGTTTATTGTAAGAGAAAAAACTAGGCGTTTTCTTTCATGGTGAACAAACCACAGACCTGATAAACCGCCAATGAACCGTATGCGCATCGCTACGGCGCACCATCAAAAGACCAAAGGACATCTCGGAACACAGGCGTCATTATATGCGTCATGTTTCATGTAGCGTCATGCTTAATACGTTAGTTTTCTTTAGGAAGTATTTGCGTTAAGTCACGTTAAGTTTTTTTGCAAGTTGACAAGTGTTACTGATGTTACCTAACCTAGCAGTTTGATTGTTTTATTTACTTTCTTTGCTTTATTCTTTCACGACTGTTTCGAATATTATATATTATTCACCCGATATTTTTGTTTTATGTGTAAGGCTGTGGTGTAAGTATGCATATTATAAAATTAACAATTGCGCTTATATGACAATTAATCCAGGTAGTTTTTCCTAAAGAAAAGCGATGCCATCGTGTCGTGTAAAATCCTGCAGAAGCAATAGTTACAAAGATGACGGAGAACTAACTTTTAATATGTGAGTTGTAGAATAATGCCATAGCTTAAAAATATTCTGAAATTATGATAATAAATACTTAGTGTTTCTATGTGAAATAATTTTTTGTAGAATGCCCAAACATTGTTGTGTGGATTACTGTTACAGGGGGTACCATAATGCAAAAGTAAACGTGCATATGTTTGTTCAATACATTTCCTCCAAAGGATTTTGATAGAACGGGACAGATTAGGCGAATTAAAGAGGGAGTTATTCCAACATTGAATTGAGATAAAGAAAATCTAAAAAAAAGTATATTTTTATTTAGAATCGCTTGATATTCCTGAAAACAAAGGGTAGAGGTAAATAAATGATGTATAACATATATATTTCTTTAAATTTTCTTCACTATTTCTTAGATAAATTAATCTGCCCATCAAAGGAGGTACGATATATTTGCCAGTGCACCGAAAAACAAATTCGTAAAGTAATGGTCCTGACAGGAAACAAGATTCCACAAGAAGAAAACTTCCTAACTTTATGGCGCTGAAAGAATTTTTTTCTTTTCTCTCTTATTAAACCTGAGAACGAATGAAGGTTATGTTACCAGTTCATCATAAGTTTAGAAACAGTATATGGTTCTAAGTTGTCAACAACTTTAATAAAAAAAAACAATGCCATATAAAATACATAGGCTAAAATCTAACATATGCAGAAAAACCCTATTTAATAGATGTATTTTTCTTCCGTCTATTTAAAACTTGAGAATCAAAACGTTGCCCGAGGAAAAAGAAAATAAATAAATGGAAACTTGAAGATTTGTATGATTAGCATGTAATCATAGCAAACATAATAATAATAATAATAAAACCTTTTAAGTTTGGAAACGAACGAAACGTAAAACGATATTAGAAACGTCAGTCAAGGAAGAAGGTCGATTTTCTTTAACACGCAAACTTCTAAAAAATAAATTTACAGTATATGCATTTTCTGTTGGCGAAAATCCCGCCCTCACGCGCATCTTACGTCAGCAGCTCGAACGAACTGGACACTAAAAACTGAACATCGTATTTTGTACAAATCATAAAGATTTTCTTCGGGTTTCTCCATATTTCTTCGGGTGCGTCTCTTTCCATTCAGTACGCCCTCTTGCTATCGCGCATTCGCCAGGTGAAAATGCACGTACTGTACTTTATTGGCTCGATAAAATTATGGAATCGATAAGGTGACATTTCAGAAATCGGGAAGTGGTAATCTTCTGAAAAGATGCGTAAAAATTTTGCAGAATGTCCGTTCCGCTATCATGGAATGGCTGTTTTTATTTTATTTACGTTCGTTTCAGTGTAGCAACATTTGTTTCTTTAACAAAATTAAACATAATCTTCTGTTTTTAATTTTTTAGTCACGTGGTTCGCGCTACTCGGTGCTTTTCCGTTTTAAAACTACTCACTAAAATATTTGGCGACCTCTCATGTATAAAAAATATCACAGCTCGCTGAAGAGGGCTTCTTATTTCGATTTTGAACTTTGTTTAAACATTATAAAGCACTGTGTTGTGTCTGTGTGTATGTTTTTGTGATTGTCAGTTCCTCAAACACGCTGTGGTGGGAAAAATCTGCCTCCGAATATATTGAAGAGGATAGCAAACACCATCAAACTGATATACAACGAGTAGGCGATTCTGCGAACGATTCGCTCGGTGCCCGTAACGGACAGGTTCCGCAGTATCGTGATGCCCACCAGAAGACCTGCTAGGCCGCCGAAAAAGTGCGCCGCATAACCGATATGATCCTCTTCGTTTACGCCCGAATAGCGGGCGTATATCGCCATGCTAACGTCCGTAACGGTTATGACTAGAAACACCAAGAGTTGCGCCAGCGGATAGGTCATCTCTTTCCAATTCTGCGAACACACATCGATTTGTGCCGTCGTTCGATGAAGCGCTGCGCGCATCGAGGCTACACACAGCGCAAACGAAACACACAAAAAAAAGAAGCAGCAAGAAAGACGATTTGTGCGAAGCGGCCACATGCGAATAACAAAAGACGAGTGTGCGTCAATTGAATTGCTTTGCTATTTACCGTTTAGAAACTCCGTCAAGCGTGGACGTCACCTGCTGTCGAGGACAAACAAACAATAGACTTCAGAGAAACAGATTAGGACGAAACGCAATCTAGACACGAAACGAAACGAAACGAAAAGGCAAAGCACGTTCGCTTACCATTATTATGGTGGCGACGTGAGCGGTTATTAGGGCGTAAACGCCACCGCTGGCTCCCGCCAATCGGACGCGCGGGTCTACGACGGATGTACCTAAGGATCCGGCCAAGACGCCCGCGCAATATACCAATAAAACGCGCCAACAACGGTGTACCATCTCTAGGATCGTCCCTAGTAAGATCTGGACGAGCACGTTGACTAGTAAGTGGAAGTACCTGGAGAAAAAGAGTAGTATTAAGGAGATGAACGCTACGTTTTCCAATAATCGCCATTTTGTGTAGCGAAAACCAGCTGATGTGTATCGTACACATTCTTTAAAGGCAATTTGCCCTTACGTTCTCTATCTTTAAATTAAATCATTCATAAATTGATCCTCAAATCGGATAAGTTTGACCATGCATACATATTTTTCAAATGTTCTCGATAGCCATAAAATAAGGTTCCTAAATGCCGCATCGTTTTATCAAAATTTTATGAGCGTAAATTAAACTTGCTTTAAAATAAAAAATAACAAAAGTGGTTAGTCAATTGTATTTGATTACAGAAATATGTTGGTTTGATATAAGATAAATGATGAAATAAACAAATTAAACAAGTAAATAAATTAAACAAACAAGTATTAATTGAATCATAATGATGGTAGTGGATAAAATTGACCTACCACTTTTGCTATTTGTAGTCATTAAATTTAGTCTAGTTTACCATCCCAAAGTTTGAATAAATCGATACGGGACACATTGTATACATATGTTATGTCCTGCCAATATGGAATGTAGTGAATAGAAAAGTTTCTTTCTTTGAATTTGCAAATTTTTTTAATTGTAACATTTAGCAGTAAGTAAGTTTGCTTCAGAAAAGTTAGATATGCACCTCGAACACTTATTGCCCTCACTCCAAATATGCAGTGTTTTAAATTTCTTACTATTGAAAATATAAAAGAGTTCCGTGTTGAGATATGCAATTGCAGACAAGAGTTATTTGCAATTTATTTTTTCAGTACCTATTATCACGATTATGTTCTAAGACAAAAGCAATAAAAATCTAACTAAATGATTTATTAATTTAATTATTAAAGAACATGCGTATGACATTTGGTCGTAACTGTATGCATTTTTGCCTGCTTACACATGGTAGAGATTTGTTAAAAAGAGACTTTTCTGATCGACTATTAATGTAAGTAGATGCATATCTTAAATAATTTTTGCCATGTTGTTATTTCATCTTGTGTGTTTTCGGTTAATTATAGTCAATCAGGGAATCATTGATATTGTATTAATATGTGCACTGTTTAGAGATAAGATCAATTATTATTTTTGTTTAGGAAGATCCATTTTAGTTAATTTGCACTTTGATTTTTTTTTAAGATTTAACTTTTCGGAAATCGGAAACTCATCGGAAATTGACATCAACTTTCTTATTTCAAATGGAATGGTAGGTATAGTTTTCTTTGCACTTTTGAGATCTAAACGTTATTCTAGAGGAACTTTTACTAGTATTACTATTTACTTTAAATTTTAAAATAATACGAAGGCATTGATAATATATGTCGACACGAATGAAGAATTTATTACAGATACATGAGGTTAAGCAGTTATTTACCAACTAATTGCCTTAAAAACATGTGTTCTATTAAAAAATGATTAGAAAACGTATTTTGCAAATGTATTTTTGAAAATTTTGCTTTGCATACTCTTTATTTATCTAGTTAATCCGGCTCTGCTGACAAAATGGGCAAATGGGGTCCTGCATCAAACCTGTGCGCAGAATCGTGTAGTCGTAGATAATTACCACAAAAAATAAAATCGCGACCATAGGGAAATGCATTGAGTGAAACTTCTGTATATTATCTATTCTGTGGTTAAACCACGTGGATAACAATTTAAAGGTTATGTTTAAGTTTTAAAAAGAAAAAACTTCCTGAAGAAACAAATCTTTTTGCTTTGCATACGAAATAGCAATGTTCAATTTTAAAATTAGAGTTCTGTGCAGTTTTTATTTTAGGCTAGAACCTTCAGTTCAAGGTTTTCTTTCTGCACCATCGAATGATTGTACATCAGCCGGTTGATTTAAATAAATTCTTGTTTTTGAAACGTCGCACAGTGGATCGAAAGGCGGTAAAAAGCGGACATTGACTAAAATGGTAATAACTTGCTTAAAAATTAACGTTGATCAACGAAAGAAAATTTTGTCGAATAGGTAAGATTGTATATCATATCGAGTAAAACAATATTGTTGTACCGTCACTACTTGTTTGTGAAAATGAAGCTAAAAGTATATAGCATTTGAGACTGCATAAATCGAAGAAATAGCGTATTTGTTGATATAGATATAAGTTTCGTAGCTGTTTCTGTGTGATGGAACTTATAATGTAGACTACAATATTGTGCAACAGGAAAATATTGTATGTTTAAATGATTGGTGCATAAATTTTTGATAAGTTTTCTATTTCTGTTTTGTTGTTTACTGCGTTTTTTTGTTTGTTTATTTGAGTCATTTCTAATATATGTACATCGCCCTTTATAATTTCTTTATTTATTTAAAATACTTGTATTATTAAAATTGAATGTATGACCTAAGTTTATTGTATGTTTTTTTAGAGCAGTGACATTATTCTGATATTTATGACCTTTTATTCTGTTATGAAGTTGTTGTGATGTTTGTTCTATGTACACACCATTGCAATTGTTACAGGGGATTCTGTATTGTATACTACATGACATTGGTTTTGTAATGGAATACTTTATTTTAATTTTGAAAAACCAAAATTCAAATTATTGTGGTTTTTGTATGCAATTTTTATATAATGTGGGTCAAGTATTTTGTTAGAAAAAAATCAAATGTTAAACTATTTAGATCTTACCTTGATTCGTGAAAATAATAAAATTCTGATAAAATTATATCACAAACCAACATTTTCGGGGCGCTATTTGAATTTTCATTCTGCCCAACCCTTTAGTTATAAAAGAAATGTTATGGCCGCCTTAATTAATAGAGCCATCACATTAACCAATCCAAAATATAGAAAAGAAATATTAAACACAGTAAAAATTAATTTACAAAAAAATAACTATCCGTTACCGTTAATTCAAAAAATCATTAAAAACAAAATACATCAATATTATAACACCAGACAGGTCAATAACACAAAAAACACAAACTCAGGTACTTTCAAGTATATTAGCATCCCATACGTTCCACAATTATCCGAAAAACTTAACAAAATATTTGACCCACATGATATAAAAATTGCACACAAAACTCACAATAATTTGAATGTTGGTTTTTCAAAATTAAAAGATAGTATTCCATTACAAAACCAAAGTCATGTAGTATACAAAATCCCCTGTAACAATTGCAATGGTGTATACATAGGACAAACATCACAACAACTTCATAACAGAATAAAAGGTCATAAATATCAGAATAATCTCACTGCTCTAAAAAAACATACAATAAACTTAGGTCATACATTCAATTTTAATAATACAAGTATGTTAAATAAAGAAAGAAATTATAAAGCGTAAATTATAAATTAATGTTTGTTTATATGGATTTAGTCCAGAACTACCGTCGAATCACCATTTTGAATACCACTTAACCAGTAGGTACATTGATACATTTATGATAATGATATGGATAATCTCCCTGTTTATGTGCACCTATAGTAAAACATAAATTGTATTCATATTAGCCACAATCCAACTAGATGGAGAATAACTCTTAGAATGTGTAGGCGAACCGAAGAAGTCAAACATACCAAGTATATAAACAAGGATACCACATCTTGTTTATCTTCTATTAATCGATTATTATAAGCTAACACAGTACATTTCACAATTCTAACTTAATATTATAAGACAATGTCAACGATACAATAAGTGCAGCGAATATTAAAGAAGTAGTAGCATATTCGATCTCATAATGTAGGTATATGACCGATATTCATAATTATGCTAATTGGTTTATACCATGTTTAATCGGAGAACCAAGAAATTATGAAACATACATCGAATGTTAGTCACTGAAATGGCATAACTTTTTAATATAACAAATTTTTGATAGAAATATTAATTAACATGCATTTATGAGAATGCTAAAAAAGGTGATGCGATGAACAAAACGTCTTTTTTTAAAAATTGCGCGAAGTAGCACCTGAAATCGCTGGAGCAAGTACTAGAAGAATCCTAGATGACAAAACAGTTTTCCTTTTTTTGGGCAAATTTTGGCATTTTTTTAAAAAGCTAATAGAAGTTGAAATTTAGAGTTATAGAACACCATCTTCAAGAAATGGTAATTGTATAGTTAGTTACAAATATGATTTGCTAATATTTTGCCGGTTGAATTACACATAGTTAGTGTTTATTCTGAGAAAATTGCAGTTTGGTATCGTTTCTAATTCCGAAAATTTTAGTAGTTGAAGAGGACGGTCGAAATACACTCTCAGCGTAACATCTAACATATTCTTTCAGACTTGCTTCTGTTCGATATTCCGTCAATCTACTTGTTTGTACTGTGATTTCCATATCTAATGCTTATTTTACTATACACTTGTACACATTTTATTATGATTCTGGAAGATTGGCTTTTTCACGCTATGTCAGATTTTTAACCAACTTCGATCCACTGTGCGTCGGTGGGTTAATAAAAATTCTGTTCTCTTATTTAATAATAAACCTTTCTTTTTAATCAAGTCACAACGAAAGTCTGACATGAAATAATCACGAATTATCTTTGTGGTTAAATTAAAGTTTTAATTCAGCGATAGAGTCTTGTGTTCAATTTAAATCATTTCCACTGAGCTAGTTAAATTTTTGTCTCTTTATTTAAAAGTCTTTTAGATATTTCTTTAACTTATATTTGATTTTATAACGGCGAAATTATGAAACCACGTTGAATACTCACCCCACATGGACGAACATGTACGTAACGAATCTCCACGCCTCCCTGCGTCTGTGCGGATCGTAAAGGAGGGCCCTAGCGACCGGTCCGTCCGCCTCGGTGTATCCCCTAACGGCATCCGCGAAAAACAGCAGGATCTCGATGACGGATATGATGGCCATGCCCAGCGGCGGAGGCCAGCACGAGTACTCGTCCTCATACGGTCCTTCGACCTCGTCTCTGCCTCCATCGATGGAGACTCTTCTAGACGCGGCTCTCAAATGCTGCGGCGGCACCAGGAACTGGATATACCTGTAGCAACGAATTCGGTCCTGTATCTACATTAAACTACGTACATATATCCCACTTCCGTTTAGTTTATACGTTGGTAAAATAAAGAGAAGTTGAATCTTTGTATTTTATATGTGGTGATCAGTGGCGGCTCGTGACGTTTTGTTCAAGGGAGGTTATTGTAACCTTTCTCCATCAATAAATTATATTTTTATAGTTATTATTGTAGCATTGTAAGTGTAGAATAAAAATAGATTAAAATAAAATATAAATTATTGTCTAACAAGAACCACGTAGAGGTGAGAGTGAAATCTTGTCTGGATAGGAAAATGAATGAGGTGATAGGTAAAAAAGTAATAAACACTTAAAAATAAACTCTTCATAAACGTAATAATAAACCAAAAATGAACTCTAAAAACAATAACAATTAAATTAGAAAAGAAAATTGTAGATTCTTTGTTTATATTACAAGCTATACTCAAAACTAAATTTAAGGCATGAGCATGACAATGTACAAAAAGAGCTTGAGGTGCAATTGTTTGTTTCGGTTTGGTTACAAAAACGTAGACATGGCCAACAAAATAATCTTTCCCGTTCAATTGAACCAGTTAACCAACCACATTTAGTGTACCATAATGCATTAAAACCACGATTTTGCCGGTTTCCGTCGTTAAATACTACAAATAAATTAGGCCGTGGGTTCTCAATGTTTTGTACGATGTGTAATTTCGCCTATGTTTACAACAACTAAAAGAATTTCTTACCAACCAGTCGCCAATATCTTGGCAAATTCTAATTTCGTTCATTTTATCCATTTTGTGTGCGTAACCTAACAAAACTCACCCAACGCTTCATAAGTTATTAATACTGGGAGCTGGGAGTCGCATGGGCAGTTGCGTTGCAACGTTTTACGACCGATAACGCACGATAACATGCCAATCGGGTAGGATCTCACCGCGGCGGCAAGCCTCCAATCATACGTATTCGCCGTATAAAGTGCACGTGCACTTACGGAGACACATTGCTTTCAGCCATGGCATTAATCATCGGTGTGGAGCCAAATCTGTGGCTAGCCTCCTAGCTTGCTATTATAGTGCGTACAGTAAAATTTCGCGCATTATTGGAAATTTGTTTGCATTTTTAAATTAAGTAATGAATAAATATACTATTGATTATATATTCTTTTGCAAAATTGCTTTATTTTAGTATATAACCGATGCTTAAACATTATTTTAACATAATAAACGCTACTTATTTTACTAAAAATAATAGGGGAGGCTTAGCCTCCGTAGCCTCGTCTTACGAGCCGCCACTGGTGGTGATGCAGAATTGTTAGATAAGATTACAGAATCAGTTTTTCGCTTCTTCGCAGACAAACCCTTTGAATAGTTAAATCTATGAAATCTTATAACATGTGAAACAAAGGATAAGATGTTAAAAATGTTAATTTTTATAGATAAGGTTAAGTTAGGAACTACACCAGCGTATTTATGAAATAAAACCTTCCACATAGATCGTTGCAAGCAGTACAAAACAAAAAACCCATTTTTATTGATGGGTTAAAAATATACAACAGTTAAAATGTTAAAAAACATAATAAACGATAGTTCTGTAAAGTAAATTCAAACGATTTGTGTATTCACATCAATACAAACGTTTTTTTTTTTTAATGTGAAACATAAACCAATTATTTCATAACAATAGCTCATGCTTTTTATTTTATTATTTTTCATTTCTAAAACATTTTCTATAAAAATATAAAAAAATAACAAGAAATAGGTTTAACTAGATTTTTTGGGGAATCTGCCATACTGTGAATGGAAATGTAGCAAAATTGTAATTATATGAATTAAACACTTATTTATAAATGTTCTGCTTTCTTAAATATATATATATATATATTTAGAACGGTGATGAAGCTTTAACAAAAGAAAAAATTAGCGGAATTAGAAACAGGGCAATTATACAATTTAATTCACTTGTACTAAATAGTACCTCTTGAAATATCTGTCGATTTATGAGATTAGCCACTTTTATCAACTATATTTTTACACAATGATAAATAATTATCTTTTAAAATAGATATTTACACATGTAAAGCATGTATGACTAATGAAAGGGAGCGGTTTATAGTGATATAATTATATCGAACTTAAATAAACATTAATTCAATCTCACGCGAACAACTTTCTCAAAAAGCAAATAATACTAATAATAATACGTCATTTACTTCCTTCTCGGGAACTGGCTTGAATTTCACGCAAACAACTCTCCCAAAAAGCAAATAATATTAACAATAATGCATCATTCACTTACTTCTTGAGAACTGGCTTGAAAAAATGGTGATTCTGTGGATCCAATACCATGTGTATAAACTCCTCTTGATCGAGTCTCCCATCGTCGTTTCTGTCGGCTCTCTCATGGATATTCCGGATGACATGAATAGGCAAGCCGTGTCCATTGCTTTTTAGGAAGTCCCATAATTCTGTATAGCAAACGTAACCATCCTTATCCTGATCTGCCTAAAAACCACGCGCAAGTTACATGTAATTTAAGAGCTTTTGCTCAGCTTTAAACTTACCTGGTGGAATAGCTGTATCAAATCATCTCTCGATCTGTGCAGAGGTATCGATAGGGAGTTGCTACGGTGCCGTGCCATGGCGCGCAACAAAAGAAAATAGGACAAATTAGACCGTTATCTTGAACGAGAGCGCTAGGAGTAATGCTATGGTTCCTTTACCAAATCCGAAATATACATGTCATTTATTACTAATCTATTATGTATATATCGTTTATCGCGATAAGATATGATTCTACCTCACGCCGATATTAAAACGTAGTGAAATTAAACGTTTCAACATTATTAGCACTTACCCATTGTTAATCATACTTGTCGCAAACCAAATATAACCTCACTTCTATTGTATTAAATCAATTCGACAGGTGTTTTTGGGGCTGCCAATTGTCATCTGATGACACACTTAAAAATTCAAAAATTCCCACTTTCACTAATTAATTGTTTGTTTGTATTGGGAGAACAATGACACCAAAATGCGCAACCACGAAGCGGCGAATGATTCCGCGAAAAGAACAACGGGAATTTACCGTTGCGTCGACGATATATGCAATTTAAGAT
Source organism: Cetonia aurata (assembly GCA_949128085.1). Taxonomy (NCBI): domain Eukaryota; kingdom Metazoa; phylum Arthropoda; class Insecta; order Coleoptera; family Scarabaeidae; genus Cetonia; species Cetonia aurata. The sequence goes on along the minus strand of OX421889.1, from coordinate 34,456,719 downwards.
TGAGGTAGATAATTGGATTTGTTTGTCCCATTTTTTTACATGTAATTATACTTTAAGAGTACGAATTAATGAAGTGATCAATGAATCGCTGCTGGATACAGTGAAAACCAGAGAATTGGAAGTGAGAACCTTCCGTTGGCAGCAGAAAGTCTTGGGCAAATGCGAACGGGAATTCTACAGAGATGAGAAAAACTGCCTTACGGATCTAGATAGGGAATATCATGAGGAAGCGATTAAAATACCTGAAAACGAAGAACAAATTTTGTATACATATGTAAACGCGGATGAATTTTCCTTGCGCGAAGAAGTAAGTATTATAAATACAGGTTAAGTTGTTTTTTTTAATATGAACCGTTAATGTGGTGATTTATACGCATCTTAACAGAAAGCGAATGTTTTGCTCAGTCAAAAATACTTATTGGTTCTTTTTGAAAAGGAAAAGTAAGCACTGCAAAATCAATATAAAGAGTGCTATTTCTAGGTTATGTGCGGATTATTTTTGACATTTCTGATTATTGGTACTAAAAAAGTAAAATTACTAAAAGTATAATTTATAAGCAAATTGGGTTAATTTACTTGCGTAAGTTTTTTCTCAGTACAACATGAGCTAATGTTTATAAATAATGTAAATTTTTATCTTTATTATTACGCAGCTGTTTGATACAATATTCTTCTAACTTATTATAGTTTTTGAGACGTTACCTCAGTATTGCCACCACCAACTTGGCTTCTTCGTAATAAAACGTTAGTAATGTTTGTACTAACAAGTAAATCTTTAAATAAGGCGCGAAAACTAAAACATTCAATCACATCAAAGTGTATTTGCAATTGCACTTTTTGCTTTGTATTACTTTCCTTTACGAAATAAAAAGAATAGGCATTTTGGACTCAGCAAAAAATCAGCCAAATCAGAATGTAAAGTGTCATTACTAGAGGAGAGCGTGGTTTAGGCGCTTAGGCAAAAAAAAAAAACGGAAATATTCATGCCCACTTCATAGGCTCTTCGTTCGGGAAAACCCCAATATATTTCAACTGCACGTGTTTATCGGTCGAGTAAGTCTGATTCTTATCACCCCAGTCGGCCAAATCCATTTATACTTTCCAATGAAATACTAAGCGGCTGTAGCAATTAATCATTTAAATATTACTTTGCAGTTTCTCAGCCGTCTTAAAGTACCCTGAGTGGTTACGAGATGGCGCCACTGTAAAATCTCATTTACACTATGCCCCATTTTAGATAGACTCAAAAGTACTTTCAAAACAATGATATTTAAGGTTAAAACAAATGTAACCGTTACATTAAAAACGCGCTAAGAAATTTCGCGGTCATTTCCGTATTTCTTACTTACTTTCATTGTTACAACCACAAAACAAGAAAAACAAAAAGAGTTCAGAACTCATAACATTAACAAATTTATTTATTCTAACGAGTTATAAAATTTTTTTTTTATTCTTTTATTTATAGTATATGTAATTTATAAATCTAGTTTGTATTTCGCGCCAATTTTATCTAGGTTGGTAACTTTTGGCTCTGCTTTTAGTAACTTGCGCCGTACCACACGCAATAAATGTTAAAACCGCGTCGAAGATAATCTGGAAATATCAATTTTCAAACACCGTTTTTAGTACTTTCTTTTCATTTTCGCACATAATTAATGCCCATTTTGAGCTCGGGGAGAGATGTTTTATCCGATAGCATATCAATAAATCGCCAAATCGTTCCCATTAATTAGGAAGTCTTACCGAAATATATACAAAGAGCAATCGAAAATTTTTGCATCGTAGAACTAGGATAAATAGATAAATGCTACATTCTATAAAATGAATTAATTTCCAGCCCGTTTGTAATACGAACAACGAATATACAAGTGACGATAAACCTGATGATTACAGACAGGATTTCGCCTTGCACATCCAAAAATGTGCAAACGATCCTTTTTTGCAACTCGATTATAATTATATGTATATAATGGCGGATTTAGGGTGAGTTGCGTTGCATGTTCCCGTATTTCATCATAAACTAAATCTGTTATAGTGAACATGACGATGATGCTTGGATTAAATCAGAACATATATTGTGTAAATTAAAATACGACGTCAAGAAGAAAGTACTACTGCTGCGTCCGGATTTTACGGGATTCCACGCGTATCACCTATTCGTAAACGCTGATAAGACGAAGATTTACGAATATACGATTGAGAATATCTCCGGAAACGTGAATAATCCTCAATTATTACAGCAAGAAGAAGCGGTTTTGCGTTTCGTAAGTAATTACAGGAAGAAATCCATGGAGCGGATCGCAGACGCTCAATTTCTAATACCCCCAAGTAATAAATGGTGCGTTTACTTATTTTGCGAAATATTGACCGGACGAGACTTCGAATACAATGATATTCATGTGCGTTACCACCTCGATTTACCGGAGAAGTGGTCTTGCGTCGGTCCGGCGAATCTCAGCGGTTCAACGCAGTCGTGCATGGTCGGGAAAGGTAACACCGCGCATTTTGGGTACGCCTTCGATCTGGTTCTGAATTGCGAAATTAAATCACTGGTGGATACAAGTACGTAAGTCGCTCATGCCTGTCATATTATAACTTAAAAATGAATTTAAGACAGTTGTCGGCTGCCCTGTCTATACTTTGAGGTCATATCGAAGAGTTCCTGGGATAGATATCGCACTGAAGGACTGGCATATAAGAATTTGCCGGTATTCGATAGGGGAAATCATCATTTTGAATTGCAATGTTTACGGATATTACCAGGATCTTTATCTGGTAATCTTAAGAGGTTTTTTATCGGAGATTACAAATCGCACGACGATATAACTTGGATCAATAGACCGAAAGGGCACGAGGTAATATTTTCTATAATTTATCGATTCTAGCTGGACAAAAGTCGATTATGCGACTTGATTGATCTTACCTCTCTCCTCTGCTATAGCCATAGAGAAGGGTTAGTATAGAGCGGAATCTTTTTTATATAGAAACGTTCGCGTGCGTTCGCGCCATCTAATGAGTTTTGCGGGAACTATTCACAAAGGCGGTAATTTTTAGATGTTTTATTCTTGAAGATTCTTGCAACAATTTAGATCTCCTTTTTAATGGATTTTTGTTGATAAAAATGAAATTTTGCATCTGTGCACTTTGTATATCGCGTATTTTTTTTTTTTAAGTAAGTGTCGCTTGTGCAGAAGAAAATACGATTGCAGTTCTGGAATCATTCTGCATCATATTTGCGAAAATATCGTAAATCAAAGTTGCTTGGCTATTCTTAACGATGGAACACCAACATTTTATATATACTTTTACATGTAAATATGCGTCCAAAAGACGTATAGTTACTATTCCAGGAGTAAATATATAGCTACATATAATATAGTACAATATACTTACAAATATATTACTTTAGAAAACTAAATCTCAAAATAAAGTCTTTTCTATAAACACAAAAAAAACACTTCCAAACGTAAAAAATACTTTAAAGAAATAAAACTAAAACAGCGGATATTAATATTATTATAGAAATTTGACACGTGCGTCAACAACAAGATGACAAGATGAAAAAAAACAAGTGATATATATAGTTATTTCATAAATATTACTGAAGATATAGTATTGCGCTCCCATCTATAGAGTTTTGCGGGAACTTGCACCGCTGGGACGTTACTACCCCATGGCTATAGCTTATATTAGTTTAGGATGAAACATTTTGATATACAGTGCCGGTCAATATAATAGCACCAGTTGCAATATTCTGATTCGAAAGATGTAAAACTTTCACCTATTTATTATATTATTTTTTGGAGTGTAAAAAACAGTTACATTTTTTATTCATAAATCAATTCCTCGATGACCAAAAATTACATCACCGGCATGTAAAAACGCAAATGCGGAATAAATGTCAAATCAACCGTCACAGACGACTTTAAAACTGTCGATACAATAAGCGCCATCTCTGAACATATATTCCCAGCGTATACTGTGAGACACACACTAATACCTTAATAACACTTTATTGTTAGCAATATCAAATCGATTTCAAGTCGTAAAAACCCAAAAATGATTTTGCCCAGCTAGAATCGATTAATACCCTGCTGTGCGTCGCTAGAATTAATCATTTCCCACTCTATTCAGGACGAGATATTAAACAAGTATGGCGTGACGACTCTGAGCACTGGTAAAATAACGTTGCGTTTCAATGTAGTGCATCAATCGGCCGGCTTAGCTAGAGACGAACCTATAAAACGTAAAGAAGAGATCGTCCTGGATAAACTGGAGTCTTCGGCTTTGTTGAAGAGCGCGGAACAGGTCATCGATGCGTTCAAATCTGCTAGGAGAAAGATGACGGAAGCGAGGAAGAAAGTTTAATTTAATGAAAATATTAAAAACGTAGGGTGAAAAAGAAGCACATCGTCTTGTCCTTTGCAAGTTTTTCTTTATTTGTGTATTTATTTATTAATATTTTTATAATTATTTATAAACGTATTGCTGTGGAGAAGAGAAACAAAAGAGTATTATTATTTTTCGAATGTAAAATGCGAAAGAAGGAAAAAATAGGGAACGTCATTGAGGAGGAAGTGAAACAGAATAAATGGAAGGAGGTGAAACACTCAATTGTGTTAACTATATTTCCCACAAAACGCAACGGCTACATAAAATTGACTAGGTATTAATTAGATCGGACAAGATCGCCATGTCGATGGCGTAAACGTAAAATTAAGATGATTCTTTAGAATACAAACCAACCCGCCCGCCCGTTTAAGTAGAATAAAATAAAATAAAAAAATATACGATGACGATTCATGATTCCATAATATAAAAAAGCTACTTATAATTTACGCATCCTTAATATTATTATTAATATTATCCGTCAATTCTTGTAAGTAGAAAAATAACTAGAGCAAAAGATTGATTGACTAAAACTGACTGGCTATGCTGTCAGCTCATCCCCTCCCCCCCTTTCCCCCTACCGTCTTTTTCTGTGAGTTGCAGAAGTTGTTGGAGAAGGAGGGCCAGTGGAATTCGCTTAGGGCACTTTTAATATTTTTCTCATCAGTAAAACTCGTTATCGCTGCTATGTTGGCTATTCGCGTCATCGCCCGCATAGGAACCGTCCTTGTCGGTGGTTAGATAATCCCTCGCCACGTCGGATACGCTGAAATTGATCGGATTAGAGGTGGAGCCCGCGTTCAGGTATGAGATGAGCAGCAGATCTTGGGCGGCCATCCTGGGCGCTATAAGAAAAGTAACTATCGATTAATGGTCGCGAACGGAACGGAAGGAGGGGGGATGGGGAAGGTCAGCCGCTGACCCGAACCCGCATTTTTACAGCTGAATTATTTTCTACTGGCGAAAATCCCGCCTCCACGTGCTTGGTCGTTCGCCGGCGTATAGTACTGCAGATACTGTAGCATTATTGCTTATAATTATTCATTATTACATTGTTTAGCGATAAATACTGTCAGTACTTTGAAGGAACGTAACGCAAAAATGACACATGATAAGGAAAAACTGCATTCGTATAAATTTTAGAAGAAAATCAATATGTCTGGAATCGTCACCCACGTATGCAGGAGACCGTTCAGAACTGAATTAGTAGCATGCCACGACGAATTGAAGCGTTAAAGGTGGATCCACCAGATATTGACTTTCTTCTAAAATTTATAAGAATTAAGTTTTTCCTTAACATATATATATATATATATTTGGACAAGGAGTCTTTGCCGTTGGGGTAAATGAGTGTATGGATGATTTCTTGGGTAGCGGCATTAACTTAAACAATTATTCTATTGTTTCTTTATTTTTGTTGCCAATATTTCGCATCAATCTGATGCTTCATCAGGGCTCAACTACAATATTTATTATTGAATGAAATTAATAAGTATGTAAAAAGTATTACTTACAAACGTGAAAACAGATGTGAAAAATCTTCAACTTAAGAATCTACGTTTCTCACTTAAGGTGAATTTGTAACACTGTCGCTAATTTGTAAAATAAAATTTAAAATTTTTTAAATTTAAAATGTCGAAACACTAAGATTACCGAGTAAATACACATTAAAAAAGTCACATTACAAAAAACGGAGACGAACAAACTCCACATACGTACGGAACAAACAACAACAGTCAAGTGCGTGAAGTTATAAATTTAAGTAAAGCCCGGTAAATAGTTGACTGTGTACAGTCTTGCACAAAATAAATTGAATTTATGATAAAGAGTATAAAATGTGTTATTTTGAAAAAGTGAATAAAATGTTGAATGAATGTATACTAGATTATTAAATTTAATGAAAGATTGTTTAAGTTATTTTTTGTTTAAAGTTAATAAGAAGGAATAAATGATGTGAAGGTTGTCTGTGTCTGACCTAAAGTTCATGTTTTTTTCACATTTCTTAATTTGAACCATCTCTAAAAATTCTCTTGCTCTCTTGTCTCTATTAAACTGTAATATTTTGGTATTGTTGAAATCTGGAGTGTGTTTATTGACTGTCATGTGTTGGGTGAGGGCACATCTATTCTTTTTTGTTTTTATGTCAGAGGAATGTATAGCCAATCTAGTACGTAGCCACGTACTAGTTTGACCAATGTACTCAAGATCACAGTCCCTACATGGGATACTGTAAATTAAATTAGATTGGAACATTTTGTTGGTTTTATCTTTAGTGTTTGTGAAGAAACTGTTTACTGTTTTCAGATTATAGTAAGCAAGTTTAAAGTCGTAATTGAAAATTTTAGATATTTTAGTAGTTAGTTCAGGTATGAAAGGGAATCTGAAATATTTAATCTGTGTAACTGTTTCGTTGTTAAGGTTGTCATTAGACATGGTACGGTTGATAAGGTTTTTATTAGTAGAAGTATTGAAAAATATTTTACGCAATAGAGACTCCGGATAGCCATTATTTTTAAAGATTGTGATTAAAGTTTTATAATTTTTAAGTTTTAATGTGGGGTGAGCAATTTTAGATATTCTGTTTTTCATGGCTATTACAGTATTAATTTTCTGTTTGATAGGGTGATTAGAGTGAAAATTTAGAAAACGACCAGAATTTGATGGTTTGGTATACCAGTCAATCATTATTTTGTTGTCATGAGTTCTCATAGCTTTCGTATCTAAAAACGGAACACTGTTATCAGTCTCCAAATACATTTTAGAAATGGGATATTTCCAAACTATCACCAACAACTACGGACCAGAGGCCACCACCACTTTCAAGAGATGGCTTTCAACATCTGAGAAGATCGCCAGACTTAAGAATCGACGGATATTTTTACTACGGTGCAGAAAACATGGAATAACGCCAAAACATGTCATTCAAGGATCAAAGAACATCAACAATCTTCTACAAACTAGGGACCACCAATTAATGAAGAGAGCAGAAAATTTAAACAAAAGGTTGGGGCAACGAGTATTAAATATGGAGATTTGTATTACGATGTCTGACTTAAGGTATTTAGAAAAATTAATAACTCAATTTCAATCACATGCTCTATCTCTTGTACCGATTCATGTTTATTCTGATTATGAGAAATTTGTTCAAGGTAAATATGAAAGATGTTTCAAAATAGTTAAAGACAAAAATTTAAAAAAGTTCAAAGAATTAATCAATAGCAATCAAACAAAAAAATTTTTTCTCAACAATACGGGTTGGTTTATTGACCGTACAACAGTTGGTGTTCCTGAAAGAATTCAGAATTTGTTATCACTAGGTCCCAAGTTTGGTTTGACTGTTAATAAGAGTGAGGTCGATGTCGGCAGGCTTCTTGCTGAATGTGAACAGATTTTAACAAACGTACCTGCCACTGAGGTTGAGGTGTGTAGATCGAGGTTAACTAATATTTTAACCAACTACTATTTGCATAACTCAAATGATAGGTGTGATGTGTTGAGTGATGCTTGCATTGAATGCAAAATATTTCTTAAAAACAACCCCAATATTGTTATAATTAGAGCGGACAAAGGAGCAATAACGGTAGCAATGGATAAAACAGAATACATATATAAAACTGAAGAATTATTAAAAGACAACAACACCTACGCTAAATTACGTAATAACCCCACTGTGGTTACTCAAAATAAGATAAATAGTCTTTTAAAAGAATTACATCAGTTAAATAAAATCGACGACAATACATATAAGAAACTTACTATCTATAATTCTGTTTCACCGAAGTTATATTGCCTACCAAAAATTCACAAAATTGATGTTCCACTAAGACCTATAGTATCTTCGATTCAATCACCCACATATAACTTGTCTGCATTCTTGGCCAGCATTTTGACCGCATCATTTACTAACACCAGTACTTATGATGTTTCAGATTCATTTCAGTTCAGTGAAACTTATCAGAATTTTCAATTACCTGACCATTTCGTTCTTGTGTCGTTTGATGTTGTGTCGTTATTCACAAATATACCTTGTGACCTGGTTCTGCACATTATAGACCTAAAGTGGCACACAATAAAAGATAACACCAATCTAGATAAAAATGAATTTTTACAGCTAATAGAATTAATATTTGACAATACTTATTTCTCATTTAATGAACAATTTTATAAACAGATATTTGGTCTACCCATGGGTAGTCCTCTTAGCCCGATTCTTGCCAACATAATTATGGATTACATCTTAGATAATATAAATAAAGTTTTAACGTTTCAATTTCCCTTCATTTCGAAGTTTGTCGATGACATAATTTGTGCCTTGCCTCATGATGAAGTTGACAATACATTACAGATATTGAATTCTTTCCATCCTAATATTCAGTTCACGGTTGAAAGGGAGACTGATAACAGTGTTCCGTTTTTAGATACGAAAGCTATGAGAACTCATGACAACAAAATAATGATTGACTGGTATACCAAACCATCAAATTCTGGTCGTTTTCTAAATTTTCACTCTAATCACCCTATCAAACAGAAAATTAATACTGTAATAGCCATGAAAAACAGAATATCTAAAATTGCTCACCCCACATTAAAACTTAAAAATTATAAAACTTTAATCACAATCTTTAAAAATAATGGCTATCCGGAGTCTCTATTGCGTAAAATATTTTTCAATACTTCTACTAATAAAAACCTTATCAACCGTACCATGTCTAATGACAACCTTAACAACGAAACAGTTACACAGATTAAATATTTCAGATTCCCTTTCATACCTGAACTAACTACTAAAATATCTAAAATTTTCAATTACGACTTTAAACTTGCTTACTATAATCTGAAAACAGTAAACAGTTTCTTCACAAACACTAAAGATAAAACCAACAAAATGTTCCAATCTAATTTAATTTACAGTATCCCATGTAGGGACTGTGATCTTGAGTACATTGGTCAAACTAGTACGTGGCTACGTACTAGATTGGCTATACATTCCTCTGACATAAAAACAAAAAAGAATAGATGTGCCCTCACCCAACACATGACAGTCAATAAACACACTCCAGATTTCAACAATACCAAAATATTACAGTTTAATAGAGACAAGAGAGCAAGAGAATTTTTAGAGATGGTTCAAATTAAGAAATGTGAAAAAAACATGAACTTTAGGTCAGACACAGACAACCTTCACATCATTTATTCCTTCTTATTAACTTTAAACAAAAAATAACTTAAACAATCTTTCATTAAATTTAATAATCTAGTATACATTCATTCAACATTTTATTCACTTTTTCAAAATAACACATTTTATACTCTTTATCATAAATTCAATTTATTTTGTGCAAGACTGTACACAGTCAACTATTTACCGGGCTTTACTTAAATTTATAACTTCACGCACTTGACTGTTGTTGTTTGTTCCGTACGTATGTGGAGTTTGTTCGTCTCCGTTTTTTGTAATGTGACTTTTTTAATGTGTATTTACTCGGTAATCTTAGTGTTTCGACATTTTAAATTTAAAAAATTTTAAATTTTATTTTACAAATTAGCGACAGTGTTACAAATTCACCTTAAGTGAGAAACGTAGATTCTTAAGTTGAAGATTTTTCACATCTGTTTTCACGTTTGTAAGTAATACTTTTTACATACTTATTAATTTCATTCAATAATAAATATTGTAGTTGAGCCCTGATGAAGCATCAGATTGATGCGAAATATTGGCAACAAAAATAAAGAAACAATAGAATAATTGTTTAAGTTAATGCCGCTACCCAAGAAATCATCCATACACTTATATATATATATATATATGGACAAGGAGTCTTTGCCGTTGGGGTAAATGAGTGTATGGATGATTTCTTGGGTAGCGGCATTGCCGCTACCCAAGAAATCATCCATACACTTATATATATATATATATATTTTACTGATTAAATCAGTTTTATTCTGTTTGTTTAGCTACTAAGATTGCAAGTTAAGCAAATAAAACGTTTTTAAAACAAAATAATGATCGTTATAAAGTCAATAGTCGAAATCACTGAAAAAAATCAAGTGCGTCTAATAGTATCGCCAGGGACTGGATATGTCCACGTATTACACCGATTAAAGTTAATTAGTGATTGCATATTTTTACAAAAGTTGCATTTTTTGCAATTTAAGCTTTTTCTTACTAGCATTAGTTTACCCCTGTTGTATGAAAAAATAAGAAAAAATGACGAAAAATCACCATCTTTTTTAGTTTTCTTACCATAACTCCGGAACGGCTAGAGCTACGGGGTCGCGCTTTGTCTCAGACGATTCGGAAGGACCAGGTTAATTGAATAAAATTGGAGCGGTATTTCGGCCACAAACTAAGCGATTATGGGTAAAAAAAATAGCGATTTTTAACGAATTTCGGCCCATTTTTGCGAATATCTCGTAAACTGTTGGAATATGTCGGATATGCGATGCCAGAACGCTCTAGCGTTAAATTTTTTTTTTCAAAACTTTAACGCTCATATGTCGGAAACGGTAAGAGATATCGACAAAAACTCGACGGATTTGGACCCCCCGTAGGAAGACGCTTCTGGTAGACTATATGGGAGCGTTCTAGCGCGAAATTAATTTTTCAAAACTTTAAACCCGAATATCTCGGAAACGGTTAGAGATATCGGCAAAAGCTTGACAGGATTCGATTGCCCGTTAGAAGAATGCGCTTCTAAAGGACCCCCAGGAAATGACCGAGCAGAAAGGTTGGGGTCAGACAATGATCCCCCTCCCCACGTTTCACGTGCTCCAGGAACCAACATAAATAGGTTCCGCATGCGACTGTTAATAAGAAAACTCATGATTCGGTTAGACTTTTTAATTTTGAATTGATATTTTATTTGAAATTTATCAGTTCGTGGTGGATGATGATAATAGGTAGTAGGCGTCGGTGGATCCTCTTCGTAGGTTAGCAAGGAGGTGATGCAGGAGGGGGCTAGGAGATTTTGCAGTTGGTATCTTTCTTGGCCTTCTTCCCCAGCTTGCTTACCGAGGGGAACGTCTTTTTGTTGCCGCCGTCCTTGCTCCTCAGTTCCTCGCTGCGTCTCTCGTCCAACAGTAGGCACTCCTCGCTCCCGTCCACCCTGACGTTCCGATTGATCTTAACAGTTTTCCTCGTCTCTCTCCCCTTATCCGCCGGAATCATCTTATCCGCTATCTTCGTCCGTTCCACGGGGACGATCCCTATGTTAAAAATCGGATCTTCCACCGTGTCGCCGATATCTAGATCCATATCCGCGTTCGCTGTATCGTCTTCCATATACTGCTGCGTCAATTTAATACCGCACTCTCGTTTCTCCACCTTAGACTTTGCTTCCTCGTCGTCGCCGCCGCAAGAACCGTAATTCATAAACGGACCGACCGTCTGTTCCAGTCGCATAACTGTAACGTCAGTACTGTTACTCTTCGACCGTTCGACGATGTCGCATTCGCTGCTCTCCAATGAAGTTGCTTCTATTTCTACTGCCGCGTGTTCGATCGCGATCTCGCGTTCCTTCTGCGTCGCTGCATCGGTGATATGGTCGATGTGCGCGTCGGATGGGGCTACCCCTTCGATCAGCGAGATCTTCTCGTTCGGTTGAGTACCGAGCAATGTGTGCTGCAGACAGGTAACGTCGCTATGCGACTCCAAGAAGACGGCCACCGTTCCCGGATTCTCGTTGTCGACGTGGTAAATCGTGTCGATCGTCGCGCCGTCTACATTGTCTTCGATGGGAGCTGTATTCGGTTCGGTATCGCAGTTCTATTTTAATGATATCAAATCTAGTTTTATTCGTACTGTAGTACACTGTTGGAAAAAATGAAGTAGCACATCCTGTACAATGGGAACGCGTGGTTGTAACGCAATCAAATTTGCTATGGAAGTAACTGGGAGAACAGGGGATAGATAGAGAGTTTAAGCAAACTTTACGGTAAACGCTAAATTTGACGTCGCAGCGCATATGCGTGTAATTTAACGTACGCTAAAGTTTTACGGACCCACGCTAAACTACAATAACCAATAGAAACGTTTGTGTAGTTTTTGACATTTTGAATGTTGACACCATATATGTAATACTACTATAATGCTGACACATCCTAAAAAATGCCGAAATCAAAGGGAGATGGATATATATCGGAAACTCCTACTTGTTCTTGATGTACCTAACGTGCGCATGCGCGAAAATCAGTTGACGTTGACAGTTCAAATTTGTGTTATTTGATTATTTATTTATATATTCTTGATTTACTCCTTACACTGAAACCACATTTATCGAAATCGATAGAGAACAATTATTATTTGGTGCTGGATCATTGCTTCAACAAGTGCTTGTGGAAGATTCTATAATAACAACATATTCATTCGCTAATGATGAAATTGGAGCTGCAAAATATTGGCAACGCATACACACGGAATGAGAAAAGTTTTCCCTGAGAAAGGTTTGCAGCATGCATGACGCAAGAGTATTCACGAGGTCTGGTATATATGCAAAGGTTACATCTGAAAATAGTTTTGAGAACTTTGTTAAAAGGGGATTTTGCCTATCTAACATTATCTTGGTTAATTACACCGTTTAGCGGCGATGGACACCTTATTGAACAGCAGATATTATTCAATTATACAGCCTTTCTCAAGTTAGAATTTTAATCGAACATATATTTGGCATGTTGACAGTGGTTTTTATCGACTAATATATTTTGAAAATTCAACTTTTTAAGCAACCTGGCCAAAATGAAGATTTTAAAGCAGCCATAGAGTTAAATCACAGACATCAAGTTTATGCGTGTATGTTTCCTCAATAAATGTAAACAAATTTCAATAAACATTTTTTTTTCTATTTCTAGAAATATTTTTTTGTTTTAATAATAAAATTGTAAGTTTATTCCTAGTAAAAACATGAACAAAAATGAAAAAATTAAAGAGAAGATAGTATATTGAACAAACAATAATCTCTAATATAAAATAGCAACAGGTTCGTTACAACAATACTGAAAACAAGGTCAGTAAAATAGAAAAATTCACACATAAAAATAAACTTAAATTTAGAATATTCTCAGATTTCCTGGTTTTATTTATGTATCACGTTCACAATTTCACTTAATAACTGCTTTTTGATATTGAGTCCTTCTTTCATAATATTCAACCAGTTGATATTTCTTGATAATAACCTCATATTTTAATTTTTGCTCTCCCTTGACGTAGGTAACAGTAGGTATCATATAGATGTAAGCCTCCATCATCAATCGATGAAAATACACTGCTATTTTATTCTTGTTTGGGTTTGTCTACCGTTCTAGTAGCCTCTAGGAATACTTTAAATATCTGGTAGAACGTTTCCCAACTTTTGATGTCATTTGTTCCAAAGAATTCAAATTATTATTATTCTGCACAATGTTAAAATATATATTCAATAATATACTTTAAAATACTCTTTACTTTTTACGTACACATATATGACTTGTGTATTCTCACCAGAGATAACCTATATTCTGATCGTAGACAACTATTACTTTTGATTAAACAAAATCTGTCAAACATAAGAACTGTCAGAGAACATAGTTAGACAAAGAAGTGTATCTTCCACCCCCCTTCATCGGCGTAAATTTGTGCCACTGCTCCTATACGAGACCCGCAATATAGTATTACATATATGGTTGACACAGAGTGAACATAACCCTAAATACGACTCTCCTTCGACAAATGGCGGGTCAGGTAACATTGAATGTATCTAAAAAAGGTTGAATAAGATTTGACATGCAGGATAGACATTCTTCTCTAAAAGGAAACCGTAGCCAGGAACTCTTTACGTATGTACTAGTACGAAGTGGAAATAAAACGAGTGGAAAGAAATTTGCAAAGCGCCATTTGAAGTACTATATTTTTTTCAGTACTCTCACTATCGAAGTATATGGACCATTTAATTAAACCATTAATTTTCTTAGAAACGAACTAAAAGGCAAAGCAACCATATGGATATTGATAAATGCGCCCCCTTTCATCTTAGGAGGGTATGCGTCTGTTAAAAATGAAACTACCAAACAAGTCGAAACTCGTCCAAGGGACACCTTTATGCACCGTCAAAATTATCTGTGCATATTTACGCATTCAATATATACAGGGTGTGTTACTGAATTTTTCCATCAGTGTAAAAGTAATTTTAAAATGACGGTAATCAACATTTATTCTTCTGTAATGTAGTGCTGTTGGAACAAACTGGCAGGGCTCTGACAATGATCGAAATTATACGAGTGCTTTCGTCTAATATGTTTCTACGAAGTTATACGAAGAAGTTCGATCATTGTCAGAGCCCACCAGTGACGTACGCACCCACCGCTGATGGTAGTGACATACTTTAGATTCTTACATTTATAAGTAGGTTTATTTGTAAATTATTCCTCAGCTATTGCTACTGCCTGCTATTGACGCTTCAATAAGGTAGAGTAGGAATGCAATAAATGTTTATACCGCCATTGCGGTTCGTAAAGATGAATATTTGATTGCTCATCTTTATGGCCGGAGTTAGATGAAACGTAATCTGGTATTTATAGCTTACCGCTTCGCCGATGCGGAAATGGACAGATTTCTGACTGGCGTTCTTCTTCCCGACTAGCGGCATACCGGATTCCTGCAGCGTCAGCATATCCTCCTCCTTCTTCGACGATGCCAATTCATCGTCGCCCGCCGAACTCTCCGATTCCGTATCGTAGAAGACCGTCTCTGTCGTTTCCTCTTCCTCCTTGTAGTCCACGTCGACGGCCAAATCGGCGTCGTGGTATTCGTCGCTTCTATCCAACGAGGTGGTCGTTTGTTCTTCACTGCGCGGCTCAACTTCTTCTTGTTCTTCTTTTTTCTCTTCTCTTTCTTTTTCCTCTTCTTCTTCTTTCGTTGCGACCTCCTCCTTAGAAGATAGCTCGGGCGTTTTCACTTCCTCGTTTTCTTCGTCCTCCACGTTCATCATTTCCTCCGTTTGGATGCAGGAAAATCCGCTGTCTTGCGTCACCTCCGATTCCTTATCCTCTAATATTCCCCCCTCTATTTCTTGCTCTTCGCGCATCGTTTCCGAGAAACCTTCGTCCTCCATTTTCGTCTCGAAGGAATCTGCCGGTTCGCTGTCCCAAATATCGCTCGAATCGAAATCGTACATCTCCAGGAGGTCCATCTCGTCTACGCTCGGCGGAATCGATACTGCCACTGGCGATTCCTTACCGGCTTTATCCGGAGTTTCATCTGCGCCATCTATCGCGGTCTCCTCTATGGTTGGTTCGGCGAGGGCGTTATCAATTTCCGGTCCGACGAAGTCCCTTATATCTATCGTCTCCAGGAAACTCTTCGCCGATTTCGTCGCCGTATTGTTGCTGCCGCTTTGATCGCTCGTCTCATGTTCGAGTTTATTGTTTCCTTGTTCGACGTAGGTCTGCCATTCCGTCAAATTCACTTCTTCCGAAATCTGGGGAGGGGTTGCGTCTGTGAGGGGAGGGGTTGCGTCTGTTAGGGAAGGGGTTGCGTCTGTTATGGGAGGGGTTGTGTCTGTTAGGGGAGGGGTTGTGTCTGTTAGGGGAGGATATGCGTCTGTTTGGAGAGGATATGCGTCTGTTAGGGGAGGATATGCGTCTGTTTGGAGAGGATATGCGTCTGTTTGGGGAGGATATGCGTCTGTTTGGAGAGGATATGCGACTGTTTGGGGAGGATATGCGTCTGTTAGGGAAGGACAGGCGTCTGCGAGGGGAGGGGTGGCGCCTATCAGGAGGGCAGATGCGTCTCCCAAGGGAGAAGATGTGTCTGCCAGAGGAGGTTCGGAATCTACGAGGGGTGGCTCGGAATCTGCGAGAGCTTGCTCGACGTAAGTCGTCTCCTGATCTTTTAACACGCACATTCGTTCCGCAGCGACTGAATTCGGGCGCCGTTCCTCGATATTATTCGCCATCACCTCCTCGATTTTGACGGTGCCTTCATACTCTTCGAATCGCAGCCCCGTGTATCTGTAGCTATCGCGCAAGTTATCCTCCCCCTGGGTATTCGACCGTCTCCTGCGGAAATCCCCGTCCTTGCACGCCGACGTCGCTGCCGGTTTTCTCGGCGGTTTACCCGCAAGCAAAACGGACGGGGTCATCATGCGACTACCTTTCCCTACCCCGTGATCGTCGACGTTCATGTGATCCGACAACTGCAGACACCTGTGCGCCATGTACAATTTCCAATTGATCGCCTTCTCCCCCTTCCACCGCTTCCGGTTGGAATCGCCGGTTCGCGCCGGTTTCTTCTTAATAAATTCGTCTTCGATTGGGTCATCCGTGTTTCTGATTAGGATGCGACCGGGCCCCGCCGGGCTGAACGAGATTTGTCGCGACGACGCCTGGGGTTGCTCTTCTCGTTCTAAAAGAGAAGATACTGGCTGTTGTTCTTGTTGCTGCTTTTGTATGTCGTCCAGGAACGTATCGGAGTCCTCGTTCAGGATGGTGCTCCTCACCAAGTGCTCGACCCCGTCTATCGTGGGTATGTCGCTGAATATGGAGACGTTCACCGGGGTCGTTTCCGTACCCTCGTCGAGGTCCGTCGTTTCGACTGCTTTCTCTGCGACCACAGTCGATTGAACGCAACACTCGGAGGAAGCGGCGGCGGCGGGGGTACGATTATCGCAGTGGAGGACTTGGATTTTATCCTCGTCATTCGCCTTTTCCGGTTCGGCGTTCCCGTTCAGCTCCTTAGCGGCGAACTGCTTCCAATCGTCCACATTGATACGTTCCGTCCCCGTTAATTTTTCCGCGTCTTCGGCTAATTGCCTCCGTCTAGTTCGCGTGAAGAACTGTTGCAGATCCTCGCACCAATCTTGCACCGCCGCATCCGCGGAACTGTTTTTAATGTCCGTCACGCCGGCTCTCCGTTCTAAGCTGCACACCTCCTCCACCGTCGTTTCCTCATCCGTCTCGCCGGTGGCGACCTCATCGTCTAATCGCCTTAAACGCTCTAATTCTTCGATCTCTTGCTCCGTCTCGTCGTCGTTATCCGTGAAGAAGACAGTGGAACTCTGATGCGGTTCTTCCGCTAATAGTTTGTCGTTAAAGAAGATTATCTCGTCGTGGACGGGCGCGGGCGTCGTCGTCGCAGCTCGACGCGGCTCCTCCTTTGTCGGTGTGGGTTTCTTCAAGGCGCCCTCGGATCTGACGCAATTCATCGCGACCGCACAATCTCCCGTCGGACAATCACGCCCGCGTTCCAGTCTAGGGTCCGATCGAGTTCCGCCGTCCCTTACGTTTCTATCGGCTTCGCCGGCTTCCTCGTTCGTCGGCTCGGAAAAACACCAATACGTCGAATAGCAACGCACGTGACCGCCCCCCTCCTCTCCGGTTGCTTTTACGGTGGCGTCCGCCCTTTGGAAATCGGTTAATGGTCGCAGGTATTCGCTGAGCACGCCGTCTTTCTGCTCTTTATTTTCCGGGTCCTGTTGTTTGGACGGGAGCGTTTCCCCGCAGCGCGTCTCCAACTTGGCGCGATCGTCCGTCAGATCCTCTCGGGATATCGTGCCGACGTCCGCCGCTGAAGAGTACTTCGATTTTTTCGTCGCTCTTGCGGCGCAACCGGCCGTTCTATCGCTCTGCACTTTTTGCACCTGCGCATAGTGGTTTTTTTTTTTTTAATTTAATAAGTCACGTAGATCGTTCAGGTTTAAATTGAAAGTATAAAACTGATGTAAAGTCAGCATAATATTTAATTAAGACATCAAAGACAAAAATGCAGAAAAAAACACACGATTATAGTTATTTAGTACATTAATTAGGTAGTGATAAAAATAGAATAGCTGCGACAGTTCAGGGGCCAAAATTCCAAAAGAAATAACAGAGGGGTCTCAAAGTACGTGACTTCCGGTTTTCCCGGATATCTATCATTGTTTGGCCGCTTAGACAACTAAACAGACGGTTTAAACAGGTAGACAGACGGCTTAGACAGGTAGACATAGTCAGCTAGACAGATGGCTTAGGCAACTTAGACCAATCTAAGCCAACTAGCTGTCTAAGCCGTCTGTCTACCTGTCTAAAAATAGATATAAAATTTTAAAGTGGTTTGAAAAGTCAATGTGGCAATTAGTTAAGAATTTGTTATTAGTAGTTGCCGTAAAACATTTGAATGAGAGTTGTGAAAAGTCAAATCTTGAAATATACATGTTTTTCTGGTTCATTGTCATCGTATAGTATTTATAACTAAAAGTAAAACCATAGTAAAATCCGACAAAGCTATTTGTCTACCTGTCTAAGCCGCCGACCACGCAGTGAGAGAGACATACGAAGAAACTGGAAACCTAAGCTATTTCTTATGGGGTTTTGTGCCAGAACTGGTCTAAATATTTTACTGATCAACAAAGCACGGACAAAATAGTTAGTTCTACAGAGGCGCAAGAAGGTGGGGGGTAGACCTAACGTTGGTTAGCACGTAAAGCATGAGAGTGGTTTGTTCACCGAGGGTTGATTATCTTACGAGTTTACATTGAGCACTCACAGATGGCGCCAGCGGTCAATGAAACAACAACGTAGTTCAAGTATGCGCCATCAGAGAGCGGTACGGTTGTCTGTATACAACGCGTTAAGAGAAAAGAAACGCCGAGGATATTCTAAAACTGTGGCGCGGTATTTAAATACAACGCTGCGACTGGGCGAGTCGGTTATAACGAGGCAGTGGAATCGGCCAAAATCTAAGCGAGAAATACGGTGAATTGCTAGTGGAAAAAGTGAGGAGTTCAAATAAATAATTACACAGTGCAAGTAAATTAGTGAATAGTTATTTAAGTGTTTTATTAATAATTAGTGATCAACTTGATTAATTAGTTTGTGTTTTCTTTGATTTTATTTAATTTTAAATATACTTTAAGTGTGTAAATAAATCAATTCCGTTTAATATATCGCCGGTGTTATTTCTATGAACCCCGATAAAGTTTTAATCAGCGAAAAACGTTACAATATGAAAAATCTCTACTACAGTCGTTCACCTTGATATCTGTCCATCAGCGCTTCGCTTGAAACTATTACACAATTCAACTGCGAAATCGGGCCACTAACTTCCTTGTCCGTGCTCTGGTTATAAACGAAAATCCACCATGCATTTATATTTGGACGCTCTATTCTGTAATCCTTTCTTAAGTGAGGTCGTGTGCATGATAATAATAGATTAACTTAAACCTGGACGTTCGATACTGATGTTAAATAAACAAAGTTGTTAAATTCTTAATCGTGATCGTGTTTTCCATTCAAAAGCTTTGAGTAAAATAAATGGAGTACGGAGGAAGGGAACATCACACACCTGACTAGGATCCGTTTTGGTCGTCCCAGATGAAGCGAATCTTCTTTGCCCGTTGCCCAACCAAGTTCTCCTGCCGTAGCAACAGCAATCTTTGGATTTCTTTCCGTGAACAACGTTGGTCATCGCGGCTGTCGTCTGCGTCGTGATCCTCTGCGAGGATTTCCCATCGTTGCTGCTCGCCGTCCTCGTCGATCTCGAATTGTCGATTTTGTCCCCTCTATTGTAGTTACCCCCGCTATTACTCTGCTGTTTCGACCCCACCAACCACTTCGTCTGTCTATCAGCGCCGCCTCGACCGTGCTGCTTATTACAAGGCAGCGGCGGTTCGGGTTTATTCTTAGCGAGGGAGCGATCCGAAGCGGCTCTGACAGTCGTCCGGGATGATTTCGCGAGTTTCCGATTCACCACGTAAGTGCCCTCCTCGGCTGCGCTCTCCACAATCTCCAAGTCGCGTTCGCTCGCCAGATCCAACTGTTTCGCTATGTACGGCTCGCATCTGGGACTCAACATGCCGTGGTAGATGAGGTGGGCGTTCTTCGCGTTCAACTCATACGACTCGTCCAAGAAGGCCAGCAGGCATCGGTTACTGGAGCAATCTTTACGCGACAGCACCCGCTCGATGGCCGCTTGCATCGCCTCCAGCGGTATGTTATGTTCGTCCTCGTGCTCGGAACTACCCAACAGCTGTTTGCACACCGGACACTTCGATCCGTTCGCATCAGGATCGATTTCGGCCGTTTCAGATCTGGGCGGTTGTTTCAAGCGTTTATTCGTGGATTTGGGGAAACGATTCGTTTTCGGGGTGACGCCCATTCCAGCGGTGTTGCTGTAACGGTCAGATTCGCGACAGGGGAAGACAGAGGCGACGGATTTGCTCTTGAGATGCGCGTCCAACTGTCTGCTGCCATGTCTAGATGGAGGAAGGCGTAACTCTTCTTTGATTCGCGATTTTTTACGCGTGCATCTAGACGGCGATAGTCTACCGCTCCCCGCTTGATCATTCGTCGTTCGACTATCCTCGTTGGGTCTTCGTATCATCTTCTCGTAGTCTTCTTCGGAATAAATGGGCTTCGGAGCTAAGACCGTGTCCGATTGAGAGCCGTGCAGTTCGAACACTGACCCGCGTGCGCACTCAGTCGATTCTCGCGTTACCGTCGACTGGTTCACGTCCGCACAATCGGACGGCTCGTAGCGGATGAAGAAACGCGTGCCGTCGTCGTCGGGTTGCCCGACTATCGCGGCCGCACCACCCTCCTCGTTGTCGTTATCGGAAGAATTGGACGTTCCCCCACTCTTTCGAAACTCTATCGCGAACATTCGCTCCAACTCGAACTGATCGGGATCCCTGATCAGCGTGATGTCCGTTTGCAAGTTACAACTATGTCCGCGACGCAAAGTCGACGTGGAGGTCCTAGCGTCGGCTTTCAAGTAATTGAGGCCGAGGATCAGGGAGGGCGGGGATTCGTCTGGAGGGATTATTAATTGATATTCTTACGTATTTTTTTAAGCTAAGTTTAAGCTGTACTCGCTGCCCGGTTTACGTCCACTCGGAAAAGTCGCTGTGTTAAAAAAAAAGTGGGGAGCAATGGACGTAAATCAAGTATATAAATGTCAAAAGCGCAATAGCAAGAAGGTGTACTCAATGGAGTGAGACACACCTTAAGGAATAAGGGGAAATGGTATAATTCGCACAAAAACGTTGTAACGCATATCTGCGGTACTGTACGCTGTCCGTCTTCCAGGCTCCACCCGCCTCTTCTAGCTCGTTACGTATGCTGCGCGGAGAGGTAGTCCTTCGCGATCTCAGCTGCGAGAGTGTAAAGTCAGAAACGAACGTGTAACAATAAGGAGAAAAACGTTGAATACTGTTCGCGACCGTTGGAGCTTGACGGGAAAACCCAGATGTTTTGCGTTTGTGGTGGGTGGCGCCCTCCAGTCAGCCGCGAGTGGTAAACTGGATTTTAAGAACTTTGTTCTCCCTGTATATTCTATTAAACTCATTGACTGGAGGTAACACATGAAACTTATAAAGTCTAAATATAGTTGGTCCCTGTCTGATAAATCACTTACTTACTCAGTTGCTTCGTTCGTCAACAACAACTATTAATATTGATACACAGGTTAGTGAAAACCTATCTCAGCAAAATCTCCACTAATTTTTATTTTGTGTATTTGTTAGTTATTTTTTAATAAATAAGTCGGCTGATAGTTTTATGGCTTGCACACTTTTCTATCTGTTATGGGATTGCGGGTAGAAATCACCACTTAATGGTGTATCCTTTCATCTGTTTTCGTAATTTCGTAATTTATACCTAGTGATATAGCAACTTCGCTGAGTGGACGTGAACCGGCTAGGGTGTAGAGCTTCACTTAACTTGCAAAAATATTAATAATAATAATAATTTCGTGATAATAGAATTGGGATTTTTCATCACACGTTCACTCATTGACACTCATTGACTCGCTTACCTTTACCGTCGGCCGAAGACGTCTGTGTCGAATGGTGGGCGAGTATGATGGCCAAACATTGCGCCACGTCAGCGTTCGGCGCGCAACACAGGGCGGGAGTAAAACCTTCGGCATCGACTGTAGTCACCGAGGACCCTTTGGCTATCAATTGGCGCGTCACCTCCACGAGTCCGTTCCTGGCGGTCAAATGCAAGGCACTACCGATTGAAACAGAAAAAAGAAGACGATTAGATAAAGACGGATGAACGAAACGGTGTGTGAGCTTACGTTTTCCGATCGTTGTTGACCATATTGACGATCTCTTGACTATTTATAAATTCTAAGAGGAGCATCGCCGAAGCGCTGTGCTTACGCAGACAGGCGGTGTGTAAGGCGGTGTTGCCTCGCTTATCTTGCAAGGTTAAGTTGGCCTTGTTGCTGACGAGGATTCCTTGAAGATTCAAGATTAATGACGTAAATATTAGTATTGAACTTAATTAATTCCTATTTCTACAATAGAATTAACATTAGCTGGCGGATGCGCTATAGCAAGAGGGCGTGCTCAATGGTGTGAGGCGCACCCTAAGGAATTAGGAGAATAGTTATAGTATATGTACTCCCATTATCTTCGGGATTTGTTCAAAAGTATGTATTACAGTAAGCCGTATGTCGACTATGCTCTTGTGACGTATACTGCGCGTAGGAGCGGAGTTTTTTTCCCGCCAACTCAGGATAATTCTACTCTAGTCAAATTTATGTTAAAAGATAATGCCATTTACAATGTTTCCAGTATTAGTATAGTAAACTATATCTGTTATCACGCGATTAACGATGATTATTGGCGGCACTGCATATTAATTGCAATAATAACTTTTTCCAGTTGTAAATTTAAACGAAAACGAATGCAAAATAAATGTACATAAACATATTCACTCACCGATTACTTGGATGCGTCCGTTGAAGGCGGCCGATATGAGCGGCGTTTTGCCGTCCTCGTCCTGATGATCCACGTCCGCCCCTTGGCCCAATAGGAACTTGACGCAGTCCCCGTTGCCGTGCAACGCCGCGACGTGAACCGGCGTGCGACACCTGTGATCCTTGAAGTTGACTATTTCGGGACCGTAGCGCGCGCACAGCAGTTCCAGACACCGTTCGGAGCCCACGGACCTTCATTTTCGCGGAGAAACAAAAACAAGAGCGCTATAAGTATAGACACGTATAATTCGCTTTTTTCTGTATACCTACGACATAATAGTCGATTCATTAAATAACAGAACGGTTAAGTTTAATGGAAGGAAATGAAATTAAAGATTAAAAATCGTATTACAAGATTGAAAGTTTGGAGACAACTCTCACAGATGGCGTCCACCGTATCAAAAATAAGTAAATATCGGCAAAATGAAGTAAAAAAAAAATAAAATATTAATTAGCAAATGACAGGTCAAAGATTAAATTGAATTTGAACCGTTAGATGTCATTATTGCAAATATTTGACATTTCTTCATAAAATTGTAATTTCATGTCTATGAACGTTTTATAAACTTCTGCGTATATCTCCATAACCTAGCATCATAAGTTGTTAAATTCTTTCACATTCATTTAACCTAGCCATTGCTAGTATTAACAGCAACAGCTTGCACATTTGAAATACATGAACCAATTTTTATAAACATAACTTAAAAAAAGAACAAAAATATTATTGTAAAGAAAAAAAAAGTCTCTATCGAATGCTAGAGTAAAATATACAAATTCATATTTAAAAAAATTACGCGGAAAGGCGTAACTTAAAAACAAATGAAGAAAAAAAAAATTTAAGTATTCTGAAATGTAGATTAAAATTTCTTGTCAAACTTTTATATTGAACATAATTTTCTAAAATGAGTATTAATGACAATAAATTGCCGTCTTCATACTTTTAACTAAGCTTGTATAAATATTTCCTACAGTGTACGCATATTCCGTAAGATAGGAATATGCTTACACTGTAGGAAATATAAATTCATATACTGACTTGTTGAAATATTATTCAGTAATCTTTTATTTCAATATCTGAACTACTTCTCAAAATGTCATTAAGTGGGATAAACTTACGCGGCGCAATGAATCGGCGAGAAAGCATTCCCCTCCAGCTCCTGAAAGATCCCCTCATCGAAGAGGGCAGTCACGCAATCGGCGCTACCGCTATAACACGCCCAGTGCAGCGCAGTACACTTCTGGTTATCGGTCGATTCCTTCGCCTCGGCACTCATATAGGGGAGGATCCTCTGCACGCAAGCCAGGCGGCCGCAAGCAGCGGCCACGTGCAATATCGTCTTCCCGTGCGTCTCGCGGTCGTTGACGACCGCGCTGCGCGGTAACAGCATCTGCAGGATGTGATGTTGCCCGGTGACCACCGCCCTGAAGAGGCACGAGTGTCCGTCGCCGTCGACCACGTTCGCGTCCGCCCCGGACTTGATGAGCGTCGTCACGCAGTCCGCGTGCGAATTGGAGACGGCCAGCATGAGAGGGGTGCGTCGCAGGTCGTCCGCGCCGTCGATCACCCCCTTGTCCTCCGCGTTGTCTACGAGCAGCGCCAGACAGTGGACGTGGCCGTTCTTGGCGCTATGGTGGACAGGCGACATCCCGGTTGTGTCGTCGCAAATGGACACCTTGGCGCCGAAACGGAGCAGCATCTGGACGCAGTTCGCGTAACCCTGGCGCGCCGCTAACAGCAGCGGAGTGCAACCGTGCTCGTCCCTGATGTTCGGGTCGGGCATGCAGGTCATCAGTTTCTCTAGTATCTCGGCGTTGCCGTTGCGTGCCTGCGATAATCACGATTAAATAGTGGGGCGAACAAACTTCGGGTAAAGTCGGTTTGGAAAATATATAAAAGTTTATTTTCGAATATCAATCTATATAAATAAAAATCAATTGTTATCATGTATGGCGGTGCATCACTTGGTTCGACACAACGGTCCGACCGATTTAGCAGATTTTTTTTGTGTGTTCCTAATCAATTGTCAGAACAAGGTTTGCATGAAAGAAAATTTTTCGAAAATCAACGGAAAACGTCGGAAATTTCCACGGTATTTTTAAATCTCAAATTTTAATGCTTTGACGGGACGCACAGCGTTGTCCCCATTTTAGTCGCCTTAAAAAAAAAAAAAAATTATAAAAAAAGGAAAAATTCAAAAATTAAGAAAACGCGTCTCGCTGAAAAAAATTGTAATTCTTCCAACGAGACACGCCGCGTCAAGTTTAACAACAGCGAGACTTTTTTAAAATTAGGCGTAATCGAACAAAAAAAAAAAAAAATAAAAAAAAAACAAAAATTAAGAAAAATTCAAAAATTGTAATTTCAGAATGTCAAAATTTTGATTTGATGTTCTGACGACACGCGCCACGTCGAGTCTTCCTAATTTGTTTTGGAAAGCATATACAGAATCACAACAACATAAACGTTGTGTGATGGCTGAAACTGTAAGAATTGATAAGGAATGCGTAAAGCAAATTTTACATAACAATTTTAATAGGCAAAATGGTGCCTAAAATTCTCACAAACAAATTTTTTTTTATTGATATGCGCCCTTGCGTAGGACGCCACTGAAAAAACGGATCACCGCCGATAATCACCGGTAGGCTATTAACTGTAACGCCGCTTTAGTCTACGATGCAGAATTTACTTGTGAATCGATACGTTTAATACTAACCGCAATGTGCATGGGTGTCGTCAAAGGCATATCGCATCCGTAGAGGGGGTAATTGTTACCGACGGCGTACAACAAGTACTTGAGGGCATTGGCGTTATTCCCGGCGGCCGCATAGTGTATGGGCGTGAAACCCTTGGCGTCCTTCAGTTTCGGATCGGCCTTGTGCTCGATGAGATAGTTGACGCACCGTCCGTCGACGTCGTACGCCGCGGCCAGATGCAAGGCGGCGCATCCCTCCTCGTCCGCCTGGTTGACGGCGCCGCCGACGCCCACCAGCGTGAACACGCAGAAGAAGAAGCCCTGGACGGCCGCGTAGTGCAGCGGCGTCCTGCCCGCGTCGTCCGCCAACTTGAAATCCGCGCCGCTGCTCACCAGCAGATCCACGCATTCTACGGCCCTGAAAGAAGGGGAGAATGATGAGGGAAACGATCGATTTCGGGTGGATCGCCGGACGAATATACGAACCCTTTGTGCGCGGCACAATGCAAAGGTGTCTTCCCACTGTCGTCGCGTTCGTTCAAATCGACACCCGCCTTGATGAATACCCGACAGCACTCCACGTATCCTGCCAGACAACACATGTGCAACGGCGTCCTACCAGCAAAGCTATAAAAGAAATTATAAATAATGTACCACCTATATTAATTCATCAATAGAGTATAATTTAAAACGACCGACAATTAGAACCGAAAAATGCCACCGAAAATAGTATCCATATTTGCTCGTCGCAAGAGGGCGACATTAGAATGAAGAGCACTGTACCGACGAGAGAATGCACTTCCACTACACATCGTACAGTAACGTAATGGTATACGAGAGCGTGTCAATACGATGCACTCTGTGTTATTGTTGTACGGTAAGTTTGTTAATACAAGTATCTAAAATTCACAAAACCAAGTTTACTGGAAACTCTCGAGGTGCTGCCCGAACCAAAATAACGAGGAGCGTCATTACAAATGTTTTTCTATCTATAGCAAACACGACTGTATATTAGTCTTGATGGATTCATTAATCGTTTCATTTCACAATTTATATTCTACCTCCCAACTGGCTTTTGTAAACGATGCTGCATCCATCAATCCTTTGATTCCCTTGTATATACAACATAAAAAAAGAGAAATCTTACCCTTTCCTATTGGGATCCGCCCCGTACGACAGCAAAGTGTTAGACAGCAACTCGTGACCGTATTGGGCGGCGACGTGCAGGGCCGTACAGCCGTTCTTGTCTACGCGATCCACGACCGCTCCCTTATCGATCAACGTCTTGCTGCGCGTGAATCTACCGTGGATAGCGGTCATGTGGAGGGGGGTCCGACCGTCCGCGCTCTGCCTGTTGATGTCCACGTCGTATCCGAGCAGCAGATTGAGGCAGTGTACGCCGTGCGTGCTCGCCGCGGCCAAGTGTAGGGGCGTCTGGCCCCTGTAGTTCAAGGCCTCCGTGTCCGCCTTGTATTCGATCAGCTCCGCCGCCAAATTACCGTGCCCGTTCAGGCAGGCCACGTGCAGTGGCGTATTTCCGTAGGCGTTGCGCGCCTCCAAATCCGCACCGTTACCTATTAGAACGTCTATGACGGACACCGCACCTAAATCATTCAAATTCCGCCGTCTTGATCTCGATTTTAATCATGTTAAGGGCCGACATTTAAATCTCTGATAACAATTTAGCTAATATGTACAGGAAAAAGGTAAGGTTATTTCAGTTATTAGGAGATTGAAATACCGACCTCGAGTTTAGCAAACTTACCGCTAGCGGCTGCCACGTGTAACGGAGTGTATTGAGTCCGATCCTTGGCGTTGATGTCGGCTCCTTGTCGTAAAAGGATCTCCACGGTGTCCGCGTGACCTTTGTAGGCGGCCCAATGTATAGGTCTGCACAAAAAAAGGTAGCGTCACACAGTGTGTGTTATTTCTAAGCTGAAGCGTGTTTTAAACATAAGGCGATGACCGGCGTAAGAAAAATATTTATAAATTACGTATATATCGGCATATACAATTCCTAGTTCTACGATGCAAATATTTTCGATTGTTCTTTGTATATATTTTCGGTAGAGATAACCGATATCTTACAGCGAAGATTCGATCACATATGGATTTGACCTGGGTGATAAGAATCAGTTAAACAGACTTTTACCTTAACTTTACTTAAGTTGGTCACGCCAAATTAGGATTATTTATTATTTCTTTTTATAGCATAATAGTCGTCAACCATCTATTTGAGGCTACGCTATATGAATAATAATTGTTAATATATTTATGTATAAAATCATGTCATCAATGTTTTATTATTTAAATTCAAAGGATAAAGAAATGGTTTGACTTTAATAACTCGATTTTAATAATATTGATAAGTTTCGATTGTTGAAATTTGAATTTAATTCTAATTATGAAATGTCAGTGTGACTAACCTATCTATATAATTCCCTAAATTAAAAAAATTATTATTTTTTGTTAAATAATGCCAATTAATCTGCAAATAAAGAAAAAATACCATAAAAAAACTCGACTGATTAAGCCTTTCTAGATAGAAATGAATAAAGCGATTTATTTTGACACATGTTATGTGACCACTAATATTTAAAAATGTCGCAATCCAAAAAAGTTGTTCATAATTGTTCAATTTTGAGATAATGTGCAAATTTTCGTAAGGATATTACCAAAAAAATCTAAAAAACAATTTTCTTCAATATTTCTTAAATAAATTACAAATTTCTACTTTTTTTTACAGCGAATTTTGTCGATTCTCAAATAATTTTATCAATTCTTGCATAACTGACGGAACTAAAGCTAAAAAGTAAGTTTTTAGTATGACACTTGCAGAAATAGATAAAATTCACAAATATTTTTATTCTAAAGTAATCAATGAACACAATATTTTCATTGAAATTACGTTTCTTTTAGATAAAAGTGTATTTAATATCATAATATCGAATAGTTTATAATATAAATACCTGCAGTCTTTTTTGTCGCAAGCATTGACTATACAACCCCTTGATATCAGCAATTCCACTATATCGTTGTGCCCATTCAAAACGGCGTGGTGTAAAGCCGTCCGTCCCGATCTGTCAGTCACATTAGGATTTTGGATTCTGTTGAGAAGATACGAAACACACTCCAACGAATTACAGGCGGCCGCTACATGTAGGGGCGTCTGCCACAGCCTATCTCTAGCGCAAGTATCCGCCGCGTTATTCAAAAGAATCGTAACGGTTTCCTCGGAGCCCGAATAGCACGCCCTGTGCAAAGGAGTGACCCACTTGCAATCTTTCGTATTCACCCTGGCGCCGTGCTCGATGAGCAGCTTCGTCATGGCGGCATCGCCCCTAAAAGCGGCGGCGTGCAAGGCACTCCGTTTCTCGAAATCTGGAACGTCGACACCTGTCACTTTTACAACAACGTTATACGGCGAATTTCGCAAAATAACGCACCTTGATAGTTAACATCCTGCTTGGATTCCAACAGTTTCCTGACGGCGTCCACTTCACCGGAAAATATCGCCTGTATGAGCGGTGGCTGCGAAGAAAACGAGAAAAATTGTAGCGGTAAATACGCGCAACATAACCTCAAAATTTCGTCGCGATCGCTGTACCTGCTCTTCTAGCTGTAAGATCACCATTTCGACGGGGCTGGAGTTATCGTTCTCATAATATTTGATCGGATTTTCCAGTTAGAAACCTAGAAACCTGCCCTAGAGCATGGTAAAAAAAAATAAACGTCATAAAAAAAAGAACGTGTAAAACAAAAGCACAAAAGTCAAAACAATACGAAATAGAGCTAACCAACGTGGAAACGATAATAATTCTAAATGAATAGCTTTTTGTTCTTCGAAGGTTGGTCAGGACGAAATCACAGAGTAAACAAGAAGGGCAACTGATAGTTTTTAGAATGATCCGTTATGTTCTTAGGTTGCGTCATTTAAATAACGTTATATACGAAATTTAATATATCAATCATCGTAATGTTGGATTCTCAATTTAAAGTTAGGTTTAACACAAGTAAAGCGTATTTAAAAAATAGATACGGAGTGATCAAAGTTAAGTGTCTAAGGTTGGCTATACAAAATTTACGTTAGCCCCATTGCGCAGTTGAACACAGGTTGAACATTCTAAATTTCTTGTTTTATTGGTGCAGTTTTGATAAATAGAAACGGTTTCTCAAACTGGCTTTTTAAAGATTACACTTAAATTCTGCAATTGGCTATCTATTCTGTGATAATATATTTTTGGTTGAAAAGAATACGCGTGAATTCTGTGACGTCACATGTCATGGGTCCATATCCAAACAAGCGCCATATTGCATTTTATCCTGTGTTATTTATATGGGGTGAAATCTGTGCGTTTGTATTTTATTATTTTTATTAAATCGGTGGAAGTTTCAGGACTGATATGGTGCTAAGTATGTTCCCTGAAGTATGTGTTAACAGTTCATCCCAAGTTTAACCTGGAAATTATCTGTACTTTCAGGAAAACAAGTAATATTCGAGAAGTAGCCACTTCATGCGGACTAAATCATCGAGAAACATTGGAATTTTCAGTTTTGTAAGAAAACAAGTAGTCTTATGTCGTTTGAAATGAATGTTAATCGAAAATACTTATTTACAGAATTGGGTATTTTACTCCTTTAGTGCTAGAACACACTCTTCAAAGTTATTATATAATTTATAAAGGTAAATATTGCAACAAAATTGCCGCAGTATTACACAATATTTAATGTCTATGGTTGCAGGCTAGGATGACCACCAAACATTTTATTAAACTATCGGTTCTTGCAAATTTCTTCGATACTAAGCAGCTACAACGAGGGGAAAATGCTGTCGAAAGTGGACATATCGTCGAAATTACTCCCGATTTAAATCGAAACCCAGCTATATTAAAAGGGAGAGTGAGTGCGAGTATGAAAACGAAAGTGTACAATGTGGAGGTAAAAATAAAAATAAATATATCAAAACAAGGTTATTAACTATATGAATTTTGCATGTAGATACATATCGATAAAGATGATGGCATCATTAAAGCTAAATGCGAATGTCCAAGGGGACTTCTCTCATGTCATCACATGGCAGCATTATGTATTTATGCACGTGATAATGTAAGCATTACCGACGCTCAGTGCTCCTGGAATGTACCAAAAAGAATTGACGAATCATCCATTAGAACCCTTAAAGATTTGTATCCTCCTAATAGAGATGGGTATGTTGCATGTAAGACACAGTTGACAGATGTTGCCGTGCAAAAGTTAAAAGAAAATATGTCTACATTTGATAACGTTGTTGGCTTTACATGGTTGTTAAGTCCAGAACCAACCATCTCGTCTATCTCCATTATAAAGACAGTAGAACAAATATTGTATTCCGAGGAATTTATTAACAGCACAAATAAAATCGACTGCTTTAAAAAACTGATGCAATTGTCAGAAGAGGATATAACTAAAGTTGTTGAAGCTACAGTTGGGCAATCTGGAAATCCAAATTGGTTGATTGCAAGAAAGCATCGATTAACTGCTAGTTATTTTGGAAAAGTTTTATCAGCATATAGGTTGGGCAGATATCCTCCTTCACTTTTTAAGTCATTGCTTAATGAATATAACTTGGACGGTGTTCGTGCCATACAATGGGGCAAAGAAAATGAACCAATAGCCCTTAGATACTTAGAGGAGCAATTATCAGTAAAAGTCTCTTCCACAGGGTTGTGGTTACATACATGTGGATTTTTAGGTGCATCACCAGATGGGTTTCTAGGAACAGATGTTATTATTGAAGCAAAGTGCCCATATAAGTATAGATCCACAAGTTTAAAGGATGCCATTAAAACGGACAGAAGCTATATAATTTATGAAGAGGGTGGTGAATATAGAACAAATAAAAGCCACGCTTATTACCATCAAATTCAAGGCCAATTATATTTAACGAACAGATCAATGTGCTTTCTGGTAGTATGGACCCCAATAGACAAAATCATTCATCAGATACCAAAAGACGATGGCTGGATATCAAACATAGATATTTTAGAAGAATTTTATTTAACGAAGTTTATACAATTTTTATTAGATCAATAAACTATCTGATCATCTTTCTACTTATTTCTTTCTTTAAAGTTAAGATGGTTTTTTTTTTTATTTACTTTATTGCAATAAGAAAACTAAGCTGTTTTGGGAAACAATTTTACTATTGCTACATTAACTTTCACAATGGTAGTACCGGTCTCACTAAGAAAATAAAATGACCACATAAATAGGTACTGTCACCGACAGAAGTGAGGGGACAGTGAGCGATTTTTAATTAAACTATAAATTTTACTCATACTTATTTAATGATATACATCATATAATATTCTACCAGATCAAATAGTTAAACTTAAAAAATATTCTAACACATAGCAATATTGCAAAACAAATAGATTAATAATAAAATATAATAGTAAGTCCATTGAATTCTGCCGGTAACTGTATAGTCGATGACTTTATTTTCAAATTTATGTTTTTAACCGGAAGTATTTAACCTATGCCCAGTTATATGTATAGCGTTAAAATAAAGAAAACAACATAGTAACATAAATCAACTTTATTAAAAATCATGTATAAAATTGTTGTACTTCCTTTATTAAAGGGTATTGAAAATTGGTAAGCGCACCCACAACACGAAAAACATTGGACGCTTCTGGAATTAATGATTCCGGTATAAAATCTAATATATTAAAACATTTCATGCGTCGAATTGCTCTTTCAACATGCACTCTGGCTTTGGCTATGCTCTCTGTTCTTCGCACTTGTTCTTTCGTAAACTGTTTAGTTGTTAAAAATGGGGGAATATTTAGCGAAACTCCTGGTGGTAAAATATCTTGGATTAAAAATCCTTTATCCGCCAACACCAAATCACCTGTTTCAAGTTGATCTAATATTCCACAATGTTGCACGATTTTTTTATCAGATGTTCCTCCAGGATATAGCTCGCTAATGAATGTTATCACACCGTTTGGAGCAACACCTACCAGACCTTTCCAAGTATTTCGGTGCTTGTAAGAGCTGTATGTAGCTCTCTGTGTAGCCATTGACTGTCTCGATGTGGATGTGTACACCTCTGTGCAGTCCAATATTATTCGGCAATTTGAAAATGTGCTAAATGAGCTTGGCAAGCAGGTTTGATTTTTTTTTGTTGAGGGAATTTCTTTCATGAGCTGGTTACATAACACCTCATGCAAGGCATGTAGCCATGTAATAAATATGTTTGATATTACACTATCTGCACACTTAAACCTACATGCCAAATCTTTATGAGGGAGGTTCAATCTTAATTTCATTAAAGCTATTAAGAGCTGATCAATTTTTGGTATCTTCACTACCTTGGATTGGTAATAATTTAATTCAATCTGATCAAATAATGCATACAGTGCTAGAAATATCTTCACATCAGGTAGGCCAGTATATAACAGAATAAGCTTATTGTCATGCGATATCTGATGATATGAAAATGCTGTACCAACTGTTCCTTCAGAATGCTTGAGCTCTTCCACTTCCTTTTTTAAAAAATAATTTTCTGCCTCAAGAAGTGTAGGGGATGTCAGGTTTACCTCACGAGATGTTGAAGCTCGTGACTCGCCATGTTGTGGTTGCGAAGTTGAAGGATCTTCAATATTTTCCTTCTCTTCCAAATCCATTCTACAAAGATTTCAATGAATTAGCAACATAAATTACAAAAATTATCAGTATTTAATTACCTTAACTTTTTCATGCTACTTGCATGCACACCTTTAACGTTTTTCTTTTCTGGTGACAAATAATGTTTTCCAAAATGTGTTTCCACGTTCCTCTCAAATATTTCGGGAAGATTTTCTTTTAATCCATCCCGAAAATGGCAACTACACACACAGGCACCTGGACCGGGTTCATCATCACGCCTAAACAAATATAAGTAATTTATATCTTTTTTATATAATTAACTTTATAATGTATACCGAATAAGTTTTATCCATTTTAAACGTTGTTCACTTCCTGGTTTTGGAAAAGAAAAGAACGTACACTTTTCTCTATTGTTATAATGCTTGCAACCTGGTACCCAACACATAACCATATTTGAATCTATAAATCAATATTTTTACATTACCAATGCTTTTAATTATGTTATTCACGTACTGTTTTAGAAAACAGCTGAATTATTCCTCAAAATATTGTAACTTACTTGATAAAAAGACTGTATTATGGATTCTTTGCTTCGCGAACAATGACTTCTGCACGAATATTGCTTGTTATCCTGAAAGTACAGATAATTTCCAGGTTAAACTTGGGATGAACTGTTAACATATACTTCAGGGAACATACTTAGCACAATATCAGTCCTGAATCTTCCACCGATTTAATAAAAATAATAAAATAAAGACACACAGATTTCACACCATATAAATAACACAGGATAAAATTCAATATGGCGCTTGTTTGGATATGGACCCATGACCTACCCCAACATGTGACGTCACCAGAAATCACGCGTATAGAATGAATCTCTTGAAAAATGAAATTATTTCTCGGTTACGGATAAAGATAGTTAGATACTTCTATTTATCGTCCGGGAATAATTGGGAGAATTGGTTAATCCATCAGTATCTCTTCACAGCTTTTTTTTAAATTATTTCTGAATAATGCCCAAAGCATCTTTTTTATTTTATTAAACGAGTCGTAAAAGTTGTGTGATTTTATATTTTTCTTTTATTCTTATTGGCATCAACTGCCAAAGAAAGACCATGACTTGATGCGCCACCTAGATGTGGGATCTGTTTTAATGCAACGCCATCTACATTTGTAAAACTGATTTGAAGTAGAGAAATTTTTTTATTGTTTTTCTTTTTCTTATAAGGGAGAGGTGAAGAAAAAGGTATGTTAAAAAAGAATATATTTTATTACATCTAATTAATTCAATATACATGACGAAACAATAAAAAATTATGATTATTTCGGTTGCATCCATTGTGTTGTTCGGGAATTAATAACCATATCACCATTAGCTAATTTTTTCGTTAAGAGTCCATTAACTGTAAAGAAAATAATATTAAAGCCTGAAAGGATTGTATTACGATGTTTTCTTACTTTTAACAGCTTCTCGATTATTTTTTTCCAGCTCTTCTATTCTCTCTCGACATTTTACCAACTCTCGCCGCAAACTGTGTACTTCTTCGATGTTGCATTCGTTTCTGTAGCTGTCGAATTCATCTTTCAAGCGATTGATATGTAAACCTTGCTCGGTCAAAGCATCATCTTTACTCTTCACTATCTCTCTTAAATGATCCACCTGCCAAACGATATAAACGTAATAATCGGAAGAAATCGTGGGACGATTTTACCTCTTTGGAGACGATATCATACTGTTTATTGAAATTGACCAGCATGGTGTTCGCCTGCACGAGATCTCTGGCCAATTCGTTGTGGGTCTTGGTTTTTTGGGCGATTATGACCGTCGCTTCTTGTATATCTTTCCGTAATTCCACCTGAAAGATCGCTGGGAAAAAATAAAAATGTTGTGAAAAAAAGAAAATTTCAACACTGACCATTTGCTTCCTTGACGTCTCGATGTCTTCATCTTTCTTTGAGAGAATTTGTCGCAATTCCGATGTGGTCTTCTCGTTTTGCCCTTTTTGACAGATTAAGACATTGATTTCTGCTTTTAAAGAATCCATCACTTTGTAATTTCTCTCGTTATCTCTTTTGAATTGCTCCAATTGAAAAAGCGTCTGCGAGCATACATTCTCTCGATATTTATTCTCGTTCTTCACTAAGTTTATTTCATTTACGAGTTTAAGGCACTGTTTACTTAAATTATTTATCCTATTTAAAATATGTCGTTCTACATTGCAAATATTTTCTTCGAATGAATTTCCAACTAGTTTCAGATCCTAAAATAAAGTTTAACTAATTTATTTTTAAGTTCTATTAGAATTTAAATATGTACCTGAATAAACTTCTGTTCCAAACGACGATGCGCTATTAACGCCTTATTTAATAAAACATCTTTTTCCATCAATTGCTCCTTCACCGTTTGCAATTGAAGTGTGGTATTACCATTTAATTCTTTTAATTGTCGTATATTTGCAATCATCTCGTTAATTATATCTTTCTGATCAGTTAATAGCAGATCGACGATTAAAAATATAAGCGCTTTTATCTTACTCCTCTCGTAGAATACCATTTTACATCCAGACTTCCCCTCTTCCAACTTCAATAACCTAATATAAATCCCTAGAATCATTAAAGAATTTCATTACCCGTATATATGTACTTACATCTCCTTCGCCAACGTTTGCTTCAGTAAATCTATAAATTGCAAATGGAACTCATCGTACGATATTTCTAAATACTGCTCACTTTTCATTTTATCGAATGCAATCCAATCTATATCCGCCGTAAAATTAAATGCGAAATCATTTTGATCCCTCAACTTTACTTCCTGTAAAAGCATATTTTTACTAAATCTATAAACATTTGTGAAGTAAATTTTTATAATTACCAAATAATTACGTTTTTTGGTTAGAGTTATCAAGACATTTCTGGAAGATGTTGTTCCGTTTTCCGTTAAAATATCCACTTTATGACAATGAGTATATAAATTCTCTGCATTGCCAGAATCCATATTCGAATCGTTTATTTGAGAACACCAATTTCCTTTTCCTTCATATTTGAATTACCTGTCACTTTTTTATAGCGAATGAAAACCGCTGATTTAGCGATTCATCATGTTTGCACTTTGCACCATGGGATGTTATTTTCTTTGATTATTAGCGGTTCTTTCCTATCTGCAGTGTTGGCCGTGTTCAGCCAGTTTTGGCGCTAGCAGCGCAAAGTTCCAACGAGCCAACGCTTACGATCAATTATCGCTGAGTATTTTTACCGCCGCATACTCAATAATGTGTTTCTTCGCACCCTTTTTGAAGACTTGTAAATATAAATCACTTTGAATATCTATGCGATTTGGGGTTGTACGCAGAACCTAAAAATATGCTTTACAAAAGAATATTCAAACAATCCGTTCGATGTGCAATATTGTGAGTAATTTTTTATTTTCTCCGGTTATTTCTGTTTCCACATTAACATTAAACGTATTAATGGGCACCTCAACTTATGTGTCTTGCAGCACCTTATGGATAAGTCTTAAATCTAACAGCTATAAATTTGAAGTGGAAAAGAAAACACAATAAGTGATAGCCTTGTGATAGTCTGTGGTCATAGTTATATCAAGAAAACATATTATGTTGTACTATAACTATTTTATTTTCACAATAAGTTACGCATGTGTTATACAAAAGAAATATTTCAATAATCTATTATATAGGACACCACTAAGCTTACTGGAGGCGAACCGCTAGCTAGCGCCAGATCTGGCTGAACAGGGCCATTGACATGGGTGCGAAGAGTTGTCTGTTATTTGACGAGTGGCAGTACTGTTGTAAGTCTGAAGTCTACCAACCGTCAAACCAACGTCAAAAATATACATAACCTAAAAACTACACTTTCTAAATTGATTGTTTTAGTGCCTTTTATTCACTTCTCAAAAAAAGAAAAGATATTTTACACTTAGCAAAACATCTGCTTGTCCGTTAGTGGCATGTAAATCGTAAAATCAGCGATTCATATAATCATATACGGAATTCTAACCTATGATTTTAATCTATGTACATACATATAAACAGATATAAGTCAGTGGTCCTTTTCATGAAGACAGCTAAACGATTTATTACGTAATAAATCTTTGAGTATTGTTCATCGTTCTAATGCTGTTCGGATGATAAATTCACACTCGAAATGGACGCTCCAATTAAACCAGACGATGCAGATTGTTGCAATTCAGGGTGTAATGCCTGCATTCTGGATGTTTATGAAGAACAACTCCGTAAATATAAAGCTCGGGAAGCCACTGACAATCTCTCATCCAAGAATTGTATCTCTAAAACTTCGTATTCCATCTTCCAATTGGTTGGTAAAATTCAACATACAAAAGATACTTTTCTAATGATTTTTAAATATTGCCGTGCCTATAGAAGCGACGATAGTGATCCTCAAACTGAAATAAACTTACAATTTGAATCGGGACAGCATTTTCTATTGTGTAGCTCTTTGAAGAAAGACGGTAATCACTACACAAGGGCATATACTCCGATACCCTATGACGATTTGCCTTCCTTATCTTTCTGCGTGTTAATTAAAATATACGAAGGAGGTATGATGTCTCGATATTTAGAACGATTAGAAGTACAATCAGAAACATTGTGGAGAGGACCGTATTGCGATTTTAAGGTGAGTTATCAGTATAAAAATATATTTATGATAGCGCAAGGTACTGGAATAGCACCGTTGTACGCTATTATTAAAGATATACTTCAACACGAAGAATGTGAAACGTTAATTAAGTTGTATTTTTGCTGTCGTAGTTGCGATGAGATTTTATTGCGGCAACAACTGTACGATTGCTCCTCGTACTGGAATTTTAATTATGAGATTTTTGTGAGCGTTTCAGATAATTTTAAAGCGAAATATAATGAGGTAGTACACTGTAAGAGATTGGGAAAAGGTGAAATTATCAGCTATTTAAGTGATAAGGTTAACGATAGCACACAAGTGTTAATATGCGGTAGTGAAATATTTAATAAATGTATATCGGAATATTTGAGTGATTCAGATAAATTAAGTGTGTTTATTTTTTGAATAGATTGTAATTTATTGATATCAGTTACCGAGATAGGTAAAAATTTATTTAAATGAAAACGAGGATTAAGATAATTTATTTGTAAACGATAAATAAAAACTTATAAGGAATAATTTGCAAATCAAAATATTTGTAGAGTTCAGATATTTGGGAAAAAACTTGCTGCTGGCCTTCTTTTACTTTTCTTAGTAATTTTTAAACTACAAACAATTTTCGAAAAATCTAATGCAAATTTATTTTTTTTTAATTGCGTCCAAATTATAAATGCTAGAGATTTCATTCATCAATTTTGTACATATAGTCATAAGCTATAGTTAACCATTTGTACCAAAAATTAAATTAATATTTGCAGTAATTTTTGAATTACAGACAATTTTCGAAAATCGTAGTATCATTCAACTATAAAATCAATTTTTTTCAATTGCGTTCAAATTCTAAGTGTTTAAAGATTTCAAATTTGGTATATATAGTCATAAGCTATAGTTAACCATCTGTACCGAAAATGAAATACATATTTGCAGTAATTTTTGAACTACAGACAATTGTCGAAAATCTTAATGTAAATTTCTTTTTTTTTTAATTGCGTCCAAATTATAAATGCTAGAGATTACAAATTTTGTACATATAGTCACAAGCTATAGTTAACCATTTCTACCAAAAATTAAATTAATATTTGCAGTAATTTTTGAATTACAGACAATTTTCGAAAATCGTAGTATCATTCAATTATAAAATCTATTTTTTTCAATTGCGTTCAAATTATAAGTGTTTAAAGATTTCAAATTTAGTATATATAGTCATAAGCTATAATTAACCATCCGTACCGAAAATGAAATACATATTTGCAGTGATTTTTAAACTATAGACAATTTTCGAAAATTCTAATGCAAAATTTATTTTTTTTTAATTGCGTCCAAATTATATATGTTGGAGATTTCAAATTCCGTACATATGGTTATAAGCCATTGTTAACCATCTATACCAAAAATGAAACTGATATTTGCATTAATTTTTGAATTAGAGGCCATTTTAGACACTGAGTGTCCATTAACCTATAAAACTTATTTTTACCTGTCAAAAAATTTTATTTTTATTTTATTATTCTTTTATATCCGGTACCAAAATATAACCTAGATAAATTTTTAATGCAATCCTTGATATTTCAAATAAGTTTTTATTTATCACAAAATTTGTTGTAACTGCTTGAATGAATTGGTAAAGGGCCTTTTTCTTCATATTATTGTGCCTAAAACTCTGGATTCTAGTTATTTAGAATAAAATTTTGTAAAAACCTTTACCTATTATTGAAATAATCTTATTTATTTAGATAATCTTTATTCAGGTAGAGCTAATAAATAGAATCAAAATTGATGTTGTACAATACAAGATTCATAATATAACTTGTAATGTTTGACATGGTAATTAGCAAGTCTATATTTATTAAAACAGCATTACTGTTAAACTGTGATAATTATTTATAGAAAACGTCATAGGTAATATTGTGCAAAATGATATTACCATATGATTACTAATTTTAATAAAACAATACATTACAATACTGAGTTTACTTTTATTTATATCGAATAAAAGCAATTTTACAACAAAATATTGAAGCATTTTTCAAAAAAAAAGTATATATTTTTAAAACAAAATATATATATGTATCAAGATGACAGTAAAATATAATCTTTATAAAATTAAAAACTATAATACATAACAATGTACAAATCGGAAACTTGTTTCAATTAGCAGTGGGAAGAGGACAACGAATACTCTAAAAAAAAAAAACAAAAAATGTTACTGCAGATACATGAAAAGCAGAAATTATTACCTTTTCACAATTTGGGCATCGTCCGTAGATCTCGTAATAAAATTTCCTGGAATTCAACGGACAAAGCCATTCGTATAAGCATTCGACGTGGAAGAATCGATTGCAGGAGGAATTCTGGCAGACGATATCTGGCATTCGGTCATTCAAACGTAAAGAGAAACATATGCAACATTCACCTTCGTTCACCAATAATTCTTCATCTTCGGTTGCTTTCGGTCGTGGAGGAAAATTTTCAATTTCTACGTTTAGGGAAAATAAAAGACAAATACGTATATAATTAATAAACTTCAGAATCGTGGAATTGTAGCTTTATTATATCATCTTGAAAAAATAGTTCACATTGCTACTACAATTTAATATACGTTTCGACTACTTGCTGTAGTCTT
Organism: Cetonia aurata; assembly: GCA_949128085.1. Taxonomy (NCBI): domain Eukaryota; kingdom Metazoa; phylum Arthropoda; class Insecta; order Coleoptera; family Scarabaeidae; genus Cetonia; species Cetonia aurata. The sequence continues at coordinate 34,416,005 of OX421889.1, read as the reverse complement.
CTTCAGTAAACTAATAATTTTAAGCATAATAAATTTAAATTTAGTATCATTACGTAAAACGATGATAAGCATGAGTATTTACTAATTTCATAAATTGCAAAATTTGTTAGAGGAGAATTGAGTTAATCAATTGATCATTTAAAAAATACTTAATTAGTCCATAAGATAAAATCCAAAAATATCCGAAAGGAGACGTTCCATCAGAGAAAACAAGCAAATCGTAAAACATATGTGGCCAGAATTAAGAAACAACAATATTTGTTTTTTTTTATATGATATATACAGGGTTAGTTACTGATAGATTAGATACTTTTTAAAATTATTTTTATATTATACAGGCTGTTCCAAAAGCCCTACAAGTCTCAAAGTTGTGTTTTTTTTTTTAAATTGCATTTTTGGGTTCTCTGATAAAAATAAATGTCTGTTCTGATAAGGTTTAAAATACCTAAACCTTAAAGTTTTTTAAAGAATTTGAATTTTGTGAAAATGTAATCTAATTTTCATATTTCAAATACTGAAGAAGTATTTAAGTTATATAAGCGAAATTCACAGTGAAATGTAACAATAGACCATATTTTATAACCCAATTATAATAAACTTTCCATGTTATACAGGGTGTACAAAAATTAAAACTATTCAAATAAGAACTTTAAGTGGTTATAACTTGATTAATTTAAATAGAACGCCATATATATATTTATATACATTTTACAACTTATTAATTAAATTTTAATAATAAATATTGTAGTTGAGCCCTGATGAAGCATCAAGCTAGATGCGAAATATTGGCAATAAAAATAAAGAAACAATAGAGTAATTTTTCTAGTTAATGCCGCTACCCAAGAAATCATCCATTTACTCATTTACCCAACGGCAAAGACTCCTTGGCCAAATATATTTATATATATATATATACTGTTTTTACTATAGTGGTATTTTTTTTTTGTGTAATTGTGAAAGTTTGGATCGTTATTTGAATATCGTTGTTGTATTACTTATTGTTAGTCAAAATGAAGAGTTGCTCAAAAGAAGAGCGTATTGACATGATTTTTATGCTTGGAGAATGCCATCAAAATTGCTTATTGGCTTCTCGAGTTTATGCTCAAAGGTTTCCTGAAAGACATCGTCCTAAATCGGCCGTTTTTGAGAAACTATTAAACCAGGTTAAGGAAAGTAGAAGTGTTAGTTACAAAAACCTTTCGCGCTTAGCTTAGTGACGGCCGAAGCTCATGAAATAGCACAAAAATTAAATGTTGCCAACTATCGGTCATCCAATGATTGGTTGGAAAAATGGCGTAACAGGCACGCGATAAGTTTGAAGTGTATCTCCGGAGAACTGGCTGATGTGAATCAAGACGACGTAAATCAGTTTAGAAAGGAGTTGCCTGCGCTACTTCTTCGGAATCGGCCAGACGAAACTGATCTTTCCTTCCGAGCTTTACCGGACAAAACACTTGCTTGTAAGTCTGAAAAATATCGCGCTGGAGAAGTAACTTTCAAAAGGAAAGGCTTACAATTTCATTTTGTGCCAATATGGCAGGACAAAAAGATTTGCTAGTGATCGGAAAGGCGCATTTAGAAACGTAGCAATGAAAGATTTACCGGCAACGCGTAAACTTAATAAGGCTGACGCAAGACATTATGGATGAATGGTTGCTCCAATTTGATAGAAAAATGGTCAGACAAAACCGAAAAATTTTATTATTTTTGGACAACGCAGGTTTCCACCGTCGTGCGGTAAAGCTACAAAACATAAAAGTCATCTCTTTTTACCTCCAAACACTACATCAATATGTGTCGATCTCTAGATCAGGGGATCATACAGAATTTTAAATTCTATTATCGAGGGTTAATATTTAAGTACATTTTATCAAAGATGGATCAAGTAGGATCTGCTTCAGAGTTAGCGAAGTCCATAAATGTCTTAGAAGCACTTTATTACATTAAAACAACCTGGAATAAAGTTTCGTCAGCAGCGATACAAAATCACCAAAGCTGGTTTTCAGAAACATATTCTGGTGATTCTACCTCATTCGAATGGGATCCAGAAGATTTATCTATGATAGTCCAAATGGAGAGGTGTGCCAATGGAATGAACATAACACAAGAAAATCTCGAAAATTATATTAGAATCGACGGTATTGAAGCAACAGAAGAGATGAGTTTGAACATTGAGTGACACTGTTGAAAGTAGCAACATAATTATTACTTATAATGATGCTCTGAAAGTAATTTACGATTTAAAAACTTTTGCGAATGACGACTAAATCGCATTCCAACACTTCAAAAATTTAAAAGATCACTTTAAAATCTAGTTTTTTTTTAAAGCAAAAATTACTAAATATACGCCAACGGAACATTTTTGAATTTGTAAATAAATAACTTTGGTATGTAGCTTTACCTGATTTTTTCACGATTTTATATTTAAAGTGTTATTTGATTTTCCTTTTGAGTTTATCCTATTTTATTTTAAATGCCATAATACAACTACATATATACTTTTATCTAATACATATGTATTAAAATTTCGTATTTTTTTTTAAACACTCTATTAGGGGGACGCCTTTCCAACAAACGGACGAAATTAGCGGAACCATCTGTATCCGCTTATGAGAGGTTTTACTGTATATTATATAGAAAATAATATTTTGTATAAATAAAAGAGGAGTTAACAAAGAAATATTAAAAGTATTGTTTTGCTATTTATGGAAAAACGCAGATAACGTAAAAAGTATATAATTTTTTTTTATTGAAAGGGATTATCAAATCAATTAAAGATTACATCAAAGTCAATAACGGGATAAACCAAGACGTCACTAATCTTAAGCACCAAATATATTGGCAGTTATAAATCATTATAAGTAGGTATTAATTTTTAAGATAATTTTTAAGTGGAATTATCACGTAAGAATGCCTTTTATTTTATATTCTCACCAAGTAATTTGAGCAATTCGCCGAGGATATCTTCGTTGGGATTCCAATTGATGAAATTCGTTGCGACGATCTTGCTGTATCTCTCGACGGCTTTATGCGGCCCTAAGAACTTCACTTGCGGCAAATCCCGGATATCGGACGGATTAAAAGTGATTACCACCGACAGATTGGAATCTAGATTACGCGTATTAAAAAAAAACGTTTAAATATGACAGAATTACATAAAATTAACTTACCCAACATGATTCTTCGATACAAATCTTTCCTCGTCGGTTTCTCGGGATCGATCACCCAACAGCACCTATCGATCTCGTCTAAAATATTGAACACCATTTGCATTTTGGGGCAATCCACCGTGGCGATGAAACTCTCATACAACACGATTAACGAATCTTTTCCCTCGAAAATCCCTCCTTGATTGGAGATCGGTAGATCGCACTCGCGGATCTTAAACAACTTTTCTTCGCTGTTATTATAATCGACCTCCACGACTATTCTGTGCTGCCGATCCCTTTCATCCGTCTGCACGATTTCTATCGTCTTCAAATCGGCCGAAATACTCGATTTATGGATATTAAAATAAAACTGCTTTAACTCGACATATTCCTCCAGGGTTTTCCGATAGATACTCGTACAATCCAGAACAGGTTCTTCCATTCGTATTTCAGCCGATAGAATCTCAGTTAACGCATCTAAATACTCTACGGCATCAGTAAGTTGTTGTCTTGACAGCTTCTTTATCTGTTTCTCATACTTCAATAGATCTTCGTTCATTTCCAATTTAAAATAGGATTTATTCCGCTTCAAACGGATCTTGAAGTGATCACTCTGCAAGAATTAATATTTCCATTCGAAATAAAAAAAGAAATCAATAAAACCTCACATTAGCTCTGATATATCCATAGTATTCTTCCGCGTCTAAAGACGGCTTCTGCATAATCATAGGGTATTTTAGCATCAATTGGAAATCGCACGACATCTTTCTAAACGTCTGCCCAAGTCGAAGGCGACCCGCGAATTAATCCCAACATATCATTTTTGCACATCGCGATATCCATCAATTATATCGATATTAGCACCTTTTTACGCGATAGAATCACGAGAGACCGCGATGGAATAAACACAGGTCCGATTTTAACGCGCAATAACGCGTAATTAATAGTAATTGTCATAAATAATCGTAAAAGTGAATAAATCATCAATTTTTTGATAATCGAAACCGAATGACGTACGGAAAATTGTAAGGTTAGGTTACACTACGCCCTCGTGTGTTTAACAGGAGAAACTATGGCAACAACGGGTTTGTTTGGGTGAATTCAGCCGTTTTATTTAAAATAAAAGCGGTTAAAATAACGGTTATTATAATAAAATCATTAAAATGAAAAATGTATACTCTAATTTATTAATAAAATTAAAAATTAAACCTAGTAATAAGTAATAAATCCACTTCCTCCTAATGTAGTATATACAAATAACTATTTTAGTAAAAAAAGGTATTGAAATGTTATTTACAATTATAATTTTATGCAGGTGATAAGAGTATATGTCTAAGCTATTTTTTTTTTGTTCATTCAATGATTTTCTTATCGTCCGTGTCAGGAAACTGTACATGAACGATAAAAATGTATTTAGCCTGCATATTATTATTATAATTGTCAAGTTATTGTTACAATAATAACACATTTCCTTTTACAAACGGAAGCAGTATACTGTAAAAGCAATTATCATTAAGTACTTACTCAAATTTTCTAAGAAAATACAAATATTGACTTGCATTGCCAGGCCAATTCACCTTGTTATCTACGTGTAAGGAATAACTAATATTTAAAAAAATATTAAAATGCATGAAGGAGATTATAAATACTTATTTTACGCTATATATAAGAGTCGAAGAAAATAACCGCTAAAAAGCAGTCAAGCGCAAAGAATGAAAATGTTGGGTTTCTTCGTGGCGTCTTTCTATTGTTTGTTCACCTTTAACGTGATCAGGGGATGTCCCCATGGTCGTAAAATGGAGGAGGAACCCTTAGAACCATTGCATTACGCCGAAACGGCGTTTGGAGTGCCGGATCAGAAAACTGGTGAGAAGGTCAGCGGTTGGAATCCTTCTTCTTCCAAAGTGAATCCGGAAGAGTTGGGGGAGTACCTAGAGGGCGACATTTTATTTCCGAGCAGGGCGAAAAATGGTCTTTTGGCTTTCAGCGCTAAATGGGATGGAGGTATTGTGCCCTATGTGATATCTGGCCCGTATAATGACGAAGAATTGAGTATGATACACGAAGCTATCAAGAAATACCATGACAATACGTGTATTAGGTAAATTTTATTATTTAATAATGTTAAAGACTAGTAACTTTTATTGTTCATTATTATTATGATTGTATAACTTTCAATATTAAATGAAAGCTCTGTATATATATTTATTACGATAAATTGCACTGCAAATCACAAAGATAAAGCAAGTTATATATTTGCTAATAAAATAATTAAGAAATAAGATTGGGGCCGTATGTTTATTATAACTTTAACTTCGTAGCTTGTATTTTTCGTTTTGATGCTTATTTTTGTACCACCATTTGCAAATAACATTCGTATTTGTCAACTTACCTCGATATCGCAAAAAAAATTGTTATTTTAAATCTGTTGTAGACGCATTCTGCTTGTCCTTCGTGTTTCGTTTCTGTATGTTTTAATAATTTTAAAGTATTTGTCCCTTATACAATAACGAATCAAATACCAAGCCAGTTCGCTGGGACAGACATTCTGTATATCTTTTTATGAATTTTTAGGTTTAGGAGGAAACAGCCCGAAGACCACGATTACATAAAAATCGTAAATACTCGAACTGGATGCTGGTCGAGCGTTGGCAAGATTGGCGGGGAACAAGAGCTGAATTTACAAAGTCCAGGGTGTCTATCAACAGTTGGCACGCCTGTTCACGAGTTGATGCACGCTCTGGGCTTCCACCACGAACAAACTAGGTTTGAAAGGGACGATTACGTGGAAATAAAATGGGCCAACATAAAAAAAGGTGAATATCGCTACAAAAAAGAACGAGAAAAAATTACTTTTTTTTTATATTCCTATAGGGCATGAAGGTAACTTTGCTAAGGTCCCTGCGGGTACCACGTCAGGTTTCGGCATTAAATACGATTACCATTCCGTTATGCATTATTCCGGACACGCTTTTAGCGTTAATAGTCAACCTACGATAGTTCCTAAGGTAATAATAATATAATAATTGTGTATACATTGTCGCAAAGGGTACAATCAGCGACGTTCTTCGTTCGGTTCTGAATTAAACATCTTAATATTAGGGATATATAATCATAAGAATTTATTGCTCATATCTAAGTTTAAACAATTTTTTTTGTTTGGTAGTAGCCGAGATGACCCTAGTAGCACCAAATATTTCTAACATATGGGTTAAATATTAAAATATGTATTGTATATTTTTAAAGCACACAGTGATCTGAGGTTGGCAAGAGCAAATTTAGGTTGGTTGTACTTTTTGTTTTATTGGTTATGTTTAATGTTTACACTTGTATCAAACGGTGAAAGGTTATCTCCGATTTATTAATTGGCGATACATTGATTTAATTTTATTTAACAATAAACGCGAAAGAACTAGATAAAATACAAACAACGAAGCAAAAATAATAACGGCACGTATGACAAATGGTGCGACGACAGATGACGTGACAGGTGGGCCAATCAACAACAGTAAATATGAACTAGCTGATGACAAATCTAGCGATTTTTTACTACCAATTTCAGACACTTGAGATTGACTTTGAATACAGGGTTATTTACGCTATACGGCACGGAATATTATGGCCGAAATACGTGACGTTCAAAAAGTGTCACTTTTGGGATGTATGGGGGTTCAAAAAGTGTCACTTTTGAGATGTATGGGGGTTTATTACGGTTACTTTTTAAAATTATTTTTATATTATACAGCATGTTCCAAAAGTCATAAAAGTATCAAAGTTGTTTTTTTTATAATGGAACCCCCTGTATATTATTGCATTTTTGGATTTTCTGATAAAAATAAGTGTCTGTTTTGATAAGGTTTATAATACCTTAAGGTTTTTTTAAATAATTTGAATTTTGTGAAAATTTAATTTTCATGTTTCAAATGCTTAAGAAGTATTTAAGTTATGTAAGCGAAATTTACAATGAAGTGTAATAATAGACCATATTATATAACTTAATCACACCTGCTCAATCTGCTATCTTATACAGGATGTACATACATTAAAACTAATCGAATAAGAATTTTAAGTGGCTATAACTTGATTAATTTAAATAGAAGGCCATATTTTTTAATCTACCAGCAAATGTACTTTTTAATTACCTATCGAATGGTATTTATAGGTTAAGCTATAAGTCTTCGCGTTTGAATATGCCAATTAATTGTTTTTTGCGCCATTTGGTGTTTTTAATCCATCTAATCATTCTTCATTATCTCCGATACTATCAAGAAAAACGGAATTTCAACCATAAAATATCTTCTTTCTTTCTTTTCTTTCTCTAACTCCAAGTTAATCTATATTTATATTTTAAATAAGAGCGTCAGCAATCCATATTCAAGGAGGTATAAACTTTCAGTTTCCTATTGTAGGTAAATAACAGCTGTACAGCAGAAAAACATATTTTTTTAAACAAAACTAACTAGCGATTCGGTACTCTTTCCGCACTCAGGGCCGGACTTCGGGCCGTACACCTTGCTCCCCACAAGTATCTATGGTTCATAAAATCGAAATATTGCGCCTTTGATTTATGCAGCCCGCGTGATTTGGCCAATTATGCTACAGTGAGCTATCTGTTTACTTATCAGTGCCAAAAGTCCCGGCTCAAGTGTGATATGAATCATGATGGAATCATTGTATACTATCTTTGTAGTGCTTTAGCGTTTCTGTGTTTAAAGACCTTTGGCGTCGATAGTACATTTCGGCATATTCATTAAATGTAAAATCCATTCAGAAAGTATAAAATAACACCAAAGGAACGATAAAACACAGAAGCAAAACTAATCAAAACAGTACAAATAACCAGGAAGAAAGCAGAGTTGACACAAAATTAAACACGATAGTCGAATTAAATGATGAATGAAATACACAAGTAAATGTCAAAATGTGACAGTAATGATTTTGATCGCAATCACTTTGAAATACAAAACTCAACGTTCCATAACCTTGTCAAATGTTTTTCGTGAAAGTACGTTAATGAAATAATTTACAAATAAACATTTAAATCAAAAAGAAAACGTTTACGAAATAATACTATTGGTAAAAATTCTTTTTTAAACTAAACTGCAGCTTTCTTTATTACCAGATATCGAAGATTAATTACGCACTAAAACTTAGAACTTCAAGAATCCCGCGAAAACAAACCAAGCATGATACGTCATTTTAATATTAAGATTTTTTTATTCAAAACGGAATGAAAGATGTCGCTGCGTACAGTTTTTGCGACGATTTATACACACACACACACACACACACACAAAACATTAATATCGTTTCAGGATAAGAAAGCCAAGATCGGACAGAGGGATGGTTTCAGCGTTGGGGACATCATGAAGATTAGAAATATGTACAATTGCACCCAGATGATGGATATCACGACGCCGCCTAGTGGATCAGTGGCCAAGCCTGGGTCACCTTCGTCTTTGCTGTCCGGAATAAACGAATTTGTTAATAATTTCATAGGATAAATCTTGTTTTCTACGCTAACAAACTTAATGTAACAATAAATATTAATAAAATAGTTTAAAATAAGGGTTTCTGCGTTTATATAATATAATCATCGGGCGTTTTTGCGCACTGACACCAACGGTTGATAGCCAACAGCCAATACCCGAGTCGCTACCTTGTGAGAGTTATTTTAACATCACAAGTTAGGGTCTCAGGGAACAGGCTTGCTGGACAAGCCCCTATGATATCGACGACAGATTTACGTTATAATAGATATATACACTGGCGGAAATAACTATACATCCACACTATATTTTAACTACTAACTTATATCGCTAAAAACAACATAATACAGAGACTAAACCTTACTTTATTTGCATTCATAAGGTAATTAGGGGAAAGGAGGGTAAGATGACGATAGAAAGCTTAAAAAAATTATAACACTGTTATTTTTCTTCTAACAAGAGACAGGCACTTAGAAGGTCATTGACTGCTATTAGTACTTTACATAATACATTTAGATTACGTAGTGGTTAATATTTCAAACGAAAATTTTGAAATATATCTCTCCACTTCATATTCGTCATCTTATCCTTCGTGGAGGGTAAGATGACGAGTTAGCTATTCTAAGAAAAAAAAAGGTATATTAGAAAGTAAACAAATAAAGGTAAAATATATTTATTCTGAAAATAATGCGATATTGAAAATATATATACACTCCGCCAAAAAAGTATCGCATAAACTAAAAAAGGGCATTTATGAACCAAGATATTTTTATACGTTCACAAAAAGTTTGCCTCGTGTATGTGAACTATAAAAACACTAACAAAATAATGGAACTTGCATAATAAATGCATATGTGTAAGGTTTGTTCAGTTGTTTATTGAAAGTCTTCCTATACGGACAAATTTTAAAGTGCGAAGTCAGAGTTCTGTACCAACGCTTTTAAAACTAAAATGAGCAATTTAACTTCAGAACAAGTGGCTGCTATAGTTGCTTTAATCGAAGATGGACGATCTCAAGCATACGTTGCTAATTTGATGAACATCAATCAGTCAAGTGTTTCTAGAGCCGTAGCCAGATATAGGGAAACAGGCATTTACAGTAGAAGACCTGTACCAGGTCGTCCAAGATGTTCTACTCGCCAAGATGACCGCTATTTACTACTACAAGCATTACGTCGAAGACATGTAACTGCGAGACAATTACAGAACGACTTGGCTAGAGTCAAAAATACTCGTGTGAGTACTCAAACTATTCGGAATAGGTTACGACAGAGTGGATTAAGAGCTAGAGTAGCTGTAACAGCCCCTCGTCTCACTAGGAACCACCGAGTGGCTCGCTTAAGGTTTGCCAGAGAACATGTAAATTGGAACATTAATGACTGGGCCAATATACTCTTCACAGATGAGTCAAGATTTTGTCTTTACACCTCAGATAGGCGTATCTCAGTGTACAGACGAGACGGTGAGCGCTATTCGCAGTGTAATGTCAGACCTAGACCTAATTTCGCTGGTGGCTCTATTATGGTTTGGGGAGGCATCTGTTTAACAGGTCGTACAGAGTTAGTACCAGTAGACAGAGGTACACTGACTGCCCACAGGTATATAACGGACATTTTAGAAGAACATGTAGTACCATATGCGCCAATTATAGGAAACGAATTCATGTTAATGCACGATAATGCACGACCGCATGTTGCAATAATCGTCCAGGAATACCTTAACGATGTTGGTATTCCAGTTTTAGATTGGCCTGCGGTAAGTCCGGACATGAACCCTATCGAGCACGTGTGGGACCTCCTTCACAGACGGATACGAACCCAAAATGTTGCCCCAGCGGACCTGCATGGACTAGCAAATGCTCTCCGTGACGAGTGGGAGAATTTGGATCAGGCTTATATACGGAGGTTAATCGAATCTCTGCCAAACCGTATGCGAGCGGTCATAAGAGCCAGAGGTGGCAATACTCAGTATTAAAAGCTACTGTTATGGCATTTTTCTTTCCAAAATTATAATTTCTTGTTTTAATAAAAATCTCAAGTATGAGTTCTTGTTTTTATTTGGCCTGTATTTTATTTAAACAATCATAGAAATTATATCTTAGAGCGCATTAAAGTATATTTACAACTTTATGCTACAAACAAAGATTATGCGATACTTTTATGATTCAAAACTAAATTATGCGATACTTTTTTGGCGGAGTGTATTTACATGCACCAATCACAAGTCCATTGTTTTATCTTTGCTTCTCGGTTATCCATACCAGAGCATTCAGCGTGAGCCCACTCCTTACACCTACCACAGCAATACCATAGCTCGTCCTTCCCTACTTCATTGCAGATTATGCAATCTTTTTCTTGCTCTGAATCATTATCAGTGTCAGCGTATTCAATATCTATCTATTCACGAGTCAGAAGAGTCGTTAAATTTTAGTTGTCTCTTGATTTACTTTTTCTTTAGATTTATGCAGTGTGGATTTTTTATTTTTTTTTTGTAAGGTAAAGTCTTTACTTGTACTTTGTTTTTCACTTTTATTCTGCTCTCGTATTTTCCTTTTCCTCTCTTTTTCTAATTTTTCAGCTTCCTTTTCTTCTAAGACCTTTACCACTGGTGTACTGGAAATTACTAGAGACGGCAATTTCTTTCTGGGTCGTTTTGTTCTCAGTTCAGCAACAGGTAATTTAGGTAGACCTTTATTCAATAAATGATCTGATACATCACGGGGTGTGCGAGCAGCTATACCTGATGTAGATGGACCTAGCGTAGTTGGAATAGGAATTTCTGAAATCTCATTGGACATCTGATCAGATTCCGAGGGTCTTGTTTCTTTTAAAGCAGATGGCACACCTTCTGGCATTTCTTCTGAAATATGACTATATTCTTGGAGCTCTGCATTTTCGAAAGTAGATGTAGTTGGAATTTCCATTGAAATAGGTTCGTCTCGATCTGTTGTCAAAGACGACTCAAAATCAAGTACGTCAAACACATGGCTATCAATAGGGCCAGTGGCCCTAATGCCACTGAGAGCATTTGAAACAGTTGCTGCTTTTAAGTATGTTTTTCCAAATAGAGCTGCAATATCATACAGTGTTATAAGACGACCTGGATTACTTGTCAAACAATCTTGCGCAAGCTCGTGAATATGCTGTTTTGAGAGGTCCGTATATTGAGACATCCAACGGTTGCATACGATGACTGGTATGCGGTGGGAAACCAAGCAAAGTAATATGATTTTCCCGACACAGTTTGATGTCTTCCAGAGAAACGTGACTGGTGTGATTATCCATTAATACTAACACGGGATTTTTTTCGTTTGGACGAGCATACTGCATGAAATGTTCTAAATATTTTAAAAAATTTTCAGATGTCATCCATCCAGAAGGATGAGCTACTGCCATAGTTCCTTCGGGCGCTCCATTTTTAAGAGCTGGTAGCATCCTTGCTACTGGAAATATCAGGAACGGTGGTATAAAATTTCCAATAGCATTAATGCCACAAACAGCAGTAACATTAACTCCTCTTTCTGCTGAGGATATCTTAACGACTCGACAATTTCCTCTTGGAGTTAATATTTTGGGATCCTTGGTAGGTACTGAAGAAAACCCGGTTTCATCTATATTATAGATTTGAATAGCAGAGTATGAATATTTTTGATGAAGTTCTTTGTACACCTTAAAGAAAGCTTCTACGTTAACTTTGTTAAAAGCCATTAATCTAGCAGCGGCAGTTGCTTCTGGTTTACGGAGTGATAGATTACATTTCTTCATAAACGCTTCTGTAAAGGCTTTACCAACCATTTGCTTAGTAGTATTGAATCTATCAGCAACACCGCAATGAACAGCAAAATCGAATGCAATTTTTCTAAATTGATCTCTGGTTAAACCAAATGCTCGTTTATCTAAGTATATCTAAGGCGTATTGTTTTAGTAGATTTAATTGTTCGTCCGAAAATGTTGGTTTAAAACGACCAGCGTTTTCAGGAAAATTCTGCAATATAAAAATGGCGTCTATTAAAAAAATCAAAATAAGTAGGATACACAAGTATTTGTTTTACCTCATCAGGATATTTTTTAAAATATCTTCTTAGAGTAGCTTCTGGGATATTATATGCTTTTGAGGCTGCATTAACACTCAACTGTTGATTTTTTACTTCAGTCAGTACCCTTTTCATTTTATCATTCGACCATGACCGCCTCTCAGTTTTTCTTTGATATATTTTACCCATAGTTAGTTAAACCTAATATGAAAAACATGACCTACTATTAAGTTTTAGTTCTATCAGGTAAGATGACGAACAACTCGCCATCTTACCCGCAAGAGTTGTTTATTTTAAAAATCATAAATAAAAATTGTCCTTTTGTCGCGGCTACTAACGATTGGTTTTCGACCAGCTCTTTTAATAGATCCATACTTCTCCCCTAATTTTAAATACGAATTAACAACATAATGGCTTCTATTAATTTGCTTGGCAATCTTCCTGTTAGACACACCATTTTTGCATAAAGCAACAATAATACACTTCTCTTCATGAGATAACTGTGTTTCCCCTCGGCATATTGAGCTATCTAATGATAAAAACGACCGCAAACTAATAAATGAGGTCCGTTTCATTAAATTTGGTCTTACCAGGAAGTAGCACGGCAGAAATTCAATTTAAATAACGGAAATCTCTGTCTGGATGTATAACTCTTTCCGCCAAGAAATGATAGCTTATACGTAAAAATCAAATAAGACAGTGCATTCCTTATTGTGACTAGCTGATATCTGCACAGGTGGTGTCAAACATGTCGGGACACGCATAAAAGCAGGCGACGGCATTGTTTTAATGATCAGTCATAGATTACATGATGTAATGCCAGTGGATTTATAGCAATTTCCTCTAGTGTATATTAGAAGAAAAACAGAAAGAAAACAACAATAATTTAAGAGGGGGCTTTAAAAGGCAAGGGGGTAATACTATACTAATATATTAAATACTGTTCATCAGTTATTGCTAAACTTTTGACGTACCTGCATATTTTCATAAAGTTAGGTGGACACCTTTAGTCCAGGCACTTGAGCTAGGTGCTCATTGTACCGTCTTGACGTACCTTGTAAACTATACTTTTTGAAAAAGAATATCAGTTTGTTGTCTGTATTTACATAAATCTATGAATCTCTTAGTAACAAGAAACTAATCCATTATTTGAAACTCCTGAAGAGGCTTTAAAAGGCGAATATCAAGAGATGGAGCTGCCGTTCAAATTTACAAACAACATAATTAATTTTTAACGTATTGTAAATTGTAATATATCTAGATTTATACAAACGATTGTAGACCTATTGTTCTGGGGAACGTCTATTTTTGGGGTATTAATTTTACTTAATAAACGCACAAGTTGAGACGTAAGTTTGGAAAAAAAGTAATTCAGTAACTTTTAAACAAATCCAGACTTAAGTTGCCATGTAAGTATTCGTCCTGCTGAATTACATATTTTAATTATTAATAATAGCTAAATAGAAGGGATCTGTAACCGGCGTGGTCAGCTATAAGCTAACAGTGAGAGTGACAAAATGTCGTGACAACGAGATTGCAGTTTCCTTTTTTTGTTGAATCATTTACATCGGTGTATAAGGAATGCTTAGTACTGCCGGATTCATTACTCAGTCGATTAGATAGTGTCAGCATCGTATATGGAATTGAACATGTGGAAGAAATAAATATTATTTGAAACATTTTCGCCTTCTAGCGACCTTTGTCTCCCTGTTGCGTAATCCGAACACCGACAGCTATAACATTGCATAAGGACGAAAAATTATAAACGATTGCAGTGCCCCATGGGTCTTTCTCGCAAACAATCTTTAAAGCCCCCTTCTTAAAAGATTAATGCATAAAACTGTCTATGATTTTTTACATTTATTGATATTTCCAATATTCTTTTTATATTTGAAATTTACCCTGTATAAAGAAGGCTGCGATATTATCTTTTCAAATCGAGTTACCAGTGATAAACACATCGAGGTCATTACATTAAAATAATTTTTTTTTTTTAATTTTTTAGCTGACATTACATATATTGTCAGTATTTTTAGTTTGAAACAAAAAAAAAATAGTTAGTTGTATCACTAAGCCAAAAACTATAGTTTTGCGAGATTGAGTACGATTTGTCCCGCAAGTGCGAATACTTGCAAAAGAGTTTTTCTAATTGGATATTGTAATAAAACTAAAACAAAAGGCGACGCAGTGCTGTTATGGCTATTACAGCATACTGTGCTGTAATGAGATATTAACCTGGTGGGGGGGACCCTTGCCGGAACGTAATATAGGCGATTAATATGCACATTAGAAAAAATACTGTAAAAAACGTGTGCCGCAATGACATGTAATGCTCGTACTTTGAATCTCTCGCATTACATAAACGTCATTCTGACACTTGTGTTTTAAAATACTATTACAGACACCTTATATTTGCCGTAAATAGTTAGTTAAATGTTTAAACTTCATGAAAAATGCTATTTTGCAATATTTATTCGTAATAAACTATGCAATATCCTCGCTCAAAGTTGGCATAAGTAAAAATCCTGAAATAACCGCATATTTTTGTTACTATTAATAATGCTGTATTTTAATAAGTTGTTATCTACATTGAATACAACTTCTGGAGTATGCTCTATGGTCCTTATAGTTTATGTGACTGCTAAAAAAAATTGATTTAATTTGTAAAATGCTTGATTTTATCAACGGTTTTCTAATTACTACATTTATATATGGAAAAAGAAGTTCAGGTAGACTTTTAGTGGTCATCGGCAATTATCGACAAGCAGGTTTTTGCATGTACATGATCTCTAATGCTTCTATGCTCCTCACCGAGAAAATCACATTTAATTGCGAACATGTGAAACGTCATTGTGACACTTGTGTTTCAAAATACCATTCTGGCCGTGTGTTGCACACTATTTTTTGCGTCGACAAATCTTAATTTCATTGAAAATACTATAAAAAAAAAAATGACGCTAGGGAATTAACAATAGAGGTTGGCAATACATATTACGTATGAATTTTGAATTTGAAACCAAGGTTATTAAGGTTTGATACATATTCATCAATAAGGGCAATGGAGACCCCAGCTCATATTACAGAGGTTGTGCAAGAAGTTATTAATAATTTATAATCTGTAAAATCCTCCAAAAATTTCAGTGTAAATAATTTGAATTAATTAAGAGATTCTGTAACGAAAATTCTGTCACCTGTCATCGAATCTACAATTAATTACAGAAATGTCTGCAATATATAGTGTTGCCAACCTTTATAGTGATATTTGCCGGCCTAGTCCTTAAAACGGTATGTTTCCGTCCGATTTAAAGTAATGCAAAATCAGTGTTTCTGGCCCGAGGAGGCGTAAAAAACTAGATTGTATTTTCTTTTGTGGCATACCTATGCAAGATCTTTTTTAAGATGTAAGATACATTGAACATACAATAATTTTATTATTAAATTATGATAATTTACGAAAAAAAAAAAAAAAATATAGCCTTGTGTCACAACCCTACCATTTAATTAATTTATACTGTCAAATCTAGTTTGATAAAAAAAATTAATATCTTTAAACTCGCATATAAATTTATATTTTGTCATTTAATAATAAACTTTGAAAGGTTGTCCAAATTATTAATGATCAAAATTAACAATTTAAAAATTAAAATCTTAAAGGCAATTTTTATGCAACACATTTCGACGTAGAGTTGCCCACGAAAGTATCCGGCCACCAAGCAGTTTATCGAAACGGCCAGAATATTATTAAATTATATGGTGATAAGAAACAACTATTGCGCATATTACATTCATTTATTTATACTACTTAAGTCAAACAAACTTTTAAATTGAAAATAATAAAAATTGCTGTAACAAAAAATATAACGCAAAATACGCACTAGAGCAAGCACACAGAAGTATCCGGCACCTAACTATAAACATCAAAATAGTAACATTAAAACTTTTTCAAAACGAAATTAATACTGGGGGGGGGATAACTTCTGGATTTTATAATGGCTCTCAGTCTGTTGGGCATTGATTTGACTAACTTACTTGTTACACTAGGGCTTATTGCTTTCCATTCTTCCAACAGATGTTGTTTTAGCGTTTCTTTATTAGAAATCCGTTTGGTGCTAAGACTAGGTTTTAATATTGCCTACAAATGTTCAATGGGGTTAACGTCTGGTAACAGAGGGGTTTCTAGTTGATTTCTGGCATTATATAGAATCCATTCCTTAGTTTTTTGAGCGCAGTGCTTCGGATCATTGTCCTGTTGAAAGATGAAATCACCTCCTAGCCTTAATTTTTCTACACTAGCTTTCAATTTTTTTCTCAATATATTAATATAATGAATGTGATCCATTAATGTGTGAATGGACAGACATTGACAGTGACCCAACTATTTTTCCATTCGCTGGTACAGAACTTATAAATGTAGATCTAACGCTGGACCTATAGATTAGAATGCTTAGACTAGTAAATCATGATGAAGATATAGACAGAACCGATCGCTTATGGAAAATACGTCCCATACAAGACAAAGTTATCCAAAACATGTATATTACCCAGGGTAGTAGCACTTGGCGATTGACGAAGCTATGATTCTGTAGAGAGGCAGATTGCTTTTTCGCTAATACATTCCCAATGAGCGCCATAAATATGGAATAAAGTTGTACGAATTAACAACTCATGATGGATTCATACTTAACGTAATTGTTTACGCAGGCAAAGGTACATTGGAAACAAAGAATGAATCATACTCATATTCGGTAGTAAAGGAACTATTGCAGGGGTATTTGGGAAAAGGTCATATACTTTACGTCGACAATTTCTACACCAGCGTCAAGCTTGCTTGTCCCAAAACACTGCAACGGTTGGCAGATTGCGTCAAAACAGAAAAGGCAATGCAAAGGATCTTTTAAATGTTAAATTAAAAAAAGGACAAGCGGCATGGAAACGCAAAGGTTCAGTTGTTGTTACCAAATAGAAAGATAAGCGTGACGTTTGCATGATTAGCACTTATCATAAACACAAAATTGGCAGAGATACGAGACAAAAGAAGCAATGTAAAATTGAAACCCGAATGTGTTGTAGACTATAATAGCCATATGTCAGGTATTGACGGGGCAGATCAAATGGAATCATTCTAAATACCGTCATTAAAAGTTGTCACCTTTGACATGACACTTGACAGGTTTCGGAATTTTATATAAATCACAGCATAGGTACAAAGAGTTATTTGACATGGCTCGTTTCGATAGAAATAGCCTGTATAATAAATAATACAGTCATTTCGTGTTGCGGTTGCTAAGCAACGTAATTCAAATCGTGCGTTTTATCTGTCAATAATTCGCCTAGCAACCAAAGAAAAAAAAAATTAAACACAATAGTAAATATAGGCACAGATCGATCTAAAACATATTTATTTACCGTTATCGCTCTGCCCATTTCCAACACTTTTATTTAAGACGGTGCTTTGTGGTGCGACAATCTAGGAAAGTTAGCAGGCTGTACAGAACTCCAAAACGTTGTAATATTGCTATACAACCTACTACCTCAACTAAACTGGACCGAGAGGACTTTAATTTAACTCCTAATGACTTCGTTCCGGGTAGAAGCGTACAGATGTCTCTACTTGTCCCATACGGAGAGTCAGAGGTGGCGCCACGGATGATCTTTTTCAACAATAAGGCCCGCCATATACGAACTTGTGTTATAAAACCACACAAGTTCGGATCTACGGGTTGCTATTGTTGAAAATGGGATATTCGCTCCACGTCTGAGGGGAGGGGGGAAATCCTGGATTATTTTCTCGATCTGAAACAGAAAATATATATATATAACGACTCATTCGTGTCAATTCGAATTGCGTAAAATGACGCGTTTTTCCGCCTTTAGGAAAACAGCTGATTTTGACGCCGAATATATATGGGAGTGGGGAGGATAAACCGAGCGAAGCGACGTTGCCTCGTCGCCTGTACGTAGATACATACCGTGAAACCAGTCGGGCGAGGTATTTCTCTCTCTGTCGCTTTGATACGCAAGCAGACAAGCCTATTTGCGCCATTTGGCCAAAGGAAAGTTAAATACGAACGCGGAGAGGGTCATTGCCCAAAAATATCGAACCGTACTTCGCTTCTGATGCATTTTTTTTTTGCAAGTTCGTTTTACCTCTTCTCGTATCCCCACCCCGAAAATAAGTGCGAGACGCTATACAACAGATGACGGGGAAAAAAAGGATGCGGTTTTGTAGTTACGTAATTATTGGGAAATAGTTCAATTTTAAATATTGTGTCAAATTGTGTGTGAAAAAAATACGGTAGCTAAGTAAATATACAGGGTATTTTGAAACATCGTTTAAAGATTTTAAGGGCATGTAGTACGATCGAAAAGAAGGTTAAAAGTCATAAAAAACATATGTCCACAAATCAACTGTTTACGAGATAACAGCAATTTTAT
Organism: Cetonia aurata; assembly: GCA_949128085.1. Classification (NCBI taxonomy): domain Eukaryota; kingdom Metazoa; phylum Arthropoda; class Insecta; order Coleoptera; family Scarabaeidae; genus Cetonia; species Cetonia aurata. The sequence continues at coordinate 34,396,899 of OX421889.1, read as the reverse complement.
CGCAAATGCAGAATAAGTTTGCTTTAGCGGTTTTTATTAAGATGTTATTGTATTTTAACATAAAATAGATTATAACTAAAGAAGATGTTCAAATTGACGTCCTTCCATTTCGACACAGGATCTACATCTGGTTTCAAAGGAAGCGCGCACTCTTTCAAAAAACAAGGGTGTTTCTCGTATTATCTGGCAACAGTGTTCTATTCGTTGGCGCAACTCTGGAAGATCGTTTACCGGTGTTGCGTACACTAAACTTGTCAAATAACCCCAGATACTACAGTCCAACGGGTTTAGATCGGGAGACCTTGGAGGCCAAGCAATGGGACCTGCTCGCCCTATCCATCTCCCAGGAAATTCATTGTTAAGATGTTCCCTAACAGCACGCGTAAAGTGCGGTGGAGCTCCATCTTGCATAAACCAGATGTTCAGTCTTAGATTTATAGGTAAATCTTCTAAAAGTTCAGGTAAAGTATTTTCCAAGAACTCGAGGTATGCAGGACCTGTTAAGCGTTGTGGCAAAACAATCGGTCCTAACAACCGTTCCCCTATCATGCCTAACCAGATGTTTAGAGAGAAACGTTGCTGGTGCCGAGCTTCAACGGTAGCATGAGGATTCTCGTGACACCAAACGTGATTGTTGTGGAAATTAAATATTCCATTTTTAGTAAAACCAGCTTCATCAGTGAAAAGGATATTATCAGCGAAATCTGGCCGATCAGCAGCTGTTCGCAAAAACCACTCACAGAAAGCCCTTCTCGCTTGAGAATCCGGAGCAGTAAGGGCTTGTACCCGTTGGATATGGTAGGGGTATAGGAGTTGCTCATGAAGAGTTCTCCAAACAAGATTGCTGCTTACACCCACTTGAGTCTTCTAACACTAGTTTTGGGATTTTCATCAATAATATTCAAAATTCGATCTTCTATCTGTGGAGTACATGCTCCATCTCTGCCGTCCAGTATCAGAAGACCGCTTCTCAAACGAACCAGTTTCTCTTAGTCGTTGAAACACCGTCTGAAACATCACATGCGAAGGCAGTTGGCGATCAGGAAACGTTTCAGCATAGAAGCGACGTGCTTGTAAAGAATTCCCATTAGCACGACCGTACATGAACACCATATCGCTCATTTCAGCATCAGAATACGCAACCATTGTAATTGCTACAAATTGCACAAAACGTCAAATTAAACTGCCATAACACAATAGCTGATAAGCACCTGTTTACTGGGATATGTTATATCCATGTACTACTAGGAACACTCGCTGTTATCTCGTAAACGGTTGATTTGTGAACATATGTTTATTATGACTTTTAACCTTATTTTCGATCGTACTACATGCCCTTAAAATCTTTAAACGATGTTTCAAAACAGGCTGTATAATAAACGCTACTTATTTTATTAAAAATAATAGGGGAGGCTTAACCTCCGTAGCCTCCCCTGACGAGCCGCCACTGGTAGAGATCCATGTCCTGAAAGTTTAAATCGTTTCAATGCAGGTTTACCTGAGTTTTATTTTAAGAACAATTCTCTAAGTCGCGACGATTTATTTGACACTTGTATATCAGCAGTTGACACGACAAGTCTTTTATTTTCCATAGATACAGTAAAATCCAAAGGATTCCAAATCTACAAGGATTTTTTTAAAATTATATAACTTTAAAGTATACCCCTTACTTTATGATCACCTATATATATATATTACAAATCATTTTATAAATTTTGATACGTTAATGGATGAAGTTTTTATGAACAAACACTGAACTACGTCTGTAGAACACTGTATAATCAAAATTCATGATTTTTTCGTTATTATTTTAATGTACATATAGTCAGTTGTTTATTATAATTTATACTTCAGTTTTTGTAATGATTACTTTAAAGGATAGCACACTTAAAATTTATTAATTACAATTACATAATAAGATACGGTTTTGCCATAATAAACCTATTAAAGGAATAGAGAGTGTAAAACCTGACAAAAAAATATATTTGTCACGAGGTAAACAAAAGGTTTGGGCAAAAAAATATATCGTATATCCGATGGCGTCCAATAAGGAGACATGGAAAAAAGGGAGAGATTTGATCTGCAGACGAGGACGACGGTAAAAAAGGAGAAAGCACGCTTAGATACAACATAGAAGACGTAGGTTGTATTTCGTCTAATGACCGACGTATGCGAGTTTGCGAGCGAGTAGACATAGCTGCTAGACGACTATCTCAATCTAGGCGGCTGGTTCGCGGACCTACGCAATAATAAACGCAGTGTGCTATGCTATTGCTTTAGACCGAGTCCGATCACTTGTTGAACGGCGTCGATGCTACTTCGCGCGATTATGAACTCGCGTAAAATCTGACTAAATCGTACCCGAATGTCAAAAGCGGTTCTTTCATCTCTGGAATGTTATTGTTCGTCATTTTGGCCTAGCTTGTCTGTAGAATTAATAAATTGCTTTAACAGATATGTCAAATGTCAAAAATAAATAATAATAAATGCATCGATCTCATCTGTATAGTGAATTGTAAAATACAGTACCGGAAACATTAAAAACAAAAAAAAACACATATTGAATCCCATAAATAACTGGTTTTAAATCATTTTGACGTTTCTATAAGTACACGTCATATGTCAAATTAAATAGATCCAAACTATTAATATTAAACATGTCAAGTAAAGTTCTGGACTGAATCCTTGCGATGGGTAAGTATTGAACTTCTTCAAGTATACAAATTTCAAACATCGTCTTTGAATTTGTTCTATATACTGTATTTCATAAGTACCTATACAGTAAAACAAATGAAAGTACGCTAATGAAATTATAGGGGAACGATCATGGATCTTAAAAAAATAACAAATACCGCTTTTATCACATACAAAATACAAATGAAACCTTCAAACAAGACAAGTACAATCGCCTGCAGTTCTGTCTCGACATAGTTGAGAAATGCGCGGAAAATGAAAATTTCACAAGTAATATTCTATTCACAGATGAATCGATTTTTTATTTGTGTGAGTGTCATAATCCCTCAGTTGCGCGTTATTGGTTAAGAGTAAATAGACATCTTGTGTATACCGGTCATACGCGGTACCCACAAAACTTAAATGCATGGGCGGTGATACTATAAAAAAAGGAATAAAGTTTACAAAAGAAACACACGTCGCGTGAATGAAGTTTTACAAGTTAGGGGGAATGTGTTCTTTTTTCACATAGTACAAAATAATAAAAATAATTATATTATGTGAAAATACGACTTTTACTACATTTCCATAAAATCACATAATTTTACGTTGGTTTCCTTAAGATCACATAATTACGGTAAACTTAGGCTACCATTTATGTAATTGCGCGCAGTTTTTGTCGTGCGCATGCATAGTGCATCCAGAGACTCATTATGTCTTTGAAGCGTCGCCGTTGTACATGTCGTTAGTGTTAATACGTGAATTCAAAGTGTAGTTTAAATAAAAAAAAGGTTTTGGTCACAGTAAAATATGGCAAAGCAACGTTTCTTTTAGTTTTTGATGCTAAATGTCATCCCATAGTCCATGTCCGCGAATTTCGTAACCTCTGTATAGGTATATAATATCTATACGACACATGATGACAAAGAGGGAACATGGAAGGTACAAAAACATGAATTTATTATTCTGGTGGGCTAAATTACATTTTCGCGCCCTATGTATTTGTTTTATTTCCAAACACCATATTTAAAATAGTTTTCATAAAATTTCAATTGTAGAGAACACTTTTTCACGAATGTACATCTGGTAATATTCAAGTATTGCAGGACTTACGTAGGTAGGTATATGACATATGGTAGGTATATGACATATGATAATTGTTTCTTGCCTCACTGTATTTTACTTCAATTACACATTCAATACAAGAGAAAGATACGCATAACATTACAGAACAAATGTATGTAATGTATTAGTATATCAACCCGCAGCAAATTTAAATAGCGGTTACTACTACGTGATGTGTACTAACGTATGTCACATAAGTTTTGGGAAAATTTTCGTCGGCGTAAAAATAACTGTAAATAACTTGCAATCTAGTAACCATGATAAACATATGTTCATTAATACTCAAACTTGTTATGACATTTCATAGATGTCAAATAATTTGTCCAATTATGTCGTACAAACTTGAAATACGGAAAAGCATTTACAGCCTGGTTGGACATGTACTCAAGCAAGAAATTGTAAACATATTTTGGAATTAAAATATTTCAAAGACAACCATTTATAGAACAATTGCAGAATGTGAACAAGGTATACTATGCTTCAATTTACCAAAAAGCGGACGTCCCGGAATGTTGACCGAAAATCGCGCCGACCTAATCTGTGAAAGTGCAAAAGACCGCGTTGGAACGTCATGCCGAAAGTTATCCAGAAGATTTAATGTTTCTCATGAAACTGTAAGAAGGGTATTGAAAAAAAAAGGCCTAAAGTTTCGTAAAAGACGTAAATGTCCACGTTATACAGAGGACCAGTTACACTGGTTAACTTTATTGTTGCAAACAATAAAGTGACCATCATGGACGATGAAAAATATTTTACGTTCTCTCACTCAGAAATGAAAGGCAATGATGGTTTTTATACCGATAATATAGAAAATTGTGCAGATAATGTTAAATACAAAACCAAAAAAAAATTTGAAGATAAAATTCTAGTTTGGTGTGCCATATCGGAGAGAGGAGTTTCACGACCTTATGTTGGGCATGTGAGGGGTGAGGCAGTTAATGCCAACATTTATACCGAAAGATGCCTACCGAAGTTGCTACAGTTTATTACTACGACTCATCCACGTGAAGAAATAATGTTTTGGCCGGACTTAGCAAGTTGCCATTATGCAAGAACGACTAGAACATGGTTAGAAGCTCACAACATACCCTTTGTGCCAAGAGCAGACAATCCGGCAAATGTGCCACAAGCTCGACCCATCGAAGATTTTTGGGGAATATTGACCAGAAAAGTATATGATAATGGGTGGGAAGCTCAAAATTAAGCTCAACTAAGGCGAAGAATATATCAAAAGATAAGAGAAATTGATATAAACATCGTCCAAAACATGATAGGACACGTTAGACAAAAACTACGTGCCATTGAGGACCATGGCCCTTTGTCATTATTTTAATTGCAGTTTTAATTAATTTAAATATAAGGTAAAATGTTGGTAAAGTGGTCATTTGAATAAATTACGTTACACTTACTTTAAAGAATTTAATTATTTTCCCCAAAACTTATGTGACATACGTTAGTACATTTAATTCGCAGTTTCTTACATTTAAAATTTCATATTATACTCAGGCCGTTGAGGAAAATTGATGTAAATAAACTTGAGTTTTCACCTATTTCTCCATAAAACTTCCTAAATAGGTAAAGTAAAATAAGATCTGTAACTTTACATAATACTCTGTAAATTTACATTACATGAATTTAATTTTACTCAATCCACTATGGCTACACATAACCCGGTGTGGCATTCTGTGAATTTACAGAAATGTGTTTATAGTGTATGGTGGGGCACAATATCGTTGGTCCGTTTTTTCATTGGAGGAATGTTAAACGCACGCAAAAATATCTGGATTTATTACAAAATAGTATAATTCCTACTGTCCGCAGAATACCGAACATAGTGATGGAAAATGTGTGGTTTCAGCAGGATCGTTGGATTATTGGAGGAGTCTTACGAATGTATGTGACAACTTTTCATTTATTCACATTAACTGATACACCAAGAATTAAAAATATCGACTTGGCGTTGTAAATAATCGCTGTCAAAAGAGGTATTGATAGTGTCATGCGAACAACAACTTCGGAGAACTGAGTTGATGACTTAAATCATTAATATATAATAAGAACAAAAGTGGTCCTACATTACTGCCTTGTAGAACGCCGGAAGGAATTGAATAAAGGAATTGAGGATTCATAACCTAAGTATTCTACATAGTGTTCTCTATCAGAGATGTACGATCTAAACAATGATAAAAGTGGAGGTGAAAATCCGATTCTATCCAACTTGTTTAGAAAAAGCGCGCGATCAACAAGATCAAAAGCTTTGGTGAGGTCAGTATAAATAACATCCATTTGTTTCCCAGTGTCAATGTTATCGGATAAATATTGTTGCTACTGTTGATCGCCGTGTGAAAAACATGTTGTTGACTCGAAATCCAAGGTTCAATTTGTTTGTAAATATGTTTGTACATGCATTATTCGAAAATTTTAGAGAAATTGTTCAAGAGAGCTATAGGGCGATAATTAGAAGTCACGTGTTTGTCACCACTATTGAAAACAGGCAGCAACTCGGCAACCTTCCACACAGTTGGGAAACTAGACGTCTTATGAGCAAGATTGAACCAATAGCAAAGTGATATAGCATTTAAGATAACTTTTTCTGTTATAGAATTTAGATCAATCACGCATCCGGTTGGCAATCCTCAAGTATCAGCTAATGGAGCTGGAGTAGTTAGATGAAATACTGATTGGAAGACCATCTGGAGAACGTCTACAATGGAATTTGGATTATCAAAAATGTTAGCATGTTCGTTACCTCTCATAGTTCTAGCAATCTTCTTCACATTCTTTCTTGAATTAACAAATTGCCAGAAGCAATTAGGATTGGAGGAAATAGAATGTTCCTTAGATTGGATAATGTTTTTGTATAAATATTTGTAATCGTTTTTAATTTTCTTTCTCATACTTTTAAATGCATTCAAGTCAGATAAGGAACCTGTTTTTTTTTTGTATATAAGTCGATAATTATTTTTGAATTTAATATTATTAATGTGCTCACGTGTAAACCATGATGGATATTTAGAATGTGCACTGGATTTGACTGGTACAAAAGTATTTAAATGTCTATAAATTTCAGTATAAAATGCAGTACAAGCAACAATCTATAGTAGCATAACCAGAAACAAATGACCAGTCACCTAGGAGGGAGCGTTTTCAAAATTGTTTGGGCGGTATTGAATTCTTGAAGGTTCCTGATGTCGGTATCGTGCATCTCAATTTCAGGGATGTTGAACAAAAGATTATTCTGTTTGCGAGTATGTCGTTTCTTCAAAAATTTTGTCATCCAAAGTGGTATTAAACTGCTTGGATGCATTCTTTAAACTTAAAATGGCTGCTCTACACACAGAAAAATGCAAACTTACCTTAAATAAATTTGTCTAAATCTACGTTCTGAATATCCCCAAGACAAGAACTTCTTAAGGCGAGAAAGAAATTGTTTTAACAACATAATCCTAATGTAACAGTTTAGCAGTCTTTTAGTCTCCACTTAAGAATATCGTTTATTTCCATTAAAAGCACTAGTCTTGGAGCAAAATGTTAGAATCCTTGAATTAAATCACTTTTCATATCTTTTTTAAGAATAGTAATACTTACCTTAAAATCATAAAACTTTACACAAGCCAAAGAAAGAATGCCAAACACAATTAGAACAGAAAAATGTCATCAGTGTTAATGTCGCTGCTCAAAACATTAGAATTACGGCAGGACCAACACAAGCCCTTTCTACTTTTTATTGTTCTTATCTCAGATACGCTCAGTTCTACACATGAATAGAGATAGTCTAGAAAAATATCTGTACTAGTCCTCTCTCATAGACCGGTGTCTTCACAAAAAAACAACAGTTTTTTTTCGAAAAAAAATTGGATTACATGTAGATAAAATTTCTTGCAAATGTTCTCGCTTGATTCTTGATGTAAGTCCACCACATTGCTAAAAGATCAAGTTGAAGACATTAATCGTTCTGGGTGTAACACTTCACAATCTCACGCAGTATATATTTTCTTCAAGGAATTCCTGCCAGTTATCTTGCAAAATCTAGTTACATAAAGATGCAAAAACGTGGCAATTATATTCTTTTGATTTCTCCCTTGTAATCGTATTAGAGATTCGATATTCGTGAAACAGTGCCCTACAGAAACAAACATCCAGCGATTAGAACATTTTTTTAGCAACTTCCTCTGCTCAAACCATCGAACAATCGCGTCTTTTGACAATCGAGGTGTTAATAAACGGTTTTAACCTCTTCCAATCCATTTCCCCCGTAAAGATATTCAAACGACGCGCACTGACCTCCTCATATCTGTGCTTCTATGCCTATAAATCCGTTTTTTCGACATTTCAATTCGCCGTCTTTTACGCACAATCGGCTCGCACGAATCAAGCTTTATCGGTAAAAGTACGGTCGCGTTGGAGCGGAAAAGAGAGGGAACGAGGCGCGCGCGCGCGTGTTGGTGTCGATGCGAATGTGTGCGTGCGAGCGTAGAGAGCAGTCGTGAGGCCGGCTCGGGTTGTTCAACTTGGATTCCAAGGGCGTTAGCGTCCAGACGCGCTGTTGCCACGATTTCGCGGGCCGATGCCGGGCGATCTGACGGTAAATTGACAACGCGTGGGGGCGCTGCACGTCGCCGGAGGGGGACTCCGCACTCTCTCAGTTATGTCAGATTTCTAAAACGTCGTTCTCTGGACCGCGGTGTTTACAATCGCGGTCAAAAACAGCCGTTTTTTTTGTCTATCTAAATAAATAAATTGTTATCTACATCTCGTATGATCTCTGATGGAAAAACAATCAAAACGTACAGAAAGAAAAAAAAAATTGATGAATTATGATCTTTCATCTCCGTTTTCTTTAATTGCCTATGCTATGTAATTTAAGAGCCAAATTCATAGTCATCACTTAAGTAAAACTCATCCTCACCTCATCTCTTCCTCACTCAAGGAAACCTTATCGTGACCTCAATTTTGGTATTCAGAAACATGAGTAAGCATCTTCCTAAGTTGAGGAAAAGATGAGAAGCCGTCGGGTGACCGACGCGCTATTACGTCAACGTTTGAATGACGTATGCATGACGTTTTGTTCCGTTGAACCAATTGTATGGCAGATGTGAAATACGAAATATTTGATTTGAACTGTGCTCTAAATTTTATTGCGTTGATTATCCCTTATTTTACCTAAGTATTTTCTTAGAGGGAAATGGTCACTTTCTGTGTAACTTTGTGCTAGTCGTGTTCAATATTTAGAAGTTTTTAACGAGATGGCTTCGAAAAGAACGTTCTTTACTAGCGACGAGAAGGTTTTTTTGAAAGATCTTATTAATAAACATCGGGGCATAATTGAATGCAAAAAAACAGATTGCATAAGTGTTGGGGAAAAAAAGCGAGCTTGGTACACTTTAACCAACGAATTTAATGCTGTATCAGAGCATTGTTACGTAAGTATGCTTGTATATGTTATATATATATATTCATTAATACGAGAACATCAAATAGGGAACTACCCACCAACTTAAGAAATGTTGGGATAACATGAAAAATAGGAGGAAAAGGGAGTTAACAGAAGAAAAGATGGAACGCATGGCAACAGGAGGTGGTTCCTATAGACCACCTACGACAGACGATAATGAAATAGATAATCTATTAAATAATGTAGACATTGAGGTAACCGACACTATTGACAGTGATGCTATCGCGTTACGAGATGGCATGTTGGAGGGTAATAATGAAGGTGGTGATGAGAGCATAACAGCTCATGAAGAAGGTAATGAGCTTGACAAGTAGTTTTACATTACGGTATACTTTCTTATTTTACAGAAATACATATTGTTATCGAGAAGGACACTCCTTCAAGGACACGAGACAGTGCTATAACAGGTAATAAAATACCTAGACATTTAAAATATGCTAATACATATAAATATTTTACATGAACACCAGCTGCTGACAGTATACCGACTCCAGGACTATTGGCAACTAGGAAACGAATATTGCCTTCCTATACTTCAAGAGGTACTGCGATAGAGAAGGAGCTTGAAGTAAGGTTGCAACGCAACAAAATGATGCAGCTGCACGAGGAGGAACTCCATGCTCTTCATGTTCAAGAGCAGAAATTAAAAATTGAGGAGCAGGAGTTGAAGGTTGCGGAGCAAAAGATTCGAAAAACAATTGCTGAATACGAGCTGGAAATTGTAAAAGAAAAACTTAAAAATATAAAATAAATCAATATAAAAGCTAATTTATTCTCTTGCCTAAGTTAAAATCTATTGTGGTGTGCCTAAATTAATCGTAACGTTACGATACTTTGTGAAAGAACAGAGAAATTGGTGAGAAAATGTTTATTTAAATAATAAATAACATAAAAATTCATGCCTTTTTTATATATTAAAATGTCTCAATAAAAGCTGCCCGGATTGCATTTCCCCTCATTGGCAACCCAGCAGCAGGTGGATGGTTCATCTTCTACATATTCCCAGAAATCATCCATATTCCCCTTATACAATTTACAATATATATATATATATATATACAAAAATAAAAAATAGGTTCTGAGGAATAGGTAAGGTAGCTACTAGCAAGCCTTACCTTTTCCTCACTTTTGACTCAATTATGAGTCGGATTTGAGGAACAGATGAGTTACTAACTGTTTATGAATTCCAAAATGTGAGAAATCGACGCTATGAGTATGAGGTGAGGATGAGGAAGCCTTAAGTCGCGTCTATGAATTTGGCTCTAATTTAAGTTTAAGTCATTGTGTATACATTTAGGTGAATGTGGACGAAACTGTCTTTTGGCTTCACAAATACAGGGTTACTACAAAAGAAATAGACACTTTCAATGTTTTATTAATCCAAAACTAATAACGTTATTATGAATTCGTTTAAACTATTTTACACAGCGATTCTTAAAATTTACTTTGGGCACTCATACGTGCCCAATATGGGCTCCCCCTATCACACGACAGACATCAAGGCGATCGTCTCATTCCAAACCCGATGTAACATATCTGCATGGACACTTTCCACAGCTCTCGAGATGCGTTGTTTTAACTCATATAAATCATTAGGAAACGGAGGGACGTAATCCAGGCCTTTCACAAATCCCCATACGAAAAAACTCGCACGGTGTAAGATCGGGGATCCTTGGTGGTTACCGTACGAGAACGCAGTTGTCAGCTGTTGCACGGCCTATCCAGCGCTGTGGAAGCGTTTCGTCCAGATAATTTCTAACGACACGGTGCCAGTGAGCAGGTGCTCCATCCTGTAGGAAGATAAAGTTCCCCCCGTCTTCATGCAGTTGAGACATCAACCAATTGATCAACATTTGATGATATGTAGCTCCCGTTACTGTGTTTTCTTCAAAAAAGAAAGGACCACACACTCTCACAGAATACGCAAATGCTCCACCAACACTCTCGGAGGTTCAGTCCCCCATATTCGGACTTTGTGTTTATTCACCTTGCCACTTATGTGGAACGTTGACTCGTCACTGAAAATTATCCGCTCGCAAAACTCGTCTTCATTACGTTGCAGCATTTCATTGCAGAAATCTTGACGTTTAAGTTTATCATCTTCACGTAGATGTAAGGCGTCGGTTTTAGTCGTTTACGTGTTCGAAAATGTTGGACAACAGTTACGGTGCTCGTTGTGGTAAATTCAAGCACGCAATATGCTTTCTCAGTAGGGTTTGCAGCCATCGTAGCTATTATGCTTGTCCAGTACTATCGCAACTTCTACAGTTCCTCAAACTGACAGCGCAAAATGCATGTCGATATCACAAATAACTTTTGTTTTATACAATACCAAAGGTGTCTATTTCTTTTATAGTAACGCTGTATATATAGACAACGGTTTCCAAACAGACGGTGTCCAAGAATGGAATGTTTTAATGTTCAACACAGATTTGAAGGCATCTGTGCTGTTTAATAAACGTTATCATCATATTAATGAAGATAATGCGTTCAATATTTTTACTGCTGAGGTTGAACAGCCAAGTGTGAGCACGAGACATATCAGCAGAAACGCTGAAGTGTATATTAAAAGTTTAAATGACAATTTCACCATAAATTCTGGTTACAAACGCATTTGTTTGACTATTCCTACGAAATTTTATATCTTCTTAGGAATTTGGTACATGTACATACAATTTTTTTTATATTAAAAAAAAAAATGAGAGCCCATTCTGGCAAGCAAGACCTGCCACATTAATAAATACAATTCTATTTCATACATTCATAATACTTTAGCCGTGTGTTTCCAGGCACTTTTATCGCTCAATTCTACCTTAATAAATATCTATGGTATTTTAGCGATAAAATACCCTCTTTTTTCTGCATGTGTACCGGATGCCAGCCAGACTTTTCTGATAAACGTCCGAATCGTCATCGATACAATCAGATCGCGTAAAAAATTGGAGGCAATACACAGTAAAAAATGTCTGCGTGTAAAGCTCACAAAGTAAGTGGTAAAAAGTTTGCGTGTTAAAATTAACACCTAATTTGGTTAAAGTTGCATTTTGTTACCAAAATCAATTAGGTAAAGACATCTTTGCCCAATATTTGAAATATCTACACCTGGGGGTGTAAAAAGTTGACTTCGAAAAGAGAGGGGCGTACATATGTACCCCTGCGCATGAACAATTTCTATCAGGTACATGTAATAAAGAGAGATAAACTTACAAACTAATAACGGACGATTGACACATGATCGGATTCGTATTGAAACATGAATCCTGTGCCTCTGCTTTTAAGATGTTTATAGTTTATACGTACATATTTGATGTTTTTTGCAACCATGATGTTAATATGAATTAAATGCAAAAGTATGATTAAATGGCTGAGTATTAGTGATTCGCCTATCCCGTCGGCATATAAACATTGCATATCAAACGGTAAGTAACCAATTACACCATTTTGAACAATAGTTAGCTACATATCTAACTATTGTATGTAGGTACATAATACGTATCGTTTACAACCTATATTCTTTGTTGCTGTATTTCGTAAAATATTTGTCAGTTCTGAAAGATTTTTATGACATATTGTAGGTTATGTATATATGACTAAACGTGTAGAATGTAATTCCCTGTTTAGTATATTTCCTCCATTCCGGTGGTTAACTCCATTTTCCTTAACCTAACTGGTAGCGAGAAGTTTGAAATTTAAAATATATATATATTTTTGTTAATACTAACTGTACTATAATATTGCCGTGCTGTACAATGGTTTTTCTTTTATTGCATAACTTGTTTATTTAACTTTAATTATTATTAGTAATATTATTGATATATTGTTCCAAGGCATAGTTTTGTTTAATCATTAGTGTTCGTATTCGTTTACATATATTATAGTGCATGTCGTTTAAACGTTGTTCTGTATACGTTGTGCGTTTTGCGAGAAAGCAAATGTTTAAATTCTGTTTTATACAAAAAGATATTCGCAAATAAATTTTTATTAGCAAATTGAAGTTTTTTTTGGATCGCTTCACCACTTTACGTTTATTAGAGTGCTTAGCGTATATATACTGTACGATATACATTTACAGCTAAAAGCACCTTAATTACACTTACGTTATTCAGTGTAAAAGCTACACCCATGTAGTGTACCTGTAACTAACACCCAAAGGTGTATATCATCTCTTGGTAATTTACGCTGGCAAGTGTCTTACACTACACGTTTTAACGTGTAGGATTTACCAAATCGTTTTGGTAAATTTTACCAAATTTCACAGTGTAAAATTTACCAAAAACAGTGTGGAGTTATATAGACCACTTTTAGTGTTAATCTCTACACGCAATTCTTTGCTGTGTACAATGGAGGGACCAAAAGAACGAATTTTTGAAACACCCATCCGAATTTTAAGTTACCTTTTGACTGCTTTTGACAAATATGACAAGTCAAGTCCGAAACATATCCCCGTCATGAACATTACAACAACTTTATACGTCATAGTGATCTTCTTGCAAATATCACCAATTTGTTCTGACGAAGGCGATTTCCAACTTCTGTTGCTTCACACCAATGATATGCGCGGCAATTTACAATCGACCCTCAATGATAATGGCGTCCATCTAGGAGGTTATGCTAGGATATCCCATATTGTCAAAGAAGCGCGCGAGAAAGCCCTAAATCGATCCTCACCGCCCGTATTATACTTGGACGCAGGTGATGTCTACATCGATCAAGTTTGGAAGAAGCCTCTAACTAGGAGAATCCTCGTGGAATTCAGTAATCATCTCAGACCAGACGCAGCGACCCCTGGTTGTCATAATTTCCACGGAGACACTGAAACCTTCGAGGAATTCCTACAGAAAATTAAATTCCCTTTGGTTGCGTCTAACATACACTTCAATGGGGGAGGATACATCGAAGGCAAGATAAAATCCCACTTGGTGCTCAAAGTGGACCAGAAGAAAATCGGTATCGTAGGTTATGTAACCTCAAACGTGCAATTTCCTCAATTCCTTAAGAACGATACCTCAATATATATAGAAGACGCATTAACAGCCCTCAGAAGAGAATGCTCGATTCTAAAGCAAAGGAAACATGTGGATTTCATCATTGGTTTAGGCCACGCTGGTTTGGCTACCGATAAGGTGATAGCGCAAGAAATCGATGATATAGATGTTATTGTTGGAGGCTACTCCTATAATTTGCATTGGAATGGACCCATGCCAGGAGATGAGGAAGTTAAAGGTCCGTATCCTGTGGTTGTGACTAGTAAATCTGGGAAGAAGATCCTTATACTTCATACGTACGGATTCACTAAATATATTGGGAAGATTTTGTTGAATTTCAACGAAGATAATACCATAGTAAATTATGTGGCAGATCCTATATATCTTGATCGAAGAATTAACGAAGATATAAGCATGCTAGCTCTGTTAGACACTTACAAGTACGTATGTCATCGAATATACAATCATTCGTCTTTGTGGGCTACAATTGTCAAAGAATTTCTTCTTTGGGAGAATTCCCAAACATTAATTTCCATAAGAAATTGCATAGCTCAAAAAAGTTAGTAGTTTAAGGTTTGATAAGGCTTTAGAGTATGATCCCACGTGTGTTTGCCACCACTTCTGCTATTTTTAGTCATTAAATCTAGTCTACTTTGCTCTCCCAAAGTTTGCATAAAACGATACGGGACACATTGTATACATTCTTTGAATTTGGTAATTTTTTAATTGTAACATTTAGCAGTAAGTAAGTTTGCTTCCGAAAAGTTGGATATGCACGTCGTACTGCTCTTATCCATTCAACAAGATGATTGGATTTTCTAGGCAACCGCTGACGAACATAAACGAAGTTTTGGCCCAATGCATCGTCCCCTTGGACGCCAAAAAAGTCCGAGAATCTGAGAGCAATCTCGCCAACAGCATCACAGACGCGTTCGTGTACTACATGTCCCGCAGATACCAAAGGAAACGTCTCCATTTGGACGGCTATTGGACCGCAGTACCGCTGGCCATAGTAAACGCGGGCGCCATCAGACGCAGCATCCAGACCACCCGCGTCTACCCCAATATCACCAGGAGAACCGTAAAAGAGATCATGCCGTATCCGCAACGTTTGGTCCACTTCAGCATGAAAGGGCAACACATCATCGACACCTTGGAAAATGGCGTTAAATCCAACGGAGAAACCGCGCGCGGTGAATTCTTGCAATTCTCCGGGTTGCGTGTGATATTCGATACGACTAGGGAAGCCGGTGATAGGGTTCTGGATGTGAGGATAATGTGCGAGAAATGTGCTCAGCCCACGTACGGACCTTTGCAAGAGATGAACAACTACAATATGTTGGTCAGTAGCTTTATAGCGAACGGAGGTGATGGGCACACCACTTTTAAGACCGTTGGAATGGTACAGGAGATCCTGGACGAGTTCGACAACGATGTCTTCATTGAGTACTTGCAGACCGTGGGAAGAATCAGGCCTGAAGCTGACGAAAGGTTACTACTAGTGACCAGCGTGGAAAAGCGCTATGTACCAGAGAAGGAATCATCAGGAATCTGCTTGAATCGTCGCGGTTTGAATATGATCTTTCTCGGTGCCATATATTCCATCTTATAATAAAAAAGGATGCAAATACCCATCTTTTATTTATAACAACCACCACTAAGGAAAATAAAATTATACCATAATAGGGTCGGAACCTCCAAGAAATTATTAGGAAAAATGACGAATGCATAAAATACTTCAAAACTTCATTTTCTTATTCGGGAGTACAATCAAAATTAATCAAGAAATTCAAATTATCAATTGAAATCCATTTTTTCCAATCCACCTGTTTTGAAAGTTTTCATTTAAAAATTCTCGAATCCCGCGATGATAATGAGGCGGACCGCTATCCAATTGAAGCCATATATGCTTGTTCTGATGTTCAAAGGGACTTCTTCTAATAATACTGGAAGTTGCCGTAAAAGAAAAGCGAGAAACATACCATTTAAAGGTCCTTCAAAAAAATAGGATGCGATTAAATATGGGCCCAGTATTCCACCCCAAACATTAATCGACCATCTAGTCTGATTTCTCATGACTGGATTCAAATCAGAATAATAATGGAAGTTCTGCCTATTGACGCAACCATTATTATGAAAAGTACATTCATCACTAAATAACACATTTTATCAAAAAAGTTTGCATTTTCTGCCACATTATCTAACACCCATATACACAATTCAATTCGATTGTCAAAATCATTTCCATAAAGTTCTTAGCGAAGCTGGATTTTATAAGGATGAAATCCGTGTTTTTTTATGAATTCTTGAAATACTTGCTTGACTAATATTAGTATTTTCGGATATTTGTTTTTGATTGGTATTGGGATTTTAAACATTATCTTCATCTTCAGTGACAAATTTCCTTGTAATGGTTTTTTTTTTACAACCAACACTTTCCTTAAACTAGTTTAATAATCTCTCAAAAAACGTCTGGTTTTGGATGATTTCTTTCCGGAAAACTTTGGGTATAAACTCGAGAAGTTAATAAACAATTTTGATGACATTCTACAAGCATAAAAATCATATCAATGCGCTCTTCTTTTGAGTAAGTCTTCATTTTGACTAACAATAAATAATACAAAATGGATATTCAAATAATAAAGATCTAAGCTTTCACAATTACAAAAAAAAAAAATCCCACTGTAGTAAAAACTAGACGTTTTGCAAAAACTGATTTTGCAGGCTAAAGTGACAGATTAAATGAATTATCTGACATTTCTAAATGCCATAGACAACTAGACACATTAGAACTTTTATTTAAAAAAAACTATGGTGCAAAAAACGATTATCTGTTGTATTCTGTAAAAACGCGGGTAAAAACTAAAAGCGTACACTGAGAGAAATCCTTGTAGTAAAAAGTTACATGGCGCAGTACTAGCGATTTTGTATAAATAAGTGTAACAAAAATCCCAAAAGAAAGGTGAAAAATCCCTTACCACAAAATTAGATAACAAATCTAAATACGTATTTCGGCAACTAAGTTGCCATCTTCAGTAGAAACAAGTGAAGAGCAGTGTTAAACATAGTGTTTTCGGCTAAGGTAAACCTTGGAAGATATGCTCTTCACCAAATCACTAGTGGAATAACACTAACAGTGTTATTCCACTCGTGGAAGCGTCCGTGGTGCGAATAACACTAACAGTGTTATTCCACTAGTGATTTGGTGAAGAGCATATCTTCCAAGGTTTACCTTAGCCGAAAACACTATGTTTAACACTGCTCTTCACTTGTTTCTACTGAAGATGGCAAGTTAGTTGCCGAAATACGTATTTAGATTTGTTATCTAATTTTGTGGTAAGGGATTTTTCACCTTTCTTTTGGGATTTTTGTTATAGTTTTCAAGCCACAGTCTCCACCCATCACAGGAGAAATAAGTGATACAAACAAGTGGGCTCTAATGTACACGTTTATCATTTAATACTAGCCGTTGTAGGAAAAGTTCACAGCTGTTTGTAGGATCAATTTTCTTTGAAATAGTAACACCATTTTGTTAAAATTTGTATGTATTTGGAAGTAGCAAAAATTGATACTCTATTGTAGGAAAACTTAGCACACATTCTGTAATTATTTCACAAGGTCAGTCATTTCGGAATTTTTATGATCGGTTGGGTTACTGTTCTTATCAAGAGGGAGGTTTATTTGAACACTTAATAAATTAATTTACTTCAAATTTTATTATTGTTTAAGAATAATATTCTCTTTTAGCTAATTGCAGGTTTATTGCAATGTTGAATACAATTCTGTTTTAAGAATTAAATATTTTATTTTCCATCATTTTATCATAGTTGCGTTTTTAGATTTTATACTTGTTGAACAATATTATTTTAGTTTTTATTTTAAAGTTTAGGAGTTCTGATTATTTATTTTTGATTTTTTATGTTGTTTATGAGGCTGTGATGAATTACTTCACTGACATGTTATCAGTGATTATCTGATGCTTCAAACCACTAAAAATATTTACTTATATCGGGAACACACTACCTCTAACAGTGCTTTTTATTTTTCAGGAATAGTATTTTCTACCACATGTAATGTTATTAATCACTTATGCTATAACATAGAACTCTAAAAGACTTTGATTTGCCTATATGCCCCAATACATTTATACGTGTAACTTATAATACGTCCGCTATCGTTTGTAAATGCCATACGCGTGCCGCTAAGTAGGCGTGGCAATTCAAGGTGGCACGCCCATTTATAGTCGACCAGTAGTTACTAATACATGCATCGTGCTATGAACGGTTGCCACACTGTATGCACTGCGATGTGTAGTATAAATGCTGACAATTGTAGTAAAATTTCCTACAGTTTTCTCCCTGTGTAAGATATAAATACCATTCGATAGGTAATTAAAAGGTGCATTTGCTGATAAATTAAAAAATATGACGTTCTATTTATAAATTAATCAAGTTATAGCCACTTAAAGTCCTTATTTGAATATTTTTAATTTTTGTACACCCTGTATAATAACATGGCAAGTTTATTATAATTGGGTTATAAAATATGGTCTATTGTTACATTTCACTGTGAATTTCGCTTATATAACTCAAATACTTCTTCAGTATTTAAAACATGAAAATTAGATTAAATTTTCACAAAACTAAAATTATTTAGAAAACCTTAAGGTATTATAAACCTTATTAAAACACACACTTATTTTGATCAGAGAATCCAAAACTGCAATTTAAAAAAAAACAACTTTGATACTTTTAGGGCTTTCGGAACACCCTGTGTAATATGACAATAATTTTAATTATAGCCTAATAGCCTAAATATTTTCCTCAAATAGATTACAGTCGGCCATGACTACTCTCCAAGTTTTAAAATCAAATTCAAACTGGAAATCAACTGGAACTGAACTTTCCGGTGAGACAGTTTGTATTAAGGAAATAACTCCCAAGTTTTTCGTGTAAAAAAAAAATGTAATGTTACTTTTTACATTTATATACTACATAACGATAAATCCAACTGCGTTGCCAAATCGCAATCCATCATTGGATCCGTTCCTTGTAAGGAGTAATACGTAGATAGCAAGCTACACTAATACTAGCGTAGATACGGCCGAATAAAACTCGCAATTTATAACTGACGCAGAATCAGCGGATGCCATTGACATTGTACCTAACCTGACCCAACGCTTTTCGCGATACGCGTCTAGTTTTGCGAATACACGCGGCCAAACACTAACACACAGGCGTTCGTATATGTATATACACACGCGTAAGTTTTATTTAATGTGCTTATAAACCGTCCGTCCAGATGGCGTTAGGACGTGGCACCGTTTTATTCTAATCGTTGCGAATTCTGCCCGTCGAATATAGGCCAAGGAGGAACTGCTCACCGCTCGCTCAGATGTTATAGGTAGAATTTATATGTGCATAGGTGAATGTGCCCAAAATATATTATTGCTATATACTCGATTTCGCGTCCGCGAAAATTCTGTAGACGACCAGGAATGTTTTATATATATGAACTTGTATGTCTACGTGTAATTGTACACCTATTGACAATGAGAGACCTATCCGTGTCTATTAATAGGTAATCATCTTATACAGATATATATAATACAGTTATTCGTCCTCCTGTGTTCTTTGCGATGTAGATGTTGCGACCTTTAAATTCCTACATAGCAGTACCACAGACTGCTTTTATTAGCACACTATACCGGGTGCGCCATTAGTGTGAAATTTAGCACGAAACTACTACACTCAAAAAAGTACATACACTGAGAAAAATGGATTGTAGAAATTAGATAGTAAATCTCTTTATGTTAATTAGTAACATAATTATTGTCAAAACGACAATATGTGGGGTATTAAGAGTAAAATAACCAGATGTTACCATGCTTATAGTAAGAGGTAAAATCTGGATGTTACCAGGTATTCGATGCATATTCAATTTCTAACATAAATGTTCGTAACGCTCTTCCCACCCCTTGCTCTATTCATTGTCGATCTTTACCGAAGAAATCGACCAATAAGCTGTATTGCCACTCACACGTGTTATGTACGTGTGATACAGGTGTACGTATTCGTGTCGGTGCATGTTTGTGTCTGCACAGAGAAAAATCCATGTTGTAATATTTACACTTCACTGTTTGACGGAAATTGTAGTAAGAATTCCTACTATTGTGCAAAATTTTAGAACAACGGCGTTGCATTTTCCTATATCACGGTTACAAAAAAAAAATAAAATTGTTTAAAAATATTGTGTGACAATCTTCTACAAAATATAGTGAAATGTTTTACAATATTTTACAACAAGTGAATATAATAAATTGCATATAATGTAGTGAAGACAGTTATAATAACAGGTGTAGCAAATTTACTGTGTTGTGTTTATTTAGGTTAGGTTAGGTGCTTGCAACAGTCACCTTACTTTGATTATTGAAAACGGCATTAATAATGAGATGGAATGAAATGAATGCTGTATAGTTTTATATCTATATAGTAGGAATATCATAATACTCATAATTGGTTTATGTACATAAATATGTGATACTACAGCTTTTGTCGTAAAGATGGCGCTACGCTTGTTTCATAATCTTTGAAATTCGTACTCAATGTAAATTGTGATCGGTAAATGTGGCTGCGTAATATCTATATGATGCTTATACATGGTTAACGTCGTGTAAAAAGTACTGTGGACAATCGCCCACAGACGAGAATTACGAGGCGCTTCAATACCGGTAGTACTCTACAGTACACGGGCCGGTCTGATTCCCGCAATCCTGCCCGATACGACGGCAATTCGCCCGGCTGTCACCGGCTAATCAAATTATATTAATTAATTATAATTAAAAATTATTAAACTATATTTATTATAGTTTTCATTGTTAACAGTTATTATCAAATATAGTCAGCGCTACTAGACATTTTTTTCACATTTACTAACATGTATGCTCAAATTAATAATACAAATATAGTACACTTTACCATACGAGTTAATAAAAAGTATTCACAGATATTTACTATACAGATATTGTCACCGGTAATATAAAATATGATTGTCCCTATAGGAGCTATAAAATATATTAAAGTATACTATATTTATGTTAAAGAGTACTATCTATTTCTCTCAGTGCATAAATCCCTGCAAAAATAAGCGTGCATATGCTTGTTTACTACATTTCCTCGAAAAGGATTTTGATAGAACGTGACAGATTGTGCGAATTAAGGAGGGAGTTATTCCAACATTGAATTCGGACAAAGAAAATCTAAAAAAGTATATTTTTATTTAGAATCACTTGATATTCCTGAAAACAAAGGGTCGAGGTAAATAAATGATGTATAACATATATATTTCTTTAAATTTTCTTCACTATTTCTTAGGTAAATTAATCTGCCTATCAAAGGAGGTACGATATATTTGCCAGTTCACCGAAAAACAAATTCTGGAAAGTAATGGTCTTGACAGGAAACAAGATTCCACAAGAAGAAAACTTCCTAACAACTTTTGTTTATTTACTATCAAGTCATGTTCCCCAAAACATTTTTTCTAGTTTGCCCCATCATTTGTTAGATATGTCACTTCTGGAAGAAACTCATGTTTCAATTTTAAGTAAAACCATAATATCGTCTTATAGCAAAATTAGATTTCATAATTTAGCGAAGAAGTTTACAGAAAAAATACAAGGACAATCAATAAGGAAGGAATTAAGTAAACTAACATTATTGAATCATCAATAAATTATACAACAACTACTGCAGTATATTATTTACTCCTAAAGACAACATACAATGTTGGATTGTTATGACAAGTCGTGAAGATCTCATGAAACTTGTATTAGATTTCTCGTATGTATTTTTATATGGCGTTGAAAGAATTTTTTTTATGTTACCAGTTCATCGTAAGTTTAGAAACTGTGTATAGTTCTAAGTTGTCCACAACTTCAATAATAAAAAAAACAATGCCATATAAAATACATAGGATAAAATCTAACATATGCTACTAATTATCATTATAAATTGCAAGTGCTATTAAAATTTATTGATATCCTTAACTTTATTTATTTGAATATCCGCCATGGTATCGACGTCATTGATGACGTTTGTATTCCAATATGGCGCATTTCAATTGATGGCAGTTTTGAGTTCAATATCAACAGTCTATCATCTCTGTGGTTACACCCCCTTGAAACAAATAAAGGTGTTAGCCCACCAAATCGAGAACAAGCAACAACAAAATTTGCAATATCGCTTAAATTAATTGTCAGAGATGCACATAACGATATATCATTGCAAAGATGTTTTAGGTGGCTATCGAAATAATTACTAAAAAATACAACGTCAACAATTCCACACGTTCTTGGATAGAATAAATCATATTAATTTATTCAATCAATCAAACAAAACAAAATACTGACATTTTCATCGGTATATATACTGGAATGTGTATCTTTTGTAAAAAAAATATTACACAGACTTTTTTTAAAAATTTGAAATACAACATGAAAAAAAAACTAGAGGGTTAAATATGCCTATTTGCTACCACCTAAAACGAAATTAACCAAGATACAGAAAACAGTTTTATACCAGTGCTTAAAGATTTATAACGCCATACCAAATCCTGTAAAAAACTTACCTGAAATTCAGTTTAAGAAAAAAATTAAACAACAACTTTTGAACAATACCTTGTATACAGTTGATGATTTCTTTTTGGAAAACTTTTGGTAAAATTATATCTTTCTCTCTTTATGTTTGTTTGTCTAATGACTAAATGTATGTCACTTACCTTTTCAGTATATACATGTGCGTTTTTTATTTCTTGAATACTTAAGGCATTAGATTATTTATTGGCTTGTTACTATGCTACAGCAATATGGTTCTGATAAAATTTATTTATTTATTATTATTTATTATTGTGAATTCACGATTGAATTAAAAGTAAATTCCCCTAAACAATGCAAACGTAAACTAACACCGTACAAAATAAGTGTCCTAAAGCTAAAAAAAACAGAAGCAAGAAAAGTGGAGAAAAAAGACATTCAAAATGCTAAGTGAATGTGACAAAAACAAGTCGGAGTTACCTTGGTTACCACAAAAACAAAAATTGCGAAACGTCAGAACAGCACATTTAGGTAGAGCATTTGAAGCAATTTCATTCGAATCGTGTTTTATTATACAGGTTGTAAAATATGCACTTTTTGCTTACTGATTTAAAAGAATGACTTTTTAATACATATATGGTAAGGAGAATTAAAACACCTTTTTAGTAGGTGGTCACAAGACCCATCTTCCCTATTTTATAGATAAAACCATGACTAAACATTTCCAGAAACACTCTGAACAAGTCCAACCACCATTCGATTGATTCCGACATATCTTTTACACGTTTTCCGACTTCAAATTAATATTTAAATCACCGCACGATGAACGCAAATACTACTCGCTTACTCCTCGTACTTTAAAGCGTATCTGTCGAATGTATATTTTTATTCTACAATCTTGGCGTATTGTACAAGATACATATATACATATCTATATACATATATATACAAAGCCAGAAACGTTGCGAAAAATTGTTTCGACGTGCGCACAGCTGATCTGCTCGAACTGACCTACCTAGAGCTGTATATGATGGACGCGTTCTGGCTATTAATTGGCCGAATCGACACCGCACACACGCAAGATAATACGATATAGAGAGAGACGAAACATGCATATAGGAACGTGCAGAAACGTATATGTAATTGAGTAATTCAAGGACGGAATCTTATCAGACTGTTTTGGTACATATATTAGGCGTTTATATTAATAAATGTTTTTTGGGCCAATGGTTTGGACATGTTTAAAATAGGGATTTTTGTGATTTTATCCTTATGGGAAAACAAAGTCAAAAGTCTACTTTATAAAATGGTACAGCAATTGACGAATATTCCAATACTGATGTAAATTTATTCAACATGCAAGGCGAACGTGGAAAACTACTTAGTACAACTTGTGGAACATATAATGGACGATATTCTAATCTACCGCCAATTACAAAATTTAGAAGAATGGTGTCATTTTCTTTTTTTTTTAATATAGAAAGTGTTAAAGTAAAAAAAAAACTACACAAAACCTACCGGTGAAGCAGAACAAAATAAAGTGAATGTGTACCGGTGGGCCAAATTCGATACTTTTAATAGGAAACTTATATTTCTGAAGGAATTAGGCAAAATCTGATCTATGCTTCTGGAGCTCGATTTTAAAAAGAAATCGATTGGTGAAGTCCGTATTTTTATATCTTCCGTAATATAAGAGATACAGAGCGTTTTCGTAAAATATGCAATTTCCAAAAGCCCTTGTAACTTTTTAACTTGTGAAAATGCTTGATGTATATAAGAACTTTATTAGGACACTTTGTGACGTAGAATTCAATGCTCTAATTTTTTTTTTTTAATTCGTTTTTTCTTTTGAGATATTATCAAGACTTGTATTTTTTTATATGGAACACCCTATATATTTTTACACTATTCAAAAGCAGATAAAATTGCCTTTAATATGATATAACACACTTGATATTTTATTTAAAGGATTTTCAAGATATTTGATTTTTTGTTTGCAATTTAACAGTATTTCAAGGTGGCTCTGGCTGTAACTAAGCAATACGCGTATTTGTTTTATATTGTCAAAATATTTTGGAATGTCATTTTGAATGAATGTTACTGGTGGTTTTATTATTCAAGATTTCAAAAATGTATGAAAACTATGAAAAATACGACATGTTAAAGTGTTTTATAGAAGCAGGTGAAAATGCGGAAGCTGCGTGTAATATTTACTATGAACGATATCCTGAAAGACAACAACCATTCAGAGACATGTTCACTAGGTTAAAGAAAAATTTAATAAATTTTGGATCCTCTCAAAAACCGAGACCTAAAAATTATGTGGCTCAAAATAGAGACAAAGAATTAGAGGAAATTGCCGTTTTGGGGGAAACTGTAAATAACCCAACACATTCCACTCGCAAGATGGCACAAACAACAGGTTTAGCAAGAACATCGGCAAGGCGCACTTTAAAAAAGTATAGAATGAAATCCTATCGGACAAGGAAAGTGCATTCATTACCTTTTTGCCACGGATTTGGAGCGTCGTATGGCATTTTGTCAATGGTTTTTGGGAAAATGTGAAGAAAATCATAATTTTGCTCTAAACTGTGTATGGACGGATGAATGTAACGTAAGCAGTGCGGGAATTTTTAACAGATATAATTCTTATACTTGGTCGCGTGAAAATCCCCATGTTACTATTGAAATGAGAAACCAAGGACGATATAGTTTCAATGTGTGGGTAGGAATTTTCCGTGCCAGGATAATTGGACCCTACATATATAACGGAATTCTTAACTCCGAAAGCTATTTCCATATTTTACAACAATTCATTGAACCTCTCATAGATGAAATACCTTTAAACCAATTGGAATTCGTTTACTTCCAGCATGACGGAGCACCCCCTCACAATGCTGCTCGGATTAATGAGTTTTTAAACCAACAATTCGGTAACAATTGGATTGGAAATCGGGGACCGATACATTGGCCGGCAAGGTCACCAGATCTAACCCCATTGGATTTTTTCCTTTGGGGAAAAATTAAAAATCTTGCGTTTAAGCATTCTCCCAATTCAAGACAGGAATTAGAGGCTGCAGTTTTGCAAGCGTTCGACTCTCTATCTCCGCTTGAGTTGGTGAACTCAGTTCAGAATGTAAGGAAACGGTGTCGATTATGTTTACAACAGAATGGCGGACAATTCGAACACTTACTATAATTCATAATGCTTACGTATTTTTTTTTGTATAGAGGGGTATATTCTTAATATTCTATAAATATTTCGTTCAAATATGTCTATAAGAACTTACAACTATAGTATCAATAATACTATTAATGGTTTCCTTAGTTTGTTGGACTTGTTATTTCTAACATTTAATATTAAAACCACTTTTTTTCTGCTTTGTAGAAATCTTTTATTTGCTTATTTACGAGCATCCACGGCCAAACAAAAAATAAAGAAATAAAAAAACAAATACGCGCATTGCTTAGTTACAGCCAGAGCCATCTTGAAATACTGTTAAATTGCAAACAAAAAATCAAATATCTTGAAAATCCTTTAAATAAAATATCAAGTGTGTTATATCATATTAAAGGCAATTTTATGTGCTTTTGAATAGTGTAAAAATATATAGGGTGTTCCATATACAAAAACAAAAGTTACAAGGGTTTTTAAAAATTGCATATTTTCCGAAAACGCTCTGTATATATCTCTTATTACGGAAGATATAAAAATACGGACTTCACCAATCGATTTCTTTTTAAAATCGAGCTCCAGAAGCATGGATCAGATTTTTTCTAATTCCTTTAGAAATATAAGTTTCCTATAAAAAGTGTCGAATTTGGCCCAGCCTGTACACACATAAAAACGATTTCTTGATTGAAATAAAAATATTTTCTTGACTATATCCACTTAACCCAAGTAAATATTTACTAAATTGTAAAGTGTCTTGTCTAACAGAATAGGGATCATATCTATTGAACATTTATATAACATTCTTGAGTTAGTTTACTTATTGAAGATCGGTATAAGATGCTGCAAACCTCAGCAGATCAAGAACAGTAGCTGAGGGAGATTAGTTTCTGAACGCGTTAACAGATGTAAAGAATCCTAAAATTTCCACCCAAAATTCTAGCTTTAAATAATGATTTGTGCCCAAAATCGGTTCGGAAAACTCTAAAAAAAAAAAAGATAAATTTAAACCTTTTAAAAAACATCTTCTACAGGAATTGAATAAAGATGATTTCGATAGAAATCGACTTTGTTGGAAGGAAAAAATAATTTTCTTTTCTTCTTTAGAACATTTTATTTTCTGATGAAGCAATATTATGTTTAAACGGTTGAATCAATCGACATAAATGTCGATATTGGACCACAGAAAATAAGAAAATCAATATTGTTGGCCCGTTTTTTCATATAGAAAGAAATTTAACTTTTGAAAGGTATACACACTA
Source organism: Cetonia aurata (assembly GCA_949128085.1). NCBI lineage: Eukaryota > Metazoa > Arthropoda > Insecta > Coleoptera > Scarabaeidae > Cetonia > Cetonia aurata. Next base: position 34,369,637 of record OX421889.1, on the reverse strand, counting down.
AACAATTTTTGCAATTCCTACGGAAAATTCCAGTAATGTATAGAGTAAATTTACCAAAAATTAGAAAATATACCTAAAGTTTTCTAGTAAATTTCCCAATTTTTGGCAATTTTACTTAGGTTTACTGGAATTTTCGGTAGGAATTGCATATATTTTTTAGTGTGTAGTTACGTCTGTTTTAAAATCAAGTGCTTTCTGCTTGTGCGGTCTTATTTCCCATAAATAATGGGATTTCTAAGCAGGCATAGTTTCAACAAGATGGTACTCCATCTCACTATGGAACAAAGGCAAAAACACCAGCATTAAAAGCAACCCAGCGTTTACTTTAAATCTTAGATTAGAAGATTTTGTAGTAAGGAATTTCTAAGCAGTCATTCATTTAATTGTGGACTAGTTAGTTACGTTGAAAAGGCTCCTGAATTTGTATCGATTGTATGTATTTTGGTAGTTGTGATCTTTAAAGAAACTCTTTACATTTTTTCCTTGCTTTAAGAAGTTTTTGTCTTGCGGATATTCAAAACGCGGATTTAGTTGGTCCAAGACAAATTTATTTAAGATAAGCATGCATTTCTCTGTGTGCGGTACAGGAGCGGTAAAATTTTGCCCGGTATATAAAATCACCCCGAGCCGTACTGAGAGAAATGCTTGTAGTAAAAACTTACATGGCGCAGTACTAACGATTTTGTAGAAATAAATAATACAAACAAGTGGGCTCTAACATACACGTTTATCATTTAATACTAGCCGTTGTAGGAAAAGTTCACAGCTGTTTGTAGGATCAATTTTGTTTGAAATAGTAACACAATTTTGTTCAAATTTGTATATATTTGGAAATAGCAAAAATTCATACTCTATTGTAGGAAAACTTATCATACATTCTGTAATTATTTCACCATGTCAGTATATATTTTTACTAGTACCTTACGGTGATATCTATAGCATTATACAACAATGTGGCAATACAGCCACAATATCATATAATAAAAAAGACTATATATTTAAAACCCATCGTATTAGGAAAACTAACTGTTCATTCTTGTTTTTCATACAAATTGTAAGAATTAATACTACAAACTTAGTACTACAATTTGATGGTAAACATTGCTACAAATTGTACTTGTCTTGATACCTATGTACTACAATGTGTAGTATAAATACTGATAATTGTAGTAAAATTTCCTACATTTTTCTCCCTGTGCGGCATTGTTGGATGAACAACAGAACGCTTTGCCATTATTGAAAAGAATAATTACTTCTTTAATTTCATTGATTTAAAGAAACCTTTCTTTCTGTGTAATATTGAAAAATATTAAGAAAAAAGAGCAGAAGGAGGCGTTAGTTATATAACAAATAATACTAACCTTTTATTTTATCCTATTAAATTTAAAAATGATAAATAAAAGACTTATTATCTTCATTCACGATTTTGCACTTTCCGCATTCATTAAATCGGAAAAAAAAATCGCACCCACGCACTTCCACACGGTTTCACAAAAATCACCCTCGAATTTAAAAATACGGGCGAAATGCACCACCCTCGATGAATGCACCTATCTCACTTCAACTCCCAAACGCCTCGACTATAAGCACGCAAAACAAAGCACGGTCGCCGCGCGAAGATAGAAAGAGAGAGAGCGTACGCGTCACCACGCCGGCATAACCTCAAAACTGGCAGGCAGCGACCGTGTCACGTCAATTCCCCTCTGCACGATAGCGCGCTCTGCACGCGACCGCGTTCACTAGATCGAGTTCAGGTTCGTATCTCGGCTACTAGTTGTTAACTGAACGGGTGAGCGGAATTACGGTGCGCGATAGAGAGAGATAGATGAGGAAATGTGGTCCGTAAGCGCCGCCCGCTCGGACACACCTCCTACTAGGCGAGAATGGCTGTTGCTATGCAACGCCTTCACTTGTCCCGCGTGAACCGTGAGCCGTTGTTTCTGTGCCCCTGTGCGCGTCCCGTCAAGGCTAACGCGGACCCAGAGGATGGCGGCGATTCTTCGGCAGAAGAGCGACACACAAGAAGAAATAAAACCGCATTTTCCGTTACCGACTCGATTAGGCATTGCTGCGAGCGTCAGGCCAACAACTCCCATCAGCAGTCGCATGAAGAACGAGTTCTTGGATTCCAAAATTAGACCTAGCAACAACAGCTATACGTACTTGATATGGTGGAGATGTGCATATAGTGTTGTACCTGCTGATCTTCCTGTAAAAACGGTGGTTTTTCGCGGAAAATGTTTTAGTAAGAAGAAGACTATAGAAATACAATTTTTTATAAACTTTGGTGAATGATTCTAAATGGAGAATTCCTTGTTAAAATGTATAAGATATTTAGTAGCAGAATCTATATACTCATTTCGGGCTTATCAATATGGGGATATGTCGAATTTGTTTGATCGACAGGAGAAAAAAACTGAACATCGATATGAAGTATTATGCTGCCTATATCAGACAACCTTACAAAAATAATACCAGGAAAACCATTCATCGTTTTTAAAATGGTTAGTTTTTGGTTAGAGATATAAGAAATTGGCAAAAAGTTTCTTGCTAAAATCTAATCTGGTTTAGCAGCGTAAACGTGCCGATTGTAACATGTGGTACCCATATTCAAATTACTTAGGTTAGCTCCCATCATGATGACTGTTTGTCTATAGTTTCTGGAAGAAAGACATGGTAAAACCAAGACCCCGAACAACAGAGAGGGGTTTGATACCCCAAGTTACCTCTGAAGAAGCTGCAAACAAGGTAACTAAAGTAAACAGTCCACCAAGTCGCCGAATGTGGAAACGTACACACTAAAAAATTTTAGTAAATTTACCAGGATTCGTCCGAAAAATTCCAGTACCATTTGGTACATTTGGAATAAAAATTAAGTAATTTTTCGTTTTTCTAGCAAAATTACCTATACTTTAGGAAATTTCCTACATATCGACCAGTATTTTTCATTCGTAGGTAAAATTCCTACGTAAAAACGTAATATTACTAAAATTTTTATGCTTTCCCAGGGATTCTACTAAATTACTTGGTGATTTTATCCACAGTTAGGAGAAACCAAATACATACTTACAATGCGCGCATGTTCAATTTTATGGGTTCTGTTGGAAAAGTAACGATACGTTGTATCGTTTAGCACAAAAGATAATCTGAGATATGTGACCTGACCCCATCCTTTGGAGCCGTTCGGTCTGTGTTTATATGTTTGGTCGTGAGACCCAGACAAGCGAATATGTTAAGTGACATGTATGTAGAACCTACGAAAGGGATTAGAATATAAGTTGAATATATATATATAGTCAGTTTTAGTAACTCAAATAGAACGGGTTGTCTTCCGCGTGCAAGGTGCAAGTTAATAAATGTACCGAGTTGTTTAAAGTTAATTGTCTGTATTATTTCGTCCTATCTCCCATTTCCAATAGGTTCAATTTGTAGATAGGTAGCACATAGCACGCTGGGAAGTGGCAGTGGTAGTTCCTTTTGTTTTATCTGTACACTGTAAAAAAATTTCTAGTAAAATTACATGTAAAATCGTTGGTAACAAAGTTGCCTACGATATTACAAGTAAATTTACTTCATACAGTAAAATTTCTATCCACTAGTAAATTTCATACGTTGATGTATTTTTCAAACGTTGTTCTGTAAAATTCATATGTAATATTTATATAAATTGTATATTTACCGAACAGTCAAGTAATTTTGACATGTTATTTTATAAGGAAGGCAGGTAAAAATACTAAGAACGTGAATATTACACGTGTAAATATACATTGTACAGTAAAATTCCCTTGCATGTGTGATTCTGATTACAACCTTATTACTTATTACAGCATACTGTAACTCGAATTAAATTCCTGTTTAGAGTGCCGATGATTCTAATATAAATTTGGTAACATTGAGGAATATAAATTGTATAATTTTACTTAGATATCACCATTAATATTCCGTAATGTTATCAAATACACATATGGATATCACAGCTTACTATAAATAGTAATTTATATAAAGGCAAAATATGCTTACTATAGGATTATAAAACATAATAAGTACCAAAACAATAAAATTCTTAGTTATTAGACAATTTTGTTGCAGCTTCAGAACTTGCAAAACGTCAATATTGTTGAGTTCTATAGGAATAAAACTAAGAATAAGCAAATACATATTTTATTAATCTTCAGTAGAATAAAAAATATAAATTTCCTTTATCTGACATTTAATGGCTATTTGCGAACCAAATGCTATCAAATTCATTGAATTTTGCTCTGAAACAAAAAAATCTGTAAATAGATCAAATAGAATTAATGTAAATAGCTACCTACAGCTTGTGCACGAATAAATATTCCACTAGAAGAAGGAAAAGATAAATATAATTTTTACTTATCGCAACACCCAATTACACTGTGAAATTTTACCAAATTTCACAGTGTAAAATTTACCAAAAATAGTGTCGGCTTATATAGACCACACTAAGTGTTAATTTCTACACGCAATTTTTTACTGTGTACAATGCAACGATGATCTTTCGTTCAACGGGCTTCTAACAATTGGCCCTTAGTGTATTGGTAACTGATCGCTTGTTTTCATAATAAATTTTGTGTCAATTAACAACTGTCATAAAGTAAACCTCAAACATTCTCACATCAAAGCAAATGACGAGGAATTCCAATCCCGAAGTTCCTGAGTTTAATTTGCGGATTACCCTTGACAACTTTAATCCACAAATTATTTTAACAACCAGCAAAATTTCAATGACAAAAGAAATCATTAATAAAAATAAATACTAAGAGGGAAAAACAAACGTGTATGACATAATGCAACAAACAAATCGCCGTATAAAAAAAAGACATTTTTATATTACATTGGGATCGTGTTGCGTTATAAAAAGATTGTATATTGTATACCAGTTATTCATTCATCCCTTTTAAACCGTACTTCGTCCTGTATAAAGAAAGGCAAGTTGTGTGCGAACTTCAAGGTCGGGGTTTACATCGTATCTATAAAAAAATCTACCCTGGATGAATTCAACGCTTAGTAGGGACAGTAACACCCAAATATTTTTATTACCGGTATATATAATTTGGATATTATTTTGTATTTTGGAGAAGATATATTAGATCTACTTATAATAATAAAATGCCATATTGAATTATCAAAATTTTATGCTAAACATAAAATTGTTATTTATTGCTTGCTTCTGACATGCCACACATATTGTACCTATGTACAACCATGCGATGTGGCAACTTTTCGCCCTCTTAAAATAGCGTAGATGAACGTCGTATAAGCACAGAAAAACGACAGAGGTGCTCCATCTCAAAGGCTAATTTTCAAATTTGTTTCAAATATCATTGATTTTGTGGATGCAGATGTAGTCAGAAAAAGTTTTCAAGTGTAGGTATGGACTTTTTTCCGCTTAACAAATAAGCATTAGACTACTTCAAATGAATTTCGGAGAGGACATCTCAACAATCTGAAATACTTATTAGTTTTACATGTATCAATCATAGAGATGATGGAGTGCTGATATTGAACTCAAAACTGCCATCAATTGAAATGCGCCATATTGGAACACAAATGTCATCAATGACGTCGATACCATGGCGGATATTCAAATAAATAAAGTTAAGGATACCAATAAATTTTAATAGCACTTGCAATTTGTAATGATAATTGGTAGCATATGTTAGATTTTATCCTATGTATTTTATATGGCATTGTTTTTTTTTATTAAAGTTGTGGACAGCTTAGAACTATAGACAGATTCTAAACTTACGATGAACTGCTAACATATACTTCATTCGTTCTCAGGTTTAATAAGAGAGAAAAGAAAACATTTCTTTCTACGCCATATAAAAATATGTAGTAAAAATCTAATACAAGTTTCATGAGATCTTCACGACTTGTCATAACAATCCAACATTGTATGTTGTCTTTAGGAGTAAATAATATACTGCAGTAGTTGTTGTATAATTTATTGATGATTAAATAATATTAGTTTACTTCATTCCTTCCTTATTGATTTTCCTTGTATTTTTTCTGTAAACCTCTTCGCTAAATTATGAAATCTAATTTCACTATAAGACGATATTATGGTTCTACTTAAAATTGAAACATGAGTTTCTTCCAGAGGTGACATATCTAACAAATGATGGGATAAACTAGAAAAAATGTTTTGGTGAACATGACTTGATAGTAAATAAACAAAAGTCGTTAGGAAGTTTTCTGCTTGTGGAATCTTGTTTCCTGTCAAGACCATTACTTTCCGAATTTGTTTTTCGGTGAACTGGCAAATATATCGTACTTTCTTTGATGGGCAGATTAATTTACCTAAGAAATAGCGAAGAAAATTTAAAAAAATATATATGTTATACATCATTTATTTACCTCTACCCTTTGTTTTCAGGAATATCAAGGAATTCTAAATAAAAATATACTTTTTCAGATTTTGTTTGTCCGAATTCAATGTTGGAATAACTCCCTCCTTAATTCGCACAATCTGTCCCGTTCTATCAAAATCCTTTTCGAGGAAATGTAGTGAACAAGGATATGCACGCTTACTTTTACAAGGATTTATGGTACCCCCTGTAACAGTAATCCGCACAACAATGTTTGGGCATTCTACAAATAATTATTTCACTTAGAGACACTAAGTATTATCATAATTTCAGAATATTTTTAAGCTATGGCATTATTCTGCAACTTACATATGAAAAGTAAGTACTCCGTCATCTTTGTAACCATTGCTTTTGCAGAATTTTACACGACACGATGGCATCTCTTTTTTTTAGGAAAAACTACCTGGATTAATTGTCATATAAGCCCAATTGTTAATGCCATAATATGCATACTTACACCACAGCCTCACACGTAAAACAAAAATATCGGGTGAATAATATATAATATTCGAAAGAGTCCGTGAAAGAATAAAGCAAAGAAAGTAAAGAAAACAATCAAATTGCAAGGTTAGGTAACATCACTAACACTTGTCAACTTGCAAAAAACTTAACGTGACTTAACGCAAATACTTCCTAAAGAAAACTAACGTAAGCATGACGCTACATGAAACATGACGCATATAATGACGCCTGTGTTTCCAAGATGTCCTTTAGTCTTTTGATGGTGCGCCGTAGCGATGCGCATACGGTTCATTGGAAGCCCTAGAGGTCTGTGATCTGAACAATAAAGGTGTGTTTGTTTTGAGTTTGATTTGAACATTTAGAAGGAGAATAAAACTTAAGGTGGCTGCCTTTACTTCATAAATGGTGTATTTGCAAATAAGGCGGAACTTCTGAAAATATTATAGCCCATATTTTATCATTTTTAAAACTTCCTCCTTATTTGCAAATAAGGCGGAACTTCTGAAAATATTATAGCCCATATTTTATCATTTTTAAAACTTCCTCCTTATTTGCAAATAAGGCACCGTTAAAACTAGTTGTTGTTCCCAAAAAACCTTTTTTAAACCAAGCATTTATTACACATAAATAATAGGTAGATACTTTTTATTTGATAGAAATAAATATTTATCCTTGTATAAGGCGCGAGTATTAATATTCTTAAAAAGATATGAAAAGTAATTTAATTGAAGAATTCCAACATTTTGCTCCAAGACTTTAATGCAAGTGAACGATATTCTTAAGTGGACACTAAAAGACTGCTAACCTCTTACGTCAATATTATGCTGTTTAGATAATTTTTTTCTTGCCTTAAGAAGTATTTGTCTTGCGGATATTCAAAACGTAGATCTATTTGGTTCAAGACAAATTTATTTAAGGTAAGCACGCATTTTTCTGTGTGTGAACGCTGGATCTAAGATAGAATTCTTCAATTAAGATAAATAGCTGAGAATTTAACAAAGAAAATGGACACGTGGATGTCTTGGGCAAATATCTACACAATGCTTATATACAGTTATAAAAATATAATCTGCAAAATAGCATATACAATATTAATGAATATATATAATATTTATCAGTATTTTCTGCTTATCAGAAATAAATTTTTTTTTTTCCTATTTATTAATATATAAATGTTGCCTCTTCTTGATCACTTATAATATTTATTATTATTAATAAGTATTATTAAGCTCATTATACCCGGAAAGATAAGGAATTAATTTTTTTTTTCGTATATCTACTAACACCAAGTATATTAATAGGAATCTACCAACACGGATTCTGTTAAGGTACTAGGCAACTGAGTGTTGATAAAAATGCTAAGAGTCCATTGGATAAGATGAAATTTATTGGACCAATTGTATCCACTAAACATTTTATGTTACTTAGATAAGTTGCAGGCTAATACATCCAATGTATAGGCATAGAAATCTATAGGAACGTATATGTAGAAATGAGGTTCATATGTGTGACATATATATTAAAAAGATTAGATAATAAATTTTTTATCGCAGGAGATATAAATATCTATATACTACATAGTACTAGTGTACTACATTCGCATATCTTGGCAATTCAAATAAATGAAGGATTGAGAACCTATATACACTGCAAAAAATTACAGTAATTTTACTATAGTAAATCGAAAATATTACATGTAATAACGTTGTGAATTTACTACGATAAATCATGTAAACCTTGTTTTACCTGTTTTTTCCAGGATATTTGAGATGGAAAGAGAAGTTTCGGTAAAATTTATAGTTATTTCATGTATCTACTTTTGAGATGTAATAAAAATGAAAAGAAAAAATACCTACTGTAAAAAACATGTAATATTTTGCGCTTGCTACCAAAATTTATTTAATAATGTAAAAGAGACAAATTTTTCAGGTAATTATTGCACAGTAAATGTAATTTTACCAACATTTATTAATTTTACTGAAAAAAAAAACCGAATATAAACATATGCTCAAAAGAAATCTTATTAAAGAGGTGTATATGTACCTATATATACTTATTCATCCAACAAAACTCTGCGCATACATATTCGTTTATGTATAAAAAACTATAGGTAGGATTTCGTGAGTAAAAGTATATATGTATGCACAATATTCTTTGAAAGTTATTTTACTGGAATATTTGGGTAAAATTACCTTCAAATGCACAAAATTCATACGCCGCAATGTGATTGGTTATTGGGTTATTTGCCTGTGCGCGTAGGTAATTCTAGTCAGTTGTTCAAGTGATTATTGGCTCGATCATATCACGTGGCGATGTAAATTGTGGTGACGCATAAACAATCGCAAGTTGGGGTGATCATTCCTGTTTGTGTGTTCCCTCAAGCATTGTAAAAGAATTAGGTAAGATGCTTTTATAAAAATACTCATTTTAATATCTTTTTACATGTGGTTAAAACAGCAATTCTTTTTTGCTTTAAATATTTTACCGATTTTACTTGTTGTTAGTACTTGACGGGTATTCTGATTCATGATGGAACGGACGCCAATATCAAACATAACCTAATGTTTTCATAAATTATTTATTGCTCCATGAATATAAACACAAATTGATTAAAAATTTCACTATTATGCACGATTCACCGTTAAAATTAAAACGAATTCTAAACTGTTACACCTAATTTACTTAAAACAAAACCTTTAATACATTACTTTTATAAAGAAATAATGTATTTATATTTACAGTAATTGCATCTCAGCATCTTGCTCCCGGTGTAGAGAACTGTGAGAACCTATGATGCAATTTGTATTCGTTTTTGTATAAGTAATGTATAAGAGACTTTTTAAAGATAACTTGGCTGTAATAATTCAGTAGTCGTTTTTAATGATTATTCATAAATTGGGTGTTGCGATAAGTAAAAATTATATTTATCTTTTCCTTCTTGTAGTGGAATATTTATTCGTGTACAAGCTGTAGGTACCTATTTACATTAATTTCATTTGATCTATTTACTGATATATAATAATATAATGGAAGTAACATTTGTTTCTCTTTTTTTGTTTCAGAGCAAAATTCAATGAATTTGATAGCATTTGGTTCGGAAATAGCCATTAAATGTCAGATAAAGGAAATTTATATTTTTTATTCTACTGAAGATTAATAAAATATGTATTTGCTTATTCTTAGTTTTATTCCTATAACTCAACAACATTGACGTTTTGCAAGTTCTGAAGCTGCAACAAAATTGTCTAATAACTAAGAATTTTATTGTTTTGGTATCTACTTATTATGTTTTATAATCCTATAGTAAGCATACTTTGCCTTTAATTAAATTACTATTTATAGTAGCCTGTGATATCCATATGTGTATTTGATAACATTACGGAATATTAATGGTGATGTCTAAGTAAAATTATACAATTTATATTCCTCAATGTTACCAAATTTATATTGGAATCATCGGCACTCTAAACAGGAATTTAATTCGAGTTACTGTATGCTGTAAAAAGTAATAAGGTTGTAATCAGAATCACACATGCAAGGGAATTTTCTGTGCAATGTATATTTACACCTGTAATATCCACCTGCTTAGTAGTTTTACCTGCCTTCCTTATAAAATTATATGCCAAAATTACTTGACTGTTCGGTAAATATACAATTTATATAAATATTACATATGAATTTTACAGAACAACGTTGAAAAATACATCAGCGTATGAAATTTACTGGTGGATAGAAATTTTACTGTATGAAGTATATTTACCTGTAATATCGTAGGCAACTTTGTTACCAACGATTTTACATGTAATTTTATTAGAAATTTTTTTACAGTGTAGTTTCGGTTTTAAAATTTACAGGAAACATACCTACTTCAAAAGAAAAAATCTGCAGATGGCTTCATCATTGGCATTCCATTTGGAAATCAAAAGTTGGGAACGCTTCCGGTGAAACCGGAAATAACTGGCACATTCAAAATTATTGCAAATACTCACAACGTGATCTATATACTATAAGTTTCAATTTGGTATTCCCTTATATTTTTAATAGCATTTAAACAATTTGGAACAATAATATTGCTTACACTGAGAAAAATAGATAGTAACAATAGGGACAACTAACTTTATAGTTGGTTGTATTATAATTATATTAGAGCGTACCATCTTCCTAATAAACAGTAATACATGGATGAATACTGGGTACTAGATAACGTATTGTTGTCCTTGAGTTAATATCATTCATTATATTTATAATACGTGGTAACATCTTTTTTTCTCCGTGTACATGTAGTTTGCGGGCACAAACTTTCGTGCGTAGATATAAGTTATGTTATAAACAAAGTGTGCCCTTAGATTTTATTTCCTCTTGAAATTTATTTATATTAAAATTTAAAGTCAAAATTATGAAATTTTGGGATAAACACGCCTTTCACAATAATGAAACCTTGACAGAAGTAAGCCATATCAATTTACCATTTTACTTATAGGCTGATGAATATATGAAACCCGGAATAACAATAGTGATTACACGATAAGGTCCATGATGCAAAAAACAAGGTTATTTTTGTAACGCTTATTAACAGAAAATAGCATAGTCTAAGTATGTGGGTAGTCAAAATTTATATAAACTACATAATATCCTTTCAACCAATACAACAAGTATGGATATATAAAAACTTTTCTTTGATCATTCTTGCATGCCTCAAAGGCATACGAAAAAAAGTACACAATCTATAATAGGTGTAGATAAAAAGCTAATCCATCCGCAAAACCTTGCATGATTTAATTCTAATTTTTGCTCTTATTAAATCGATGTCACAGTATAGACTTTATCAAGGTTTCCTTTTATTTCTATTTGTTATTTCGGTTCAGTTCCCTTCAGCATTGCAAAGTATACGCATTTTTTACGCAATATTTATGTCTACACTGAGAAAAATAGATAGTAAGAATAGGGCCAACTAACTTTATAGTTGGTTGTATTATAATTATATTAGAGCGTACCATCTTCCTAATAAACAGTAATACATGGATGAATACTGGGTACTAGATAACGTATTATTGTCCTTGAGTTAATATCATTCATTATATTTATAGTATAGGTACCTATATATATATAAGTTCATCGAAAACATTCCATAAAATATAATCTAAAGGGAAGTTTTCGTTTAACTTATAATAGGATCGTTCGGAGAGGCGTAGTCCCTGACAATTTCGTACTGATCATTTCGTTTAAACCGTAAAATAATCGCGGTTGCCTAATCACGATTCTTAACATGACTGAAATGATTCAACATCATAGAGATGATAGAGTGCTGATATTGAACTCAAAACTGCCATCAATTGAAATACGCCATATTGGAACACAAATGTTATCTATGACGTCGATACCATGGCGGATATTCAAATAAATAAAGTTAAGGATATCAATAAATTTTAATAGCACTTGCAATTTGTAATGATAATTAGTAGCATATGTTAGATTTTATCCCATGTATTTTATATGGAATTGTTTTTTTTATTAAAGTCGTATAGACAACTTAGAACTATAGACAGTTTCTAAACTTACGATGAACTGCTAACATATACTTCATTCGTTCTCAGGTTTAATAACAGAGAAAAGAAAAAATTTCTTTCAACGCCATATAAAAATACATACGTAGAAAAAATCTAATACAAGTTTCATGAGATCTTCACGACTTGTCATAACAATCCAACATTGTATGTTGTCTTTAGGAGTAAATATACTGCAGTAGTTGTTGTATAATTTATTGATGATTAAATAATCTTAGTTTACTTAATTCCTTCCTTACTGATTTTCCTTCTATTTTTTCTGTAAACTTCTTCGCTAAATTATGAAATCTAATTTTGCTATAAGACGATATTATGGTTTTACTTAAAATTGAAACATTTCTTCCAGAGGTGACATATCTAACAAATGATGGGATAAACTCGAAAAAATGTTTTGCTGAACATGACTTGATAGTAAATATACAAAAGTCGTTAGGAAGTTTTCTTCTTGTGGAATCTTGTTTCCTGCAAGACCATTACTTTCCGAATTTGTTTTTCGGTGAACTGGCAAATATATCGTACCTCTATTGATGGGCAGATTAATTTACCTAAGAAATAGTAAAGAAAATTTAAAGAAATATATATGTTATACATCATTTATTTACCTCTACCCTTTGTTTTCAGGAGTATCAAGTGACTCTAAATAAAAATATACTTTTTTAGATTTTCTTTGTCCGAATTCAATGTTGGAATAACTCCCTCTTTAATTCGCACAATCTGTCCCGTTCTATCAAAATCTTTTTCGCGGAAATGTAGTGAACAAACATATGCACGCTTACTTTTGCTGGGAGTTATGGCATGTTTTTTTTTTATTTCAGGATAAATTTTGTATTGTACGTTAAATAAACAATTTACCGTGCTTCTACCCTTTCTAGTTCGTTCAAGAGAAAGATATTCAACGGTCTACGCATTTTAAAATCCATCTGAATTAGCACTACGCCGCTCAAAAACAGAATTTGTTTTGTTTAATTAGCTGTTATTTTCAAACTAACATCAAAATTTTCAACATTTCCGTTATGTACTATAACAGCAAAGAATCTGATACATGAATTTATATTCATGATAACATCTTTTGTTAATTTCCAAGGTTATATGTTAACAATAACATTACTGTTAAGAAATAATAGTAACCTAGGGGGGACACTATTTTCAATTTGCTCTTCCAAATAACTTAACATAATTTCTCATGGTAGCATCAATGTTATTATCTAACAGACGAGTTACATACTTGGGCTGATCTAGTGGTCAGAAGCATCTGCTTACATGGGCTGAACTCAGAACGTATCGCCCGTCTCGCGCTATGCAAGTAAAAAGTAAAGCAGTGTGTCAGTGTTAGTCGAGTCGCGATACGAGATAGTATTGTACTCTCGTTTAACAGTTACGCGTTGTCAATGTAATATACAATGTCGGGCGTAGAAAATCGCAGGAAATGACCATTGTTTCATAGTGTTCACGTATTGCTATGTGCTACAAGTGACATAAATATATTGTATGTTGTGGAAAAACTCGAGGAACAACGATTCGGATTTTACCAATTTAATATATAGTGTTGGTGGTGCGTCTGTCCGTTATCTATCTATATAGATTATTTCAATTATGTGTGTGTTAGATCCGTACATGTTGAACAGTCTTTTTAAAAATATAAGCATATTTTATCATCGCGACGAAAACGGTGCAGCGAGAAAAATCTGGAAACATAACTTAATGCTACAAACTCTTCAGCAATCCTATATGCCATTTCTGCTACTTAAATAAGGTAAATAGTTTCTATATAATATTCATAGTTAAATAAATAAATTAGCTTTGTTCTTTCCCAATACAGTACACTGAGAGAAATAGATAGTACTCTTTAACATAAATATAGTATACTTTAATATATTTTATAGCTCCTATAGGGACAATCATATTTTATATTACCGGTGACAATATCTGTATAGTAAATTTCTGTGAATTCTGTTATTAACTCGTATGGTAAAGTGTACTATATTTGTATTATTAATTTGAGCATACATGTTAGTAAATGTGAAAAAAATGTCTAGTAGCGCTGACTATATTTGATAATAACTGTTAACAATGAAAACTATAATAAATATAGTTTAATAATTTTTAATTACAATTAATTAATATAATTTGATTAGCCGGTGACAGCCGGGCGAATTGCCGTCGTATCGGGCAGGATTGCGGGAATCAGACCGGCCCGTGTACTGTAGAGTACTACCGGTATTGAAGCGCCTCGTAATTCTCGTCTGTGGGCGATTGTCCACAGTACTTTTTACACGACGTTAACCATGTATAAGCATCATATAGATATTACGCAGCCACATTTACCGATCACAATTTACATTGAGTACGAATTTCAAAGATTATGAAACAAGCGTAGCGCCATCTTTACGACAAAAGCTGTAGTATCACATATTTATGTAGCTATACCAATTATGAGTATTATGATATTCCTACTATATAGATATAAAACTATACAGCATTCATTTCATTCCATCTCATTATTAATGCCGTTTTCAATAATCAAAGTAAGGTGACTGTTGCAAGCACCTAACCTAACCTAAATAAACACAACACAGTAAATTTGCTACACCTGTTATTATAACTGTCTTCACTACATTATATGCAATTTATTATATTCACTTGTTGTAAAATATTGTAAAACATTTCACTATATTTTGTAGAAGATTGTCACACAATATTTTTAAACAATTTTATTGCTTTTTTTGTAACCGTGATATAGGAAAATGCAACGCCGTTGTTCTAAAATTTTGCACAATAGTAGGAATTCTTACTACAATTTCCGTCAAACAGTGAAGTGTAAATATTACAACATGGATTTTTCTCTGTGCAGACACAAACATGCACCGACACGAATACGTACACCTGTATCACACGTACATAACACGTGTGAGTGGCAATACAGCTTATTGGTCGATTTCTTCGGTAAAGATCGACAATGAATAGAGCAAGGGATGGGAAGAGCGTTAGGAACATTTATGTTAGAAATTGAATATGCATCGAATACCTGGTAACATCCAGATTTTACCTCTTACTATAAGCATGGTAACATCTGGTTATTTTACTCTTAATACCCCACATATTGTCGTTTTGACAATAATTATGTTACTAATTAAGATAAAGAGATTTACTATCTAATTTCTACAATCCATTTTTCTCAGTGTATGACCAGCTGCATTTGTACAAAATATCAAGGTAAGTCTATCCTTAATTGCTTTAAAGCCTGGTGCACTCTTTGCAGTCTGATGAATATAAGTCCGTTGAGGCATTTTTTTCACATAAGACCAGTCTCATCGCAGTTAAAAACTTGCTTAGGATGATAATTCTTTTCTGCAATAATTTGTTTAAATTTTTCTGGAAACAGGGCAGCAGCTACATGATCAGCCGACGCAGATTCCCCTGTCATTTTTATATTTTTTAGATTAAACCGAGTTTTAAATCTATGCAGCCACCCCCTACTTGCTGTGAATGATTTTCCTTCCTCTTCAGTATAATCTTGGGTCTACATATCTTCATATAAAACCGACGCCTTTTGTTGTAGCACTTTGCCATCGATAGGAATATGTTTTCTTGTCATATCTTTCGCCCATAAATTTAAGGCATTTTCTACCTTAAGTAACACTTTATTACGTATAGTGGTGGTTGCAACTTTTGCAGTTTGGGGTGCACTAGAAAAACTAGCTCGAATCTTATCTTTGTTTTTTAACACTTCCCGTATCGAAGATTCGTTTTTATTGTATATTTTAGGAACAGTTGCAATAGATTTTTTTCTATTTCAATCATATTAATGATTTTTATTTTTTCACTAAGAGTGAGCGTTTCACGTTTTCTTTTTGGTTTAGAAGCCATTTTAAAATGATTTTCAAATTTACTTGCTTTATTTAAAAACTATTGCTAGCACTGTCTTGTCCGACAATTCGAATAGTACTAAACTCATAGTTAACAGGAGCGTTTATATGTACAAGTAAAAGCGAGTGGCACCTTAAGCACGTTCCAACTTGTTTAACTTATCATAAAAGAGTGCCGAATTCAGGGGATGACTCATATATACGACGATATATCGACAAATGCTCCTATAACTTTTAATAAGGCTCGACTGTCTTTATTTGTTTCTGTATTTATTGATATAACGCGTTTTCTGCTCATCATAGGTAAATCGCGGATGACTGAAATCACGGATACGGAGTCAGCGGATAACGGGGTACTACTGTATAGCTAAAGTTTTCTATTAACTTTCCAAATTCTTTGGCAATTTTACCTTATACGTTACTGGAATTTTCTGTAGGAATTGCAAATATTTTTTAGTGTGTATACAGACCACACTTGTCCATAACTTCTTAAATTATTCTGCTGTTATACATATGTAGATACACTTGACTAGCCTTCTTATACATGCATAGTCACTGCTCATGGTTAAAAAAAAAAAACAAGACAATATAGATTCTCGCTTCGCCCATCTGGTCTGTTTTAGTCCCACAATAATCGGGAAACTGATGGCGCCAAGTGCAACGAACTAAGAACAAGAACGCTGTAAAGCGACTGACCACAGTATGGTGTCGTTGGACTGCCGAGTGAATGTCAGTTCGTTCATCGGTTGTACAATAAATGGGGAGCGTAGTGGTCGCGCATTTTCGGCTGTGCTATTTTTAAAACGGTACAAAGCGACTTATTATATACATTCACCCGTAAGACTACATCGCACCTACATAGATCCGAAAATTAGAGTGGGGAAATTAATATCTGTGCATTAGCAAACATATATGCCTATGATAATTATAAATTCAAACAATTATCTAGTAATTTTATAACGGCTAATGCACAATGACAACGACAAAATAGATAATAGAAATAGTGATAGCAAATTTTATCATCTATATTATTAGCGGTATAATTGTCTTAATAAATAATATAATAAGTGAAGGCCGGATTATATATGCAAAGAAAAACTGGATTTTTCTGGAAATATGGATAAATTTGGGTCATGTACGCAAAAAAAAATGCGAAAATATGCAAAAATTTTACCTAAAATAAATAAAAGCAGAAATTTAAAATGAACTTTATCGCAGCAAAAAACCTTATTTTATAAAACAATTTATAATTAAATGTTTTTGAAGATTCTGTAAAAGAAAGTTTTGTCTTCTATCAGAATACATATGTTTAGAAATTAAAAAATTTCTTTCAACATCTACAGACGTAATTGGTGCATTTTCAAACTTTGCAATGCATTCTAAACTAAAATTGAAATCGAAATCATTTACTACTAAAGTTAAGGATACCAATAAATTTTAATAATAAATTCTACCCTTTGTTTTCAGGAATATTAAGTGATCTAAATAAAAATATACTCTTTTAGATTTTCTTTGCTCGAATTCAATGTTGGAATAACTCTCTTTAATTCGCACAATCTGTCCCGTTCTATCAAAATCCTTTTCGAGGAAATGTAGTGAACAAACATATGCACGCTTACTTCTGGAGGGATTTATGGTACCCCCTGTAACAGTAATCCACACAACAATGTTTGGGCATTCTACAAAAAATTATTTCACATAGAAACACTAAGTATTATCATAATTTCAGAATATTTTTAAGCTATGGCATTATTCTGCAACTTACATATGAAAAGTTAGTTCTCCGTCATCTTTGTAACTATTGCTTTTGCAGGATTTTACACGACACGATGGCATCACTTTTCTTTAGGAAAAACTACCTGGATTAATTGTCTGTGTACGTAAAGATATGCAAAAAAAAATATGTGAACTTTGCATATAATCTGGTCTCCAATTATAAGTATTAAATTTATAAATTGTAGCTAGTCGAGCGCTTTGAAACGGTGATATTTCATTGTACCAACGCCTCTATGAGTCATATTGTTTCCTATCTTTTATAAGTCTATGTTTAATTGAAAGAAAAACGCAAAAACATGCTGATCCTGGAATTCCTCTTTGTTTATATTTATAATACTCAAAGGTCTAAAATTACTTACCATTCCCAATGGCAAGCTACAAAAATAGCAACACCTTAGCACTGCTTTCATCTTTGTCAGTTATTTTTTATTGCATACTTAAAATGAAAAGTGGCTATATTTGATGCACTGGATGTATCTGGTGCCGCTACCCTACATATCTATGTATTGTAAAATGACTGAATTTTAGTTTATAGAATGCATTGCAAAGTTTAAAAATGCACTGAGATGATTATGTCTGTAGCTGTCGCTAGAAGCTTTTCAACATATCTATTCTAATAGAAGACAAAACTTTCTTTTACATAATTTTGAAAAATATTTAATTATAAATTGTTTTAGAAATATGTTGTAAACAATTTTTGTGCCAATAAAGTTCATGTTTAAATTCCTGCTTTTATTTATTTTAGGTAAAATTTTTGCATATTTCCGCAATTTTTTTTTTGCAAATATGGCCCAAATTTATGCATATTTCCTGAAAAATCCATGCATATACAGTGTGTCCCCGGATGGACTAAACAAAAGGGAAATGTTTTTTTATTTGTAGCTTAACGAAAAAAATGTCATTCTTTATAAAAATTTTTGCTTGTCTCAAAACTACCAATTCTGAAACAAAAATTTAAATATTTTTTTTAGCAGCTGAGAAAATTACAAAAATTGAATCAAAAACCATTTCCAAGTTTCATGTTTTTGATTAAATCAGATTATGTTCCATGACGACCTAATAAGTCAATCAAGTTACGTGTGAGTTGTCAATGTCATTACGTATTTGTTAATCTTTACTGAGAGTTAATAGTAATGCTAGATTTAAAACAAAGTGTTTACCCCGTTCAAAGTTATGGAATTGGTGAGGCTTCTTATAACTTTGCAATTCAAAAATTTCAACAGAAGTTGACGTTGATAGTTCAAATTTGTGTTATTTGATTATTTATTTATACATACTTGATTTACTCCTTACCCTGAAACCATATTTAACGAAATGGATAGAGAACAATTATTATTTGGTGCTGCATCATTGCTTCGGCAAGTGCTTGTGGAAGATTCTATAATAACAACAGATTCATTCGCTAATGATGAAATTGGAGCTGCAAAATATTGGCAACACATACACACGGAATGAGAAAAGTTTTCCCTAAGAAAGGTTTGCAGCATGCATGACGCAAGAGTATTCACGAGGTCTGGTATATATGCAAAAGTTACATCTGAAAATAGTTTTGAAACCTTTGTTAAAAGGGGATTTTGCCTATCTAACATTATCTTGGTTAATTACACCGTTTAGCGGCGATGGACACCTTATTAGACAGCAGATATTATTCAATTATACAGGCTTTCTCAAGTTAGAATTTTAATCGATCATATATTAGGCATGTTGACAGTGGTTTTTATCGACTAATATATTTTGAAAATTCCACTTTTTGAGCAACCTGGCCAAAGTGAAGATTTTGAAGCAGTCATAGAGTTAAATCACAGACATCAAGTTTAGGCGTGTATGTTTCCTCAATAAACGTAAACAAAAACTTTTTTTTGCATTTCTAGAAATATTTTTTTGTTTTAATAATAAAATTGTAACTTTATTCCTAATGAAAACACGAGCAAAAATGAAAAAATTTAAGACAAGATAATATATGGAACAAAAAATAATCTCTAATATAAAATAGCAACAGGTTCATTACAACAACATTGAAAACAAGGTCAGTAAAATAAAAAAATTCACACATAAAAATAAACTTAAATTTACAATATTCTCAGATTGTCTTTTTTATTTATGTATCACGTTCACAATTTCACTTAATAACTGCTTTTCGATGTTGAGTCTTTCTTTCATAATATTCAACCAGTTGATATTTCTTGATAATAGATAGCCTCATATTTTAATTTTTGCTCTCCCTTGACATATATGACGATGTTTATAACGAATCGGTATGTAGAGCCGAAAAATGTATAGAGGTTGGAGGATACCACATTTGTTTTTCTTTAGCTCAAGTGTGTTGTAATTTTCTCAGCTGCTAAAAAGAATATTTAGATTTTTGTTTCAGAATTGGTGGTTTTGAGACAAAAACAAATTTTTTTTTTTATTAAGAATGACATTTTTTCGTTAAGCTACAAATAATTTTTTTTTCCCTCTTGTTCAGTCCATCCAGAGACAGACTGTATATGCGCATATATTTACGTTTTTCTTTGCATATAATTCTGTCATCCATCATAAGTATTATGTAGGTCGTTGAAGTTCATTAAAAAGACTTCAAAAATATTTCAGTTTAAAAAAGATCATCTACGCTTACATGAATCACCCTATGAAATTTCATTGGGAAAGCTTATCTTTAAAATGAAAAATGAAACGGGTTCCAGCATTTTTCATAAGAAAAATAATCGATTATTCCATAAATGGTTATCACACTGTATATATAAAAAGGATTGAGTTCTGAGTTTGACGAACGTAAAAGTGCAGAATAAAATGGGAGTGGCTGCGGTTCCTCTTCTGTCCCTAACGTTAGATTTCCATTGGCCAAGTGCAATAGACTTATGCATTCCTAGTTTCTCTATAGTTAGCGTCGACATGACGGCATGGCCCCCTCTAAAATATCTCTTTCTATTTTGTCCGTGAACGTCGAAGAGACACGTGGACGACATCCGTGTGTTACACGTTGTACATACCTGTGGTAGAATAGTTCTGGATCCTGGTTGGTCGAGATATATATACGTATATAATGAAAAAAAAAATGGAGAAAAAATGCCGGTAATCCCACACGAAATAAAGGGATTCGTTCAAGCAAAACATTTCGGTATTTGAATTGAAAATTGAAACTGAACAATCATTTATTTTGGTATTATATATATATAATACCAACGGTCATGTGATTTTAATTTCAAGGAGTGATTAAGCATCTGTAATTAACGTAAAAAATATCTTAATAAAAATTGCATAATGAGAGATATTAATATAAAAAGAAAAATTGTAGTTTTTATCTTTTTTATTGTACTTTTTATCTGTACTTTTAGTACATGGAAAAGATACAATTGATTCTCGCGCAGTGTTCGCCAGACAATTCGATTTTATACATTTACTTGCGAGATATTTTACGACTACTACAAGGATCTTCTTCGACAAGATTTAAGGTTTCTTCTTCGGCAATCAAAATTCGTTGCCGTTGACGTGTTTGCAGTACACCAGTTTCTCGTGCACGGATTACTAGAGCGGTGAATTTTTGTGGAATAGGTGTTGGCCTGTTAGGACCATTTTTATTTTCCTTATTAGGATTTATTCGGAAAAATTTACGTTAAACCAGCAATGCAGTGACAATTAATGAAACAGTTTGACAGATGGGAAAAGTTACAGATATCAACTGTCTTAGTAAAAAATTCACTAATAAATCTATCGCTTAGATTAACTTTGCACAAGTTGTTTTAGCGTTAAAGACCTTTTTATATGGTGGTTAACCACCACTTATGAATAAAAAAAAAAATAAAAACTATAATTTTTTTTTAACACCATATCTCTTATTATGCAACTTTTCTTACGATATTTCTACAAAAAATATATTAAATATTCAAACAAATGCCCATTTTTTCTAAGCATAGGTAACATCGTCTAACTGTGGAGACCAACACATTGTTGAGTACATTTGGTGAAATGGTTTGAAGTACTTCTAAAACCAGTTGACGTAATTTTTCCTCTGTTTGAAAATCACGTTGGTGCACATAGTATTTGATGTACCCCCAAAGATGAAACCTGTCAGGAAATCTGTGTGATAAATATTCTTGAACAATTCTGGAATTATCCCCACCTTGTTGGAACCAAAAGTTATTGATTTCTGCTAGCGGTAAGTTATTATCGAAGCATACTTCTAAATTATGCTACAGTAAATTTCGATACCGCTCCGAAGTTAATGATCTGTGGTAAAAAAAAATGGCCCAATTATTCTTGATCCTAAAATTCCCTCCCACATGTTAAAACCAAAACGATGTTGGTGCTTAGAGGTTTTGTACAATCGCGGATTTTCTTATGGGTATTTTTTCTGTTAAAGATTCCGTTGTTGGTTATCATACTTTCATCAGAAAATAAAATTTTATTATTATCTCTTAAAATAATGTCAGAAATAAATAAAAACAAATATGGCAGAAGGTACTTTCTTAAAAAAAAATAAAGGAAATTCATCATAGACAAATATTATTTATTGAAAGGTAAATGTGATAGAATATTTATTTTCACAAAGAGATTAAAATCAACATGTTGCACATGGTTGAAATCAGAAAAAAAGACACTTTCTAATGGTGTCAAAATTCAATATGGCGCCCATAAGAAATAAGAAAGTTGATGATGACCAGAATAAAACGAAACGTCGTATAAAAGCTTCAAGCACAACATTGCATAGAACATTAAAAGTGGCCTTGAGAGCGTGTTTTTAGTTTTTCTCTGCAAGGCCAAATAAAAGTGCCAGAGGCAAAATACTCAAACGTCATTTTTTTTTTTTTTTAGTGGCGCTCGGGATCTAAGCCCATATGCCGCGGTGACATAGTGCTACCTATAGACATTGACATTGCAATGTTATTTTAAATTTTTATACGCGTTGTAATTATCATCTCGATGAGCAGTTTGCAAATAGTTTCGTCATTATAACTAAGGAGGACGGTAACATTGGTTGGAAGTGGTGTCTTGTATAGTATCAGCGCCTCATAAAGTTTATTGATTGCACTTTTATAGTATGGACATGCTAAAATTATGTGGTTAAGATCCGCCAGCTCATAGCCACATGAACATGCGGCCGACTCAATTCGGCCTAGTCGAAATAAATGTCCAGGGAACCGACCATGATTAAACTTCATTCTAGCCAGGGTGGAACGACAAAACCTAGAGATACTACGATCCGTATACCAATATACACTCCACCAAAAAAGTATCGCATAAACTAAAAAAGGGCATTATGAACCAAGATATTTTTATACGTTCACAAAAAGTTTGCCTCGTGTATGTGAACTATAAAAACACTAACAAAATAATGGAAGTTAGCGTTTTTACTTTATTTTTTTCCTAAAAGAACACATTTAGAAAAATGCATATGTGTAAGGTTTGCTCAGTTGTTTATTGAAAGTCTTCCTATACGGACAAATTTTAAAGTGCGAAGTCAGAGTTCTGTACCAACGCTTTTAAAACTAAAATGAGCAATTTAACTTCAGAACAAGTGGCTGCTATAGTTGCTTTAATCGAAGATGGACGATCTCAAGCATACGTTGCTAATTTGATGAACATCAATCAGTCAAGTGTTTCTAGAGCCGTAGCCAGATATAGCGAAACAGGCATTTACAGTAGAAGACCTGTACCACACTATAAACACATTTCTGTAAATTTACATAATGCCACATGGGTTATATGTGGCCATAACGGGTTGTGTAAAATTAAATTCATGTAATGTAAATTTACAGAGTATTATGTAAAATTACAGATCTTATTTTACTTAACCTATTTAGGAAATTTTATGGAAAAATAGGTGAAAACTCTAGTATATTTCCATCAATTTTCCTCAAGGGGTTGTGTATAATATGAAATTTTAACTGTAAGAAACTGTGAATTAAATGTATTAGTACACATCACGTAGAGTAACCGCTATTTAAATTTACTGCGGTTTGATATACTAATACATTACATATAATGTGAATTTAGGCATTGCAATGACTAAAATAACTGTATTTGTTCTGTAATGTTATGCGTATCTTTCTCTCGTATAGAATGTGTAATTGAAGTAATATACAGTGAAGCAAGAAACAATTATCATATGTCATATACCTACCTACGTAACGTAAGTCCTGCAATACTTGAATATTACCAGATGTACATTCGCGAAAAAGTGTTCTCTACAATTGAAATTTTATGAAAACTATTTTAAATATAGTGACACTGACCTACAGTGATTTTAAAAATGAAAAATACAATATGCAAGACTTTTGAATTTTAAATAATGTCCACGAATTTCGTAACACCCTGTATATATCTATACAAGATAGAATTTATTTGACGATCGATAAACAGGGAAATTGTAGAGAAATTCAATCAAAGAATTTAGTCTTTTCAACATTTCGGAAAAGTTTGATTAAAAAGAATCTGGAATATGTATTGAGAAATATTGTGTATTAATGAATGAGTTTAATTTATTAATTCCTATAGGCGGCTGATGGAAGACCTTGATTGAATTACTCTACGCTTTCTCGATATAGTGCCTATATCTATTCATGGAATTTATAATAACGCTGAATATAATAAAATGAGAAATAAACTTTAAAAGTATATTATATTTAGGTCGGTAACATTTAACATAAAAATGTAAATAAAGCAACAAATGAAATGTGTTTCTATATAGTAATTACGTATGAACATTTTCTGATGCAAAACTTTACACCTCAACTTTATTTAAGTTATTTATTAGCGTTAAAATCTTTCCTCTGCTGCATACCCGCTTCCTTCCCTTTGTCCCAGTCCCATCAGGGTGTATCTTAAAATGGTATCGTTGAATCATTTCCAACGTGGCCGATATTGCTGCTGGATATTTTAGATTAAAATTATAATATAAGCAGAAGCATGCTACCATTGCCTTCATAAAACTCGGAAATTGTAACTCGGTTAGTATTTGTTCTTCCATTATTAAATAATACATTTTTTCTGATGCATCTGTAATGTAAGTCAAACCTCAGTTCCCAGGATAATATTTTTTCACTAACATCAAAATCACTTATTAATATTCATAAATCTTACCGATTTCAACAATAGTTGGTTCAGGCACGGTGTTCTCCTTATTACCGTCACTAATAAAAGGCTAGCCCCTGAAAACACTAACATTAATTAATAAAATATCCTTAACATTCAGTAAAATCTAATATTTAACTTGTATGAACGAAAAATCGCAGAAAAGTCCTCTTTAAAGTAAGTGCTTATAAGAAAGACTGAGTATTCAAAGTCATCTCTTCCGCAAACTTAATTATCTTCTTAACTCTGACATCCAGATTATCATTGAATGTTTTAAGCTGTACACCTGTTAGTTTTGTGAAATGCCAATATATAACATTCTCTTTCAAAAGGACTGCCCAGATTTCACGTATGTCTTTGATTGTAGGTAAATTTTCAACATCGGTTAGAAAATGTCTTTGTTTATTATATGTTTGTTCCAATATGTATATATATGGTTTTTTATATGCAGAATGAATTCGGACAATATGTGTTTTATAAGCGGAATACTTGGAAAAAATCATAGGACAATTAGTATAGATGCATTTATATCGTCGGCAAATATTTCTGTGTAGATATTGATGAAAATTATATTTTTCTATAGTGTCACATAAAATACAGCAAAACGAACACATAAACATTATCACTCACCTTTTTTTATTTAAACTAGGTACACTTTGAATTCACGTAACGACATGTACGACAGTGACGCTTCAAAGACACTCTTGATGCACTGTGCATGCATGCGCACGACAAAAACCTGCGCGCAATTACATAAATGGCGGCCTAAGTTTACCGTAATTATGTGATCTCAAGGAAATCAACGTAAAATTATGTGATTTTGTGGAAATATAGTAAAAGTCGTATTAAATTTCTGTATATTTCCACATTTTCACATAATATAATTATTTTTACCATTTTGTACTATGTGAAAGAAGAACACATACCCTAACATGTAAAACTTCATTCACGCGACATGTGTTTCTTATGTAAATTTTATTCCTTTTTTTATAGTGCAGGTCGTCCAAGATGTTCTACTCGCCAAGATGACCGCTATTTACTACTACAAGCATAACGTCGAAGACATGTAACTGCGAGACAATTGCAGAACGACTTGGCTAGAGTCAGAAATACTCGTGTGAGTACTCAAACTATTCGGAATAGGTTACGACAGAGTGGATTAAGAGCTAGAGTAGCTGTAACAGCCCCTCGTCTCACTAGGGGTGGGATTTATAGTCAGTGTTTGAGCGAGGCGCTGACACATACTTGTGCAAGCATGGAAAATCGCAATCTTCGCCCCAAGCACGCATTAAGTTTTATAGAAGTTACTTCGGGTGTTTTCGCCCAAGGTTGCGTTGAAGTACGTGATTTTGGGGAATTCTAGTAACTTTTTCTCTGAAGACGTTGTTTCGCGCGTTTTGTAACAGATACGCTTATATTTACATGCATATTAACCTCACATTTTAGTATTTTCCGTGTGGTTTGCGTGCGTTGTGTATGCTGATCAAGAGTTATATTGATTTTATTTATTATTACATTTGATTATTAAAGGTAAGATGTAATACATTATATGTAACTGAAAAGTAACAGCGTACAAGATAAAGATAACAAGCTCTGTAAATACAATATGTTGCAGATGAATAGAGTATACACAACAAGAGAGAAGATGCTTCTGGCCGAGCTGGTAAAAGCAAATAATATCGTGGAGAATAAGAGGACAGACGGTGCTACTTTGGCGGAGAAGACGAACGCCTGGGCAAATATAACGACATCATATAATGCCCAGCCTGAAGTTGACACTCCACGTACTTCAGGGCAGCTACGAAAACTGTGGAACAATTTAAAACAGAGGTGCAATTTCTTTTATGATATTTAGTGAAACTATTGTGCATTTATTGTAGGAAACGGAAGGAAAACACAGAACAGCGTCACAGCATGCTTGTAACTGGTGGTGGTCCACCGAAGAAACCTATGCTTGACCCCGTACTGTTACTGGTAGAGGATGCTGCCCCGAGTGTGGATGTGAGCGTCGTCTGTCCCTGGGACAGTACCGCTGTATTCGAAAGAGGTATAACCTACAGAGCTTATTTCATACGAAAAACATTATTTAATTGTTCTAGATGAAGCTCGGGCCAGGAATATTTTGCAGGAGAGTGCAGAAGAGATTGTTGTGGAGGTGCCTGATGTAGGTATGTATTGTTTGTTTATAAACATACCTATGTAATGGCATATGTAAAAGAACCTTTCAAATTATTTTAGAAAATTCGATCGAGCCAAAAGAGGATACCTTATTACCTTCTTTAAGCACTGGCAGAGGCAACATTTTACCCTTAGGTGAGTAAGGTACGTACATGTATGCATCTTTAATTTTCTAAAACATAATGATTTAGACACAGATATGGTAAAAGAGTCGAAGGGAAGCCAGGAGGCTGCTGTCTCTGCCACTGTGTGCACAGAGAAACGTGCACGGATAAAAAAGGTTCTCTGTGCTATTGAGCAGCAGCAAGAGCTGCATAATTTAAAAATGCAGATTGCTCGAGAAGAAGGTAAACTCATGATAGAGGCAGCCAGACAGAAACTGCAAAAGGAAAGTGACGAGGCAGAGCTGGCTGCCTTAAAATTACAAGAATTTAAGAGTAAGTGTAAGTATTGTATGTTTCTTATTGGTTCACTAATATTAATAATGCTATATACACTTCCAGTGGGTGTCTGAAGGTGGTTGGTTTTTTTTTTAATTTAGTTTTAGTTGGCTTAGGTTTTTTTTTTGTGTGAAGTATATTATTAGGTGAAATTGTATTGGGTTACTTCAATGTTGAGTAGTTGGTTTTTGTTTTATTTTTTATTTACTGCGTATTGTTTCACTATTAATTCATGGTTTAGTATAGTAATGTTTGCAATTGGTGTGGTTATAAGTAATTATTATTGTTTAGTTACTCAAGTATTTATAGTTTACCATTTCATTTTTTTTACCTTTACATATTGTTTCATTCATTAAGGTTTAATACAGTAATGTTTTAATTTGGTATTTTGGTTATACTTTTTTGTGTTTCTAGTTTCTTTTTACAAGCTTTTTTTTTTTTTCATAAAAGAATGAATCATGTTTTGTTGGTGTATGGGTTTTCCTGCTGCTTATGTTGTACACTTGAACTATTGATGTTATTGTTGTGTACACTGTAAAAAAATTTCTAGTAAAATTACATGTAAAATCGTTGGTAACAAAGTTGCCTACGATATTACAGGTAAATTTACTTCATCCAGTAAAATTGCTATCTACCAGTAAATTTCATACACTGATATATTTTTCAGTTGTTCTGTAAAATTCATATGTAATATTTATATAAATGTATATTTACCGAACAGTCAAGTAATTTTGGCATGTAATTTTATAACGAAGGCAGAATACTAAGAAGGTGAATATTACAGGTGTAAATATACATTGCACAGAAAATTCCCTTGCATGTGTGATTTTGATTACAACCTTATTACTTTTTACAGCATACTGTAACTCGAATTAAATTCCTGTTTAGAGTGCCAATGATTCCAATATAAATTTGGTAACATTGAGGAATATAAATTGTATAATTTTACTTAGACATCACCATTAATATTCCGTAATGTTATCAAATACACATATGGATATCACAGGCTAGTATAAATAGTAATTTAATTAAAAGGCAAAGTATCATTACTATAGGATTATAAAACATAATAAGTACTAAAACAATAAAATTCTTAGTTATTAGACAATTTTGTTGCAGCTTCAGAACTTGCAAAACGTCAATGTTGTTGAGTTATAGGAATAAAACTAATAGTGTTTTCGACTTATTGCACTTTACGCGTGGAGTATATCTATCCCCCTTACTAATATTATGTATTAAAATAAGATGGAAATACAATCAGTGGATAAAAGTGCAGTAAGTCGAAAACGCTATAAGAATAAGCAAATACATATTTTATTAATCTTCAGTAGAATAAAAAATATAAATTTTCTTTATCTGACATTTAATGGCTATTTCCGAACCAAATGCTATCAAATTCATTGAATTTTGCTCTGAAACAAAAAAAGAGAAACAAATGTTACTTCCATTATATTATTATATGTATATATCAGTAAATAGATCAAATGAAATTAATGTAAATAGGTACCTACAGCTTGTGCACGAATAAATATTCCACTACAAGAAGGAAAAGATAAATATAATTTTTACTTATCGCAACACCCAATTGATGAATAATCATTAAAAACGACTACTGAATTATTACAGCCAAGTTATCTTTAAAAAGTCTCTTATACATTATACAAAAACGAATACAAATTGCATCCATAGGTTTTCACAGTTCTCTACACCGGGAGCAAGATCCTGAGATGCAATTACTGTAAATATAAATGCATTATTTCTTTACAAAAGTAATGTATTAAAGGTTTTGTTTTAAGTAAATAAGCTATAACAGTTTAGCATTCGTTTTAATTTTAACAGTGAATCGTGAATAATAGTGAAATTTTTAATCAATTTGTGTTTATATTCATGGAGCAATAAATAATTTATGAAAACATTAGGTTATGTTTAATATTGGCGTGTGTTCCATCATGAATCAGAATACCCTCCAAAGTATTAACAATAAGTAAAATCGGTGAAATATTTAAAGCAAAAAAGAATTGCTGTATTAACCACATGTGAAAATATATTAAAATGAGTATTTTTATAAAAGCATCTTACCTAATTCTTTTGCAATGCTTGAGGCAGCACACAAACAGGAACAATCACCCCAACTTGCGATTGTTTATGCGTCACCATAACTGACTAGAATTACCTACGCGCACAGGCAAATAACCCAATAACCAATCACATTGCGGCGTATGAATTTTGTGCATTTGAAGGTAATTTTACCCAAATATTCCAGTAAATTTTAGTAGCAATCGCAAAATATTACATGTTTTTTACGGTATTTTTTCTTTTCATTTTTATTACATCTTAAAAGTACATGAAATAACTGTAAATTTTACCGAAACTTCTCTTTCCATCTCAAATATCCTGGAAAAAACAGGTAAAATAAGGTTTACATGATTTATCGTAGTAAATTCACAACGTTATTTCATGTAATATTTCCGATTTACTATAGTAAAATTACTGTAATTTTTTACAGTGTAGACACTATACGTAAATAAATAATATTATGAAAGAAAGTGCTTTTTTTTTTCCTCAATGATTTCGCCTTGTATTCTTGAAACATGCTGCAGTGCTGCGGTAAAGAACAGTTTAAGGCTGTTGAGAGAGAATAATGTATGTAATTGTCTTTCGAGGAATTATTTACTGTTGCTGATTAAACAAAAACGTAATGTATGGTAATTCTACAGTATTTCTGACTACAGCTATTAAATCGGTCAGGAAAACATGAAATAAAAGATTATGTTTTTTACAGAGGGAAACTCCTCATGCTCAGTAAACACATACTCGACTGTCTGAACATAGTGAGTGAAAAACCCTCATTTATTTAAAGTAAATAATATTTACAACAATGATAATAAAATAATGTACAGCTTATTCTTAGTCTAGCTAATAGTATTTGCATCTTCAAGAATTTATAATGCAATTAATACATTACCTGAATACTTACTAATGGGCAAAATGTTGTTGAATAAAGTGCCTGCGGAAGTTCAATCCTCTTGCAGCATCATGAATATTTCTATCGATATGAACAGCAGCTTCATTGATGATATTGTCGTCAAAATCTTCATTATCTCTTAAACCTATATTGTATAACACAGCAGTAGCACATATTATGGCGACTGATGTTTCCAGTTTAGTTTGAAGGCCACGTTGAAGACATGGAAATCTTCGTTTCCATATTCCAAATAATCTTTCTACTACATTCCTCGTCCTCCTATGTGCTGTATTGTATCGCTCTTCGTCATTATCTACGAAATCAAATTAGAAAAAGAAATCGTATCAAATATTTTGCAGTACTAGGCTGTAATACTGGAGTAAGGAGATAAGGCCTGCAAGCATATCCACCATCTCCGACAAGCAATCCTGGAATATCACCTCTTTCAAACTTAACTCTTAATGCACTACGATCAAATATAACATTGTCATGTCTTGAACCTGGATGCTGAACAACAATATCTAATATTTCTCTCCTAGGACTGGAAACTACCTATAATACTTATTCTTTTTGTATCTTTCGTTATAATGTCATTTACATACCTGCACATTAAGAGAAAAAAAACCTTTTCGATTGCGAAACACTTCTGGATTATCACCACCTGGATTTGCTATTTTAATATGTGTGCAATCTATGCATCCCGAAACAGAAGGAAAGTTGGCAATTTCATAGAATTGCGTTGTATTTCTTCGGAATCCTTCGGCAGTGCCAGGAAAACGAATGAAATCGCCTAAACGTTGTGCTATTAAGGTAGATACTTTTTTAATAATAATACTTATTGTGGGTTGACTAATCCCACGTAAATCACCAGCTACAACTTGAAAATTACAAGTCGCATAAAAACGCAAGCAAGTTAATAATTGTATAATTGGGGGAAAAGGTAAACCCCGATTAGTAGGCTTCTGTAAATCTTCAATAACTAGAGGTAAAATAGTGTTTGCCACGGTATCTTTATTAAAACGATAACGTGCCCGAAATTCATTTTCATTATATAACTCCATTGGGTTTTCAGCATCTCGTATGTACCTCTTTCGCACGCGTTGATGATTTTGTTCCTGAACAAAATCATTATACTCCAATAAATCTTCTAATTCTTCAAACATTTTATTTAAAAAGTATATAAAAAGTTTGGAGTAATAGAAAAGGTTATGTTGTGTATATTGAAACGTCAAACAGCTGCTCAAGGTAGCTACAACACAACCTTGGAGAAGCTTGCGTTTTCTCCCGCCTCAAGCATCGGTCACTACTCGAGGTTCGTTTATAAAACACAAATCGGTCGTAAACGCATGCTCGAGCATATGCACCGGCTCAAGCACCGACTATAAATACCTACCTAGGAACCACCGAGTGGCTCGCTTAAGGTTTGCCAGAGAACATGTAAATTGGAACATTAATGACTGGGCCAATATACTCTTCACAGATGAGTCAAGATTTGGTCTTTACACCTCAGATAGGCGTATCTCAGTGTACAGACGAGACGGTGAGCGCTATTCGCAGTGTAATATCAGACCTAGACCTAATTTCGCTGGTGGCTCTATTATGGTTTGGGGAGGCATCTGTTTAACAGGTCGTACAGAGTTAGTACCAGTAGACAGAGGTACACTGACTGCCCACAGGTATATAACGGACATTTTAGAAGAACATGTAGTACCATATGCGCCAATTATAGGAAACGAATTCATGTTAATGCACGATAATGCACGACCGCATGTTGCAATAATCGTCCAGGAATACCTTAACGAAGTTGGTATTCCAGTTTTAGATTGGCCTGCGGTAAGTCCGGACATGATCCCTATCGAGCACGTGTGGGACCTCCTTCACAGACGGATACGAACCCAAAATGTTGCCCCAGCGGACCTGCATGGACTAGCAAATGCTCTCCGTGACGAGTGGGAGAATTTGGATCAGGCTTATATACGGAGGTTAATCGAATCTCTGCCAAACCGTATGCGAGCGGTCATAAGAGCCAGAGGTGGCAATACTCAGTATTAAAAGCTACTGTTATGACATTTTTCTTTCCAAAATTATAATTTCTTGTTTTAATAAAAATCTCAAGTATGAGTTCTTGTTTTTATTTGGCCTGTATTTTATTTAAACAATCATAGAAATTATATCTTAGAGCGCATTAAAGTATATTTACAACTTTATGCTACAAACAAAGATTATGCGATACTTTTATGATTCAAAACTAAATTATGCGATACTTTTTTGGCGGAGTGTATTTGTTCCACTTCAGGGTGTATATACGCATAGTGGGTCATGTTAATTTTATATGAAGAGGACCAGTAGGCATTCCACTCTCTTTTAAAAATCTGTTCTTGCGTTAACTTTCTTTAGCTATTTGATCAACTATGTCATTGCCGTCATTTGTTCTAAGTCTACTTTCTTTTCGGGATCATAATAACCACAAAATTTAGCAACTTTGCCAAATTTAAACCTATCGTCTATCTTCAATAATAAGCAAGATCTCAATGGTGAGGATCGAAAATGAATCAGCCTGTATAGACCGATGTTTTTGAATAAACACATTCTTAATGTATTCGTAAGTTGCCAAGCGTGTCGATATGATTCATAAATAAACAGGCACCCTTTATTATATCCATATACTTGCATTATATTGTTATCTCCACAATCCTGCATATTGAGACATCATTAAATCATTATATATATTCTATTTTAATATTTTATGAATGTAGAGTAACTCCTACATTGTAAACGGAATATTTTTTGTGGATTTTTCCGAATTAACCACCAAAACCGGCAAAAAAAGAAACGCGATAATTGTGTCAGAAGCTATATCATTATGCAGAGCTTCAATTGTATATACGACTGCTACAAACGAGCATCAGATGATATGGAAGTTAAATTAAAACAGCATTTTTTTTTTGTAATTATCTGTGTGTAAAAAAATGTGTAATAATAATTGTGTGTTTTTGCACGGTTTCGATGCAACAGAAATGCAATATATGTCTATAAATAGAATGTAGATAATTCGAAGCAATTATGGTGACATACATGAGGAGAAAATGAATTTGTTTGTATGTAAATGCGAGGAAAGAACTTCAATTATTAATTATTAATATAAAAGTAGTAATGGTGTAATAGTAAAGAAGAGGCAAATCTGCACAAGTGATTTTCCAACCGCTGCAAAGCGGTCGTCTTCCTGCAAAACAAATGTAGGGTCATTTTTTCCCCAAAAAATGGTAGCAAACAAAAACATGAATGAACTACGAACTGACGATTTGATCATAAAGAAAAAATGCACAACCAACATGAACTTCGTTATAGTAAACAAAAGTTTCGTTGTTA
This sequence comes from Cetonia aurata, assembly GCA_949128085.1. NCBI lineage: Eukaryota > Metazoa > Arthropoda > Insecta > Coleoptera > Scarabaeidae > Cetonia > Cetonia aurata. The sequence goes on along the minus strand of OX421889.1, from coordinate 34,335,554 downwards.
AGTAAAAATTTATTAGAGTTACAAGTCTTTAAGTTAAAGTAATTTACAATAATAGTTGATTTAACAAACTTTATGTATATACCATAAACGAAGTTTGCTATTTGGAATTTTTTTAATATACGGAACATTCCTTGTCAATTTACAAAATTATTCAGAAAATTACTAATGCGCTTGTTAATGCTAGTTTAAATTTTATAATTTATACAGGGCATTCAAATTGAAAGGAGCCACTTCGAACTGTCAAATCATCATTCAACCCTTAACATTTGAATAGGGAAGATGGGTCTTGTAACCACTCATTCTATTTACGGCGACATGTATCAAAAAAATCATTTTCTTTTAAAACGGCAAGCAAAAAGTGCATATTTGCAATCTGTGTAATAAAACACGAGAAGAATGAAATGGCTTCAAGTACTCTCCGTATGTGCTTTCCGCTCTGCTGACATTTCGCGTTCTTTTTGTGGTAATCAAGGTCATATTTTGACAGTACAGACTAAATAAAGGCAAGTTACTGATAATTAACGATTCCTCAAAATGTCAACCAAACTATGCCACACTTATGACTGTCTTCGATATTTTAAATTGCATTTATTCTTTAAACGAAGCATTAGGCTTGATAATAAAATTAAAATGATGCTTAAAAATTATACAGAGTGAATGTTCATTTTCACTCCCATTAAAAGCAAATAACTTTCTTATTTTAAACGGAACATTCTGTATTTATTATCTTATTTGGATCCTAATTTTAACCGTATTTTAGATTGTATTAAGGTTTTCTATGCTTATCTCTTATAGTTTCTTAGTAATTTAGAATTTTGTATTTCAAATACTAATGTCTAGCCACTTTTTCTTTTAAAAAATAGGCTTGGAAGAAACAGCGGTTAATATTTATTATAAACAAAAGTTATTTGACAGTGACACAACTTGTTAGTAATAGCACCATCGTTGTATAAGGCTATTAAAAAAAAAATACATTTTCATGATTTACAATGAGAAATTACTCTCAAGAAGAGAGGATTGATATGATTTTGATAATTGGCGAGTGTGATGAAAATTGCTTGCTGGCATCAAGGATTTATGCTCAATCCTTGATAAGCATTCGTTAGAAAATTGGTTGCAAATTATCCGGAGAACAAAAAGTGTATTTTATAAAAAAAAGAAAAAACAGCAATGGAGAGCGCGTGACCGATCCATACCTATTTAATGGCCACTTAAACGGTGCCACACTATATATAGAAAAAGAAATAAAGTTTACAAAAGAAACACATGTCGCGTGAATGAAGTTTTACAAGTTAGGGGTATGTGTTCTTATTTCACATAGTACAAAATAATAAAAATCATTATATTATGGGAAAATGTGAAAATATACAGAAATTTAATACGACTTTTACTATATTTCCATAAAATCACATAATTTTACGTTGGTTTCCTTAAGATCACATAATTACGGTAAACTTAGGCCACCATTTATGTAATTGCGCGCAGTTTTTGTCGTGCGCATGCACAGTGCATCAAGAGACTCATTATGTCTTTGAAGCGTCGCCATTGTACATGTCGTTAGTGTTAATACGTGAATTCAAAGTGTAGTTTAAATAAAAAAAAAGGTTTTGGTCACAGTAAAATATGGCAAAGCAACGTTTCTTTTAGTTTTTGATGCTAAATGTCATCCCATAGTCCATGTCCGCGAATTTCGTAACCTCTGTATAGGTATATAATATCTATACGACACATGATGACAAAGAGGGAACATGGAAGGTACAAAAACATTAATTTATTATTCTCGTGGGCTAAATTACATTTTCGCGCCCTATATATTTGTTTTATTTCCAAACACCATATTTAAAATAGTTTTCATAAAATTTCAATTGTAGAGAACACTTTTTCACGAATGTACATCTGGTAATATTCAAGTATTGCAGGACTTACGTTACGTAGGTAGGTATATGACATACGATAATTGTTTCTTGCCTCACTGTATATTACTTCAATTACACATTCTATACGAGAGAAAGATACGCATAACATTACAGAACAAATGTAGTTATTTTAGTCATTGCAATGCCTAAATTCACATTAAATGTAATGTATTAGTATATCAAACCGCAGCAAATTTAAATAGCGGTTACTACTACGTGATGTGTACTAGTACATTTAATTCGCAGTTTCTTGCAGTTAAAATTTCATATTATACTCAGGCCGTTGAGGAAAATTGATGTAAATAAACTTGAGTTTTCACCTATTTCTCCATAAAACTTCCTAAATAGGTAAAGTAAAATAAGATCTGTAACTTTACATAATACTCTGTAAATTTACATTACATGAATTTAATTTTACTCAATCCACTATGGCCACATATATATAACCTATGTGGCATTCTGTGAATTTACAGAAATATGTTTATAGCGTAGGAAAACTGTTACGTTTCCTACACTTGCTTTTATTTAATCCGTACTATCAAAATATGACAAAATAGATTCGATTTAAATTTTCATAACATTAGTGTTGGTGCAAAAATTATAGCTTCTATCAATGGCTATTGCAGCATATTGATGCAATTCAGTAAATTATGCTAAATGCTACTGAAGACGGCTATTGTAATAGTCGAAACGTATAAAGTCTAAATGATGATGTGAAGATTGTATTCGTTTTTTCACTATACAGTATATAAATAAATAAACTAAATTTGATTATTAATAGTTATTTGTATCACTAGGCCAGAAACTATAGTTTTGCGAGTGTGAGTACGGTTTGTGGGACCGAGGCGAAGCCGAGGTCTCACAAGTGCGAATACTCGCAAAAGAGTTTCTGGCCGTGTGTTACACACTATTTTTAGAGCCGACAAACTTTAATTTTGTTGTAAATAATAAAAGAAATTAACGCTAGGGAGTTAACAGTACAGGTTGGCAATACATATTACGTATGAATTTTGAATTGGAAATCAGGGTTAAGATACCTTAGTGTTTTGACGTTTTAATTTTCTTGGTAGTTTTGATACATATTCATCAATAATAAGGACAATGGAGACCCCAGCTCATATTACAGAGGTTGTGTGTGAAGTTATTAACTATTTATTACCTGTAAAATCTTCCGAAAATAGCATTGGAATGAATATGAATTAATTAAGAGATTGTGTAACGAGAATTCCGTCATCTGTCATCGAATCTATAATTAATGGCAGAAATGTCAGTAATTCAAATATAGTGTTGCCAACCAATAGTGGTTTTTTTGACGGCCTAGGCCGGAGAATGGTAAGTTTCCGGCCGATTTATAGTAATGCAAAATCAGTGTTTCTGGACGGAGGCGCAAAAAAATTATTTCCTTCATTCAATTATTTGATAGTTTTTTCGCCAAATAAATTTCGAAAACTGACAGAAATCGATATACGATATCTTATCCCCCGAGTCAGGGGTACCAATTTCATAAACACCGGCGCACGCTTGGAAATTGAACAAGCGGCAATTTTTCTTGAAGGAAATTTTAAAATCTAAAGCACTATAGGATTTGATGTTATATCCGCTGTGGTTAGCGCAGTGGTTCCAGCAAATTGTTCTTTTGGAAATGACTGAAAAAATCGAGGCAGCAACGATACAACAAAATAAAACAAGAAAAACTATTAACTTTGACGTTTCCTAGCCTGATGGTGTACTAGTCCAAGGTTCCATCGCCTAAATATCGATTGTGTTATAAATATGCCCTCATCTCCTTGAATATAGACATCTCCTTCTGACGAGAGAGGATAAAAAGGTTTTGGGAAAAATGTGCGTTATGAGATTTTAGGGGATTCTCTCGTTTGTTCGGGCGAAAATTTGACATTTCCAATGAACTATTAGCTATATAGCTGATTGGCGGCCATGGACGACGGCAAAAACAATGGACGTCTCCGAGGACGACGACGCAAAAACAAAATGGCGTCCCAAAAAATCAAAGACCAATAATATAGGATTCGGAAATTCCATTACCAATCTGAATATTTAGAAAAGTAGGTATAATCGAGTGGGTTTTAAGAGAGACTGTTTTAATACGTTAACAAAGTTGGAAACCTAATTTCTATTATACGGACAAAAATTTCGCGACCTATTTCCTTATCTGCGCTCGACACCTTAGGATCGTCGAAGAATCTTTGCTTTAGTGGCTTACCTATGCTCCTCCAGTCATCACTGCGTTTGGTATTAGTTAATTTTATATCCGATAATCGGTAATTAACGAAAAGAAAAGATGCAATAAGGTTTCCAATTCGCACTTTTAATTTAACACCACCAAACACTAACTGTTCCGCGTCAAGAAGTATCGTAGATCATCTCCTGCGAGCGTAGACGACTTCGGGGCGATAATTTCGAATTTTTAGCGATTAGAAAAGCAGAATCGAACGTTCCCTCGGACCGACACGAAAACCGCATATGCACCGGCCATCGTTCCAAATGCACCGACAATGCTGCGTTATGAACGATCGTGCTAGATGCAAGCACGCCCCTACCGGGCTCGGCTGCAACTACTCGAACGGCTATCCGTTGCAGAATGCAACGCATTCGAGCAAATGGACGACGCAAAGATGAGCGGAGGAACTGAGGAGTTTTCCTATATAGTATTTCGTTACATCGGGCGCGAATCTTCTATATAAAGCTGGTCGGGGTTTCATGGGTTGCAAATGGAGATATATCTCTGAGCATTATGCGAGGAAAGATTTTATTAACTAGTATGCGTGTATCGAGAGAGCGACGTTGCATCCGAATATGGCCGAAGTTATACAACATTGGCGTTTGTGAACCCTACCACATATTGATCTTGCGATGCAACAGAAATGGAGTATATGTGAGCGCCGATGTTCTCAATGTGCAATCGAAATGTGCACCGGTGCATTCGGAGACGAACAATTTTTCGTTTAATTCGAAAATGAACATCATAAATATTTAACGCAAGATTATTTAAAAAAAATGCATTTGTCTGCAACTGTAACATAGGAACCTACCTGTATTTAATAATTTTTACTATAACTAGAATTTTGTATTTATGTATAGTAAATACGAAAGTTTATTTATACCAAAATTATTTTTTTTTAATGGAACGCCCTGTATATTTTTTTGTAATTTAAAAGAAAATTCCAAACTGAACAAAAAAGTCACTATTAGTACACTATTATAGAAAAATATAAAATAAAATAGTTATTGAGAAATCTTTATCTTTGTTTTGTTTGCATGAAATCGATATACCCATGGAAAATTAAAGCGTCACATTGTTTAGTAGCTGTCAAATTATTTATATTTGTTGTTGTTAAAGTTACTGTGCGGAAAAAGTACTGTTTTTACAATTTTTTCAACCGTAACAATGGCATTTACTCATTTGGAAAAGTGTGATATGTTGGAGTTGTACTTGCTGTTTAACAAAAATTCAGATAGAGCGCTAGAACGTTACATTCAGCAATTTCCTGACCGTGATGTACCAGACCGTCGCTATTTTTTAAAACTTTATCGAAGATTAAGAAGCAACGAAACAATTTTTATAAAGAAGAGGGAAAAAAATGATTTTATATTATCACCAGATGTGTTGGCATATTTTCAGTTACATCCAAATAATTCTGTAAGGGATTTGTCCAGAGAATCAGGTATTTCTCGTAGCACGATCCATAAAATTCTGAAAGAATATAAATATGTTCCCTTTAAATATCAGCCTGTTCAAACTCTACTTTTGGGCGATTATCAAAGACGATTAACTTTTGCTCAATGGTTTATCAATGCTTTTGAAGAAAATCACAATTTCTTTAGACACATTTTATGGAGTGATGAATCTAACTTTTCTAATCGCGGGATGTTCAATAAAAGAAATAATCATTACTGGAGTCGTGAAAACCCATTTGCTGTTTATCCTTGTAATCCCCAACACCGATTTAGTTTAAATGTTTGGTGTGGTATAATCGGATCCCGAATTGTTGACCACTTTTCTATCGGGGTTCTTTAACAGGAGAAAGATATGTGGCATTATTGACAGAAATTTTAGAAAATTTTCTGGATGAATTAAATTTGGTAGACAGACAGATTACTTACTTTCAACAAGATGGAGCGCCCGCACATAATCACCGTGACACAAGTGAGTTATTAGAAAGATTATTTGGAAATAGATGGATTGGCTGAAATGGTCCTATTCAGTGGCCCGCGCGTTAGATTTCTTCTTGTGGGGAGCAGTAAAAAATCAAGTCTACAAACATAGATATACAACAGTGGATGAGCTTCAGGAAAGAATTTCCAACATCATTGACGACATCGACTGTAGGACAATTTTAGGAGCTACTCGTAATGTTCACAGAAGATTGATAAAATGTATTGAAATGGAAGGAGGTGCCTTTGAACATTTAATTTGAGTAATTCTCTTGACTATTTTTGTATTTATTTTTATTTGTTTATTAAATTAAACGCTTTAATGAATGTGACGCTTTGATTTTCCATAGGTATATCAATTTCATGCCAACAAAGCAAAGATAAAGATTTCTCAGTAACTACTTTATTTGACATTTTTTTATAATAGTGTACTAAGACTTTTTTGTTCAGTTTGCAATTTTCTTTTAAATTGCAAAAAAATATCCATTAAAGGGCGTTCCATTAAAAAACAATAATTTTGGACGAATATCTAGAGAACGCGACGCCCAATTGTTTTTCTGTTTTCACAATTGTGACCGCCATAAAAAATAGTACTACTTTGTCCATTTGACGGATTCTGTACCTCCAAAGATAACAAAGTTGTCAATAGTGCACACTTAAGTGTGGACACCCGGTATAAGTATTGTGTTCATTTTGATAATCTAAATAATATAAAAAATAGGGGAACAGGAACATATGCTGTGGATATATGCCTAGAGATGACGCTTATTGCATTGACAGTTTTAAAATCGTCTGTGACAGATTTGACATTTATTCCGCATTTGCGTTTTTACATGCCGGTGATGTAATTTTTGGTAATCGAGGAATTAGTTTATCAAGAAGATAGGTTCTAATTTCTCATTTTAATGATTTAATTAGCTTAGTATATAGTCCTAAGAATATGTGCTGATTAAAATGTGGATGCATTCAATTACCGTATGCACCTACCTATTCCCGCTATTTTGCTGTCAGAAAAAAAAAAAACCGGTATTTTTAAATAATATTTCTCTAGTGCAATATGGTACGCACAAATAAAAGAAAAACTGATACACGGACATGGTGTGAAGAGTCTATGCGAAATGCTATAAGTAATTGTAGTAGCTGAAAAAAGAATTTATTCTCCAAGAGCGGCTACGCTATTTATTGTGCCCCAAACTACTCTTCAAACAAGAACGAGAAAATTTAAAAGAATACGGTGATATTCGAAAAGGTGTTTCATGAAAATAGTTACATATGTTCAGCTACATAGGTAAAACTAAATAAGAATTGTTCAGGACTAGGTCGGTATATTTAATACAATATTTACAACTGCACAGGAAACTCTACTTTTTGACTATTTAAAACAAATGGAATTGCGGCTTTTTGCCCTAGCAACTAAAGGTGTTAGACGTCTAGCTGGGAGAAATCAAATCTTTCACGCAATTTGATCAAAAACTATGTTTAGCTGGCACGGACTGGTTTACAGGTTTTTAAAAAAGACACACACGCACGAGCTGTGGGATTTAATAAAGAGGTTGTGCAAAATTGTTTGCACTTCGTTCAGAAGTAGTTGATAAACACAAATTGGTCCCAAGGAAGATCTTTAATGTAGATGAAACCGGAATGACAACTATTCCAAAAAAGTAGTCAAAAATAGTTGCAGCTACACGTCGACGACAAGTAGGAAGCCTTACGTTTGCAGAAAAGGGTCAACTCGTTACGGCTGAAATATGTTTAAATTACATGCTCTCAATGCTTATTTTCCCTCGGAAACGTTTGAAACCTGAGCTCCTGAATGGAGTCCCTCCTGGAACATTTGGCACAATGACACCTTAGTGGCTGGGTGCAGAGTGAAATTTTTGTGAAATGGTTGAAAAGTTTGTGGAGTTCTTTCTCCAGGGCAAGCAAAGGAAAAAAGAAAAGTTCCTCTGACGAAATTTAAAAAATCGAAAAAAGCGCAAACAAGGCCAAGATAGTTTTACATCCAAAACAGAAGATGAATCTGACGCGGAATTGTCTTTACTGCCATCGTCTTTATTCGGGTTCTAATAAAGGCTGGATTAGTTGTTCTGTATGTCTGAAGTTGTCTGATAATTCCTGCGCACATGAAGAAAACAATACTGTGTTGGTTTATAACTGTAGATATTGTAAGAGTAAAGTTTAATGGTCCCCATATTGCCCCAAGTTTATCATCAGTTTACCCCAAATCCGGGGCAAAAACTTCGGCAAAAATTAAACTTTTTTTTTGAAAATAAATAAATTCGAAGAAAATGCGGTTATACTTTGTATATGTTTCTTGCGATAAAATGAAAAATAATTGTGTGTAATGTTTTGAACTGATAAACGACTTTTACCTTAACATCCCCATTTTGTCCCCTGTGCCCCTATATAAAATTCCGAAACCTGTCAATTGTGTAATCAATAGGGACGATGGGTCTTGTCACGACCAAAAAATAATTTTTTCTTAATCAGCAAAAAGTGCATAATTTGCAACATGTGTGTAATAAAACACGATTAGAATGGAATGGCTTTAAATGTATAGGTACTCCTGACATTTCGTAATTTTTTTTTTGTAGTAACCAATGTAACTCCGACTTGTTTTTGTCACATTCACTTTCTATTTTAAAAGTCGGTTTTCTCCACTTTTGTTTGCTTCTGTTTACATCTTTAGACACTTACTTTGTATTACGGTATTAGTTTACTTAGTTCATTTAGTTTTAGTTTAATCGTAAATTCACAATAAATTGATACGATCTATTCTATCCAAGAGCGTGTGGAATTAGTGACTTTGTATTATACGGAATGAGAGGTGTGCAAGATCTACAGTTCGCTTATTCAACGAAGATCATGCAGGCCAAAATGTGCGACCCAAGCACGTACTGGAATTAATCCAAAAATAATAATACACATTTAAAAAACAACCTTAACACTTTTAAGGCTTTCGGAACACCCTGTGTAACATGAATATAATTTTAAAAAGCAACCATAATAGGACTACCACACAAACCAAAAATCCCCATAATATTCCATGCAGTATAATGTGAATAACCTTGTAATAGCAAAAGATATTTTCTAGATAAGTAATAAAACAACAATGTAGCCAAAGTTATATTCTGACAAATTTGGCTAAAAAAAACTGCCTATTCTTGATAGGTTCGACTAAAAAAAAAAAAACTTAATTTTTTTGTGCTGTATTCTCAATTCTTTGTAGGTGTTGACTAAATAAATGCCCTGTGAAAAGATCTGGTTAAAAAAAATGCATTCTCTTTAGACTTGGCCAAAATCAAACTGTATTCTCAACAGATTTAGTTAACGAAAAATTTTGTTAAGAAACGATTAGCTTGACTAAAAGTGCATATTTTCAGTATATCTTCGCTAAAAGAGAAACGCAATCTTCATTAGTTTTGACTAAAAAATGACGGGTTCGGCTAAAAACTTCTTTATTTCTGATGGGTTTGTCAAAAATATTGAATTAGTTTTGATAGGTTTTGCTAAAACAAAAAAAAATAGTTATTTTTCATGTTTTTAGGTAAAAGGTTGCTGCTACTGAAAGGGTTATTTCTGATGTGTGGCATATTTTATAGACTTTGCTAGAAAACTATTGGTTTGGGTACAACTTACAATTTTCGTTAAGTTTTGCTAAAATGAACTCTCCAAAACTTTTCAAAATTTTTGACATGAAAGATTTTATAATCTTGATAGGTTTTATCAAAAAGTAGTTTATTTTTGATAAATTTGGTTCGAAAGCCATAGGATTGGCTAAAACTGAATTTTCATGAAGCTTGCCTAAAAAAAAATGTCTATTTTCAAAAGGTTTGCAAAGAAAGCTGTATATTCTTGAAGTGTTTAATCAAAAGTAGCCTAGTTTCGATAGGTTTGGCTAAAAAGCGATAGATGTAGTTAAGAACTATCCATTTTCATGTTAAAAAAAAATTATTTTCAAAAGCCTAGTTAAGAAAAACTAAAATTATATTTTTGATAAGTTTATCCCAAACACGGTTTATTCTTGATAGATCTGGCTAAAGGCGATAGGTTTGGCTAAACACTCTCAACCTTTGGCTAAGAAGAAGTGTCTATTTTCATAAGGTTTGGCAAAAAAAACTGCACATTCTTGAAGTGTTTAATCAAAAGTGACCTATTTTCGCTAGGTTTCGCTAGAAAGCGAGGGACGTAGTTAAGAACTATCCATTTTCATTATGTTTGGCAAAAATGAGTTTTTATTCTCAAAAGCCTTGTTAAAAAAAAAACCATAATTATATTTTTATTTATTTAGTTTATCCAAAAGATATTTTTGACAGATTTGGCTAAACACTCTCAATCTTTATTAGATTTGGCTAAGAAAAACTGTCTATTTTCATAAGGTTTGGGAAAAAAGCCTTAAATTCTTAATATATTTAATTAAAAGTGTCCTGTTTTTTTTGTGAGCGATTTGGATGAAAAACAATAGGTATACAGCTAAATGCTATTAATTTCGTTAGGCCTAGCTAAAAGAAGTCGTCTATTTTAAAAAGATTTCACTGAAACAACTGTATACTATCGATATATTTGGTCTATTACCACTAGGTTTGGTTAAAAAGCGATGGCTATAGTTAAAAACTGTTGACTTTCGTTAGGTTTGGCTAAAAATAACTGTGTATTCCCTAAAGGTTTGCTTAACAAAGTCTATATTCTCGATATACTTGGCTAAGAACTGGGATAATCTTAATAGACTTGGCTAAAAAGCCAATATTTACTTATATTTAGCCACAAAAAAGCGGTGTATTATGGATTTAGCTGTTTATTTTGACAGGGATTTTGTCTAAGCACACTGCTTATTTTTTTTTACAGCTTTGGCTAAAAGCAGTTCATTTTTGATATGCTTAACCAACAAGCGACATATTCCAGATAGATCTGGCTAAGACGCGATGGGCTCGGTTAAATTTTTTTGTCTATTTTCAAGCGTTTTTATTTGACAAATAAGAATTGAATGTTCTCGAGAGGTTTACCTAAAAACTATGCACATTCTGGATAAAACAACTGTCTATTTTTAACAGATTTGGTTTAAATGGGTTTAGGTAAAAACTGTTTATTCTCCATCGGTTTGAATAAACAACTGTTTAATCATGATAAGTTTGGTTGAAATGAAGCAGGTTCTACTACATCATACTGTATATTATGATGTGCCTTAGTTTATTATTTTATTAGTTTAGCGCCTCTCGCACCAAGTGTTTGCTCGATGGCTGAAATCATACCTATTGGAAAATGCGTTTTATACCGTAGAGGAATTCTTTAATGCATGTCCTATAATATATTAACTGTTTGTTACTTATGTTCTATACAATGTCTGCGTATTTATTCGTGTGTGATAATTATATATTTATTTTACATTTATACATTTTGACTTAATCTTATGTGATGCTTCATATTATTATTATTATTATTATTATTATTATTATTATTATTATTATAGTAAATTATTAGCCAAATACACAGTTTAAAGGCCGCATTTAACTTCCTTACGTAATATATCAATAGTTTTTCTGCATTGTAATACAAAGCTACCTTAGATGCGCGTAAAAAAAACATACTGTCCGGGCAAGTTAAATACGATTTGCTGGTTTTTACCGCAGGCACCACGGCGGAAGCATTTTGTCTGAAATCGGCAGCACCCAAATATCAACGAGTTACTCGAAATATGGCGACCGCTTCTAGGCAACCGCTCTGTCTTTTTCCGTTTCCGGAGTTCGACGGACTATTTCCCAAAACGCACCCGGCACAGGTCATAGGTGCAGCGTTCTGTCGCACTAGAACCACGGCCCGTACGATCTCTCCTCTCCGGATGGCAATGACCTTTGGTATTGATCACGGCATCTTATAGTCTAGACACTGTACCAGACACGCAGGGAATAGGATCCCTGCCTCTGTCCCCCCTACCGTCCTGCCGCTTTCCTGTTCGTTGCACCCCTTCCACCACGGGTGATATAGCGGTATAAACCATCGCAAGACGAACCCCATTAGCAGAAGTTGAGGAATTGATGCACTTCCAGTATATATACTGGAAATGCATCCGAAACTATAGTTTCTGTCGTAATATACGCACAAGTTCGAATGAGAGGACTTTGGAAAAAATTCACTTATAATTAAATGGAATTCTTCCCAAAAGAATCAGAACGAATTCATGCATACTGCAAGATTATTTCGGCTTTTCTTTTAGAGCAAATATCTTCAAGGCCGGTATTTTAATCTCCTAATAAAAGTTTTTAGCTGAATAACTAAAATAATCTTACATTTACGTATACACAATGTGGTAACCATTTACAAAATAAAATTATATACAGCCTGTTAAAAAAAGGTTGTCGGATATTTTACCCAATTATAGTACCTACTGGTGGAAATAAACAAAAAAGTCTTGGTCAACATGGGTCCGCAATTCAACTGTTTTTGACATATAGTCGATTGCATATTTTAACCTGTGATGGGTGGAGACTGTGGCTTGAAAACTATAACAGGATTTTTCACCTTTTCTTTTGGGATTTTTGTTATTGCATATTTTAAAATAAAAAAAAAAAATTTTCGGTTTTGAGAATAGTTCCCTTTGTCAAACAACTGATTGTGACTTAAAATTAGTTCTGTCAGACATCTGTCATCAGATTATTTATCATTTGCGTCAATTTTTTCTTGTTCTCAAATTATGCATAAGTACACAAATGCAGAAATGGCCGATATGCATTTTATGTACGGTCGTGCGAATGGTAATGCCACTGAAGCACGGCGTATGTATGCCGAAGAATTTCCAAATCGGTTGTTACCGAGTGATAAGATTTTCTCAAGACTTCATATCCGGCTGTCCGAAACTGGTTCATTTAAAATTAATGGTGGTTCTGGTAGACCTAGATCAGTTTCTTCTCCCGCAGTAGAATTAGATATTTTGAGACGGGTAGAAGACAACCCAAATATTAGCACCCGAAGACTTGCCGCAGAACTGAACGTCAGTCATCCTCTCATTCGGAGAATTCTGCGGGAACAGCAGCTCTATCCCTACCACATTCAACGCGTGCAAGTTCTTGCTCCTCTCGATTATGATGCACGTAGGGTTTTTTGTCAATGGGTTTTACGAAAGCTGGCAGAAACTCCTAATTTTGCGACTCAGATTTTATTTAGTGACGAGGCTGGGTTTACAAGAGACGGAATATTCAATTTTCATAACCATCACGTCTGGGCAGATGAAAATCCCCATGCTGTTGTTAAACTGCATCACCAAAACCGTTTTTCGCTAAATGTTTGGCTTGCTATTTTTGGAGACTGTTTAATTGGTCCAGTATTTCTCCCTAATCGTTTAACGGGACAAGTATACTTGGATTTTTTACGAAATGAATTACCCGTTTTGTTGGAAGACGTGCCACTTTTTAACAGATTAAATATGTGGTTTATGCACGATGGAGCTCCTGCGCATTTTTCCATCGTAGTTAGAAATTTCTTAAATCCAGATTACAACGAGAGATGGATAGGACGGGGTGGACCAACTGCATGGCCTCCTAGGTCCCCTGACCTGACACCTCTAGACTTCTATGTTTGGGGGCATCTAAAAAAATTAGTGTACGCACGATCTGTAAACAATTTGGAAGAACTCAGGCAACGAATCGTAAATTGTTGCGAGGAAATTCGGAGGACTCCAGGAATTTTCGAAAGATGCCGTCGATCTTTCATAAGAAGGTGTGAAGCGTGCTTAGAAATGAACGGCGGACATGTCGAACAATTTCTTTAGTTTTACTTTAAATAAACATTTGTATAATTTACATTGCGATCAGAATTTCTTTGAAAATTTTTATCCTACTAAAACAATATGCAATCGACTATATGTCAAAAACAGTTGAATTGCGGACCCATGTTGACTAAGACTTTTTTGTTTATTTCCACCAGTACTACAATTGGGTAAAATATCCGACAACCTTTTTTAACACACTGTACATTGTTACATTGCATATTATTTTTTGTTTGTTTGTTGTATGCTCATCCACATGGAATGACGTGTCCTATACTCGAGTTGTAGTCTACTGGATTAAATATATATTAAATTATAACTAATAATTATAATTAAAACTCTATGATCGAAAACATGAAAATTAATTGTTATAATAATAATAATTGTTACTAAAAATAATTCCTTTTATTTTCAATTGCCCTGAATGAGCTGTTCTGATACATTATTACATTTTGGGCCAAAATCTTTGGAGGAAAAGATGCTGTTATCTTTTCCAAAATTTCTTTATTACGAGCATTCCTCTATGTATTAAAAATATTGTTAAGTACCAACAGAACGAATTCAAATCACTATTAAACAGTTTCCGATATTATTAAGTATGCACTTTTGCCAATCTTTTAAAAAATATTGGTAAACTGGAAAGATGTGTTTGCCTAAGCATATTTTTTTGTCTTTTTGCCTCATAATTTATAACCTTTAAACTCGTGTTCTATATTTTGAATCCAAATGGAAGAAGCACTTTCTCCGATATATATTTATTTATTAATTTACATTTAGCCCAGGACAAAGTGATTTACTTTAGACATAAATTTATTGACAAAATCAAAGCGTCTTTTGCAGATCTTCTGGTGATAAATAAGTTCACATTCTAGGAATATTTTTGTAAAATCAAAAATAAAAAATTATGAAATCATAGTGAGATTTGAAATCTCAAAAAATATGGAAAAAAAAATCCTTCAAAACTCCAAAGAATTTCCGCACATCAGGAAAAACAGTATACCTACTAGGCCATATTTTTTACCTCCTCTGATTCGAGTTAGCGAATCGCAAACTATAATTTAAAAGCTATAATAATTAAATATAATGTCTAAGAAACACCTACATGCATTGAATTTGGCCAGCGTGATTTAATAATAAATTCTTCCGAGTTATATAACAGGTATTCGCTAATAAACTTGTGGATCTAACAATAATGCTATGTTGAGGACATTGAACCTTTTCTGCAAATAGATTTCGGAATACATTTTACAGCAAGATGTGAAAAAATCCAGGATTTTATTATCAAAACTGATTGAAAAATTGAGATTTAAAACAATTTATTTTTATTAAAATATCAAGAAAAAAGATTGCAAAGTAACACTAATTAAAAAAAAATTAGAGAAACTGGTAAAATTTATGATTATAAAAATATGTAATCGTTTAAAAAAAAGTAGGTAGTTACGGTTATTGTTATTACACCTTATATATATAATATTAATGATAGGTCAATAATACCCCCTCAAATAAAGGCAGGAAATCGGAAAAAATAGTAGACGAACAAAAAATGCATAATTCAAACGGGACAGGATAAAAGCTAGAAAGTCAACTGCAAGAAACCATTTTGTGGAGACACTCACACCAATGGCCAATGCACGCTTGTATTTTCGGAGTGCACTGGCCTTCCAATAGAAACTAAACTGCTGCTCTATCCAACGATTAAAAGCCAAATAGAAAGTTATTGGATTTAAATGCGGAAAAAACGCATTTAAAATTGAATAAATTCGGTTAAGGAGTTATCCACTTTTTAACATAAGTATTATTTAATTAAAATGTGAAGAAAAAACGGTTTAATAAATGCAATATATTATCTGGGGTTATATTGCTTGCTTTGTGACGATTTAGATGTACATAAAATCAAGTTGGTAAATAAATTAATGAAGTATAGAAAGTTTCAAATATATAAAAAATATAATGTTGAAAATTTGAGGATTTCCTACGGAAATTATTTAAGAAAGTATTTGACATGTGTAAAAAAATAGTATTATTTAAGGTTATAATAATGTGTAATTTAAACATGCATTCCAGTTGGATGCTAAATATTAAAATATCTTACTTTACAAACTTGGAACTGGAATTACGCGGAAAACGAAACAAAATACTAGTAGAGGGAATTACTAAAATAAAATTGAAGTGATAGTAAAAATTTAGGTATTAATAAAACTGTTACCAAAATTCCATAAATGAACTAATTTAGCCGTTAGATTTCAAATGTACATTCGAAGCGTTTTTCAGTCAAATTTTAAGCCTACTTTTTGGCGAATAAATCGCAGTTTGTTTTTTTTTTACTTATTAACTTTCTCTTTTTCCAATCGAGAAAGTTATAGGATTATTTAATAAAATTCATGGATAAAATACATAATTCTTACTATGGGGTATTTAAGGCCTAAAATCCTTAGCACTCGTATTTATCTTACGCCAGACAAGCACAACACCATTTTAAGTTATAACGGTTACATTTGGGGTCCCTCATAGACCAATAGGGTAATAGAAAAATAGTAATTCCCATCCCTCTTGATGCAGCCAACCCCTGTCCCTCTTGTAATCACGGAATTGTCCCTCTTGCAAGCGAGGCCACCCCTGCTGTTAAAGCTTATATCCCTCGGATTTATAATGGGGAATCTCGTGCGAATATCAAGACCAAAATAAAAATAAGGGCCGTCGTGCGGAGGAATAAAAATAAACAAACACGTTTCGGGCAGGACTCGGCGTCTGGCTATGGGAAACTTCACGTGCCTCCTGGAGGGGGTTAAAGTGCGTATGGGGCCACGTGCGATCGAATTAGACATCGACGAGATAGAATCCGTTTTCTAAAAACGTGTTTTTTCGCGAGCGAAGTGGGCCATTAATGTATTAACCTCAAACGTCGCGTAGAACGTTTTTGGGGCGCGCAGATAAGGCGTCCGTTCCGCCGAAAATACGAATTTCTACACGGGCGAAAAGTATAACTAGGTCAAATTAAAATCGCACAGGCAGCAGGCCAAAGCAACGAACGGCGTGAGATCCGCCGTAATATATAGAGAGACTTACCCAGTTTCGCCCGTGAATATTTCGCATATTGCGTAATTATCTTGGTCGTTCGCCTCCGTCCACCCTCACTGATCACTTCCGACGGTCTCCCCGCACGTCCTGGACGCGTTGGGCGAATTCCCCGACGCCCCAGGCGGTCGCGAATTCCCATTTCGACGGCCGCGGACACCATATATATTATAGACACGGTATTCGGATACCAACTGGCGAACTGGATTCGCGAATCGGACCGTCAGCGCCATCTCGACACGACCGCGTCAAGCCGAATTCGCGAAACGGGAAGGCGCGCGCTCTCTCGCCAGGCTATTTTTAAATTTCGCCTCTCTATTCCCGCAACCATTTACAATATCCTCCGGCGATAGCTTAGAAAATTTCGCGATGATTTTAAACACGAATCACCCCGTTTTAACTATATGCACGCGTTCACCCAGACTCGGCCGATAAAGAAAAATAAACAAAAGACGAAATAATTAACTCACCTGTCAAAATCGATAACCGCACGCGAAATACCCCAGATCCTAAACTAATTAATTCTCGGCGAAATTTAACTGGAACTGTGGGATTTTTCCCCGGAAAAACGCGCCCTGACGAATTCGCCACGATCTCCAGCGGTTTACCGCTGCGTTTCTGCCTGATAGGGTAGGTAAATATTAAATAGAAATACGAATCGTTCTCTGGAGCACCGGCGCCATATTGTTGTGTGATTGCGCAAGGAAAGGAACTATGGCGCCTGTATTTTACGTGTATTTACAGTCCGCTTTTTAATCATATTATTATTAATATAACGCACGTGGACACGTACAAAGAACGCGGGATCTTTTCAATTAAAAACTCAACGCTGTTTTAAATGGAGTACCTAATTAGTTTGAATTAAAGAAATCTAATTTTATATTCGAGCGTTGTCATGTATAGAGCTTTCGTTTAATCCATAGAACCACGTGATATCCAAGGTAAGCATTACAAATAACGAATTGAATAATGTATGTGCTCTGATTATATCATTAAAACTTGTGGCTGATGGTGAGAGCCGAGGCCATTAATAATTATAATTAAAACTTGTTAGAAATTGTTATTCCTATATAAGTACTCTATCAAATAATGTGACATGTTGTACCTCCTTTTTTTTTGTTTTACTTATGTGCAATAAATACACTGCTAAATAATCTGCATGATTATTTGAAGATTTATAATATATATTGTAATAGTCCCTGTCAAATAGTATAATAATTCATCTCATTAAGTACACACTAAGTATCACTTAGCAAAAATACCCCAAATAGTTTATATTTATTTACTTTGTAGATTATCTGTTATAGGGATGTTCAATTCTGCTCCTTTATTATATTTTCTCTGATATCTTTGGTTCCATTCTTATAAATTAAATTTCCCACCATGCAATAAAAGATATTTGTCAGTGTAATCGTGTAATGCTTCTTTATTTTTTCCCACAGAGTAGATATATAACATAACCAATAAATAAACAAAAATTCAAATATTCAATTGCATAAATGAATGATATAAACATCAAACTTTGCAAAATTAAAATTTAATTTACTCTTTTTTTCGTAATGAAGAAAAAGCAATTTTCTCAAAAGATGCGAGAATATTAGACGTCTGTTTTGTTTATATTAGGTACTAAAACACATTTTTTTTAATTAAAATTAAATGTATTTATAAAGCCTGATTTATTTTAGTGACATATTGTTGCCTGACATCAATATCAAAATACTAAAATTCCCTAACGAAAAGGTTCTATAAGCTTTCGTATTCATTATGATAAATTTAACTTACCTTATTTTCATCATGTCAACTAAAATTCGTTTATAAAAAATAAATAGGTAAAGGTAAGTGTATTAATAAAATTACACATTTACATAAATAAAACACATTTTTTTTGCAAACAATTTTTTATTTATTTAAGTTAGTGCTTTATTCAAAAAACATTTTTTATATTCATCACCTTCATTAAATATATATATATTATATAATATATAAAGCTTTATTTTTAGAGTATTGTTCCTTAATTTTTTTTTTATCATTTTTATATTTTCGTTTTTTTTTCCTTTCCTTTCATTCTCGTAAATTTAATACACATGTAATCACTCCGTATCTGCTCCATTGTCCGTTCCCATAGCGACGAGTCGTATGCATGATCCATCCTGTACTTGTTGCTGCGCCGTTGATACCCTATTATTTTATTTATTTTTTTGTAATCCGATGTGGTGCATGAGTGTCAGGGTTTTTCGACCGCCAGTAAGGAAATTAGATTAATATTTGCCCTCGTAGACTTCTATACAATAATGCAGATTCTTGAGATAACAAAGATAGGCAACTCAAATAACATTACAGTTAGAAGCGAGTTGAATAACGTTACAAAGATAGCCAACCCAAAAATAATGATTTACCTGTTCTGACAGATCGAAGTTAACAATTATTACCGGCATAACTGAAAACAAAACTTGTAAGTGGTTTTATGTTCCTATTGGTTCCTCCCTCGTTTAAATTTGAAACAAAACACAAGAGCAACGTTTCATTAGAGAAATACAGTATTAATTCAGATTTCCAATTAATTTTTATTTTAATTGTATTAACACAATGTAAGGATTATTTTCCATTCTAAATATAAATTATAGAGACAATTAAAATCAATTAATAATTTTAATAAACACCCGATAATTTAACAAAATATTGATGGGCAAATCGAAGTCAACAAGATTCGATACCGCTAAGCGAATACGGTATTCGATTTTCATGTTGAATCGAGTTCATTTTTCTTAACGAATTCAAAATCGTTTTCAAAATCGAATACCTCCTACCGATTATATTCGTAAAGCAAGAAAATCGAATGGGAAATTACATAAAAATGTATATAAGCAGCATAGGTAGGCATTTGCGGTCTCATTCGAACTATACAATGAACAAAGCGGCATTTTTTTTTTTTAGTTACAAGTGTTCTCTGTAAATTATGGTAAAATCCGAATTGTCCACCACTAAAATAAATCACAATTATTTATTTGGGTTGCTGCCTATCTTTGTTGTCATGTGACTTTAATTTTATTTTAAATGAAAGCCTTGTACGTATTACACAAATTAAATAGAAAAAGTGCAGCTGCGAGGTGGATCTTGATTAATTCTAATTTCCTTCCGGTGATGTTACATAATCAAACTTACATATTTATTTTATCATTATAAAGAACTATTAATCTAAATTTTACAAACGTAAAACTCGTGAACGTTATCTCTCTCTCTCTTTGATAGCAAAAACATACATTTATTTACATTTCACAGTATATAGCAAGAGAAAAAACGTAATATCGACCAAGGTGGGAGTTTGCCATTGCTTATTTGCGTTGGAAGTGAAATTTAAGTGATCAGAAGGGGCATTTTAAAATTGAAGAAATAAATAAATAAATAAACGAAAGCAGGCAGTTCTAGATTTGTTAAATTATCACGATATAAATAAAATAATCATGTGAAATTCATTTCAATTGTATATTCAATTGAGATTAGTATAAAAAATGTCCATGGATTCATTCATAATCTAACTTCGCATTTACTTTCTTGTGTTGGCTACACTTATTAGTTTGTCAATTAGTATTATTTTTTCCACGTTAAAAATATTTATTACGGGGGTGGTTCAATATTTCCTCAGGAAATCTAAAAGATGGCGCTGGTATTATTTTTTTCTGAAATACTATTTTTCTACGGCTTAAAAATAGTTGGAGAAACGCTCGGAATAGTCTATTAAAGTTTCAAGGAGATTATAATGAAAAATTATACAAAATAATTTGTTTTTCTATCTTCTTCTAAGGAATTCTTGAACGACCCTCGTATAACCAATAAAATATAAAAAAAATGTATCAAGTGCTTAACAGTCGTGTCAACAACAATCGATATTGATCGCAGAGGCGGATTTAACGGGCCCCGACGACTTTCATGCCCTAAATTCGATATCCAATATTTTCATTTTCCATCTTGTTCCGTAATTTTGAATTTTATTTAATATCCTCTATTCAAGCATCTTCGTAAAACTCATCATCACGAAGCGTAAGGGGCCTACATTTAAGTGAATCCGCCTCTGTTGTAATTTATATATTATATAGGGAGTTGCCAAAAAAAAAAAAAAATCTGAAGAGGACGCTGACACATCTTTTAGTTATGCCAAATTAATAAATTAAAAATAAAATATACAGCGATTTGTTTAAAATTTGTTTTATAAAATGCTATTTTGGATTATAAAATAGATTATTTTTAGCGTAGAAAACATTTTTTTTTGCAATTTTCTATTGAAAATAAAATCGCCATTTTGTTATCCTGATTAGACGAACAATTCTTTCACATAGGATTCAAATTTCTCAAGATATTCTGTTAAGATAAAGAAGTGATTATATTCTTTATATTAATTAATGAATTTACAATATTTCTTTTTAAGTTTCCTGCCAAAAATCTAATAATATATCGAAAACTTCCTGTAGTTTGTTTCAAGGGTCTTTCAAGTTTACTTTATTCCAAATAAGAATTATTTAATTCCGAAGAGAAAGTCGAATCATTCACGCATATCATCATATGCTCCAAGTTTAATTGTGATTTAAACATCATACGACCGAATACAAAAAGTTCGAGTGATTCAGCGCCATCTTCAGAGTGTTTTAGCAACCCTCCACGCATAAATTTTTGTTGTAATCGCGATTTTTGCCTGTTGTATTTAAGTGTCGAAGATTCAATGTTCATAATAGTGAATTGCTACATTCTTTCGTCATTTATTATTGCTATTGTTTCACTAATAAAAATTTAATTCGCATAACGTTCATTTTTTATCATCATCGGCTTCATTTTTATCATTTAAAATAAACTAACAAGTATTATTACTTAACAATAATTAATAATAAAAATAAAAATATTTTCCGGCCAGTTATATATTCATAATATAATTTAACGATTTCCCGTTGCGTTACACAAAAAACAAAAAAAAAAAAAACCGACAAAAATACACATATATATATAATACAAAATTTTGCAACGGGGGAATCGTGAAAAAAAAAATTAATTTAATTAAAATATCGACTATCACGACTAGAAGATTTCATTCATTATTAATAATTATAATAAAAATATAAATATCGAAGTATTTCCCCATGTTTTTTCCCCTTAAACCACATTCGAAACGACTAATTTTAAAATAGAGCAAAGTAAACACACAAAAAAAAATAATTAAAAAAATGCAATATACAGTATATCATAATAATCACTTCTACAAAATAATTGCCTGTATATCGGAGAAAAATCGCAGCTATATGCACACCTCCCGATTTTTAAATAATGTCGACGGCTAAAGTGCAGTGATTATCAAAACTACTCACCGTTTTGACAGGCGAGTGTTCGGCTGGCATCGACTTTTTCAGGGAAAAGGTTTTTATTGGGGTAGAGAGTTGTAAAACGCTTCAGTTATGCAAATCTGTCTTGAATTCTTTAATATTAAAATGAAAAGTTATAAATTGCGTTTTCAACGTACTCCTGGAAAAGATAATATTGGACTTTTCCGATCAAATTTGACCCAAACTTGAATGATTCTTTTAAAGATTGAAGAACCGCATGCATATATCTGCAGAACTATTTGTGATAGGGCAAAAATTATTTAACTAACCTAATTACCAGGTCAAACTACGTACGAAATGATGCTTTAAACGATTTTAAAAATTGCAAAATTTGACAAATTTTGAAGGAACTGGATTTTTGAGAAAAAATTTCAATTTTGAATCTTTTTGAATTCGAAAAAAAAAAAACAAAACCCAGAAAATAAGAAACCAAGTATATACACTGTGTCTCCGGATGGCGTTGACAAGAGGAAAAAATTATTGATTTTACGACAAAAAGTCATTACAATGTGCAATTTTTCTTACAGTGTGAAATCATTAAATAAATGCTTTTTCTGCTTTAACTGTACTTTTTAATAACCAGGCGCCAGTGCCTGTTTCAAATCCGACACGAGGTAAAATTTTTAACATAGAAAATTTCCTCATATTAAAAATTACAGTTAAAGCACTAAAAGTACAAAAAGTCATTCTTTATAAAAAGTTCCGCTTGTTGAATAAATAAGTTTATTACCTATCAGAAAATCTAAGATTAAATATACAAAATATAATATTCAAATACTTTTGAACGTCGGTGTATATACGATGTCATTGGATACTAAATAACTGCAATTCTCCTACCTGATTTGCATAATGGCCAGGTATTTAACGCAAGAAACCTCCTACCTGCAGAACGTAACCTGTCAACACGGTGAGTAGTTTTGATAATCACTGCGGTTCAGATGACGACATTACATAGGTCGGACGGTGTACAAATAATAATAATACTTCTGGAAGGCACTCACCGATTGTATACTCGAAGAAACTAGCCGGATAAAATTAAACAATAAATACAAATAAATAAAAAGAATAAATAAGTAATATCGTTTCTGAAAATATACAAAGTGTAATAATAAAAGTGTCGGGGCTTCGAATGGTGAGTGCCTTCCTTTCTTTCGCACTATCTCTCTCTCTCTCTCTCTCTCTCTCTCTCTCTCTCTCTCTCTCTCTCTCTCTCTCTCTCTCTCACTCACTCACTCTCTCTGTCTATGTGTGTGTATCGAAATCACCAAGCGAGATAATAACTTTAAAATATCATATATGTATATATGTTGTGTAATCATAAATTACAAAGGTTAAAAACAGGAGAGGTGAAGAAATGTCATCTTTGCCTTAGAAGGGAGGGGGGAAGGGGAGGCAACAGGTGGTGTGTGTGTGTGCTGCCGCTCCTCGACCATCTAAAATTAACCGGAATAATAATGCCGTCGATTGCTTCTAATAATTGTAAATATAGCCGTGGTAGTAGGTAATCCGTCGATCGTAAACGGTGTTTCACCTGGGAGGTACTCGTATTATATGGCATAGCGGTGGGTACTTGAAATAAATAACAACGTCTAAGAACCTAGAACCGTTCGACACTCATAGATGCGCTTTCTGCCCGTCCAGCTCGTAGAACAGGACGTAGGCCTCCCCGCTGACGATGCTCTTCGGCGATATCGACGACACCCTGTTGGGGATATCGAGAAAATTGAACGATTTGCTTTCGAATCATTAAAAATAAATATATTAATAAAAAAAAAAACAGGTTTTAAGACTTGAGATAAACAAGGACTATAGCCTAGTAATAATAGCGAAGTACCAAGATCTCAGAAAAAAGTTTGTAACTAACAAGAAAATGTCTTTACACCAATAAATCTATTAACACGGAATGGTGGAGTCTTTCCTTATATACCTTGTTTTGTAAGCGTCTAATTCCCTCGGAGATGTCACATTTTTCTATAGTTCGAGGCTCTCACAATGTTAATTTTATGACCTGTATCATTCATATGTTGTGCAGTACTAGATAATTTAATAAATTTGAAATCGCCCTGTTAAATAAAGGATTAGGAAGTGTCGGTTGAATATAGCATAAAAAATTGCAATTCCACCACCTAAGATTACATCAGGAATGCTTGTAAAATCGAAATAATCAAAAACTGACAGGATACGAGAATTGATATTATTAAGAAAGGTCTTAGAAAGAAAGTTTTATCTAAAAGCGGACAAACAAATTTTTGAGGAGGAATCTCGTAACAGCTAACGAGGAGAGGTCGCCAGATATTAATCCCAGTTTTGATCTCGGCTTTGTCAGTTGGTAGTGAGGACCCCTCGGAGCACTTTTGTAAGATATTAGCCAAAGAAGCTAAGGCGTTTATTTTTGACGATTTTTTACAGTTTACAGTAGTTGATAGTCTCGCTTAAGCACACTTGAATACGAGATACGTTTACAAGCTTCTAGTGGCGTAGTGGTAAAGCCCAGTGTTTGTATGCGGAAGGACCATGGTTCGAATATCGACAGGAGGAGTCGATGCTTTCTTTTTTATTTTTTAATTTTTTTTTTTTTTTTGTTTTAACTGTATCAAGTTCAATTTTAGAATGATAATGAAGGCGCAAAAAATACATTCAATTTACAGATTTTCTTTTAAATAATATCCGTTTTCGTATCTTTTCAGCTTTTGATAATTTTGATTCCTGATATAATCGTTTTTTATGCTACATTAAACTGACACGAAATATCCGAAACCTACACTTCCTATGTATATTATAATACAATTTTATATAATCCTTTATTTAAGGGAGCGATTTCTAATTTATTAAATCATCTAGTATTGCACAACATATTAATAATACAGGCCATAGAATTAACAATGAGAACCTCGAACTGTTGAAAAATGTAATTAACATCTTTGAGAGAAAGGGAAGACTTTATTGAATTTATTGAATCGGAAACATGCACCATTAGGCGTTGACTGATTTATCGGGGTAAAAAACACTCTGTGAATTCTTGATATTTTGCGGGTCAAGTAGGCGTAGAAAAAGGTACTTATAGATATCGATTTTAGAATAGGTGTGTTTAGATATTATAACTTTTACTTATTAATTCATTCGATCTTCGGTTGACAATGAAAATCCACGAATTATAATAAAATCGTGCGGCGCAGGGCGATGGAATATCTTTGCTTCTTTATTTATTTGTGATAATATAGATCCATTCGAATAATAACTATCTTGTAAATTCTTGAAGTTCAGATAGCTAGCCATTAGAATTTCTTCAATATTAATTGAAATTACTATTGAAAATTTAGACCTGAGTAAAGCCCTTGATTGGGTTCCACACAATATTCTATTAAATAAATTGCAAGTTCATGGTATTAGGTGGAGGGGTGAGGGGATTACTTTAGACTGAATCGAGTCGTTTTTGAGAGATCGACACCGAATTGTGACTACTTCGTACAAAACCGAGAATCTCATAAATATTTTTGCTTCAGAGAAATCGTTTGCTCAATTTAGGTGTGCCACAAGGTTCCACATTGGGTCCGGTACTCTTCTTATTATTTATAATATCGTTTTTTTCTTCTTCTATTATTTCATATTTTATTTTTTATTTTAACAGTAATAATATTTAAGTTTAAAACATAAATTATACGTTGTTTCAAACGTTTGGAGTGCAAAATCTATTCAATAAAATATTACATCGACTTTTACTCTTTTTTTTTGTTGTTGCAATCTTCTAAGTAAAGAATATACGACTTCAATAAAATTAATTAAGTACTATTGAAATCGACCTGTATTCCAAACAAATAAAGAAGCATGATAAATTTAACAAAGCGAAAATAAAAGCAAACATACCTCGAATCGTTGTATTCGTGCCAGGACAACGAGTACGGATGTCTGCAGTAAGCGGTGTAGTGACCGCTGTACGTGGTGCCGCTGTGATTGGAGATGGCGTACAGGTTGTACCTGCATTGCGTGTGATTATCGGCCGAGTAATTGCTCATATCGAGGCCCTCCAACGGGAAATCCACCGTCACAGAGAGTTTACCGCGAAACCTCTCCATCGGAGAGAATCTCTTTAAATCTGTACGAATGGGGTTAAGGAAAATCCCACGAAACGATTCATAACATCATTATATCACCATTATATCATCATAATATCATTAGAAGAATAAAAAGGATACGTATAACTAGAATCTTCGGGAATTTCTGTATGCTGAAGGATTTCGTGCATTTTCTCCTCTCTTTGCACTTCGAACACGTCTAAAATGTTTTAAATTCACTCGATTAAAAGAACAATACGAATTGTACGATGTTCTGATACACAGTAAATTTTCTTGCAAAAGTAAAAGTGCAACTATAGATAACTTATATTACTTTCTGCACTGATTTTATACCCTTACTTTCAGTGCAATGTAAGAATTGAAATCCACTCCACCTGCACATTTAGATCATCTCTATGGTATTATTCGCAAAAAATATAGGTGCCCAATACATCTGAGCATACCTGTATTTCATCAGTACGCAAAAAGTGCATAATTTAATTTTTATTAACCTGTGTAATAAAACACGATTAGAATGAAATGGCTTCAAATGCTCTGCCAATGTGCTCTCCTGACATTTCGCATTGTTCGAATTTGAAATTAAAATTTGGTAGTTGTTTATTATAACTTTGAGAAAATTTCGATATTATCGATTTTTTGTTTTTGAGTTTGAATTAGAATTAATAATTTAGCCATACCCATTTGGACAATGACAGACTTACGTTATATGTGTATAAAATTAAATTTAGGAACTGTTCGTTAAATGAATGATAAAACTTCAACGCTTTGAGTAATATTTGGTTGTTTTTCTTATCAAATTTTATTTAAAATTAGTAATCTTGTCATACCTACTTGTATAATGGGCGTGGCTTAATGCATTTGCACTTGAAATTAATATTTAGGAATTACTTACAGATATATTAATGTTGGCAGTGTAATATTTGGCAGTTTTTCTTGTTAAATTTTATTAAAAATTAGTGATCTAGCCACACCCACTTGGCATAATGGCGTGGCTTATTGTATTTGAATTTGAAATTAAAATTTGGGAATTATTTATTGAAATATTGATAAAATTTCTATATTCTGGAGTTCTTGTTAGTTTTTTTTTCTTGAATTTTATTGGAAATTAATAATTTAGCTACACTAATTAATATAACAGGCGTGGCTTAATTTATAGGAATTTAAAATTGAAATTTAGAAACTATTTATTAATTAAGATAAAATTTCAAAGCTTTTTTTGGCTGTTTCTCTTATCAAATTTTATTTAAAATTAGTAATCTTGCCAGGCTCATTCGTATAATGAACCTGAAAGCTTTTGAACTTCAAATTAAAGTTTAGGAATTACTTTTGAAAATGATAATAAAATACTTATGCTTGGACGTAATATTTGGCAGTTTTTCTTATTAAATTTTATTAAAAGTCAGTGATCTAGTCACGCCCACTTCCACAAAAAGGGCGTGTTTTATTTTATTTGAATTTAGAATTAAAATTTGAGAGTTATTGAAATATTAATAAATCTTATATATTTTGGAATAGTTTTTGTTAGTTTTTATCCTGATTTTTTTATCTAAAATTGATAATTTGGCCACACGCATTTATATAAGAGGAGTGGCTTAATGTATATGTGTTTGAAATTAAAATTTAGGAATTATTTGTTAAATTAATGATAAAATTTCAAAACTTCTGAGTAATATCTTACTGTTTTTTTTTTAACAAAGATTATTTAAAATTCATAATTTTGCCACACCCACTTGTATAATGGGCGTGGCTTAAAATACGTTTAGAATGAAATGGCTTCAATGTGCTCTCCTGACTTTTCGCAATTTTTTTGTGGTAACCAAGCTAACTCCTACATCTTATTGTCACATTCACCTAGCATTTATAATGTCGTTTTTCTTCACTTTTCTTTTTGCTTCTGTTTTCAGCTTTAGATATTTATTTTATACGGTATTAGTTTACGTATGCATTGTTCAGTAGATTGTTCTTTCTTTTCGAACCACAGCTGTTCGTGAAACGTTGAGCTAAATAGATTTTGACACGGTGGAACCAAAAAACAATTATCAGTTTGGATAGAATTTCGTTTTTGACTGTCAATGAAACCAATTAATTTTTGTTGAGATGTAATGTGAAACTCAATAAACAAGAAAGTCGTATTAAGGGTTGCCATGAAAAGGAAAAGAATTTTTTGGAACTATATCAACCTATTTTTCAATGCTTCGCTGGAACGGAAAGAAAATTTGAAACGGTGAAAACTGATTTGGTCGTTTTGGAACAAGCAAAATTTTTTTAAGAAGTACCCACTCATTTTCCTTATAAAATATAAAATAAAAAAAAAAATGTTCCTGTTGGCAACCACATCCGGGTGTTATATATACAATTTTTCTCATTAGGGTAATAAAAACACAAATTCAATTTACGCCATTATTTCCATTTGGTTAAATTGCTACAGATGGCAGTGGAAAAGTGAATATTTTTTAAATAAATATCAACTTATTTACTTGGAACCTACCAAAAAACTTCCATAAGTATAAATTACCAAGTTATCTACGGTGCAACATCGTAAAATTTGCATGTAACGTGAAATTCCTACAATACGCAGAACCGTACTCACCGGTTTTTCGTCTCCATCCAAAGTTTCCTCCCTAGTAAAACTTTCCAAGCACTGCTGCAATCGGATAGCGCCCACCTTCTGCGGTATAGGCAGGGACAGATCCCAAAACGGATCGAAGGTAACCGAACAATGGCCGCAATAAGTGCACCTGAGCGTGGATTTCAGTTGTCCCACGAAGATGTCGACGATCTTCGAATTGTCCATCCTGAGATATCGTTGCCAGGATTCGGCCGATTTATCCGCGTCACTGAAATCGTGTTAGTTAGTATTATTAGTGAGACGTAGGAGAAAGTACGTATCTACCTCAGTTTCTCGTCGATCTCCGTCAAGATGGGCGCCGGTTTCGTGGTGACCCTGTTGACGTCTTCGTGCAGGCCCTCTAGGAGGTATCGGAGGAACTCTTGGGCGTCCTGCTGGGCGTAGCCTATGAAACGCGGCGCGAATCGTTGTATTTGCGATTTCAAAGAGACCGTGTTCACCACACGATCCGAGCTGTCCTCCGACCAAAGTTCTTTTATCACTTGACTGAAAGCTGGAAAGAAATAATTTTGTAGAGAAGTTTTTTTTAGAGATCATTATAGCATTTCAAAGATCGTATACGTTAGTAACGATTTCTCAAAAAGAAGAATAAACAATTATTAAAATAACAACTATGTCAAGATTATCTTTGTAAGACATTTAATTTTGAAATACAATTTTCTTCAAAATCAAGTTTAGTTTTTACAAAGTCTATTACATCAAGATTACAAAAAGATATTCTTGAACAGTAAGTGAATAAAAAACAAAAAAAAAAGAATAGTTCACTTATGTTAACAGACGAGTTAAGCCATATCATATCATTAAAATAACCAACTAGAACATAACCGTTTCAAATTCAGAGTCATGCGTAATACAGTTTTGGAGTTCATAGAACATAAAGTATGTATTGTAGCTTAATAGTTGACTTTTAGTAATCACATAGGTTTTATTTAAAAAAAAATGTTTTGATAATGCTTCGCTTTCTTAAATTAATACATAATAGGTACATTTCAATTGGTCACTTTTTTCTGACTTGTAAATTGTTTTTTGACTTGTTTCAACCCACTTATGCTTTTGTGGCTGTTTGAAATAAAATTATCTATCTATGTGAAGGACAAGTTGATCATTTAACTTGTCCTTCATATAATCTCAAGAAATTTCGGTAGGACAAAGAATCTTTAGATCCGCCCGGGGGCACACTGTACCATATATCGTTCTCAGGTGATTCACGTAAATAAAATAATTTTTTTCTTTGAATTAATTAGAGGAAAGTTTGTTTTAATAATTATAAATTTGAAGTAATTATATCCAATGACAGTTATAAAGCTAAATTGCGCGTGTTATAATTTGCAAAGGTTCTTTTTTTTTGTGGAAAAATAAATATCCATCGATTATGACCCATTACCGCTAGTCAATATTATTTTTTATTCGGAGAAGCTGCCTTACCTTTGATGAGGGCTCCCTTCATACTGGAGATGCTCGTATTTATATCGGAAATGTACGCGTCCCTTCGAAGATACTCGAGCAACGGTTTCGTATTCGACATGCACTGTATCACGGAGTTCATGAAGCACGTATTCCCTATATTCTTCAGACCGTTGAGGCCCTGATGCCTCACCGGGCTGCTGCCTATCCTGCTCGGTCTCTCGTAGCCGCTTCGGCCATCCTCGTCCCTACCCAGAGGCGATCTGCCGCCGACATTGTTCGAAGTGGTCGCCGAACTGTTGCCCAGCGAACTGGTGGCATTCTGCACGAGGGAGGCGCGATTCAAACGCGGAGATGTGGTTAGATCCTACAATATATAAAGCTTTATTAGAAATTTATAAAAATAAACGAAGGCCGCCGACACAAGACGGAGAAAAAACGATTTTATTTAATCCAATTATACGTTAGAGCACAGCGCGAAGCGTATATCAGAAACAACAACAGTAAATATAATAAATATAATAGATTATAAAAAGACGTACGAAGTGTTTCGTCGATGTTCTAGAGAGCGAATCTATGAATCCCAATGCTAGAGCGTACAGCACGAAGAGGAAAGCGAAAAACCAGAACGTCCACAGTATCAGAGATATGTAATAGTGTGCCGGATCGGTCGACATTCTAAAAATATTCGAATTTGGCTCGAAATGAAAGTCGGCTGATCAACGTGCGGAGTGTGTGTACGTTCCAACTGGCGGTCGACTATTTTTAAGGCGATTCAGGATGTACAGTGTCCGGATTAAGTATCGGTACGGACGCCATCTACGCCCCCGTATTTATAATGAGCAGTAATCGAACGACAACGAAAAATATTCAACGTTGGATGGACTAAATAAAAACCTATCAATTGTCATAACAAGGGGAACAATTTTTAATGACGGCCTGACGATTTAAAATCATTCCACCCTTAAAATTTGAATAGGAAATATGGGTGTTGTGACCACTCATATTACGGAAACATATATTAAAACGCCTTTTTTTCCAGTAAGCAAAAAGTAATCACTCGTACAAAAGGTCTTTTAACTCTCTTTATGCCAACATGTATCAGAAAGTCAATTTTATTAAAACAGTGTAATAAACAGAGCGGCTACGTTCGGTGCAGTTTATCATTCGCGTTCGCGGTGCGAGACTCGTACGTACAAATATATGAATCGGTAGTACCTATAGCGCAGCACTTCGTAAACAAACTAGTAGAAAGCACCGGAGGACATCTATTAAGATACATACATAGATATTTATTTCGTTACCGTAATTTTTTGTTTGTGTATTTGTCATGTAACATGTTTTTTCTGGTTTCGCATTGTTTGCTTCGTTTGATTAGGGTAGTATTCATTATTTCTCAATAATGCCGAGAATGATAAACATTCTTTCAGAATAACGTATGTCACATAAGTTTTGGGAAAAATAATTAAATTCTTTAAAGTAAGTGTAACGTAATTTATTCAAATGACCACTTTACCAACATTTTACCTTATATATAAATTAATTGAAACTACAATTAAAATAATGACAAAGGGCCATGGTCCTCAATGGCACGCAGTTTTTGTCTAACTTGTCCCATCATGTTTTGGACGATGTTTATATCAATGTCTCTTATCTTTTGATATATTCTTCGCCTTAGTCAACGAAAACAATAAAATTTCAAGCAACAAAAAATTACCATTAGCAGAATCATTTAAAAAATTAGAATGTTTGACCATTTAAAAAGTATTGAAGGGTCGATTGGGGAAAAAATACAAAACCAAATCACTATGGTATTATTAAAAGAAATTATCATTAATAATTTTACTACAGAAAATGAAAATTCATGTTTAAAATATAAGCTTTTAATTGCATATTTCCATTTCACGCCTGCCACTTCATAGAAAGATCTTTTTCTATATTTAAATACATATTAACTTCACAAAGAAACTCATTTTCAATAAGTAATTTAGAAAAGTTTATGATAATTAATTCTTATTATAATTATATGAGAAACTTTGACGATTGACAAAATTAAACTTTCAATATATCTACGCTACTGGATATGTATATCCGATCGCCGCTAGCAAACTCAGCAAACTGCACCGTATGTACCAACACTTATTGGAGTCACTGTTGTATTTATTCACCATACATCGCGTGGCAATTTTTATAATTCACGTAACACAACAGCGTATCCACCCACGACATTTAGTTAGTAAGGAAATAAACACACAAACAGATAATAAAAAAAAAAATACACGCGCGCTGTTCGGGGAATCACTTTTTTAGATAATAGCCGATCTTAAATCTCTAATAATAGTTCTAATACTGACCGTATAACAGTAGTGGCGCACGGACATCGCTCGCAGAGTAGACAACTTTCCCGCTTCAACTAGTTGCAGTTCAGCAGCCTCCAAAAACCGACGCACCTGAACCGATCCGTTTTCTAAGCGTGCGCTGTACGTCGTAACCGACTCGGCTTTTTTTTTGTTTTCTTTTTTTATTTATTTATTCCCGAATTCGGCAACTAGAAGGATTCTGTGTGACCGCGTTCGCGTGCACTCCGCTATATAAAAACAATCTCTGACATAAACAAAACAATTTTTTTTCGCGTGTTGCCAAAGAAAAGAGGCGACCGTGCGCCGCCTCGCGCGGGGTTTTCTGAGCGCACGACCGCGTCGCATGCTCGTTTTATCGGCGTGCTTTTTTTGCGCGAACGACACAAGGATAAACAAGATTTTTGACAGACGCGCGGAAAAATAAAACCAAGGAAACCGCGTCAGGACTTCGGAAAATTTGACAGTCGAAAGGTTAAAACGACAAATTTGACAGGAGCACGACAAGCGGACAGGATTGCACGTTAAATTCGTCTAAACTTTTTGATTTTATCTTCGTGAGAGGCTTTTGCAAATCGTTATTTGGCTTAGATGTTTTAGAAGTTGTATAATTTGCGTTTTAAAAAAAGAAGACAGATCATCTGTTAAACCCTCATTTAAACATATTTGGAGGCAAATCAAAATTAAATTTTATAACCGCATTTAATTTAAACGTTATTACACGGAAAGAAAGGGGAACTACTGCTTAAACGGGAACACTTTCCTGTCAAAAATGTCAGTCACATAAAAGTGGGTTTCAGTCACAGATCTAGAGCCCGTTAAAGATTGATATACCTTGTAAGAAAGTGGAATGTCCAACGTAAACATGAGTAATATTTTTACCTTGTGTAATAGCCTTTAAAGTTATTATTAGTTAGTGTTAATTATTTCCTTGTGTAGTTGGTTTTGTATGAACAATTTAGTGCAATTTAACTATTTTGTCATATATTTACATTTTTATAAACATGTCATAGTGTGAGATTCCTTGAACTCCAATGCAATGGGCACAAAGAAGAAAAGATCGTTGGACCTAATGAGTGCTGTTGGTAAAAAATTACGATTAAGTAGTCATGTCACCGGCGAAAATTGTATTGTGTATTAGTTTGAAATACACTGCTCCACTTAATTAGGGGGACACTACTTTGGGTAGCCTATGTTTATTACAGAATGGATTTATGGCCGTACATATGCAAAAATAAGAAACAAGAACTCTTTATTTATTAAATGAATACAACAATGTAGGAACACCATGCCTGGTTGTATTGAAGTTATACAAAATTTGAAATAACTGTCAAAAGAAAGTGTATTTTTTAATTTTAGTGACGCACAAAGGCACATTAATTCCATTTTTAACTTGATTTAATAATGTGTATGTCCTCCCCTAGCCACAATTATCTCTTGGCATCTGCGTGGCATGGCTCGCACAAGTCGGCGGATGAGATCTTGGGGAATGTTTTGCCATTCTTCGAGAAGCACCTGACCCAGCTCTTGGAGAGTCTCTGGTGCATTGGCACGGTGCGTAATGCGTCTATCCACCATATTCCACAAGTGTTCGATAGGATTGAAGTCTGGGCTCATCGCAGGCCATTCCATTACATCAATGTTGTTCTCCGGTAGAAATTCAGTTGTAATGTTGGCGGTAAGAGGGCGAGCATTATCGTGCATAAGAACGAAATTAGGACGGATATCATTCGCAAAAGGCACCACATGGTCCTCGAGAATTGTGTTTATGTAGGCTCTGGCATTTAAACGCCCAGGGACTATTACAAAATCAGTACGCCCATCTACAGTTATCCCACCCCAACACATGATCGAGCCATCTCCAAAACGACCCACTTCCTGTACCGTGGCGGCATTGTACCGTTCTCCGATACGTCTCCAGACACGAACTCGTCCATCGCATCGAGTCAGGCGAAACCTGGATTCATCCGTGAAGAGAACGGATCTTCAGTGACGAAATTGCCAGTTTACGTGGTCTGTGGCAAACCTTAATCGCGTTTGCTTGTGTTCCGTGGTGAGACGAGGTGCTTTGACTGGACGCCTTGCTCGTAAACCGTTCTCCCTGAGCCTTCTTCTAATGGTTTCGCCGCATACTTCAATCCTATGAGCAGCTCGAAGGTCATTTACCAGATCTCGAGCGGTACATGCGCGTCGACGGGTAGCGCAATTGACTAAATAATGGTCTTGTCCAGGAGTTGTTTTCCGCTTCCGGCCTTGTCCAGCCCTCCTCTTGTAAAGGCCCATCTCTTGAAAGCGTTTCCAGGCACGGCGAACGGCAGATTTCGAAGTGTTGAGATCTTCAGCTACAGATCTCACTGACCGTCCTTCTTGTAGGAGGGTGACGGCGCGTACGATTTCAATTTCACTTGAATGCCTCATTTAGACTTTATGAATGACTTAATGACAGACAAGCCGTTATTTTCAGTGACAATTTTGTCAAAATTGAAAATTTGATTTCCTAGTTTTCGTGTTTTACACTTTGGTTTTGACAGTTATGCTGAATTCTGCACATCGCCGAGGTGATAAAACAACTTCTTCTTAAACTCCTCTATTCCCATAATAAATAAAGACCTATACTATTTATTTTTTGCAAATTTTTTGCTAATTCTCAGCTATGTTGAGAATTACGGCTATTTAAACTACTGTCCCTCTAATTAAGTGGAGCAGTGTATTTTCTAAACGTCACTGACCATCAACGGCACAAGATACTAAAAAACTTTAATTCAATGAGCAAAATGCATATGCCTAAATGTCAGTATAAACAGTAAAGTGTAGCGGTCTACGTCAAGAATAGGATGTGACCAAATTTCACGAAAAAAGTTTTTCATACCATGTAAAAGTGATCCGTAACGATGTAGTCCTGCAAATTCCAATATGTTTTAAAGCATTTTATGCTATTCGCGGTGTTTCTAAGAAGAAGATGCACCGTTTGTTGAAAGAAACAGGACTAATTCCAACAGATAAAACTGATAGACTACTAATAGACCAAGAAGAGTTCCAGATGAAACCATTTCAAGAGTGTTCCAGCATATTGGTAGTTTCAAAGGCCGCACTAGCCATTATAACTTCGAAAAAAATTTACTCGTCCGAGGAATTAAATCTAGCAAAGATGCATCATCTTTACAAACAGGCATTCCCTCAATGTCCTCAATGTATCATATGAAAAATATCGCATCATCTTTAATACAAGGTTTAATATATCGTATCTTTAATACGAAGTTTAATATATCGTTTGGGTATCCAAGGACCGATACTTGTAGTGTCTGCGACAAATATTTGGCCAAAATTGAAGTCCTAAAAAAGATTGTCGAACCGAACGGAACAGAACGCGAAAAGTTGAATATGCGAAGAAATCAGATTGAAAATGACGCGCACAAGAAACAAGCGGAAATATTCGACACTCGCAAAAGGGAAGCACGGAAAAAATTACAAAAATCTAACATTTATGAAGCAATCTCTGTGGATTTTCAAAAGAATCTACTTTTTCCTAACATATCCAACTAACGTCACACAGATTTTATTTAATTCACCTTGTAATTGAATTAATAACTTTTAACGTCACTGTAAAAGATATTGTTTTATTTTGTTTATTTCTCTTGTAAAACTTTGAAACTGTAAATTGAAAAGTTTTTTAATAAGTTTTAATATAGTGTTTAATTGTAAAATTGTGTTGTGTTTGATTACGTCAATCCGAAACAAACAATCCTGAGAATGAAGAGCCGGAACCCTGTAATAATGGATTACGCAAAGAGTTGACAAATAACTCATTTTTGTTTTTAATGAAGACCTTGCAAATGAATTATATTAAAGATTTCTGTCGGGAGATATCCAGCATCTGACATCTTGTCCACACCACCCACAAGGGAAAGGCAAAACTGAAGCACAATAGCTAAGGAATTCACCAAAAAATGTAATGGAAACAAGGAAGATGTTTGGTACAGTTTTTTACGTTTAAAAAAAATCTCCAAACGCTATTGGATACAGTACTACCCAAAGAATCTTTGCAAGAAAAACTTTAAACAGATATTTCCGCATCCATACAAAGCTACAAACACAAAATAACAACAGATGTAGAAGAAAGAATGAACTTAACGATGATAAAACCACAATAAAACTAGCAGATTTTAAAATGTCGTTTTCTAAATAGATACGTGGCATCATATTAATAATTATCATAACCTAAAGACGAAAAGTAACTCACTGGTATCACACCCTCTAATTCCAAAATCTTTTTGTACGTCCTCAATTTCACCTCCAACGTCTGTATGCGCCTAGTGACCGACGTCAGCTCCGTGAAGAACTGCCTGACCGATCTTTCGTACTCGAATCGGAGTTTTTTCAAGTGCAAAAGCTTCGACGCCGCTTTCCTTATCTGCAGCTCCCCGTTACGTCTCATAAAGCACGGCATAAAGCGATAGTTGTGCGTTTATTGTAACGAATGAGCCCCCGCCACGTCGGCTAGCATCGATATTAGGGCGTTGCGAACGGGTTTCCGACCATCGACTTTTAAATCTACGCTACGAAGTGTATAATTCTGTATAGTACTGACAGTTAAAACGTCAAAATTGTCAGAGCATGTAGAATCCCAGTGTAGGATAGCTTATCTCTGCCCAGTGTAGAGGACATTTGAAACGCACAATATGAAATCAGTAAATGTTTGTTTTACTTACTATACCCATTCATAATAGGATAAAAACGGCGTTTGCATTTTTTTTTTGCCGCGGTGGTACATGTAACTAAAAATGTTCGCTTTTTAATTCGCCCTTTTAATCATTTTTCCTAAAACTTTGGATGCCCAAATACTTTTGAACGGTAGAATATATGAGATAGAACAAATATTCTAGTTACCCTAACACTTTCAGAACCAGCACGTGTGTTAAAATTTGCGGTACCGCTTGTCGTTTTTGCAATAACAATTGTTTGGGGTTGTGAGTGACCTCAGAATACGTTTACGTACTGTGACTTTTTATTGCTTCGAACTGCGAACTTGTGAAACATGTTAAAAAAAAACGGTAAATTTATTAGATCCGGAGTATGAGAGGACTGTGTTAAAATGGTACGATGAAGCAGAGAATGATGACAATGATGCAGGGAGTGACTGTGACGACAATGTGTAGGAGTTGTCAGAGCACAACGATGAAACTTCTTCTGAAGAAGAGGAATTTGAAGATACTTCATCTCAATGTATAGAAGTTTTGAGAGGTAAGAATGGTTTCACTTGGCGCCTACGAGAACCTGCAAAAACAAGGTACCCACCCTAAAGAATACACGTGTAGAAAAAGATGCTTGGGACATTTTATTTAGTTCCACAATTTTGAATGAAATTGTAACTCACACAAATGAAGAAATACAAAGACAAAGTGTAAATTACCAACCAGACACGAAATATATACATCCAACAGATGCTGCAGAAATCAGTACCTTGATAGGCCCTCTGTATATCGCTGGTGCTAGAAAGGATGCACTCTTCCCATTGCTACATCATTCTAGATGAGCAGTTACTTGGGTTTAGAGGCAAATGTCCTTTTCGTGTATACAGTTCCGGTCAATATAATAGCACCAGTTGCAATATTCTGATTCGAAAGATGTAAAACTTTCACCTATTTATTATATTATTTTTTTGGAGTGTAAAAAACAGTTACATTTTTTATGCTATCTCAGAGTGTGTGCATTTGTTGTCAAATTTCGTAACTGCCAATCAGTTATAAAAGATCTTTTGTAAACACTTATCATTTCGTGCAGTTAATAAAATAGCACCAGTAGGCTTTTTTACATTTGTTGTGCAAAATTTTGTGAAAAAAAAGTGAAAACGGAAGGTAATAAAAAATGTTTAATATAAAATCGTGTAATAATTTTATAAAAATTGTATAGTTATGGGTCGCGGAAAGCATTGTTCGCCGGAAAAACGTGAACTAATAAAAAAATTTGCGTCCGAGGGTAAATCGTATCCCCAAATAAGGGAATTGCTGGGCTGTTCCAATAAAGTGATAATAAATGCCCTAAGATATGAGCAAAAAATTTAATCCCGTGGTAGGAAGCGAGTTTTGTCACCCTTAATGGTAAAACGGTTAGTACGGACGACTAAAGCAAATCCCTTTATGACAGCTACGGAGCTCAAAAAAACATTGGATGTGCCGGCAAGCGTGGAAACTATTCGCCGCAGACTTCGAGACAACAGCCTCAATGCTGTAGTCCTCGAAAAGTGCCGCTCCTTTCCTCTAAGCATGTTGCTAAACGGATATCTTTTGCTAAAGCACATCTAAATTGGCCAAAGGAAAAGTGGAGAAATGTGCTATGGACTGACGAATCCAAAATTGTTCTTTTTGGTGGAAAGAGTTCCAGATGTTTTGTCCGTAGGCAAATAATAATTGTTCTCTATCCATTTCGATAAATATGGTTTCAGTGTAAGGAGTAAATCAAGAATATATAAATAAATAATCAAATAACACAAATTTGAACTGTCAACGTCAACTGATTTTCATGTTTATTACGTTAAAATTACGCGCATGCGCACGTTACGTCAAGAACAAGTAGGAGTTTCCGATATATATCCATCTCCCTTTCATTTCGGAATTTTTTAGGATGTGTCAGCAATGTGGTAGTATTACATATATGCTTCCAACAATGCACTCTGACAAGAATATTGATGAGATTTCGGAAACACCAGAAATTATTGCCAAAGGAGGAGTGACTACATTTGACCAGATGGTTCATAACTGCCCAGAAAAACGGGAAGATGGCCACTTAGGTATTTTTACGGGATGCTTGATCAAGCTGAAATAAATGCCTTTGTGTTATATAATGCCACAGGAAGCACTAACAAAGTAACTCGAAATAAGTTTTTACATTCACTCGGACTACAACTAGCAGCAAACCCTTGGATGGTAAACAGGCTTCCCAAAAAAATATCTGGCAAACTGCAGAGTGAAATACGAGAAGTACTAGGGCTACCAAACATTTCCGAAGAGGAACAGCGTGGTCCAGCGCCAAAGAAAGCCAAATCGTCGAGTTGTTATGTATGTCCTCGTTCACATGATCGAAAATGCAGAGTAGTATGTTGCTTGTGTTCCAAAAATGTATGTAACAATCACCGATTTGATATTTGCATCAACTACACTCCGCCAAAAAAGTATCGCATAATTTAGTTTTGAATCATAAAAGTATCGCATAATCTTTGTTTGTAGCATAAAGTTGTAAATATACTTTAATGCGCTCTAAGATATAATTTCTATGATTGTTTAAATAAAATACAGGCCAAATAAAAACAAGAACTCATACTTGAGATTTTTATTAAAACAAGAAATTATAATTTTGGAAAGAAAAATGTCATAACAGTAGCTTTTAATACTGAGTATTGCCACCTCTGGCTCTTATGACTGCTCGCATACGGTTTGGCAGAGATTCGATTAACCTCCGTATATAAGCCTGATCCAAATTCTCCCACTCGTCACGGAGAGCATTTGCTAGTCCATGCAGGTCCGCTGGGGCAACATTTTGGGTTCGTATCCGTCTGTGAAGGAGGTCCCTCACGTGCTCGATAGGGTTCATGTCCGGACTTACCGCAGGCCAATCTAAAACTGGAATACCAACATCGTTAAGGTATTCCTGGACGATTATTGCAACATGCGGTCGTGCATTAACATGAATTCGTTTCCTATAATTGGCGCATATGGTACTACATGTTCTTCTAAAATGTCCGTTATATACCTGTGGGCAGTCAGTGTACCTCTGTCTACTGGTACTAACTCTGTACGACCTGTTAAACAGATGCCTCCCCAAACCATAATGGAGCCACCAGCGAAATTAGGTCTAGGTCTGATATTACACTGCGAATAGCGCTCACCGTCTCGTCTGTACACTGAGATACGCCTATCTGAGGTGTAAAGACCAAATCTTGACTCATCTGTGAAGAGTATATTGGCCCAGTCATTAATGTTCCAATTTACATGTTCTCTGGCAAACCTTAAGCGAGCCACTCGGTGGTTCCTAGTGAGACGAGGGGCTGTTACAGCTACTCTAGTTTGAGACTCACACGAGTATTTCTGACTCTAGCCAAGTCGTTCTGCAATTGTCTCGCAGTTACATGTCTTCGACGTAATGCTTGTGGTAGCAAATAGCGGTCATCTTGGCGAGTAGAACATCTTGGACGACCTGGTACAGGTCTTCTACTGTAAATGCCTGTTTCCCTATATCTGGCTACGGCTCTAGAATGTCTAGAAACACTTGACTGATTGATGTTCATCAAATTAGCAACGTATGCTTGAGATCGTCCATCTTCGATTAAAGCAACTATAGCAGCCACTTGTTCTGAAGTTAAATTGCTCATTTTAGTTTTAAAAGCGTTGGTACAGAACTCTGACTTCGCACTTTAAAATTTGTCCGTATAGGAAGATTTTCAATAAACAACTGAGCAAACCTTACACATATGCATTTTTCTAAATGTGTTCTTTTAGGTAAAAAATAAAGTAAAAACGCTAAGTTCCATTATTTTGTTAGTGTTTTTATAGTTCACATACACGAGGCAAACTTTTTGTGAACGTATAAAAATATCTTGGTTCATAAATGCCCTTTTTTAGTTTATGCGATACTTTTTTGGCGGAGTGTATAAAAGAAGTACTTACAAATGTTAACCACATTATCGAATAAACGTTTTTGAAACTTTTTCTTTTTGTTTTTCCGAAATTAATTTTGGGGTAACGTGTGACGCCAAGTATACTTATTCAAGAAAGATTGTTAATTAGGTATACATTGTAGGGTTAAACATATTTAAAATTTGTAAATGCTAACGTTTGCAGTGTAAATCTGGCTTTTTCATTTACTACAAATTATTGTACAGAATATAAGACAATAAAAATGTTAATCACAAATATCTGGGTTAGTAACAGTTTTAAAACTGGGGAAGGGAAATACAGTAAACAAACAAACAAACAAAAATGGAGAAAAAGCATCACTTGCCTTATTATCCTGATACAGTCTAGATTTGTTCAAGTTATTCATTTCATTTCTCTTATCGTTGTTCAATAGATCAGCCGCATTATCCAACTTGTCCAATCCGTTCACGATATCCCCCTTCTCGTAGTCCTTGACGGGGATGTAGGAAGAGAAATTGTTGACCCTACTGGAACCGCCCCTCTTGTCGCAGTTCGATTCGGCCAATTCCGCCTCCTCCTCGGTGCTGCCGTTCAGATCATCGCTCGGCCCCCCGACTTTGATGCCATTCTTTAACTTGTCTTTCCGTTCAGACACTGTAGATTTGGAAGAGTTCGACGATGTCTCGAAACCGTTAATAGAGATGTCACTGTCGTCCGTCACATTACACCTGTCAAAACGATCGCCGTCGGAATCGCCATTTTGTTTCGCGGACGCGTCCACCGACGACGTCCCGTTGACGACGGAATCCCGCTTGATATTATCACAATTATTCGACCGTCTCTCCTCGATTTCCAATTTGGATAATTTGACGGGGCGTCTGGTGGACGCGTCGTTCTCCTCCGCTTTCTTCGCGAACTCCTTATTCGAATTATTCGCCCAGGAGTTATTCTCGAA
The DNA here is from genome assembly GCA_949128085.1 of Cetonia aurata. NCBI lineage: Eukaryota > Metazoa > Arthropoda > Insecta > Coleoptera > Scarabaeidae > Cetonia > Cetonia aurata. The sequence goes on along the minus strand of OX421889.1, from coordinate 34,293,217 downwards.
ACGTTTCCGAATCTCCGAGACCGGTTGTCTGTTCCCGTTGTTATCGTCTTCCGTTAGGTACATGTTGTTATCGTTATTAGTACTGTTAGAAAATTCGTTCAAACTGTTATTGCAATTAATCGCGCCGTCTTTTACCTTTTTCTTGGCGGTGGTTGTTTTTTGTTCGGTCCTCGTGATCGGCGGCAGGCCGATGTCGTTTATGCTCTTCGACCGCGATATCTCTTTGTTTCTGTGGATGGTGGGGATATAGTTAGCGGGCGAGTACTTTTCGCGTAAATCGTTCAGCGAATCGTTGAGATTCCGTTGCGAGTATTTGTCGGTGGTGATTCTGCCGCCGTCGGATCGTGTCAGAGAGGCGTCTCGCTCTCTTTTCGTCGTCGTTGTCGTTTCTAGGATCGAGTTTTCCCTGATCGAACTGATGCCGGAGTCGCGAGAGAGGGAATCTCTGCGTAAGCTATTCTCGCGCGTTTCTTCCCTGAAGCGCGTGGTAACGCCATCTTCTGTTATACTTCCAGATCTGGAATGTTTTAAAAACTTAGAATCATAGTTTAACCGATTCAAACGTTCTAATATTAGAAGTGTCAAGTACCTAGACTGAGAAAAATGGATAGTAGAAATTAGATCGTAAATCTCTTTATGTTAATTACTAAAATAATTATTGTCAAACCGACAATATGTAAAATAACCAGATTTTATCATGCTTATAGTAAGTAAATCCACTTGATGAAACGGAAGTGGAGAATGTGATATTACAAGAGGAGCTACTCGAGCTTAGCACTAATGAGGAACTGAAGGTGAAATTTAAAAGAGGGTATCAAACATTTTGGCTGCAGGCAGAAATACCCGAAAAATATCCTGAACTGTGGGGAATTGCGAGAAAGCTTTTGATAGCGTTTCCCTCGTCATATCTTGTCGAGAAAAGTTTTAGTGTCGTTACAAACCTTTTAACAAAGAAAAGGAGCAGATTGAATATCACAGAACGGGGAGATTTGCGGTTATTGCTAACAAAACTGAAGCCAAATATTGATAATTTGCTGTCAATCCATCAAGTACATCCCTCCCACTAAAATTATGACTATTTTGTGATTGTCATTGTAGAAGTTACGTTACGTTATTAATATTTAATTTTAATTATATTACGACTGTTATCATATTACAATGGAATATGATAGCAATAATAATTAATAGTGTAATGATTACATATTTGAATAAACACAAGGAAATATACTATTTTTCATTTTACTTTTACCACTCCGAATGAGGAGTTTCCTAAATAAAATATGTGAGAATTGATTGGTTCCTTGTGCTGTGAGTAGCTGTCAAAGGAGTACAGTTGAATGTAATCACTTTTTTGATTGGCTAACTTTACTTTTTTGACATCCACTCACAGCACAATCAATTAATTAATTAACCAATAACTCAGCCGCAACGCAAATTTCCATAGTTAGATCTAATCTTCAGATTTTTTGTCGAGTTTAGGGAATATGGTAGAAATGTAACTGCAGGGGGTCCACCGGAACTAGCGAAACTTTCAAAGTGGTCTATGAGAAAAAAAAAGTTTGGGAGCCTCTGGTTTAAATTGACAAACTGACCCAGCAAAATTCCCTAGAGCACACCAACTTGGATTTCATTTTATGGAGATATAAAAGATATGTTGTTACTGATATAGAAATAGCTTGAAAAATTAATAAATTTTTCATATCAATTATTAAAGATATTGTAGACTCGATACCAACCACAAATATTGATCTTAATTACAAGAATACGACAGAAAATAAACACAAGTTTTCACAAGTTTGATAACGGAACAATGATTGAGTTAAAAATATATATTGCAATAATATGCAAATTGACAAGCAAGCCCTTTTTAACATGTTTAATAAATATTAAGTTAAAACAATTAAATATACTTTAATAAATTTTACTAAATATCATAATAGATATATTTCTAACAATTTTGTTTTTGCTATTTATTACAGAAAAAGTTGCTTGGAAACGTAGAAACGTCCTACTTCATTTATATTTGTAGGTTATCTCTCCAATAAGATAGAATAAACGTTTAATATGATATACAGATATCAAATTCGGATTACTCGAAATTGTAACAATCGAATTAAATTAAACTGTCACACGTTCTATATTTGTTCTGATTTAAAAATATCACGAGTAAATGACGCGGTGTTCAATACAATTTGAATCCCCAGTTTAAAAATAACGCACATAGAGTACATACGGTACATACTAACATACAATCGACATCAAACATAACAAAAAAGAAATCGAGTGGAAATATGCAGAGAAACTCTATTCTTCATATATAAATAATACAGGATGTTTATTTTTCCATAATAAATATATGTTAATTTATGTGTACAATGTTAATTTATGTGGTTAATTTTATTTATATTATCGCTTAAAATCTTATGTCAAATTTGACAATCATCTGACGTTTGACATAACCTTTATTTCGTTAGTAAGTTTAGTAAAAGTTTGAAGGCAACTTTGGCATGGTGATTAATTAATAAACTGAATAATATTTATTCCTAGTGTTTCTCAGAAAATTATGAACCTTTAAACTATATTTTAGATATTTGGGTAAATTCCACTGATAAAACAAGTATTTTACCTTTTTAACAATTCCGATAATATCGAATATCTATATATTTGAGATGTGTGGATAAATAAATAAAAAAAAAAAACGGGTTATGTGATGTCATGATATGCAAATATATGCTAAAGTTATTTAAATAGCATTTATAAAGATTTTATTTCACATGTGCAATCAAGGTCGACTAAAGTGGATTAACAATTCGTTTCATTCAGTTGGGAATGGTTGAAAGTGAATCATCATAAAGCAAACAAGTTGAATATAAAGAAAAACTGTTTATTAGTGTTAAACGGTCAATCTAATTTTTCCTGAATTATAAGTAAACAACCTGCTAGGAGTTGTAACATTTTTCAGCAAAGAATTACCAATTCTAGATTGATTTTAATGGTATATTATTGCTAAAAATTAGAACCACTTAATCCTAATTTTTAACCTTCCTAATCAATTTAATACCAATAAAATTTAATTTGATATCAAGTGACATAAGGATATCGCACGGAATTCTTATGATATCCAATTAGAAAATCCTTTTAATCTCTACTAGATCCTTATCGGATTATGTAAATACAAATTTTTTAATCGGGATTTGGCATACATAATAGGAAACTCACCTGGTATATTGCATCCGTCCATCGCTATCCCTATATGAGGTTGTTGTGTATCGTTCGCTGAAGGAATATCTGGGGTTGCGGCTGGAATAACCTCCCGCGGAACTGTAATAACTACTCGTTGTCAACGGCGACCGGTACGAACTTGTCAAGGAACTGCTCCGATGCGGCGACAGCACAGGCATATTGATAAGGCGTCAGATGATGATAAGTTAAGGCGATTGAGTTATATCTAATCTTCTCCCTCCCGGTGTAAACATTCACATTACTGGGCGGCTTCCTGTTGTCACAAACCTGCACACAACAATACTGTGCGTCAGCCGTCGTCACTTTTACGCGATTTTGCGGTGAAATTTCTATTTTGTAGATAAGCACGCACACTAACACCGTACGGAATACGCGTTGGGTATTTTTAGCTGTCAGCTATTTGGTACGTATTTTTAGACGTTATTATATTCGCAAAAATCCTATTTGTCCACGTTAGCACACTGTATAGGGGCTGAAGAGATTCGCATTGTGTAGGGTACTCCCTAGATTTTCACCGAAATTACGCTAAATTTAAAATCTAGAACGTTGGGTTTAAATCGAAACTTCGACTAAGTAAGGCGATTCTTGTTAACAATTTTAGGTTCAAACGGTAATGAAAGCGTAACTTACTTGCTCACGGAATTCCTCGTCTCTTCAGCCGGATTCTGACGGCGATAGTATCCCAAAAAAAGCGGTGCAGAATCGGCCTTCGGCGAAAAAATCTTCCATGCTACGCCATGTTAAGAATGACGTCATCCTTTGACGTTTTAATAAATGTGCATCATCGGTAAACCGGGACGACCTTGACGAGAACCGCGATTTTTTAACAGTGGTTGAACCCAATTAATGTATTGAATTAGTTAGTTTATTAAAAACTCCTAATTATCTTTCGATTATGATGTCTTTTAAAAGTTGCGTTTTTCATTAGAAAAGCATCCTGAAATAAAGTTGGTTGAACGCATGTGACTGACACTAAAATTTAAACATAACGTGCGAATATGTTAAAAAAATACAAATATGGGAAGAATCTGCTAAATGTAGCATCTCCTCTTTGTTATATGTTGAAAGAATAGATGCTAATAAAAACAATTTAAATTTCACCGCCTGTTAAGAAACATTCACCCAACCAAAAAACACTATAAAATTTGCGCGCTGAACACTGTTTAGCAGCTTTAATTATATTCTTTTTCACCTATAATTTCGAATTCTCATTCTAAATCGATTATACCTACCTACGTAAATATGATCGTTTGATTGTAATATCTGCAAAAATGAGAATTCCGAGCGGCATATATAGGAGTGACCTTGACATCCTTCGATGGTCTTGTATAAATTATATATTAACCATGAAATTGTCTAATTCTAAGGTGATTTTCGTGGTGATACGCGAACCTTAGGTAATTAACAAGGTCGGATTGACACATCGAAAAGACTTATTAAAAGTGTTTAATACGGAAGCAATTCGAAAGTCGCGGTAGAACGGTATTGAAGTACGAGAGGACGCTGACACTCCTAGAAAATGAAAGTCGCTGTTGTATTTACAATTTGAGCCGGTTTTACACTGTCAATAATTATACATGGTTATAAATAAAATCATCAGAATTCTAGGCATCGAACATGTTCTTAATTTTATGGTTGCAAATCTAATCTTAAAAATATTTAGTATTTTATACTTCTTTTAGGCTATTTATAATTCATCCTAAGCAGATTTATTTATTAACTATAATTAAGGTTAATGTAAAACGGACTTACCGGCCAAATCAAATACTGTTTAGGTTATAAAATGCTTATAAGTTATGTTATAAAGAAATAAAAAGTTTGATGCAGTGATACATCTTCAAAAAATGCTTTAAAATAATCTTGAATAACCTAATACTGAGGACAGGAAATGCTGATTTCTACATTTCTACTAATGCCAGGCAAAGGTAATTATTTTAATTTTTTTAGCAATTTTTTTTGATTGTATTTCTATCACTAAATTAAAGTTTAAATTTGAAAATTTTGAAATCGCACCATAGTTTTACTTTCATACTTAGCATAACACCAAAAGAAAAAAAACATCCTTATAAATGCATTAATTTTTAATTTATTTACGAAAAGTTTCCGATTATAATAATATCTTTAACAAAAGTACAGTTCCCTAGTAATATATTGTATTTCGCTATGTAATAATGCAGATCTTTATCTTTTTTACCCTTTTTACCTTTCCCTTTCTTGCTACTTTTGGAACTCTTCTTACTGTCTTTAGAACTGCCCTTTTTGTTTTTCTTGTCCTTTTTCTCTTTTTTACCCTTCTTTTTAACAGCTGCTTCTTTTTCTTGGGGTTCTTCGATGATCCCAAAACATAATTTTACACTTTTCTTCGATTGAGGATTAATATCGAATTTCGTTTCTGATACTTTAAAAAAAGATGCACCTGTAATGATAAATAAATGAATATGAACAGGTGATTAGATTGTATGAATTTACCCCAATGTTTTTCATAAAAATTTTCGAGGGAATAGATTTCGTCTTCGTTCAACTGTGCGCCGAATTTCTCGAATTTTATCTTGCCCTTTTTGCCTTTTTTACCTTTGGAAGATTTCGACGATTTAGACTTGGAACTCTTACTTTTCTTCGACCCTTTTTTAGTATCTTTTGCTTTCGAATCCTTGCCTTTCTTCGATCCTTTCGATGTGTCTCTCTTTTTGTCGCCTTTTTTACCTTGCGGCGTCTCTTCCTTTTCATCTGTCGGAGTTGGAGGGGGCTTTTCTTTCATTTCCCCTTTTAATTCGAGGATCTTTTCGAAAACTATACCGACATTGGCCTGGCAACTATTTTGAATCTACGGTTCAAGATGATATAGTAATTAGTCTGAGAGCTAACGGACGATCCTAGTTAGTTTAGCATAGGGTTAAAAATTTGTAAAAGCAGAAAACAAAAATGAAGCGTAATATACAGGGCATTTCAATTGAAACGAGATACCTCAAATAACTCTTTGTGATTTAAATAAAATTCCGAAACGACTCCTGACGATTTAAAATCATTCCTGGGAGCGCAGTAGCCCGCATCCTTAAAATTTGAATAGGGAAGATGGGTCACATACATCAAAAAGTCATTTTTTTTATCGCAATGTATTTTCGTTTGATTAGAGTAGTTTTTATTTATTATAATTATAATAATAAATTTTATTTATCCCGTAGATTATGAAAATACAAGATCTAGTTGTCGACTACAGTTTATACTTAAATCGCTAGCAGTTTCCTTACTGTTTAAAATGCTAATATCATCGGCGTATAGTATAGCTTTTTACCAGTTACAATTACATTTGTTAAATCATTAATATAAATAATAAATAGAAATGGTGCCAAAATAGATCCTTGCGGAACACCTGCCTTAATAATAATTGTGTCAGATACGGTTTGACCCATGCATACCTGTTGTTGTCGATTACAGACGTATGACATCAACCAACTGTTACAATTTCCACGTATTCCAAAGCATTCCAGCTTCTCCCCTCCAGTTTATCGTAATCGATCCTGTCAAAAGCTTTAGATAAATCAATTAAAGATGCCAATACAAAGTTGCCCTTATCAACTTCATGATATACTTCGTGTAAAAATTGTATTAGCGCTGTTGTTGTGTTCCCAATAATGCCGAGAATCATAAATATTCTTTCAGAATATGCCAAGATCTTTGTAGTCATTAACAAAAAAGAAGTACTGTGCGCACCGTTTGTTCTCTGAAATTAGGTTTCAGAGGGAAATATAGGCTTGAACGTCATATAAAAAGTATAGAGCATATTGAACATCAAAGCGGATTGATTTTCTCATGAAGAATTTGTAAATGATTTTTATGTGTAGCTTTTCTTGGTGGCAATATCCTGTTGGATAATGTTGGAGTGTGAACAATCATTTTAAATTTTGGCGCCCTTATTTCCTTTTCATGTTAGCCAACAGGCAATGTAAAATGTAACAAGTAACCGATATAGTGCCGTAATAATGCCACGTGCAACAAACGCTGCGTTTTTGATTTAATTAATAAAGTAAAACCCTCAACAAATAAATTACGGAATCCACTTGTCCGTAGGTTCTTAAAGAAATATACCAAACATGATATTCCTCATCCTTCGACTATTAGAAAGTATTACGGACCTAAGCAGTTAGATAAAACAAATAAAATCAAGGCCAAAACTAACAGAATTATCTCTACATAAGCGCAGATGAAACGACAGACATTCAATAAAGGTAGATGTGTTGCTAATGCAATAGCCTGAAAATCCTCCTATGTCATTTTTAGTAGCCACAAAAATTAGAATGCGGGTAAGTGCAACGGAGATTATTATTAACAGTGTAACAAATGTAGCTAGCTGGTGACGATTGTTCAAAAGTTATACTATTTCTTTCGAATGCTGCAAGCGTAATGTTAAAAACAAGGGACGAACTTAAGAAATGTTTTCCTAATATGTTACTCTTAACACGTGTTGTGCATGGAATACATCGCATTGCCGACTCATTCGCGAACAATTTCCCGATGTTAATTCTTTAATTAATTCATTTAAAAAGATTTTGCTAAAAGCACCAACCCGGGTGGAGTTACATAAAGAAATTGTGCCCAAATATACTTTTGCCACCAGAACCTGTGCTGACACGATGGGGCACATTGTTTTTTTTAAAACACAAAACTTTGATATTTTAAAATCTCTTGTTTTAACATTAAAACAAGATGCTGTCAGTGTTAAAACAGTACACATATTAATTTTAGACGAATATTTGGTTAAACAATTACAATTTATTAATAAACATCTTCCTATTGTAACGAAAACAATAAAATTTCTAGCAACAAAAAAATTACCATTAGCAGAATCATTTAAGAAATTAGAATCTTTGCTTAACTACTGAAAAAGTATTGTAGGATCGATTGGAGAAAGGATACAAAACAGAATTACTACGGTATTATTAAAAGAAATTACCATTAATCATTTTACTACTCAAAATGAAAATTCATATTTAAAATATAAGGATTTAATTGCATATTTCCAGTTAGCGCCTGCCACTTCATGTGATGGAGAAAGATCTTTTTATACATTTAAAAACATATTAACTTCACAAAGAAACTCGACAAAATTAAACTTTCAATATACACTACTACCGTTCATATATTTGGTGACGACTAAGAAAAACTCGAAAAAACAAACAAAATTGAAATATTAACAATTAATTGTACTTTAAGTAAGGGTATACATTTCTATATATAGGGTGATTCACGTAACCTGTCCATTAAAAGTTCTTGGATTTGCTATGTTATCTCGATTTTGAAACTTGGGCGATAACCATAGTTGGCTATGATCTAGTTAGAAAAAGTGACATAATCAAGGTCGCACTTCCGGTTATATCGAAAGTCATAGCCAAATTTAATATTTTAAATAGAAGCCTATATTTTTGATTGCATTTTTAGATTCTATATGGAATTTTGAGGCCAATTTTATAAAACATCTTTTTAGCTTTCGGAGTTATTTTGATATTTGTGAAAAAAATCCAAAAAAACAGATGATGCATTAAAGGGGTGTAACAGCCATACAGTAAAAGGTAGACAGCTTTTATGTGAATTGTGGAGGGTACAGGTACTATACTATTTGACGAAGACATAAAATGGAAGGGATATGACGGAATTTTATATAAATCACAGCATAGGTAAAGAGTTATTTGAGGAGGCTTTTTTAAATTTATATTCCGTCATGATAATCTGTCCGATTCTATATTTACCTCTAAAGTAACTTCAACAGACGACCCCTGGTTCGCTTGCAGTCGACAGACCAGGAAATCTGGCTTGAACGTTATCGATGGCCGTACACCAGTCCCGGTTAACATCAAAGTGAATACCGTATGTCCACATCGCACATCTAAATATTCAATAACCTACAAATCACAAAATTCCAAGTCATATATATTATATTTATCACTTATTAGAATGATAAAATAGAAATGACACCAATAATAGAAAGCTCTAGATACACGTCTTTATTGAAAGTCTTAAATACATTATCAAATCTTATATTTCCAATGGCAATTATTCCGGAAATACGCTGTACATCATCGGCTTAAACTCGCTCCTGCCGGTATTCGACTTGAAGACCCACGATTGTGTTTTAACTCGTTTGCAACGAGGATATTGGACGTTATACCGGCCCGGACCTGGTCTGATTGTCCAAAGGACCCCTTTTCGGGTTATCGGAACTGAATCGTTGAAAGGATACATTGTCGGTTCTAACTTTTTAATGCTAGAACACAATATATACGATATTAATAAATTGTTGAATTCCTCATTAAAACTGTTTGTAACAAATGAGATAAACCACAGACAAGAGAATATACAGACTGTCAGCTAAATGTAATTTTTTGGAAGCATAAAAGGAAGCAGAACGTCTGCCGTTGCTTCCCTGTGCTATATATCTATACCCTAACTTGAACTAATCGGCAGGCGATGGCGCCGCTAAAATACAGGAATTATGTGCGACGTTGTCAATAATTTTGATTCATTTTTACATAAGATAACGTAATTAAAAAGTATGAAATATACAGGGTAATGAAACAAAGAAAAACAAGACGAAATTACAGGAAATTTGTGATAAGTTCATATTTTCATTCATAAAATTATACTAGTAAATGTGGTCACGATCCGAAAGCAAATCGCCATCTTGCGGGAATTTCATACAACTTGAAAATATTCTTAAGGATGTTTTCATGATCGCATTTACTAGTATATTTTTTTCCTAAGCCGACGGCCACCTTCAATGAATCCTCCTGTATATTGTCATTTACACTAATTGTAAGAGACTAGAAAGCCGAGTCCATTCACCCCGCCAATTCAATAGTCGGTTATGACCGCTTACCGCCCCAACTCGGCAGAAAGCAGAAATCCTCCTGTATATTGTCATATACACTAATTGTAGAAGACTGACCTGTCTATTTGCACACTATACGTAGCTGGACTTGGTTCGTTAGGGTCTCGATAGCACGTGGTGAGGTCGTTCATCAACATCCGTTCGGTGGTTTTCTTCCGGAAACGGGTATCTTTCAAGAACGCACCATGTCTGCAAAAATGGCGAGCATTTAGTTCCAAAGCAACACCACAAACGGTGGATAGTTGTTTAATTTTGGTTTATGTCAATAATATCATAAAATGAACGTTGAATAACAGAAAATGAATGAATAAATGTGTCATATTTGGTTAATACTGAGTATTATAAACGTAAAAATATCGAGTTAAAATACAGTTTATCATACACCAAATAATTGGTATATTAAAAAACTGTATTTCAACGTTTAATCAATTATGTTGGCATTATTAGCTGTTATTCACCTTGAATAGACGACGGTCAATACTCCTTGGGTTATTTAAAAAATCGTACTATAGTGGAAAACACTAAGCAAAAATTATACTGTTCAAATTAATCATTTCTATCGTTAATTTTCAAAGGGAATACATACTGTCTCTTGGACGGGTGATGCAGTAGATAGTCTAAACCGTTGGGCCAACTATAATACTTGTCCGGGGCGCATTTCTTGGGCGGGGCAAAATGGTTTTTGATCGTCGAATTATCTCTGGGACCGGTGAATAGGTTGTACGGTCCCTTTTTCGACACCACTTTAGAGAGTAACCCCTCGAATGATTTCGTATCCACCGGATTGTAGAGGTTCGGCGGGTTACTCCAAGATTTGCTAGGGACCCTGAATCGGTCCACGAAGCCGTCCCATTCGAACGGGGGCTTGTACGTCAATTGCTTGCGTTCCACGCAAGATTTTGTTACGTCACGGGTATACGTTCCTGTTGGAGGTTACATATATTATAACCGATTAAAAAGGCTGCAGGAGACTTAGATCAGTAGCAAAGTGTGTTATGGACCGATGAATCAATATCTAAAGTGTTTGGTCGAAATAGGAAGGTGTTAGCCAATGAAGGGATGCTATGTTGTAGCAAACATTTCAGTTTTAATTTGTTTTTCGTATTTGGGAACAGAAACGTTACATTGAATCGAATGAATAATGCAGAAAAAGCGAAGTGTATGTATTACTATTTTTATGCATGACTACGATCTAAAGCATACAGCCCGAATATGCCAGCAGTATTTGAGCGGTCAAAAAGAAGGAAATACCGCATTTAACTTCAAACGCGCCTCTTTAAAAAAAAGACACAACACTGAGCGTCTCGCTGTCGTTACACATCACGTTTAAAAATGTTGCCATTTCTTAATTTTCTGCTTTTTTTAATTTTGCGGGTCACTTTAAAATGATTTGCAATTTCATAATTTTTAATTTTTCTTAATTTTTTGTTTTATTTTTCTTCAAACGCGCCTCTTTAAAAAAGACACAACACTGAGCGTCTCGCTGTCGTTACACATCACGTTTAAAAATGTTGCCATTTCTTAATTTTCTGCTTTTTTTAATTTTGCGGGTCACTTTAAAATGATTTGCAATTTCATAATTTTGATATTTTGCTTAATTTTTTGTTTTATTTTACTTTTTTTTTGTCAAACGCGCCTCTTTAAAAAAAGTCGTTACCTCGACGTAACGCGTCAAGTTTAAAAAATTTGCAATTTATTAATTCTTAAATTTTTCTTATAAAATGATTTTTCATATTATCGTAGAGTTTAATGACAAATGCTCGGACAAATCAATATTTAATACGCCTTCTGAATCAAATTTGAAATATACAGGCTGATTCATTTAAGAGAGAAACATAGATTCTAATTACCTGGCGCCGGATTAACGTCTTTGAATTGAAAAAACTTGACTTCGTGTCCAAAATTGACGTTCTCCAATACCGAGTGACTCTGCTTCTTGTACACATATTCGGAAATGTCGTAACACCCCGGTCCGCCCATGGAACGTAACTCCTTCCTCTGTTCCAATATTTTGTGGTTGCGAAAGCCCAGATTGGCTGCGAATTCTTCGCAATCCGCTTTCCTCTTCCATCTGTCGAAATGAGAGATGTTAAAACGCGACATATTATACCCGGGTGTTCATTTGAAAGCTTCCCACCGTAAATTTCTGGAAATCTGGTAATTTATGAAAAATATTATCGAAGGGGGACAACTTCTGATGCAAAAATTGACTCAGCCACTTTAACCCCCTTAAAAATCTTAAATAAGAAGGGATAATACCTCATTTTAATAGTCTTGGAAACACTACATTTTGGCATTTATTTTTTTTTAAATTGATCGATTTCTTGCGCCAAAAGATTGCTAATAACAAGACCTTATCAAAGACGTATCACTCTTTCCTATTTAAACTTTTCGATATGATTTTTATTCATTCTCCGATTTGTCCCCCGTAAATCGAAATTGACCTATTTTCTTGTTAAATTCCATCCCAAGATATTTTGAAAGTTATTCCGGGTGGCTAGCTTTGCAATGAATGCTCGGTATATTGTAATAATAAATATTAGGATCTGTACTTACAGTGAACCGGTTTTGTTGTACTTTTTGTAAGCGCACTCGTGCGGTTCCGGATCGTATTCGCACGGCGACACTTTATTTTTGTACGCTTGCATAGAACCGCTCGGATCCAAGCCCGGATGAAAGCCGATCGGAGAAAATCGTTTCGTTTGCACACCGAACGGTGCATGGTTCAAAAATTTGGTCATTGTAAATAGATTATATAGAGAGTAAATTCACATTACGAAAAGAGATCTGACAGTTGTCGATCGTGACTGAAATGACAGCCGTGTTAAATTTGCCGGTTACAATTTCAAACTGGGAACGAAGTAAAGATGTGTTTGTTACAGATTAATTTCTAAAGGAAGTACGCCGTCTGTGATATTATTTCAGGAGGTATTGTCTAAATCATATACATACATATATGACTTGTGCATTCTCACCAGAGATAACCTATATTCTGACCATAGACAACTATTCTGACTTTTGACTAAACAAAATAAAAAAAACGACATACTTTATAACGAAATTTTTAAGAAAGAAAAAGTTGTTGTCAATTTGTCGGAAAATGTCTTTCTCCCAAATTAAGTCTGTCTGGTCATGATCTGGCCATGATAAAACAAAAGGAGGTAATTGTAAAAAAAAAAAAACAGTAAAAATCAAAATATAGTGACAGTAGAAACATTGCTCTGATAAATGTTGCGAAAATGCTTCAGACTCAAGAGGAAATGTCGACATGGTGTTTATTCTTGGGGAATGTTACAAGAATTGTTTGTTGGCATCAGAGAAATATCTTGGCAGAGCACATCCAAATCCACGCGCGTTTCAAAGAGTGTTGGATAGATTTACAACTACTGGGACTGTTTTTCGTCTGTGTTATAGTGAAATATGCTTTTTATTGATTTTGTTTGTTTTGTACATATAAAATAAATTATTTTCTAAAACAAAAAGTAGCTTGTTGCTTATTTTATCAAAGAAATCGCTGCCGTATGGATATTCATGTGAGTGTGTGCAACGCTGGCATTTTATTGACATGTCACAGTGAGGTTAGATACTTCCTAAATATGACAATCGAAACGCAAAGTATAAGAGGAAAACAACTCCCGTTCCTCGGTCCCATAGGACTGGAATTGCAGAAATTTTTGTCACACTGCAGACAAGCGACATACTCCTCAAGGGTGAAAAGTGTGCTGTTCTCGAATTCGACGCAGATTTCATGGCTATTCGTTTCCATACACGATCGGATGAAACGTATACGCCGTTTGACGTTGCGGTAACTCAACATCACGCAAAACACCTCCGGTACAGAATACGTCCTGTCAAGTCTGTGCCGGTCTTTCCGAGACGCCAACATTGCACTATATTTAAATGCATCCGAATTGTTGCATGGCATTGTTTGCACGCTTTTCGCGTCCGACATGCAGGGGGTGTTGGTGCCGCCCACGCATACGTGGCACTGTAAAACCTGCGGTACGAACTGCGAGGAAGGGATATCGAGGGCTTGAGATACGAAGGTAATGCATCCTATGAGGATGATGCTTAGAATGTTTCTTTCTGACATTTTTGACAGAATTGATGTCATATCACGTGTATACGGGATTATTGTCTTTTATGATATAGATGTCATATATTAATGTAATACTACTATATTGCGGGTCTCGTATAGAACCAGTGGCACAAATTTCCGCCGATGAAGGGGGATGGAAGATGCACTTCTTTGTCTAACTATGTTCTCCGACAGTTCTTATGTTTGACAGATTTTGTTTCGTCACAAGTCAGAATAGTTGTCTGGTCAGAATATAGGTTATCTCTAGTGAGAATACACAAGTCATATATGTGTAGTATGTAAATAATAAAGATTATGTGAAGGAGTAATGTTATGTAATCTGGATCCAGTATGCATTTATGGAAGTTATAGGTTGCTAGGAATAATAATGGGTTGTTGTTGTTGTTGTTTTTCATGTAGAGTAAATAAAGAGAGTCTGCGTCAACTAAATAGTTTGATTCCTAATAATTATTTTAATATATATTATTGAATATTTTTTAACATTGCGCAGAATAATGATAATTTGACTTCCTTGGAACAAATGACATCAAAAGTTAAGAAAAGTTCTACCAGATACCTATTTAAAGTATTCCTAGAGGCTACTAGAACGGTAGACAAACCCAAACAAGAAGAAAATAGAGTGTTACTTTCATCGATTGATGATGAAGGCTTACATCTATATGATACTTACTGTTACCTATGTCAAGGGAGAGCAAAAATTAAAATATGAAGCTATTTGAATATTATGAAAGAAAGACTCAACATCGAAAAGCAGTTATTAAGTGAAATCGTGAACGTGATACATAAATAAAACCAGGAAATCTGAGAATATTCTAAATTTAAGTTTATTTTTATGTGTGATTTTCTTTATTTTACTGACCTTGTTTTCAGTATTGTTGTAATGAACCTGTTGCTATTTTATATTAGAGATTATTTTTTGTTCAATATACTATCTTCTCTTTAATTTTTTAATTTTTGTTCATTTTTCACTAGGAATAAAGTTACGTGAAAAGTGAATTTTATTATTTAAACAAACAAATATTTCTAGAAATACAAAAAAAATGTTTATTGAAATTTGTTTACATTTATTGAGGAAACATACCCGCATAAAGTTGATCTCTGTGATTAACTCTATGGCTGCTTAGAAATCTACATCTTAGCTAGGTTGCCCAAAAAGTTGAATTTTCAAAATATATTAGTCGATAAAAACCACTGTCAACATACCAAATATATGTTCGATTAAAATTCTAACTTGAGAAAGCCTGTATAATTGAATAATATCTGCTGTTCAATAAGGTATCCATCGCCGCTAAACGGTGTAATTAACCAAGATAATGTTAGATAGGCAAAACCCCCTTTTAACAAAGTTTTCAACACTCTTTTCAGATGTAACCTTCGCAGATGTACCAGACCTCGTGAATACTCTTGCGTCATGCATACTGCAAACCTTTCTCAGGGAAAACTTTTCTCATTCCGTGTGTATGCGTTGCCAATATTTTGCAGCTCCAATTTCATCATTAGCGAATGAATATGTTGTTATTATAGAATCTTCCACGAGCACTTGCTGAAGCAACGATGCAGCACCAAATAATAATTGTTCTCTATCCATTTCGATAAATATGGTTTCAGTGTG
Source organism: Cetonia aurata (assembly GCA_949128085.1). NCBI lineage: Eukaryota > Metazoa > Arthropoda > Insecta > Coleoptera > Scarabaeidae > Cetonia > Cetonia aurata. Next base: position 34,277,380 of record OX421889.1, on the reverse strand, counting down.
AGGAGTAAATCAAGAATATATAAATAAATAATCAAATAACACAAATTTGAACTGTCAACGTCAACTGATTTTCATGTTCATTACGTTAAATTACGCGCATGCGCACGTTACGTCAAGAACAAGTAGGAGGTTCCCCCTTTGATTTCGGAATTTTTCAGGATGTTTCAGCAATATAGTAGTATTACATATATGAATTATCTCTACTTAAGATTTGGTTAACGTAAACGTAAAACCTAACCACAAACGCTATTTTATCCCTACCACTCGGATCTGAGCGAGTCTCGCTTTTAAAATTCTCTGAATAAACTGAAGCAAACTAAGTGAACGAGTTACGTACAGACAATTAAGACTTCAAATTCATTTCATAACCTTTAATTTTATCGCATCACCATTAATAGGGCGAGTAAATAAACGAACGACATCCCGAAGGCGTGTCTATCGGTGGCGGTGTTGCAATAATCGGTGTAACACTGGAAACATGCAATGAACGTGTATATCTTGTGTCGATCTGTCAAAACCGTTTTCTTCACCATGGAACACAATTCCAACGAGCTTTGCACGCACGACCGCATACTTATCAGACGAGAATATTGCAGAGGGCTGTCCTGTTCGTACGAGATGTATATGCAGCTGTGGTTGGTACCGTTGCCTTCCTTGAATCGCGGAAAACGGCGTTTGAATGCATGGAACGGTTCGTAGGCCTCCTCCGCGTTGCACGGAAGATATTGCATACTCTTAGGGTCGTTGAAGCACGAGGACATAGTGTCGGTGCCGTAGCAAATATGACAAGCTAACGGATCTGTGCAAGTCAGCGACGTTAGGAGAACTAAGAACGAACGCAGGTGACAGATGTGACGCATGTTAAAATGTCACGTTTGATTTGCGCGGCCATTCTCACAATGGTCGCGGTGTTCTGTCAGAAGGCCGATATAAAATGCCATATTTGCATAGGCAGTCTAGAAAGCGTTTGCTTCTTAGACGGGAAGAGTACGCAGGTGTTGCCTTGTAAGCGCGGCTCGCCTTCGACCAAGTTGCTGCTGGAGCAACTGGATTACAAATTGGAAAACGAATCGACTATTGCGGTTATTTCCAATACAGCGACTATTATTATGAAGATGCGGAAGTTTTGCGACCGTGCTTCTACGCTTATCAGAATATTTGCCAATTGCTAACACAAAAAGGTGAGGCCAAGTCATATAGAGTCCAAAAATGTTTCGCCTGCGACGTAGATTATTGTGACGGTAAGTTGTACTGCCAACATCCCTACCCAATACCTAATTATATCAAACACGTTTGCCAACATGACAATATTAGTTTGTTTAAAATCGACTTTTCTTGACCTGTATAAAATACAGTACAATCTCGATTATCCGAAATAATGTGGACCAAAGTGATTTCGCATAATCGAAATTTTGGTTAATCCGAATTTTTTTTTGAAAATAGGAGTTTAGGATGCGTATATTATTAGATCGACTTAAAAACATTTATGAAATATTTTGCTTGAATTTATGTATTAATTTAAAAATAACATCAACAAATAATTTGTTTAATTTTTATTACTTAATTTTTTTTTAACATAGTATGTACATAAATGCCTAAATATGTACATATGTACATTCATAAAAGACATGTTAAATGCAACGTAAAATATAAAATATATATCCCATTCTACACTTTACTGTTTAAAAATGAGGTAATTTTTAACTGCACTCGTTTAACACTACTTCTATTTTTGGCCGCAATGTCTCTCCAACGTTTTATTAAAAGAACATCCGCGGCAGTTGCATTTTCTTGTTGTTCTACATAAGTTAACGCTTTCTCCAAGGCTTCTAGTCCTTCTGAATGTGACATTTTTACTGGAATATTGTCAGTGCATTCTACTTCGTCATCGTCATCACTGCTTATTTCATTAGCATTTTTGCAAACACTTTCAATTAATTCTTGGTCAGTCATTTCATCTTCTACATTATCACTGTTTAACCATTCATTAACTTCTGTTTCCGTAACATTTTCACATCCTGGTATTTTCGTGAAAATTTGCTGTAAACTTTCTTCATGGTCGGACTCTGCTTCTGTGATACGTCCCTCCTCGTGTTGAATCAATTTTGACCGAGATTTTTCCAGGGTTCTACCTTTTACTTGATTCCAAGCGGAAGCTATCCAATATACAACATTTTTCAAGTTTAACTTCTTTAGACATTCAGTGAGATTGGCACCCTCATCTACTTCTTCCAAAATATGCTCCAATAGCAAACGCCTGTAATATCGTTTTAAATTTTTCAGCACACCCTGGTCCATGGGCTGAATGAGAGAAGTTACAGCAGGAGGCAAAAACATTGCTTTTATTTCCCCACTTTGAAGTTGCTCCGCACTTGGGCGAGTGGGAACATTGTCTAGTAACAAAACACATTTTCTGGGGTATCCGTGTTCTTTTAAAGAAGACTCTACTTTTGGTACGAAATCTTCAAAAAACCAATTTTTGAATAGATTTGCATTCATCCAGCCTCTTTTTTGATTTTTATACAAAACAGGTAAAGCATTGGGACGAATATTCTTGAAGGCTCGTGGTTTTGCTGACTTACCGATACATAATAATGGAAGTTTGTGTCTCCCAGAAGCATTAGCGGACGCAAGAACAGTTATACGTTCTTTGCTACGTTTGTAACCAGGTGCTTCAGCTTCCGTTTTTGAAGCTAAGGTACTTGAGGACAAGATTTTGTAGTTCAAGCCGGTTTCATCGCAATTATAGATCTGGTCTGGTTGTATTTCTTTAATTTTTTTCTTTCTTTCATAAGCTCCATAAAATTCTCTGCAAATTTTTTTGCGGCAGATACATCGGCAGACAACTTTTCTCCACAAACTTTCAGTTTACGTACACCATGTCTTTTTTTCCATCGGTCTAGCCATCCATCACTTGCAGAAAAACTTTCAGGCGCTTCAATGACCGGCAATTCTTCGCTTAAACTCACTGCTTTTTGTTCTAAAATGGTCCCCGAAATTGGTATTCCACGTTCTCGATTCTGTGTAAACCATAAAAATAAAGAATCATCCACTTTTTCGTATTCACCTCTTTTCATACTTTTTCGTGCCGGGGTCGGCGATGACAAAACACTACACCATTTTTCAAGTGTTTCGCGATTTTTTCTCCATTCTGCAACCGTACTCACGCCTGCGCCTAAATCCTTTGCTACATTTTTAAGCAATTCACCATTATCTAATCGTCGAACCGCTTTAAGTTTTTCCTGCAAGCTGATAACAACGCGTTTACGTTTATTGCTCTGACACTGCATTTTGTAAAATATTTGAGAATAAAACTACTCTTTTTGCGATAATAACAGACGTTAATACATATGTACTTGTAACACTCTGTCGGCTAACCAAAACTATTCACATTTTAGACCGTCGTATTGCCGTGAAACCCCGAGGGGAACCACCTAGCAGTATATGTGAATCCCAGATGCGTTTCGTATAATGCGAATTTTTTCGGTTAATCGGGATTTTTGTTTTTAAATAGTTTGTTTCGGATAAACCGGATTTCAGATAATCGCGATTCGGTTAATCGGGATTGTACTGTATTTATAATGCAAAAACGATCAGTGAGGATACTGCTAGGCTTAGGTGCACGAGAGTCTTGTAAAAATAAGTTTAAAGAAAACTATCTTTTGACTGTGTACGGACTCTACATATACGAGTGTCTATTATTTGCTTATAAATATAAACATCTATTTGAAAGTAATGAAAAGAACCATAACTACGCAACAAGATTTAAGAACGACTACAACATACCCTACTGTAGACTAACAAAAAAAAACATAACTTACAACATTGTAAAAATTTACAACAAGTTACCCGACGAAATCAGAGAGGCAAAATCTATTATTTCTTATAAAAATAAAGTATTTCGCTTTGTATGTAAAGCAGAGCCATACACGGTCGAAGAATTTTTAAATTTAGAATAAAAATACTGATTTGTACCCTTTTTGTGACGTATTTTCTGTGTTTCCTTTGCATCAATGTTTATTTGTTGTACTTTGAAACAAATAAAGTTTATTTATTATTATTATTAATATGTTGTTATTATAGAATCTTCCACAAGCACTTGCTGAAGCAACGATGCAGCACCAAATAATAATTGTTCTCTATCCATTTCGATAAATATGGTTTCAGTGTGAGGAGTAAATCAAGAATATATAAATAAATAATCAAATAACACAAATTTGAACTGTCAACGTCAACTGATTTTCATGTTTATTACGTTTAATTACGCGCATGCGCACGTTACGTCAAGAACAAGTAGGAGTTTCCCCCTTTGATTTCGGAATTTTTTAGGATGTGTCAGCAATATAGTAGTATTACATATATGAATTATCTCTACTTAAGATTTGGTTAACGTAAACGTAAAACCTAACCACAAACGCTATTTTATCCCTACTACTCAAAATTCCCTGAATAAACTGAGGCAAACTAAGTGAACGAGTTACGTACAGACAATTAAGACTTCAAATTCATTTCATAACTTTTAATTTTATCGCATCGCCATTAATAGCGCGAGTAAATAAACGAACGACATCCCGAAGGCGTGTCTATCGGTGGCGGTGTTGCAATAATCGGTGTAACACTGGAAACATGCAATGAACGTGTATATCTTGTGTCGATCCGTCAAAACTGTTTCCTTCACCATGGAACACAATTCCAACGAGCTTTGCACGCACGACCGCATAGTCACCAGATGAGTATATAGCAGAGGGCTGTCCTGTTCGTACGCGATGTAGATGCAGCTGAGGTTGGTACCGTTGCCTTCCTTGAATCGCGGAAAACGGCGTTTGAATGTCTGGAACGGTTCGTAGGCCTCCTCCTCATTGCACGCAAGATATTGCATACTCTTAGGGTCGTTGAAACACGAGGACATAGTGTCGGTGCCGTAGCAAATATGACAAGCCAACGGATCTGTGCAAGTCAGGGACGTTAGGAGAACTAAGAACGAACGCACGTGACAGACGTGACGCATGTTAAAATATCACGTTTCATTTTCGCGGCCATTCTCACAATGGTCGCGGTGTTCTGTCAGAAGGCCGATATAAAATGCCATATTTGCATAGGCACTCTAGGAAGCGCTTGCTTCTTAGACGGGAAGAGTACGCAGGTGCTGCCTTGTAAGCGCGGCTCGCCTTCGACCAAGTTGCTGCTGGAGCAACTGGATTACAAATTGGAAAACGAATCGATACCGGATTCCTACTATTGCGGTTATTTCCAATACAGCGACTATTATTATGAAGATGCGGAAGTTTTGCGAACGTGCTTCTACGCTTATCAGAATATTTGCCAATTGCTAACACAAAAAGGTGAGGCCAAGTCATACAGAATCCAAAAATGTTTGGCCTGCGACGTAGACTATTGTAACGGTGAGTTGTACTGCCAACATCCCTACCCAATACCCGTGTTTATAATTCCGGCTAATTATATCAAACACGTTTGCCAACATGACAATATTAGTTTGTTTAAAATCTACTTTTCTTGACCTTTAACTATTTTGGTATTTTCTCTTCGTTTTTAGATCGTTCAATGATAAAAACACTTCATAGAACGTAATCTTTATATAAAGCACACTTTTAAAAATTTTCTCTTTATAAAGTTTATGTAGAGTTGTTACCGAAACACTGCCCACATGCACACGTTGAAATAATATTTTGATGTATTTGCTTGGTAAAACAGATTTCCTATTCCGGGATGTTCTTATTTCGTTTATACAACGTGTCCCGTATCATATTATTCAACTTTTAGAGGGTAATGTAAACTAAATTAATTACTAAAAACAGCAAAAGTAGTAGGTCAATTTTGTTTCGTTACCAATATACAGGATGTATACCATTCGTACACTATCATTTTCTGGAGATCCCTTGCAATTAGATTAATGGGACAAAAATGTTGACAACAAAACACCGCCTGGAGAATTATTTAACATTATTTTCAACTTCCGGTAACGTACTCCTACGCTACTTTCTTATTTTAAATGGAATGGCGTTGTTTTACTTACTGTAAGGGATTTTACGCTTTCTTTAAAGGCAATTTGCCCTTACGTTCTCTATCTTTAAATTTAATTCATTCTCAAAATTGATCCTCAAATTGGATAATTTTCACCATGCATACACAGTTTTTAAATGCTCTTGATAGCCATAAAATACAGTTTCTAACGTTCAATTTCTATAACTTAAAGATATACAGCCTTATTCATAGTGGAGTCCCTAATAGGGTCTTGGTACGCTACTAGCTAGTAGCCACTAAGATCGTATTAGAATCCTACTAACCATTGCCATTCATAGTCGCGTTTATGTTGGCTACTAAGTAATAGAATGGTAGTAGAGAAAATTGTGTGGCAACAGGGTAAAATATTATCAAGTTCATACGCAATGAATGTCTTGTAAGATTTTGACAGAATCTGACAGGCATTTATAAACATCTCTTATATTTAAGTACAAAGTAAATGGCTGATGAGTTAATTGATATTCAAGATGAATTAGTTGAATTTTAAGAAGCAGAAATTCATCTCGGGCTCGTTCGTAATCCAAAGTTGTATTTAGAAAGGCATAATCCTTTGGAAATGTATAACGAACAATCATTTAAAACAAAATATCGAATATAATTTTAATCGTTAAACAAAAAAAAATGGGTACTATATATAAAATTCAAGATAATTAAACAAAATAAGAGGACATCAGCTCAGCTTTAGAGCGATCCATTCAAAACTATAGCTCAACCTGCGATTTTCTGGGAGAATACTGATTTCATGATTGGACGTAGCAGGTACGCCCCCCAGCGGTGAAATTTCGAAACATTAAAATAATTTTCGGATACTTCCGACATTGCATATGTACTTTTTTGTCCCGAAGCTCTATGCATAGCAGTTTCTCAGATACAGCAGAGAGAAGAATTTTGGATGAGCACAGTTAATATTATATCCTTGTCTAGGTTTACCGATGTAATTTAACCTCACTTCCCACTGCTATTACACGATATAAATCGCATTCCCATCTGTCAAATATCTTTTATAATATACTGGATGAAGAGGCAAATATGATAGAAGGTCTATTAATATAAAATTTAACCTATTCTACTAGAAAAGTCGTTTGTCAAATATGTTTTCTAAAAGATCTTTGTCAAATAACTCTTATAGTGTATTATACGCCTTGAATTGTGACAACGTAAAATATTTACTGAAATAAAACATTCTTACAGGTACCAGAACGATCGACTCGCCAATCAACTTCGGTCTTCTCATCCTGGCATCGATAACGACATTCGCAACGTACACTAAATAAAGAAATTAGAGTCTTACCTCTGTTTCATTAATGGGCTTGAAGGTGAGAGGAACTCGCAAGACATGTTCGGCTGGCAATGGAACTTCCGTCACGCTGGGGCAAATAAACACGCTGTCCGACGCTAACAGACTCAAACGCGGCCTTATAACGCCATCTGCAGTACAAATAAATATATATTTTCAATAGAATAACAAAAGAGATTCGCTTGTTTCTACCCCTAATATTCTGCAGTTCCAATAGCATCCTCTTCGAACATCCGATGGCCGTCAGACCGAAATCTAGGTGTTGCCGATCCAAATTGTGTATGAAACTGGGGCTGATCACTTTGCAAACAGCGCGTAGATAAAGAAAATCCTTCGGTTTGTTACTGGGGGGATGAGAATTCGCTGTGAATATGTATGGATCCACCTTAGAGGGCATTTTTACATGTTTTTACCCAGATAGGTGACTTCTACGGTAAAATTCGCTTCTATATACTTTGGTTGGAAGTCTTTCCAGATGACCATTTCCGCTGGGTACAGATCGAAATAATTAATATGTATTTCCCGTTCGTTAACGATAATTTCTGGTAGCGGTTCTTCTTCTGGCTCTCCCTCCAGCGGTTTCTGTTCCGATTCGGTTTTGGTCTCGGTATCCGCGGTTGTCCTGGACCTCTTACCATCTTTTTTACCTTTTTTCTTCTTGTCTTTTTTGCTCTCTTTTTTACGTTTCTTAGCCTTCGCCTCCCTGGCCTTCTGTTCCTTCAGCAACCTGGCTTGTCGCTCCGTCTCCCGCTTCAGCAGGATCTGTTTCCGTTTCTCTGCGATTATCTCCACCATTTTGATGTAGCGCGCCTTCTCTTCGACGATCTGCTGGGGTACTTCGGGTTTGGCAGTCAAATAGAGATCTACACACTAATTTTTGTTATACAGGGTTATTATTATATAGTACGAAATAAAAGGGGCGAAAGATATGGGTAATGACTAAATACAAAAAATTGCGATTCCATGTTGTAGTTTTCCAAATTTTAGGGCCCAAAATGTAGTTAAAGACGGCCCACTTTTATGTTTACCGTATGTATACGCATAGATCTGATAGGAAATGAATTTCAACCATCTGTACTGTCGTACTGACTTGTTGTACTCACGCCGGGATCCGCTTCTACGATATTTAAAATTTCGGCTTGTGGCACTCTGCGTGATCCCACGACCTTCAAAACGTGGCATTACTGATGTTGTCTCTCAAAGTCGATACACGGCTCTTACAAATCTTTCAGGCGAAGGATGACGTACATGCGGGAAACGGTCTACGTACAAATTCCTTGCTGCAATACTATTCTGTCCTGTTTCACCATAAATGAAGATCATGTCAGTGTATTCGATATTCGTATACGCTGCAATTGCAAACGCACGCATATCCACTGCGAATAGCAAGTGCACACACTAAATGAAAATCCCAACGTTCAAAGTATAGCGACGACCGGTGATTCACCGGTATGCTGAATGAGTCAGAGCCGAATTCGAATACAGAAAAATCATTTTCTCGGTACTACGTGCACTTAGAACCCGGATTTTTTGTATTTAAGCATTGCTCAAGTGTATCTTTCACCCCTTTTTTTTAATTTCGTACTGTACAATAATAACCCTATATACAATGTGGTCATTATAAAAAATAATTACGTGAACTCACATTTCCGCTGATGACGTCACCGCAAATTGGTTCGATCGTTATTTCCGGATTGTCACCGCATACCTCGAAATGAGCCTCGAATTCTTCCGGTCGTTCGTGCGTCTTGAAGCTGTTGTATCCGCACAAGCATTGGACGTCTTTCAAATATTTCGACGTCTTGAGCTGGAGTCGCATCATCGAGAAGGAACCGCAAGGCGTGTTCGGAAAGATCACCAGTTGGTGTGAAAGGGACAACGGCGGATCGACCACTTGTGACAATATCCATATTTTATTGGTGTTGATCTGGTCAAAATTCCGATTCTCTTTGACGAACGAACTCATAGCCAGTAAGCTGGCTGGATATCGAGTTAATTTGGTTAACATGTGTTTTAAATATTTTCAAAATGACTTACAGACGTTGCCTTCGGCTTCCGACTTATCCTCTGGGGAGGTCTTCAAATTTTCTGCGCTAAAAGTCGATGTCTTTTGGGCATTGACGAGCCCTTCGGCATTTCTTAGAGCTTCCAAGCAAGCGACCATATCTTCTACGAGTGAATCCCTCACGTCACTTCTTAAAATAACCATCACGGAATCGAATGCCCTACGCAACCTTTTATAATTGAAAGCCTGTGAATGATAATCACGGCTTTAAAAGCGAGGTTGGCCGCTTTTAAAAATAAAAAAAAAAAAACAATTTTCCTTCTGCTTTCATGGAATATGTTCTAAAAAAAGTTGCAATAGATTAAATTCCAGCATTACTTCAAAAGGTTCTTATTCATCCAGGCCAGATGAAACCTGTTTTTTTTTTCTAACGAGACTGATGTTTTCTTAAATATACAATGTGTCCCCTCCCTATAGGGGACACATTGTATATTTAACCATACTTATAAATTATTTAGTTTCCGCTTTTACAAAAAAAAATCATTCTTTATAAAAAGTTTTGCTTACTTTGAAAAGTCCCATAAAACGTTAAACTTACAAAACTGGAAGTATTTGAAAAAAAACCGGAATTTTCAGTAAAAAAATTCCGAACAAACCGAGCTTTTAAAAAAAATGGAATTTTTTTAAGAAACTGGAATTTTAAGTAAAAAAACCGGAAAAACTGGAGGCTTTTTTAAAAAATTGGAATATCCAGTGAAAAAACCGAAACATCTGGTTTTTTAATCAAACTGGAATTATCAGTAAAAAACCAAGTTTTTTTTAGTAAAACTGGAGTTTCAGTAAAAAAATAAAAAAAATGGTATTATATAATGTAATTAAAAAAAAAAACTGGAATTTTCAGTAAAAAAAAAACCGAAAAAAAGGGGAAGTGTTTTTAACCGAAAAAACCGATGGTTTTTTTAAAAAACCGGAATTTTCAGTAAGAGAACCGAAAAAAAACGGATGTTTTCTTAAAACACAGTTATCGGTAAAAAAACCGAAAACCGTAGAAGTTTTTAAAAAAAACCGGAATTTGAAGTGATAAACCCGAAAAAACCAAGTTTTTTTTTTACAAAAAAAGGCATTTTAAGTAAAAAAAAACCGAAAAAAGTGGAGGTTTTTTTTAAAAAATTAGAATTTCCAGTAAAAAAAAGCGAAAAAACTATAACTTTTTTTTAAAAAAATGAAGTTTTAGTAAAAAAACCCGAAAAAACTGGAAGTTTTTTTGAAAAAACTGGAATCTTAAGTAATAAAACCGAAAAAACTTAAGGTTTTTTTAAAAAACCGGGAGTTCCAGTAAAAAACCAACAAAAAATTGAAAGTTCTTTAAAAAATAGTTTCAATGTAATTAAATAAAAGATTTTTTGAAGAGAACAAACCTTTTTGACAGCTCCAACAGATTTTAAAGTGGTCACCGATATCCTAAAAGACAACGACGACTTATCCACTGTTGTAGGGCAATTAGAAAGGTCGACGTTTTCCGGACTGAATTGCAACAACAATTCCCGCGATTCGTACGGATCTAAATATCCAAAACCGTAATTTGGAGATATGGTGACGCACTAGAATTACACAAACATTGAAAAACTTACTAAAATAAACGAAAAAAACCACTCACACTGGGTAAATCCAGGAAGCCGTAATGCTGCTGCGCAGATGTGCTATTCGTTATTCCCATCTTGGCGTAGATAGTTTCCCTGGTCAAGCAAGGTCCCAAATCCAACAGGAAATCATCCCCGTTGCGTTTGGCGAACTCCAAATTCAAAGGTCTAACGGATAATCCCAAATTTTCGGTCAGAATTGCGTAAATCGTCAGTTTAATTGGCGGGACGTTCTCGTAATCTCTCGTGGTAATTTGCGCTTTGACGGGGAACTTTAATATCTTAGTTTCCGGATCGTAGCAGCTTAAGAGGCCATCTATCATGTCTTCTCTGCGATTTTATTAATTGAACATGGAAATCCGATTTGCGTGTTTCATTTTTACCTGGGCATGAACTTTAACGATATCTCCCTGGTCGAATAGGACGTTATTATGATCTCGGCCATATTGCTCGATAAATACGGCTTCAGGCACGACGGGAAATGTAATAAAACTCGATGGGAGGCGCCGTCATTGTTGACGATGTTGAATCTCTCTTGATAAACCGATCCGAACGAACAAACGCCGAAATCTAAGATGTCCGGGGTGATGTCTATGAAATGGCCGGAGATTACAGCCGAAACGAGACATTCCTAGGAAATTAGATCAGCAGATAACCAGGAGAGGATGCTGCGAAATTTTTTTATCGCAACGGAAAAAATTGGTGATAGGTACATGCCGGGTGTCTAGCCTAAGATGCAACGGTCCCTAGCCGATTTATTATTGTCTTTTTGAAAAAATGTTTCAAATAAATGTTGCCTGAAATCATATTCTACACATTTTAAAATTAGTTCCAGAAATGGCGGACTTCCGGTTGTACCGGAAGTAACTACTAACTTTATTATTTTAAATGGAACAGCCTGTACATTATTGCACTTTTGGATTCCTTGTTAAATTTAAATAACAATACGTTAGGGATACATTGGGGCTAAGTTGTACCGTTTCCGAATTACATAACGTTTTTCGAAAAAAAAAATGACATTTGCAGTGTCTTCGGTGTTTGGAAATAGCTCGGGAAATACGAAAGTTAGAGAGATGCGGTTTTCGGTTTTCGCTTAACCATGAAACAGCACACGTCTTTTATTTTAAAATCGGTATAAATCGTTTATTTCAAAACATACATATTTAAAAGTAAGTTTAAGTATTAAAGTAACTATTAATGTAATACAAAATCCTAACTAACTTCATGTTTCAACGTTGAAATTACTAAAAATAATTGCGGCAAATTTAAATTTGGCTGGTTGAGTTTGAGTCATATTTTATTAAAGTTATTAAAAATCATTGTGTGAAATTTATATTTCGTTGGTTGGGGATAATCGATAAAAAAAAAAAACTCTTAGTTTTGCAACTAATTTTGAGACAGCCTGTATATTACACTGATTTACCTGGCATCCTACAAACGTTATCTCTTCTTCAGTCACCTCGAAGAATTGGCACTCGTATCTTTCGTGATAACCACCGATATGATCAGCGTTCTCGAAGATTATTTTAATCTCGAATCCGGAGTTCGGATGCAGCTCCGAAAAGTATCTGGATAATTTAAAATTGTGGTGACACATCTCGGTGATCTCCTTTAAGAATTGCAATATATTCATTAGAGATGGCGCGGAAATCGATCGGGAGATATTCTCCATTTCCGATTCTTCTAAGATCTTCTTAAAAGCGACGCGATATAATTTAGTATCGGTACTTATCACCTAGGACAAAAGAAAGAAAGAACCATTAATAATCACAAAGTGAAAACAGGGCGAAAGATTACCCTTAAACGCTTCGGTTTGATGTTCTTCAACTCCCAGAAGTAAAAGTTCCCGAAATTTATGTGCATCGGAGCTATGAATACCCGTTTTATGTAAGGTACGCACTTGATGGGTATCGAGAATTGCATGCGGCAGTCCTTGTTCGCTTCGTAACTTACGAAAGTTAATTTGCCGTAGGTTACTCGATTCAATTGTCTCGGGCGGAAAGTCAGGGTGATGTTAAATGATAAGCCGGGTATGACTACGGCTATTCCGAACTTATCCACCTGTAAAACAATTTAAATTTGTGGAAGATAGAAAAGATACATAAACAGCGTGCGGAAACGACGGTATCCCGTCGCCAATATAATTTTTGTTACAAATTTCATTCTTTTGGAGATAAATCGAGAACGGATAGAGATATTAAGATGCGGTTTTCACTGAAATTTCAACAATTTAATTTAGCTTGCGACACTGGTAATTATATAGCACGGTTACATTCAATTTTTTCTTGAAATTCACCAAAATATGTAATCACTACAGAAAACCCCCTCTAGTTTACATATTTCAAACTAAATGCTAGAACGACAATTTTTCTAGAAATAACCAATGAAATGCTCCATCGAACGAGCCCAAAAATTTTCAGATTGGTTGAACGGTTCAGGAGATATTAAAATTTACATATTGAACAATTGATTGGCTTCCCCGCTCCTTATTACGGCAGATACGAAGAAAAGTCATTAAACAAAATAATGGGACATCAACTCAGCTTTCGAACGGCCCATTCAAAACTATAACTCAACCTGCAATTTTCTGAGATAATACTGATTTTATGATTGAACATAGCAGATACGCCCCCTAGCGGTAAAATTTCGAACATTAAAATAATTCTCAGATACTTCTGGTGGCCACATTGGTTATATATTCTTTTGTTCCGAAGCTCTAGGCATAGCAGTTTCCGAGATACGGCCGGTCGCCACCCTTACTGAATCACCCGGTACACTTACAGTATAAGGATCTCTTCATCTTAAGACGACATAAGCATTTATAATTTTTATACTGTGTGATCAGAAACTTTGGTTGTGTTAGGCGGACTTTAATTGGTGAAAATTTGTTTATTTTAAATATAACATCGTCTATTGTTTGTGTAATCTTATAGTGCTAAAGTAGCTTGAACGACAATTTTTAGTTACCATATAATTATTGTTTTATGAAGAAATACTTAGAAATATGTTTTTTTTTTTCAGTTACTGTGATTATATAATGATGACAAATGATGACAGATGACAAACACCAATTTTTTTCTTTATTTCTTTGCCCTTCCATTGAATTAAACCTCGAAAGCCTTAAATAACCCAAAAATACAAGAACGTCATTTGTCATGGGTTCATAACCTACACACTTGATTGCCAAATTTAACCCCTATGGCGAGAATTGAAAATGAAGCGTCCTATATATACATATCCGTATTAGATCGAATAATTCTTATACGTACACAGATCAAAAAGGGATCGAATCCGTCATCTATTATAGCGGAATACAGTTTTATCTTCTTAACACGGGTACCACCATTAATGATTGCAACATGCTTCCTATAACACTTCCCATTCTGGAAATTCTGCAAGAGTATCAAGTTAAATCGTGCACTTCTTATTGCTTAAACGAAACTTTACGTCGAACAAAACCGGATTCGGTCTCCAGAAGCACGTCGCATCTTTCTCGTAGCTTATTTCTTCCTCATCGCACATCTCATCAAGCTTTCTCTTCTCGTCCACCACCATTAGGAGCTCCTCGTGCTGTCGGATGATATCTAACATTAATTCTGGATCGTTCGGTTTGATTTTTTCCCTCGGATTGGTGATGGGAATTTCCGGGAGGACCAAATCTGGTAGCGATTTCTAAAGAAAGTCAATACGTTAGGACGAGTGAATGTATCGTGTTAATAAAATACCTTTTTCTTGTCTTTTTTACCTTTTTTACTACCTTTTTTCTGTTTCTTTTTGTCTTTTTTAGGTTTTTTCTTCTGTTTTTCACCTTTCTCTTTCCTATCTTTTTTCTCCGTTTTACCTTTTTTCTCCTTTTTGCCTTTTTTATCTTTCTTTTGTTTAGCAGGTGATTTTTCTACTTTCTCCTTTATCACATCAACCGGAATATATTCTTCTAACGGTGGTACTTCTTCGTAATAATCATTGCATATGCCTAAACCCTAAAATTAAATTAAACTAAATTAGAGCAAGGGAAAAACCAAGAAGAAACGAAAAGTCAGCCCCCATATACAAATTTTCGGCATTCAACTAATATTTCACTAATCGGCATTTCTGACATCATATAATTTAAAACAATTATGATAACTTCACCAGAAGTACTCACCGAAACCATCGATGGTTCTTCAACAATTTCATCGACCACGGCTTGTCTCTCACGCCTCTCAACTTTGTAATCGTAAGTTTTATTTTGCAACGCCTGTATTTGCTTCCAACGCCTCTGCTCGGCAAGCAATTTCTTCACAATCGATGCTTCCCTTCCTTTACGACCTATCGTTTGATTACGTTTTATCTTCTTCATCGATAAAACATAATCGATCGCTTTTTTCTTGAGTTCCGGTCGATAAGCGACCCCACCCAGAGCTTTTTCAATCTTATTCAGCTTGTATGCGATCCGTTCTTTTAAATGACAAGCATGTTGTCGTGCCGCTCGATAGATATGCTCCTAAAATCAAGTTCATTAAGTTTCTGTCGTCTGCACCCGCAGAATTACCTTAATAATCGTGATCGCCTCATCCTGCCAGACTCTAATCTTCTTACTTTCGCACAATCTCAATTTGACACTCTTTAAATTCTCTTCGGCATTCCTCTTTTGATAATATTTCGTTAGAGAGTAATCATCGACTAATGCCCTAACCAACTCCTTCGTTTCCTTCGCGTATTTCTCCAAATACAAGGGAAGAACTTGTGTGCTCGCATCTTTCGTATCCTTCTTTGGTCGAAATTCTTCGGAACCGATCAATTCCTCGAGGAATTCGAACAATTCCTTGTCACGTTCGGCCTGTTCAGCATCTACTTGCTCGCAGAATATCCGCAAGTCGTCATCCGGATCTGGATTTTCCTGCGCTGTAAAATAATCCCCACCTGCCTGTTCCATGATTGCTTTTAAATGACTTTGACAAAGTTAAAAATGACATGAAAAGTCAGTACGATGTAAAAAGTCCATAATAAAACAATCACACTTATTTAAAAAGTAAATATAATGGAGAAAAAATTAATTAGCGGTCACAATATTACATAGCAATTTGTTAATATTTAATTATCGATGAAATAAGACTTGTATAAAGTGGATTTTTAGAACCGAATATCAATAAGGTATTCTTATCTTCGTCGTTTAAGGAGACATATTGGAATAGACTCAAAATTTTTGTTATTTTCAATAATTCCATTTCTACACCGACAATTTTCACGTTGAAGAAATTCCCTGTTAAATAAGAAGAATTAACTTACGAATCACAAAATTATGTCAGCTAAAATACCTAGAATTGAGGATAATTTACTTTGCAAACAATCTTGTAAGCACCTTACACCCTTTTTCATCATTAATGATAAGAAATTTAACATTTCATTCGATATCGTATCGCCTAGCAAGTGATTACAGCATTTTTCCGCAAGCAAAAATCGTTTTTCCAACCTAAAAATACACAAATGTATACTCTATATATGTTAGGAGCGATGATAAAGATGATTTAATGGGTAAAAGAAATACAAAAACTCACATCGGATCCATAACATCATATAACGTAATTAACAACTCTGTTTCAACAAGATAATTTCCATTTTCTAAGTAATAATCGATGGTATTCTCAACAAAATCTCCGATTTCCAACCTGGCCTGTCTCCAAGTTCTCAAATTCGAAGTTAAAATCACTTTAACGACCGATAAAAACAACTGGTTTAATACATCGTCTTTTAAATAATCCTTGTTACGAGTAAACGTGATAAAACAATCTAAAATTGTTAAAAAAATCAAGTCGTATTATAAAATTCCATTGCGATTACGTACAGTTCATGTATTCTATTACTTTTTCTGCATATCCCACCAATACTTTCCCTCTTAAATATTTATGTTGCGCACAAAATAAGAAAGAAATTGTCAGATTCTCTTCGATACATCGGACATCGTTACTAACACCGAATCCCTCGTTTCTCTTCTCGAAAGTACCCATATAAGGAAACGATAATAAAATAATATTGAGCAAATTAATATAAGCTTCTTTAAGTTCATTATCATTATCGGAAGTGGTTCGTAATTTATTTAAGTAGAACAGTATCATTAATAAACAATTTAAAATACAGGCGACATCGTGTTTTATAATTGTACTTTGTAAACTTCCTATAAAATGAAGATTTAAACCTAGAAGAATAATTTAAAAAAATTTATGAAATACCTGAAGTTACAGTTGTAATATTGGAAGGCGCAACCTCTAACCAAGTTTCTTGCAATAACGGCAGCAAAGTTTTAATGTAATTTTCGATATGTATGTCATCGAAATGTTGTTTATTCTTCATCTGCTTTATGATATCAAATTTATTGATAAATATTGGAGCATAACTACTTTTAGAAATATCGAAAAGTTTCTCATGGATCTCTAGATCGCTACTGTATAAAATCACTATTGAACTTACAATTTATAAAAAAAAATGGCACATACCTTGGAATATTTGCCTGTGTTATTGCATACATCACTTCGAATATCTTTTTCAGCCGTACCAAAACAGCAACCCTCCATTGAACGCCCGTATATTTGCTTTGTAGATTTTCCGATATCGTCCGTGCATGTTTCGAGTTAGTTTTGTGTTTCGATATTAACATGAAGAAATTATTTAGGATCTTGTGCGAATTTTCCGCTACCAACTCCGGTATGTATGTCAATAAAATATCTAATAAGTTCAATGAATCTTCTTGCACGTTTTGATTGATATGAGTCATTGCGCAACGTAAAAAAGACGATAGAATATCAAAGAATGATACTATAGTAGCAGATGTACTCTTTACAAATTGGAAAAGTTATATTAAAATACGTTGTATATTATAAAAAGAACTTACTAGTTGTAGAATTTGTCCAACGACTTTTACGGCTTCCCTACGGACTTTGTGCTCAATATCAAGTAATAATGGTCCTACTCCCTTTAAGATCCTACCTAAGTTTTGTTGTAAAAACTCTTTGTTCTCCCTAGATATTAATTCCCGCAACTGTTGGCAGTTATCATGTTTGACCGTGGCGTTATAATGAGTGAGACGATTTAGAATTTCTTTTAAATTCAATTTTCTTGAAGATACCAATTCATCTCCTTTGGTCTTTAATTGCTCTGGGAGTACAATGGGTTTAATTTTGAAAGAAAGATTAGTTACATTTTGACCCTTCGGCAAAAATTTTGTTTTGGTAGTTTTAAGTTTGATTTTAGCCTTTTCTGACTTTAAATGCTTTTTATGTCTATGATTTTTACCCATTATTTCGTCGAATTAATAGAATTTATAAAATCTTTTTTCACTTGCCGCAACAATAACGACTAAGGTGATTGAGGTTATGTTGATTGCACAGCTGACAAGTAACGATAAAGTGAGGTTGACAGATACCTATCAAATGAGGTTATGTTGCACTTCAAACTTTATTTTCGATTTCAGTTTAAATTAAATATAGTTTAATGAATCCAGAACCGCCGAATAAAAATGAATACGAACGTACCACGCCTTTCCCCGGTCCTTCGGGCCGGCAGCCCGGTCAGCAATTCAAATTTTCCCCGGATGAAATGCGTGTAATGCGAGAATGTAATCGAGAGAGCTTTTGGAAAAGATGCCTTCCCATAGGCACTGCGTTAGGTGTAGCGGCATACGTAGGAGTCAATACCGGTTACTTAAAAAGAAATCCCAAATACGGTGCAACCCCAAAAGTTGTCGTCTCAGTAATAGTGGGGTATTTCCTCGGCAAATTCTCCTATCAATCTAAATGTGCGGAGAAACTAATGCAATTACCCAACAGTCAAATCGGGGAGATGCTACGAAAGAAGCGGCAGGGTTACTTCAAAGAGAGTTTAGATTCAGCATTCGGTCCAGGAATGTCCTTGGCCCCCTTCAGTAGCCCCACCGAGAAATACAGCGACGTAGGGCCGAGTAATTCCTTAGATATTGATACTACACGCCCTGATTACGATAGCTTAGATGATAGCTTGAGGCCCACAATCGATAGTCCAATTTACGAGGAAGAAATGCCACCTGTGCAAAAACATGCGACTACATATGACGAATTGAGAAAGAAGAACAGGGAGGAGTATCAACAGCAGAGAGTTGGTGTGTTTCGAGGCCCTGATTCTAGGCAAACTTTGCCACCACAAACGACTGTGCCCAAATCGCAAGAAGATACTCCAACAGCTCCTGTTAGAACTAATAAATATGGGGATACCTTAATATGAAAGAGCATTTTTTTTCTGTAAAAGTGCCGTTCGTAGTGTGTATTTTAAGCTTTTGCTAATTTACAAATAAAATGCAATGTAATTAGAAATATTTTAAGTATTGTTTCAAATAAATCAAATCTAAAAATTTCAAATTCTCGCCTATTTACATAGAGAACTAACTTCATTCATCTTTTCTTTTCAAAATAAATATGTAATCTAATTTTATAATGAATAAATATGCAATCGTTAGTGATCTTACATAAAAAGTACAAAAAATTGGATTATTTACCAAAATTTACTATTATTTTAGATAACACCGCCATCTATGGAGCAGTAGGCGAGGTAGAAAGCAGTACCGTATTACAGGAACCTGTAAAACAGAAATATGACATTGCATTTTCTCGCCTACTGCTCCATAGATGGCCGTGTTATTTAAAATAATAATAAATTATGCAAGTTGTCTCTTATATCCCTTTTGTATTATCATTTGCAGTTCTTTTTGATATTCCATGCCTTGTTCTGGAGTGGGATCCTGTTTAAGGCTGAGTGATTTAGAGGGACATGACAGAAAGCGTAATAAATAAATCTGTTTTGGAGTAACACTTGTTGGAGAGGGGTTTTTATGCAATTTTTGCTTACAGATAAATGCACAATGTCTACATTTTTACAGACACCTCTAGTTATTTTAGTTAATTTTTACATTTTTATATAAAATTGCAAATTCATTTAATTCCTACAAAAAACTGCGGTTTTCTTGGATTTTTTTTTTCAGAAAATTTCCCTTTTTTGGCTATTGCCCTCTTTAGGTGATTTTACTGGAAACTGTAGTTTTTTGTGTATTTCTACAGAAAATTGCAGTTTCCTTTGTTTTTTTTTTACATAAAATCGTGTTTTTCTTTTTACAGAAAATTACTGTTTTTTCAGGTATTTTTTACAGAAAATCTCCTGTTTTTCTCCTAAAAACTCCGTTTCTTTTTTAATCTTTCTTATCGAAAATTCCAGTTTTATTTTTACAGAAAATTTCGGTTTAAAGATAAGGTAGACTGTAATCTTTTTCTTAGTTAAAAAAAATTATTAAGGGCGTAGTGCGCCAGCTCTTGCAAAATAGCTGAAAGAAAGAAAATTGCAAAATTAACCTTTGCAGGAAACTGTAATATTATAGACTAGTTACTGTAATTTTAATATTGTCAACCCTGACGTTTGAATTTGACGTTTAACTGACGTGTTACTTACAACACTTAACCTACGTATTTTTAAAATCTGAAGGATTTGTAAATAAGAAATATATTGAAAGAAAATGGATTTCCTAGCGAAAATACCGACTCACATGGTAAAACATGTTCAATATTTTAAATATATATTAAAATAATATCTATCTGACCTTAATCTTATAGGATTTTGAAGGGCAAGCGAGAGCAGAAAAGCTATCGAGAGTGATTATAACTTTATTCGGCGTTGTAGGATTGATTTGGGGTTATATAATTCAACAATTTTCGCAGACTGTTTATATCTTGGGTGCTGGATTCGTTTTGGCTGCTTTGGTAAGTTTTTTTTTTCTTAACTATAACATCGAAGCATTTCTTGATGTTTATAATTTACAGTTAACAATACCGCCTTGGCCGTTGTATCGTAAGAAACCGCTTAACTGGCAGAAGCCGAAAGGTGAGGCCGATTCTTCAGAGAACGCGAAGAAAAATAAAAAGAAGAACTGAAATTCCATTACTTGAATAAATTTAAGGTTTCTTTTTTCTTAAGGTAAATAAAAATCGGTAAAAAATATGATTCAATTTGTTTTATTATTTATTTTATTTATACAATGAAAATTACACATATTTATGGCTACTAATAACAATGCGATAATAAAAAATACTTATGTATTTATTGTTTAAAAGTCGCCGGATTTTAAAAGGTTCTGTATATTTTTCAAAACGATTCGCACGTCGGAGGGTTTCGATCGGGAGGGACCGACGACTCAAAACGTAAAGCGATCTTTTTTTTTCTCATTTAATAAAACGTTTCGTCACTTTTCCCGAAAAATTTCATTATTAATCTACTAATCTTTTTATTTCATTTAATTTAATAACCTTACGACCTATACTGAGTATTTAGCGTATACATTTATTTCCACGAGAAGCATTTTTATTATTTTTTTCACTATTACTCGTCAAAAATTCAAGCAGAAATGATCAAATTCTCCGTTAATGTGAGGTTGAGGCACGTCGCACCTCCTATCCGGTACGAACTTGCTTCCGATTAGTTTTTTCCTTTCTCGCTTTTATGCGAAAGTATCTATAGTAAACCGACAACGACTTCTCTCTGTGTTTTTCGTTTTGCTTCTACGGCTTTACATATTACACATTTAGAGCGATCGTTCTTTCTTTTTTTTTTTATCACAGACTGACATAATAGCAAATAAAAATGAAACCACCAACAATATTATTATTATATAAACGTTACAATGATTCGTTATGTTGTATCCATCGTCTTTTTTTTTTGGGTTATATCTAGTCGTAAAATACTTCCGATTAGTTTAAAATCTGCAATTGGGGTATTGAACCAACCGATCGGAGAACATTTTATGAATTCGATAAAGACGATTTGTTTAAACGCAGTAAATGTATATTAGTTTATACATGCGTACGATGAAATTGACTTTTTCTCATTTTTAATCATCGTAATCATCACTAAAGTAGCAACTATAAAAAAGTATTTACATCTTACGAACAGTTTTACGTATACAGTATGTGCAGCAAAATTTGTCGTTTTTGATTGTAATAATATATAGCATCGAACATTGAATATTTTTTTTTTATCTGTAATAAAGAAAATTTTGTAGCCTTTCACTTCCTGATAATTGTTTTTTTCTGCAAAATATAACCTTAAACATCGAAAAATTCATATAATATACGGAAAAAAAAGAATCAATATGCATTTTTTTTTAATAATTGGATGGAAATATCTTTAATTTTTAAAATACTCTTAAATACTATTATTATAAATTTATTAATTACTTATTATTGTGAAATCTTACGTATATTTGTTTCAAATGGTATACTTTTAAGTTTTTTCGTGACCTCTTAGTGGAACACATTTTATTTTATATATATATATATGTATATTTATACAGGGTGAGTTTTTTAACCCTGCATAATCAATTAATTATATAATTATTTATATATTGCCTTTCTAAAAAAGAAAAAACAAAAAACAATGACTTAAAAATCTAATACTGCACAAAAATAAATTTTAAATAAAACAATTTGAACGCTCTAATTCAGAAAAGGAAAAATAGATACCACATCTAAAAACTTCAACGCTTAGCGATTAATAATATATTACAATATTACACTATCAATAATATTTATTAAAAAGGTATCATTTATCATATCATATATTATGTAGATTTAAATTTATTTTGTATTATCCGCTTTTTATCGTAAGTTTCTTTACATCATTTTTAATACTGGAATGAGCTTTAGTATTTATTAATAATTCGAATCTGTTTTCTTTTCTCTTTCACCGTATACATTTGTTTAAATAATTATTAATATTATATAATATAGGAAGCAATCGTAATGAAGTAATATGTGCTTCGTATTGAAAAATATTAGTCATAACGTAACATCTTTTTCCTTTTCTTTTGGGAATTAATAGGGATTTTAGGCCTTTGATTATAGTGCAGTATTAAAAGAGGATTTTTATTTATAATAATTTTAAGGAAGCACATATTACTAACTCCGACGTAAGTTATTATTATTATTATAAACTTTTATACAGTTCTCGATGAGGTATGTGTTACGTATACAAGTTATCGATATATACATACAAAGTATATAAAAGGTATCGCAACAATTGAAATAACGTTCCCAATTAATTTCATGTAGTGCGATGCTTTCTAGGCACCCTGTATGCTATGCTCAAACGCTGAAATCGCTCACAAAACAGCTGAATTATCTGCAGCGTCTTCGATTAATAATTTTCATAAATCAAATATTTAAATATTTATAAATGCTAATTTGTTACGACGTTATTTTCATTTAAGGAGGGAGACAAATCATTCTTGAGTTTCGTTAACTTACTTTAAAACTATTTATGCTCGTATTAAATCTTTTGTTTCTATTATTATTTGTTTTAAATAAGAAATACTGAGTTTTAATATAAAGCAATGGTTTTTTAATGTCATTAATCATCTCTGGAAAAATTAGATTAAATCTTGCTTTCCCACAATGCAAAAAAATATTTTAATTCTTAATTTCATAATATATTTAGGATTCAGGATTAAATAAATAGAAAAAGAAATTTGGATTCAACCGATTAACTACACACGTCAAATAAATCCCCAGAGATTCTAAATGAAAATATATTTTTTTTCTTTTGACCTATATAGGGTAAACGGTACAGTAATTAACCAGTAGACAGTAATTAGCCAGAATGGACGTAAACCCCAATATTAAGATTACTTGAAATCACATTCTAGTCGCTCTTAGATCAAATTGCACTTACAGGGTTCCATTTTCGAATAAGTGCTTCTTTAATTCCTAGAGGGCAGCACAACTTTAAACTGCATCGACTATTTGACAGGTGTACGTTTAATGTGGTAAAACTTAAAATTTTGCTAAGATCACTGTAAATTTATAATTTATTTATGTCGAAATATTCAGAAAAATACCTAGTGTCAGTGTACGAAATTTCAGTGTTAAGGTAACCTTTCTGCGGACTCTGTATATATGATAATGTTAGAAAAAGCATTTTGGGGCATTTATTTATAGGAAAAAATATGAGATTTTCATTCGATGTAGAACTGATTATAGTTGGAGCGAAAAATATAAAATAAAAATTGATTTTTCGTTTTCAAAAGTGATTTGTGCCCCTTTAAATAAAGTGGTATCAAGAAATCGATACATTTCAATATCATTTCACTGTGGAATTGTTTTAATCGGACAAAATAGAATCTCAGGCAGTGTTGCCGAATGGTACATAAACAGTTTTTTTTTTCCGTAACTTATACGATTTAAAAAAAATGTCGACATAATTTACATTTTAATAGCAAAACATTAAATTACACCGTTAAATTTCAAATTAGAATTCGAAAATTAAATTATATATCTGGTTAATAAAATAACATTAAAGTAACTAATCGTTTACTTACTTTCAGGACAGCTGTATAGGATCAGATATTCTCGAATTATGCAGAAATCTATTCCGTGAACCTTCTACAACGAAATATTTTTGTTTAATATGGAAAATAAAGTGGTAATATAAAAATTTCCGTTTTGGAAATAAATAATTTGCATTTTTTTAAAGTCGCAGATTCACGTAAATATAACTTGTTGCTATTAAAAAAAAAAAAATGGCGACTTAGATCGAACGGTTTCTAATATAAAGGAAATTTATTTATATCGACATATTCAGAAAAATATCGAAATTTTTAAAAATTATAGCTCAAGTCAGCGCTGAAGCAATGTGTCGAGATTTTCTGACGACCCTGTATCTATCTGAACGCTTGAGAAATCATTTTGAGGGGTTTTATTATTCGGAAAAATATGAGATTTTCATTAAATGTAGAATCGGTGATCGTTAGAGCAAAAAATATAAAATAAAAATTGATTTTTCGTTTTCAAAAGTAATTTGTGTCCCCTCAAATAAAGTGATACAAAGAAATCGATATATTTCAGTATCATTTCATACACAAAAGTTTTATGTATTATTTTACAAAATATTTCCTTTAACATTCCTATTTAAATGAGACAAAATTGAAACTCAAGCAGTGTTGCCAAATGGTATATAAACATTTTCTTTTATATCTTATACAATTTAAAAAAAAATAACATAATTTACATTCTAATAGCAAAACATTAAATACACTGTTGAATTGCAATTTAGAATTCGAATATTTAATAATCTGTCTGTCTTGTTAATAATAAAATAACATTAAAGTAATTAGACATTTACCTACTTTTAGGACAGCTGTATACACGTAAATATTTTTGTTTAATGCGGAAAATATAATATAAAAATGTTCGTTTTTGGGAATATAAAAATAACGAAAAATTAATTATTTTCATTTTGAGATGTTGCTATTAAAAAACAACTTATCTCAAATGTTTTTTGTCATAGAGGATATTTATTTATGTCGAAATATTCAGAAAAATAAATAGTGTCAATGTACGAAATTTCAAAATTCTCTGGTTTTCATATCTTATAGGATTTAAAAAAATTTTGACATAATTTACATTTTAATAGTAAAAGGTTAAATTAAACTGTTAAATTTCAATTTAGAATTCAAAATTAAATAATATACAGCCTGTCTCGTTAATAAAATAACATTGAAGTAACTAATCGTTTATTTACTTTTAGGACAGCTGTATACGCGTAGACATTTTTTAATTTTGTAGAAATCTAGCGTGTTAAACGCCTATGAGGAAACATTTTTGTTTAATATGCAAAATGAAGTGATAATATCAAAATATCCGTTTTTGAGATTATATCGAAACAATAAATGGACCAGGGTGTGCTGGAAAATTTAAAACGAAATTACAGGCGTTTGCTATTGGAGCATATTTTGGAAGAAGTAGATGAGGGTGCCAATATCACTGAATGTCTAAAGAAGTTAAACTTGAATTGTTGTTGTATATTGGATAGCTTCAGCTTGGAATCAAGTAAAAGGTAGAACCCTGGAAAAATCTCGGTCAAAATTGATTCAACACGAGGAGGGACGTATCACAGAAGCAGAGTCCGACCATGAAGAAAGTTTACAGCAAATGTTCACGAAAATACCAGGATGTGAAAATGTTACGGAAACAGAAGTCAATGAATGGTTAAACAGTGATAATGTAGAAGATGAAATGACTGACCAAGAATTAATTGAAAGTGTTTGCAAAAATGCTAATGAAATAAGCAGTGATGACGATGACGAAGTAGAATGCACTGACAATATTCCAGTAAAAATGTCACATTCAGAAGGACTAGAAGCCTTGGAGAAAGCGTTAACTTATGTAGAACAACAAGAAAATGCAACTGCCGCGGATGTTCTTTTAATAAAACGTTGGAGAGACATTGCGGCCAAAAATAGAAGTAGTGTTAAACGAGTGCAGTTAAAAATTACCTCATTTTTAAACAGTAAAGTGTAGAATGGGATATATATTTTATATTTTACGTTGCATTTAACATGTCTTTTATGAATGTACATATGTACATATTTAGGCATTTATGTATATACTATGTTAATAAAAATTAAATAAATTATTTGTTGATGTTATTTTTAAATTAATACATAAATTCAAGTAAAATATTTCATAAATGTTTTTAAGTCGATCTAATGATATACGCATCCTAAACTCCTATTTTCCAAAAAAAATCGGATTAACCAAAATTTCGATTATCCGAAATCACTTTGGTCCACATTATTTCGAATAATCGAGATTGTACTGTATATCACTTAAAATTCTTATTTTAATCAGATAAAATAGATTCTCAGGCAATATTGCCAAATGGTACATAATCATGACATTTTAACATGCTTTTTCCCCCCTCATATTTCAATCACATTGAATGAATCAATCGTCACTGATGTTCAATTCTTTGAGTAATGAATTGACCATCAGTGGCGATTAATTCATTTAATCTGATATACCTGAAGAAATTCAAAATGAAAATTTGAGATTTCAACAATCTAAAATAATCTAACAGAATTCTCTCCGGTAATCTAATAATTTTGGCAGCAACGCACGATAATTTCACAACAGACACTTGACAACACTGCTCTCGGGTGTAATTCCCTGCGATTTTCAATTTTGTCTCCTCCCGATTGACGTTGCGTTTATAGTATTTTTCACCGCAGTTGAGCGAATTTCCGCGTTTGAGCGCAACATATATATTTAAAATAAAAACATCACCGTTACAAACGCAGAGAGGAAAAAGTATTTTCCGCATTCGCATTTGGAAATTCCACGTTCGAATATATAATTTAAAACCATGACCGTCTCGATATAAATAACCCCCTCTTCGAAATATGCATTTCACACTTTCCTATCGAAAAAGTAATAATAAAATAATTTATATCCATCATTATATTAAAATCTGTTATGCACTTAATATAAAACTAATATGATTGCTTTTAAAAATAAACGAAAAAGAACAAAAAAATTCTCGTATACATCGTGTAGTTATGTTAGGTTAGGTAGAGTCGTCTTTATAAAGTTTTTAACTAAAAATAAAACGGATTATCTCGAAGGTAACGTATCTTAAATTCTTCACATCGATCGAATTTACACAATATTATACCTATAAAATGTATATTTATATACAATAGAAAACCTGCCGTTTCTAAAACCGTCTTACTCATTAAAAAATTGTAAAAATTAATAAAGGAACCAAAAACAAAAGTTGAGGGGCGGGAGTTTCAATGTTCATTTCCGGGACTCTGCGATGCGAAACCCAACGGATCGACCTGGTGGCCGTTCTGATTGACCTCGTTGCCGCTGTGCTGCTGGCCGGAATCTATAACTAAATTGCTTTCCTCCCCGTCGCTGCTGTAAGAGTCGCCTTCGTCATCCGAAGAGGATAAAATACCTGCGAAAATCCATGTCGATTAATAGGTCCGGTCGAAGGGGATATCGATCTATTACCCCCATCGATCTGCGGCTGCATGTTGTAATCTTGGGGCCAGAATCTGCGATTGTTGTTCTGGCCCTTCTTCTTCTTGTGTGCCGGCGAATTGGTCGCGCTGGAGTTCTCCGGGGGCGCGCTGGCGTCCAGCATCGGCTGTAAGATCCTCCGTCGGGCGTTGATGAACCAATTATTGACTTGCAGTAGCGTGAGGTTGGTTTGAGCTGCTATGTGCCTCTTCTCGTCTTCGGTTGGATATGGATGCTGTTAGAATAATAATAAGAACTAATATTTTTTTTTATATAAATAAATAACAATAATAATACTTAGATATTAATAAAAAAATAAAACACTTTTTACATTCGTAAAAGTTTAAATATATATATATACACTCCGCCAAAAAAGTATCGCATAAACTAAAAAAGGGCATTTATGAACCAAGATATTTTTATACGTCCACAAAAAGTTTGCCTCGTGTATGTGAACTATAAAAACACTAACAAAATAATGGAACTTAGCGTTTTTACTTTATTTTTTTCCTAAAAGAACACATTTAGAAAAATGCATATGTGTAAGGTTTGCTCAGTTGTTTATTGAAAGTCTTCCTATACGGACAAATTTTAAAGTGCGAAGTCAGAGTTCTGTACCAACGCTTTTAAAACTAAAATGAGCAATTTAACTTCAGAACAAGTGGCTGCTATAGTTGCTTTAATCGAAGATGGACGATCTCAAGCATACGTTGCTAATTTGATGAAAATCAATCAGTCAAGTGTTTCTAGAGCCGTAGCCAGATATAGGGAAACAGGCATTTACAGTAGAAGACCTGTGCCAGGTCGTCCAAGATGTTCTACTCGCCAAGATGACCGCTATTTACTACTACAAGCATTACGTCGAAGACATGTAACTGCGAGACAATTGCAGAACGACTTGGCTAGAGTCAGAAATACTCGTGTGAGTACTCAAACTATTCGGAATAGGTTACGACAGAGTGGATTAAGAGCTAGAGTAGCTGTAACAGCCCCTCGTCTCACTAGGAACCACCGAGTGGCTCGCTTAAGGTTTGCCAGAGAACATGTAAATTGGAACATTAATGACTGGGCCAATATACTCTTCACAGATGAGTCAAGATTTGGTCTTTACACCTCAGATAGGCGTATCTCAGTGTACAGACGAGACGGTGAGCGCTATTCGCAGTGTAATATCAGACCTAGACCTAATTTCGCTGGTGGCTCTATGATGGTTTGAGGAGGCATCTGTTTAACAGGTCGTACAGAGTTAGTACCAGTAGACAGAGGTACACTGACTGCCCACAGGTATATAACGGACATTTTAGAAGAACATGTAGTACCATATGCGCCAATTATAGGAAACGAATTCATGTTAATGCACGATAATGCACGACCGCATGTTGCAATAATCGTCCAGGAATACCTTAACGATGTTGGTATTCCAGTTTTAGATTGGCCTGCGGTAAGTCCGGACATGAACCCTATCGAGCACGTGTGGGACCTCCTTCACAGACGGATGCGAACCCAAAATGTTGCCCCAGCGGACCTGCATGGACCAGCAAATGCTCTCCGTGACGAGTGGGAGAATTTGGATCAGGCTTATATACGGAGGTTAATCGAATCTCTGCCAAACCGTATGCGAGCGGTCATAAGAGCCAGAGGTGGCAATACTCAGTATTAAAAGCTACTGTTATGACATTTTTCTTTCCAAAATTATAATTTCTTGTTTTAATAAAAATCTCAAGTATGAGTTCTTGTTTTTATTTGGCCTGTATTTTATTTAAACAATCATAGAAATTATATCTTAGAGCGCATTAAAGTATATTTACAACTTTATGCTACAAACAAAGATTATGCGATACTTTTATGATTCAAAACTAAATTATGCGATACTTTTTTGGCGGAGTGTATGTAAGTTACAACATGTTTTAATAAAATAATGATTCACAATTCTGCTCGATCGTGATGAATTATGACATTAGATATTAAAAAATTACTAACATATTTGCAGTTTGTATTTTGAAAATTAATCATTTGTTTTGTGTTAGTAACCTCTGAGATAATTATATCACATGAATTGGGTGTTCCGCACGGATCCGTGTTGGGGCCCTTAATCTTTTCACCATATGTAAATGATCTATGTGATTTTCTCGGATGATACCACTATTATTGTCGAATGCAATAAATTATACGAGTTACAAAATAATTCTAAGCTTGCACGTCTGGTACATCCTAACCTAAATTATTATTTCTCGCAATTAAACTAGTTTCCACATAATCGATCGGGTAAATCGTGCCTTCAAAACTAGTTTGATCGCAAACAAATAATTCAGAAATAATAAACATTTACAGTTTCGACTCATAAAAAATTTACTGTTCGTAAATCCAAAACCAATATGAGAATCACTCACGACTAAGTGTTGAAACAGCCAAGATCTCATCACGCTGGTCGCGTGCTTCGGCAGGACGCCGCGTTTCTGCTTCCGACCCATCCGAGAGGTGAAATCGCTATCACAGTCATCGGCAGAACCGCCGGGCGTCGTCGGAGCCGGAGATAGAGGACCGGAAGACTCGCTAGGCGGCGCCACAGAACAAATATTCGCCCCGATCTGACTGAGAGGCGTCGATCCGTGAATGACCAAGTTCTCGCAAGCGCTCGTCGCTTGCTGATTCTGCTGGTGCGGAGGCGCGGGATTCGGTTGATAAGGAGGAATACCGTAGCTGGTCGGATTAGGCGCGGTATCCATCGACGGCCTGTCTACGCTGGCACTCTGCGGGACTACCTGAACGAATTAATGCAACGGATCCTTTAAGATAACGCGATTTAGATTCGATCAGCATAAAAAAGCATTTACCTGCTGCGACGGACTGATCGAATATTGTATCGGACTGTTCGAATCTGAGCCGCTCTCGGAGTTCGCGCGGGACATCATGCTGTTGTTGTTGTTCTCGATTCCGGCCAGGACATTCGACCCGGTGACATCTGCGGAAAATGTACATCAAGATCAAAGAACGAAATAAAATCGATGATGCGAATATCACCTTGAGGATAATCGGACCTCAACAGATTCTCCGATTGCATTTTACCTTTCAGGCACGTTATATATCGATTGCAAAAATCCTTACAGAGCTCCTGCACTTTCTCCAACTCCAATAAGTGTATCCGCAACACTTGTATGGCTTTGATCATCTGTAAATACGATTAAATCATCAGAGACCGTCCGTATCACACAGTAAGAGAAGAATTTTTTTTGTGGGAGCGGCTTTGAGGTCCTTCGGATAATATCATAGTGAAATATAGAAGAGAATACGTACAAGTCCGTCGATTTCTGGCTCGTTGGCCAAGAAGGGTTTCCGATCTCTCTCTTGATGTTGGACGAAGGCCTGGATGTCCATGTTGAAGGCATCGCTGGATTGGGGATCCGAGGACTGGGTGGCTAGCTCGCACCGTTCGAACAGTAGGGCCAATAGTGGAAATAACGGGTGTCTGAAATTATTACGTTAAACATGTTGCGTAGTCCATATCGAAAACTATATTTACTTGTAAACTGCTCGCTTATCTGCTTCGAATTGTGCTTGATCTGTGTCTGGTGGGGCGAAGACTGCAGCAGCCAGAGGCTGCTGGGGACCGCTGTCCCCACCAGGGGGCACACTCAGCATAGCACTCTGCACGCCACAGTCCATATCATTTTACCTGAAACGAGATATCGGAAATAAATAATCAAAATTCGAATTTGAATGCGTGTCATCAGAAAAAGGGAATTTGCTAATCTCATCAATGAAATTAACCAAATAATCTTAAGAAAACTTTATTCTCTACAAACAGGCTTAAGTATATTTTATTTATTGATGTGTTGAAATTTATTTGAGACATCCTACTGATCGAATAAGACTATAACAAGTTTAAATGCTAACAGCGATGTTTGGGTTGCCTATCTTTGTGTTCACGTAATTTTCTGGATAAAGTGAAAGCTCTGTATTACACTCAATCGCATAAAAAAACAATTTGGCGGTGAAAACTTGAAAATTTAAGGAAAATAAGAATAATAATTCGGCTTTTATTTGGATAAAACAATTACAAATAAGGTCATTAAAGTCAAACATGTCACATGTTACATTTGTCAAATATACCGTGTGTCCACACTTAAGTGTGCACTATTGATAACTTTGTTATCTTTGGAGGTACAGAATCGGTCAAATGGACAAAGTAGTACTATTTTTTATGGCGGTCACAATTGTGAAAACTGAAAAACAATTAAGCGTCGCGTTCTCTAGATATTCGTCCAAAATTATTTTTTTCCAAACTGAACAAAAAAGTCTCAGTACACTATTATAAAAAAATGTTAAATAAAGTAGTTACTGAGAAATCTTTATCTTTGCTTTGTTGGCACGAAATTAATATACCTATGGAAAATTAAAGCGTCACATTCATTAAAGCGTTTAATTTAATAAACAAATAAAAATAAATACAAAAATAGTCAAGAAAATTACTCAAATTAAATGTTCAAAGACACCTGCTTCCATTTCAATACATTTTATCAATCTTCTGTGAACATTACGAGTAGCTCCTAAAATTGTCCTACCGCCGATGTCGTCAATGATGTTGGAAATTCTTTCCTGAAGCTCATCCACTGTTGTATATCTATGTTTGTACACTTGATTTTTTACTGCTCCCCACAAGAAGAAATCTAACGTTAGCGATAACTTCACCTATCGAACAAAAATAATCATTTATCTCCTCAGCAGATAAGTTTGTTGTTGTATTGACATCGGTTGCAGACCCTTTGGTTTATTATGCGGCCTTCCCAACAACAAAAGAGTCTTAATTTCATTCTTCTGATGATAAATTAATTATTTTTGGTTTTGGCAAAATTGGAGCTATCGTAGAAATAAAATTTCAATAAAATAGTTTCAGAAACCCAACTGATTGATAAGAATACCAAGTTTGATGATAATACAAATATTTGGGTTGCCTATCTTTGCGGTCCAGTAGTTATCTGGATAAAATGAAGGCTCTGTATTACACCTAAACGAATAAAAATTTGAAAATTAAAAGAAAATAAGAAAATGAAACGAATAATATTAAGAAAAACTTATATTATGTGGCCTTCTCAATAACAAAAGAGTCTTAATTTCATTCTTCTGATGGTAAATTCACTATTTTTGGTTTTGGCAAAATTGGAACTATCGTAAAATTAAAATTTCACTAAATTAGTTTCAGAAACCCAACTGATTGATAAGAATACCAAGTTTGATGATAATACAAATATTTGGGTTGCCTATCTTTGCGGTCCAGTAGTTATCTGGATAAAATGAAGGCTCTGTATTACACCCAATCAGATACAAAGCATTTTGGCGGTGAAAATTTGAAAATCAGAACTAGGAACGTGACATTTTAACGAATCTAATATTATAGTCAAAGATTCTATCGTCGAATTGTTACATTTTTAAAAAATACGCGTACGATCAAATCCGATTTATTTCATGACAAACGGTCGTTTGGCATCACGACATGTCTTTTAAAATAAACAGATTCCTCATCAATTTCCGTCCGTTCTGAATTACCCCAGTCGGATGGATATTTAAGGGGAAATGCATGCGAACTTTTTAATATAGGTCGTGTGGTATGTATTCCTTTCCGATTTATAAACTTATGATTTCAATTTCGTATTATTATTTATAACAAAATTGTGTAATACTATTTCGTAGAGAATAAATAAGAAAAACATATGTTAAATGTAATTAATGTCAGACCGAGGACTCATTCAACTGTAGCAGTTCACTCGAAATATTAACATTTATTAATTAAAAGTCCACCCAGACTAACAGTAAAAGCAATAAAAGAAAACCTAATAACAGTGAAATTACGGGAAATCGTGCAACGCCGCTAGGGAGCGTAGCGGGGAATGGTGGGGGGGAGGGGGGGAGGGGGGGGAGGGGCTGTTCTTCTGCACATTTCCAAATTTAATTTAACTAATTTCCCAAGCTCTCAGAAGCGTTCGTTCGTTAAATAGTTGCCGTAATGACATAATGATTGCGGAATCGTTCCTTACTTCTGGTTGAGAGAAAGGAGGGGATATTTGGAGGGGGTTAGGTTATAGAAAATCGTGGAAGGCGCTGAAGTGTTTGACGATTAATTAGGAGGCAAGAAGATTTGGGGTTCTTCCATTCTTTGACTTGTTTCTCCTAAATTATTAGAAGCAAGTTATTTTAACACTGTAGTAGTATTTATGAGTTAACATTTCAATACTGTGCGAAATTTCTAAGCGCTAATTTGGTAAAAATTTTATTATTAAAAGAAATAAAGATTTAATGCAATTTTCTCGGCTTGTATCAAAGGACACATTGACGTTTGAGAATATTTTCTTACATCAATTAGAATTCTGTTATATCGATCTAATATTGGACTTGGTGGTTAAGTGATAGTTTCTGAACGTACTTGTTGTGTACAATCTGTGATCTATGCACGGGTATGACAAGGTAATACGCGTTATTGGCAACAAACGAACATAGCCGCAAAGAAATTGACCCCAGTAATGGTCACCAACTATCAGTGATACGCAAGAAATAAAACTTCAGCTTGTTGAATTAATGTTGGCAAGTATTGCTGCCAAAAACGTAATGTTCAAAGTATCTACGGGTAACTTCAATTATTTAGATAGCACCAGATTGGTACCTTGTTTAGTGGGAATTTGAGAAAAAATGGACGATTTCGTACCTCATTTTCTTTCTTTTATTTATTAATAAATAATTATTTCATTGTATTATAATTGTTTTTTTTTTTTAATGTTGTGTGTGAAAGTTTTATATGTTTATTACTGATTATTAGTAATCACATATATTACGAATAAAAGTTAAAAAAAAAATGAATACTGATAATAGAAAAATAATGTCCCTAAGAAGGGCTCGAACCTATTCCACTTCCTGGTAAAATTCGTAATTCGTGCCCTCAACCGCCCTCAACTAATCGGGCTACACATACACTAATCAGTTGTATATATATAATTCTTCTTAAGCTGCAAGCGTGAATGTTTTTAAATAAAATTCTTCATATCTCAAAAATTAAGGCCCATGCACTCAAACCCATTTACAGTTTTTATACACTTAATTTCCTCTTTCAAATAGTATATGACTCATTTAATTTTGTGTTTCGCAGTTCTTACCCACTCCTTGTAAGATTTGGAGAAAGTTTATTTCGGACATATTTAAATTCTGACATTTCCCATTGATATTCAGCAAACAAGAACGACATATTTACGATATCGTTTTGCGGGGGCATATTTCAGATAGGAAACCGGCACGCTCTACCAAAATTAAAATCAAGGGGTGGCGCACGAAGTCAAAAATCCCGCGAAGCCCACCAGCAAAAAAAAAACAAGAGACAAGAGAAAAACACCGTCCATGGGCAGTAAAAAACACGTGACTGCTCGCTATTTGGTTAAAATTAATAAAAGACGATCGAAGAGTACCGTTCTAACGTCGAGGGTGCTGAGAAAGGACAGATATACTACGTATATATCCCCCGCCGTGTTTCCCGTCTCTCTCTCGCGATTCTTCTCCTTTATTTTCCCCAGTCTTTCGGACGGTTAAACCCGGCAGCATCTTCGCTCTGTGTTCCGGCTATGTTTAATTCATCCCAAGTACGGTCGGGCCGCAGATAGAGAGGGCGCCACCCGCTTAGGTACGGAATAAGTTGAGAGCGAACGAGACGGATACAGACGAGTAGAAACACAATTATTGTAGTCCCGTAGCGACACTTGCACAAAATGACCTCTCTTCTTCTGTGCCGTTCGCGTTGTGCAGCGTTCGTATGGATATGCGGACAGAAAACCAGCGACGTATCATAGATGGGGGGGCTCGAACCCCTAACGGGACATAATTGAGGGATTTGCATATTCGAAATGTTGGATAAAAATTTATATTTTGTTCAAATAAGTCAAACAAAACCGATATTCTTTAAATACAACTTGAATATTGCATATTTTGAAGTATTCTTAAGAATCGCTTTGACGAATAGCCAATTTTTGAAGTATATTTCTGGAAGTTAGGGATACAAACATTTAGGAAATATTTCTTGCATGATTGATTATCATTAACATTGTTCCAAAACGCAAACACTTATTTAATTTATGAGAAATCAACATTTTCAAGAGAAATATGGTGATTTTCTGGTTTTTGAGTCGTCTAAATAAATAAATAAATAAACAAACAATGAGATTTATGAACGAAAAGATATTACATATAGTAATTTAGTTTTTGACAATTTTGACGTTTAATCATTATGGTGAAACAATTAGCTTGGCCTACTAAAAATAGGTACTATAATTTCTGACAAAATCATAGATAAATAGCATTAAATTCCTCCTTTTTCTAAAAAAAACATGTTATTAGTTTTATATTATGACCTGATAATAACGTATATTTACTAATTCGCAACTTTATTCAATTATTTAGCGTTTATATTCCAAGGCGACTTAAAAATTAAGGGAAAACTCATTGGATTTATTTAAAATTATTAATTATTCGTGAAATCCTGCATGAGACACCGTAAATGTTTAGTATGGGGATTGAAAGGGCTTTGCGTAAGGGTTAATTTAGCATAAATAAAAATACAGGGTGCTATTTAAAAGAATCAAGTTACCTTCGATTGAAGTTAAGCTAATGTTCAAGAATATTATGAACACCTGTATGTAATTACATCGATTTTATTTTCAATATTGTATCAAAACAAGTGTGTATATCTCCCGTTTAAAGTATGAATGTGTAAAAACAAATGTAAATGCAAACTACGCCGCCTTAACAGAAGGCTTGCAGCGAGATCATTTTTTACAAAACGGTAAATAACAACGTTATTATTAAAGATAGTCACATAGTAATTTATATGAAGTCGTGTTATTTTTTTGTGTAGAATTGAAAAATGAAATAATATATAGGGTGTTCCATTTAAAATAACGGAGTAGGTATGCGTTTGCCTACTTCTGGAACACGCTGTAGAATCAAAAGTATTTTTAGGTTATGCAGCATTGAATTCTATAATTTTTTTGTAGAAACAGTTTCTTTCTAAAATGACAAATAGAGCCGTAATCAAAGACCTTTGGTGGGGCACGCTGTACATATGACACATAAATAAATTTTCATTTAAATGTTATATAAAAGTTTAATACTGATTTTCATACTTTAACGATAATGTAAAACGGGCCTTACAGTTGGAGGTTGATTTTATACCAGCATATCGGGCGTTTGTTGAAAGTGACTCGTGTCTGGAATTTCTAGAAACGTATATTAATTAATAAGTAAAAAAGCAGTAATACACATTTTTTGAAATCACCAATAAAGAGATAAATACCTCGTATATTGGAAGTTTTTTTTGTTTTTAGAAGTGAAATGCAGTTACCTCTCCGTTATGGCCTATCAATTAAAACACCACCTATCTATAGTTTAAAATTGCAAATTATTTGATCGAAGATAGAGATTTGTTTGGAATCTCTGGGTAATTTTAGAGTAGAAAAGTGACATTGGTGCGTCGTAGTTTAGTTTTATGTTTTATTTGTATTTTCGCGCGTTTTTTCCTCTCTTCCGTGCTCTTTCGCGCTAAAAATTCAGAACAGTACCAGTAACGCATATGACAAGTTGTTATACCATTAAATACATAGTTTACAAGTTTACTCGTTAGTTTTGTTTTAATATTAAGTGAATAAAGCAACCGTAAGGTTCACCAGACATATTACAGATTTTTTAATTTTTCTGCGTTACGTCTTTACTTGCTTGGACGATTTAAAATGGATCTCTATACTGTAATCTTGATATGTGTTGCTAATATCCAGTTTTATCCACGTAATACCTTATTATAGGAACGGTATAATCGTAGAGCCGTATAAATGAAATCCAATAACACACAACTAAAGTTGACATTTAACAAAACACCTAAACCTTTCCTTTTGATAACGAATACAATCAAAATTATGGGCACCTATGCCGGATTTACCCCTCCTTAAAAAGTGAAACAAATTATCTATTAGGTTGTGTGCGCAATTGAAACACTTGTGTTGTTTTTATTTCGTAATTTAATGTGAAAATATCTCAAAGTAACCGTGTCGTTACCATAACTGACACCATGCGTGCCCGTATCAACATTTGCCTCGCAAGACTCACAAGGGAACCTCGCGAACTGTAAATCACAGCTTTTGATGAAACTTCGTCAGTTTGTAGACTCCATGGAGTGTTATTCAAGGACGCTTTGCGTTGCTGCGGAACTTCAACTTTAGCTGCTGCAATTCACCCTTGCAATTTGGCCCAAATTTGGTTTTTTCTGAATAACTTTTAAACGGTAAGACATAGAAAAAAAGTTTCAATGGCGGACTTGTACCGTTTAGTCAGCCCTTTCGATTGGTATAGATATTTCTATACAGGATGTTCCAATAAACGCGGAATGACGTATGTTGTGCTTTTTTTTTATCGAATTTCAGAAATCGGCTATAATAGCCTTTTTTGTGATCAAATAATCTATAGAAAGGTAATTTAAAATGTTATACAGGGTGTCCACAAAAATATAAATTTTAGCATATTTCCTTATTCTAAGGAGATACTCCGTATACTGTTATGTGGCTGTATTGTATGTCGAAAATCAGTGTAAAATTATTATACCAGTCGCTAAATGGTTATATGTGAGTTTTTGAGTTATACGCGTTTGGATGTATATAAAACTATACCGCCTCAATCTCTGCAAAGTAAACGGCGGGGAAGTACATATACTTCCACCCTCTCCCACTCTATCTAACAGCGAGGTGTGACGCTGTAGTACGATAATAGCACGTGTAGACTGATCATCGATCAGTATTATTAGGCAGGTCAAGTTGGTCAAGTTGATTGTCTAAGTTTTAAATACATATTTTTGCGCAAAATGCCGCGTTATACTGTGGAGGAGAGAGCTGAGATGATGCGGCGGTATCACGCTGGCAATTCTTTTCAAAGGGTATGCGACGTGTTTGCAGATAAATACCCCAACAGGCCTATTCCAAATAAAGTCACAATTTTTAAATTAAAAAATAAAACCGACAATACCGGTTCGGTTGAAAATTTAAAAACGTCACTTCCAACACGCAGAATTTCTAATAATACGTCCGTTTTAGTATGTGCTGCGGTTGAAATAAATTCGAATAAGTCATCTGGCACTATTTCCAATGATTTAGACATATCCCGTTCTTCCGTTCAGCGAATACTCAAAGCAAATGGGTATCACAATTTTAAATATTCTAAACACCAACAATTATTTCACGGCGACGCATTTAAGCGTATGGTATTTTGTGAAAAGTTAAGTGATTTAATTAACCGAGATGCTAATTCGGTAAACAATATTATCTTTACCGATGAATCTTCTTTTCCTTTGGTTAGAAGTCACAATTCATCTGTGACAACATACTGAGTCAAGCAAAACGAGCACAGATATTTAAGTTCATCTAGTCAGCAACAGCAAAAAGTAAATGTTTGGGCAGGTTTGTTAAACAACCATATTATTGGGCCTTCTTTTATCAATGGCAATTTGAACGCAAATGCATATTTGGAATTACTGAACACCCCACATTCTACCTACTGCACAGCAACTTCCCGACATAAATATGTAAAACATCTACTTTCAGCAAGATGGTTGCCCTGCACATAATGCAGTGGCTGTCCGAAACTATTTAAGTGAACAGTTTCCTAACCGGTGGATCGGAACTCATTCTGAAAATATCAAATGGCCGCTACGTTCACCAGATTTATCTCCCCTCGATTTCTTTTACTGGGGTTATTTAAAAGAAATAATTTATGGCAATGAAGACGTTAGACCAGTTAATGTAGAGTAGTTGCGCAATAAAATTGTTCAAACGTCAAACGACATTAGCCCAGAAAAGTTGGAGAATCTTAGAATGAATTTCTACAACACATTAGGATATTGTTTGGCCAAGGATGGGGGCATATTTGATCCTTTTGTTTGAAGATTCAATGATTTTTAAAAAATTAACGTTTATTTCATCTTATTATTAACGCTTATTTTAGTTTTCTATTTTTTAAATTTATTTACCCAGAATTAATTTTTATTTGTCCTTCATTAAATTTACTATTTCTTTTTGAGGGTTTTGCCCTATAAATTCATTAGAATGTCTTTGATTTCCCTGTCATGAACAAACCCTAATTTTATTTTTTTTATTTATTACTATTACGAATAGAATAGTACCCGAGCTGGTGTTAAAGTTTATTTAATTTATTATTAAGAGTTACTTTTAAATTTTCATTTTTTAAAATTATTTACTCAGAATCGAGTTTTATTTTTCCTTCGTTAAATTTATTATTTCTTTATGAGGGTTTTGTTCTTCGTTCATGAGAATTACTTTAATTTTCTTGTCATGAGCAAAGACTATTTTTAAGTACATAATAGATACTATAAAATACTGTTCTACGCTTTCATTACACCTTTTGAGTTTATAAGTACGTGTGTCCAAAGCAATACATATTGCAATTTATTCATTTTCATAATAAAAATACAATACGTTTCACGGTCACTAAAAATTAACACATTTCTGCGTGTAGATTGAATAGCAAAGCAACCACTGCGCTTAGCGCCAGTATTCATTGTGAGCTATGAGTGGCTATGACGAATGACTGAATGTAGGGGAATACCTACTGCAGTAAGAAGAATGAGCGGGAGACGCACATGCGTGGTATAACCGTTGACTTTGCAGGGAGTATGGCTGTATTATCTCTGACAGCAGGCAGATATGATATTTTTAAGTTAATGACTTTATTTTAAGATTAATTTAATCACCCCTTAAAAATAAAATCACAACACCGTTAACACCCTATATATTAATCTGTAAAATGTAACGCCACTGTATTTCGGTCGGATACTCTATCTCTATCCAGCGCCATCTCGTTCCGTTCGTCGTGTTTTTCTCTTCCTTTTTTCAGAGCTCCTTATCCTAGGAACAGGAAGCTCGATGTTTTGCATATTTTCCAGTTTATACGGATCCAAGAGAGCTCGCACGGTTTTCCGGATCGGGTGAGCTCGTGTTTGTTTTGTTCGTCGAGTTGTTCTACTACCGAAATTATGGAGTTATGTCATCGGATTGCTCGCAGAAATAACTTATAACTTATAGCTAGTCTGCAGGAAGGAAAAGTGAGCATACACGAGTTTTTTATTGGCGGGTAGACGGAGACGACCTAGATAATTCGATGTTTGTCGTCTCGAAGTTCAGACTTTTCGATGCTACTTTTTGTAACGGAAGAAAAAAAAAAACGAATTCCTACGTTGCACAATACTCCAGCATACTCGTAATAAGTGTAAATACGGCACACCTATTAGTCAACCAGATTCAGCTTAATCCCTTATTAAAAAGAAATGTGGCAGATTAGATAAGCTACCGCTCGGTAGAATGCAAAACAGATACATGAAAAGCCAGATAAGATCTCGATTAACGAGAAATGAATTGCAAAATAATTTTTAATGGATCGCAAATAGATATTAATCTCTTTCGCTGCGGCTTAAAGTAATCCTTAATTGACTTTATAGCTGCCTTTTATACATGAAATTATAGCAAAAGAAAGAAACACAGATCATAAAACCGTCAAGAATGGTTTTTTCACTTAATTTATTGTATCTACTTTCTACTAACAACGAATTTTAGTTAATCATGACATGAGTTGAGATTTTTTTAAGAAAAAAAGGATTCTGAACGCCAGGGCAGGTATCATCATACCAAAGTTACCTTTTTTTAAATGGAACGGCCTATATATAATGATATATTTGGAAAATAAATACCAAATTTGGGCAAGTTTATGTAATCCCTCCATATTCTTAAAGCCAATGGAATTATGTGAAATTTTAAAAATCAATTCTTAAGTTTAACATATGTATTTATTTGTTATCATATTTTCATTCAAAAATTAAAAGTTTGAGTCGAAAATACATTATTTGCAGGTAGCGTATTTGTTCATCTATATTGAATGTAAGATATGTTTAAATAATATTTTAAACATAAATATTATTTTGTTAAAACAAACTTTACAATAGTTAATTTAAACAAGGGAATTGTATCAAAAAGAACATTTTTCAATGTTCAAAGTAATACCCATAATCTCATTGTAATACTCCCTCCGTCCAGAAAGAAGTGTCCGTTTTGAGTTTTTTGCTTGTCCAGAAATAAGTGTCCGATTTCTTTTAAAGTTGTATTTTATTGAAACTTAACTACAAATATTGTTACTAACAAACTTTTAGGAATAATTTGAGTTATTTAAGCTTAATTAGTAATATCTTGTACATGTTGATAAAGCTCAAAATCGAAATTTATAGAAACTGGAAGCATACCAAGTCTTTGTAAATGGTCTTTTCTCATATGAGGCACTTTATAGTTGCTACCACCACTTATTTTCATAATTTCTACCATGCACTGCTGGTGAGTAAGAAAAATCTTATTTAAAGTATCAGGAGTTAATGCAACAAA
This sequence comes from Cetonia aurata, assembly GCA_949128085.1. Taxonomy (NCBI): domain Eukaryota; kingdom Metazoa; phylum Arthropoda; class Insecta; order Coleoptera; family Scarabaeidae; genus Cetonia; species Cetonia aurata. The sequence goes on along the minus strand of OX421889.1, from coordinate 34,235,090 downwards.
AGCGTTTTCAACAGCACGGATCAATTCGTCTACAGTTTTGCAAGCCGATTGTTGCTGCAATGACCGGATTGCACTGAAAAAGTCTAAATCTCATAGCGTTTTCAGCTTACTGCACTACACGCGTGGAGTATATCTAGCTCCCTTACTAATATTATGTATTAAAATAAGATGGATATACATTCAGTGCATAAAAGTGCAGTAAAGTGCAGTAAGCTGAAAACGCTATCAGACGTTGGTGTCGGGACTATTAGATGGCTGGCATATTATTTTGATTTCAAATCTAGTTCTATTCGCGGCTTCATTAAACTCAATGTCATCAGGAAGAATGTGCGGTTTAGCGTTATCTTGTTGAATGCAAATTCTTTTGCGTGAAGCGCTTCTTGGCCATTTTTGTTGAATGGCGGGTAATAATTTTTCAATAATCATACTCCTGTACTCTTTTCTAGTAACATTAGTAATCACTTTCGTTTCAATCGTTCCAGCTGCGCGATTTTTACTGCTCCGTTTAGCAGGTTCTGAAAAAACAAATGGCCAAATACCAAGTTTTCCATCGAAATTCTTATTTTCGGTATGATTCCAACGTGGACGAGCAACAGCGAATAAAAACATCACCTTTGTGAGGAAACGTTTACTTTTACAGGTCCTGAACGGTTCTTCCTCGTCTTCTACAAGGTAGTATGTGTTAGTTGTTTTGCTAATGTAAAACCATTTTTCGTCTACATGAATCCGATCATACATGTCGATGAATTCGGGTGATTGAACATTTAAACTTTCAGGTTTCAGCATTGACAAACAATACTTGAGTCTTTCAATTTTGTTGGCGTCTGTGGGATAAGGTTTAACTGCATTTGAGTGTCGCCGTAATTTTCCTGACTTGAGTCTGTTATGAACTGTAGATTTTGATAAGTTAATAGAGGTAGCCAACGAACGAATTGTACGACGATTATTGAGTGGTAGTGACTTTATTAGCTCTGGGTCGAAACTTTTTGGTTTTCGACCAACGCGTCCTTTCTCACGTGCCCTGACATCTGCTACTTCAGCACCATCGGCTAATGATTTTCGTCCTTGATGCCATATTCGGCTTATAGTTTTCACAGAAATTTTGAATTTATTGGCTGTCGCCTTGATTGTACCTTGCCTCAGTTTATTATTGTCGCTCAATTCAAGTAATGCACGGTAAACCGCTTGCCTTGTGTTTAGAGTCAAATTAGGTCTCTTACCATGGTTTCTCGCCAAAATGTTTACCACATCTGCCATATTTTTTTCAAGCCGGAGATTTATATCAAGTCTTGAGAAAATCTTGTTTTTTGATTGAAAACATAAATTCTTGAAAAACTACAAAACTTTCAAACTGCTGTCAAAAACTTGACATATAAAAATTGGTTTTCAAAATGGCAGTTAATTTTTGAAAGCAGCGCCACCTTTCTTTAATTTTTAAAAACAATGAAAATCGGACACTTATTTCTGGACAGAGGGAGTAATAGACAATGAGGAATATATAATAAGTTTAAATTTAAGCATATATTCATTTCAAAGATTTATATTTAAGGGTAATTTTAAATTAAGAAGTTGTAAATGTTATTTTTGCAATATAAAAATAGGTGAGCTGTGGTTGGTGGATTCAAGGTTATACTGGCGGACGTGACTGTGCCTGTTTATAATGGGGTGGTATGGAGTGGAAAGGGGATTTGCGTTTACAATTTATCTAGTTTTGACCACGTTTTGCCATTGCCTTGTATTTTATATGTCAGTTTGGTTACGTGTATTTGCAATTCAGAATTTGAAAAAAAAACGTTTCAGAGGTTTTATCTTCTTGGGGCTGCACAGAAGACACAATAAATATTTTCCAAATTAAGTATTGCCACTGCTATTTATTATGGAATACTTTATTTATTAATCCAGGCTTCTTTTAAATAAATAGCAAATTTATTTAGAAGATATTATATCTTCTAAGCTATTTTTAAATATAACGTTGAGAGATGCAGATCATATCACATTCAGCAATTAAAATTATGAATTTCTTAATCCAAAGATTCCGTTTTTTTAATTTAAATATTCCATACAGTAGGTAAATTGAAACAACGATTGTTGCATTTTCCAAACAAATCTTTTATTCCTATTAATGATTAGTAAATGTTTAACTTTAAATATACGAATTGTTTCTTTGGAGACTAAGATCGTTTTAGGTCAAGATTAAATTTATTTTTATTTCAAAATAATATAGGAACTTATATGTATCTTATGAACAGTATATTTTTAAATTAAGCATTGATTTTTATGTGTGCAACCTGTATATTTAAAATTACCGCCCTGCAACAAAATTTTTGCGGTGCCTATAACTCAATGGTCGCGTTTCCTCTAAAATGTATCAAAAACCTTCATAACTTAAAAATTATTGCAGCTATGTATGGGGAACGTTAATACATTTTGATGCAAAATTTAATAAGATTTCAGAATATTGAAAAAAAATGGGTTGTATTTGAAAAAATCGAGTTTTGATGGTCTGCATTTGCACTAAAAGACAATTAAATTTTGGACACCTGTAGATAATGCAACAAATCTAAAAACTTCGACAGAAACGTCAGAGTTTCTTCCATCGATAATCTTAATTTTAGCGTTCTCGATTAAAATTTCGCGACAGTACATAATGTCAAACATCGTGATGTAAATCCAAAAATTTTCAAAACGGCTGCACTTAGGTATAGGGAATACTAGTAAAAGTTCCTCTAGAATAACGTTTAGATTTCAAAAGTGCAAAGAAAACTATACCATTCCATTTGAAATAAGAAAGTTGATGTCAATTTCCGGTGTTTCCGGAAGTGCCGCCATCTCGAAAATATTTTCAGGGCGTAGATTTTATTACACTATGTACGTATGCAACTTTACAGAAATTAATTATTACTAGGAGGCCCAATCTTTCTAATGGACTGTCTCGATCAATCACCCTGTATATTTGGTAATGTTTTTTTTTCAGTCCGCTTTTGTCGTGACACTCTTCGAATATAATTCATAACATAACCGTATATATTTCAACCGGTAGTCACCGATTAAAATTTACTACCGACAGACAGAAAGGGGAGAGTCACATACTTCCAATAATCTAGATCAAGACCAGCCATCAGCATTCACGCGGATCAATTTTAAAACCGCAACAAAATGGCGTTCGCGAATCCCCCGAAAAACCCCTTTTCATGCTCCCTCTCGCTCCACGACAACCTCTTTCGAATCCGATATTCACCGCTAATCCGATACAGAAAACTAACTCCCCTTATATCCCGGAACGCGTCGACATCCACCTCAACCGCAGGTTTGCGTTATGCCGCGGAGTTACCGAGTTAAAGCCCACCAGCTTTGGGAAGTTTGCGCGCCGATGTCGCATCCTGATTTTCTGTGTATATCTTTAAGTTTGTACACGTTTAAAATGTTTATAACCCGCGTCGGTAATTTGAATACTACCGCAACGCGAAACGTATATATATATATACATACGATATATACCTTGGATTTCCGCAAACATATATGAAAGATTCCGGGTTCTGTTTACGTATTCGAGAGCGCTCGTCCAATTTATAGGGGGGAGCATATTTTGGACGCACATGCCGCCAGAAATCGGAGATGTTAATCGAAGGCGAGGTTTGTTGCCCGGAGCTTTGGGGCGTTCTAACTCGAAAAAGTCGCGTTCTAACTTGATGTAAGAAAAAAAATGTGAAGAACCGGTAATAAAAAACGTTTGCAATTGAAACGAGCCAGCTCAAATAAATCTTTACCTACTTCAGTTCACTTATTTATTAAACCCTACACTCAAAAAAGTACATGGGGAATTATTACTATAATATTGTAGTTGAAAAAATGTAGTTATAGTTACTACAATTGTAAAAGCCAGTCCTAATCCGTTCTCTACATTATTGTGTCTAACATTGTGTAGTATATTTTAACAGTACAACGATATGAATTTGTAATATACAGGGTTTTCCACGGTAGCCGTTCGTTAGAAGTTTCCGAGGTTAGAAAAAACCTGAAACTCTGAATTTTTGGAATCCGGGGCTATTCAAGATTCTCTTTCATTTAAAAATATTTTCAGGGTCTTACCGCTTCCGGTTGCACCGGAAGTCGCCATAAACTTTCTTATTTTAAATGGAACACCCTGTATATTATTTCATTTTTAAATTCCTGGGAAAATTTTATGATGGGTTCTAATAGGTTTCCCTATACCTATTTTCAACTGCTACTTAGATATCTTGATTTTTTTGAAAATTTTGAAAGATGTAGCGTTATTTGTAACACAGTATCTTTTGCCCATTTTCGATTGGTAATAAACACTTCCAGGGTAGATGGAAGCACAAGAATGACACTTTCGAAATTCACATTGACAATTGATTTGTCGCGTACAGCCTGTCCAAAACTGCATGACCAATTACAAAATCTTCAAAGTTGGAAAAGTTCTTTTTTTCAAATGGAACACCCTGTATATTATTGGATGATCAGATGCAGAATTTAATTCTGCATCGATTCGCTATGACTTTCCCTATACCTATATACAACGGTTTTCTTGTTATGTCAATATTTTCTATTTTAATGTGATTTTTGACAGATACTGAAACATCGTATGTGTTTCAGTTTAAATAGAAAATGGAAACAAAACATGAACATAAGAAAATTCGAAACGTAGTAACAAATGAAAAACAAAAAAATTAGGAACATAATGACAAGAAAAAATAAAATAAATTGAACGAAATAACTACAATAATTGTTTAAAAAATATGGAATAACAAGAAGAAAACCGTTGTAAATAGGTATAGGGAAAGCCATAGCGAATCGATGCAGAATTAAATTCTGCATCTGATCATCCAATAATATACAGGCTGTTCCATTTGAAAAAAAGAACTTTTTCAACTTTGAAGATTTTGTAATTGGTCATGCAGTTTTGGACAGCCTGTATGCGACAAATCAATTGTCAATGTGGATTTCGAAAGTGTCATTCTTGTGCTTCCATCTACCCTAGAAGTGTTCATTACCAGTCGAAAATGGACAAAAGATACTGTGTTGCAAATAACGCTACATCTTTCAAAATTTTCAAAAAAATTAAGATATCTAAGTAGCAGTTGAAAATAGGTATAGGGAAACCTATTAGAACTCATAAAATTTTCTCAAGAATTTAAAAATGAAATAATATACAGGCTGTTCCATTTAAAATAAGAAAGTTTACGGCGACTTCCGGTATAACCGGAAGTGGTAAGACCCTGAAAATATTTTAAAATGAAAGAGAATCTTGATAGCCCCGGATTTCTAGGTTTTTTCTAACCTCGAAAACTTCTAACCAACGGCTACCGTGGAAAACCCTGTATAGTGATTTGTTGCCGCAATTACCTGACTTCACCCTAGTTTTAATGGTGAGAATCGTGGAAAACAGATCGTTCTGTATAATCTGAGGCACCTGTATATAAAACTATTATTACAATCCTGAAACGTCCTAATGAGTATCCCCCGCGGTGTTAGGAATAAAATAAAACGGATGGTAATAAATTAATACGCTGTTTAAAAGTGCACCGTACTAGAAAAATAAATAACCATCTCAGCGCTTATACAGGCCAGACGTTTGTATATATGTCTTGTTTCTAGCAATTGTTCCTATTCGACGATGACTAGAATCAAAACAATTGATTTCGACGTTAAACAGAGGCCCCAAAAGCCATCTAAGCTGTTTGAGTTTGCCTTTTAGCTGTTAGCACTTTAAGTTTCCACTGTATTTATCTAACGGGTCTCCCTAGTAAACAAAACTATACAAAATCTACTCCTAGCTCTTTGGTATACATATTTATTTCTAGGGGTATTTGTAAGGACATAACTTTTTTTCTTTAAAGGAAAAAACATCACGTTATCGGTGTGGGTTTGAGCATGATATTTATGTAATACAATATAAAAAAGATATTTTGGCCAAACGTAATAATTGCGCTAATAAATAATTCTGTTATGTAGCTATTATATAAATACGTGCCAGAATATACCATCCAACATTTATATCGTGTTTATTTATTTTTCTCGCCTCATTTTTTTTTTATACACCACATATTTATCTTTCCAATCGTGCGCTTTATAATAAAAGAGTTAAATTTTGACACGGCACGTCGTAACAATAGTGGCCATGAGAAAATCTGCTTATGTAAATTTTATAGATTCGAACTTCTCCCCTGTTTACAAACCCGTTTTATCCCTAAAATGCCCTTTATTACCTGAAACCCCTTTTCAAATTTCCCGCACGTTTATATCATAATCCTGCGTCGCCTAAAAACGGATCTGCATCGCGATCGGTCGATTCAAATTTAAACGGGCCAATCGCGGGTGTGAATTCAAAGCGATCGATCCTGATTGGTTATATAGGTGCTTCGACCGATCAAGTTGTTTGACACATCGCTAAGTAACGCGTATAATATATCAGTTGCGGTTGAAGTTATTGATAAGTAATAATAACTAGTAAGTAAGTAAGTAATTTTATTGATTTGTAGAATCATGAATGATTATAATAATCAATCAAAATGTAACAAAAAGAGAAGAAAAAAATATTATTAATCTAACAACTACCAAATAGATCTATGTTTTTTAAAAACTGTAATAAATATTCTAATATTTTTTTGAAACACGGAAAACTGTATTGCTTAACTGTTTTCGATAAATTAGAGGAATCCGCCTATTCTTTGCACTAAACAAAATAATCATTTACCCATTCGTATAAAATACATCATTTCGCGTTAATAAATTAAGAAGCCCTTTTTAAAATTAATGTTAGGGTTAAACTGCTTAAATGATTTTGATTCATAGCGCTGCGGCTGTAGTTTTTCAGTCTTTTTAGTGTTGAAAAACTGCTCCTACTGAAGCAGAACTTACCGATATAGTCTGACCATAATGCTTACTTAAGTTTACTCAGTTCCGGCATACATTCATATACGTAAATCGTTTTTATTGATAAAATTTAACATCTCAGTTGGCGTTTTACATTCCTCGAACATTTATGGATCATGATACAATAGAGATAATTTATTTTTTATTTGAATTTCATCAAAACAAGTGTATTGTTGTAAAAGATTTTCTAATAAATTTTGCGGGAAGTTTTTTGAATATATTAAGAATTTGTCAAAAGTCAATAAAACGAAGAAACCCAACTTGTGTACAGTAGTACCCCGTTATCCGCTGACTCCGTATCCGCGGTTTCAGTCATCCGCGATTTACCTATGATGAGCAGAAAACGCGTTATATCAATAAATACAGAAACAAATAAAAACATTCGGGCCTTATTAAAAGTTATAGGAGCATTTGTCGATATATCGTCGTATATATGAGTGATCCCCTGAATTCGGCGCTCTCTTATGAAAAGTTAAACAAGTTGGAACGTGCTTAAGGTGCCACTCGCTTTTACTTGTACATATAAACGCTCCTGTTAACTATGAGTTTAGTACTATTCGAATTGTCGGACAAGACAGTACTAGCAATAGTTTTTAAATAAAGCAAGTAAATTTGAAAATCATTTTAAAATGCCTTCTAAACCGAAAAGAAAACGTGAAATGCTCACTATTAGTGAAAAAATAAAAATCATTAATATGATTGATATAGAAAAAAATCTATTGCAACTGTTGCTAAAATATACAATAAAAACGAATCTTCGATACGGGAAGTGTTAAAAAACAAATATAAGATTCGAGCTAGTTTTTCTAGTGCACCCCAAACTGCAAAAGTTGCAACCACAATACGTAATGAAGTGTTACTTAAGGTAGAAAATGCCTTAAATTTATGGGTGGAAGATATGACAAGAAAACATATTCCTATCGATGGCAAAGTGCTACAACAAAAGGCGTTGGTTTTATATGAAGATATGCAGACCCAAGATTATACTGAAGAGGAAGGAAAATCATTCACAGCAAGTAGGGGGTGGCTGCATAGATTTAAAACTCGGTTTAATCTAAAAAATATAAAAATGACAGGGGAATCTGCGTCGGCTGATGCCCTGTTTCCAGAAAAATTTAAACAAATTATTGCAGAAAAGAATTATCATCCTAAGCAAGTTTTTAACTGCGATGAGACTGGTCTTATGTGGAAAAAAATGCCTCAACGGACTTATATTCATAAGACTGCAAAGAGTGCACCAGGCTTTAAAGCAATTAAGGATAGACTTACCTTGATATGTTGTACAAATGCAGCTGGTCATATGATTAAACCTGGACTTGTTTATCGATCACAGAATCCACGTGCTCTTAAATACAAAGATAAAGCTTGCCTTGCCTGCCTGTGTTTTGGCAATCAAATCGAAAGGCGTGGGTTACGGCTGTTCTAATTAAAGTCAGTAAACGATAATAGCATGTTGGAAAAATCTGTGGAATGACATCGTTCTTAGTTCTGAAGACACACATGATATTAATTCACAACTAACAACGATATTTAACATAGCGCAGAAAATAGATGGAGAAGGGTTTAACGATATAACCAAAGAGGAACTCAGTGATTACATAAACGAAGAGGATCAAGTATTCACCAACGAGGAATTGGTAGACCTTGTAAAATCTTCTCCAGAAGCGAGTGACGATGAGGATGAGGGTCAACAAGAACCGCCAGCATGGACGCTTGAAAAATTTTCAGCGATATTTCGAACTGCTCAAAAATTAAAAGAACAGATAGTAGAATATGATCCAATAATGGAACGCAGTATAAAAATTACTCGCACTATAACAGACGCCTTGAAACCTTTGGAGGGTTTGTTTATTGAAATGAAAAGACAAAAACGACAACTACCAATAACAATGTTCTTTGAAAAAGTCGACAAAACTATCGATAATGCACAGCCATCAACATCGTTTGCTTCGGATCTAAGTAAACAATCGACTGCTAACTTGGACTTGGAGGAAGATGAATGATGATAAAGTTTTTCTTGTTGTGTATGTAAATATGTACTATATGTACATATGTATGAACTTATATATTTATTAAACTTAAATTCTATTTGTGCCACAGCACAAGAATATTTATTTATTTATTGTTTATTTATTTTAAATAAATATTATATAACTTATTTTTTCTTGTTTCATTGTTTCATTGTTTTAACTTTGCTTCATATTTCATATTGTATTCGGAAATAAAGCGTTCGCTACTATCCGCGGTTTTCACTATGCGCGGAAGAGCACAGAACCAAGCCCCTGCGGATATGGGGGTACTACTGTATCTCTTGAAATCTAACTTCTATCTGAACGATTACCCTATCTAAAATTTCGTTAAAAAATTGTTTATACTCTTGTATTTCCGATTCAGACTTAGGACAATCTAGGCCTTTTCTAGTCAGGTTCTATCTATCTTAGCTCAATTGCTTAACTGATAATTGAGACTTGCAGGAAATATCTGTGGTTTCATCTACCTGCCAAGAAAAAAAAAAAAAACGAAGCGTCTTTAATTTCTGTATATATTTCCTGTTTTAATACAAAGGAAATATAATCTATTAAAGTATTTTAAATAGATTTAGATGTACCGGAAAAAATATTACTACTAACAAATCTATTAAAACTAGGTTTATATTTGCTAAAGAGTTAGATTAATTCTTCCACAATTAAAAGAATCTGTAGTTTCATTGTGTCATTGAAAAGCTAGATATTGTCAACTTTATTTTAGCCGATGGATTGCTATGAGGGCAAAATTTGAGATATTGGGTTTTTGCCGTGTTAAGTTTAAGTTTATCGGCTTCCAACCAGTCGTTGGCATCGTTCAGGGCCACCCCGCTTTCTTGCACTGCAGTGCAATTGGTCCACTGCTGTTACTAGGAAGGATGTGTCATCCGCATATAAGCATATCTTGACATGCTGCAAATTGGAAGGTCATTTACGTAGATGATAAAAAGCATGGGGGCCAGAATGGACCGCTGCGGAACTCCAAATTTTACTTGGCCAGGTTGGGATCTTCTTGTTTGCCATTCTGTTATTTGCAATCTGTTTGTCAGGTACGATTGCATCAACCTTAGAGGTTGTTCCCGTACACCATAATACTCCAATTTATTTATTAAAAAATAAAAGGCGACAATTGGCGCAATTGTTTAAAAATTGGAACAACTTTACTTAATTTCAGTTGGCTTGGAAATATACCTTGCTCTATGCACTTATTAAATACTTTTGCCAAAGGCGATGCTATTTCTCTATATACTTCCTGAAGCGTGAATGTTGAGATTTTGCATATATCGTTGGTGCGCTTGGTTTTTAGTTGTTTTAATCACAGACCTGATAGACTGCCAATGAACCGTATGCGCATCGCTACGGCGCACCATCAAAAGTCGGAAGGACATCTTGGAACACAGGCGTCATTATATGCGCCATGATTCATGTAGCGTCATGCTTACGTTAGTTTTCTTTAGGAAGTATTTGCGTTAAGTTTTTTGCAAGTTGACAAGTGTTACTGATGTTACCTAACCTTGCAGTTTGATTGTTTTATTTACTTTCTTTGCTTTATTCTTCCACGGACTGTTTCGAATATTATATATTATTCACCCGATATTTTTGTTTTACGTGTAAGGCTGTGGTGTAAGTATGCATATTATGGCATTAAAAATTGGGATTATATGACGATTAATCCAGGTAGTTTTTCCTAAAGAAAAGTGATGCCATCGTGTCGTGTAAAATCCTGCAAAAGCAATAGTTACAAAGATGACGGAGAACTAACTTTTCATATGAGTTGCAGAATAATGCCATAGCTTAAAAATATTCTGAAATTATGATAATACTTAGTGTTTCTATGTGAAATAATTTTTTGTAGAATGCCCAAACATTGTTGTGTGGATTACTGTTACAGGGAGTACCATAAATAAGTCCCCATATAAAAAAGGATAGTGATCTTCTTGAGAAAGTACAAAATAAATTTTTGCGTTATCTTTATTACAAGGAATATGGACATGGTCCACCTTTTCAATCCTACTACAACATTCGTAAAGAGTTTCAGTTACCGCCGCTTGTGGGTAGACGGGAGGTTGCTATGATGTGTGTGCTCTTTAAGGTTTTCAATAATGTATTTGACAATGCAAGGTTGTTGTCACTGTTTCGCTTACATGTGCCTTATTATAGTACCAGACCGGTTCCGCCTATGTTTATCAGCAATAACTATTTGTCTCCAATAACTAAAATATGCAAACTATATAATGATTTTTATCGTGAAATAGAGATCTTTGGAGTAACGAGACATGGTTACTTTGCGTCTGCCAGAAATGCAATATGTTTCGACCGACAGTGATATATCTAATTTCGGGATGGGATCATTTGTTAAGGAACACAGTAGGTGCGTTTTACTTTACTTTGTTGAGGTGGCTTCTCTCTGACACTCCTTCATTCTACTTTTGCTGTTTCTTTTCTTACTTTTCAGCTATTATATTTGTAATTCTGTGAATGCACTAAGCTCTGCGATGACGAATTTATGTGTGTTTGTTTAAGTTAAGGACACTTGTAATTAGGACTAAGTCCTGTTTGTGTCCTTCTGGATAAATAAATAAAATAAATAAATAAATAAATAAATCCCTGCAAAAGTAAGTGTGCATATGTTTGTTCGCTACATTTCCTCGAAAAGGATTTTGATAGAACGGGAGAGATTGTGCGAATTAAAGAGGGAGTTATTCCGACATTGAATTCGGACAAAGAAAATCTAAAAAAGTATATTTTTATTTAGAATCACTTGATATTCCTGAAAACAAAGGGTAGAGGTAAATAAATGATGTATAACATACGCGGAGCCAGACTTGTCGCTAGCCTTCCCCAGTGAAATTTTATTAATCATTGGAAATTTGTTTGCATTTTTAAATGAAGTAATGAATAAATATGCTATTTATTATGAATTGCTTTGTTTTGTTTGGTATATAGCCAATGCTTAAACATTGTTTTAATATATAATAAACACCATTTATTTCATCAAAAATGATAGGGAAACTTGCGAGTTGCCGCTGTTCATACATCATCTTATTTATAACTCTTTCTTGTGCGCTCTTGTAATCACTAGAAAAACCGCGTAATTCTCGACAATACGTTGGAATGTCCGTCGATGCAACTAGGAGAAAGAGAAAAAACGACGGAAGAAACTTACACGTATGTCGTATTTAGCAATAGTCTTCTGCGTTCATCGGAATTTTTATCGGCGATTTATCTGGCTGAGCGCGACTAATAGCTCGCTCGCAAAGCGGGCATAATTAAACAGGAATTAAAACAATAATTAAAACGTTGGATCGCTACGAATTAGGTGGAGTAAGTCGTATTAAAATATCACATCGTAAATACGTATCGGGACGCTTGATTAATCAGCTGTATAAGTGAGAAATCCCCACCGAGCAAAATTGCGAAGAATAAACTTCAGGTTCTCTCAATCACATTCTTCGAGATAAATTAGCTTTGAAATCGGCGAGATAATTACAGTGCGATTGGTTCGGTAATAGGCGGGTAGACCTTCGTGAAAATAAAAACTAGACAACATAAAACCAGCTATGTATTTCCATAATTAAACGGTTATTAATCATTGCTATAGCAGTTAAGGTAATCAAAATGCACAAATAGACTAGCTATTTACTAATAACAACCTTGCAAAGCGTTTTCGCTTTTTTCGGGTGGGAAAAAAAAAAAGTAGGTGAGGTTCTAAATACACATTGAATAGAGAATTTAAGAATTGCTTCTCCAAATTTGAATCACTAATATTTGTTGTGACGAATTCGTAATTGTAGAAAGTTATAAGATGTCATGCTCGTGTTGAATCTTTTGAACGGGGTGCACTATTTTGTGATTACAAATAAAGAAAACTGTTCGGATTGTATCTGGGAAATTACCAACATGTTAAGTGGTGGCGGCTCGTGACGTTTTGTTCAAGGGAGGCTACTGTAGCCTAAGTAACGCTTCTCGGTCAATAAATTATATTTTTATAGTTATTATTGTAGCATTGTTAGTGTAGAATAAAAATTGGAAAAAAAAATTGATTAAAATAAAATATAATTTATTGTCTAGCAAGAACCACGTAGAGGTGAGAGTGAAATCTTGCCTGGATAGGAAAATGGATGAGGTGATAGGTAAAAAGATAATAAAAACTTAAAAATGATTGATAAACCTAATAATAAACCAAAAATAAACTCAATAACAATTAAATTAGAAAAGAAAATTGTAAATTCTTTGTTTATATTACAAGCCTTACTCAAAAGTAAATTTAAGGCATGACAATGTACAAAAAGAGCTTGAGGTGCAATTGTTTTTATTTACTTTGTAAACCATTTAAATGCCCTGCCATAACAGATGCACCATCATATGTTTGAGCGACTAATTTTTTTTAAAAATCATATTTTTCGTTGTTATTTGATAAAAGGTTAAATAAATCTTCAGCTGTTCGACCGGATGATACGTCAAAAAACTCCAAAAATCTTTCAATAACTTCACCGCTCTTGACATAACGTAATATGATTGATAATTGAGACTTACAGTAAATATCTGTGGTTGCATCTACTTGCCAAGAAAAAAAACGAAGCTTCTTTAATTTCCGTATCTATTTCTTGTTTTAATACAAAGAAATACAATCTATTAAATCATTTTGTATAGATTTAGATGTACAAAAAAAAATATTACTACTAACAAATTTATTAAAACTAGGTTCATATTTACTAAAGAGTTCGAGTAATTCTTTATAATTTCCACGATTAAAAGAATCTGAAGTCTCATTGTGTCCCCGAAAAGCTAAAACTTGTGATGCTAAAAACATTGTTACGTCTATTAATTTTCTTAAATTTTTACGGTTTTATCTAACTTCATTATTATAGGCAATAATTGCATCTTTGCGCGCGCTGTCTACAGCAGTAGCAATATTTTGTTTTCCAAATAATTTAAATTTACACAACGATGAAATCTGTTCTTTAGACTTAGAATGCCGTTCAATAGCGCGCGGTAGATTTTTTAAATCTGTATAACCTAATTTCGACCACGTCTCGGTTTGGTTACAAAAAAAATGGCATGTCCAACAAAATAATCTTTCCTGTTCAATTAAACCAGTTAACCAACCACATTTAGTGTACCATAATGAACTAAAACAACGATTTTGCCGGTTGCTGTCGTTAGATACTACAGATAAATTAGGCCGTGGTTTCTCAATGTTTTGTACGATGTGTAATTTCGTCTCTATGTTTAAACAACTAAAAGAATTTCTTACCAACCAGTGGACAATATCTTTGCAAATTCTAATTTCGTTCATTTTATCCATTTTGTGTGCGTAACCTAACAAAACTCACCCAACGCTTCTTAAGTTATTAGTACTGGAAGTCTCATGAGCAGTTGCGTAGCAACGTTTTACGACCGATAACGCACGATAACATGCCGATCGGGTAGGATCTAACCGCGGCGGCAAGCCTCCAACCATACATATTCGCCGTATAAAGTGCACGTGCACTTACGTAGACGCATTGCTTTCAGCCATGGCATTAATCATCCCCGCGGAGCCAAATCTGTGGCTAGGCTCCTCGCTTGCTATTATAGTGCGTACAGTAAAATGTCGCGCATTATTGGAAATTTGTTTGCATTTTTAAATTAAGTAATGGATAAATATACTATTGATTATATTTTTTTTTGCAAAGTTGCTTTATTTTAGTATATAACCAATGCTTAAACATTATTTTAATGCATAATAAACGCTACTTATTTTATTAAAAATAATAGGGGAAGCTTAGCCTCCGTAGCCTGCCCTGACGAGCCGCCACTGATGTTAAGTAATGTTCGCTATACGACTTCTGGGATCACGGTTTATTACCGTAATAAAATTAACAAACGCCAGATTAATTAATCATACGGATTTAAGGAAAATAAGATTTTCAAATCTGTGTAAATACAGGGCGCGGCAAAACAGGCAGTACAGTTTTGAAGGGCCATTAAAAAAAAAAGAAAAAAACGGAGCAAGTCAGAGACATGGGGTCTATTTTATTTTATTCGGTACATCATGCCGTTTAATGTATCAAGTCCTGAAGATGACGGCCCCCAGCACCGATACATGCATATAGGCGATTTCTGAAGAATGTGAGGCGTGCAAGATCTACAGCTCGCTTATTCAACGAAAATCATACAGGGCAAAATGTGCGACACAAGTATGCCCTGGAATTAATCCAAAAATTTACGGAAACGCGCTCTGTACATAACAAAAAACAACATTTTTAATCGGGTTGTCAATAATGAAGATCGTCGAGGTCTTAGGTCAGGTCGCAGTACTTGAAAATGAGACGTTGCAACAAAAAATATTCAGATTCGTATGTATTCCTGGATACGCATAATGTTTTGCCCTTGAAGCAATCGGGATTTCGTGCGAGATCTAGCGATCTAGTGAGTCTGCGATGGCCAACATCGTTGACGATTTATTGCACAATATCGATGATAATCAAATTACACTTTTGATATTGTTGGAGTATTCTAAGGCCGTTGATACTATTAATCATGCTCTTTTGTTCACCATCTTAAAGTATATAGGTTTTTCTCTTCTTCTTTTCTTACTTATTCAAAAGATCCCAACAGGTTTCTTATAATGGTCGTTTATCTTCTCCACTCCCAATTATATCAGGCGTTCCTCAAGACAGTATTCTGAGACCTTTACTTTATATAATTTACACCACAAACCACACACCTTTATGCTGATGACACACAACTATATTATACCTTCAATCCTGGATACGTATGTGAAGCCATCTCATACATAAATAGTGATCTTCAGTCACTCGTAAACATGTCTGAAAAACATTGTCTCAGAATAAATAATGAAAAAACTTCTGTTTTGGTCTTGGGCCGTGAAAAAACCGAGCTGCGATTTTGAAGGATATTGAAATTAAAATCAAAGATGAAGTTTTCATTGTATCTGATTGTGTGCGTAACTTGAGCCTTTTCTTTGACACCACACTTCGTTTTAAAGAACACGTTTCACATTTAATCAGATTGGGTTACAGTAGTTTGAAGGTTTTGTATGGTAGTAAAGACTGTTTGGATGTCGGTTTGCGTAAGGCCTTATGCGAATATTTGGTCTTCTCCAGATTTAACTTTTGCATAAGCGTTTATTATTATTCCTTGGACATCATTGACAGGACTAGACTTCAGCATTTGCAAAATTCGTGTTTTAGATTTATTTATGGGATATACGTAAATTTAACCGAATCTCTCATACACTCGGTTGGGCTGTTCGGTTAAATATCTTTGCCAGAGCTGAATTTTTTACTACCACCTTTTTCTATAAAATTATTTATTTTAAGAAACCAAGTTATCTACTTGTTCCGTAAAATTTTGTTCAGAACAGATTTACATAATATCAATGTGAGATACAAAGGCTTACTAACTCCTCCAGTTCACCAGCTTGAAATCTTTAAAAGATCGTTTGTTAAACTTTTTGCTTACTAATTAAAAAAAATTACTTTACGCCTGTATATTGGCTATATATATATAACATTGGGTAGAGATTTCCGCCTTGTGGTATTCCAAAATCAGCACACATAGGTTCGCTCGTAATGTTGTTTATTTTTGTCATTTGTCTCCTGTTATAGAGTTATGTAGGCGGTCTTCATATGTTCAGTTCCTTATTTTGAAAGCCGTAAAAATGTAGTTTCTCTATTAATTTTTCCTTAGACATCGCATCAAAAGCCTTTTTCATATCTATGTTAGTCTTTAAGTAGTCTGGGTACAATCCTTGTTGTAGTGTTTTATTTATTAGGTTTTGTTGCATTTTCTTTAATTACGTATATTATTTGTGATTTTATCTCTTGTACCCTTGTGTCATTAAATATAAATAGTTTTTTCTTTGGAAAGGTGATTTTTGGACTTAAATAAATGAAATTTTGAGATTTTAAGCTCAACACCGTTTTTAACTTCAATATTCTTTAATTCTAGGAATATCCATGTTTTTATGGGTGAAAGAAAATTCGGGATTATCCAGTCTTTTGCTGGTGTATCTCCGGATTAACCAAGATTACGTGATTCTAATTTTTGAAGGGTATTTCCAAGATTATATTTTAACGTTGTACTAAATTTCAAATATCTACCTCATTTAATTTAGATTATACAGATGTTTTTTCCCAAAATTGAACGGGGAAAATATGTAACATAACCTAGAAAGTTTATATAATTATTCTACACCTAAACTATTAGAATGCATATCGAAAATATCTCAAAATCTCGTACATTATCTATAGACATCTACAACGGCCCAACAACAAAACGCCGAGAAGGGCATATCAATTCACACGATTAAGAGGACTATGCTAATAAAATAAAAAAACATTGCCAGCACAGTAAACATAACGAATTAGCTCTTTTCGTCTGTCCGTATGAACCGACCGACCGACGGATTGAACGACAAACTCGTGTAATAATATCAAGAAAAACATAGGGATTCCTCCTGGTACTTACATAGCCTCAGATCTCTGCGGGAATCCTGGTTTCTTTGGGCCGTTCGTGAGGTCCCTCGGTCGTCGCGACTGTCATAGTAGACCGGATTTAATCACCATGCACGAACTCACGAAAACATCGGCCTGGTGCCTATGCGAAGGTTAAACTTCAGCTCTTCTGCAACGGGTCCTTTATTACAGCGAAACCGAGCCGCGACACTTTCCCGTTTTTTTTCTTTTTTGAATGGATAATCGAGGCACAAGTTTCGATTTAAATTAGCGCCTTTAAACGCTGACGAACGAGGAATGTAAGGTGAGGAAAAAAGGAAAACAACACGGCATAGACGGGGTACACGAAACCGAATATACGAAATACACTCGAAGAAAAAAAGAGGAAATTGTACTGGATTATTTACCGTGTTATTTAACCGCCAACATGTGCCCCACTCGCTCTTTATTTAGGCCGCTAGTTTCGCTTATTTCGACGCACCGTGCAATACTAGATCGCGGTATACACATATACCAATGTTTACATGTCACTTCTACCTTAACAAATGACCGTCAGTCTAGACTAGAAGACGTATGTCAATATTCGTCAACGCCAACATGGCTACGCCTTTGCCCCACTATCACAGACGTACGATTCTACTGCCATCTCACACCGCACGCGTGAATTTCTATAACCGCGAATCTCGGAACGTAGTTCGTCGCTCGTTTTCCTATGTACACGCCCTAAATGTCGCGTCGTGGTGACGGGGAGGGATATTTAAATTTTAGCGCCCTTTATTTTTTTCATTACCCTATTTTATAATTCCTATTTAAAATCCAAAACTCACCCGCATATATAAACGTTCCTTTAACACGTCAATTCTCACAAATTTATCGCGAAAAGGCAACGAATTTATTTAAATTCGGCATCCAAAACGCGGGGATGTGCGCCATTGATTTGGAGTCCTAATACAGAACCAATCCGAGAATTCATACCATAAATTTCGGAATTTAAATCGTCCTTATAATAATAAAAAAGGCAGCAGTAGAAACAATTAAGTTTGCGTTTTTGCGGCGAAGTGATATTCTGCGAAATCAATCTGGACAAGACAAAATCTGGTTTCTATGGATCGCGTGGAATCACGAAATGCATCACAAAAACGCTTTATGGTACTGCAATATATTATAAATTTTATAAATAAAACTCCTTTAACATGTATTTAATAATTAGAAAAATAAATACTGTGGTGTAAATGACATTTTCAACAAATTTAATGCAATATTAAAGTAAATGATACATAGATAAATTAATTACATTAATTTTGAATTAATTGTTAATAATTAAAGATGAGTTTGATACAGAAAGAGCCTAGAAGAGTAAACTTTTATTGTAAATTTAAAATGACAGTAGCGCCATCTCTAGAGGAATTCCTCAAACTCGTTGGGCTGAAAATCGCAAAAAACAAGCTATTTTTTTATTTAATTTCCAAAGTAATAGTTAATTTTACATTATTTTAAATTATTTCAAATAATTTAGTTATACTAAACAAAATAAATTAGTTTATTTATTCAATTGCTGGTTAAATCCTTATGGCGCCATCTATAAGTAAAGTGTTGGACTGATTAAATCGTTGTATAATTTAATTTTCTCTGATGACAATATAAATTATATATTACTTATTTATTTTATAAAGAAATAGCAACTTCATATTTTGATTTGATTAAATCAGAATTAAATTATTTTCTAAATATGGGAAACTAGGATCAAAATTATTTTCCAAAAATTGTATACCTTAGCACATCATTTTAATTATATTAATTTTATATATTTTAAAAAGGATAAATTTTATTGTTATTATAGTGCCATCGCTATGTTGTTTAATTAAATTAAAAAATTATAAAATATTTGATAGGTAATAAATAATCTGGATTTAAATTTGAATTCACCGCCGGAAATAACGGAATGTACATTTGGAGTTAAATCAGTTCCGAGCGAGTCTTAAACATCGTCGAAGTTATGTTAATTTTTCGGTGTTCTTTTCGAGTTTTTCGTTTGTGTTGTATGTGTTTTAATTAGTGTGTTAATATAGTTTTAATAGCCGGATATCCAGAAGTAGTAAGTGCTTCTTTAATTTTGCATGCATATCTCTATTTCTCATTATACCAATTTGAACAAACGCTTTGTCTACAGAACACGAGAATAATGAATCATAATGTTTATAAGAGTTTATAGCAGCTTTAATAATCGCGTGTGTGTACATTTTTTGTTGTACTTGTGCGCAGCAAACAAGGTGATATAATAATTTTTTTACGACACAATAAATAAAAAGTTTAACTGTTTCGAGTACCTGATAATTTATATTTGGATTAGACAGATAAGCATCGGCAAATACAGTAGAACCGTAAATAACCTAATACGAGTATTTATCAAGATAGATAAGCCAGCGAACACCAAATGACAACCGGTAATAAAGAAGTGAGACATAAACGTTGTATGTATTCAAACATTACGTTTGTTTGCTCCATGATTAATTTTTATTTGCCCGGTTTATGTTGCATTATGGTTATTATTGTTACGGAGGACTTCTTTTATTTAACCAGAGGTGGGTAATTAAAAATCGTGCTAGTTTTTCACAGTCAACAGAACACTTTATTCGTTAATAAATAAAAAAACTTATGCTTATATAGGAACCACAAAATTAATGACACAGAGGTAAATACGCAGCAATACAAGTAAAGCGTCATCTTCGTTTGGTAAATTCTGAGATCACCGATGTACATGAATCGATTCCTGTACTCGCTGGGCAGCTCGAATCTGCTGGGATTCGGGAAGAGGCTCAAATAGAAATCGTACCAAATCGCATTTATAGTCGACTCGTTGTAGGACAAGTAAACGTTGTCGTTTAAACAGACGAATTTGCTGTGAAGTGTTAAAGTAAATTAGTACGGGGGATAGGAGTAAGGTTATGATCTTTTATTACGTGGGATTTTTCCTCGTTCTATCCAGTTTTATCACCGTAGATTGTATGTCGGATTCGATCATTTCAAATGTTACGTATTTCGATACATTTTTGATTATTTCGTATAAATATTTTGATTTTTTGCTGAACCGGTCCAATAGAAGCTGTTTCAAATCTTCGCAGTGAGTTACTAACTCTTTCGATATCGTAGGCTGAGAATTAAACCTGTTTATTTTTTAAAGTTTAATTCATACAGGGTGGGTCACCTCATATGACGTGAGATTTATATGAAAAAGCATAATAATCTGTGTAATGAAACACGATTACAATGAAATGGCATCGAATGCTCTTTTAATGTCGTTTTTCTCCAGTTGTTTTGTTTCTGTTTTCAGCTTTAGACACTTATTTTGTACGGGATTAGTTTACGTTTGAATTGTTTAGTGAAACGTTCTTTTAGTTTAATCGTGAATTCACAATAAATTAATATGCTCAGAAAATTTATTCTATTCAAGAGAGAATTGACATAATTTTGACGTTTGAAACGTTTAAAGCCGTTTTCTCGGGTCTATGAAAATAGATAGAAATTATACAGCTTGTTTCAAAAGTCTTAAAATATCAACGTTATTTTTTTAAATGGAACCCCTATATATTATTGCATTTTTGCATAAGTGTCTGTTTTTATAAGGTTTATAATACCTCTACCTTAAGTTATAGCCACTTAAAGTTCTTATTTGAATAGTTTTAATTTTTTGTACCCCCTGTATAACATGGAAAGTTTATTATAATTGGATTATAAAATATGGTTTATTGTTACATTTCACTGTGAATCTAACGTGATCTAACGTATTTTGGTGTGTAGTTTTCGTGTCGTATAATGTGAATAATCCTGTATACAAAAGTTTAGCATTCAACTAAATAAAAAGGATTTAAAAAAATCCTATGCTTTTCCATATAACGTTCGCGTCGAGTGAGGTGGCCCACCTGTATATACAGCGTGTCTTTTAAGTGATGTCAGAATTTTTAAATATAGCAAGTTCATTGTGAATTAATGCAATCATCTCTGGGTGAGAACGCTTAAACAGTTAAAGGAACCAAGATATGATTTCTGTAATGAAATCCATAGATTTTAATAGAGTTTCTTGTCTAACCAATAGAG
The DNA here is from genome assembly GCA_949128085.1 of Cetonia aurata. Taxonomy (NCBI): domain Eukaryota; kingdom Metazoa; phylum Arthropoda; class Insecta; order Coleoptera; family Scarabaeidae; genus Cetonia; species Cetonia aurata. The sequence goes on along the minus strand of OX421889.1, from coordinate 34,213,609 downwards.
AATTCTATATTATAGCATGAAAACATTTAAAAATGTCTAACGTCATTTATAAAACACCCCTGTAAAACAAATCCTAATATTTACCAATACAGAATCGATGTATCGTTCATATTCCGGTGTTGGAACATCTTTTGGTCGCACGATCTTCGAGCAATTCGTCAACAAATCATCGAATTCGTCTATACTATTCGTACTCAAAGGGATATCTGTTAATCTTGTCAGGATTGTTCTAATTTCTCGATCTGACCAAGTTCTACATTAAAAACATTATCTTTTATTGTATTAAAAGTAAAATAATTATGAATACCCTGACAAATCCGTGTCGAACACATCAAAAATCTCTGCGATATCCTTAAAGATTCTCTCCTCAATCAAAAAATGGAAATAACTAAAAGCGAATTGCATATCGTCTTTTGCCCTGAGTCTATTCGAAGAGGTCTTCGCGTATTCCCCGGCGAATCGGTTCTGTAATTCCGTCATGATATCCTTGTCGATTAAGAACGGCATGTGTGCAGGCACGAAGCGAGGTTTGAACCCGTATTTCGTGTTGAAAAGTCTATTGGTGTGTTGGAGCGATTCCCGATACGCGTCGAAATATTTTAAAATCCGCTCCGATTGGTGTTTGCCCTTCTTTCGACGTCTCAATTTATCTGATTTGATCTTAGCGCTGTTGTGAGTATCCACTAGTCGTTTCATTGAAGATTTTTCTAAATTCGGCGGTAAATTATGGAAAGCGGTTTTGAAATGTGTTTGCGTCGTTTCTGTCGTGTTATAGACGAATTCGTAGGTGTTGCATGAGGTGCTGAAGATGGTCGTAGCGGTCCTCGAGTTGCTTGGGACGTTTGTAGTCGTACTTTCTTCGGTCGATTGTTTTTCTCGGTGTTGGAAGTGAATCTGCTGTATTTAAGATGTTCTTTTTATCAACTAATAACCGTAAAATGAATACAATATAAGTTTTTTAAAACCTGAACATTTTGGTATTTTCCGGATTGAGTTTAAAAAAAATACAGTTTTGTCGTTTACAAAAGCATCTATTTAGTAACTCCTGGAATGTCTGGCAATATTGCAATAAAGTTATTTACCATTTCCCCTGTATATATTCGCTAAATTGTTATTCAAAACCCTTATTAGCAGATTGAAATACCGGCCCTTAGTTAAATAAGTAAGTTTCTACAATTTTGCTGTTGAAAATACTGTTAATTTTATCTCAAGTTCGCCCCCATATAATATGTACTTCTCTGTCCTAACCTCTGAACGCACATTAGTGCTATTATTCAAAGAAAACCCATGTGGAATTACTGAAAGAAATATTCTTGATTTATAAAACGCAATTTAAAATGAAAACCTCGAAAAAACACGCAAATATCTCTTTGCCCCTAATAAGAGATCTGAAAAAGCTGTGAAATTAGAGTATATGAGTATATGTATCCATCAATTTAGCAACACTCATAGACAAGCAATTTGTTGTTAATATAAAATTTTTTCATAAAAATAATGCATAAAATGGTTTTTTTGTTTCAATAATAATAATAATTCAAGAAGGTAAGTTGGATATAATAATTTAATGCAGTTTTTAATGGTTATTCGTTAAGTGCTGACATAACCTAAAAATCGTTTCAATTTTTTTTTAAAAAAAAGGGTGTAATGCATGATTTCCGCTAAAACAAATTGTACCATCATGATTTTAAGATCTTTCTACACCATATATTAAAAAATTAGGGAATTATTCTCGAAATTGACTTAAAAAATTAATATCCACTTACTGCATCGTTATTTTGACAATCGCCACCATCCATTTGGCAGCTCGGAACGTTGCACGGCTTATCACATTGTCCATCGTTAACGTAAATCCAGGAGCATTCATCAGCACAACTTTGCATCGGATAATCTAAGTAAATTAAAAAACCATGGCCTTCCACATAAAAATCTGTTAAGTATATCGGTGCACCTAAATAAATATCATCGTTAAAGTAAAGAAATCGTTTCGATAGACCTGGAATTCTAAAAAAAAACTTTGAATAAGTATTGTATCTATTTATGAGAGAGAAAATTTATCAACTTATGTATGTGCGTTTCTATAGCGGGACTAGAAAATGTCGGCAAATCACTCATATCAGTAAAAATCTCCTCGTGTTGCACTAGAAACACCTTCTCGTGATCTAAATTCAACCAATACGGTATCTGGCCGTTCGTGATGATGTAAACGTTACGTATCCAAGGCGCATACTTCTCTAAAGACCTAATTTTTACGAATAACACTTATTATATGCCATATCGGTTACGAACCTCAACGAAAACCTCAGCTCCTGCCTGTCGAAGTATCGGGTTTTGAATTTATCGAGTAGAGGACGTAAAATCGGATCAGAATGATTCTGTAAATGGGCGAGAAATAGTGGTTCCGATCCATTCACCCAGGTGTAGACGACATCGATCGGTTCAGAATCATGATAGCGACAGGTCGTATGTAAAATTAACTTAAAAAACTGTAAAATACATACCGTTTTAAACGTTTCCAACGGGAAATAAATAAAAGCGTGTTCTTACAGTGGTTGTAAGTAAACATATCACAATAAGTATAATCACAGCGTAAAATTTGTGTTTGTATATAGAACGGAGACGAAAAATCATCCTCCAAGGTTAAAATTAGGTGTAAATAAGTAATAAATTCATATTCTATGCATCATTTTCTAGATATATAATAATACTCATCCGGTATTAGTGATAGACAAGTACAGGTTATGTAGTATTATTTGATTTATGATATAGGTTATGTAGTTACAAATGTTTCCCATTTTATCGACGGATACATTGAAAGAATTACTGAAGTGATAAATAGGATTTAAAATATTTAAATATTTTGGAAGTTCTTTTTAGCTTTATGAATATAATGTTTTAACATCATGTTTTATTTTTAGTAATTAAAATTTGAAATTATATTTGTGTGGAAAAGATTTTTTGACATATTTGAACGTATCCATATTCTATTAATAAAATCACGATTTTTAGGTGCGTTCAGTAAATAGGTGAATTTATATTAAAAAAGGAAAACTATTATGGGAGAGAAAAGATGAAAATTTTGTTGAGTGGAGGAATTGGTCGATTTCTGCAATAATAAATTTAAAATATCAATCAATGTAGTGCAAAGAAGGATTTTAAAAGCTTTTCTGCTATAACTGTAATTCTAATATGAGGCAATTTTTATATTAAAATTACAGTTATAGCAGAAAAGCATTTATTTAATGATTTCACACCCTAAGAAAATGCGGGAAATTTGTTGATTGAAATAAAACACATTTATTTTTTTTTAAAAAGGAGCTTTATTTATTTAGGTTTTTATTTTTATTTGCTGTTGTTGCCACCTGATTTCCTTTAACGGTTTTTTCTCCTTTAATTTTTTTTCCATCATTTTCAATTTTATCTTTTGTAAAAATAACATACAATTCAACAAGTGAAAAACAAAAAAAAAGTATTATAGACCATTTTTCCTTATCATTTTGTTTTTCAATCGAATAATAGACAAAAAAAATGGCTACGACAGAAGCCATATACTGCGCGCAGAATAGAATTTTTCAAACATTTCAGACACACGCATTAAGATGAAAAAATTCATGAAAAAGGTGCCAAATTCGCATGCATGATAATTTGAATTTTATTTCGTTTTTTTTTTTATTATTTATTTTTTTTGTTTTGTTTTTGGATATATGTATGAATATAAAAAAAATTGATAAATTAAAACAACAGCTAAATCAGATGAAAATTAATGTAAGGCACCTATGTGTTGTTTTGTTCTTATTTTGTATGTGTATTTTATTTCGTCACAATTTTTTCTTTTTTTCTATAACAAAACAAAAGATTGATGTCTTGATTATAATTTTCTTCATCGGACTAAATTCTGAAAATAGAAAACAAGGTATGTTGCAATCATTTTTAAATTTAAATTTTCCGTCACTTTTAATATATAAATACAGGGTGTTTTCTCTTATTATCTTAATCGATTATTTGTGGTACATAATATTTATTCCCTGTGTCTCTCACTGTACTAATTTTTTTTTCATCGAGAAATTAAAAAAAAACGAAAAATTACCACAAACAGTAAAAAGTTATTAACTTCAGTTTTAAATGGAATGATGTAACCTAGGTGTATTATATCTATATGGTTTTGGACACATTGTAAAAAAAAAAAAATAAGAACTAACATGGATGATCTTATATATATAAAAAAAAATAATTATGGGTGCTTTATGTGACTTATAGGTGTTCGGAATTAAAGATGCAATGATTTAATCTGTTTTAAATTAGTTCCGAACACCTATATTACAATAAATAATTTCCTACTCCGTTTCGATATTAAAATAAAATGGGTCGAAAAGGGGAAAGTCCCCCCACAAAATCTACTATTTCCTTCATCGTTCTCCTATTCAAGAAGAACTGATCGTTGCATTAACTAAACGAAAAGAGAAAGTAATGCGATGTTGCAGATCTCTTTTTTATAGATTATTATCGAAGAGATAGATCTAATTTTGTGATAATAATTAATTAATAGGTATAATAATAGTAATAACATAACAATTTTTTTTTTTAATTTTTCATCTCAATCAATTTAATTGATTCTCCATTTTAACAATAAAAATACTCAATCTTCTTTTTTTATACAAAAAGAGTGGTAAAAAATAAAAACAAAAAATAATAAAAATAAGAGGTAACAAAGAACAGAAAATGCGACATTTTTATTATTTTTTTCAAGGCAAAATTAATCTCGCAGTCGAAGACAAGGGTTTGGTTTAATGGGGTGGGGATAATATAGAATTAATCATTTTAACATTTCATAATAACGTATTGCACCCTGATTTTCTCAAATTACCTCGAAACGGGTGCTGCAAATTAATAATAATATTTTATTACGTTAAATATATGTGATTAATAAATAATATACAGAAATATATCCCAGCGAACTGGTTCATTGGAGTTTTGTTTTGAAACTTGCAGAGTAATCATGTCCGACTATGATTTATTTAAAGAAAATATTTTCTGCGTTATAGCCCATGCAATATACAGGGTGTTATTATCAACTTTCTTATTTTAAATGGGATGGTGCGATTTTTATGCTTCTGGTGTTTTAAAAATTTTAATGAGCCAATTCAGTGGGATGGCCTGTATAAATATTATGAATAAAATTTCAGTTTAGTTACAAAAAGACCGGCTTTCTGTAACTATATCTTTATTCTAAAATAAATACTTACAAAAAAAAAAAGTAGAATATTTATTAGTCACATATCATCTTTTATCTGGTGGATATTAAAATTTGTTTTCCACGATTAAATTAATTTTTACAAATTAATATTAAATTTTTATTGCGAAGTGTTTATTAATATACAACTTGTCCAAGATAAGAATAGGATAGCATTGGAACCTTGAAAACGGTAGGAGTTATCATGTTGGTTAGATTAGGAAAAACTTGCACAATGTACGTGGTGTTTTTGATCAATTTCCTTTTTTTTTTAGAAGAAAGTATTTTTTGCGATACCAGTTTTTATTTATTTCTGACATTATTTTAAGAGATGTAAAAAAATAAAAAATACTTTCTCATTGTCACTTTTTAAACTGAACAAGATAGCGTTTACAGATTTTCAGTACAATGTTTCGTTTTCGAAAAATTAGCTTTTTTTTTCTTAAATACGGTCCTGTTATTTTTATTTTTAAATTTAAAGTCATTTTGAGTTCTAAAATAGGTGATATTATCACTTTGTAAGGGTTTAAATACGTTTTCAGCTTTTTTAGGTATCATTTAAAATTATTTCAGAAAAAAAGAGATTTTTCTGGAATAATTTTAAATGATAGCTGAAAAAGATGAAAACATGTTTAAACCATTACAAGTGATATATCACCTATTTTAGAAGTTTAAAAAATAAAAATAAGAGGGGCCGTATTTAAAAGAAAAGTTCTTGATTTTTTGAAAACAAATCATCGCACTGAAAATCTGTAAACGCTATCTAGTTCAGTTTAAAAAGTGACAATCACAAAGAATATTTCATTTTTTATATTGCTTAGGGAGTAAGCTTAAACGAAATAAAACTACACATCATACTGTTTCCGTAAAATATCATGTTCCTGCTGAAGATAGATCATCAGTCCGAGTATGTAAGAAAGCATTTTTGAACATAAGTACTTTCAGTGCTAATAGAATTGAACGGGTAGTAAGAAACTTTGTTTTGCATTCTCAAATGCCAAAAGAAAGACGAGGTAGCGACACTGTACAAACAAAAAACGACATTAAAAAAAATCTATCACAACTTTTATTGAGAGTATTAATAATTATCTCGAATCTCGTTCTTTCATAAATTTTACAAAGCTCTATAAAATGTATTCTAAGGAATATCCCAATGTACCGGTGAAACTCGGGTATTTTAGAAATCATGTTAATTCCCATTATAATATCGCTTTTGGAACACCAATGACCGATGTTTGCTCAATGTGTCTTAAAGCAAAAGAAGAGATAAAGAAGGCGGTTACATTAGAAGAAAAAATCCAAATTATAACAAATCAGAGAGTTCATACATTAAAATCAAAAGCATTTTATAAAATGCTGAAAACTGAAGAAGATAATGTGCAAATTGTTTCGTTCGACTGTCAGAAAAACCTATCTCTTCCAAAGCTTCCAGATCAGGTTGCCTATTTCAGTCAGCAAATTAATTATTACAATTTAATCGTAGTCAAAGGAAGTTCTAAAAGTCATTTTCATACCTTTGGGCAGAAACAGATTCCCCAAAGGATTCAAATGCAATACCGTCCGCTATTCATCATCTTTTGACCAATTCCAGCTTTTAGGATACTATAGGCACAGTGCGCCTCTTTGCAGACGGTTGTGGGGGACAAAACAAGAATTCTGTTTTGATGTCCATTATGGGGTACTGGCTCGCTTTGGAAGCTCCTGCCCATATAAGAACTGTCGAATTTGTCTTTCCAATTGTGGAGAATTTTTGGCCTCATTGAAAAAGAGATAAGAACAATCAGTGTGATAATAAGCAAAGAAGAAAGATAGGCAGAGATTGGAGGATATTTGATTGGAAAGTAGAAAGTAAGAAGTATACCAAAGTTCCTGGACAATGGCACTTCACATTTAATCCCTCAAAAAGATTAATTTTTTCAAAAACTCAATCTTCTATTAGATTAAAAGGTGGGGTGCATTATCGGGCCGATCTGGGTGTAAGCCTAGGCATTCTAAAAAGGAATAAAAAATTTGAACAATTCCAGCCAAAACGTTTGAATATTCTAAACAAACTCAAAGGAGACAAATGCAGCATACTTTCTTTATGATATGATGAAGGTTATTGCACCGATTTGGTCAGGGAGGGCAGTACTATTTTCAGTGAAGAAATCACGACAGAACTCCACATAGTTCAACACCAAAAGGTTTTTCGCAATTATCTCAGAATAGGTTGGACGTCATATACATACTTTTGCATCTGGTGGACTCATATATCACCTATTTTAGAACTCAAAATGATTTTAAATTTAAAAATAAAAATAACAGAACCGTATTTAAGAAAAAAAAGTTGATGATTTTTCGAAAACGAAACATCGTACTGGAAATCTGTAAACACTATCTTGTTCAGTTTAAAAAGTGACAATGAGAAAGTATTTTTGATTCTTTTATATCTCTTAAAATAATGTCAGAATAAATAAAAACTTATACCGCAAAATATATTTTCTTAAAAATAAAAGGAAATTGGTAAAAAATGGTTTACTTTTTCAAACACCATGTAAATGGTACTTAAATTGTGCAACTTTTTCCTAATCTAACCAACAACGTTACTTCTACCGTTTCAAAGATTCCAATGCTATCCCATTCTTATCTTGGACAGGCTGTATAATGCACAAGAGATTTTTATTCTCGATAAATATACAACGCGCTTTTTTTGGTTTCGTGAAAAATATGTGTCGAAAGATAAATATAATATACAGTGACTGCCAAAAAAAAAAGTTCGCAGCGCTAAAATGGGATTTTGTTTTTATTAATACCTTTTTTCCAAAAATATTCTTTAATCCTGATAATTAATTATTTGCCCTAAAATTATTTTCAATACAAAATTCCTAATTTTGGTATTGTTGAAAAGATAAGAAACCTAACCTGTTTTTCTACAGGAAAAAGAGATTTAACAACCTTTGATCAAATTTGAACCATATATGGAATGAAAAAAAAAACAATTTGGCAGGCTTATAATAAAAAATGAGCCCATGTGTCATTCGATATTCTTTGTCGTGAATACGATTTTGAATACATCCAATTTCGATACGTTAAAAAGCAAAGCACTATTATTCTAAATTGTTGTGGTATTGACTTGGGTTGTGTTCACATATTAATTAATAACAGCTATCTTATACTAGGTATAAACTATAAAAATTATTTTTGAAGTGAATATGAAATTCCTCGTTTTTGACGACTTATTTCTGTTGAGCGGCGCCAAATTTTATTTAAAAAAATACGTGGGATATTCCATTTTCGATCAACCCTTGTATCTTACAACATTTTTAATTCAAATTTAAAGGGTATTAAAGTTTCTGAGTGTTATTCTCACATTTTATTAAAAAAATACAAATCTTTTGATTAACCCCTGTATATTAAAACCATTTTAATTCAAATAGTCATTTGAGGTTATTTACAGCAAATTTGTTTTTTTAAATCGTCAAGTTTATTCATCAGATAATACTTGGCCGAATAAAAATTTTGATAATTGGAATATATTTTGTTGTAATAGCTTCACAATTTCAAAATATTTTTACATACACTGAGTGATCCGTAAGCTTACAGGAATAATATCATTTTTTAAATGTAACACTTTGTATATAAGTAGCTTATTGAATTCCACATTAAATTCTGAATATCTTTCGTTAGAAATATTTTTCGACAAACGACTTAAAAAATGGCGGAATCGCATGTACGGATTTGTCTGATTTCTTTATAAACGGTTTAAATTTGAGCAATTAGTTTTCGTCCTGTTTTTGCCTAAAGATCTCTGCATTTGAAAATGAAATCAGAATTTATAATAAAATTGTTATACCATGGTTGAACTTGCTGAATATTTGCGTATTTTAAATGGAACATGCTGTATTCTTTATGGAATCTTATAGTGCTGGAGGAGCTTTTACTAAGCATATTCTACACCCATCATTTATGATTTACGAGACAATTAGTGTTAAAATATGAAAAATCATGAATTAATAATTTAATATCTATTATTATTAATATTAGAATGAAACAAAAAATCCATACTGTTAGCGTTCGAAAATATTTCTGTTCTTTCTTCTCTTTCTTTCGCATAAGCTGTTATAATTACATAAGTTTTTTAAATGTTTTGCCTGGTCGGCTAGGACCATACTGCATAAGTATCAGATTTCTTTATTATCTGTTTACATTCTGAAAAGGGAATGCGAAGGGAGATTATAACCATCCGTTATACACATATACGGTCTTGACTAGCGCGCCTGCGGTAGAACGATTTATTAACGACTTTAAAAAGGGTTTGTGTATTTTCAATAAAGGAGTTGAATAAAGTTTGTGCATTCAAAATAATTTTTTGACTTATTTCTAACAATATGTATATTTTAATTAAAGAGAGAAAATTAGTGTTTATTGTCGATTGTCAGAAGCAAATATACAACTCAGTTTCAACGTTTATATACAGAGTATATGAAAAATCATAAATAAATAATGTAATATCTATTATTATTAATATTAGAATGAAACAAAAAATGCATGCGTATATTTTAATTAAAGAGTGAAAATTAGTGTATTTATTGTCAAATGTCAGAAGCAAATATACGACCGAGTTTCAACGTTTACATACAGAGTATATGAAAAATCATAAATAAATAATTTAATATTTATTATTATTAATAGTTGTAATATTAGAATGAAACAAAAAATGCATGCGTATATTTGAATTACAGAGAGAAAATAAGTTTGTTTGTAATGTATGAGAGTTATACGATTTTAAACTCCTTATTTTAGCGAAGATATTTTCTAACAATATTATAAATTAAAAATAATTATTTTCCTGAATTTCATCAATTAATATAGCGTTAAACGCTAATTTCGCGGCTTCAGTCAATATGTTTTCAAATTTGTGTTCGGATCTGAACATATTGGTAAATCTAAATTGACAAATATCTTCGCTAAAATAAGGAGTTTAAAATCGTATAACTCTCATACATTACTATCAAGGGTGCATTAGCATATATACGCTTTGAGCGTAAATTACAAATGTCATCGAGTGACACTGATGAGCTGTAGGTGACAGCGAAACATGCATGTCTGTCAATAACGACATTTTGTATACATTTTCCTGAATTTCATAAGTTTGTTTATTGTCGATTGTCAGAAGCAAGACAATTTCAACGTTTATATAGTGTTTTATTAAAAAAAAAAACTGATATTATTCCTAATAAGCTTATGGATCACTCGATGTATGTAAAAATATTTTCAAACTGTGAAGCTATTATACAACAGTATATATTTCAATTATACCAAAATTTTATATAGTTAACTAATAAATGAATCTTGTCGATTAAAAAAAAAACTTACCCTGTGTATAAAATTTATTTTAATTCAAATTTTTAAGGTGTCAAACCTAAACTTTCCGTAAAATTGCAATTGATTTTATTTATGCCACACCAAAAATTTTCTCAGTAATATTTAAGTATTTTGTCACATTCCTGCACATTTCTTTTTGCTGCCACTGTATATTTGTATGGTTTTTTTTTTTATTTCAAATACATATTACGAATGAAGGGACAAAAGACGGCATTCTATTTTATTAGTTTCTTATAATAGAATTAGAAAGAAAAGACAGTCGATGTGTTTGTTCCATTTAATATATTTTTGATCTTACAAACTAAGAATCGATGCCGGAATCTCTCGATTAAATTTTACTCCGCAAAAGGTAACGAAATAATAAAAAATAATGACGTCAGGTTTATCGGATGGGAGGGGGTGCCGCTGCGAACTAGAAGTACCGGTGTGCTTTTGTTCATCCTTCTCTTGCAATCGACAGTAATAATGACAATAATAAAATGTATTTTACATATCCTTTTGCTCTTTTTCACTACTAATAAAAACGACCATTGTTAATCCTTACTATTAAACTTGTGTTATGGCGTCGGGCCGTGCTGCTGTTGCGGATGTGGAACTATAACCTGTATCGGGGCGCCGCCCGGCGGCGGTTGCTGCAAATAATGCATACTGGCTTGCATCATGGCGGCGGCGGGTTGGGTCTGTATGATCGGGCACATCATCTGAAACTGGGGGTGGCCCTGGGGCGGAGCGCTCTGGTACTGTTGCGGTGGCTGCGGAGGCCCCTGTCCCCCCGGCGTGTAGGGGGGCGGTTGCGCCGGACTCGGTGCGTTAGAGGCATTCGACGGGATGTACTGGAGCTGGGGCGGGGACTCGTACATCCTGACCGCGTGCATCTGCTGGTAGGCGGTTTGCGGATTCAGCCCCTGGTAGATCTGGAACTGGGGTATGGGGGCTGGAGCTAGCAGGGGCTGGCCGGTGGCCGCTGCCACTTGCATCTGGGTCATGTCGGCGCGGATCTGACTCACGGGCACTGGAAATCGCACGATTATAGAATAGAAAAAATCGCTGCCAAAAAGTCTGTCCTTAAACCTTAAACCCATAGAGCTGAAATTGCGGCCAAACGATTTGTTCTTCTATTTTATACAATTACGATTAATCAATTAAAGAACTGACAATTAACTACTGAAATGTGCAAGTACTGTGTCGTAGTAATAGACACCCAAGATATCCGATCCACAGACCTGATAGACTGCCAATGAACCGTATGCGCATCGCTACGGCGCACCATCAAGAGACTAAAGGACATCTTGGAACACAGGCGTCATTATATGCGTCATGTTTCATGTAGCGTCATGCTTACGTTAGTTTTCTTTAGGAAGTTTTTACGTTAAGTCAAGTTAAGTTTTTTTCAAGTTGACGAGTGTTACTGATGTCACCTAACCTTGCAGTTTCATTGTTTTGTTTACTTTCTTTGTCATAACAAAAATCCCAAAAGAAAGGTGAAAAAATCCCTTACCACAAAATTAGATAACAAATCTAAATACGTATTTCGGCAACTAAGTTGCCATCTTCAGTAGAAACAAGTGAAAAGCAGCATATCTTCCAAGGTTTACCTTAGCCGAAAACACTATGTTTAACACTGCTTTTCACTTGTTTCTACTGAAGATGGCAACTTAGTTGCCGAAATACGTATTTAGATTTGTTATCTAATTTTGTGGTAAGGGATTTTTTCACCTTTCTTTTGGGATTTTTGTTATAGTTTTCAAGCCACAGTCTCCACCCATCACAGGGTTACTTTCTTTGCTTTATTCTTTCACGGACTGTTTCGAATATTATACAGTATTAGTCATAAGTATGGAATAGGCAATTTATCTCCGTAAATATGAACTTTATGACAAAATGTCGTTAATAGAAGTTTTTTTAGTAATTATTCTTTATCTCTTAGCCTGCTAGTTGTTTTTTTTATGTCAACGCATTTCCATGGAAACGTAATTTTTTTTTGTTTTTTAAATGGCAACCTAGCAATTTTTTGCTGATTTTTGTTCTTCTTTTTTTCCTTGAAATGATCCGGTATTTTTTTTGTGTAGTTTGATAACAAAATTTTAAATTCGCACTATTTAAAATATAAAATTGCGACGCCCTGTAATGATAAAACCAGGTCTCAACTAGCAACATTGTCGGAGCAATTACACATTACATTACTGAAAGAAAGTTTCGCAATTACATTTTGACCCAATGGAAAAAAAAAGCCTAATAAATAGCACCTCCAGATTTCCGCTATTGTTATCGCCATTTGTTTATCTTTCAACTACAAAGGAAAGGAAAATCACTACAAACAACTACAAACGATTCTAAAGAGAACTGCGAAAGCGGATTTTCGATATCTCAAAGTGAGGTGCGATTGAAGGTCCTATAATGGATGAAACTACAAAAGAAATTATTTTTAAAAAATTGTGTCCTAAGTTCACATAGCTCTAATTTTTCTCATTTAAAAAAATGTTTGACATTCGCCTTAACTTCAGCTCTCTATAGTTTTGGGATCGCTCTTCAATGAGTTAAACTTAAGGGGGCCATATAAGACGTTTGGATACTTACACTTCCTGAATCTGTTATTCTGCGGTTGTGGTTGATACTGCGGTTGGCTAGCCATCATATAACCCATGGACATCATCATAGGCATCTGCGGTTGACCCGGGGGCCCGCTCAGAACCGGGGGGACATACGGATTGCTCGGTGTTTGCGGAGTATGCGGTCTGCTCGCAGTCGGTGTACTAGGAGACCTTCCGGGATTAGTTAACAAGAGACTATTGTTAGTGGACGATGGGTTAATACGGACACACGCACTTAACAAATAGTATTAGTAGGATACTAACAAGAAGTATTATGATCAACTATAATATTCAGTTTTACAGTGTCGTAAATGATTTTTAAAATACAGTGGTACCCCGTTATCCGCGGTTTCAGTCATCCGCGATTTACCTATGATGAGCAGAAAACGCGTTATATCAATAAATACAGAAACAAATAAAGACAGTCGAGCCTTATTAAAAGTTATAGGAGCATTTGTCGATATATCGTCGTATATATGAGTCATCCCCTGAATTCGGTGCTCTCTTATGATAAGTTAAACAAGTTGGAACGTGCTTAAGGTGCCACTCGCTTTTACTTGTACATATAAACGCTCCTGTTAACTATGAGTTTAGTACTATTCGAATTGTCGGACAAGACAGTGCTAGCAATAGTTTTTAAATTAAGTAAATTTGAAAATCATTTTAAAATGGCTTCTAAACCAAAAAGAAAACGTGAAATGCTCACTATTAGTGAAAAAATAAAAATCATTAATATGATTGAAATAGAAAAAAAATCTATTGCTACTGTTGCTAAAATATACAATAAAAACGAATCTTCGATACGGGAAGTGTTAAAAAACAAAGATAAGATTCGAGCTAGTTTTTCTAGTGCACCCCAAACTGCAAAAGTTGCAACCACAATACGTAATGAAGTGTTACTTAAGGTAGAAAATGCCTTAAATTTATGGGTGGAAGATATGACAAGAAAACATATTCCTATCGATGGCAAAGTGCTACAACAAAAGGCGTTGGTTTTATATGAAGATATGCAGACCCAAGATTATACTGAAGAGGAAGGAAAATCATTCACAGCAAGTAGGGGGTGGCTGCATAGATTTAAAACTCGGTTTAATCTAAAAAAATATAAAAATGACAGGGGAATCTGCGTCGGCTGATCATGTAGCTGCTGCCCTGTTTCCAGAAAAATTTAAACAAATTATTGCAGAAAAGAATTATCATCCTAAGCAAGTTTTTAACTGCGATGAGGCTGGTCTTATGTGGAAAAAAATGCCTCAACGGACTTATATTCATAAGACTGCAAAGAGTGCACCAGGCTTTAAAGCAATTAAGGATAGACTTACCTTGATATTTTGTACAGATGCAACTGGTCATATGATTAAACCTGGACTTGTTTACCGATCACAGATTCCACGTGCTCTTAAATACAAAGATAAAGCTTTCCTGCCTGTATTTTGGCAATCAAATCGAAAGGCGTGGGTTACGGCTGTTCTATTTACACAATGGATTCATCAATGCTTTATTGCGGAAGTGGAAAGATATTTGGAAAAGGAAGAATTACCATTTAAAGTGCTGCTGATACTAGACAATGCTCCTGGGCATCCTGTGTCACTAGGCACAGAAAATAAAAATGTTGAAGTGGTTTTTTTACCACCTAACACGACCTCATTGCTTCAGCCCCTTGATCAAGGTGTCATTAGATGCTTTAAAGCCATATATATTCGCTAACGAATGCTCTGATGTCGGGCTCATGGAATGCTGGAAGTCATTTACAATTGCTGACGCAATTCTATTTATCAAAGGAGCGATGGAGGAATTAAAGTCAGAAACGATAATAGCATGTTGGAAAAATCTGTGGAATGACATCGTTTTTAGTTCTGAAGACACACATGATTAATTCACATCTAACAACGATATTTAACATAGCGCAGAAAATAGATGGAAAAGGATTTAACGATATAACCAAAGAGGAACTGAGTGATTACATAAACGAAGACGATCAAGTATTCACCAACCAGAAGCAAGTGACGATGAGGATGAGGGTCAACAAGAACCGCCAGCATGGACGCTTGAAAAATTTTCAGCGATATTTCGAACTGCTCAAAAATTAAAAGAACAAATAGTAGAATATGATCCAATAATGGAACGCAGTATAAAAATTACTCGCACTATAACAGACGCCTTGAAACCTTTGGAGGACAGAAACGACAACTACCAATAACAATGTTCTTTGAAAAAGTCGACAAAACTATCGATAATGCACAGCCATCAACATCGTTTGCTTCGGATCTAAGTAAACAATCGACTGCTAACTTGGACTTGGAGGAAGATGAATGAATATGTAGCTCACGATGATAAAGTTTTTCTTGTTGTGTATGTAAATATGTACTATATGTACATATGTATGAACTTATATATTTATTAAACTTAAATTCTATTTGTGCCACAGCACAAGAATATTTATTTATTGTTTATTTATTTTAAATAAATATTATATAACTTATTTTTTCTTGTTTCATTGTTTTAACTTTGCTTCATATTCCATATTGTATTCGGAAATAAAGCGTTCGCTACTATCCGCGGAAGAGCACAGAACCAAACCCCCGCGGATATAAGGGTACTACTGTATTCAAATAATCTGTAGAATTCATTGAAGTAAGAAAAAAACATATGATTCCATTTAAAATAAGCAAGTTGCTATCGACTTCCGGTATAATGGAACGTTTCCGGAAGTTGAAAATATTTTCAGAGGTTTCTTCAGGTACAGTTTTGTTATTAAATTATTTGTGGCATAAGTCTAGCTTTTATAGATCGCGGGAAAACGGTAGTGGACGAGTGATCTGAAACACCCTGTATGTTATGTATATAACACGAATGACGGATGTTTTTAAAAATCTTGTGTATTAATATAGCTGAACGATTGATCAAGATTAGTTTAATAATCCACTTTCCCTAAGAATTATCGTGATCACACTTATAGTTGCCGGCACGATATTTTAAAATGACTTCAATTCGTACGAATCGGATTATAAGGGTTCCCTATTGCGCTTACCTGTGAAGGATAATCTTTTACAGTACTTGTCTAATGAGGGAGATTCCGAAAAATTTATTTTTGGGGGTTTAATTTACGTTTTGTAATATTACACTTTACATTTAAACTAATGAGTTATTCGTGTAGCACTTATGGATTGGTGTTTAATTAATGTTTCATGATATTTGCATTATTAATATTTAATTTTTCGGAATACCCCCCAATCGACAAATATTATAAACGTTTTATAATCCGATTAGTGCAAATCAATGTCATTTTAAAATATCCTGACGGCGACTACAGTTGCGCGTCTTACAATTTCTTCATTCCACGCTTTGGAATAAAATAAATTTATTTGCTTAATAATTCGATTTTCTGATTATTTTATTACTCGGACAAACTTCAACACTACCAAACAGCAGCGTGCAGGTTCGAAATTACCAACTTCTTTACATCACCCACAACGCTGACCAACCAAATTCTCACATCGATTGTATTAGAACTAAACTGTCGACTTACCGTGGAGTGAACGGCTTAGCTGTCGGGTTCAAGACGAATTCCTTAGCGTTGGGATTCAACTTAGACAGTTTCAGCGTGTTCGTCACTTTGTCCATGGCGTCCTGTTGCGGCGATACGGATTGCTGCGGCTGTTGGGGCTGCACGTTGGGCGGGGCTTGCTGTTGTTGTTGCGGTGGGGTGCTTTGCGACCCCGGATGCTGCTTCTGCGGGGCCGTGGTGACGATCTGTTCTGGCGGCATCTGGTTGGGAGGTGGTAGAGCCTGTTCTGGGATGTGCGGTGCCAATTTGAAGTCTTGCGAGAATTTATGCAGCTCCTAGACGGGAAAGAGGCGATAAAAATTGCTCGTTGAGCGTCGATACTGTAAGACGTTTGAATAAATACTGAAGATATAATAGTTGCAGGTAAGTATCTGCCCTTCCACTTCTAAAGTGGTAAATTGTTCCGATAAATACGATAGACGAATCTTTCTGGGAAATCGGTTAATGGGCTTTTAATGGTTAGTCAAATATAAGAATTAGGGTATTACCAAGGGATTATGTTTATATTGATTACAATGTATTGTATTATAACTGTTGGGATTTTGAAATCTGTTGCTTCTCTAAACACAAATTGTTTACTGTTAGTGTTTGATAAATTCATTGCTTATTCGACTAAACCGGCATAACGTTTCAAAGTATTAACTGTTTATATCGGTAAAGGAATGTTTTGACTAGCGCACATGACAAACAGTAGAAACCGGTGTATACCGAGTGTCCGCACTTAAGTGTGCACTATTGATAACTTTGTTATCTTTGGAGGTACAGAATCGGTCAAATGGACAAAGTAGTGGTATTTTTTATGGCGCTAACAATTGTGAAAACAGAAAAACAATTGAGCGTCGCGTTCTCTAGATATTCGTCCAAAATTATTTTTTTTTTAATGGAACGCCCTGTATATTTTTTTGCAATTTAAAAGAAAATTCCAAACTGAACAAGAAAGTCTTAGTACACTATTATAAAAAAATATCAAATAAAATAGTTATTGAGAAATCTTTATCTTTGTTTTGTTTGCATGAAATCGATATACCCATGGAAAATTAAAGCGTCACATTGTTTAGTAGCTGTCAAATTATTTATATTTGTTGTTGTTAGAGTTACTGTGCGGAAAAAGTACTGTTTTTACAATTTTTTCAACCGTAACAATGGCATTTACTCATTTGGAAAAGTGTGATATGTTGGAGTTGTACTTGCTGTTTAACAAAAATTCAGATAGAGCGCTAGAACGTTACATTCAGCAATTTCCTGACCGTGATGTACCAGACCGTCGCTATTTTTTAAAACTTTATCGAAGATTAAGAAGCAACGAAACAATTTTTATAAAGAAGAGGAAAAAAAATGATTTTATATTATCACAAGAGATAGAAATAAATGTGTTGGCATATTTTCAGGTACATCCAAATAATTCTGTAAGGGCTTTGTCCAGAGAATCAGGTATTTCTCGTAGCACGATCCATAAAATTCTGAAAAAATATAAATATGTTCCCTTTAAATATCAACCTGTTCAAACTCTACTTTTGGGCGATTATCAAAGACGATTAACTTTTGCTCAATGGTTTATCAATCTTTTGAAGAAAATCACAATTTCTTTCGCCAGTGATGAATCTAACTTTTCTAATCGCGGGATGTTCAATAAAAGAAATAATCATTACTGGAGTCATGAAAACCCATTTGCCGTTTATCCTTGTAATCCCCAACACCGATTTAGTTTAAATGTTTGGTGTGGTATAATCGGATCCCGAATGGTTGGACCATTTTTCTATCGGGGTTCTTTAACAGGAGAAAGATATGTGGCATTATTGACAGAAATTTTAGAAAATTTTCTGGATGAATTAAATTTGGTAGACGGACAGATTATTTACTTTCAACAAGATGGAGCGCCCGCACATAATCACCGTGACACAAGTGAGTTATTAGGAAGATTGTTTGGAAATAGATGGATTGGCACAAATGGTCCTATTCAGTGGCCCGCGCGTTAGATTTCTTCTTGTGGGGAGCAGTAAAAAATCAAGTGTACAAACATAGATATACAACAGTGGATGAGCTTCAGGAAAGAATTTCCAACATCATTGACGACATCGACGGTAGGACAATTTTAGGAGCTACTCGTAATGTTCACAGAAGATTGATAAAATGTATTGAAATGGAAGGAGGTGTCTTTGAACTTTTAATTTGAGTAACTTTCTCGACTATTTTTGTATTTATTTTTATTTGTTTATTAAATTAAACGCTTTAATGAATGTGACGCTTGAATTTTCCATAGGTATATCAATTTCATGCCAACAAAGCAAAGATAAAGATTTCTCACCTTCATTTAAATCTGGATTTATTCATCAAATTTAAATTATTTCAATCAGCCTGATATATTGTGTTCAGAGTCGCAGGTTTGTTAGATAGCGTTGTTTAGGTTTCCTATTTCTGTGTGTTATCAGGTAGATTTCGATGTTTATAAAATGAGGAATTATATTTCCGAAACATCTTTGTATCTAGCGATATGATTTCGTCAATTTTATATTTGTTTTCTTCAGGGACATTTGCTAAACGAATTAGTACAAAACACGTATCAATGCATTGATTCTAGATGGCGCTAAAAGGAATTTGTGCAACAATAAAACGATTTTGTTATATTAATTCGGCTGTATAATCCCAAAAATTGCAAATTAAAGAGAAACCAACTCACCTTAACGTCTTCCCTATGCCTACCAGGCACACAATTGACCGCCTCCGGCTTGGGACCCGCCTGCATCTCCTGATACATAGGTGGCGGTACCATAATAGGTGGCGCTGCGTTCGGGGAAGCCCCGTAAACGTTCCTAGGCGGCCTCTGCTGTTGCTGAATCTGCTGGCTCGGTTGCGGAGGCGGTTTCACCTCCCCGTTCATCTGACCCACGTTCTTATGTCCATTAGGCGTCGGAGGAGGCGGCCCTTGGTTCCTAGGCGGCATCTGCGCGTTGTAAGGCGGATGTGGCGGCGTATGTGAATGAGGGCGGCCCCCGTGATTCTGCACGACCACTTGGTGCTGCCCGGTAGGTATCTGTTGCGACTGTGGAGGCGGTTGGTGCATGGGATGAGGCGGAGGTCCTTGGTGCAGCACAGTGGGGACGTCTCTGTGCTGTTGGGGTAATTGCTGTTGCTGTTGTTGTTGTTGCTGCTGCTGCTGCTGTTGATTGGGAGAAGGGTGTTGCGTGGGGTAAGTCAAAGGGGGCGCGTTTCCTTTGGGGGAGGGCGTGGTTTGCGTGCTGCCGCTCTGAGAGGGTGGAGGAGTGCTGCGCATCAGTTTGCCGGCGGTCGGGTTCTTTCTCTTAGCGGGGGGAACATATTTACCGCTAGAGGAGTTGTTTTGTTGATCCGCAGAAGATTTCTAAAGTAATTATAACATAAATATACAGGGATTCACGGATGAATGCGATAATGTTCTCTTACCATGTAACTATTTTCTTGATTCGGCCTCTGCACAGCAGCATACAGGGTCTCTTCGTCTCCGTTTTCCATTTCTATCCGTGCTTTGTAGGCCGGTTGACTCTCTATCTCGTTTGCTAATTGTTGAGCTAAGGCTTCCCGTTCTCTGTGTCGATTAAAGCATCATAAATAAAATTATATTCTCCTTAAATAAAAAAAAAAGAAAAAAAAAAGAATAGCCTACACCAAGAATGAGTACCGTAGAATGGGGATACTTTAAATTACGGGTATATTTTGATCATCACTTCCCCTTAATATAAAAAAGTTAATTTCTCCCACTCAGGTTTACACTTACGTATGGACGGTCTCAATCAATCACCAAGCAATTTCTTCATTGTATGTATTGTTTATTGTATTTGACCGTATGTAAATTGCTTATAAATAAAGAATACTAATAATAATAATAGGTATGAAAATATCACAATATTTGAATTCTACGTAAAAATGCACTTTTTTTAAGCCGTACTTAAAGATGTCCTTTTAATATTTACTGACCTATAGTCTTGCGTGTCGCTCTTTTGTAATTGCACCGTATATCCAGTCAAAGAATTGTCATAAGTGCTCTGAACCCCGTATATCTCCTCATTCTTCCTGAACATATCCATAGCATCCCAGCCATTCGCTCCCGGCTCTAATTCCAAATTCGTATCACCACCATTGACACCAAGCGGTGGATCCCACGGCTCCAATTCTTTTTCTTCCGCACGCAGCTGTTGACCTAACCATCAAAATGCACAATACATAATTAGTCAATACTTATTTTCGTTGTACGGACGTTGTCCGTTACCATTCGCTCTGGCTGAGATAGCCGTGTCAGTCCTGAAGGTGTCCCTCGTGGCGTAATCTAGGTCCACGTCTTTAGCGACGATGCTTATAATATCACACGTTTTGAAGATCAACTTCTCCACTAAGGAATTGGCGATCAGCGTCGAGTTGTTCGAGTCGGGGTTCTCTACGCTCGCCGCTAATTCCAGAACGACGTCGAATTGACTGGAAAAGGTGCGAAAGACGCCTGGAAATGAGGTAGTATTGTGGAAAAAACATACGGAAGAGTAGACAAAAAAAAAAATGAGGGGAAACAAACCTTCCCATACTTTTCCCGAGGCTGTCTGAATACGGACCACGTTTCCGATTAGCCGTGTCGCTGCGTGCATAAAATGGGGGTTGTTATACACCCCTTCAGTCGGTATACTCCTGGTCCTTGGAGATCTGTTAAAAAAAAAAGAAAACGAAAATAACACAAAACATTTCAATTTTTTTTTTATTATAAGCACTTTGTAATTTTCTGTTGGACAATAAAGATTATTATCATTTTGTCTTGAATAAGAAGCAGTTTAACGTCTTCTTAATTTGGTAACGTCCATATATACCGTGTGTCCACACTTAAGTGTGCACTATTGATAACTGTGTTTTTGGAGGTACAGAATCGGTCAAATGGACAAAGTAGTACTATTTTTTATGGCGGTCACAATTGTGAAAACAGAAAAACAATTGAGCGTCGCGTTCTCTAGATATTCGTCCAAAATTTTTTTTTTTAATGGAATATATGTATATTTTTTTTGCAATTTAAAAGAAAATTCCAAACTGAACAAAAAAGTCTTAGTACACTATTATAAAAAAATGTTAAATAAAGTAGTTACTGAGAAATCTTTATCTTTGCTTTGTTGGCATGAAATTGATATACCTATGGAAAATTAAAGCGTCACATTCATTAAAGCGTTTAATTTAATAAACAAATAAAAATAAATACAAGAATAGTCAAGAAAATTACTCAAATTAAATGTTCAAAGACACCTCCTTCCATTTCAATACATTTTATCAATCTTCTGTGAACATTACGAGTAGCTCCTAAAATTGTCCTACCGTCGATGTCGTCAATGATGTTGGAAATTCTTTCCTGAAGCTCATCCACTGTTGTATATCTATGTTTGTACACTTGATTTTTTACTGCTCCCCACAAGAAGAAATCTAACGCGCGGGCCACTGAATAGGACCATTTGTGCCAATCCATCTATTTCCAAACAATCTTTCTAATAACTCACTTGTGTCACGGTGATTATGTGCGGGCGCTCCATCTTGTTGAAAGTAAATAATCTGTCCGTCTACCAAATTTAATTCATCCAGAAAATTTTCTAAAATTTCTGTCAATAATGCCACATATCTTTCTCCTGTTAAAGAACCCCGATAGAAAAATGGTCCAACAATTCGGGATCCGATTATACCACACCAAACATTTAAACTAAATCGGTGTTGGGGATTACAAGGATAAACAGCAAATGGGTTTTCACGACTCCAGTAATGATTATTTCTTCTATTGAACATCCCGCGATTAGAAAAGTTAGATTCATCACTGCCGAAAGAAATTGTGATTTTCTTCAAAAGCATTGATAAACCATTGAGCAAAAGTTAATCGTCTTTGATAATCGCCCAACAGTAGAGTTTGAACAGACTGATATTGAATTACCTGATTCTCTGGACAAATCCCTTACAGAATTATTTGGATGTACCTGAAAATATGCCAACACATTTATTTCTATCTCTGGTGATAATATAAAATCATTTTTTTCCTCTTCTTTATAAAAATTGTTTCGTTGCTTCTTCATCTTCGATAAAGTTTTAAAAAATAGCGACGGTCTGGTACATCACGGTCAGGAAATTGCTGAATGTAACGTTCTAGCGCTCTATCTGAATTTTCGTTAAACAGCAAGTACAACTCCAACATATCACACTTTTCCAAATGAGTAAATGCCATTGTTACGGTTGAAAAAATTGTAAAAACAGTACTTTTTCCGCACAGTAACTTTAACAACAACAAATATAAATAATTTGACAGCTACTAAACAATGTGACGCTTTAATTTTCCATGGGTATATCGATTTCATGCAAACAAAACAAAGATAGATTTCTCAATAACTATTTTATTTGATATTTTTTTATAATAGTGTACTAAGACTTTTTTGTTCAGTTAGGAATTTTCTTTTAAATTGCAACTATCATGATAAAACCAAAAAAGTGCAACTGTCAAAAAACACGAAAAATAAGAGTAAAGTGACAGTAGAAACATTGTTCGCTGATAAATGTTGCGAAAATGCTTCAAACTCGAGAAGAAATGGTTGACATAGTGTTTATTCTAGGCCACACTAATCGTGTTGTACTACACAGGTTGCAAATTATGCACTTTCTGCTTAATAATTAAAAAAATGACTTTGATACATGTTGCCGTACAGAGAATTAAAACACCGTTTGAACGAGTGGTCAGAAGAGATCTTCCCTATCGATGAAATGGTTTTAAATCCACAAGCCCGTTATTAAAAGTTGTTATGACAAGCGACAAGTTTCGGAATCACAGTATGTAGGTAAAGGGTTATTTAAGGTGGCCCGTTTCAATTGAAAGACCCTGTATAACACATTTATTGTAGTCAATTTTATTGCACTTCCACTTTTAATTTTGGCCACTTGACTGAGAACACTCTGTATTAATCATATGATTCGTTTTTTGACAATAAAATACTGAAGTATCATATCTACATGGTATATGCTACAAATTTTAGACGTTGCAATATAATCTAAAATGAATTTGATCAAAATACAGCGAAAGACCGGTTTTAAAGAGCATTCGATTTTCAAAAATTCTCTATGGGTTACTGCCTATCACTAGTAAAAACCGATAAAACCCAAGTTAGCAAAATCAAAAACCTTTCCTTTGACAGATGCAAAAAATACAATACTTTTTGTATTGTATACATATTTTACTTAATTTTTTTATTACAATTCTTAAATATATTATAAAAATCGACTTTATTAAATCTTTATATAAACGTGAAGTTAGCCAACAATGACATTATATTATTTCACTCGAAAATTGAAACCTGTCATTAACGTCAAAAGAAAAACATGATTTTGTAATTAGTATTGTACTGATGCATTATTCCATTATCTACAAGGACAAAATATACTGCTTTCTATAGACGTTTCTACGATTTGCAATGCGATTTTTTACCCCATGGAGATGATTTTGTTAAACTTCGATACGCGTTCGTTTACATGTCAATGGACCCACAACCACGTAACAATGAGATATTCCTTAATTATCGTAAGGGGTATTTGCTTACCTGTTCGAGGCCCCTCTGTTTTTTCTCCTATTCATGTTGATATCGTTGTTGTTGCTGCCGTACGCGGAGCCGTCGACGTTCTTTCTCGTGGGCACGGGAATTTTGAATCAGTTCTCTTGTACACTTCGCACGGAAAAAAATATAATTCGAATGCACACGCACTGTTGTGGGGTGATCGATGGACAGATTTAACGCAAGATAATTGCGCGTAGACGAACTTGTCGAAATTTAACCAAATATTCTCCGATCCTGGTCGTATCCAACGGGCGGTAAAACACTTCTCTGCACTTCCCTCTTTATTGTGTATCTACGATATTCAAAATGGCCAAGTGACGTAATCGATATACACACACACTCGACTATTACAAATACACAAACGGGGCCGACGACTTCTCCTGTGCCTTCTTACAGATGATTGTATATATAACTATGTATATATGTATATGAAGCTGATCTTTTTCTTTCGCCGTGTTGTTTGTATATTTATATAAACACGAGATCCTAATGGATCATTTTACGATGGCGGTCAGTGAAAACCGTTTCGGGCGTTCCTAGCGGACGTTCCACTGGGATTATCGGTCGCTGTTTTGCGTCCCGAATGATGCGAAATGCGTATTTTGTCGTGTAGAAAACGTTTTGTTGCTTGCAACTTGAACGCTGCCGTTCTTGGCTTCGCGACTGTCAGATTCGGTCGCCGATTGTCAGAAATGCGGAAATGCGCGCAGGCGCAGCGTCGATAAAAGCGGTATCCTACTATATCGGCGGCGCATATTCTGTGCGGCCAATGGGAAAGCGCGAAAGTTTAAATTTATACAACTGCCAGTAAAACAATTTATACAATATAATCTAAAAACCTAAGTCGAATAAAACGACATTATATTAAAATAAAGACAGGAGTAAATGTAATTTTTAATTTAATTGAAATAAGATTAAAAAATTTGATTATAATATAATTAAAATTAAATGCGGGCAATTTGAATAAGTATTATTCCATGAAGTTATCACTATAATAAAAAAATTAATTGTTTTTTTTGTATTTTTTTCGGTTCCCGCGTGAAATTTTAAGGATAATCAAGCCCTAACTCTATAACTCGCGACCTAAATTCTAAGATTTGCAGATCAATAAGTTTGAGTTTGCGCTTTTAAGATAGATCGTCAGAGAAAACGGCTGGTAACACCTGTTACTTATCAAAATAGCTACAATTAATAAAATAATTCGGTGTTAACGATACAAATTCCGGTCTGAAAGTAAGATAGTTGTATAGTTGTGTGTGGAATGATTGTTTTTGTTTGATGTACGATATCGTAATTATCATAAATGTTGTTTATTTATACTCCTAATCGTGAGCAAAGTAAAGATACATAAATACAAGAGTATATTATGCCCAATTGCAGATTAATTTCTCAGATTGTCATGATACTAAGACTGTTCTTTGCTCGTGCATGTATCTATTCGTCATTTAGATGTTTATCCAGTTGCATAATTTTCTTTTTTTCACTCCGTGTTTAACGAGATAACAGTATCAATAAATTAATCTTTGAACTTTTAACCCTAGTTCGTGGTATTCGTCGTCACAATTTTAATAAATTAGAGCGCCTATTTATCTAGTTAGTGCCTAAACAGGCAACATATTAAACAGTCGGTGTTATTTAGTTTGTTGGTGTGTATTTAGAAAAATATTTATATTCTCTGAAAATTATGCCGGAATATCAGGATAAAACCGTCCAAACTGACGACGAAATATACGCGGTTTATACGGAATCAGAAACAATAAGAAAGGATATACAATATTGTAGACATTCCATTGATAAGATTCTAAGAAGTATAAATGAGGTATTCAAATTATTTTTATCGTTTTTACGAGATTTTTATCATATATATGGGGTGTCAAAAGTTAAAGCTTGGTGTTTTATATTATTTTAATAAATTATGTTGACAACAGGTCTTGAAAGTTTTTTTTTCACTCAAAATGTAATTATTGTTAAATAAAGTCGTTAAAGAGGCAAAAATAGTTAACAAAAGTCGTGCCATAAACAGAATTTTTTTGACAAAACAAGCTAATAATTGCATCGCTGTGAAAAAAAAGTATTTTGGCAAGGTTTTATGATATCTTTAAACCTGACTTCTTATACTTTACAACTCGCATCATAGATGGCCCCACAAGCCTTTATAAATACCTTATTTAATAAGAATTTATAAAGTGTTTTTTTAAAGTGGAATCATATGAAACTCTTTGTTTATTATTGGTTTTAGAAAAAAAGTTATTATTTATAATAAAATGCTGTTTATTTTATATTTATTTTTTTTATCAGACTTAAAGAAGGGAAAATTATTAAAAATAATAATAAATGTCAAAAAGAAAACAAATTACGCCATCTTGTGGGCACTTTAGAAACTTCAAAAGATTTGTAAGGATTTCATTCATTCATTTATACAGTGGCGGCTCGTCAAGGGAGGGTACGGAGGCTAAGCCTCCCCTATTATTTTTAATAAAATAAGTAGCGTTTATTATATATCAAAATAATGTTTAAGCATCGGTTATATACTAAAATAAAGCAATTTTGCAAAAAAATATATAATCAATAGTATATTTATTCATTACTTAATTTAAAAATGCAA
Organism: Cetonia aurata; assembly: GCA_949128085.1. Lineage (NCBI taxonomy): Eukaryota > Metazoa > Arthropoda > Insecta > Coleoptera > Scarabaeidae > Cetonia > Cetonia aurata. Next base: position 34,186,671 of record OX421889.1, on the reverse strand, counting down.
ACAAATTTCCAATAATGCGCGAAATTTTACTGTACGCACTATAATAGCAAGCGAGGAGGCTAGCCACAGATTTGGCTCCTCAGCGATGATTAATGCCATGGCTGAAAGCAATGCGTCTACGTAAGTGCACGTGCACTTTATACGGCGAATACGTATGGTTGGAGGCTTGCCGCCGCGGTGAGATCCTACCCGATCGGCATGTTGCGTTATCGGTCGTAAAACGTTGCTACGCAACTGCCCATGCGACTCCCACCTCCCAGTACTAATAACTAAAGAAGCGTTGGGTGAGTTTTGTTAGGTTACGCACACAAAATGGATAAAATGAACGAAATTAAAATTTGTCAAGATATTGTCCACTGGATGGTAAGAAATTCTTTTAGTTGTTTAAACATAGAGACGAAATTACACATCGTATAAAACATTGAGAAACCACGGCCTAATTTATCTGAAGTATCTAACGACGGCAACCGGCAAAATCGTGGTTTTACTTCATTATGGTACACTAAATGTGGTTGGTTAACTGGTTCAATTTAACGGGAAAGATTATTTTGTTGGCCATGTTTACTTTTTTGTAACCAAACCGAAACGTGGTCGAAATTAGGTTATACAGATTTAAAAAATCTACCGCGCGCTATTGAACGGCATTCTAAGTCTAAAGAACACATTTCATCGTTGTGCAAATTTAAATTATTTGGAAAACAAAATATTGCTACTGCTGTAGACAGCGCGCGCAAAGATTATTGTCCATAATAATGGAGTTAACCGCAAAAATTTAAGAAAATTAATAGACGTAACAATATTTTTAGCATCACAAGATTTAGCTTTTCGGGGACACAATGAGACTTCAGATTCTTTTAATCGTGGAAATTATAAAGAATTACTCGAACTCTTTAGTAAATATGAACCTGGTTTTAATAAATTTGTTAGTAGTAATATTTTTTCGGGTACATCTAAATCTATACAAAATGATTTAATAGATTGTATTTCCTTTGTATTAAAACAAGAAATAGATACAGAAATTAAAGAAGCTCCGTTTTTTTCTTGGCAAGTAGATGAAACCACAGATATTTACTGTAAGTCTCAATGATCAATCGTATTACGTTATGTCAAGAGTGGTGAAGTTATTGAAAGATTTCTTGAGTTTTTTGACGTATCATCCGGTCGAACAGCTGAAGATTTATTTAACCTTTTATCAAATAACAGGGAAAAATATGATTTTTAAAAAAAAATAGTCGCTCAAACATATGATGGTGCATCTGTTATGGCAGGGCATTTAAATGGTTTACAAAGTAAAAAAAAAAACAATTGCACCTCAGGCTCTTTTTGTACATTGTCATGCTCATGCCTTAAATTTAGTTTTGAGTAAAGCTTGTAATATAAACAAAGAATCTACAATTTCATTTTCTAATTTAATCGTTATTGTTTTTAGAGTTTATTTTTGGTTTATTATTACGTTTATCAAGAGTTTATTTTTACATTTTTATTACCTTTTTACCTATCACCTCATCCAGTTTCCTATCCAGGCAAGATTTCACTCTCACCTCTAACGTGGTTCTTGCTAGGCAATAATTTATATTTTATTTTAATCTATTTTTTTTGTCAATTTTTATTCTACACTTACAATGCTACAATAATAACTATAAAAGTATAATTTATTGACTGAGTAGGGTTACTTAGGCTACAGTAGCCTCCCTTGAACAAAACGTCACGAGCCGCCACTGCATTTATAACGTGGTATAAGGGTGGACACCTTTAGTCCAGGCACTTGAGAAGGATTTTTATGGATGTTTTTATGCCTACATTTACTAGTTTACTGTTTTACCTAAGCTCTAGGACATGCAATTTTTTACATATTAGTAGCATTTTATAATCTTTTTTTCTAAAACTAACAATAAAAACTTTTTTTTTAATACAGATTTGTGATTCGAACATAACTTTTGACTCCCCATATATACAGGTATCCCACCAAACTGGCTCATTATAATTTTTCAAAGTTCCAGTTGGAATTCGATTTTGAAACTTGCAGGGTAGTCATAGCCGACGATGATCTACCTAAGGAAAATATTTTTCGTTTTATAGCTCATCCGATATTATGACTCTGCTGTATTTCCCGTATTATTTGTAATCAGTTTGTATTAATGTTCCCTATCCGAAAATCTAATAGTTTTTGAGTTATTAGCAATTTTGTCAAAATTTTGATATTTGCACTCTTTCTAATTAAACTAAATACTTCATACGGTATTAAACATTAAGATACCATATTCATGTGGACGCGAGTACATAGTCAGAGGGATTAATTGCGACACCATTAACCACATAATCTTATACAGGGTGTTCAGAAACTCATGTCCAATTTGGCTATCTTTAAATTAAAAAAACTGTTTTAGTTTAAATATAACGTTTTTAATCATTTTGTTGGACAGACGTCAAATAGTCGACTCAAACATACACAAAAAAAAAACTTTTCAGCACTGACAATACGCAATAGATGTGGTGGATTCATGGCCACTTCGATGCTGACATTACCATTTGTTTTAGATGGGCGTGAAGACTTCATCATCTGAAATCTACACCGTATCGCAATTAGAAACAGAATTAAACCAATTTTACAAATACTGCAAAGAGAATAACCTATCGGATGAGGAGATTTCCAGCATATGTCGACCATTAATGCAATCAGACTTCAAGTCGAAGTATTTCAAATATTTTATGATCTTCATCGTGGTCTTGATCATCCTATATTTACTGAGTTACTTCGAAACGGTACAATGGCACTATTCAGCCATCGGAAGGTTATTTATGATAGAGCTTTTGCCAATTTGGAATTGGAAAGAGTTGAAAAACGAAAAGTGTCTCATAAAGACGATGAAATCAGACACTATGAACTCGGATGCGATGCAAGATTGTACCTATTGCGAGTATATACATAATATAGATGTTGTCGATGCGAAAGAATCGGAGTTTATCCATCAGAAATATATAAAATTGAACAAACCGGCGATTTTGGAGAATGGCATCGAATATTGGACGAACACCGTGGATTTCCAAGGGATTCTAGACGCGATGTTCGACGATGAAACCCTCTCGAATTCCTACCCGTGTAAATTCAAATCTAACACGTATCTGGGCTCCGGTAATCTCTATCAATCTCTTAAGAATCTGGACGATTACTCTTCCTATTTCGTCCACTTTCAAAATTGCGATTTCAACGCGGTGAAGTCCTTCAGGAAGTATTTTAAGCGACCGAAATTCCTCGCCACGGAAATCTACCCGATCCAATACAGCTGGTTGTTGATCAGTCAGAATTACAACGTCAATAAATTCAAACCGATCGTCTTGACTGATCAGATCACAGTGATCGGACAGTTTCTCGGAAGGAATGACATTATCCTTCATCCGCACGAATGCGGGGATGATTGTGAGGTGCTCAAGATCGACTTGAGGGCCGGAGAGGTTTTAATATTCGGAGGGGTGTGGAATATGGAGTATAGACCGTACGGGGAAGGTCAGAATATGGCTGTGATTTTAGAAACGCATTAAATAACGGTGAAGGTAAATTTAAGGATCTGGTATGAATCGTTCTGAGAATTGTCGATCTTAAGGGTGCGCGTAGGGATGAGCGAAATACATTTTACATATCGATACCTGAGTTTAAGAGTGTAACAAGTCTAAAAACGTACTTGTTGAGAAACTGAGACTTAAAAATTGTAGTATTTTTAGTTATTGATTATTGCTTTAAGGTAAATAGGCAAAACTTTTAAATTTAGTGCATAACAGGTATGTAATTGGAAGAGTAATGTAATTTATGGATTTTGAGTTTGAAATTTTGAAGTTAGATACAGTTATTGCCCTATTGAACTTAGCATGTTATACAAATCGAAACTAACTATGGTTGTAACAACTAAGTAAATCACCTTTACTAATTTAAAATTAAAATACTAGGTGTAGGTTTATGAATTCATAAATAAAAATAAAACAACCATTTAGTAAAGAATACTCTTTTAATTAACAAAGATTCGTACAAAAGAACTATGAAAACCACGTATAAAAGAAAAATTAAAAAATATAGTTTAATCAGAAGAATCTGAATCGCTACTTCCGTCTTCATTTGGTGTTTTCGATTCATTGTTGCCAACGTTGTTTAGTGATAAACTTTCATAAAAAGGCCAATACATTGCCTTGATATCATTTGCTCTACAAAGCTCTAGTAAGTTTTCCATCTTTTGAGCACCAATACAAGGAGCGTTTTTAAAAGCAGGTAGCAATGTAGTTTGCTTTTGTTCTTTATTTCTCAGCCGTTTTTTATTCTGTCTTACATTAATAGACTTAAAATAGTTTTGCGAGTAAGAAGTTTTGTAAAAGATTATGTAAGGTTGGGTTTTTTCTACCTTGACAATTTTGACATCTTTCCAAATGACCTTTTCATTTTCTGTATTTTTTACATAATTTTCGCCCATTTCAGCACATAACGTTTTTAAGTCGAAAATATCTGTAGTGTCAATTTCGTTGACTTTGTATGGGGTTCCACGTTTCTTAGCCGATCTTATAACGGTTGCCCATTGTGCTGGGACATAAATTGGGCCACTTTTAAGTAAACGATTTTTTTCTTTTTCAATACAGGCATGGACGCTGTCTCCTTCATTTTGGGTATGCCCCTTTACTAAAAACTTATGAGTAATAGTTTGAACCTTATCGATATTCAACACACAAAATAAATACAAGGCAAAAACAAATTTATTTTTATTCTGTCCAACGCAGTTGTCAGAATAAAAAATGATGTGCTCACTTTTGCAGTCTTCACTCCTTAAATAGTGATAGAGACAACTTCCAATTTCATTGGCTCCCCTCTTCGCCAAACCTTCATGCCAAAGAAAACACAACCCCAATTTCTGTTTTACATCAAATATGGTAAAGTTGTATGTAGCCAATCTTCTTTTATAGAAAAAACTAGTAATTTCTCCGCATGGGGTGGTTAGAACTGCTTGCAGATCAAAACAACATACACCGATATTTTCCCCAGTCTTTTCTGTGTCTTCTTTTTTTTTCTTGTCTACTCAATTCCTTTTCTTCTAAATGCTGTTCGTATTTTTTCCTAATTCTTTCCTTAACTTCTTCATCGCCATTTTCGTAGTGTGCGCATAATGAACACTGGTCCTTTTTTGGTTTATGAAATGCAATATTAGTTTCTGTATTTAATACTTTTGTGTACAATGAAATTTTGGCAAATTCTTGATTATTTTGCGTACAGTTCTCTACATACAGCCGGTACATGGTGGCTATATTCAGGCTGCCATCTAAGTATTCTTTTTTTGTCCTAGCACGACAATAATGAGAACTTACTCGTGGAAAAGAATTTATATGATTCCTAATGCCGTCAACAATTTCTTGTTTAACACGTTTTTGTTTTCCATGTTTTCCACGTTGGTCTGGCTTTAAAAATCCATGTTCATCTCTAATTTTGGTTGTCGTAAAAATGGTCCTATTGTTAATGTCTAAAGTATTTTTAAAAAATGTTTTACAAACACGTACGGCTTGCCCTTCTATTTGAAGGATGTATTTTAGGTTTTGTGATCGATTGCTTCCCGTTTTTGTGTATCTGTATGTAGGAGTAATTTGGGATATACTTTTGTCAATAAAACTTCGCTGCTTATCCACAGAGCCCAGTTTCCAATATGTTTCAAAGATAGTTTTTCTTTGGTCTTCAGTAACGTTGGTAATACATTTTAATCTGCATTTTTCGTTACATGGGTCTTTCATTGTTCTTTTTCCTACTTTCTTCTTGGCTGCATTCACATATTCTTGTCCCAAGTTTCGTTTAATTTTCTTCTTATTTTTTTCCCAGTTGTCCGTATTTCTTATTCTTTTTCGGGTAAGTTTTTTTCTTTTCTGTTCTTCTACTACTGACTGATCTTCGTTTTTACTAGAAGGGTCACCATGTTCTGGTTCCAGTGGAGAAATGTTAGCTTCATATTCGTCTTCGTCACTAACTGATGAACCTGAATGAGATGGTTCATAATTTTTGTCAGCGATGCTGTCATCACTACTTTCATTAAAATTGTTGAGGTTTTCAGTGGATGTGGAAGGTAATTCCTAAAATAAGAAACGCTCAACTAAGAATGTGCCAAAATTTCTCATTTGTAAAATATAATTCTTACAACGCAAAAGTGAACTCAAATAAACTTCAAAAGGAATTATTCATCGCTAATTTTATACTAGACAGGATTAGGTTGAAAGTATATTGAAATGATATTAATTGAAAAACATAAAAATAAGTTTGACGTTAGTTATCCTATTAAAACAAAATTTTTTTAACTTACCAAAGTATTATTAGTTTTCTGGAGGTTTAGTTTAGCCAAACGCAATAAATAACTGGTACGTGATTCGTTAGGCCCTTTTTTTGAGGTATTTAAATTAAATGAACTCATTGTTGGTCTCTAGAACACACAGGCACGTTTATAAAAGACACAATAACAACCAGCAGCTGATTCATTACCACTTACTGCCGTTCTATACTGTAACAACTCAAACTGTTACACTATAGAAACAAACCATACTTGAATTTTGGATTGTTTCGTAGTGTATCCAGAGACATCTAGTGATTAACGTTCGCAGTGTGAGTTGTTACTCTATAGAAACTGAAAGAACCTATTGTCGCCTACTTGATGAACGTACTAACTCGAAAACGGTGTTTTTTGACTTGTTACACTCTTGAACTCAGGTATCGATATGTAAAATTGTAGAGACATGTCAAACTTCAAGTGGCTACTAGATTTATTTTTCCATACTTAATTTTAATAAAAAACTAGGGATACATTTAATTTCATTATTTCAATAATCCATTAAAAAGAAAAAAGAAATCTGACACTTGTTTTGTAACAGAGGTATTATCTATTTAAAATTATACTTTTCTAGCAATTAAAACAGCAGAAAATAAGTTCTTCCTGTGCGCTTACCCTAACTTGATAATATATCTATATACACTAATGTTCAAAAATAAATGTGAATTCGGTGTCGAAGAAATGAAACGGACAGTGTAATGTTTGTAAATCTTTTATTATCATTTATTAATTTTTTTCATTTTTCATCATACAGAGTATATAATACATTTAGGTATGATAGATAGATTAAACATATAATATAATATATTTATTTTCATGTTTAAAATGTAAGTAAGCAATCTTTGCAATATAATAATTAATAATATACAAGGTCGTATTTTTTTTCTCTCCCTCAATTTCATAGATTACTTATTGATATGAGCCACATTGTCGCTTTCTTTTTTTTTTTTCATTTCATTAAATGAAATTTATTAATTAAATCACCACTCATATTCACGTATTATACAGGGTGACTCGTCATATTCCCGGCGATTTATATATACGAAAAGCGGTATAATATTTTCAAACTATTTTTTTTAGGGATTATATAGATTCGTGAGGAGTTTATTTTAACATTGTTTCGAAATATATAGAGTGACCCAAAAAATATTACACATCAATGTTATGAAAATTTAAATGGAACACCCTATACACACACATAAAAATTTTACGGAGTTGTAGCTTTCCCGAAAACAGTTAAATTGTCACTAAAAATTTGTTAAAATAACAGTAAAAAGAAATATTTTACACTTTTCGGAAATGATTCTAACTACACCTGATGTAGTTAGAAATTTCCAACTCCAAAATGGAGAATTATAATATCTTTCGACGGCAACCGGAAAACAATTTACCCACTTGTGGTGTTGATAAAGAGTTTAGCAACAGCAGGGAATTGACGCAACACTAAAATGTGAATTAATAAATCATTATATTGAAATTTTGTTCATATTTGGTAGTTCGGTAGTTTCAGTTGCGTTTCAGTGCTTTGAGGTGAGGCAGGATTAGTATTTGGCTGCAGTAGTCAGTGTAGAAGGTATTTACATACGTGACGTACTAAGTAACAATGGAAGATACATTATTTGTGAGGGTGAAATACCAAAACTTGAAAAAGTGGATAAAGATAACAAACGTACTGCTGTGGTTTGGCACCCGGGTTTTTATAAATTCAGTTTCTTATTTTTGTTTATTCCTTTAAGTTTGTCAATGTTGCGAGAAATTTCAAATTATTTTATTTTTATAGAGTTATTGTTTTGGATTGTATTATTTATTTATTTTATTGTTCAGTTGTATATATTAATTTCTTGCAGTTGTACATTTTCCTTTCACTAGTATTGTATATATTGTTTTGTTTTTGCGAGTTCATCTGTTTGCGGACAGATCTTGTAGCGTTGCGTCGCACGCATCAAGTTTTTTGTTACATGTACGATTTGTTTAACCGTGTGAGTTAGTTCCTTGAAAGACTCGAAAGTAAGTAGATATTAAAAATTGTATTTCTCTGTAGACATTTTGTAATTTTGTGATTATTGAATTCTCATGTTTGATTTTATCAAGTCCATCAGGGAACTCATTTAATAATAATTGATATTGTATTCTTGTGTACACAATTTAGATATAAGATCTGTTATTATTTTTACGTGCAGGAAGATATTTTAAGTTGAAGAGTTATTTTTTTTGTTCGTTATAAATTTTTCTGTTTTGTCATTTATTTATTAATCACCCCGGGTTGGGTGAACAAAAGCTTTGTGCTTGCTTTTATTTTTCATTTATTTAATTTACTTGAATTTTCCTCTTTATAAAAATTTAGTTGTTTTAATATTGAGACACGTGGTTTAAATTGAAGGAAAATTATATTCCTGAACGTTTTTTTTTTATCGTTTGCCTTGTGATAGGATTTTGAATTGTCCTTTTGTAATTTAAAAACTTGCAGTTTTATTTAGACCAGGATCTTAAATCCAAGGTTTTTTTCTGCACATTGTAATTAATACTTTTTTTTCTTTTTTTTTTATAAAATAAAAATTATTGTATAAACGTCAATCTAATTTCTGTTTTTTAATTGAGATCAATCCTTTTAAATTTGTTGAAGTATTAATGAAAGTCAGTTTTTTTTGTCACCCCCAATTTTGCTTTTCATGATTATTTGAATTGTGAAAACAAAACCCTGAGATTAATTGTACTTTTGCGAAATTGTTTTTGTGAGCTAGTTGATTTAATTTTTTCATTTTTCAATTTTTGTTGGTACTTTCAGTACACAGCAGTACGTTCATACTATTAACAAAACAGGTAAGTGTTCTCTAACTGTTATAGTATCTTTATGGTGTTAGGAAATATGCTGCACACATGCATGCCTTTATAATTCACAAGGTTGGGCAATAAGTATAAGATAACCTTCAAGGAATTACTAGAGAAAGTGTCATTGTATATTGCATATCATAAAATATAAGGTAATTAGATATTTCTAAAACATTTGCTATTTATGCAAAATTTAATAACAATTTTTAAATGTAAGTATGCAAAACTTCAGGATCAATAGACGCTCTTTCGTTATTATCTATACAGTAGACTCACGATTATGTGACCTAAAGTTGGATTTTCCTAGGAGCAGGTTTTATGCGTCGCGTACAACGCAAAACTCCTAGTGCTTTGCGCCGTTCACCCAATTCAACAAAATAGTTGGTGTCGCGCGCCAACTATTTAGTTGGGCTGACTGGACGGTATACTACTCTAAGCGTTTTGTGTTGTACGCAACGCATAAAACCTGCTCTTAAGCTGGATTTTCCTTCGAGCTGCAGCAACATCCAAAAGCACAAAGAAATTGAGATTGTTTGTAGCGTAAAGGTTTAATTTCAGAATTAATAATTGCTTATTAGTTAGCTTAGTAATTTGTAGTGTATGTTTCTTGTAGTTGCTAATAAATTTGGCATACCTGATGATAAAAATTTTTTTTTTAAGCTTGTTACTTTTAGTCCATTTTATATGGTTTAGTCAACGCGTTACATTAGTTGTGAAATTAGAGGGAGAAGAAGTTGCCAATTTGATGCTATTAAATTAAATGATTACAATAAAGCTAAAACAAACGACGACGCAGTGCTGAAATGGTTATTACCGCACACTGTGCTGTAATGAGATATTCACGTACTGGTGAGACGCTTACCGGAATGTTATGTGGGCGATTAATGTGCAAATTAGAAAGAATACTGTAAGAAACTCGTGTCACAATGACTTTGTAATGCTCTTTCATTGGATCACTCGCCGCTCCGCACCTCGTTATTATGTTATTATATACTAGTACTCGCATTACATAAACGTCATTGTGGCACTTGTGTTTTAAAAACTATTACCATACATATAAACAATGTATATAAACAAAAATTTGTTTTGCATTTTAAGTACATATTAAAATACATGTTTATGTTTTAGTAGAAACTTTGTTTTTTTATGCTCTACCTTACCTTTCCCATTTTAAGCATTTTTTTTTTTCAGTTAAAATCAATTTTTTATTAATCTTTTTGGATTACATAAAATAGTGATCCTCACTCCATAAAACAGTAGTGTGAATTCCGTAGCGGAATTTAGTTAACACCGAAGCCGAGTACATTCAACTCCGTAACCTAACACTGTGAAGGTGTTGACGCAGCACCGCAACTGGGTTCATGTAACTCCGACACGGAGTTCACGTTACACCATAACGGAGTGCTTGTAACTCCACAAAGGAATTTATGCAACTCTGTAACGGAGTTCTGCTAACACCGCCTCGGGTTAAAGCCAACTCCAAAATCAAATAATTTCAACTCCATTAGGAAATCAACCAACTCCGTGAAAGTGTAATTTAACTCCGAAGCACGGATATTATTATTAAATTACACAACTCCGTCACGTTTAACTACTTGTGCATTTGGTCGCGAGGGAACTACCAGACGGTGAGAAAGCGGTGTTGAATCCAACACCGTACTTCTTTGTGTGTATTATGTCATATTTTGATAGTGCGGACTAAATAAAGGGAAGTTACTGTTACGTTTGCTATACTTAACTCAATCCGTTTCTGAGATAATTAAATTAATATATAGGGTGTCCCATTTAAATTTTCAGAACATCGGCGTGTAATTCTTTTTTGGGTCACTCTGTATATTTCAAAACAATTTTAAAATATGCTCCTTATAAATCTATATAACCCCTAATAAAAATATTTTGAAAATATACCGCTTTCGTATATAAACCGGCGTGGATGTGGTGAGCCACTCTGTATATAATTGCGTTTAAACATATTTTCTTTTATGATATATATTTACTTATATATATATTATGTATAACCCAATCCTTCCCTTAAAACATCGAAAAATTATAATTTTTTCGGTTAAATCGCACTAAAGAAAATTCAAATTTCCCGCCAACATCGAAATGAATCCAATACAAAATGATTATTTGCGGGAAATTCAAATCTTGTTCATTGTCCGCCCTCACAGTAAAAATCTACTCAAACGCAAATTTATCATTTTTAACGTGGTAACAAATGAATATAATAATTTATTTTATATTTACAGCAGTTAGGAATATTGCTTTTATATCCTCTACACATAATGTTTCATATCGCCTCCAAAAAATTTGAATCGGCGGAAATAAAATTTATTCCGAACAGCGCCACTTGTCAGTTTATTCTACATTCAATAGTGTATAGAAAAATCGAGTTTTTATTTCGTTTGAAGCAATATAAAACAGTTGCGTATTACTTTTTCTAAATGGTCTTTTGTGGGATACTCAAATATCTTAAGAAATATTTTTTGACGTATAATTTCTAAGGTATTCTAAGGTGATTCGCAAATTCCAATATTAAGATATTTAAGGTGTCCCATTTATAAAAGTGGACCAATCTACATAATAAAACAAACATTTTTATTTATATTTAGTTAGTTCCCATTATTTTTTGCCAATTCAGAAGTAGATTAACAAAATAAATTACGAATTTGCAAACAAGTCAACGATGAATAAACATTTATGTTTCATACATAACCACATAATTATCTTAAATATTTAAAAATACTATAAACAGCACGTTAACAACTAAAATTTCGTTTATAATTGTAACTAACAATATTTATTAATTATAATATGCACATTTTCATATATAATAGTAACAAGCTTTTTAATATTGTAACTGTGCGTTTTTTCTTTTTTTTTTTTAATTTATTTAAATCATTTGTTCAAGTATTATTATTGTTATTAATTTTTTTTTTTTTTTGAAAAGAGAAGGCACAACAACGCATCATTTCACTCAATTATATATATTTTTTTTAATTTAAAATTACGGGATTATTATAGCATATACTTTGAAGTCAATTATGAGAATTTAAATCAAGAAAGCACACATTATATTAAACTATTAATCAATAATTTTATTTTGAAGTTGTAATTTTTAAATCTCTCGTTTTAATTCGAATCAGTAATATCCACTATACGCACCAGTTGTGCCAATATAAGCTATATACAGCCTCAATCTCTGCAAAGTGAACGGCGGGGAAGTACATATACTCCTACCGTCTCCCACTCTACCTAACAGCGAGGTGTGGCGCTGTAGTACGATAATAGCACGTGTAGACTGATCAGGGATCAGTATTATTAGCCAGTTAAAGTAAGTTGCTTGTCTAAGTTTTAAATACATATTTTCGCGCAAAATGCCGCGTTATACTGTGGAGGAGAGAGCTGAGATGATGATCATGGCAATTCTTTTCAAAGGGTATGCGACGTGTTTACAGCTAAATACCCCTAAAACAGGATTATTCCAAATAAAGCTACAATTTTTAAATTAAAAAATAAAACCGACAATACCGGTTCGGTCGAACATTTAAAAGCATCGCTTCCAACTCGCAGAATTTCTAATAATATTTTAGTATGTGCTGCAGTTGAAATAAATTGGAATATATCATCTGGCACTATTTCCAATGATTTAGACATATCCCGTTCTTCCGTTCAGCGAATACTCCAAGCAAATGGGTATCACAATTTTTAATATTCTAAACACCAACAATTATTTCACGGCGACGCATTTAAGCGTATGGTATTTTGTGAAAAGTTAAGTGATTTAATTAACCGATATGCTAATTTGGTAAACAATATTATCTTTACCGATGAATCTTCTTTTCCTTTGGTTAGAAGTCACAATTTATCTGTGACAACATACTGGGCCAAGCAAAACGAGCACAGATAATATATTTAAGTTCATCTAGTCAGCAACTGCAAAAAGTAAATGTTTGGGCAGATTTGTTAAACAACCATATTATTGGGCCTTTTTTTTTTTATCAATGGCAATTTGAACGCAAATGCATATTTAGAATTACTGAACACCCACATTCTACCTACTGTACAGCAACTTCCCAACATAAATATGCAAAACATCTACTTTCAGCAAGATGGTTGCCCTGCACATAATGCAGTGGCTGTCCGAAACTATTTAAGTGAACAGTTTCCTAACCGGTGGATCGGAACTCATTCTGAAAATATCAAATGGCCGCCACGTTCACCAGATTTATCTCCCCTCGATTTCTTTTACTGGGATTATTTAAAAGAAATCATTTATGGCAATGAAGACGTTAGACCAGTTAATGTAAAGTAGTTGCGCAATAAAATTGTTCAAACGTCAAACAACATTAGCCCAGAAATGTTGGAGACTATTAGAATGAATTTCTACAACAGGTTAGGATATTGTTTAGCCAAGGATGGGGGCATATTTGAAGCTTTTGTTTGAAGATTCAATGCTTTTTAAAAAATTAACGTTTATTAAGTTATTTTATTATTAAGGCTTATTTTAGTTTTCTATTTTTTAAATTTATTTACCCAGAATTAATTTTGATTTGTCCTTCATTAAATTTACTGTTTTTTTGTGTGGGTTTTGCCCTAAATTCATCAGAATGACTTTGATTTCCCTGTCATGAACAAACCCTAATTTTATATTTCTTTATTTATTACTATTACGAATAGAATAGTAACCGAGCTGGTGTTAAAGTATATTTAATTTATTATTAAGGGGAATGAGGCAAGCTAAAACTCTTCTGGGTACCTATAACCAGAAGAGATCTGCAGAATGCATCAACCTGAGTAAAAATAATATTCGGATATTGACAGGGATCCTTACAGGCCATTGTAAACTGAACGGACATCTAAGCAGGCTTGGAATAGCGAAGGAAGCCGAATGTAGATTTTGTGGGGAACAGGACGAAACGTCCATTCATCTACTCACAACCTGTGCTGCACTGTGCAACTCAAGGGCGCTGCACCTGGGAGCATGTGAAATCGAAGAGGGAGAGTTACCTAATCTGGGGCCTTCGGACATTCTGCACTTCTTGAAAGGAATCAGACTGGACGGCCAGCTGTAAATACAGCGAGAAGAGGGGACACAATAGATCTTTTAGGTCGCAGTGTACTATCACCCTAATATCACACATACATACATATTATTAAGAATTACTTTTAAGTTTTCATTTTTTAAAATTATTTACTCAGAATTAAGTTTATTTTTCCTTCGTTAAATTTATTATTTCTTTATGAGGGTTTTGTTCTTCGTTCATTAGAATTACTTTAATTTTCTTGTCATGAGCAAAGACTATTTTTAAGTACATAATAGATACTATAAATTACTGTTTTACGCTTTCATTACACCTTTTGAGTTTATAAGTACGTGTGTCCAAAGCAATACATATTGCAATTTATTCATTTTCATAATAATAATGCAATACGTTTCACGGTCACTAAAAATTAACATATTTCTGCGTGTAGATTGAATAGCAAAGCAACCGCTGCGCTCGCGCCAGTATTCGTTGTGAGCAATGAGTGGCTATGATGAATGACTGAATGTAGGGGAATACCTACTGCGGTAAGAAGAATGAGCGGGAGACGCACATGCGTGGTATAACCGTTGACTTTGCAGGGATTATGGCTGTATGTATATACAACCTGTATGTCTTCACAAAGAGAGAATGTAAGAAAAAAAAATTTTTGCACGTATGTATCAAATACAACCTAGTCTATCCAAACGTGTTTTATTTTCTTACACATAGTTTAATTATAACAACATTATTTATGAAATTTCTTATATTAACTGTGATTTACCTATTCAATTTTTATTAATTACATTAATGCATTGTGTTTCTTTCTTGTACAGTCGATCTAACAGTCTAATTTTTATCATTATTTTTCTCTTTATCGTTCATTTACTTCGTCAAAATTGGTCATATTTGTACTTGGACAATAAATAATCAAGCAATAATGTCGGAATAGCAATTTTATAAAATTATTAATTACGAAAATGTTAGGAAATTCAAATATAATCAGCCCAAGTATGTAACCCCTCTGTTAGAAAATAACGCTGATGTTACCATGACAAATAATGTTAAGTTATTTCAAATTGAAAGTGCGTATCTCTAGGTTACTGTTATTTCTTAAAGTTAAAACCTATATATTCAAGGTTACCAGATGTTATGATTTATCAGTAGGTATGTAGTTGTACACTCACGGACACCCAAAATGTCCGGTCTAAGCCACAGTGTTAGCGCAATGGTCCGTTCGGATATACTCGGGAGCAAAACACCCGCCCCGTCACTCTCTTTCCCAACGCCGCGGCAGCCGGTTATTCGCTTATGCGAATTTTAGTAGGCTCCCGGAAGGAAAGGAGATGTGCTGAGGGGAACTACGTATGCTCTTGGTGAAAATGTGATGTATGATTATGTTTTTAAGGATGATAAACGTTTAGTCACTTATCTTTTATCTTGTTTAGCATTCAGACGTTCTTTTCATTATAGGTCAGCGGAATTATTAAGTTATTTTAATAATTCAAATTTTAAAATTTATTATTGAAATAGAAAATGTATAATTGTTGCTGACTTGAATTGGGATTTTTGTTTTCAGTAATATTGCGGAAATTATAATTAAACTTGAATCAGTTGTAAAGCATTTTGGTATAGAGAAATATTTAAACTTTCTGCAAAATATTAATTAGAGGGCAAAAAGGAACGTGTTGGTGTATTACAGATTTTAACGGATTTTATTTCTTAAGAAATTCAAGGTGAATAAAATTAAGTCGAACTAATAATGAAATAACGTATATTTTACATTAAAATACAATAAAAATAATAAATAATAGGTCCTATAGGGGTAAACGCGTAAATCTTTTCCGAAATTTCGATTTTTCACGATTTTCGGTAACGAAGCGACAATTCCCAAGGCCGATGCCCGCGCGCCGGCGAGATGGATTATGTAATATTGCAGGTAGTCGTGCACCGAACATCAAAACATCGAAACCTTGAACGACGACGAATTTGATGTGAAATAAGCACAAAGGGGATCGAAGATTTCTTTCGTACCTAATTTCTCATATGTCAGTAATTATATTACTACCAAGCAACTATTTACGTTTTACATATAACTATGTGGATGTATGAAAAATCCCCGTCGTAAGATCTCTTGGGATGGCTTTATGTATGTCAGAAAGAATTTTTTTTTTGGTTAATGTTGAAATTAAATAAAGAAATCAATTATGTTCTCTTCTTTTCAATTTTATTGATAGTTTTATTCTTTGTTGTTATTTCACCTTGTAAACACATTTAGATGCTACTCCGGGCTTTGACCGCAACTACAGCCCCATGTTTTACTTCTTAATATCAAGAATGTTAACAGATTTAATATTAATACAATAATAATAATATATTGGACAAAGGTTGCCGACGGTAGACGTCAGAACAAAAACTGTATGTCTTTCCACATTTGTGCAAAATAAAGCCGATACAGATTACGAAACCTCTATTCAATATACAAAAAATTTCATGAGTCACAATCAGATACCTGGAGTTGGCGGTAATGCCCACAAAAACTTGTTATTACAATAAAAAGCCGATAAGAAGGAGCGTATAACATTTTGTCTTAATATTTTAAATACAGAATATACCAAAATACCGGTATGCATATTAGTTTAATATTATTGGTTTTGGTAAAGCAGGTCGGTATTGCAACCCCTAATCATACTGCTTAAATGTAATACTACTTAAACAATTTATTGGGATTTCATAAACATTATAAGAATTATACCACGGCAGAAGTAAACAACAATTAACCAAGTTTTAAACGAATGCAATACATAAACATTAGCTATTTCTAACTGACATATCCGTATTTGCCAAACTCACGATCACTTTTCGCGTTTCAACTTTTGAATCACTTTGGCCTAACCTTCTGCCCATGACTAGTTATTAAAACAAGGAAAAATTATCAATTGTGCTAAATATTGTCTGCGAAATAGCGCAATGAACTTCACCCGCTTATCTTTCTAAACCGCTACGAAGCAAATATAATACATAAATATGGGTAATTCACAGAAGAACGGAATAGTCGCAAGGCAAGGGGAAGGCGCGGGTGCTGGTAAACTTCCGAACGCACCCGAACAGCTCGCTGCGTTTAGACTACGCATTAGACCGGACATTTTGGGTGTCCGTGAGTGTACAACAGTCTTTTTCTTGTTTCGAAAAAGAAAAAAAAATTGTCTTACCGCACTTGATGAAAAGAGAAAAAAAAATGCTTTTGTCACAAAATAAATCATTTATTAGTAGTATATAACACGCCGGTTCTGGACCACCAACTTGTGAACGACAATATTTTAGCTTTATTCTCCTCTTTTTACAGATCAAAGCTACTTACTTCTAGAGCTTAACAATTTAACGGCCTATAAACGGTACAAACATTTGAGTTAAAACCACAACAATTCCCTTAAAAATGCATGAAAAGAGCTATATTTGTAAACATTTATATCAGTTTTTGTTTATAAAACTACAACCACAATTTTGCTCGTTTGCAAGCTAAAATTGCATAAAAAACTGAATTTATTTCATCGCCACCAAATTGTGAACGAATATAAACACCCATATTCTCTGTTAATCTAGCACAATTATCTTATAAAAAATTGTCACATCGTTCACATCTAAAAATTATATAAAAAATTTACCTTATTTAACAGCCACCAAATTGCTATCAGGAAAGCTCCCTAAAGCGAACGTAAACATGAAGCATAGAACATAACATAAACATGAAACATTCATTCACGTAAACTAGTGAACGTGAACATGAAACATAATAATTCTAGTAATACAACATCTAACGTCAAAAAGTATGTATTGATAACAAAATTTTTTGATAAAAAATATTCAACACTAAAAAAATAAATTAGTTACATAATTATTTTAAATATAAATAAATTGGAATGGATTCTGTTAAAAGTTACACGAAGGAAATTAAATCACTTAATAATGATCCAATGAAGTACATAAATTCATATAACTCATTACCTAAACTACCAATAAATTAAATTATACTTATTACAAATATTTCAAAATTCGAAAATATTTTAACTAATTCATTTGACTATATAGTATTTGTAAAAAACAAGAAATATAAAATAAACAAGATCTATATAGATAAAATGAATACTCTGTTTAATTACATAATAAGATATCAAATTATGAAAAAAGAGAAATTCTTTCCAATAAAAGTTATTGTTAATAAAAATTATAAATTTACACAAATACAATGACAAACAATAATATTTCTAATTATAATAAATTTGAAAATTTAATAAAGGAAAATAAAATGACTAGACCATAAAAATTATGAATGATTTTTTTTTTTGTAATAAATGAATTACGAAAATACTGTATTCAAAACAAAGTAGTTTTGTGCTAAAAAAATCATTAATATTAATTATAGTCTAAATCATAGGTTATGTTCTCACATGTGATTAAATGTTTTTCTATATAATAAATCAAGACATCTGTAAATATTAGTACCTATACATTAAATTAAACGTTGACGTTACATGCACATGTTATTACATCGAAAATTATAGTAATAGCATCTCCATTTAACATAACCTTTGATTTTATGACATCGTGGGGGTCCTTAATAAATATCTTGTATTTCTCTAAAACTGCATCATCTATAACTGTTTCCGGTACGTTGTAATCAACATGCCATTGACAGTGTTCATTTGTAGCTTTAAAATATCTAACATCTTCAACTTCTACGTTGGCAGGAACAAATTTGCGGAAGCCATTAATCACTCTTTCCTTATCTTGTGGGTTGCATCCTACACTAGACGGCAGTAACTCTAAACATACAAAGATATGCTTTGACATTCATTAAAAATATTAATGCTTACCATTTGTTATATTTGGATAATTTGGAACCGGAAATTTTCTTACATACATTTTATTAAAAAAACGATTAATAATTTTGACCAGAGAAGAGAATAGCCACTCAGAAATTTTTTTAAAACTTGCTTCTTGCAGCCATCTAGACGTCTTGAGAGAAACTATATACCTAACTAATGCCGAGAAACAAGATTTCTGTAAAAGCAGAACTAGGATAGTAAGCGGCATATTTAAATTGGAAATTATTTTAGTAAAAGACATTCCTGCGATACGGTTACATCTACTACAATATTATTTACAATGTCAACAATTTAGGTAGATATATATGCATTCCAGTAATATACAACATAAAACTTTAAGATATGTATTGACATTTTATGCCGTTTGCAGCAACACGTTAATTTTGGATTAATTTTAATTAACATTTAGAATTGTGACATTTATGTACACATCCCATGTGCGAATTAAAATTAAACCAAAATTAACTTGTCGCAAATGGGCATAACATTTCAATACATATCTTAAAGATATATGTTGTATATTACTGGAATGCATATATATTTACCTAAATTGTTGACATTGTAAATAATATTGTAGTAGATGTAACCGCATCGCAGGAATGTACAAATGTAACATGGTAGCCCAGTGTTTTGAGAATAAATGGACTATCGTAGCACAATCGTAGCAACAATATACTTTAAACCGCAAATCACACAATTGTGAAATAGTCAAACTAAATTTCTCAAAATATAAATCTCAAATAACCATCATAACCATCAACACAAAAGCATGACGCATAGGCACCTCGGTATCACGTGCTAATGACGCGTTATGATGTATTGACATTGACCGGTCGAAAAACAATATTTTTGTATTGTGTTCAGCGCCATCGCAGCAGGCCTCAATCAATACATATAGTTCCTCTCAAGACGGTTAGATCGCAGCACCAATTCAATTGTTGGCGGTAAAGAGAGTGCCGGGGGTATGATTTTGACTGCCTGAAATTTTCTAAATAATGAGTAAATGTAGATACTACCACAGATACGACCGACAGTAAAATGAACCATTGCCCACTGGCTGGGTTGGACCGGGTTATTCTATGGTTGGACCCGGAACTCAACGTAAATCCATATTTCACCAAGTGCCATCTATCCGCGTGATGTACAACTGTTGAGGTTTAAAATGGGTTTCTATAAATTTAAGCCCACAGTTTTCTTTTTTTTTTATAGTTAATTGAACAATTTATTTATTTTATATTTCTGGTTTTTTACAAATACTAGATAGTCAAATGAATTTGTTAAAAAAATTTCGAATTTTGAAATATTTGTAATAAGTATAATTTTATTTATTGGTAGTTTAGGTAATGAGTTATATGAATTTATGTACTTCATTGGATCATTACTACGTGATTTAATTTCCTTCGTGTAACTTTTAACAGAATCCATTCCAATTTATTTATATTTAAAATAATTATGTAACCAATTTATTTTTTTAGTGTTGAATATTTTTTATCAAAAAATTTGGTTATCAATACATACTTTTTGACGTTAGATGTTATATACAGGGTGTGGCATTTATTTGTGGACGAACTATTGTGGCTAACCTGTCCACTTAAGTGAAATATGTTTTAGATAAAAATGATTCAGGATCAAATACTCTATACCGTAAAATTATTTTTATATATACAGGGTGGTCAGTTTAGCTTGCGCGATATACAACTTTGTTATTTTAAATGGAACAGCCTATATATCATTACATTTTTGGATTCCCCGATGCAAAATAAAGTAGATTTAATTCACATACCCTACACCAAAACCGAACAGTTTCGGAGTTATTCGACTTTTTAGAAAAAAAAATGCATTTGCTTGGGTCACTTGGAAAATCAATACCACCGTTACTTATAACAATTTTGCGATTATTTTGTAGTATAGTCGTGACAATATTTGAAAGTGTATAACCAATTAATAATTTCTTTGTTATGTTATACAGGGTGTTGTTAAAGTGACAATAAAGCTAGGCATCTTTAAATAGACGGATCTCATTTTTTTCAAATGGAACACCTTGTATATTTTTGTGCCATATAATACAGAATTAAGTCCTCTTTCAATCGCATGTAACATTTCCTATAGCTAAAGTTAATACTTTTTGAGTAATTTTGAATAATGTGCTATTTAGTAAAAAAAATGATTATTATAATATGTTTACTGTAAAAGAATATTTTTTTTTTCTTTTATTAATTCAAGAATTGGAATCTCTAATTGTAGAAATTAAAACAAAAAACAAAACGGTCAAGATAATTTAATAACAATAGAAATCGCAAATTATAAAAATAAAGATAAATAACAACGAAAATTATAAAAGAACTTCAAAATGACCGCCTACATTATTTATGCACGTCGTTGAACGTTGGGTAAATGAATTTCTAACGCTCAGAAGCATATTATGGCAAATTTCTTTAAAAGCTCTAGAAATTCTGCCTGTCATATCTTCTGGTGTAGTTGGTACCTCCTCATTTACTTTACGTTTGATGTACCCCCATAGAAAGAAATCCATGGGGGTTAAATTAGGAGATCGTGCTGGCCATGCAATAGGTCCTCCCCTACCAATCCATCTAATGCCATACATTTCATTTAAAGTTTCTCTTACTGCATAGTGGTTGTGGCTGAGCGCACCGTGGTGTTGGAACCACATACTTAGTCTATTTTGCAATGACACATCTTCTAGCAGGCCTCCTAATTCGTTCACAAGAAAGTGCCTATATCTCTGACCGTTTAAATGTTGTTCAAAAAAGTACGGTCCGATAACACTGGTACCAATGATACCGCCCCAAACATTAAGTGACCATCTGTTTTGGCGACGAGTTTCACGAATAATGTGAGGATTTACATCTGAGTAATAGTGAAAATTATGTCTATTTACGCATCCATTATTATGAAACTGGGCTTCATCTGTCTACAACACATTACTCAAAAAATCCGGATGTTCGTTCATTATTAGTGTAATTCTGCGACAAAACTCTACCCTTCTATTCAAATCTGCTGGCAACAGTTCTTGGTGGAGTTGAACTTTATAAGAATGATACTTATTTTTCTTCAGCATTCTTCCTAATGACCTCATACTAATGACTAAATTATTGCTCATTGTTCGCAAAGTAATATGAGGATCTTCTACAATAGTTCGCAAAACCATTAATTCGTTTTTTTCGGCAATCACAGTTTTTGAACGTCTATGAGATCTGTACTTACCAGAACCATCATTTACAAACCTGGCCATCAAACGTTCAAAAACTTCCGTTCGAGGATGTCTGCGGTTTGGATACCTCTGTACATAAATTCTACTTGCCAGTAAGCAATTGCGTTCACTCTCACCTAGAATAAAGGCCATATCTATAAGCTCTTCCTCCGAGTAGTTCATATTCAATTTGGAAAAATTTAATAATAAAAAATAACAAGCAACAGATAACAAAGAATGTGTAACATAAACCAAGAAACAAGTAACAAGCAACAATAATAATAAAACTAGAAAATTCACACTGTTGTCAAAATGCTGAAAAATGGGTAATTACCACAATACTTGTACGTAAAATTTGACAGTTAGCTAGATACCCTTAGTTCATTTATATCACAAAACATGGCCTACTATAATTTTATTTTGATACCTATTTGGGCATATGACTATAAATGCTTATCCTGGAGGTACATAAATAAAATTGTACCTAGTATAAACCAACGATGGATAAAATATACCGATGTTTACTCAAAAAATTCATTTTTACAGCACTTGATTATGTCATAAATGTTTTTTTTCATAGAATATCGATCAATTACTGTTTTTCTCGCACTACATAGCACATTATTCAAAATTACTTAAAAAGTATTAACTTTAGCTATAGGAAATGTTACATGCGATTGAAAGAGGACTTAATTCTGCATTATATGGCATAAAAATATACAAGGTGTTCCATTTGAAAAAAATGAGATTCGTCTATTTAAAGATGCCTAGCTTTATTGTCACTTTAACAACACCCTGTATAACATAACAAAGAAATTATTAATTGGTTATACACTTTCAAATATTGTCACGACTATATTACAAAATAATCGCAAAATTGTTATAAATAACGGTGGTATTGATTTTCCAAGTGACCCAAGGAAATGCATTTTTTTTTCTAAAAAGTCGAATAACTCCGAAACTGTTCGGTTTTGGTGTAGGGTATGTCAATTAAATCTACTTTATTTTGCATCGAGGAATCCAAAAATGTAATGATATATAGGGTGTTCCATTTAAAATAACAAAGTTGTATACCGCGCAGGCTAAACTGACCACCCTGTATATATAAAAATAATTTTACGGTGTAGAGTATTTGATCCTGAATCACTTTTATCTAAAACATATTTCACTTAAGTGGACAGGTTAGCCACAATAGCTCGTCCACAGATAAATGCCACACCCTGTATATTACTAGAACAGTGACTATATGTACTAGAATTATTATGTTTTATGTTCACGTTCACTAGTTTACGTTACGTTCTATGTTTCATGTTTATGTTATGTTCTATGCTTCATGTTTACGTTCGCTTTAGGATGCTTTCCTGATAACAATTTGGTGGCGATTAAATAAGGTAATTTTTTTATATAATAATAATAATAATAATATACCTTTATTTTCCATACCCACAAAAGTAAATACTAACATCATACAATATAAACGAAGAGTAGGAAAAAGGGCGGAGTTCAGTTACTGCTACAAATAGCAGCATCTGTTCTTCCACTCAACCCATAGATAATTAAGATGTATACAACAAATAAACTGAAACTAAACTAAACGTAGAAAATAATGTAAATAGAGCTAAATGCAGAGGTAAACGGCAAAATCACAAAAGAAGTAAAGGCCACGCAAGCCATCAAGCCATCTGTTTAGTAAATAAGTGCTGACGTAATTTCTTTTTAAATGTATTTAAGGAGCATTCAGTTCTTAAATCCACGGGAATTATAGAATTATATGTAGAGGTTACGCGGTAAGTAAAACATTTTTTGAACTGTGCAGAGTGGTGCATGGGAGGAGTTAGTGTTCCCTTAAAACGAATGTTTACGTTGTGGACATCAGTCCTGAAAGTGATGCTCCTGTATAGATATAGCGGTTTTTGGGAATGTATGACAGAGAGAAACAGCGTGGCTGTATGAAGAAGTCTGCGATGCTTCATATTCAACCATTTAATCTCCGACAGCTGATGTGATATTCGCGAGCGACGTCTAATACCAGAAATTAATCTGAGACAAGAATTTTGTACTTTTTGAATTTTACGAATACTGTTTGACGTAATACAAGGATGATATAAAGAATCACAGTAATTCATATGGGACAAAACTAACGATTCACAAAGTACTTTCTTCATTTTTTGAGACAAAAAACCTCTATTAGCGTAAATCATCTTTAGGGCAGCATATGATCTCTTAACATACATAGCCACTCCCCCACCACGACCCCCTCTATCCCTTCTAATCAGAGAGTAATTATCAATATACAACTGACAGTTATTGGTATTACTGGTCAACCAAGTCTCGCACAAGCAGCAAATGTCGCACTTATATTGTGATAAAACATTTTTAAGAGTATTCAACGATGGGATTAGTGATCTGACATTTAATTGTAATAATTTGAAAATATGATTTGCCATTTACCCAAGCTAAGTGAAATTGAAATTCAATTATATGAGAAAGAAAACACAAAACGGAAAAACAAAAAATAAAAAATTAGTTATACAAAATACTTGTGAGCGGTGTAAATTTAATTCTACGCTATGTCACTAGTTGCTCCAACATTAAATGCGGAAGACAGTAAAGTAATATGAAGTATAACAAACATTAAGTAAGTGCATAAACAGAACAAGCAGAATATACATGCCCGCAGTAGATGATGAAATTAATCAAATTACAGAATAGTGCGAAATGGCACCTACTAAATAAAGTACTAATATGCGTAAGTGACTATTTAAGCAGTGAACAAGCCAAAAGTTAAAATAAAACTGTAAATTGTGATTGCAGTTTTATAAACAAAAACTGGTATATAAATGTTTACAGATATAGCTATTTTTATGCATTTTTAAGAGAATTATTGTGGTTTTAACGCAAATGTTTGTACTGTTTATAGACCGTTAAATTGTTAAACTCTAGAAGTAGCTTTGATCTGTAAAAAGAGGAGAATAAAGCTAAAATATTGTCGTTCACAAGTTGGTGGTCCAGAACCGGCGTGTTATATACTACTTTTATTTAATGCACTCTTTCACCCCTCTACTCTATGCGAAGCACTTTATCCTAATTTTCAGCAGATAGGGTCAGCCCAAACATGCAAACGGACATGTCCTAATTTTTTGCTAGACATATCTGGTAACCTTATATATGTTCTAGTTGTTTGATTAGGTTTCGTTTTACCGGTAATAATCACTAATTCGCTTCGACAAAACTTATATTGCTGGTAAATGTTGATATTGTTCTTTAGTAGTTTTTAGCAGTCGGTTTCTTTTCTAATTTATCAGTAATGTTTTGAAATAATCAAATCACTTATAAATCCTACGATATAAACTAATACAAATAAAGGGACGGGCCGATATAATAGATGGAATTTGGACTCTGTTTACGCATGAACACCACAGACCTGGGGGGTTATTCTCGAACCGATGGAAAGTTTTCACTCCCAGAGAATAACATTCACCGCTAACTCCCCGTTACTAAAAATGTGGTATTCTCGAACTAACAGGGAATATCTTTCCTACGTTTACTCCCGGGGAATTATAGCGCGTTGTTGTCAAGTCATATATTAGGAAGGGATGGGAAAGAACCAATAGAAACGGCGGTAGAAAGAGATGTATTTATAAGTTCTTTTTAATTGAAAATATAGTGATCGTTTTCTTTACATTGATCGATATTATCTCATGGCATTTTTAAAAATAAAAATCATGGCAAAGATAAAAATCTAGACATGTTACAGCTACACAAAAGCAAGACCACGACTAATAAAAGAGTACATAAACATCTTGTATTGAATAGCTCGGATTTCGCCGCTAAGCTTATAATTATTGAATTATATATCTGACTGAAGCTTTATTCATACACAAGTATCATTTAAACAAATTATCGCTTAACTGCATCCATGTTCAAGTTTTGAAATATTTTCTGCATCCATCGCACAATATAGGTATATATAAAATTAGGGGAGAATATATAATTTTAACATCCGACTAAAAGTGTAAATCTCACAAATATTTGTGTTATTAATTAGAGAATATATAAGATATCATATTAATTCAAGCTGCTTTACTTGCAAGCTATATATTGTTGTTCGTTATTCTACTATCAAATATTAAATAAGATATAATTCACGAATACAACCACAAATCAACAGCCGTAAACCGCCGAAATAAAACCGAGCGAAGCCGATTCAATTTCTCATGCAAATTCTCCTGCTTATTTGTAGGAGAAAATACCGGGGAATCTTTCGGGAGTACTTTCCTACGAAAACGTGAGAAATTGAACTCGAGAATACCAACTATTGGAATCGTAGGAATTTTTTGACAATTCTCACGGAATTTCCACTCCCTCAGATTCGAGAATAACCCCCCTGATAGACTGCCAATGAACCGTATGCGCATCGCTACGGCGCACCATCAAAAGACTAAAGGACATCTTGGAACACAGGCGTCATTATATGCGTCATGTTTCATGTAGCGTCATGCTTACGTTAGTTTTCTTTAGGAAGTATTTGCATTAAGTCACGTTAAGTTTTTTGCAAGTTGACAAGTGTTGCTGATGTTACCTAACCTTGCAGTTTGATTGTTTTATTTACTTTCTTTGCTTTATTCTTCCACGGACTGTTTCGAATATTATATATTATTCACCCGATATTTTTGTTTTACATGTAAGGCTGTGGTGTAAGTATGCATATTATTGCATTAAAAATTGGGATTATATGACGATTAATCCAGGTAGTTTTTCCTAAATAAAAGTGATGCTATCGTGTCGTGTAAAATCCTGCGAAAGCAATAGTTACAAAGATGACGGAGAACTAACTTTTCAATGTAAATTGCAGAATAATGCCGTAGCTCACAAATATTCTGAAATTATGATAATACTTAGTGTTTCTATGTGAAATAATTTTTTGTAGAAAGCCCAAACATTGTTGTGTGGATTACTGTTACAGGGGGTACCATAAATCCCTGCAAAAGTAAGCGTGCATATGTTTGTTCGCTACATTCCCTCGAAAAGGATTTTGATAGAACGGGACAGATTGTGCGAATTAAAGAGGGAGTTATTCCAACATTGAATTCGGACAAAGAAAATCTAAAAAAGTATATTTTTATTTAGAGCCACTTGATACTCCTGAAAACAAATGTATAACATATACATTTCTTTAAATTTTCTTCACTGTTACTTAGGTAAATTAATCTACCCATCAAATGCGGTATGACATATTTACCAGTTCACCGAAAAACAAATTCGGAAAGTAATGGTCTTGACAGGAAACAAGATTCCACAAGAAGAAAACTTCCTAACGACTTTTGTTTATTTACTATCAAGTCATGTTCCTCAAAACATTTTTTCTAGTTTATCCCATCATTTGTTAGATACGTCACCTCCGGAAGAAACTCATGTTTCAATTTTAAGTAAAACCATAATATCGTCTTATAGCAAAATTAGATTTCATAATTTAGCGAAGAAGTTTACAGAAAAAATACAAGGAAAATCGACATGGAAGGAATTAAATAAACTAATATTATTTGATCATCAAGAAAGTATACAACAACTACTGCAGTATATTATTTACCCCTAAAGACAACATAGAATGTTGGATTGTTATGACAAGTCGTGAAGATCTCATGACACTTGTATTAGATTTTTGCTACGCTTGCTCTTATTAAACCTGAGAACGAATGAAGTGTATGTTACCAGTTCATAGTAAGTTTAGAAACTGTCTATAGTTCTAAATTGTCCACAACTTTAATAATAATAAAAAACGATGCCAAAATCTAACATATGCTACTAATTATCATTACAAATTGCAAGTGCTATTAAAATTTATCGATATATCCTTAACTTTATTTATTTGAATATCCGCCATGGTATCGACGTCATTGATGACGTTTGTGTTCCAATATGGCGCATTTCAATTGATGGCAGTTTTGAGTTCAATATCAGCACTCTATCACCTCTAAGACTTCAACTCTTATTAGCCGGTAGTTATCTATTTAGCACTACCCATCTTTTTTTAACAAACAACTAATAGCTTGAAGCCTTTCTCTTTTACGTGGTTAATATTTGTTTCCTTATAACATCCCCAGAGCGCGATTAGAATTAACAGGGATATATACTACCGAAAAAGTTCATCATGTTATTTATTATGCTATTATAAAATAACCTAATGTTGCCATTTCTTAACAGAAAAGATACTTACTTGGTATGACTGATTGAAAAGACAAATTTTAATGTAATTTTAACAAATTATTTCCCATGCCAAACGCACATATTTTCTTGTTTTTTTTTGTTTAAATTACTTATTAAATATTAATTATTTTGTTACAATAATACTGATTTTGTTGTTTCTTGTCCCTTTTTTTTAATAGTATATTTTTATTTCTTTACAATAAGTAAATTTAAGATATTCTCTTTGTTTCATATTATATAATATAATAAGATTGATATTTATAATATTATAATAGTATGCATATGTTTAATATTATTTATACTTTATTTATATATTTTGTAATAATTATATTTTCGATATGCAATGTAGAAAAAAACAAGCAATTTTATTATATCGTTATCCTCATTAATAACTATAGCACGTTCATTAGATTATTATCATCAATTTTCTTTTTGTATGTTATAATGTATTATATTTATATATTTAGCAATATGTATATATTATTATATATTTATGTAACGTAGTAGCTGTAAATGTTGGATAAATAATGTACAGGTTTACCTATATTGAGTACACAATATAATTTCAACTGTATATCGTGCTAACTTCAGGTTACTTATTACTTGTTTTTTTTTTGTATTGATGTACATAAATGAACACTTTGTTTATTGATTTTGTCCCTCCTCTTTGTACACCTCGTCCACGTATTATAATTTAATTATTAATATATTTTCTTGGCTATTTAAAAACAAACGCACTTGGTTTTTGTACCTACCAGCAGCAGGACAGTTGCTCAACATTGCTAACTTTATCATATCCATTATTGATTATTTTTAACAACTTATTCAACATATATAAAAATTTAATCTCAATATCAAATAGGTATGCATGCAATAATAAAAAATGATAATTTAGTTTTTCAATTATTAAAATTACTGAAAATATTTTGGTAATAGAAGAGCAGTAATGGGCAACTTGATTTGAATTTGAAATTAAAACAATACAATGCGTCCGAAAAGTCTGCAAACACACAAACTGTAACATAATATTCTTATTTTTTTGAAAAAATAGTAAATAAAATATTTACAGGACAAAATGCACCTTTATAATAAATTTCTTTTATGGGTAAAAGCTTTTGTGAATGTGTTTTTCAAAAATTTTCTACTACAAATACTGTATTTTGCAAAATCATGTGTCATCAGTACAAAGCTAGTTTGGTTTATGAGTTATAAAAAGATGTTAATAAAATTAATTAAACAAATAAAGCTAACGTGTGACAACTCAATTAATAATTCTAATATTTTATTTAAAAAATTAAAACTACTCGGTTATAACGTAATTGGTTATAGCGTACTTTCAGCTATACACACATAAAAATCAATGCTTAATTTAAAAATATATATATAAAATTAACCAAACCGACATATAAAATACAACGCATTGGCAAAACGTGGTCAAAACTAGATAAATTGTAAATGCAAATCCCCTTCCTACTCCATACCACTCCTTTATAGACAGGCATAGTCACGCCCGCCAGTATAACCTTGAATCCACCAATCACAGCTCACCTATTTCTGTATTGCCAAAATAACATTGCCAACTTCTTAATTTAAAATTACTAGTAAATATAAATCTTTGAAATGAATATATGCTTAAACTTAAACTTATATATTCCTCTTAAAATCAATGAAATTATCTATTATTACAATGAGATTATGGGTGTCTTTACTTCGAATATAAAAAAATGTTCTTGTTTAAATTAACTATTGTAAAGTTTGTTTTAACAAAAAAAAATTCATGTTTAAAATATTACAGTGGAACTTCTCTAACTCGAACTTCTAAAACTCGACTTATTCCGTAAGTCGAATATTTTTGGCGAACAATGAAGTTTGAAGTTTGAAAGCGAAATTTAAAGTGTTTAACATTGAATGAAAAAATAAAATTAATAGCAGAGGTGGAACAAGGGGAAAAGAAGGAGAAAGACATTGCGGAACAATTTGGGATCCCTCATAATACGCTATCGACAATTTTAAAAAATAAGGACAAACTTTTGGAAAGAAAAAATGATACGTTTAACAATAAACGAAAAAGGCTTAAAGCTTGTGTTAACGGTGATATTGACGAAGCAATGTTCAAGTGGGTTACTACCGCACGTGCTAAAAATATTCCTCTTTCGGGGAGTTTAATTAGAGAAAAAGCGAAAGAATATGCCGCTGCTTTGGGACGGGAGGAATTTTCAGGTAGTATAGGCTGGTTGGATAAGTTCAAGAGTCGACATAATATCGTCCAAATGTTACTGTGCGGTGAAAGTGGTTCTGCAGATTTTCAATGTGGTGAAGAATGGCAAAAAAATGTTTTACCGACTTTAATCAGCCAGTATAACAAAAATAATATTTTTAATACTGATGAGACGGGGCCTTTCTTCAAATGCTTACCCAACAAAACCCTTGCATTTAAAGGACAAAAATGCTTTGGTGGTAAAAACAGCAAGGAAAGAGTAACGGTTATTGTTGGGAGTAACTGAAAAGCTAAAATTGCTTGCTATTGGCAAAACAAAAGATCCACGTTGTTTTAAGGGTATAAAGTCACTGGAAGTGGATTACGAATATAACAGAAAAGCATGGATGACAAGTGAGATTTATGATAAGTGGTTATTAAAGCTTGATAAGCAGTTTGCAGCCCAGAAGAGAAAAGTTTTGCTGTTCGTTGACAACTGTCCGGTGTACCCCAAAACCGTAGCAGGAAAGCTGAAGATTATTGAATTGGAGTATTTTCCTCCTAATCTAACCTCAATCTTACAACCGATGGACCTGGGAATTATAAAAAATCTAAAGCAACATTACAGAAAACGGATTATTATGAAAATTTTGGCTCATTTGGAAGAGTCAACATTTCCTTTAAATCTCTCTTTACTTGATGCAATTAAAGATCTCAACAAAGCATGGAATAACGACGTAAAGACGCAAACAATTGCAAATTGCTTCAGAAAGGCGGGCTTTTGTAAAGATGATTTAGTGCAGGATGCTAACGACTGGGATCAAGATGATATCCTTCCACTGTCTGAATTAAAAAAATGGTGGGTCTTATACAGAACTGCAATAAACACAAATGATGTTGAATTGGAGGAGTATGTTGATCATGATGTGTCAACAATGGATTTCCCAAGTGATGAAGACATTTTAGAAAGTGTAATACAGCACCTTGCTCCTAATGAAATAGGTAAGTTTACCCATCCACGTTTTCTATGTTCCAAGATGCCAAATTTTATTATTGTCTTAGATACAGATGAAGACGAAGATACTAATGAATACCAGACTGGTACAATTGGCATACCTACACTCAACGAAGCGTTTTCTTACATCGAAAACTTAAGAAGATTTGTTTCATCTAGGGACAATGTGCCATATGCATTGCGTAGTTCCTTAAATTTACTAGAAGATTTTATAACGAATGAAAAATGGACCAGTGTAACTCAAAGAAAAATTACTGATTTTTTTCAATAAAAATTTGATGGAGCTTTTTTGACGTTTTAACGAATTTTCTAAGTTACTAATATGTAGTATTAAATGTATAATACATATAAATAAACTTTAAGATTCAAATTTTACGTAATTTTCCATAACTCGACATTTCCCTAACTCGACTTTTATTCCCTGTCCCTTGGAGGTTCGAGTTAGAGAAGTTTCACTGTATTTAAACATATCTTAAATTCTATATAAATGAAGAAATATGCTCCTTACAAATAATGTATTTTCTATACCCAAACTTTTAATTTTTGAATGAAATATATGATAACAAATAAATACTTATGTATAATTTAAGAACTGATTTTTATATGCGTAGTATCTTTTTCAACATGTTTCACGACTTCCCCAAAGAAAAAAAGAAAAAAATATTATTTAATCATTAATTTTTGTTTGGAATCTTGGTAATTTGGAGTTTTACTAATGAAAATTATGTTTTAAACTTATTTTTTTGCTAAAATAAATTTTTAATTTAAAAGAAATATTTTCACATATTAAACCGAAGCAGAAGAATCAATTTTTTAAAAAAAAAAATTATAGGTATTTTCTTTTTTCTTTTTGTTAGTGTTTCCATACTTTTCAAACGCACTGTATGCAATTTAAAATTCATTTGCTACAATTAAACGCGATTAATCTGTTTTATTTATTCGTTTATCGATCAATGTATTTATCAAATGACAGCTGTCAAATCTTACAACTTCCTCATTAGCGGAGATATGAACCCTCTCTTCGAGATCTATCAAAATTGACAATTCTCTTCGATAACTGTCAATTGTTGTTTAGTGCAGCCTTTTATTAATATTTAACGCGAATTGTTTCCGTTTTTAAAGATGATATTACGGCATTTAAAACCATACAAAAAATAAATAAATAAAAAAACAGCTTCACCTCAACTTCTCGTCTTTCCCCTTTTTTTTCTTTTTAAACATATTTACTATTTACAAAGATATCCCGTAAAAGGGGGGCCGCGGAAAAATAACAACTATTCAGCGGAAACGAAACGTAACTAGAACTACGGTCGTTCTCGCGTTATTTCCCTCCCAGACCGAACTTCATGAATATCAGTTCTTTGCCCTTCGACAAGATGTCGCCACCGGGCGCCGTGATCTCGTTCAGTTTTTGCATTAAGTTGGGCGCGGACGCGTTCTGTCCCTGTTGCTGATTGGCCTGTTGCTGTTGCGTCTGTTGCTGCGCCATCTGTTGTTGACCTATGTTCGGTATTACCTGCGGTACGCCTTTGTGTTGCATCCGAGAGGCGGTGCCCATCATCCCGTATTGCTGTTGCTGCTGCGGTTGGCCGGTGAAGGCTTGCTGAGGAGGCGGTTGTTGTTGTTGTTGTTGCTGTTGCATCTGTTGATGTTGGGCGTAGTTTTGCGGTTGATTAGTAATGTTCGTCGGTGTCATTTGCACGGTTTGATTGGGCACGTTAGGGTTACCTGCCATCATCATCGGTTGTTGCTGTTGTTGTGTTTGTTGCTGTTGGAGATTACCACCTCTCTGGCCTATCATTAGTCCTTTCTGCCTCTGTGCCTGAAAGAGGCTTTTATTAGCGAGATGAGAAGAAGACATAAACGAAAGGGGCGCTAAATATCGCTAAAAAGCTCGACGATTACCTTTTTTTTTAACCTAAATTACTGCAGGAAAAATGTTCAATCTTCGACGATAGAGAATGGATTTAAATTGCATTATAAATTTGAAGAGATCTTTTTTTTACCTCTAGCATCTTTATTTGGTCTTAAAAAGAAAAATTAAAAACATAATCTCAATGTCACTTTGGATCAGTGGCGGCTCGTGATTTTTCGCGCAGAAGAGGCAGAAAAATGCATCCTGAGTTCAAAACGAAATATTGTTTTAACACAATTTTCTAATGGAGAAAATGAAATAATTTTGTTGTAAGTAAATCTTCTACCGCTAAGGAAAATTGATATATACCATTAAAAGTTTCAATTAGGTGAACATTTATGTCGAAACAGGAGTTTTAGATGGGAAAAATTTGATTTTATTTTATTTGAATTAGTATGGCAGGCATAGCACAATGAGCCCGGTAAGGGTGGCCTAAGTGCACGTGGTTACCACCTTCCCCGGCCTAGTATGGCAGGCAATAAGTGCAATTATTTGAATTGTGGAAGATCCAAGAAAAGAATTCCGAATTTAAATATGTTTAGATTTCCTGTGCGTGATGAGAATTTACTTGCACAATGGATTAAAAATTCAAAAAAATCATATGATATTTTCAATTTTAAGAGTATTCGAAACAATTTATTAACAGTCACTTTTAAACAAGGTACTTCAACAATAAGTTTTGATGCTCTACAGCAGACATATTTCATAGACCGGAATTCCACCACTGCTAGTGCTCTAACGAAAATAACGGACAAGCATATTAATCCAACTTCTTTCGAACAAATATCGTGGAAATTGGCATTACAAATTTTTTCCAACACATTGGCATAGGCTGTAAGAACGTGTGCGGTAAATTGGCAAATTAATTCTAAAATCGTCTTAGATACCGCATAGTTCTTACAATAGATGAACAATTTGTTTGATACCTTGAATAATAAACTGATGTACCGCAAGAATCCGTACAGTTGCAGATTAAGTGATAGGAATCCCGAGATTATAAATATTTTAATTTGAGCAACGGAATTTCTCAAAAGTACGACAAAAATTGACAGGAATGGTAGGGAAAGTAGACTGTTTTGATGGCATGATTCAAACTACAACGACATTTCTAAAATTGTATGAAGTCGAGAAGGGCAAAGGTGTACATTTCATCTTAACTAACAGACTAAATCAGGATGCCATAGAAAATTTCTTTTCCGTCATTACACAACATGGAGGATAGAATCTTTACCCAACTGCAAAGGCTTTTCGTTTATCTTTTCGGATAGAAACCGTTGCAAAACTTCTAAAACCTCCAAAATCTTCAAACTGCGAACCAGATTCGGTTGTTTGTTTACAAGTAAAACACGATCTGATCACTACTAATCTAGTAGTGATAATCGCATTATGTTAGTGTTTTCTCAATGTTTCACAAAGATGTTTGGTCGTTATTTTCCCTTATTTTTAAATTAAGGACAACATTTAGTTCCGCTGTGATCGGAAGCGTGTAGTTTTTAAAATTAATGCAGTGCATACTATTTTATTGTGTTCTTGCTTCTTTCTGACATTCTGGATGATCCTTTTATTTATTTTTATAGCGAAAATAAAATTTAGTTATTATTTATTCCTTATTCATTCCTAATAACCTACAAATATTAATAGAATGTTTATTAGCTTGTTGTCTGTAGATGGTAATTATATGCACATAGCTATATTAATTAATTTAAAATCAAGTTATAGCAATTAGTTTTCATATTTATGCATTTCTGACTAATGCAGATTAAATATCATTAAATATCTTACATGCACTCGAATACCGTGTATATTTCATACTTTTTAATTACGTTATCTAATGTGAAAATGGATCAAAATTATTGACAACGTCGCACATAATTCATGTATTTTAGCGGCGCCATCGCGTGCCGATTAGTTCAAGTTAGGGTATATATACAGGGTTAGTAAAAAGTCCCGGAACGGTCGAATAACTTTATTATTTGAAAATTATGATTTCTGAAATTTGGTATGAGGGTATAGTTAATATAAATGCATTTTATGCAATACAGTTAATATTTTTTTCACTTCCGGTTTAATCGGCAATACGTCCGACTTTGTTTTTTAAATGGAACGCCCAGATTTTTTTAACACTTTTGAATGCAAAATAAATAACTACGTTCAGGAAGTATTAAGATGTTTATTTTTATTCACAAGAAAACAGTTAAAGAATTAAAAAAGTGTCCTAATACAGAAAAATCAAGATACCTGTCTATTCAGGTTGCGATTACAATAATTGTTCAAAATGCTCTCCATTTACAATTTGAAAAAAATGTAAACGGTCAGTAAAATTTCTTATTGAATTTTGTATTTGTTCTGGAGTGATGCGATTGGCTTCTTCAACTATTCTCTCTTCCAATTGTTCAAGATTATGGGGACGATTTTGGTACACTTGACATTTCATGTGACCCCAAAAGAAAAAATCTAATGGCGAGAGATCTGGCGAACGTGCTGGCCATTCGATTGCTCCTCTACGTCCGATCCAACGTCCCGGAAAAATTTCATTCAAATAATCGCGGACATTATGGGCAAAATGGGGGGGAGCTCCATCTTGTTGAAACCAAAAATGTGCATTAGGGTGATCACCTATGTTTGCATTTGGAAAGAGGGCCGCAAGTGCTGGAACAACCTCATTTCGCAATAAATTTAAGTAGACGTTGCCAGTTAAATTTCCTCTTATAAGAGTCCTATGATGTTGTTTCCAACAAGACCAGCCCAGACATTCACCTTTTGAGGACGCTGTGTATGGACTTTTTCAATCCAATGCGGATTTCCAATTGACCAGTAGCGACAATTATGTCTGTTCACAGTGCCGTTGAGACAAAACGTTGCCTCATCTGAAAAAATGATGTGATCTAAAACATTAGGCTGCTGCTCGATCAATTCCGTCATTGTTTCGCAAAATTGTAGTCTACGATCTGGATCATCTTCAGTTAACTCATGGACGGGATACATTTTATAGGCTTTCATTCTTGCTGATTTAAGAATCGTATGAGCAAATTTTTGAGAGATCGAATTTGACCTAATTCTGTTGTGGACACGTGATGATTTTCTTCCACTGTAAGTAACACATTCAAACTAGTTTCTTCATCTGTTGCTGTTAATGGACGTCCCCTTCTAGGTAAATCCTTCACCTGACGAAAGACTTCAAACTTTTGAATTGTTCGGCATACCGTACTTTTACTAATGTAACGATCCGGATTAACAGTGTTAAACAAAATACGAACCTCTTCAAAAGAACGTTGACGATCACCGTACCCACGCGATCATTAATATCTCAATTCGTTCTGATTCAGTAAGTTTTTCTGGCATTTTCAAATGTGTCAATGTTTAAAATAAGTAAATTTATAGCGATGCAAAAGTTAAAACGCTTTTAAAATTGTCAAATGTGACGGCAAAACGAATGCAAACACTAAACAACAACTTTTTTCAAAGGTACCTTGATTTTTCTGTATTAGGACACTTTTTTAATTTTTTAACTGTTTTCTTGTGAATAAAAATAAACATCTTAATACTTACGTAGTTTTTTATTTTGCATTCAAAAGTGTTAAAAAAATCTGGGCGTTCCATTAAAAAAAAAAAAAGTTGGAAGTGAAAAAAATATTAACTGTATTGCATAAAATGCATTTATATTAACTATACCCCCATACCAAATTTCAGAAATCATAATTTTCAAATAACAAAGTTATTCGACCGTTCCGGGACTTTTTACTAACCCTGTATATACATAGCACAGGGAAGTAGTGGCAGACGTTCTGCTTCCTTTTATGCCTCCAAAAAATTACATTTAGCTGACAGTCTGTATATTCTCTTGTCTGTGGTAATACGTTAGTACCGATTAGGCATACGCATACGTGCGAACTGCGAACGTTTTACGAAAGATAACGCACGACAACTTGCCTCCTCCAGTGAAGCTTTAAGCATTATTGGAAACTTTTTGGCATTTCCATATTAACTAATGAATAAATATAGGATTTATTAGAAATTCTTTATAAAAATTGTTTTTTTTTTTTATTTTATTAAAAATAATCGGGAAGGCATAGCCTCCCCTGACCAGCCGCCACTGATTGTAGCTATACATCTACTATATTTCTAGCTTAGTTACGGGAGCTTCTTCTCAATGAACCACTTGGCGTTACCAACATTGTAACTACATACCCAAAACTTATGCTACAAGTTAGTGGATTCATTTGACGTGGTAGAATTTCGCGGTATTGGCATTTGTGACGTCATATTCACTTGATTATGGTCGTAGGAGCTGATAGGCTCTTCAACTGGTGTTGGTCGTAGCACTGCGACTGCAGATATCGCAGAGAGAGTGCTCCAGAATCTTGATGCCGTTTCTGTGTTTGTTAAATTTGCATTTTTTTCTGTTTTCGACAAACAAGCGTTACAAGAGCGGGGGGGGGGGGGCACATAGGCGTACACACAAAATATTGCGAGTATTCAAGCATGCAGCGGAACATATATAATATATATATATAGATATGAAGAGTAAAGTAGTACGTTTAAGTATAGATGGCGCAGATAGAGCGTGTCTCAGTTACCTGATGATCGGTGAACGCTTGTGTAATCGGTGTTGCGGTGTTGGTAGCATTGTCTAACTGAGAGGGTAACACAACGCAGGCATCTAGCAACAGACAACACAAAAGTACAAATTTGGCTGGCCGTCTACGAGACATATTCGGATTTTTTTTTTCTAATTATTTTAGATTATCCAATTTCGATGTTATGTGAAAACAAATTAAATGTGAACGAAATTATTTACAGAGAAATAAAAAAAAAAAAAAATAAGGGAGATGAGAGTATATTTATGTATATGAAGGAAGGATGACAGTCATTTCTTACAACTTTTCCGAAGAGTCAGAAAAACGAATCGAATCCCCGCGTGTTTCGGATTTGAATTTGGCGCGAAAAAAAAACCGCGCGGTTTTTAAAAATAAATAAAACTTGTACCAATATCTTCAATCCGCATATGTCTAATGACAGCGTATAGAAAGAGAGAGATAGAACTAGCAAATGAGCATCCAATTTGTAATAAGTGCAAATATCCAACATTTAACAACGAAAGCCCAGTTTATCTTTTACAAATCAAAAAAGAGGAAAACAAAAATATAATATAATAAGTACTTATATAAATAAATAATATTTAACATAAATAAAAATAAAAATTATAATAAATAAAGATATACCTAACACGTAAAATATGATGTCTGCGTTATTTAGTTATATTTCTGTGTATTAATTTAATGTAATGTATTTCTACGGGGTGATCGATTTATTACGGGAACTACATTCAGTCCTGTTATGCCCGGTTTTTCAGTATCGGTTTAAACTCGATTTTTAGTTTAAGTTCAAGTTCAGCCCTCAAAACCGTATTTCAGTACTAGTTGAACCTTAAACCGAATAAAAAATTTGGTTCAACTTGAGCGGAGTGATGTGCTCGGCTTAAGCTTTAATATCCCGCTCAAATTGAACATAACCTTAAAATAGGTGTTTATGTTAATTGACGTCAGTCCAATATTAATAAAAATTATGAATTTTTTGGAATCTTCTGATGACGAAGACATTATTAATTATATTGAACATCTTGGTCGTATTAGAAGACCGAGAATTAATCGTAGGCGTCCTAATAATTTCGAAATTTGGGATGATCACGATTTCTTTGTGAGATACCGTTTACAGAAAGATACCGTAAGGCGAGTGCTTAACCGTGTATCAAATATTATAGCAAATCCAACAAATTTGTAAGTATATTGCACATACATACAATTTGGAGAATTCATTAATTTGTTTTATAGAAATGCAAGCTTAAGACCAGATGAAATGCTATTGCTGACATTACGCTTTTATGCAACAGGAAGCTTTTTAAGCGCAGTGGGTTATTTGAACGGTGTTCATAAATCAACAGCCAGTAAAATTGTTCGAAGGGTATCCCCCACGGTCATGAATTTAAACGAGGAGCTTTTGCAAACAAATTCTTATTAGGAGATAGTGGTTACAAAAATCGTAATTTTCTGTTAACACCATTACTTAATCCTATTACGTGTGCTGAAAATTTATATAACGAGGCACATATTCGAACACGTAATTGTGTTGAACGCTCATATGGTGTTTGGAAGAGAAGGTTCCCAGTATTGGCAAATGGTGCCAGGTTGTAAGTACGAACTATTCAGTCCATTATTGTGGCCACTGCCGTATTGCATAATATTGCTTGTGATGACGGTGAAGAGGTACCACCTGTGGATGCCGACATTGAAGCAGCTATTAATGCAGGCAATATTTTACCAGGAGAGCAAAATTATTATAATGTTGCCTATAATAATAGAAGTAGACATAATCTAATTGTAAATTATGTTAATAATTTGTAATGAAGTACAAAGGGTACCTCCTGGGTAAAAAAAAAAAAGTTGTAATGGTGACAAGTGGTTTGCTGCACTATTATTAAGGATATGTATTAAAGTGCCCACATGGGCTGATTGTTCTTCATTTAAACACCACTGCTACTATGTTGCTTACTGTCACTGTTCAAATTTATCTTATAATATACAATAATAAATACACAAATAAACTGAAAACAAGAGTTTTATTTTATATTAGGATAAATGTTTTTCTTTCAGTTTTATTTCTAATTTTAGCAACTCATTTTTAAGCTGTTGCAAGTATCTCCTTCACTTCTTCATCCACATGGGTAAATATTACCTGCGATGAAGAACCACCACCAGTGCCTGTTACATGGCACCGGTTGTCAGAAAATTTTTGTTTCGTCCTTTTTTTTTATATTTTCATATTTTTTTCGGAGCACAGTAGCACTTCTATAAATTTGCCCAGATACTTGATTAAATTGCGTGGCAATATTTTCCCACGCGGTATCTTTCTCCTTCCAAAGAAGCCGATCGGTTTTTTTGCATTCGATAAGATGTTTTTTAGATTTGACTAAATCAATTAACATGTCTATCTCTTCTGATGTAAAATTAGCGGCTCTTCTAGATGGTGATTCTGACATTTTACATATAATTTATTTGAAAAGGAGTACCGACTTTGTTAAGGAATAAATGAAGCTGTATGAGTAATACGGTCAATATGTTTAAATTTGGAAATTCCAAATTTTGCTGTGATTTCATTGGCTATCATATTCAACACCCACTGTCGCCAACCCTATATATTTTAAAGGACTTCTATTCTCGCCTGCCAACATTGTGAAACTAAACACATTTTCTGGTTTTGTTGAACTAGTTCAGGGAACGCACTCGGAAACCGACCGACTGAGTTCATGGTTTAAGTTCAAGTTTAAGGTTCAGCTGAACTTATATTTAAACCAATACTGAAAAACCGGGCATTAGAAGTTTAAAAGTATTGTATTTATTTTTTGTTTATCATTCGAAATTAGCTGGAAACATGAAATTAGTTTTTTTAGCGGTGTTTTATACCGTTTAAAATATATTTTGATTTGAAGATTTATTTTTTAAATAGATAGAATTATATCCTAATTGTATTCCTTAAGAGGTTATAAATGTACCTAAATGCCGATTTTAAGTATACCTGTTATCGTTTTTTACTAATTTCTTTCATATACATATTAGTGGAAACCTAAACATCGACATATTGAAAAATGACGAAACCACTATAGAATACCAAAATATGATGGCGGAGTCAACAATAAACGAACCTATAGATCACATCTATTTCCGATCCAATCCTTTCACTGTGGAAAATATAGGTACCTATTATCATTCAGACCGATATAACAGACCACTACACAACAGTATTGCAAATTATATCCAATAAGGGTAGAAAGAATAATGAGGATTGCAGCCATTATTATAAAAGAATAAATCTGAGTGAGGTAAGAAGAGCTTTACGTAGGCAAACATGGCAGAATATATATACAAATACCGATGTAGAATATATTACAGACTATTTTGTAAATTTAGTTACGGCTATAGTGAAAAATTGTTCATATTATATAAGAAAGAATCCTAAAAGAAAAATTACTCCGGCAATTATAAATTCAGTAAATGTTAAAAATGAAACGTACAAACGACATAAGCTATATCCAAATAACGTGGAACTTCGAGAACAGTACAATAATTACAAAAAAAATATTAGCAGATTTAATTAGATTAGCGAAAAAACAATTCTACGAAAACATAATTGAGAATGCTGGAAGAGATAGTAAGACTCTGTGGAAAGTAGTTAACGAACTTACACAAAAGACGGGTAACAGACAGGATATTCCAGCAATTTATGATGAACGGCTCAATGAAATAACGGATAAACATAATATAGCGAATATATTTAATAAAACTTATAATGAGACAGCTGAAATATTGATGAAAGAGATAAAGAAAACAACAAGCAAAGCCCACACCAAAATTAACCTACCCAACACTTTTTTTATCGAACCTACCACTGCTCAAGAGATAATGCATATTATAGAGAAATTCAAAAATAAGGCCTCACCAGGGGTAGATTTCTTAACGAATAACACACTAAAAGAGATCGCACCGGATATATCAGAACCGCTCTCTTTCATATTAAATACAGCAATATTAGATGGCTGCTTTCCTAAAGCTTTCAAACAATCTATTGTGGTATACCGGTGTTTAAAGGTGGTGACAATAAAGAGGCAGCAAATTGTAGGCCAATATCATTAATAACAGGCTTTGCAAAGGTGTTTGAAAAAATAATAAATGAGCGGTTAGATAGATTTCTCTGAAAGCATAATTTACCATCTAACAATCAATATGGCTTCACCGGAAAAGTATCAACACAGGATGCCATAGTACATCTAACATCAAAGATTTACAACGCTATGGACAAGAGAAGGTTGGCTGTCGGAGTGTTTGTCGGAACAAACATTTTCAAGTGACCTATTATACAAACACACACCATTGCTGGATATCAGACAATTGTTCTTTATTGCGACGTGTACGAGACAGCATTTGAACAAAAATCTATTACACCTTGCTCGGCATTCTTATGACATTAGATATATAAAGTATGTAGCGCCTTGTATCCATAAAAGTATAGGACAGCGGTCACACTACTATCTTGGGCCAACCCTGTATAATGCTTTACCAAAGGAAATACGTAATACCCAAAACCTGTTTTCATTCAGGAAACTATTGAGGAAATATGTTCTTAACACAAATAGAACCATGATCCATGAATTAATACATATTTGAATTTGAAGATTTTATAAGAAAATTTTTCTAAATTAAATTAGGTTTAATGTATCTTTCATGTTCCTGCTCTGTTTTGTTTATATGTATGGCCATGCACGAGTTGTATTTGTAAAGTAATTTATATGATTTATATGTAACCATTTGACTCACACACAAGTAGGTTTCTAGTCCGTGAGTTCATTTTCTTTGTTTATTGCTAAGAATAGCTTAATTATTTGTATTGAATCAAAAGAATTTTCCAACGAAAATATTAGAAACATTAATAAGAAAGAGGCATTTTCCTTATACAAACGCAAAAAAGTAATTAAAGAGTAATAAAATACATATATATATCCCTGCTACCAACATTATTAACACATTTGTAATGTATAATAATTTCATAAGCAATAAAGAAAAGAGCATAAACTATATGTTGCTGGAAATCTCTGCATTCCTGTTTGTGCGAATGACACGAAAATATGTTTATGTGTGTTAGTATGCATGTGTTAAATTTTATTATTTTCTTTTCCATTGAATTACACAAAAAGCGGTTTTAAAACCATCGGCTTTGAAGTCGTAAGAAATAATCTGTTGTAAGGATCTTTTTATTCTAAATATGAAAGTGTGGAATTTCTGAATTTTATTTCTACTACTTATTTTATCTTGCGTTGTTTATCGTTTATACAGTCGAGGATTGGATGTAAAAGACTGTATACTTTAATCAAAGAAAAAAAAAAAAATTGGTACTTCGGAAAATAAAAAAGAGTTTTTGGTGAGATAAAAACTGAAAATTATAAAAACATAATATAATAAATAATAAATGAATAAATAAATTAGCAAGCGTGAGGTAGATACATATTGATATTTTTATAAGCATAGGCGTACCGTTACAGGGGGGTGCTTGAATGTCCTAAAATGATTTTTTAAATCAATATAGACGGCTATGCTTACAAAGCATATTTTTTTCTTTGATCTTTACAAATATTCAGCCAGAAAACAACAAATCAGTTTTTCATTTCCATTTTTATAAATTTTTCTTTCAATTTAAAAAATCTAATTTGGTGTTCTTTCCTTATATACCTGTTTTTCTTGTTCTACCGGCGCTTTCTCTAGGAGGAGGTGGAGGTCCCCTGGCTCCAGGTCCATGTCCTCTCCCGCCTCTCTGTCCTCCCCGTCCCATGGATCCCATGTTACCCACCGACTGTTGCGCTCCTTGAGGATACTGATCGGTGACTTCCGCCAGAAAATTCGACGGCACCAAGCCTCTCACGCCATCTATTTCTCCGATGTAGAAGCCATCGTCATCCATCCCACCGTAGATGTTGATGATTTGCCCGGTGACGAAGGATAATTCCACCTGCAGTTGGTTGCGAAAGAAGAGTTTTGGTAGAGATTTTTTTATCAGCAGAATATCGTTCGGCGATCGCCAGAACCGTTAGTACTAGCTTCTCACCTCCGCGTCCACATTGGGACTCAATTCTTGCGGATCGTAATCATATAAGGCGACCATTTTTTTGACTGGGGAGTTGGAGTAGATGTCCCCCCACCTGTCGCGATTTTGACTTCCTTCTACCTCCATTACCATGTTGTGTGGGACGAATCCTTTTCTGCCTGAAAGGAAAGGAAGTTGTTTCGTTGCGTAAACGCAGAAATTAAAAAATTAAGTTTGGTATCCACCATGTCTACAAAGAAAATATAATTCCTTTGCTTTTACCCTTTAAAGATATCTCTTTCAAAATAGTGCATTTGATTTTATAACTTGGTCGTTATACAATGCATTTCAATTGACCCCAAATAACTCTAGGGAAGATGAATCTTTTAATTCTCTCGTAACAGTACGAAATAAAAAAGATGTTCCATCCTTTTTAAAAAAATGTCCTTCTTTGATTAAGGGATATTCACCGAGAAACATCTATAATCCCGACGAGACAGGCCTGTATTTTAGGGCTCTACCCGACAAAACGCTCACATTAAAGAAGGAAAAATGTATTGGGGGCAAGTATTCCAAAGAGAGGTTTACAATTTTGCATTGTGCAAATATGGCGGGTGAAAAAGAGAAACTCCTAATCATTGGTAAGGCAGCTAAACCCAGAGCTTTTAAAACATTAGCATAAATAACCTGCCCGTAACTTGGAAATACAATA
This sequence comes from Cetonia aurata, assembly GCA_949128085.1. NCBI lineage: Eukaryota > Metazoa > Arthropoda > Insecta > Coleoptera > Scarabaeidae > Cetonia > Cetonia aurata. Next base: position 34,141,708 of record OX421889.1, on the reverse strand, counting down.
AGAAAGCTTGGATGACAGGACAAATTATGACAGAGTGGTTGCAAGACCTAGATTGGAAAATGGCTAAAGAAAAAAGAAACATTTTCTTATTTTTAGATAATGCGGGATCTCATCCGAAAGACGTTCGCTTAAATAATATAAAAATATTATTTTTACCCCCTAATTGTACATCAGCTTGTCAACCACTTGACCAGGGGATTATAAAGAATTTTAAAACTTATTACCGAAGTCTAATACTCAAACATCTGCTAGTAAACATTGAAACTGCTGGTACTGAGTTAATAAAAAAAATTACACCACTGGATGCAGTTTGTTTGGCAAAAACCTCTTGGGACCAAGTAACCAAAGAGACAGTTCAAAATTGCTTCCGCAAAGCAGGATTTAATCATGCAAATATGCAAAGTGAAGACCAGTTAACTGAGGCTGATATATCTGGCCTAGAAGATGATTTGCCTCTTAGTGTACTTTCAGATATCCTCAAAAATAAGAATTTATTGAAATTGACGGATAATGAAAACCTTAATGATTTTGTAACGTAGATGAAGATTTGTATGTTGAAGATCCAGATTCAGAACAAGAAATTACAAATCCAGTTGAAATACAAGAACTTTCGGAAGATTCTGATGTCGATGAGGTACCAGTGCCAACAGAAGCTATCCCAAATTATGATAAAGCTATTACCCTGACCGAGCAGCTCAAAAGTTTTGTCGAAAATCTCGGAGATACAGAGTCTTTGGAGCTTCTTTCTAAATTAGAAATACGATTTCAAAACGCCATTTTAAAGAAAAATAGAAGACAAACAACAATATATGAATTTTTGCGTCCTTGAAGTGACTATTCATTTCACTGTTTTGTATTACATACTACATCTATGTACTATGTACATATTATATTATACTTTGTATATATCTAAAGGAAATAAGCTTTTTTTTCTTAAGTTTAAAGTTTCTTATTTATTTTAAAAACATTTATATACATATACGATTTAAATGTCCCAGTTTCTTTAATATACTCATCTTTAGTTAAAACACGATTTTTGTTGTATCTACTACATATTTCTTTTCTGCGGACACTCCTCCTGAACGGACATCTTCAGTTGGTCCCGTTGGTGTCCGTTCAAGGGAGATTTCACTGTATATTATTTTAAATTTTCTTACCTCTGCATTCGCCCCAATAGAATCCATCAGCATCTTTGTCCCCCCAAACCTTGATGGAATCTCCCTCATTGAAGGGCAACTCCTCGTCACAAGCATCCGGGTTTGGAGACATCGTCGCTGGGTCATAGTCGAACAAAGCGACGAACCATCTAGCTCGCTTTTGTGCTGCAGGAGGATTATTGGAGTTGGGAATAGTTTGAGGACCTACCATCCCGCTAGACCGCATGACTTGATTCTGCTGCTGCGGTCCCCGCATATTACCAGGGTTCCTTTGATTTTGTTGCCCTGTAAGTCGCACGTCTTTAAAATTCCTCCCAAAGAACTGTTCTAAGTCGAAAATACCTTGCTGGTAATATTGTTGCTGATTCTGCTGCTGCTGATGATCGGGCTTAATTTGCTGAGCAACACGCTGCTGTGGCCTCCCATGGTACTGCTGCCCCTGCTGTCTCTGGTTGCGTCGCTCCAGTATTTCATCCTCGGACAAGTTACCTTCATAGGAATCTTTGGTTATTTCTGCAACGGATCGATGAGCTGTTTTGATTGGGGGAAAATAGAAAACAATTCCGGGTTAATGCGTATCTTGCTGTTGTCTGTGGAGGTGAACACGAACTCTAATGACCAACTGGCTAAGCTAAGACACACTTCTAGCTCGTCAAAATTTTACTCATAATCCACTGACAATATTCTAAGTAAGGGGGCATTCACAATAATACGATATAAGTAGTTATAATAAATTCTGAATGATGCAAGAATCTACCACAGATCACACAGAAGTTTCAGGGCAGAGCTGATTATATCTAAATACTTAATAAATACTGTAAAGGATGCTTGGAAATTCTGCTTTTCGCTCACCTATGGATGGTATCCCAGCTTGTTGACGATGGGTAGTTTGCGAGGGGAAGATTTCTTTGTCGCTAAGGTTCTCGTCATGTTCTATAACCTGCAGTAAAAACGAAATGTTACTATTGAAATGTAAATGGCAACACTGTATTTTGAAACATGATTTGGATAAAAAATATTATACAATTTTTTTGCTCAACCTGCTATTTTAAGGTAACTGGTAAAAAAAGAATATCTAATACTTTTTTTAGCATTTCTGGTGTAATGTTGATAATTTTTTAATAAACGCAGTGATGCCATTTACAAAAACTACCTGGGATATCTGGCAACACTGCAATGAAGTTATTTGTCAATTTTTTTTGTAATTTGTATAGGATTTTGTGGTTACTGATGCGGGCTAGAGATATATGGGATTTGTGAAAATTTTACCATTCTATTTAAAATAAGAAAATTAATTTTAACACCCTGTATATCAGATGTAAAAACTTGCAAACAACTCATTCCTCTATTCAACTGGACGAGTCAACTTTACCTGGTAATGAAGTATTATTACTGGCATATGTTCGATTTGTTATGGACGAAGAAATTCATGAAGAGCTACTATTCGCGAAAACTTTGGAGACGGACACTAAAGGTGAATCAATATTTAATGTCCTGAGTGATTTTTTTTTAAGGAAAAATCGGGTCCATTCACAAACGTTATTTCGGTGGCAACAGATGGAGCTCCTGCCATGGCCGGGCGATGTCGTGGGTTTATAAGCCACCTTAAAAGGATTATACCAGAGGTAACTGCAATTCACTGTGTGATCCACCGACAACACCTAGTAGCGAAAAATTTGAGTGCTAAATTGCACCAATCGCTTAAGAGCGCTAATAAGAAGCGATGCATTGAATACGCGTTTATTTGCACTATTGTGCGATGAAAATGATGAAGACTTCCAACGATTTTTCTTACATACTGAAGTACGCTGGTTGTCGGAAGGTGCATGTTTAACAAGATTTTCCTCACTTCTTGAATCAGTTTTAGAGTTTCTGGAAAGTAAAGATCCAGATTTAAAAGAAAACCTGATCAATCTGAAAGCGGACATCGCGTATTTGACAGATTTGTTCAAAAAATTCAATGACATTAACATACAATTACAAGAGGACAGCCTCAATTTAAAAAAAACAAAGGGTGTAATTTCAGCTTTTCTTGGAAAATTGAAATTTATGAAGTAAAATTTTAGTCGGCGAGAATTTGCTCAGTTCCCAAACTTGTCACTGGTAGAATGCCTTGATGAGGATATTCACACATATACGTTCAACATTTAATTGTAGATTTGAAGATATTTTGACGAAGGAAATACCACCATGGATCATAAATCCACTTGATGAAACGGAAGTGGAGAATGTGATATTACAAGAGGAGCTACTCTAGCTTAGCGCTAATGAGGAACTGAAGGTGAAATTTAAAAGAGGGTATCAAACATTTTGGCTGCAGGCAGAAATACCCGAAAAATATCCTGGACTGTGGGGAATTGCGAGAAAGCTTTTGATAGCGTTTGCCTCGTCATATCTTGTCGAGAAAAGTTTTAGTGTCGTTACAAACCTTTTAACGAAAAAAAAAGGAGCAGATTGAATATCACAGAACGGGGAGCTTTACGGTTATTCCTAACAAAACTGAAGCCAAATATTGATAATTTGCTGTTAATCCATCAAGTACATCCCTCCCACTAAAATTATGACTATTTTGTGATTGTCATTGCAGAAGTTGCGTTACGTTATTAATATTTAATCTTAATTATATTACGACTGTTATCATATTACAATGTAATATGATAACGATAATAATTAATAGTGTAATGATTACATATTTGAATAAATACAACACAAGGGAATATACTATTTTTCTTTTTATTTTTACCACTCCGAATGGGGAGTTTTCTAAATAAAATATGTGAGAATTGATTGGTTTCTTGTGCTGTGAGTAGATGTCAAAGGAGTAAAGTTGGATGGAATCACTTCTTTGATTGGCTAACTTTACTTTTTTGACATCCACTCACAGCACAATCAATTAATTAATTAACCAATAACTCATCCGCAACGCAAATTGCCATAGTTAGATCTAATCTTCACATTTTTTGTCGAGTTTTGGGAGTATGGTAGAAATGTAGCTGCAGGGGGTCCACCGGAACCAGCAAAACTTTCAAAGTGGTCTACGAGAAAAAAAAGTTTGGGAGCCTCTGTTTTAGTGAGACAACTGCACATCTGGTTTAATTTAAGAGAAGCAAAACTCTTTCTGGTGTTATCAAAATTTCGGTATCTCATAAAAAATATCCATCCAATCTACAATATTAAATGGTATGTTTCCGGATCATTTGAACTAATATAAAATCAGACGCATTAAATCTATTTTGGTGTACTTACTTGTTGTGTTTGCGATTGCTGCATCTGCTGAGGTTGCCTGGGCATCTGTTGCCTCATATGCGCCGGTAATACAGCAGAATAGGGCTGTTGTCTCGCCTTATTCGCACCACCTCTCAAGACACTGAAAGGAATCGGTGTTGGCACGGAATCAGCCGACTGGCTATCCCTAGCTTTCGTCCTCACAGTCACGTGCTTCGGATTCAACCCCAGCAGCTTACTGATATCGATCAGAGCATGATCGCCAGTGGGAGAATCTACATCGGTCACCTTTTTCCCGTCAGCGTACACAGCATATCCGGTAACACTCGAACCCGGATGGTGGGGGATAAGCACAGGATGCCAAGTCACCAGTAGAGTCCCATCTTGCGGTCCGGGCTCCACCAGGATATCGCTGGGAGGATCCGGAAGTCCTTTGGGCAGAGTCCTGAAGTCGGTGTGTGCGGCCGCTGGCATTGGGAGATCCTCAGCTAAGTTGGCAACGTTCTGGGCAGCTCTATGGTGTTTTGCGCGGACAGTCACGCGGTATTGGGTGTTGGGTGCTAATCCCGTGATGGTGTGCCTGTATACTCCTGGTTTCACCGTCCGCACTTCTACATTGTTCACGCAAACTACGTGTTGATGATTGGAGTTGGCCGGTAGCCAACTGATCACCGCTTGGGTGGAGGTGATGTTGGACGCACGCACCGCGCTAGGTCCCAGTTGATGCGTGTCCTTTCCGATGATCATAGTGCAGGCGGCGTCCCTAGATGTTCTTCGATTGGCCGTGACAGATCTGACGCTAATCCTATGCGGCTGAAATTTGGATGGATCTCAGCGATGCTTTGAGGAGATATTTAAATGCTCGATTTTTACCCTATTGCTGTCGACTCCTTCGACCAACGCGCGCGTTCTTTCGCTGGCTTTGATCGTAGTTTTCAGTACTCCATCTACGTAAACGTGGTAGCTTTCTATTTGGTTTCCCGGACCTACATCTGGGGCAGTCCAACTGATCAAGACACTCTTGTTCAACTGCCGTTCTAGCGTCAGTTGCTTCGGTGCTGGCACTAGTACCGAGAAGAACAGATCTGTCAACCATTTTATGTCAGTACCAACTAATCTAGGTGCTTAACCAACGTAACAAGTCAGCTCTTCCTCAATTGTTGTTTTGGTGTGCGTATGTCCTTTGGTGGTAGGTATCCGATTTTTAACATGGTGAAATGCGGAGATGGTAGTAAAAATAAATTAGGGGAAAAGAAGAAGAAGAAGAAGAAGTAGAAAAATATAGAAGTAAAGACAACGAGAAGACTTATGAAATAGATCCCTGGTTGAAATGGGATTGTAGAAGACAATAGAGTATTCTTCAAAGAAAAAAAAATAATTCTTCCCAAAAATAAATTAGAGAAGTATAATGATGTAGGCAGTAAATATCTAACTAGTCCAAAGGAAATTGATTTTTATCGATCCTAATTCAAATTGCAAATCAAAAAATATAATCGATATATCGACAAAACTTTTTAGCAAGCTGATTTTGATTATGGTTTTTTATCAATTCCTAATTCCTAAATTTTACTTTTTGATGGCAAACTAATACCTTCTCTAATCTAGGTCTATGGCAAAATTTAATGGTTCAAGTCAAAAAACCAGTCTTCAATGTTAGTTTTGAAATATCCGATACTACTTTTCTAAAAAAAAAAATATTTTTCAAGTCTCATTAATGAACTGATTTTAAAATTAAAACCTATAACAACAAAAAATTTATTCCTGTAAGATTATGTTTCTAATACAGGCATTAACCGAAGAATACACTTCTGCGAAGAATTAATGAATAAATTGAACAGAAATGGGGTAACCGTTGATTCTATCCTTTTTTGGACAAATCAGCTTTCATGTTATACGGAGAAGTAAAACGTCAGAACTGTAGTTGTTGGCTAGCAGTAAAATATTTGGATCTCATCTCCTGTTCTGGCAAATTTATATCCCAATGTAATAGATTTTACTAAGTAAAATCTTTGGTTGTATTTGTAAGAAACTATTAAAATAAAACCTCTCCTAATAAATGGATGGGTCGAAGAGATGCAATTGAGTAGCCAAGTCGTATTCCATCCAAAATTATTAGTATAATTTATAACATGTATTCTAACGTTAGTTAGTTAATTTAATCACCGCTGGGTATGTTCGTGGGTTTATACCCTACTTGAAGCATTTACAGTGTTTTCTTTATTGACACAATACCTTTGTTTAAGTTAATTATTATTATTGCTACGTCAACTTTTAAAATCGTTCCAGGTATTGTGTTCACTTTTGAATTTATTTTTTTTTTTACGTTTTCTAGAAGGCTGAACTTAATTTCCATATGCTTACAAGCTTCAGTTTCTTGTCATGCTTCGAATTTAGATTACGTTCTTAATTTTTACTTAGATTCACATTTTAATTTTGGTTTACATATTAGTTTATTTCCGGTTGATCGTTCGATGGTTTACATGTAGTTAGCGCTGATAAGCGAGTTATTCGCTTAGTGCTTATTGTGAACTTTTGATTTTCAGTCTGTTGCCAGCCTTTTGTACTAGCTATTACTATTATCTTGTTTTTTTATGTTGTTAATTTTCCATTCTGATTTTTGTTTTAATAGTGTGGCGGGGTCGTTTTCGCCTTGCTTTGCCGTCCTCGTCTCATGACGTGGTCGTCGGGCGGGTTGAAACGTCGTACGCTTCGGTGTGATGGAGGTGTTGGGGCAAAAAAAAAAAAAAAAATTTAAAAAAAAAAAGAAAAAAAAAAAAAAAAAAAAACAGAATTTTACACCTCAATGTTAATAATTGTCTGCAGGGTTTGAGAGTTACAAGTCATGGGGTCCTACAAGGTGGTGTTTTAAGCGCTCTCCTATACGTAATATATTCTAGTGAAATTGAAACTGTTCCTACCAATAATGTTAATTTGATACAATATGCTGATGATATTCGCCTATACATAACCAGTCATAATTCCCCTTGGAAACTATGCCTTACTAAATAATAATCTACAGTCAATTATAACTTGCCTAAGAGAAGAAGGGCTCTCTATTTCTCATGAGAAAACTAATTATATGACATTTACAAGAAGTAAAAATGAATTCCCTTCACAAATAAATCTAGCACATTTAAGCATACCACACGCTACAGTGAAAAAATTGTTAGGAGTAATTATGGACAAAAAGTTGAATTGGCAAGGACACATTAATCAAATAATTAAAAAGACAGAAAAGGCTATTAACGTTTTACGGGCTATTTCAAACACAAATTGGGGAGCTGATCCTGGCATTTCTCTTCTTTTCTATAAAGCGGCAATTAGATCGGTATTTGATTATGGTTCATTGATATATGGCAGTGCCAGTAACACATTGTTATGCAAAATTGATGTTTTACAACGCAAATGTTTAAGATTATGTGTAGGTTATCTTTGTAGTACACCTATCAATGTTTTACTCGCCGAGACAGGGGAATATTCCTTATCTCTTAGACGAAAGCTACTAGCTTCTAGTTATTTGTTCAAAAATATTCTTAAAAAATCTAACATCGTCAATAAGATTTATACATTATTTCTCTTAGACCTTGGTGAAAAATTTTGGATAAATAGAAATTCATCTCCACTTGTTGATGCTCACCATCATCTTGTCTCCATTAATATAAACTTTAACATTGAAACAACATCCGTCTATCAAATTCCTTATTACAATTTTGTCAATTCTGTAAAGTACTCCTTATCAGATCAAATAGCTAGTAGTCACTTTAGTAACCAAGATTTCATACAATTATTATCAAAAAAATGGAAAAATTGAAATTCTGAAAGAAATTCATGATTTTCCATTCATCATCGAATTACTATGGATGAAAGGGCATAGTGGCATCACAGGAAATGAAATAGCAGATACTGCAGCCAAAGAGGGTTGTAACCTTTCGGAAAAGTTAATATTTCCACATGTTCTATTGATATACAAAGAAATATTTCATCTTCTATACATAAATCATTTATAGGATTTTTTACAAAAACAAATACAGATGTCTTTTATAAGTCAATGTTTCCAATCCCTCCGACTAAACCTTGGTTCTATAAGCCATCTGGAAAACGCTTTATTAAAACAATATCCCCTATGCGATGTGATCATGGAATTTGTAAACAGTATCTTTTCAAATTTAAACAAATTGATTCACATATATGCCAATGTGGTGAAGAAGACTCTTTAGAACATCTGTTGCTCATCTGCCCTATTTTTCAACAAGATCGTCAAGATTTACTTCGAAATTTAACTACTTCCCTTGCCAACCCTTTTAATTACAAAACATTATTACAATCTATTTGGGCAGGAGTATCGACCGTACTTCGTAGGGAGTAAAAAGTAAATTAATGGGTAAATCGGTCTGTGATAAAAGAAACCAAGTATTTATAATCCTCAAATTTTCGATATTTCCTATATCATCCTCAGGAGGTTACACTAAAATACAATGAGTATTTGAAACAAAGAGTTAAGTCAAAAAATATAAAATACTTACAATAAATTTAAATTACAACACAAAACATTTTAAACTTGCGACAGTCAAAAAGGAAATAACGTATAAAATTTAGCAAAACGTCGAAATAAATAAAAGCCAAAAGAAGGGCAAGGACAACCATAAAGAAATTTTTTTAAAATTTTTTTTTTTTTATTAAGTATATCGTTGAAGTTTGTGCAATATTAAAGCAAAGATTATCATATACAGGGCACATCAATAAGGTATGGATTTATAATTCGAAATTAAGGATATTACAATAAATATTGCTGAGTTGCTGTGTGTCAGTTTTAAAATTGATGGAATTTTCACAACGAGATACATGTGCCATTTCCAAAAATAAGCGTTTTTTATAATTTGATTCGACATCTAAAACTGAAACATTTATGTAATCGAAATTATGGTCAAAATTTTGAAAATGCAGCGCTAAGGCACATGAGCGCTTGCCAATGCGACTGTCACTTTTATGTTGAGTTATTCTATTTTTTAATGTTTGTGATGTTTGACCTATATAGCAACTTTGACAGTCATGATATAAACGACATTACTTTGGTTCAAAACTGGTGTCCTGTCTTTAGTTTTTGTGAACAGGTTACCAACAGTTAACAAGTTGTATTTTGCAATGCGGACAGTATTAAAATTTTTGAATTGTTGTATAACGTTATGAGTAAGACCATCTAAGTACGGAAATTTGTAGTATCTAAACTGATTAACGGCACCATCATCAATAGGGCCGTCAAACATATTAGAAGAGTATATTAGCTTATTAAGGACATGTTTCGGATAACCATTATTGGCAAACATATCAAATAGTCTTCTTAAATTGACATTAAGAAAGGTGGAATCACTAATGTGTGTAACCCTATTTTTCATTGCAATAACAGTATTGTATATTTGATTAAGAGGATGATGTGAATGATAATTTATAAATCTGCCTGACGATGACGGTTTTTGATACCAATCTAAAAGAATTCTATTTCCACCAGAGCGTATGAGTTTGGTGTCTAAAAACGGAACACTGCAGTTGTTTTCAGTTTCAATCGTGAATTGTATATGGCACAATCTACTGATATGCGTATTTATAAAGAAATCTACAACTTTTTGATTAGATGTAGTATTATTGTTTGATTGGTCACGAATGAATGTACACCTAATGTTTAATTCCTTTGTGGGTCTTCCTTTGAGCCGTGGTTCTGTCTCTCTGTATAAACAAATGCCCTGATGAACCCCTGGGCGAGAAGTGTGTAATTCCTATTTTCCATCCTTATTGTTTGAAAGGTTTTGTGAATCTTAATTTTTTTTAATACATTTATATTTTTTGAAATAAATAGTTTAATGAAACAAGAACCGATCATTTCTACTCCTGGATCAGCAGCACAGATCGCTCATAATATAGATATGCAACTAAATACCACAGACCTGATAGAATGCCAATGAACTAGCGATGGGCGATTCGAATCTTTTTAGTGATTCGAATCCCAAAGACTCCTAAAATTAAAGATTCGTATAATATGATTCGTACCGAAAGACCGTAAAGGATTCGTACCAGCGCTGGGCGATTCGAATCTTGTGAGTGATTCGAATCCTAATGACTCCTAAAATTAAAGATTCGTGTAATACGATTCATACCGAAATATTGTAAAAAATTCATATAGATTTGTGATGATTCATGACTCTTTGTGATTAGAATTCTAATCACTCTTTGCACTTTATTCTAAGGATCTTGCAAAAAAACAAACGGTAAATTGAAATTTTCGTAAAATAAAAGAAAGTGAAACAATAATGGATTATTTTGTTTTATTATTTGTTAATAACAAAAGGAAAACCTCAAAATTTCATCAAATGTTAAACACAAAATTGTCTTGATGAATACAGGCACATACATAGATAATATACATAGGTATAAGATATTAGCAGACATTCAATCTTTTATATTAAAATTAAGAAAAAGCAGATACGATACCGTCTTTGAATTTATTCTTGACCGTTTATCTGTCACTATTTGTCCAGTTTTTGAAAAAATACGCTCGCATGGTACGGATGTAGCGGGTATAGATAATTTCTTTCTCATTAACTCAAATAATGTTGGATATATTGTTGTAGTCGAAGTCTGACTCCGACACTGACTCCGACTCCGACTCTGACTCCGACTCCTTGACTATACTAGTATACAAGAGTCGTACTGATACGGATTCGTATGAACCGAAATGATTCGTATCAGCCGATACGAATCATTTCGGTTTATACGAATCCGTATAAATAGTAAAGATTCGTACCGTACGAATCATATATGGGAATCGAATATACTGATGAATCATACGAATCCGACCCACCTCTACAATGAACCGTATGCGCATCGCTCCGACGCACCATCAAAAGACTTGTTTGTGAATTTAGCGAAAGGAAACTAAAATTAATAAGCGGTGACTTACCAAATTGTCCTGGTCTTCGTTCACTTAGTACAGAGAAGGGATAAGGGAGAGACTAAGGATAGTTGGTCTAGGATTATTATGCTAATTAACTCGCGACGAGGAACAACTGCGATTTAACTAATTGTAAGCGGAGTGGTGTAACTATATTGCGCGGATAAACAACTATCAATGCTAACGTGCGAATATGCGAATGTGAATTCCTATTTTCAACCAAAAAACGCGTACAATACCAAAAAAATTTTAATGAAATTTTTCATAATCTCATAGCCGTCAGTAATGCCTGTAGTAATTAATTTAATCAACCACTCAGGTCATAAGTGTTACAGGTCATTCAAATCGGTTCATTAAGGAGACTTTTCGATTTTAATTTTTTCTCTCCTTTTGACATTCGCAGCAGGAACTCATATTTTGAGAATATCAATAGCAAGAGCTTCGTCTTCAGTTTAATTGTGCGGAAACTACATTTGGAGCTTTATTATTATTTAATCTAGATTCTACATTGTAATTTCAAGTATAACACTACAGCGAACTACAACTAAGAAGAAGTGTGTCTCCCAGACCCCCCAGAATAGGAAAATTTGAAAAGAAAAGTATATTCTGACTAACTCCATCTAAAACAGCACCTTTATTTTTTGTCATCGCTTTAGAGCTACGATCTAAGCACGTACTAATTAAAATTAAAAATAAAAGTGCTCTAACTTCTAGTCGAGCTGACTAGATACGTTTGTGGTGACGGAACAGCAAAACATCGACAACGAACCAACGCTAGACACCTAAATACACTGCCATATCATCGTCCTACCTTGTTCACCGTCATTTAGATCGTCTTCTTGGCCCTCGGACATTTCTGCGAGTTCGTTCAAGCGTTGGACGTCGGCTGCGAACGTTTCAGCGTTAATCTCTTCTTCTCGGAGAGTGCTAAGGACTGCCTGATGGAATTCTAGCAGGTCATCGCCTGGAATGGAATGGGATTAATGGGAAGCACTTTGGAGCATTGGGATTTCCTTCACACCTATGAGTCTTTGGGCGAAATGCGCTGGTACTAAGCCTCTTCGACCGTCTAAGAGTTCAGCATCTAGATAACCACCCACCGGTTCACCCCACACCAGAAGGTAATCCCCAGCTTGGACGTTTAGTTCCTCTTCAACGTCTGGTTCAGGATCGTAAGAAAACCTGTAAGTATGGAAAAGGTCTAGAATCAAACGAATCATCTATGTGTTTGGGGTTGGCACTGTTTTCATTATCTGGGGGATTGCTTAAAAAGATTGGGCAACCCCACAGGACAACCATCAGGAAAACAGTCTATGGTAGAAAGATATACAATAAAAATACAGTAGTACCCCGTTATCCGCTGACTCCGTTTCAGTAATCCGCGATTTACCTATGATGAGCAGAAAACGCGTTATATCAATAAATACAGAAAGAAATAAAAACATTCGAGCCTTATTAAAAGTTATAGGAGCATTTGTCGATATATCGTCGTATATATGAGTCATCCCCTGAATTCGGCGCTCTCTTATGATAAGTTAAACAAGTTGGAACGTGCTTAAGGTGCCACTCGCTTTTACTTGTTCATATAAACGCTCCTGTTAACTATGAGTTTAGTACTATTCGAATTGTCGGACAAGACAGTGCTAGTAATAGTTTTTAAATAAAGCAAGTAAATTTGAAAATCATTTTAAAACGGCTTCTAAACCAAAAAGAAAACGTGAAATGCTCGCTATTAGTGAACAAATAAAAATCATTAATATGATTGAAATAGAAAAAAATCTATTGCAACTGTTGCTAAAATATACAATAAAAACGAATCGAAGTGTTAAAAAACAAAGATAAGATTCGAGCTAGTTCTTCTAGTGCACCCCAAACTGCAAAAGTTGCAACCACAATACGTAATAAAATGTTGCTTAAGGTAGAAAATGCCTTAAATTTATGGGTGGAAGATATGACAAGAAAACATATTCCTATCGAAGGCAAAGTGCTACAGCAAAAAGCCTTGGTTTTATATGAAGATATGCAGACCCAAGATTATACTGAAGAGGAAGGAAAATCATTCACAGCAGGTAGGGGGTGGCTGCATAGATTTAAAATTCGGTTTAATCTAAGAAATATAAGAATGACAGGGGAATCTGCGTCGGCTGATCATGTAGCTGCTGCCCTGTTTCGAGAAAAATTTAACCAAATTATTGCAGAAAAGAATTATCATCCTAAGCAAGTTTTTAACTGCGACGAGACTGGTCTTATGTGAAAAAAAAAATGCCTCAACGGACTTATATTCATAAGACTGCAAAGAGTGCACCAGGCTTTAAAGCAATTAAGGATAGACTTACCTTGATATTTTGTACAAATGCAGCTAGTCATATGATTAAACCTGGACTTGTTTATCGATCACAGAATCCACGTGCTCTTAAATACAAAGATAAAGCTTGCCTGCCTGTGTTTTGCCAATCAACTCGAAAGGCGCGGGTTACGGCTGTTCTATTTACACAATGGTTTCATCAATGCTTTATTGCGGAAGTGGAAAGATATTTGGAAAAGGAAGAATGGCCATTTAAAGTGCTGCTGATACTAGACAATGCTCCTGGGCATCCTGTGTCACTAGGCACAGAAAATAAAAATGTTGAAGTGGTTTTTTACCACCTAACACGGCCTCATTGCTTCAGTCCCTTGATCAAGGTGTCATTAGATGCTTTAAAGCCATATATATTCGACAGGTTTTCGAAATGCTGTATACAGTGGCTAACGAATGCCTTGATATCGGGCTCATGGAATGCTGGAAGTCATTTACAATTGCTAACGCAATTCTATTTATCAAAGGAGCGATGGAGGAATTAAAGTCAGAAACGATAATAGCATGTTGGAAAAATCTGTGGAATGACATCGTTCTTAGTTCTGAAGACACACATGATATTAATTCACATCTAACAACGATATTTAACATAGCGCAGAAAATAGATGGAGAAGGATTTAACGATATAACCAAAGAGGAACTCAGTGATTACATAAACGAAGAGGATCAAGTATTCACCAACGAGGAATTGGTAGACCTTGTGAAATCTTCTCCAGAAGCGAGTGACGATGAGGATGAGGGTCAACAAGAACCGCCAGCATGGACGCTTGTAAAATTGTCAGCGATATTTCTAACTGCTCTAAAATTAGTAGAATATGATCCAATAATGGAACGCAGTATAAAAATTACTCGCACTATAACACACGCCTTGAAACCTTTGGAGGATTTGTTTATTGAAATGAAAAGATAAAAACGACAACTACCAATAACAATGTTCTTTGAAAAAGTCGACAAAACTATCGATAATGCACAGCCATCAACATCGTTTTATTCGGATCTAAGTAAACAATCGACTGCTAACTTGGACTTGAAGGAAGATGAATGAATATGTAGCTCACGATGATAAAGTTTTTCTTGTTGTGTATGTAAATATGCACTATGTCTACATACGTATGAACCTATATATTTATTAAACTTAAATTCTATCTGTGCCACAGCACAAGAATATTTATTTATTTATTGTTTATTTATTTTAAATAAATATTATATAACTTATTTTTTCTTGTTTCATTGTTTTAACTTTGCTTCATATTTCATATTGTATTCGGAAATAAAGCGTTCGCTACTATCCGCGGTTTTCAGTATCCGCGGAAGAGCACAGAAGCAAACCCCCGCGGATATGGGGGTACTACTGTATCTTAATAGGGAATCACATTGTGTCTTGGCAAAAGTTATAATAACATTCGACAGATACACGGTGTGAGTTTTCATTTAAAGCATGACATCTATAGGCTAACTTGTTTATTTGAAATGATAGTGCTTCAAAAAGCAGCAATTCTAGAGGATTACTTAACTCAGAAAAATTGGGAAATAACTTGCATTGTAGCGTTGGCAGATATCGCGAGATATAGTTTGCAAATGGCAGCATTGTATTTTTTTAATATAATTTGGAAAATCAAAATATTATCAATAAAATAATGTTATAGGAATTTCTTTTTGGCGTAGGAAGGTCCAATAAATATGTCTTCTTTTAGTTCAGCATTATTTAATTGCAGGTACTTGAAACCATAACCTTCTTTGTCCATGGCTTTGACATTTTTTTTTTTTTCATTAGTCCAAGCTTAATTGATAACATTATTAAGCGGATTCTACTGTAATTAAAAACGACGCGATCGCTAGATCTTCGTTTTGCACCTAGATGTGCCCTGATGATCCAGTAGTATATCAGAGCACACCTAGATACAGCAAGAAGAGAAGCTTGTCCAGACAATTTCGAAAGTTTAAACGAAGTGAGTAATTCTAACCTTGCTATATACACTGAGCATCGACCTTTTCCCGGAATATCCAGCATATCCACCTGCCCATCACTTGGATGCCCATTAATGTAACTGCGTTCGACTCCATGCATTGTACTCCATTCCGAATCCATGCCATCCGTCAATATTCTTTGGCGATTCTCCGACAATCCCAAACTTTGGGCCATACTCCATCCGGCTTGGTGGGGCGTGCAAGGCGTGGCCACTCTCCTACTGGTTCCTGAACACCGATCAAATCATTTCACCTCCGTCCACGGACAAAAATCGAAGTGTATCTCACCTAACTCAACCTCTTCCAGAGGTTTCAACTTTATGGACATGCCCACCGGTCCACTGAGGGACATATTATTGAATTGAGAGCTTAAAGGGTTCGAGAAGGTCACGTTGCTGGTGTAATTGGAACTGCCGATAGTGTTATAAGGAAGATTGTATTGATTCAGCGAACTGGTTACTGGATTCGCAAAATTTGGATTGTTATATGTTGTTTGCGACAACGATACTGGATTATTAGACACCAACGGGTTGGTGAACGTAGGATTGGCTATCGAAGTCGTGGTATAGGATGACGGGACCATACTGGTACCCAAAGCGGTGCTTCCCAGCGAAGTTTGTCCCAGCACTCCGGTGCTTAAACTCGTAGTGCCCAAACTTTGATGCGCTAAACTGCTGCCCAATACCGTTTGACCCAAACTGCTAGGGAGGGAGCTGGGACCTATGGACGCTTGTCCCAAGCCTAACGTCTGCGGTCCCAGAGAGTTTATGTTGCCCAGGATGCTTTTGTTCGTGTAAGAGTGACCCAAACTGTTGTAATGCTGCGATATGGGTGGATTATATGAATTCGTTGACGGTAGGTAACCTAGTTGGTGGGATTGCTGGTACCCGCTGGTGTTTTGGGTGTAATTAGACGTGGGATACATGGAAGGTGTCGTATGGGACATTGTAATCGGGGATATGGGTGGGCTGCTTTCCCCCAGAGCGTGGCTGCTAGCGCTGGTCGCCAAACCTATGAAAAATATTAAAAGAAGTAGACATGTTCATATATGTATCGGCATTGCAGAATCCATAAATAAAATGGATATCTGCATATTCTTCATTACTCAATTTTCTTGGCATAGTAGTATCACACAAACTTTTTAGTAAACGCAACAGTAGATTGTGTATTTTTGACAGATTAGTTACCGTTGGCAGCACACTACGATTGTCAATATCAATATAAATGAAACACTTTACAATGCGATATCTCCGTTTGGGAAACATTCAATGACAAATGTTTATACAGGGTGGCCAGAAAAGGGTGGATAATCGCCAGGTAGAACGATTCTTTGTTCAATTCTGAGGAGATAATCTTAATCCAAAAAAGTTATACGGTCCTTCCTTAAGGCATACGAGACCATCAAACCTTAAGATGTACGGCTAAAATTTAGCAAAATTCGTCAAATTTATATATGTAAAATCATTGTGGTGAAATTTAGAAATGGAATTATCTCAAATGTATTGATGTAACTAATCGATTAATACCAATGGTTTACATTTTTAACATTTCTTCATTGGCGTTTTTGAAATTAAAGTACATATGGCAACATGGTACTGTGAGGCTGCTTGTTTAAAAGTAATAAGTAGTTGTCAATTTTTGACGTTTCTCATGTGACATTTGGCTGTTGAAATAAGATAAACATTTTGTGCTGTTCTTAATACTGAAAAATGTTTACCTTTGGAGAATACGTCGACATGTATATGGTATTCGGATTTTGCAATGGAAACGCAAACTTGGCAAAAGAGGAATATCAAATACGGTATCCACAACGGCGACATCCATCCACCAACACGTTCCGTAGATTGGATCAGCGACTTAGAGAAACCGGCACCTTTATACCGAATTATCAGCGGTAGACCTAGAGAGCGGCGAACAGTTCAATTAGAAGAGCAAATATTGGATGCTGTTTACGAAGATCCGACGTCCAGCACAAGACAAATAGCTCGGGAACTGAATATTCCTAGCAAAACAACAGTGCACTATCTCAAAATCTTCTGCGTCCGTTTCATGCAAGGAAAGTGCAGCCTTTGTATGTAAACGATAATGTGCACTGAAGAATGTTTTGTAACAATGTCTTACAAAGGATTCAAGAAGAGCCGAACTTTTTATTGCATATTCTCTGGAGCGACGAATGCTTGTTTACGAGAGATGGCGTCTTTAATAGCCGTAATTTTCATTTTTGGGCGGACGAAAATCCCAAGGCCGTAAGGGAAATTGGACATCAGAGAAGATTTTCGGTAAATGTTTGGCTGGGGATTTGAAATCTCCGAGTTGTTGGACCAAGATTTCTCCCAAATCATCTAAATGGAATTCGTTAGCGTTAACGTTTTAGAAGAAGTACTGGATAATATTCCGTTGAATTTGAGACCCAACATGTTGTAGATGCATGACGGGGCATCCGCTCACAATGCCAGAATTTCGAGGGATTGGTTAAACGAACACTTTCCGAATCGGTGGATAGGGCGTAACGGTCCAATAGCATGGCCAGCAAGATCTCCCGATATTAATCCTCTGGACTTTTTCGCTTGGGGGTTTTTACAGGGAAAGGTCTATGCAACGCCTCCAGCTAACGAAGAGGATGTAATTAATAAAATTACGGCGGCAGTTCGATTAATCACCCCCGATATGTTGGAGCGCGTTTTGAATTCGCTTCCTCGAAGATTGGAATTATGTCTGGAAACTGATGGCTACCAATTTGAGCAGTTGTTAAATTTGTTCATATTATCTTTAAATTATCCATGTTAACATAAAATTCTTGCTAATTTGCGTATCTACCTGATTTATAGCAAATAATAAAATGATTACTGCCACGGTACTTGTCTGATTAGGTGTTGCTAAATTTACAATTCTTTTCAGCTGCTGGTGCGACTTAAGAAAACACTGTACTACTTTTCTCAATTAAGATTGTCAACTCAGAATTAAACAAAGATTTGGCCTGCGTGGTGTTTGTCCGCATTTTTCTGGCCACCGTGTCATTAATTTTGTTGTTAGACTACGCTAGTAAAGTATCCCGAAAAAACAATGGACCGTGCTGTATATATAATATAATACAATTCTGTATTTTGATTTAGACACATCCTCGTTTTGTAATTAAACCTCAATGATTTGCGCAAGCAATTTGAGCGTTTCTCACCTAAAGTAGTCGACCGACTGTGATCCAATTCTGCCAATATCCTGTTATCCTGTTCTATTTTAGCCATGATCTTATCAATTTCGTTTCCTTTGCTGCCCCAAGTTTGGCCGGACGTATTGATGGTTCTATTCCTTTGACATGCTGCCAATTCCAGTTGTAATTCTTCACATCTGTTTGGCAAATAGGAATTGGCGTTTTACTATCGGCATTTTTTTTTTTTTGATTTAATCTAGTATATCTCTAACTTACCTAACCGTTTCTAAAGCAACTTTTTTCTCTAGTTCCCTCACCCTGGATTGCCTAGCCTCCAATAGGTCAGCACTGCACCCACGCAAAGCCTGCAGGGCCTCGGTATGGGCCCTTTCCAATTCGTATTTTCTCGCCTCGGCGGCTCTGAGTTGCATTTCTAAATCCATGGCCTGTTAAAAGAATTCCCACGCAAGTTACGATACGATCGTGTCAAAAAAATGTCATACGAGTCGGTGATAAGCTTATCTCGTTTGGAAAATCTATATAATGTGTTATTACGGAGTAAATACATATACCGGTTGTTTGCATGCATGACACACTGGAATCGATATTCAGACCGGGTAATTTTTCATTACACCACGATACTTTACGATGCAGAATAATGTCATTTTATGGTCCACCAATCTCAAAGGACGATCTTCGTTTGAATATTTAAAATTTAAACTTACGTTTTTAGGATGGCGAGCGAGTTTCACATAATATATCACTGATGGGAGTTTTGATCGGATCAGAGACTCTGGCAGATTCCGAAAGGACTCGTCGTGGTGAAAGGACAATCTGTCCCCCGATTCGATTGACGGTTCTGACCAGCCGAATGGCAGCTCATAGGAGTCGCTTCTCCGCGTTGATTTCGCGTTCAGTTTTCCCGGCCATTATCGCAAGAATTCGTCGGACGATCCGAGGTATAAACTAAACGGATTTACGCTCGACTTTTCGGGGACTGGCGGCCAAACTATCCACCTAACATGGCGGCGCAATACTTTATAGGTCAAACGACAAAATCGTTACCCGGACGCATGACATCCAAGGCGGTTCGGTTAACGCCATCTCGCTAGATTTCATTTGGTAGCAGCGCGGGTAGTTTTAAAAGCTTTCGCGATAATCAAAACGCATATCGAGTACAGTTATATAGGGTTCTTCAAAATTCTCTTCACCTCTCAAAAATAGATATACACAGTAAACAATTTCTGCGTGTAAAGCTCATAAAGTAAGCGGTAAAAAGTTTGCGTGTTAAAATTAACACCTAATTTGGTTAAAGTTGCATTTTGTTACCAAAATCAACTAGGTAAAGACATCTTTGCCCAATATTTGAAATACCTGGCGGTGTACAAAGTTGACTTCAAAAAGAGAGGGGCGTACATATGTACCCCTGCGCATGGACAATTTCTATCAGGTACATGTAATAAAGAGAGATAAACTTACAGACTACTAACGGACAATTGACACGTGATCGGATTCGTATTGAAACATGAACCCTGTGCCTCTGCTTTTAAGATGTTTGTAGTTTATACGTACATATTTGATGTTTTTTGCAACCATGATGTTAATATGAATTAAATGCAAAAGTATGATTAAATGGCTGAGGATTAGTGATTCGCCTATCCCGTCGGCATATAAACATTGCATATCAAACGGTAAGTAACCAATTACACCATTTTGAACAATAGTTAGATATGTACCTAGGTAGGTACATAATACGTATTGTTTACAACCTATATTCTTTGTTGCTGTATTTCGTAAAATATTTGTTAGTTCTAAAAGATTTTTATGACATATTGTAGATAGGTTATGTATATATGACTAATCGTGTAGAATGTAATTCTCTGTTTAGTCTATTCCCTCCATTCCGGTGGTGAACTCCATATTCCTTAACCTAACTGGTAGCGAGAAGTTTGAAATTTAAAATATATATATATATTTTTGTTAATATTAACTGTACTATAATATTGCAGTGCTGTGCAATGGTTTTTCTTTTATTGCATAACTTGTTTATTTAACCTTAATTATTATTAGTAATATTATTGATATATTGTTCCAAGGCATATTTTTGTTTAATCATTAGTGTTCGTATTGGTTTACATATATTATGGTGCATGTCGTTTAAACGTTGTTCTGTACATTGTGCGTTTTGTGAGAAAGCGTTTAAATTCTGTTTTATACAAAAAGATATTCGCAAATAAATTTTTATTAGCAAATTGAAGTTTCTTTTGGATCACTTCACCACTTTACGTTTATTAGAGTGCTTAGCGTATACTAAGTACCGTTATAAATAGGTATAGGGAAAGTCATAGCGAATCGATGCAGAATTAAATTCTGCATCTGATCATCCAGTAATATACAGGGTGTTCCATTTGAAAAAAAGAACTTTTTCAACTTTGAAGATTTTGTAATTGGTCATGCAGTTTTGGACACCCTGTATGTGACAAATCAATGGTCAATGTGGATTGCGAAAGTATCATTCTTGTGCTTTCATCTACCCTAGAAGTGTTTATTACCAGTCGAAAATGGGCAAAAGATACTGTGTTGCAAATAACGCTACATCTTTCAAAATTTTCAAAAAAATCAAGATATCTAAGTAGCAGTTGAAAATAGGTATAGGGAAACCTATTAGAACTCGTCATAAAATTTTCTCAGGAATTTAAAAATGAAATAATATACAGGCTGTTCCATTTAAAATAAGAAAGTTTATGGCGACTTCCGGTATAACCGGAAGTGGTAAGACCCTGAAAATGAAACAGAATCTTGAATAGCCCCGGATTCCAAAAATTCAGAGTTCCAGGTTTTTTCTAACCTCGGAAACTTCTAACGAACGGCTACCGTGGAAAACCCTATATATTAATACACAAGTTAAAACTTATCCACACAACAATGTAGTATTAAGTTATATATCTTTTGTGGATGTTTCAATAAAGGTAAGTAAAATTTACTATAAAATTATAATAATTTAAAGTAATGAGTGGAATAAATATTACTACAACAGGTGTTAATTTATGCTCACCAGTATATAGAAAAGTCACACAAAATTGTATACAATTTTACTACAATAAATACTACTTTATTCTACAACGTTGTTGAAAGAAAACTAACTGTTCATTCTTGTTTTTCATACAAATTATAAGAATTAATACTACAAACTTAGTGCTACAATTTAATGGTAAACTTTGCTACAAACTGTACTTGTCCCTATATGTGTAGTATAAATGCTGACAATTGTAGTAAAATTTCCTACATTTTTCTCCCTATGTGATGGCATGATAAGTCATGACCGTGATCACAGTACCAGTTTTTTTTTTAAGTATGTACAAATTAGGATATAGTTTTAGTGTAGTTGTTCATTTAAGTTCTACCGCTAATGATGCCTTTCCTATCGAAACTTGCGTTCAGTGAGTGAAGTTTTTGACAATGTGTTTAAAAGTGTGTAGTGATATATTTTACTTTTGTCGTACGTAGTTAAAGTTTTGAAAGATTTGTTTACCTTTTCTTTGTGTGGAAATACAATGTAACCGTTTTTGGCATTGTAAACCAGAGTTCTTCTATCAGGGCCGTGCACCCAGCGTGACAATCTCATCCTAAACTTATCCAAGACACTTGTTTCTACAGTATATTGACGCATGCTAGCTGTACTGCCATTCGTTATTGTTCGTTTTTTACTTCTAAATAACGCAGAAAATTGCCAACTGTTATCGCAAAATGTATTATTGTTTATCTAGCTGCGAACAGATATATTGATTAGCGGTGCGAATATTTTTTTTAATTAACTGCGCTAGTGACACTGTCTAAATTGATTTCATACTGATTGTGAGGGGTAATTTGCGAAGTTGAATTGCTTAAGCGTAGCTGTTTGACATTGCAAATCTACTGTTCAAAGTTTAGATGATAGATATTTCCGGTAAAATAAAATAAAATGCTATTTGTTTAGGGTAAATGTTTTTATTTACATTATAAGAAATACAAAAAGTTTTTGTAGGCGTAAAAGGTCTTTTATCTCTAAACCCTTTTACTCCCAGTGGCGTACAATATAAAAAATTATTGTGCAAATTTATAATTACACAATGCGTACAGGATATTTCAACTGAAACGAGCCACCACAAATAACTAAATAAAACTGCTGTGATTTAATACTAATTCTTTCAAATTACTAACAACAAATGAAGTTGAATCTTTGCTTAAGTCCATTAAGTCACGAGCAACGGAACTGGACGGCGCACACTGGATCGAAGTTGGTTAAAAATCTGACATAGCGTAGAAAAATCATAATAAAATGTGTATAAGTGTATAGTAAAATAAGCATTAGATATGGAAATCACAGTACAAACAAGTAGATTGACGGAATATCGAACAGAAGCAAGTCTAAAGGTACATATGTTCGGAGATGTTACGCTAAGAGCGTATTTCGACTGTCCTCTTCAACTACTGATATCTTCGGAATTAAAAACAATGCAAAACTGCAATTTGCTCAGAATATACACTAACTATATGTAATTCAGCCTGCAAAGTATTAGCAAATCATATTTGTAACTAACTATACAATTACCATTTCTTGAAGGTGGTGTTCTATGACTCTAAATTTCAACCTCTATTAGCTTTTTTAAAAAATGCCCAAATTTGCCCAAAAAAACGAAAACTATTTTGTCATCTAGGATCCTTCTAGTACTTGCTCCAGCGATTTCAGGTGCCACTTCGCGCAACTTTTCGAAAAAGGACGTTTTGTTTATCGCATTACCGTTTCTAGCATTCTTTCTATTACTTTTCTCTTTATGCTTTTTGGGCTTAGATTTGAATTATTATTACTTTTAGCGTATGATTTTTTTATTTATGGGGTTAACGTTATTATTGGTGCTGGAGGAAGAACAGCTTCTTATACTTTAAGCAGCTGATTAAGCAGTTGAATTTTAGCATTTACTAATTTTTATACTACGTTTGATGCCAATAAACCGCTATTATTATATAAATCAACAGCAGATAAAGAATTATTTGAGTTGTGTTCAAATCGTAACTTCACGGCTTCATAACGCCCAAAACAATCAACTGATCAGTCTATTTTGGTCTCTAAACACATAAAAAAACTATAAACCTATTAACATAAAACCATATATGATGACCACTACTCTATCACTAAATTCTTCAGGAATTCTTCTTTTTGCTGCTCAATGCTCAAATTCGACGCGGGTGCCGAGCCTGTCAGGTAGTTCCACCAGGACTGTTTCTTAACCCTTTTCGTTTCGTCGACCCTGAAGCTTTCAGTGTCGCGCAACCATTGCGCATACTTAGAAACCAAATTTTTCGTCTCTTGATCCAATTGTGCTATGCTACCAGCTTCGCCACCATATTCCTCTGGTAAAATCTCGATTGGGAGACCTTCAGGCCGGCAACCTTCGAACGAAACAAACGAAAATTTCCTTCGATACGCTCAGATTCGATCGAGAACTCACCTGAATGGAAATGTACCATTCCAGCGATGTCTGACTTTATCATTGGGTATACTAATCTCATAACGTGGTGTACATAATTGGCAGTATTCAAGATGTGAACGCCCTTCAGCCTAGCTGGATGCGCTTCCTATGAAATGTAGATAATATAAAAATCGGAAATTATTGGTTAACAACAGCCAAAACATTTATCTGTGTGTTTTCATTAATATTAAACTTTATTTCTAGGTTTATCAAAACTTCCAAATCCTTTTAAATTAGTGTATAAAGCCTTGAAGGTGTCTAACGATGGTTAAGGGCGCTCAAAATACAATAAAAATTATTATATTATTATATATAAAAATTGTATGAATGCGTTGATTAATTGTTATTCCACTAGTGATTTGGTGAAGAGCATATCTTCCAAGGTTTACCTTAGCCGAAAACACTATGTTTAATACTGCTCTTCACTTGTTTGTACTGAAG
The DNA here is from genome assembly GCA_949128085.1 of Cetonia aurata. NCBI lineage: Eukaryota > Metazoa > Arthropoda > Insecta > Coleoptera > Scarabaeidae > Cetonia > Cetonia aurata. Next base: position 34,116,960 of record OX421889.1, on the reverse strand, counting down.
ATGGCAACTTAGTTGCCGAAATACGTATTTAGATTTGTTATCTAATTTTGTGGTAAGGGATTTTTCACCTTTCTTTTAGGATTTTTGTTATTGTAAAGCAATCGTCTAATGGTACTAAATTAAGCAATATTTTGTATTTAGCCATTACTCATGTATATCTTTCACCCCTTTTTTTTTATTTCGTACTATACAATAATAACCTCAAGGGAGTCACTTACTTGAATATAGACCATAAATGTTCTTAAAGGTGGCAAACTCACTCTAGCTAAGTGTCCAAGATTTACACCTTGCATATCGAAGATCACCACGTATCTTGATTGAAAAAAATAACAAGTAGAATTATGCAAAATAATCTCAAAAAAGTAACTAATGTAGACTTACCCTTCAGACAGTCCATATTCAGATAAGATGCAATCATTATACATGCAAAATGCTTTGACGGCGTCACTGAAAACGAATTTAGTGCAATCCGTATCCTTGACGGAGAACAGCAGCACACGATATCCTTCTGGGGTAGTTTTGGGCAACCGTACCAAATTTCTGAAACACAAAAAGCATATCTACATACATAAATGTCAAAGTTTGAAATATTTTGGTCACAAAGAAAAGATTCACAAAAAAATAGATAGTAGCTGTTATCTCTAGAAACGAACATGGAAAATTGAAATGTATTTGTGGCAAAAAGTCTAAGTTTTTAGAACATGGTCAATATAAAATGTTTGGTGCCGAAATGTACGATGCAGAATCGCACAAAGGATTGAAAACAAAGCTTTTGTGCGCCAATTTATCCATAGCAACATAATCAAAAAATTTTTGACACGATTTACTAGTCACTAATCAAACAAAATCCAAATGTGAATTATTCTAAATAATGTTCAGGCATCTTCCAAAATTAACAGCGAAAACATGTTTGGTGAGTCGACTAGATCGCACGATAACATTTAGGTAACATCATTCCTTCCAGGCACATAAAGAAATCCTTACAAAGTCCAGGAACATCAGTCACACTTTACATCTGCCTGGGATCTTCCCTTGCATCACCAGGAAGAGTCTAATTCAAGCATGGAGACCTGTATTCTCCAATCCCAACCAACAATTCCCTGACGCAAGATTGTCTTGCTGTGATAAAGTGATAGATCAGTTTCACTTCAAGGAATTCCAACAAAATGACGTGCCCACGACTTCGGCATCGGATATTTTGCGAAAATTTGCGGAGAAACTCAATATCGCACAAGGAAAGCCGCCTAAATTCACTGTGAATACAGCTGGGAGAATTAAGAAGTTCATAGGAGATTTCCAGAGGGCCCAATTTGGAACTAGCGCTTTGACAAGGTGCCCGTGCAAGAAAGATGGCGAGAAAGTGGATCCATGCACGGCAAAGAAGAAGAGAAAGAATCCTAAAAAGCAATCTCAAACAGGCGGGAAGTGCCCTTACATCAAAGAGGAATGCTTGCAAGGTGGCAAAAAAGCTGTTAAGAAGCAATCGAGTAAAACAGCAGGAAAGAAAGGTGCTGAATGCAAGAAGGTTGTTTCGTGCAAGAAGAAAGGTGGCGGTAGATCAGGTAAAGATCCTTGTGAAGGAGTAAATAAGGACGGTGCGAAGAGGCAGAGTGGCAAGGAGAAAGATCCATGCGAAAATGTATGTGGCAAAAAGAAAACTAGCGCGAAAGAAGGAAAATGCAGAAAGGCAAAATCTTGTGAGTCGAAAAAGAAGAGCAGGGCCAAAGGGACGTGTGGAGGGGCAAAGAAATCTCCTAGTACCTGTAAAGGGAAGTCTACTGCGTCTGATCCCTGTGGATCTGCAAAGAAAAGTCGGAGTTCCTGCAAGGACGCTGAAGATCCTTGTCAGGCGATGGAATCGAAATCAGATCCGTGTGCATCGAAGAAAACGCGCAGCTCATCTAAAGGGGGTTCATGCCAAGCTAAAAAATCTAAATCAGATGTTTGCGGGTCGAAAAAATCCCGCAGCTCATCTAAAGAGGGTCCATGCCAAGCTAGGAAATCCAAATCAGATCCGTGTGGATCCAAGAAAGCCCGCAGTTCATCTAAAGAGGGTCCATGCAAAAAATCCAAAAGCAAAACATCGTCCAAAGCGCCGTGTTCGAGTCTATTGAAAGGTGACGACGATAAAAAGAAAAAGAAGGGGAAAGAATGCAAGAAGAAGAAGAAGCAAGCAGATGAATCAGAAAAATCCTGTCGCGCGCAGAAGGAGTCCTGCCAAGAACCAGGTGCGGATAAAAAGCCGAAGAAAAGAACAGCATCGAAGGAGAGAAAATGCAAGAAACCAAAGGATTTTGGCGCGCGGTCGCAAAAAGAGCCGTGCGCCGGTGATAAAGAAAAAGACGCATGTGGACGTTCCAAGAGCGAAGAGAGGTGTCCACCGGCCAAGCAGAGCGGGAAGAAAAAATCGTGCAAGAGGAAGAAGCAGAAATCCTCGACTTGTTCTTCAGGTGGGAAAAGCAGGACATCGGCTAAGGAAAAATCAGTTTGCCCTCCAGTAGACGGTGGCTGCAAAGAAAAGAAGAGCAGACAGTCATCGAAAGAGAAGCCAATTTGTCCTCGCGTTGACGATTCCTGTGAGGCGTTCAAGAAGAGACAAGCTGCTAAGGAAAGTGACGCTTGCGCTTCAAGTAAAAAGAAAGATCCGTGCAAATCTAAAAGTGACGACCCTTGTGCCTAGATAAATATCCATTATACAAAGAAGATTTAAAAGTTGAAGGTGTGTCTATTTTAATTTAAATAAAATGATTGTATTTTGACAATAAAACCCCCAGATTCAATGTTACTAGCGATTTTTTAGCTATTTCTAGAGATACATGTACAAAAATGCATTCTGAGTTCAAAACAGAATAGTGTTTTTAACACAATTTTCTTATAGAGAAAATGAAATAATTTTGTTGTAGGTAAATCTTTTACCACTGAGAAAATTGAAAGTTCTAATTCAAGAAAATGTTTGTCTCGATGAATTTTCTTAACTAGAGAATATATTTGCTTCCTACAAGTAAATGGAGAATGCAGCTTATTGTACACTCACGGACACCCAAGATGTCCGGTCTAATGCGTAGTCTAAACGCAGCGAGCTGTTCGGGTACGTTCGGAAGTTTACCAGCACCCGCGCCTTCCCCTTGCCTTGCGACTATCCCGTTCTTCTGTGAATTACCCATATTTATGTATTATATTTGCTTCGTAGCGGTTTGGAAAGATATGCGGGTGAAGTTCATTGCGCTATTTCGCAGACAACTTTAGCACAATTGATACTTTTTCCTTGTTTTAATAACTAGTCATGGGCAGAAGGTTAGGCCAAAGTGATTCAAAAGTTGAAACGCGAAAAGTGATTGTGAGTTTGGCAAATACGGATATGTCAGTTAGAAATAGCTAATGCTTATTTATTGCTTTCTTTTAAAACTTGGTTAATTGTTGTTTACTTCTGCGGTGGTATAATTCTTATAATGTTTATGAAATCCCAATAAATTGTTTAAGTAGTATTACATTTAAGCAATATGATTAGGGGTTGCAATACCGACCTGCTTTACCAAAACCAATAATATTAAACTAATATGCATACCGGTATTTTGGTATATTCTGTATTTAAAATATTAAGACAAAATGTTATACGCTCCTTCTTATCGGCTTTTTATTGTAATAACAAGTTTTTGTCGGCATTACCGCCAACTCCAGGTATCTGATTGAGACTCATGAAATTTTTTGTATATTGAATAGAGGTTTCGTAATCTGTATCGGCTTTATTTTGCACAAATGTGGAAAGACATACAGTTTTTGTTCTGACGTCTACCGTCGGCAACCTTTGTCCAATATATTATTATTGTATTAATATTAAATCTGTTAACATTCTTGATATTAAGTGGTAAAACATAGGACTGTAGTTTCGGTCAAAGCCCGGAGTAGCATCTAAATGTGTTTGTTTTTTTGTTAATTTCAGCGTTACAGGGTGAAATAACAAAAAAGAATAAAACTAACAATAAAATTGAAAAGGAGAGAACATTATTGATTTCTTTCTTTAATTTCAACATTAACCAAAAAAAAATTTCTTTCTGACATACATAAAGCCATCCCAAGAGATCTTACGACGTGGATTTTTCATACAACCACATAGTTATATGTAAAACGTAAATAGTTGCTTGGTAGTGATATAATTACTGACATATGAGAAATTAGGTACGAAAGAAATCTTCGATCCCCTTTGTGCTTATTTCACATCAAATTCGTCGTCGTTCAAGGTTTCGATGTTTTGATGTTCGGTGCACGACTACCTGCAATATTACATAATCCATCTCGCCGGGCATCGGCCTTGGGAATTGTCGCTTCGTTACCGAAAATCGTGAAAAATCGAAATTTCGGAAAAGATTTACGCGTTTACCCCTATAGGACCTATTATTTATTATTTATTGTATTTTAATGTAAAATATACTTTATTTCATTATTAGTTCGACTTAATTTTATTCACCTTGAATTTCTTAAGAAATATAATCCGTTAAAATATGTAATACACCAACACGTTCCTTTTTGCCCTCTAATTAATATTTTGCAGAAAGTTTAAATATGTTTCTATACCAAAATGCTTTACAACTGATTCAAGTTTAATTATAATTTCCGTAATATTACTGAAAACAAAAATCCCAATTCAAATCAGAAACAATTATACATTTTTTATTTCAATAATAAATTTTAAAATTTGAATGATTAAAATAACCTTAATAATTCTGCTGAACTATAATGAAAAGAACGTCTGAATGCTAAATCCTGGGCCCCGAGGTCACCAGACCTCACTCCCCTCGATTATTATCTTAGGGGAGTGTTGAAAGATAGGGTTTACGCTACGCCTGTTAATACAAGAGAAGAATTACTTGGAAAAATTCAAGAAGCATGTAATGAAATGAAACAAAAGTCTTTACACATATCTAACTCCAATGATGCACTGATCCGACGTTGTAGGAAATGTATCGAGGTTGGCGGATTACAATTTGAACATCTTCATTATTAATTATTGTACCATTAATCATTACTTAAAAATAAATCCTTTTCATGTACTTACTAATAGAATAATTCTTTAGAATTCTTTTATGGGAAGTTTACAATGCGATATCTCCGTTGGAAAACATTTAATGACAAATGTTTATATAACTTTTGTCATTAATTTTGTTGTTAGAGTAAGCTAGTAAAGTATCCCGAGAAAAATCTGGAGCAACCTGTATATATATATAAAAAATTTATATAAAAGTATAACATAAATAACACAACACAATATATCAGAAAAATTTTATTTTAAATATTTAATTTAAATTTATTTTTTATATTTACTTAATATATCTGCGCCATTTGGGAAATCTTTGATATGAATGTAATGGATGCCTAAAACATAGAACAGAACATCTAAGTTACCCTATCAGTCAAATTTGACATATAACTCAGAAAATTCCAGACCTGCACACCTCCAATTTCGATTCTAATATGTAAGATCACAAATTCCAGTCAACCAGTTCGTAATGTACAAATATATTCAAAAATTCCCAGTGAACAATGTAAGTAATTAACCAATCTGCCTAATACTATATCTTTATTGCGAAAATGTTGCGAAATTTTAACGTGACAGATATGTATGTATTCCACAAAAAAAAAATCATATGAACGACGGGTCAAGTGCTTAACGGTTCTTATAGATTTCGAAGTACAGTAAAAAATGCATATTCTTTAAGTATAATCAATTCTTGCATGATGTTCTGCAGAGAATTGCTAATTTGGTATTTTGGGTGAAAGGTTGTAGGTATTGGAACATTATAGAGGCATAAGCATAAAGCATATACTGGGTGTATGAATCAGTACTAGACACTTCCTCACAGCAGTAAAATTCAACTGAATAATTACCCTAAAAATATCCTAATTCAATGTTCCGTTATCAAAATATGACCTCAGAAACCAAGATCTTATTAGAATGTAAGAATTGTTAACGATAATTTCAGATATCAAATCCAGTGTTATCTAGAATGTATTGTTTATCTTAGATACATAAACCAGGAAAAAGTATGAGACCCCTTGTCTCCATAATCAATAGTTCAACTTAATTGTTGTCCAAATACCTATTTGACAAACTTAATCACTTAAGTATCTATGCAACCTCCAGATTTAGCAATTAAAACTTCATACGCGTTTATGGAGAAAACTAAAAACATTGAACTCACTGATAATAAAATTTTATTTTTGTTTGTTGTAAGTTCTCTGTTTCCCAGCGTATCTGCTGATATCACTTTGGCTTGCTCAGAAAAATTCTGAAAAGAGTAATTTGGGTTATGATGGAGTTGATAGTTTGATATATCTCAATTCACTTTAAAAGGCGTACAAACCAGGGTTGGGCATCATCCAATAATTTTTTATTCAAATAATTATTTGGATGAAATTTTCATCTTTTATTCTTTATTCCGTATTAAGTTATTGTTGAATAAAACTATGGGGAATCCTTTGAATGAAGAATTATTTCAATAAAACGTTATTTGAATAAAGCATTATTGGAATGATTCTTTCACCAAATAAATCGTTATTCAAATAATTTATTACTGAATAACACCGAAATAAATTTAGATTAGGTTTAACATATATGTGTCAGCTGATCGACTGTGCATCGCCGATGTGAGTGAATCACACCTGATGTGCTATACGTCCTTTCCTCGCACTGCTTATGAGCAAAACTCGGTGGCCCGTACGGGTGACTCATACACCGCCGGCGAATATGAATGAAAAACCTTGTTTTTTCCGGTTATAGTGGCGAGCGATCGAATAGACTTCTTCCTTCAGATTTTAGAAAACTAATATCGCAAGAAATACTGTCTTTAAAAGAAAAAGAAGATTGGTAAAAAGTAGTTTACTTTTTCAACCACCATGTAAATGGTATTCAAATTATGCAACTTTTTCCTAATCTAACCAACATCATAACTCCTACCGTTTTAAAGATTCCAATACTATCCCATTCTTATCTTGGACAAGCTGTATAAAAACAAACATTATTTAATGAATTCAGATTTAGGACTCTTAAATTCTAGTCTTTATAGTTTAGTGAATAAAGATGAAAGACACAGATGAATTAAGATTACTGATTAGTGAAGTATGATGGTAATCAACCATAAATTGGAATAGTTTTAGGGTAGTTATTCAGTTCGATAGCTCTCTTGCTGACACGTGCGTCCAGTATAGTGACGTTTGTGGTGAAATGTTCTTGAAAGTGTATCGTTGCCATAGTATTTTTGTCAGCAAATGAGCAGTGGAAAAACCATGCACTTTTTCTGCAAGATGCTGTATGTTATGGAAACAAATTCAGATTACTCAGTTGTAATTTGCAATACCATGACTATTGTCTATTTTCCTAAAATTGCTCCTTAAAAGACAAATCCTTTCAGATCCTATCCAACCAACTGAGGTATGGCTCTAACAGTTACCTGACTTTAGACAAAGATCTGCCATTTCGTCTACGCCCCAGCGACCAGATTAAATGTAATTATGCATCAATTTCTCCTTCAATTTCCGACCAATTTTTCCGCTCGTGGAACACGCCCCCATCGTCGCACTATTCAACGTGCCAAAGTTTTGCCAACGCAAATATCGGCCAACCAGATATACTGTGTAAGTACTACAAGCTTACGCAACCCAGGCGGAGTTCCTGTTGCACTTCCAGCGGAAGAATTACGAAAAATTCCTTCAAGATATGTACACAAAACAGGGGTTACGCCAGCTTCTTCAAGAGAATTGTCAAGCTGTTCAAGCCGAAACCTTCTAAACCGCCAAAATGCGATTCCGTCAAGCCTTGCCCCAGGAGATCCGATACGAAGATTTGTGCCAAACCTCCGCCTAAGATAGATTTCGAAACTGCCGTCAAGTGCAAAATCGAGGCTATCAATAAGGAATCCTGCGAGAATTACATGCAGCACATGTGCCCTAAAGGAATTGAAGTGGGATATAAGGAAAAGCCGCCTTTTACCAGCGAAGGTGGCCAATTCCTCGAGGATCGATTATGCAGAGAAATGCCAGAGAAGCGTGTGCAGAAAATAGAGGAGGAACACGCTGTCAAACAGCAAAAGCTGGAGGACCTGGCGGAATTGAAGGAAATTGAAGAGATAGAGAAAAGGAAGCTGCAGAAGTTGATGCCGGAATTCAAGACTAGCGTTAAAAGTACGAAGAAGCTAAATACTTCCGCTCAAAGTGATATAACTTTAGCTCCACGCAAGAAGGATACATGCGCGAAGATGGAGTCTTCGATACAATGCGATTTGAAAACGAATCTTGCCAAAGCGGCGCATCCCTGTAGCACTGTACAGAAAGCGACTAGTTGCACCGAATTGGCAACGGAAAAATCGAAGAAAATCGATGATATCTTCGAAAAATTAGGATCCCGTGACAAACGCAAGGGTGTTTGCGCTAAACCTTGTTTGGATCCTGCAGAAATAGAAGATCTAAATTCAGGTGGAAGCGCAAAGGATCCGTGCAAGAAGCTGAAACCGTGTGCGCCGCCACCTGGTAAAATTGAAGATAAAACTGATCCTTGCAGAAACATCAAGCCTTGTTCTGTAGCGGCACCTAAAGAAAAAGAAACGTTCAAACCATGTGGGGCACCAAAGAAAACCGATGATCCTTGCAAATCCATTGAGGACAAGGAAGATAAGACTGATCCGTGTAGAAACATCAAACCTTGTTCTGTAGCAGCACCTAAAGAAAAAGAAGCGTTCAAACCATGTGGGGCACCAAAGAAAACCGATGATCCTTGCAAATCCATTGACGACAAGGAAGATCAGACTGATCCTTGTAGAAATATCAAACCTTGTTCTGTACAAGCACCTAAAGAAAAAGAAGCGTTCAAACCATGTGGGGCACCAAAGAAAACCGATGATCATTGCAAATCGAACAAAGGAAAAAATCGCTGTGGCATGGTAGTACGTCCTTGCGGTAGCAAATATAAACCGCTGAAACCGCCCAGGGACACAGAGAAAAAAGATTTGGATGAAGACGAGTGCGGATCAGTTGCAGATCTGAGACCGTGCATCAGAGTCGAATGCAAGCCGATTGAGAAGGCAAAGGAAGATACATGCAAGAAGGAAGATATATGCAGAAATGTTAAACCTTGCGCTTCATCCAAAAAAGCAGGAAAATCAAATCATCGAAGCAAACAGATGAAATCTTGCCTCTCACAGGAAAAGAAATCTGATTCGTGCAGGAACATTAAACCATGCGCATCTACTAAGAAATCTAAAGATAAATCCGACCCGTGTGCACAGATTAAACCTTGCGGATTCTCACGAAAGGCGGAAGCTTCAGATTCATGCAAGCAAATGAAAGAAAAGCGGGAAAAAGATACTTGCGGTCCTGTTGCATCAATGAAAAAAGCTACTCAGGAGGAGGATGATTGTGGTTCGGTTGATAATCTACCTCCATGTCCGCGGATCGATTGTGGGGGATCTTCAAAGAAGGATTCAAAAGATCCTTGCAAAGAGGAAGAGGAACAGAGTCCTTGTAGCGCCGCATTGACGAAGAAACCGAGCCAGGAATGTAAAGGAATCCAAAGAGATGATTGTGGCGAATCTACGAATAAGGATTCAAAAGATCCTTGCAAAAAGGAGAAGGAGCAAAGTCCTTGTAATGCGGCATCGCTGATAAAAGCAATTCGCGAATGCAAAGTTAATGCGAAAAGAAATCAAAAGGATGATTGTGCTTCAGTTGAAAATCCACCAGCGTGCGAATCTTCGAAGAAGGAGTCGAAAGATCCTTGCAAAAAGGAAAAGGATCAACGTTCTTGTAACGCTGCATCTATGATAAAAGCAATTCGAGGGTGCAAAGGAATTGGAAAGGATAAGGAACAAAATCCTTGTGGCGCAGCGCCAATGAAGAAACCGAGCCAGGAATGCAAAGGAATCGAAGAGGATGATTGTGGTTCAGTTGAAAATTTGCCCCCATGTCCACGAATTGATTGTGGGGGATCTGCGAGAAAGCAGCTGGAAGATCCTTGCAAAAAGGACAAGGAACAGAATCCTTGTGGCGCAGCGCCAATGAAAAAATCGAGTCAGGAATGTAAAGGAATCGAGGAAGATGGTTGTGGTTCCGTTGAAAATCTACCTCCGTGTCCACGCATGGATTGTGGTGGATCTTCGAAGAAAGATCCTTGCAAAATCCCAGAGAAAAGTTGCGAAAACAAAGCAGCCGAGACGAAACCGAAAATGTTAACTTGTTCAGAATTAAAAGCTAAAGAAGAGAAACTAAAACCAAAAACATGTGAGAAACAAAAGAAAAAAGATGACGACGACTGCAAGAAGCCACCAAAGCCATCTGGTGGTGGCGGTTGTTCTCCGTCTCCCAAAGGTCCGCCACCATCTTCTTTAGGGCGTGGAATTAAAAGCGGTAATTCAACACTAAACTACTCTTATCTAAAATAAAAATAGAGACAAAAAACTGTTTCTCATCCCTGCTTCCCATCTAAATTTTCAGACATCGTCAAGTTCTACAGCATGCGCGACGAGGTAGCTGGTACACCCTCAGAGATTGATATCTTAACTTCCGTGGAGAAATTTAAACGAAATAGACATGCGCACGACTCTAAATCCCATCTTAACGGCGATGTGGTAACCGTTGGGATGAACGGCGAGCATCGCGTGGAAGCTCACACCAATCTGTTCAAGCAATGCAGGTTATTGAACTCCTTTTATGGTTCCGGGCAGAGGGGCATGACCGGGGATTATGGTAAAAACGTCGTTTCAAATCGACACATTCAAAAGATTTACGCGATTTGCAGGTTTGAATCTGGGCGTTTCCCAACTGATGGGTTTTCTACCTAGGAGCACGAAATTCCTGTGCAGTCAAACGTTGCCCAACATAATCAACCATTGCGCCTTCTCAACGCGCGTTCCCAAAGTGATAATTCAAAACAAGAAACCTTACAATGCATCGCAGGCCCAAGGGCATATCTTGCAGAATAGATTGTCTTACCCTTTCAATATTCAAGCGCTGTTCTACAGCGAAGCCAAAGGTAACGGAGGAGATGGCAAGAGTGACGAAAAGAAACCCGAAGAGGATCCTTGTAATGTCGATAAGAAACCCTGTCCTGTAATACCTTGTTGTAAACTGGAGAAAGATAAATGCGTAATGTCTTCTGAACCGGTTAGAAATTCAATGTCGGATGCTCTTCATTAATTATCACCATTAATTGAAATTGTTCCGCAGCCTAAATTCTCTAAAATCTGTCGGTTGGCCAAGCCCGAAGAACCGAAAGTTGAAGTCAAGACAGAGAAACCCAACCCGTGTAATTTCGAGCAGGCCGTGAAAGCGGAAAGCAAGCATAAGAACTTCAAAGAGAATATGTGTCCAATCGCGTTCCAAGCCGTGGAAGTTTGCCCGCCGAAGAAACAATTGTGTTGCTACAGGAAACATGAGAAACCCACCATGCAAGGAGTCGATCCTTGCTGTAGAGGGGTAGTTGGCGATGTTAAGGCCTTGGGGTGTGGATTTTGCAAGAAATTCGAACTGCTAAATACACCTCCTAAAACCTTACGTTAGTTGCGCCATCATTTCCTGTCATTCACATTAGTAATTTTGCCCAAATCTACAGCGAAACCGTCGATTTGCAAAGCCAAAGCTTGTTTCTCCAAAGCTCCTAAGGGTTGCCCGTCGCAGAAATCGCCGTCCGACTCTTGCAAATCATCCGTTTGCAAGAGAAGCGAAATCCCGAAGTGTCCCAAACCCAAGTTCAAGGTGGAAGTCAAGGTGAAACCCAAAAAGAAACCTGTTGGCATTAGTAAGTCGAAATGGGCACTATTCTTTTACTGTGCACCGTTTAAATTTTCCCATCCTCAGTGCGTTGTTCGAACGCTCCGTGTTACCAGAAGAAATGCCAAAAGAAGAAGCCCCCACCGCCACCGTGCCCAACTCCAATTAAACCCCCCAAATTAGAAGACTTGCCCCCGACGAAGAAGCCATGCAAGAAGGTCAAGAAACCAGTGGACGAAAACGCTAAGAAGATGTGCATCAAAGCTCCGAAGAGACGTGGTGACGCCGCCGCGTGTAATATTTCTGCGTGTGATAAAGACAAGGCTAAAGCGAAGGAATTGGCCGAGAAGAAAAGACTTGCAGCTTTAACCAGGCAGAAGGCTTACGCCGATCTGAAACACACAGATTGGAAGGCGGTCCCTATAAAAGGTGATTTTCAACTTGAATATCAACTTTTCCAGCGTGATTTCCACTTTTTCCCAGGTGATAATCGCTGGTGTAAGAGCCCCCCGGTCGAGAAGAACACCAAATGCGATAAGGAACTATCCAAGACGGTCCTGCCAACCAAAGATGAGAAATATCAGAGCCCCAGGTACAGCAAAAAAGGTGGAACGCCTGGTAAAAATACCTGTGTCAAGCCTTGCCCGAGCAAGCACGTGAGAAAGATGCATTCCTGTCCACACTTCGATAAGAGAGAACCTTACAATGTTAAATCGCGCGCCTCGCTTATAATACGAAGGGATTATTTCGAAAACCTAGGTGAGTCATCCATTCCCAAATTAATCTCACCACCAAATATTAATGAGGCGCGAATATCAACCGCCAACACATCAAGAACCTCTGTTTCAAACGTTAAATTTTTATATAAAAAAGACATGTCAAAGATTGCTATTAATAGAAATATCTAAGTACATTTATTTCCGTTCAGCTTCGATCGTCAGTGAAAAACCTAGTGAAGTCACTTCAGAAAACACAGATGCGTAAGTATATTTTGCATAAACCATGCGAAAGCGAAGTCCAAAGAAGATTCGTAAGAACCAAATATAATATAATTTGTACATTGTGAAATAAAATTGTTTACACAAAACACATCGGATTGGTAATTTCAATTATCCATTTCATCGAAGGAGGTTTAAAACTTGACGCTATCATGAAACTTAAAAATATTTATATGATTAAAATAGATCACTAACTATTGGTTGCTTACAGTACAATTATTGTAAACATTTCAAGCAAGTTAAATAAACTAAAGTGTTAAAATCTGACGTGGCAGACATTAAAAACAGGTTTAAAAACTTAAAATCATTCATAAATACATTCATTGTGTATTTATCCAACATAGAATTTCTCGTTTCTATAATTTATTTTTTATCATCAAAACACAGACATGCACACGTTGAAATAATATTTTGATGTATTCCTTGGTAAAACAGATTTCCTGTTTCTGGATGTTCTTATTGGTTTATTAGAATATCTTATTTCGTATATACAACGTGTCCCCTATCATTTAATTCAAACTTTTGGAGGGTAATGTAGACTAAATTAATGACTAAAAACAGCAAAAGTGGTAGGTCAATTTTGTTTCGTTTTACCAATATACAGGTGGTTTACCATTCGTACACTATCATTTTCTGGAGATCCCTTGCAATTAGATTAATGGGGTAAAAATTTTGACAGCAAACCCCCACCTGGAGAATTATTTTCAACTTCCGAAAACGTTTCGTTGCATCGGACGTCGATAGCTACTTTCTTATTTTAAATGGACTGACCTAGTTTTTCTTACTGTAAGGGATTTTACACATTCTTTAAAGGCAATTTGCCCTTACGTTCTCTAACTTTAAATTCAATTCATTCATAAATTGATCCTCAAAATTGGATAAGTTTGACCATACATACATATTTTTGGAATGCTCTTGATAGCTATAAAATAAGGTTCCTAAATGCCGCATCGTTTTATCCAAATTTGATGAACGTAAACTAGACTTACTTTATAATAAAAAATAACAAAAGTGGTTAGTCAATTGTGTTTGCTTACAGAAATATGTTGGTTTAATATAAAATAAATGATTAAATAAACAAATTAAACAACTAAATAAATTAAACAAATAAGTAATAAATTGAATCACAGTGATGGTGGTGGGTAAAATTGACCTACCACTTTTGCTATTTTTAGTCATTAAATTTAGTCTATTTTACCCTCCCAAAGTTTGAATAAAATGATACAGGACACATTGTATACATATGTGGGACATATTGTATACATATGTCCTGCCAAATGGAATGTAGTAGATAGATAGCTTGAATAATTCTGTATAATGAACCACGAAAATTAGAAAATATTTAATCTAAGATGTTTGACATTTCTAGAATTAGTTAAAATAACAAAATTAAAATTCACCACAGAATTAAATTGTGATCCCAAATATATTCTCACAGAATTAGACTTTCTTACTTCTAACAATTGCCGAGAGATATTTGGATATGGGATATTAATTATGTGCAAGATCAAAGCCTCTTTTAACATTATTTACTAAAGGGAATATGAACATTTGACCTGGAAATTAATCTAAACTCACCCCAAATGCATAACGGCCTGTATTTCTGGCAATAGGGCATCTCTGTTGCCAAATAGAGATGGCGAATCAGTCCTTATTGTAAAATAGCTTTCAATGGCGTGTTTGGTCCTGTCTTGAGAATAATAACAACCGTGCAAAAACAGGTAAATATATTCATCTGATATGCTCGGGAGATGTGGTTGACTTGCCATCCTAAATTAATAAAATAAGAGTAAACATTAACAAGCAAATAAATGAGAATGTACTTACCAATTCTTAATTTTGAATAAATCTTTTTCTTTGTTCACTGGGTAATTTTTCAAACCACCTATGAACGGATGTCTCGTATTTATTTGATTGTTCATTTTTCTAAAATATAATACTTTTATTTAATCGAATTATATCTACGATTATTCACCGGTCCAAAGCCAATTCGCAACTGTCTAGAAAACGTGTACAATCCTTCTACACCAGTGTATGTATGATTACCTCCAAGATATTCTTTAATCTCGCTTGTAGAAGCTCTCTTGGGATGAAGAAAGTGTTGAAAGTGTTAAGCAATAATGTCTTTTTGGTGGGAGTTAATATGGAAGGGAATTTATAAAATAAATAATTAAATTTAGCTTCTTGTTCGACAGAAATCATAGTAGGATATTGCCTCGGAATCTGTTTTAAGCATGTTTTCCTGGTTGAATAATTGTATGAACAGATAGATATTTCAATATCTTTTGTGTTTGATATATAGGCACTGTTAGTATTACGTTGGTAATTATTTACAAATACGGAAGATAGGATAAAATGCAGGAAATACTTTCACCTCGTTTGGATTACGTAATAATTTCTCCAGTGTGATACCAAGCACCTCGATGCTTGCCTTTCTAGACGTATAACAGTTTCGTTTTTAGTTATTTGAAGGCGCGCAAGTTATATAATAAGATTGGTGAAATTGAAATCTCTTTCGAAATTCAAACGCTTTCCTTTCGATTTTTTTTAAATGGAACCTATATTTTCCAATAGAATCGGCAAATTCCTTGTAAAATTGCCTTCAAAATGGTACCAATAACGTAATACTTATTTTCAGTATTTTCGAAGATATTATGGAAAATATGTTTAATAATAGCAATTTACCTCTATTCATTTGTATCGTTTTTATGTAAGTTGTTTAGATTATTATTTATAACGCAACAAAAACAAACCGTAGGTGACACAAAATTATTTTATTTTTTTACACTTTTAGATATACAGGGTGTCTCTGAAATAAGAGTACAAAATATTAAAAATGGGAAACCCAAATTATACTGAATAAGTATCCAAAAATTCGTACGCCAATTGCAATATCGAATATACAATTAAAAACTCATTGAAACGTCACGAATGTGCCGCCCATGGATCCACTATCTGTGTTTATACTATATCTTAAGGTCATTTGTAAATACAGCTGTGATATACAGATAATCATTGTATGCAGCTGATACGAGTCAACGACTCCAATATTATTACGTACGCGAAATTTAAAGCAAATTTCAAAGAAGATATTGAAAGTAAAATGTGGAATCTATTAATGAATAACTCTATTCACTTGTGCGTAATCTGATCAATGACAGCTGTCTGAAATAAACATCATTGTTAAAAGTTGATATTTGATGTGACGAAGGTAATGTGCGTAATTATTTCTTTTTTTCTCTTTCATAATCAATTGTTACACATCAATTGTTACACCTGCATTTCTGTTCGCAATATCCAGCAATTCTTCTTCGGCTCGTAAAATTCGACGTGGTCTTTCACGTCCGCGACCTTCGTAATTTGGTAGCAATCGACCAGTTTCTCTTAATCTAAACACGGTATCCTTTATACACGTGTAAGACGGGGTTCTACGATTGGGGTATCGCTGCCGGTAGATACGTAGAGTTCTTCGACAACTTCCTCCTGCTTCGCCGTAGACATAAATCATATCGAACAACTCGCGTGTGGTAAAAGCCATATCCGATGTGTTCATGCGTAAGGATCCAGACAGACTGAGACTCAGAGCGTAGTTATACGTCGCGTGTTGCCTGCCCTACCTTCGTTGGTTAGAAGTGTAGTGTCTCAAATACCAGTGGCGTGACGGATATTTAATAAATATCTTTGCCATTTTTTTCCTCACGTATGCGTGGGAATTTTGGAAAAATTAATTTAGATAAAAGGTGTAATAAAATTAGGGCTTCCCATTTTTAATACGTTGTACTCTTATTTCAGGGACACCCTGTATATAATAATTTTAAATCAAAAGATGCTCAAATATGTCTCTATTCAGCTCCGTGTGTATGATCTGCCTTACATTTTCAAATATACATATTATCATATTATCCGCATTTAACTGAAGAGAAGCATTTCTTATGCGTTTGTGCATGTTGTCTGCCGTTGCATCGGGTGTCATGCATATGATGGTTTTTTATAGTAGGCCGTAGAAAAAAATCACAAGGGGTCAATCTAGTGATGCGGTGACCAAATTAATGAATCCCAATCCGTCTATTAATAAATACCTTATACAAGAAATGTGTGAATGCACAATCGTGTTGGTACCACAATCTCTCCATAAAGTTCCGATGAAGGCCTTGTAGCAGTATTTGTAAATTATTTTATAAAAAGTTTCTATAAATCTCACAATTTAAGGTATTGTCAAAGAAGAATGAATCCACAACGGTGTTCCCTGATGCCACCCCTCCGTTTGTGTTGATACTAAATGTGTTTTGTGTATCCTAGTAGTGTGAAGTTTTTCTGTTCATTATTCCAGAATTGACAAATGTTGCTTCATCTGTGAAAAGCACAATAATTTAAAATATTTTAACCCGATACACAAGTTTCTTTTCATAATCCGTGTGTAGTAAGCCATGGTGAATATTAATTTTATAAGGGTGAAACTTATGTTTCTTTACAATTCTCCTCGTGATAGTGGATGCAATTCCGTGATGTTTCGAAATTGTCCTTGTAGAGATTGGCGAATTTTTCACAACGGATTTTCTATAACAATAGTTTTTGTCCTTCCATGTTTATCATAATTCACATAACCCGACCAAAGAAACCTTACCAACAAATTCTCAAAGCTTACTATCTGACGCTCTACATCTAGGATAATCCGCTGCATACATTCTTGATGCTGATAGTGGATTTCTAGTGCGAGCACCAAGAACAAATATCATGTCTATGAGTTCCTCTTTGGAGAAATTTATTTTTGATAAATGAATTTAGGTAAAAAACAGAGACAAGGCGATATAATTAACAACCAGATTAAAGTAATAGGTAATAACTAATAATCCACAAATAGATAATTCAAATATTATAATAAAATCATAAAACATTGTAAAACGCTATGACACCAAAAATAAACTACAAAAAACATCATTATGTGGACATTTAAGCAGAGATTTGATGTTTTGTTATATTCTTAGCTTTTGTTTGAAAATCATGACTATCTAACCATATTTGGTGTGCCATACCTATATTGAATATTGTCAACATATTTTCCATAAATTTGTAATATCTTCGAAAATACTGAAAATAAGTGTTGCTGAAATTGAAAAATACATACAATAGGCATTCATTTTTCATCAATGCTTACGATCTTGTAATATATCAATAATGAAAGAAGATCAGTTGTTTATTGATGTTCCTCCAACGCTACATAATGAAGACGCATCCTGATGCCGGCACCAAAAGCAGCCTTTTTTCACACTTGAAAAAAAAGTTATAAGTTTAATGAAACATTAAGTACCATCTAAATGTATATTATTATTAGGTATTGGAAATAGGAGATAGGACGAAATAAATACACACGATTTAACTTTAAGTAAAATGGTATATTTAATTGTTATATACTTTGCACGGAGAAGACTACCCGTTCTATTCAAGATTCTAAAACCAACTAACTGTATACATTCAAACTTATATTCTAATCCCTTACGTAGGGTACTACATATATACCACTTAACATATTTGCTGTCTGGTTCTCACGACTAAACATAAACACAGACCGAACGGCTCCATACTGATGCGGTCAAGTCCCATAACTTAGATTATTTTTTGTGTTAAAAACGACACCACGTATCATTCCTTTTCCAACAATTATTATTATAAGCATTGCATTTTATATTTGTTAAATTACCTGTAATATATATTTATAATGGTATTGCAGTGTCTATGTTAATCCTATTCCTTGGTGGAAATCAGATACTTACTGGATACAAAATAAATTAATGCAAACAGAATTTGTTTTGTTTTTATAATTTTAATATTAGTTTGTAATAAAATAGTATTTAATCAAATTCATTTGAATTTAACGCCGAATATCATGAAGAAAGCATATTTGTTACGCGTTGCTAAGCAACCGAATCACAAAACGTCAACAGAAAACCCGCGCAAGTTTAAATTTTATGAACGCACAGGTGAAACGGATGGGATACGCGTTACAGCTGAGACAATGACCTATAAAATATTTATAACGCATTGAAATCGAATCACATTTATTGCGGAAACTTGAGAGAATCAGATTTAATAATATATTTTATTTCAATGACCTCCAATTTTATTATGTCGCAAATATTATATGATTGTTATATTATACAGATACCAACATAACCTTTAAATTTTCATTTGACATTTCAGAATTGTTCTTGGGTAAACTAAACCTTTTTCTGCGGTTTCTTTTTTTTTTATTATTCAGTGACGACAATAACTTCTATAGACCATTATTATAAGGAGAAAAAAAAGTATTTGCAATTCAAATCCTCGTTTGTATTTCTACCACCGAGACGCATAACTTACTTTCATTAATAATACAATCGATTAAATTAAAAAAAAAAGTATTATCCCGATGACAACAGCAGGTTACGAATAAATGCTAATAAAGCAAAAAGTATCGCCAGTTGACAGTAGAGTTTAGAAAGCGCGTTGTGTACGCAGGCATACCTATTAATAAAATATTTGTTTGCACGTGTAATACGCTGGCGACCGACGTACCGATTCTTAGAAAATGTCCTCTTTGAATTACGGTTATCGAGCTGAAGATATCGTCGCGGAAGGCCGAGTAAATTGGGACGAGATTAGAGCGATCAAAGAATGGAATCTTACTGCGGATGTACCGGAATTATCTGACGCGAGGGTAGTCGGTTTTATATTATCCTGCGATCGGGACCTTGAATTCACCAAGAAAACTATCTTGGAATATTTCAAAGTGCGTTTGTACGCGAAAGAGTTATTTAATAACCGGGATTTGGATAATGCAGACATGCAATTGCAATTGGAAACTTTGTAAGTACATAATATTCTTTATATATAAAATGTAAGTTTATTAAAACCTGAGATAATAGGCCAACTTTTTTATTTGAAGTGAGAAGTGATAAATTAGCACTAAGCAGTGGCGGCTCGTCAGGGAAGGCTAAGCATGCCCTATTAATTTTAATAAAATAAATGGTGTTTATTATGTATTAAAACAATTTTTATAATAAATAGTTTATTTATTTAAAATAACAAACAAGTTTCCAATAATACATGAAATTTTGCTACAGCATGCGAGGACGCTACCCACAAGTCTGGCTCTGCGCCGATGATTGATATCATCGCTAAAACCGTTGCGTCCCAGTAAGTGCATGTGTACCTACTTTATACGACGATAAAGTAGAGACTTGGCTCCGGTAAGATCGCATGAGATCGGCAAGTTGTCGTACGTTATCGTTCGTAAAACGTTCGCAGTTCGCATATATGCAACTCCTAGTGCTACACAGTAGCGATGGGCGATTCGAATCTTTTTAGTGATTCGAATCCCAAAGACTCCTAAAATTAAAGATTCGTATAATATGATTCGTACCGAAAGACCGTAAAGGATTCGTACCAGCGCTGGGCGATTCGAATCTTGTGAGTGATTCGAATCCTAATGACTCCTAAAATTAAAGATTCCTATAATATGATTCGTAGTAGCGGTGGGCGATTCGAATCTTTTTAGTGATTCGAATCCTAATGACTCCTAAAATTAAAGATTCGTGTAATACGATTCATACCGAAATATTGTAAAAAATTCATATAGATTTGTGATGATTCATGACTCTTTGTGATTAGAATTTTAATCACTCTTTGCACTTTATTCTAAGGATCTTGCAAAAAAAAAAATGGTAAATTGAAATTTTCGTAAAATAAAACAAAATGAAACAATAATGGATTATTTTGTTTTATTATTTGTTAATAACAAAAGGAAAACCTCAAAATTTCATCAAAGGTTAAACACAAAATTGTCTTGATGAATACAGGCACATACATAGATAATATACATAGCTAATATACATAGGTATAAGATATTAGCAGACATTCAATCTTCTATATTAAAATTAAGAAAAAGCAGATACGATACCGTCTTTGAATTTATTCTTGACCGTTTATCTGTCACTATTTGTCCACGGGTATAGATAATCTCTTTCTCATTAACTCAAATAATGTTGGATATATTGTTGGAGTCGAAGTCTGACTCCGACACTGACTCCGACTCCGACTCTGACTCTGACTCCGACTCCTTGACTATACTAGTATACAAGAGTCGTACTGATACGGATTCGTATCAACCGAAATGATTCCTATCAGCCGATACGAATCATTTCGGTTCATACGAATCCGTATAAATAGTAAAGATTCGTACCGTACGAATCATATATGGGAATCGAATATACTGATGAATCATACGAATCCGACCCACCTCTACTACACAGGGAAATTTAGGAAATTTTACTACAATTGTCAGCATTTATACTACACATTTTAGCACATATAGGGACAAGCACAATTTGCGGCAATGTTTACCATCAAATTGTAGCACTAAGTTTGTAGTATTAATTCTTACAATTTGTATGAGAACACAATAATGAACAGTTAGTTTTCTTTCAACAACGTTGTAGGATAAAGTAATATTTATTGCAGTAAAATTGTATCAAATTTTGTGTGACTTTTCTATATACTGGTGAGCATAAATTAAAACCTGTTGTAGTAATATTTATTCCACTCATTATTTTAAATTATTATAATTTTATAATAAGTTTTACTTACCTTTATTGCAACATCCACAAAAGATATATAATTTAATACTACATTGTTGTGCGGATAAGTTTCAACTTGTGTATTAATATATGTAGTATATACTTATGCAAATTACTATATATTTGCAATAATTTGTACTAATTCTTATTGTGAATTTTATCTAATGTAGTATGTAAAATGTCTATCTTGCAGTTTTAAAATGTTTCAGTCGCCTGTAGCACTTCTAATATTTTTATCATTAATTCTATAATTTATGGTTAAAGCTTCATTTCATTGTTAAAAAGATCAAAGTAGGTAGTAAAGATACATTATTTTAACAAACTAGCAACATATATTCTTAAACTGAGCAAATTCACAAATAACAGACTTTAACATAACACAAATAACTTCCTAATTTATTTATTATAATTTTACTACACTACTGGGCTACCGCATCGCGGGCGTACCCTCTCCGGAGCTGCAATCGACAATTTTATTCTACTTTCGGTAATTTTCACATTTTCTTCCATTGACAATTACTACTATTACATATCACTAGGTAAGTGCCTGAAGGCGGTTTATTAACTGAAACTACCACAGTAATATAGTAATATTGTAATAAATAAATTGGAGGTATATATATTAAAACATCAAAAGAGCACTATTCATAACAACCGCACCTAACACAGATAAAACCAAAAGGGAGGACAATTATTGCAGTGAACTACACATGTGCATTTCAGTGTCGCGTGATCGAGAACGCCAATCGTCGATGAGCATGTCAATGCAAATTGGCGCGTTATATAAACAGTGGCGGCGCGTGGACTTTTATTTTGGGAGTGCACATGTGGGTAGGTACCAGGGAGTCCGGTTTTGAAAATTAACCTTCAAAACTCGCATTTTAGAGCAGTTTGTGACGTTCTTTCGCTTTATCTTGGGATAATATTCAGAAAAGGGCTTAGTGCAAAAATCCGAAATTGTTAGTTCTTCTTCTTATACAGAACAGTCACATCATAAACGAACAAAAATGACTTAAACTAAAAATTGTTTGAAAAATCCTACCTAGTTTTTACCAGACAGCACATCTTAGTACTAATTTTCACACACACGTTTTGTATTGTAATTCAAGTCGCCTGTTCTTTCTCGATGCGAATTCTTCAATAACCAATTCATTAAAGTTTGAAAGATCTTGAATCATTTGTTTCTCAACAGACAACATTGCGAGAGGAGTTAACCTATTCTGGGCCATAGTACTTCTCAAAAAAGTTTTAATGCGCTTCAAAGTTGAGAAACAACGTTCTGCTTCTGCAGTTCTCATGGGCATGGTCACAATTGCGAGTAGCACAAGAAAGGTCTCTGAGAAGTCTTCTTGCAAATTATTTTCTATCAAAAACTTAAGTAGATGGACTGCTCCGGAGACCTCTCTAAAATCTGTTCTTCTGTAAATTACTTCCAACTCTGTCTTGAATTTGTATCTGTCTAAAAATGGAAAGGCGGAAATTGCTGAATCTAAATGTTGGATGAGAAAATTCGACGAATATACTTCAAAATTCTCCACCGAAAACAAATTAGCCACCTCCAAATGACCTGTAAACGAAAACCTTCTTTTTATTTCTGATATTATGGTGTCGCACACTTCTTTTGCTTGAACAGTCGTGGAAACATAAGAGGTGCTTTCATCTACCTTCCTTCTTTTCCTTGAGTGACTCACATCAATGTCGTCTAGTTCGGAGTCTCTGATAGTGTGTATATTTTCCCTTTCTTTCTGAAGGGTTTTTTCAAGCTCTGCAATACATTTTTTTATGGTCACAGAATCAGCAGTTCTTTTTTGCAGCTGAGAATATACTATATTAATATGAGGCATTAAACGATGAAAAACTGTCGGCCAAAAAACGAACTTGGGGTCATTCAATAATCTTAAAAGGGCACCAGCTTTTGTGATGGTATCCGATTGTCTGGACGTTGATTGTATTTTCTCCATACACTCGATAAGGGCTTCTCTGTTTCCATAAACAGTGTTAACAGTTCTAATTTTAAAATTCCACCTTGTAGCAGATGCATTTGGAACTCTACTTCCAACGATCTCATCTAATACAGAAACTCGTTGTGGAGAATTGGAGAAGAAATTCGTAATATCACTCAGATCGGAAAAAAAGATGCGAACATTTGTATTTATACTCGTTGCTTGTGGCATTATTAAATTTATTTGGTGTGCGTAACAGTGAATATAATACGCATACTGGAATTTATCTTTGATGAGTTTTTGCACACCACCGTGGGCGCCACTCATAACACTTGCGCCGTCATAGCTTTGCGAAATTAGCTGATCAGATTTTTTTAAAACAGAATTTAAAACGTTTTCAATACAGCCAGCTAACGCAACAGCATCATGATCAGAAGGTTTCGAAAAACCCCAAAATCTTTCAACAGGGGTACCGTCTGCTAAAGTATAACGGAAAACTATAACCATTTGGAAAATGTTTGAAATGTCACTTGTTTCATCACTTATCACGGATACGAATTTTGAGCCAGCAATTTCTTTCTTAATGTGTGCATGACACACAGAAAGCATACAGTCTAATAATTCATTTTGAATGTCTTTGGATGTTCCTTTAAATAGTGTGGATTGATTCAAATGATCCCGGAGTGCTAAATTTAATTCTGCCGAAAAATTGATTGAAGACCTTTAAATATACCAGAATTTATCGAATCATTTCCTTCGTAATGGCCACGTAATGCTAATTCGAAAGCACCACAAAATTTAATACAGTTTATAATTTTCGATAAAATGTATCTGTTCTTTTTTATTTGCTCATTATGTTTCTCGATATTCAGTCGGTACGCACTGTTTAATTGTTGAATGCTATGAATCGAAGGTCAGCTTATTAAAATAAGGAATGCATCAAATATTTATTCACATTCTAATATGTATGTATATTAAGCGTATAGAAGATTATTTTTATTACGAATTATAATTGCCTGATGTAAATATGTATATTTTTATGTACGAAATAGGATGGGTTTTAAACATATAGTCTTTTTTATTATATCATCTTGTGGCTTTATTGGCACATTGTTGTGCAATGGTAGATATCACAGTAAGGTACTAGTAAAAATATATACTGACATTGTGAAATAATTACAGAATGTGTGTTAAGTTTTCCTACAATAGAGTATCAATTTCTGCTACTTCCAAATATATAAAAATTTTAACAAAATTGTGTTACTATTTAAAACAAAATTGATCCTACAAACAGCTGTGAACTTTTCCTACAACGGCTAGTATTAAATGATAAACGTGTACGTTAGAGCCCACTTGTTTGTATTACTTATTTCTACAAAATCGTTAGTACTAGTACTTCGCTATGTAACTTTGTACTACAAGGATTTCTCTCAGTGTACTAGTCTATCGCTTCAAATAAAAAAGTTGCCCTATATCAGATTTTAAAAAAACACTCACTATATATATCATAATTGCGAATCAGAAACGAAAAATATTAACCTTAGAGAATACATAGAGTTTCCCGTTAAAACTAAAGACGGTTCCATCATAATCTACCATAAATTGCACGATCACACTTATTGGAAATACAACATGGAAGCCTCTATGCGGCTATTATGCATGACGCTAGATGCCGCTCTGTACAAATATCCCCCGAACGGCTTAATCATACTTTTCGACATGAAAGGGGTAAGTAAAATTGAAAAGATAAACAGAATTTCGCAACCGCAGTGATTAACATCTCAGGTCAGCTTGATGCACTTGACTAGGATAAAACTAAGCAACATCAGAGCCTTCTTCCATTACTGCCAAGACGGACTGCCAGCGAAATTGAAAGAGATTCACGTTTTGAACACCTCCTATTTGCTCGATAAGATATTGACGATCATCAAACCGTTTATGAAGAAAGAGTTATTTGCAATGGTATAATAATTTGTAAGAATAGAATACAGATCCTTTTTTTTTAATATATACCAAAAACGTCACATGATTTCTAACATTGCGAACAGAGTCTTCGATATCATCCACCGCAAATCGTTCGTATCATAATACTGCTTCAAGCAGCGCATTTCTTTCATTGTTCTAATGATGAATCTTTCACATTGCTTTCACGAAGCTAAACAGTGAGCGTTCATTCTTTTTTGCATGTAACCACTTATGGGATAAAATTATTTTTCATGTTATCATAGAATTTTACGAAAAATGCTCAAACACATGAATTTTTAAAGAAATGAAAGCTACGTTCATTCGAACACTAAAACCACAAATTACCCAAATAACGCTCATCTAAATCGCCAACATTAAAATACTAAATTCCCCACTGATAAAAGGAAAGATCTGTATTACCGTCGCTAATCCATTTTCACCACGTTTAATTTCAGCTGAATTTTCACACTCCCGATATGTGCATGAAGGATTTTTACGAGAAATACATCGATAAATCCTGTTTACCTTCCGATTATGGCGGGGATTTGCCCAGTACTAGGGACTTGCATGAGTTGAACACGAAATATTTGAGGGAATTAAAGCCGTTCTTCGACGAAGAAGAAAATATACGAAATTCGTATTACAAAAAAGTGTAATGACTTTAATGTATAATTATTATTTATTAGTATGCTCAATAGCTTTAATAATTTTTTGTTTTGGGGTTTCCGTTAACTGTTAATAAGATTTATAGGGGAAATTTAGATAAATAAAATTTATACTTTACCGTACTTGAGGACTATTAGTTCATTTCATTTTAAAGTAATTTAAAAATTGTTTTAGCCGTTTTCTTTGCACTACAGTTGGCAAAGTTATTTTTTTTTTAATGCTTTATGATTTTCCTGTTTTGAATTTCGCGCCCTTGGAGTAAAGTTACTCACAGTTACTTACGTAGTAGTTACGTCGTCTGCCGTTTTTTCGAATAAGCGTTCCTGATCATTATATATATATATACGTTTTTCTGTCTTATGTTATGGATGGTAAAGAAATTATTAAAAGCGTTAAACAAAAGGAAGTATAGTATTATTTATGGCAACCCTACAGTTGCTAGATTTAAAAATTTGTTATATTTTTCATAGGACAAATATTTAAATATATGAACGTTTCTATTTAACACATTTCGGTATTACAAAACAGTTTTAAATTGATATTAAAATGAATCGTTCTTCTTATTTTTATTACATAACGGTTGTATTTATTGCAAATATGTATAAATAAATATAAGAATTTAACACATATTTGGAGTTTTAATATAAATATCACATAAAATAGACAGGAAAATTGTTTTTTTCTTTTTAAAAAGATAATTGTGTTACCACCACACTTCTTAGAACCGATAAAGTTAGGATATTAAAAATCACTTCTGTATTATAACTGCATACATCCAGCTTTTGAATTATTGTAATTCCGTAGTAAGAATCTAAGATTTAATTAGAATATTTAATCACAACTTATCAATTCCAATAAATAAATTATTCCTTCAAATAATAAAAAAGTGATTTTGCCCATCTTCGATTGGTACGCCTGAATCTTGTTGCTTGCATCTCATTGGTTGCCGCTGTAAATGTCAGTTTGAAAATACTTTCAAAGTTGAACAAGCGCGTACCCGTCGAGTGTTTTTTTCCCACCAATTTTACGGTAAAAATGGCTGCGGATATGTTCGATAAATTCAACGCGTTAAATTTGCTGACAAATAGAGATATATTATTCTTCGGCGATTCCAATATCCGCGCTTTATACAAAGATATCGTTTGGTTATTGGAATACGGTACTCTGATCCCGGACTTCGCTTTAAAACAGAAAAACGAAGTCTGCTTCGCTGGGGATGCCCGCGTATCGAGCGCCAAAAGTTCCAATTGCTGTTCCTACGAAGAAAAACGCGAATACAAAAGACACGGCGCCTGCATGCAGTTCGAATTCCTCACCAGGGTTTACCAAGAGAGATTAGAAAACTCCATATCAGAATTGCGTCGACCACCCTCTGTTCTGGTCATGAATAGTTGCCTGTGGGATATTTCGAGGTATGGGAACAAAAGCATAGAAGAATTCAAAGAAAATCTATCGAAAACTCTGAAATTCCTACGCACCAAACTGCCGATTGTCAAAATTATTTGGATTACCACGTTACCACCGAGTCCGAAATGCAGAGGAGGGTTTCTGAAGAAATCCGTGGAAGTCCTGCAGTCTGTGTTACCCTTCCACGTATTGGAAGCGAATAATCACGTTATTAAGTGCTTGAAAGAACATTTCATTGACGTTTTAGACCTGCATTACCACTTTCGCTTGTTAATCGATTATAGGACTTCCGACGGAGTTCACTGGCAACCGCACGCAGTTCGTTATATGAGTAATTTACTGTTGACTCATCTCGCAATATGTTGGTCGCAACCTTTGCCAAATTATTACCCGATAACAGGAAGTTATAGAGAAGATTACCTTACATCGCACAATCCCTGGAACTTCCTAGAAAACAACAATAATAATAATAATAACAAGAGCGTCATCAATAAACGTGTTAGAAATAGGAAGAGAAGGTTGCAAAGGCGTTTAGCTAGGGGAAATATTAAGAAAAAGGTAAATTCAATCGATTTTACATTAGATATTCATTTATAATAAGCGATTTGACTGGTTACTTTTTTATATGTATAATTTTTGTTACTTAAAACTGTTTTTATTGAAACGATGTTATATTTTTAAAAATTAGCGTTTAGTTAGTATTACAACACAGGAAGTTGTGAAATTAATAATTAAAACTTTGAAATTTCGCATTTTTCAGGCACTAAAACTGATATTTTCTTGCTCGTTTTCGTATTTATTTGACACGCCCAGATTTAGGTTAGGTTCGTTAGTTTGTTCTGTTTGACATTTATTTGACAGTTCGTCAATTTAAGTCTTAAGTTTATTTTTTGTTATTTAAAACTTTGTTATGTAGAATATAGTATTTTGTGTTTTCGTTTTACATGGACGTTTGGTTAATATTATAACAAAAGCAGTTGAAAAATTGATAATAAAGTGTTAAAATTTCTATTTTTCCGCTACAAAAATGTTTCCTTTATTACCGATATTTCCCATACACATCCCTTATTTATTTTTGATACAAATCTAACGTTTTTTCTTTATAATCTTTAAACGCATTTATTTATAAAATTCAGGATAAAATGCTTTCTTTAATAAAACATTAAACATGTAAGGTAAGTTTATTTCAGTTTTAATTTAAGCAATTTTAAACTTAATTTTTGTCAGGTGGGGTTGCGAAATCAAAAAACGGGTACACTTGAAATTTTTCTATGTAAACGTGTTTTTTTTTTTGTAAATCTTAGAGCTCATTTTAAAAGTCAAAATACCGCAACTGAATTATGCCCAAAAGAACTTCTGGTTTATTGAATTCAATTGGTTTGACCGTAGATCTGAAGCAGTTTAAAGTCATCAATATATAAAATGACATTTGAGAAAAATCAAAACTGACAAAAGACTGATTTACAAAATTAAAATATTGCAATATAGCCTAAAAGCAGTTGAAAAAGTCATAATAAAATCATGTTTAAAATTTTTGTTTTAGCGCCATAAAGAAAAAGTTTGCTTCATTATCGACATTTCAATGAGGAATTGCACTTTTTTTAAATTCTTGTTAAAATAATGTTATTTTGTATACATGACCTAAATATATATTTACACTGAAATTTTGACGGTTTTCTGTAAAGTAGTTTTTGAAATATAAATTTTTTAAGACCTTTATACGTCACAGGTACGTAGTAAAATTTTATGAATGAACGAGAATATGGCAACATAGAAATTACTCCCCCGTAATAATCACAGATTGCAGTCATTTATGGAGCCAATGACATCCAAATTTACCGGCTGCGAAATACGAATATGGAAGTTATGGTCGCAAAGGATTTTGGGATTCGGCATTATTTCTGCATCTTGTTTTAGTTTGCGCTTAAAGTTCTCCAATTTATCGCGCGTAAAATAAACACAGAATATCGTAATAATACGTTTACGCCATCTGTACGCGCAAAGCATGCGAACAGCGAACTTGATATTACCACAGATATTACTTATCTGCGATGATGATGCGAACTACGATGGCTATCGCTCCATTGCCAGATTATGCTGACTAATCGAAGAAAGGACGCTTTACTTCATAAAATATTAAAAGTAGGCTAAATTTAATTTATTTTATATTAAATATTTATCAACATTTCCTATACTTCATGAAAACTACTTAAATATTCATAGATTAGATATTTATATCTAGCACTTTTAGTTGTGTAATAATCATGACCTAATTTTTTGTTTATTTTTCAAAATCAATTTTTTTCATTTTTATTATCACAAAAAGTTTCCTTCTTTACCGACATATCTCGCACATTTTCGTTTGAATATCTGCAGATTTTAGGTTAGGTAATTCTGTGGATGGATTTGACGTTTAACACTTCATTTTCCTAAACATTGAATTAAACGTGATAAGAAAAAAAATAGTTTAAAAAATGGGCCTTGTCGCTAGTAATGTCTGGCTGACCGCGTTCTCAGCGGGTACCATTTTTGGCGTCACCTCCACTTATTTATTCATAAAATTCGGAAGAAATAATACCATACCAAAAGCGACACCCATAGAAGAGAGATACGAAGTAAGAAAATTGAAAATATTAATTAGATATCTTAGATTTTCACCGTTGATAAACAGTATGTTTTAGTTTCCTGACCCGAAAGATGAGTACAGATTGATTTTGGCCGTACGAAATGACTTGAAAATGCAGAAGGGGAAAGTCGGTGCTCAATGCGGTCATGCTTCAGTCGCTGCTTACGCTAAAGCTTTGGAGAAGAGGCCGAAAACCTTAAAGAGATGGTTGAGATACGGTTTGTATATATTAATAAATGAAAAATAATCAAAAAATTTATGAAACAATTCATTTAGGAGGTACGAAGATTACAGTGAGGATCGATTCGGAAGAGGAATTGTTAGAATTGGATAAAATAGCGAAAGGTATGGATGTATTATCAAGTATTGTGAGAGATGCTGGACAAACGCAAGTAGCCCCTGGTACTAGGACTGTTTTAGCGATTGGGCCAGCACCGAAAAGCGTTCTAGATAAAATTACAGGGCATTTAAAGTTGTATTGATGGTGGATCTTTTTCTAAGTAATTTAATAAATAATTTTTTTTTTTTTATATAAAAAATTTGGGTTTTATTTAATGTTAATGAAAATTTCAATTGTTATGCCTGAAAACTTCATTTTCCACCTAAAATCAGTGATGTATCTCTAACCTCTTATTTCTTCACCAAAATCGATCGAACTCCATTCAATAATTATTAACTAAAAATCAGTCAATACTAAATTTTCTTTAAAGAACGACAAATTCTAGGTAGTTTTTCCCACAAAATTGGTCAATTTCTTTTAAAAAACAGCTTAATTCATCGGAATTATCGTCTAAAAACGAACTATAACCAACATTTCCCTATAAATATGAAAAACAGCTTCATTGAATTTCTCGTAACATCCAAACAAATAGCTAACCCTGCTCCTTAATTTCCACCCACAAAACTAGATATATAATGCTCCCCAAGTTTTAACGAAAGATACTGAAAGTTACTGCAGTTATGAAATGGTGCACGAAAAATTTTTTTTTGCTTTGAAATTTGTTTAAAAGTCTAGTGTTCTTTCTAGACTTTGTTATGACGTGAACTATTGTTACTTATGACAATATTAAAGCGCCATCTTTCAATAATAAATCAAAATATACTTCTATATATTAACATTCTACACCATTGAAACAAGTTATGTGACACACGGAAAAAGAATCCCAACTTTTTACCTAAATTTTTGCATAAAAAGTCTATTCTATTCGATGAGAAAAAGTAAGTTGCGAATCCAAATACACACCTAAATATTTAAACTGACTTACGAACTTGTGAACTATGTTTACATTATGTATATGTAAGCAATAATTGTTAGAATTGTACTTATTGCAATTTGTCTTAGAGTCTAGTACCATACACTTTGTTTTTAACACATTAAGTCTAAGGTTGCTATTACAAAGCTATTGAAACAGCACCTCAAGTTGGTCGTTCAAAGCTTGCGTTATTATCTCTTCCATATTTTGATCGAGACACAGGGTATCATCCGCAAACAAACTAACAAATCGTCTCGAAACTGTCTCGGAGCTGCACGCATATCGTTTAGACAGATGAGAAACAGCAGCGGCGCAACTACGCTCCCTTGCGGAAGCCCCACTTTGTACTCAATTTTGTTAGAAACTTATAACGTTTTCGACTTATTGCACTTTACGCGTGGAGTATATCTATCTAATAAGATGGAAATACAATCAGTGGATAAAAGTGCAGTAAGTCGAAAATGCTATTAGTATCGAAAATTGAAATTGGTAGAATAATTTCGTCTCATTTGGTGAAAAAGAAAGCGATCGTCAGGGCACTAGGCGTTAGCAGCTGTTTAGATGAAACCAGAAGACGTCTGATTCGACCGAGAGGAGGTGGACGATCCTGAGGGACGACGACCGCCTGAACACAAGGGTTTAACGCTGTCTTCGGCTCGCGTCCACCGAACTGGCGCTCATTACAGAATTTTTCGAAGTTCCAATTGGAATATGATTTTGAAACTTACAGGAAAGTCGTCGACGACGATTAAACACGACTTCATTAAAATATTTTGATGAAAGATGCTTGAAGTTCCTGCAAATATCGAATCACGTGAAAAAACAAGTTTTTTTACTTTATTTTTAAATGTTTAAAATTGTATAAGTATTCGTTCTAGACTTTATTGTGACGTCACCTAATTATAGTTACGACAATATTGAAGCGCCATCTTTTAGCATCTTTAATTAAGTTTAAACATTTACCAGCAATTTTTAAAATATGAAATTGTTCTTATTCTGGTAATTTTTTTATTAAATTACTAGAAAAGTGCGTTTATTTTTCAGTTGTTTTTAATTTGTTTAAAAGTGTAGTATTCGTTCTAGACTTTGTTCTTACCTCACCTATTTATACTTACGACTAGACGACAATATTGAAGCGCCATCTTTTAGCATCTTTAATTAAGTTTAAACATTTACCAGCAATTTTTAAAATATGAAATTGTTTTTATTCTGGTAATTTTTTATTAAATTACCAGAAAAGGTGCGTTTAATTTTCAGTTGTTTGGAATTTGTTTAAAAATGTAGTATTCGTTCTAGATGTTGTTCTTACCTCCCTTATTTATACTTATGACAATATTGAAGCGCCATCTTTTAGGATCTTTAATTAAGTTTAAACATTTACCAGCAATTTTTAAAATATGAAATTGTTTCTTCTGGTAATTCTTTTATTAAAATGAATTAGAAAATGGCTATAAAAAAGGTAAAAAATAAAAATACGAAGGAATTGGTATATATTAAATTTATTCTGAAAAATAAATATAAATGTCCAAACGATATTCGAAAGACTGTAAACATTTTGAGTGACCACGTCAAATAACCAGTACCCCAAGGTATTTACAATCCCCCCCATGTAACAATTGTGATTTCTTTTTTTTTTATCATTCCCATTTTGTTTTCTATCGAAACTCGTTAATTGTTTGTTTCTTTTTAATAATTGCGGTTTTATTTTTGATGTTCCTCTCGCATACCGAATTTGAACTAAAAATCAAATATCAATAGAATAATTAATGTGTATAAAACGCATCGATTACGGTTCCAGACCGAAAAAAAAAGAAAAATCACTGCAAATACACAATAACTTTGTATAATACAAAAGAGAGAGAGAGAGAAAAAAAAGTAACAACAAAATAAATAAAATTTTAGTTCAAAATCAGTGAGGTATATATTCATAATAATATATTTCTTATATTATATAAATCAAATATATATTTTTTTTGTTTAATTAACTATTTCTGTGTATAATGGTTTATTTATTTATTATTTGAATGTTCACCTCTGCCTCCTTCATGTTTCATTTTAAAATAATCAAATTATTGCGTTATAGTGTTGTTCTGTACTGCCGATGTGACGTTCGCGTTGGTTAATGTGTCTTTCATATGTTTTTCCACCTGAAAAATGAGAGAAATGCGATTGATTGCTAATACTTACGCTGTTGTGATAAATATTTTTGCTGTGGATATTTTAAAGGATTTAAGATCAGAATCACTTATCAAATGTTATATATATATATGAAATTTCAGCAAACATAGGATTCTATCCAAAATATCTACAGGTAATGGAACAAACTTTATTTCCTAGGAATTTAAAGATTTCTGCCAGAAAAGTGACATCCACTCCACATCACACATAAAGGAATGGCAAAGATGACACAACAGTTATAAATAGCTAAGAAATTAATCAAAAATTGTAATGCAAGCAAGGAAGATCTTTGGTAAAGTCTTTTACATTTAGGAAACACTCCAAAACGCTATTAAATACAGAATTATTGCAAAAAAAAAACTCAAACAGGTGTTTCAGCATCCATATAAAGCTATAAACATACAATAACAATAGATGTAGCAGAAAGAATAAACTTAACGATGATAAAACCACAAGAAAACTACCAGATTTAAAAATAGGGCAAAATGTTGTCATACAAATAAACCCAGAACAAGATAAAATTTGGAAGAAGGGTAGAATGGACAAAAATCATAAATTTAAATCGAACAAACATCAACCTTAAAATAGACAACTCTAAGGAGACGGAACCTCAAGGAAGCTCTCGACAATCAACAGTAAAAAAACATAGATATGGAATCACTGAAACAGCATGAAGTAACAGAAGAAAATGCAAGAAAGGAAAAAAACGATTTGCAAATAGAAAAAACAACAACAAAAGACACAACAAAAACTTAGTGGAAAATTGAAATTATGTAACTTTTTAAAGACAATTAGTTCTTGTAATAAATTTTAATTAAATGTGTATTGTAGTTAAGATAAATTGTTATAAGTGCATATATAATAGAAATTATTTTGTTAGAAAGCATTCATATTTTTTTAATAGTTTATTCGCTATGATATCAAAAAATACTCACGACTTTTCTAATATACGAGTATTCTCCGCTGCCAGAATTCCCTTTAATATTTTCCACCTTATACGGAGGGCTAATGATCACTTTGTTCTCCCAGACGACGATATCGGAGCTGTTCCATCGGACTTCTTTGATAGTTTTCGCGATCGCTATGAATAATCTCTGCCCTTCCGGGGAAACATTAGCCGACATCGCCTGTAACGCACTGCGTTTATCATCGATCTGGTTCCGAATACGCGTATTCAGCTGTAAATAAGTAGTAAGATGACATCGTCGATAATGAAAACGTCATTTACCCTCTGTAGATTTAAAGACTGTGGAATTTCCGGTACTGTCGTGACTTCCTTTTTTACTATTAATTCACTAACGAGAGTTAAATTCACCAAGTGTACATCGTGGGCGAGCCTAAGACCGCTAACGGTCGGACATTCTAAGCGAATAATATTAAGGAAATAACCTAACTTTTAATGTGACAAGCATTGACTTTTACGCGCGGGATTTAGGTTAAAAACGATAATCACCTACCTGGATTAATCAACCCTAAATAGCGCTAAAATATTATACATATATAAGAGTAAAATGCTGAAACAAAAACGATGTTATTGTTGCTGCAACATTGTTGATAAACATGTAAATCCACAAGTTGACGAGCCCGAAAAAAAGGATACTCAATATTAACATTTTCGACTGTGGGTCGAATGCCATTACTTCGCCTTCTATCTCTTTATTGTAGCATGTTTTACACCAAACCGTACTACCTAATGAAAAATAATCGGACACCGCCGCCATTTCGCAAACACTGGCGAAATGAAATTTTTGTTAAAATTTATTTTGGTAACATGACCACGGGTCGTGTCACTTTGCCGTTTCGATGTTGGATGACCTGCGCACGAATGTCAGTAAAAAGGAGCGCGAAAAATTGTTTGAAATTAAATATATATTTTTTTTAATTTTACATTTCTGACCGTAATAACAACAATAATAATCATGTTTACACGTATATAAAAAATTAAATAAGGTTTTACACGGTTAGTTCTATTTTTATTTTAATCTGATCAGTTCGAAAACATAAGACGTTTTTTACAAATCGTATCGTAAAATATTTTGTTTGGTTCGAGAAATTTTCATTTCCGTGAAATTGATCTAATTTAAATTTCTAATAAGCAAATCTATTGTTTAGAGTTTTAGTTCTATTTGGTCCGCAAAGAAATTAGTGATTTTAAAAGGGCAAATTTTAGTTGGTAGTATCTAATGCGTTCAATTTCTCGGCATGTTTACGAAAATTGTGGAAAATCCGCGTATGTTAAACGAAGTCTGCGTTAAAATCGGACAGCCGAAACCGTTTTAAACGGAATCCGTTCGCCGTGAGGAACTTTCGGCGTTTAGAAAGTCCCGCAAAGCGGCGATTTATTAAAACCGACGCCATTTTGGTTATGCTGCTATCTGTCAAATCCGTTACAGATATATCTGTCAAATATTAATTTTTGAAGTAAACAATAACAAATAGCCGTTTCTCGCGTACGACTCGGCACCGGGGGCCCACGTAGACGCCTGGCGACACGGACAGAATGTGAAGGGGCCTATCGTTCAGGCACGATATGAGCTACACGCTTTTTGGGTCACTGCAATATCAATATGGGCAGATAGTGGCGCGGGTCGCCGCAAGATATAAATGATCCTCAAGCGGTGCCACGATGTGAACGGCCCCGATGAAGAGCTTGGGAAGATGCGCCGAGCTAGCAGGATACCTATAACCGAACTAAATCCGCATATTACTTGCAGGTTATGCAAAGGTTATTTCATCGATGCCACGACAATCATTGAGTGCTTACATACCTGTAAGTGTTCCAAATCGAGCTGTTATCCTCTATTATTTGCTTTGATTTTGTAGTTTGTCGGAGCTGTATCGTAAAATACTTAGAAACGAATAAATATTGCCCAGTGTGCGATGTACAAGTGCATAAGTCGAAACCGCTTGTCAACATACGTCCTGATAAAACTTTGCAGGATATTGTGTACAAATTAGTCCCTAGGCTGTTTCAAAGTACGTAATTTTATATATTTATTTCAAATATATGGAGTGTGTCAAGCAAATAATTTTTCTATTTATGGATATTTTTCAAAAAAATTTGCATATTTTTTGGCTTTTTACTATAAATTTGCAATTATTTAATTTACATTCTGCATTCTTACAAATTCTAAATGATTTTCCGTGTTTAAAATTAAAATTTGCTAGTTTTTGTTTTTTAGGTTATCAAAACTTGATTTTAATTTTTTTAATTTAGAGAGCGCTATGACTCGGCTAAAAACATTCTCAACTGTCAACATGATACTAATAAATTATAAATGTCACAATATTTTGTTTTCTATGCATGCTGGAACTACATAAATTATATTTTAATGGTATTTTCATCAATCTCAGACTTAAAGAAATTATTAAAGGTCACACTCTTTTATTTTCTGTGCTAGTTAGAACTCCATGAATCAAATTTTAATAAATTTTTTTCAATTTGCAACTTAACTCATTATAAATGTCAACAATATTTTGTTTCTTATTCCTGTACATTTTGATAGTTTATTCTTATTAATGTGACACTTAAGAAATTATTAAAGACCACATTCTTTTGCTCTTTATGCTATCTAAAACTCTACAAATCATATTGTGGCAGTTTTTTTTTTTTATCAAATTGTGTTTTTTTTTGTTTTCTATGCCTGCTGGACTCCCATAAACATAACTTTCACAGTTTTTTCTATTCACAGGGCACCAAAAAAATATAACTGACGTATATTCTTTCTACAGCAATTAGAGTTTGATTAATTACAAATTGACAGTTTTACTTGCGTCCCTAGCTGTCAAAATGATAATAATAAATTATAAATGTCACACTCTTCAGTTTAATGCATGGGTTAGAATGCTGTAAATCATATTGTGTTAGCTTTTTTATCAATTTGACACTTAACGAATTATGTCACATTTTTTTTTTATCAATTTGACATTTACAAATAAATGTCGCGTTTTTTTGTTTGTTTTCTATCCCTGCTAGACTACCATAAACATCACTTTCACAGTTTTTTTCTATCTACATGTCACCAAAAGACTATAACTGACATATATTTTTTCTACAGCAATTAGAGTTTGATTAATTACAAATTGACAGTTTTACTTGTACCCCTAGCTGTCAAAATAATAATAATAAATTATAAATGCCACACTCTTCAGTTTAATGTGTGGGTTAGAATGCTATAAATGAAACTGGTTTCTTTTTCAACTTTATCTGACAATTTTGTTATTCTAAGCCTAAACCTACTAAAATGAGATAAATTGTAGTTTGACAGATACTTTTAACATCGTTAACTATCAATTTGACATTAGAAATATTTATAAATGAAATTTTTTTTGCTCTTCACAGCTACTAAAGATTGCTTGAAACTTTGACACTTTTTCCTAACCTTCCTAATTATTAACATCACACTAAAATATTAAAAATTGACACATTCTTTTGTTTTTTACGCCTACTAGAACGCCATAAAGTATGCCGTGAGGGATTTTTCTTAAAAAAACTTTTATTTTTAAATATAATTTTAGAAATCTTTCGTTTTGAATAAAAAGAGAAATTTCTATTAAATCAAATTACATTCAACATTTTGCGTTATTCAAGATCCTAAAATAAAAGATATATTTACATCTCAGAAAAAATAGATTCAGAAGTTCATTGCTATAATTGGAATCAGAATGAATTTCTCTAAATAAATAAGTCCAAATAGATCAAAATTATCGGTCAAAACCTACGATGTAATGTTTTCAGATGAAATGCAAAGGCGTAGAGACTTTTACACGGCCCATCCTGAGGTGAAACCTTCAGGATTAGAACAAAGAGGGGAAGCTTCTTACCAGCACCTTTTAACCCCGGAAGAGACCATTTGTTTGTCCCTGAATTATCACGAAAGCAGTGCACCGCCCAGGTTGGACAGACGGATTTTTGAAGAATCATTGTGTAACGTTCTAATTTTTTAGATATCTAAGATGTCCGGCTGCCGTATCGGTTGCACATTTGCAGAAATTGATCCGAGCAAAGTATGATTTGAGCGACAATCATCGGATTGATGTTTTGCACAATCAAGACACTTTACATTCGTATTTGACGTTGATGGACGTTGCATATATTTATTTATGGAGACGGGTATGTAAATAACTGTATATATAATAACGACACATTGATATTTTGACTAAATCTACACAATTTTGTATTACCAATCTTAACAAACGCCTATTAAAGTAAAGAGATTGTTTTGATTTGTATTTAGTTCCAGATAAAAGAAAATCTAGCATATTAATGTAAAACAACACTTTTGTTTTGTATTTTATTTCGTTTCTAAGATTGAATTCTAACACTTAGTTCTGATAAATCGTCATTATGATAAACATAAATGAAACGTTTAACTTTTTAATTTAATTTCACTATACGGAGTCGTTTTTTATTATCAATTTCTTTCGACTGTCCTCTTTTGTCATCGACAGCTTTTATCAGCATTTTTCATTTTTAGAAAGGACCACTAGAGCTTACCTATCGTATATACGAGAACAGAACGAAACGGTTGAAACTGAACGACGAGGACAAAGCAGAAGACGAGGAAAAACCCGAAGACGCGGACTCGAAATCTCAAGATCCCAGCGTTGATAACGTGAACAACAATAACAATAATTGGAAGGAAGTGCAACTACGCATAAGTGAAAACGGTGAAATCAGTGTTACGGACATCGTACAGGACACAAAGCGAACTGTTAGCGAGAACGATGCACCACCGGAAATCAACTATATCGTGCAAAGCGGTACGACAAGTTCTACTGCGAGTACAACTCACACCGTAACGACAGAAACGACAGAAAAAAGCAAGGTAAGTGCACTTAAAATTGAATCGGAAGATTTGCCAGTCGTAAGTGAAATCAAACCGGACGAGGAAGTTAATAATACTGCAGCGGAGGAGCAAGTTGAGATTGTGGTGATGACAGCTTCGGAGAAGGTAACGACAGCTTCGGAGAAGGTAACGACACCTTCAGAGAAGGTAACGACAGCTTCGGAGAAGGTGACGACTGCATCATCAGAACCGCTTTCTTTGATTGCTTCTGTAGTTACTAGTACCGCGGTTAATAATTCTTTGTCACTGAACACAAACTGTTCGCTTACAACCGTAACGACTCAGAACTTGCCAGTGACCATAGGAAAATCAACTGCACTTATTGTTACGACAATTTCTAAACTTAACACGGCGAATACTAAAACTGTCACTGCGACGAGCACTATGAGTGCTGCTACTTTATCGAGCAGCTCGAATTCGAAACTGGACGATCAATATAAAGCACCACCACCGGCCAATACAATTAAGAACGAAAGTAAGGGTGTAAAACACAAAACGGATGAGAACAACCTAGGAGAACCCCCGACGAAGCAACCGAAACCGACAATTTTGAATCACACCCTCGGTTTGCATAAATTATCCAATAATCACCCACTAAAGAAGCATTCGCAGATGTCGAACGACCTCGTTCCGGTCTCAGGACCGAAGCCTTCGATATTGGAACCCCCGACGATTATTAATAAGAGCTTGAATGCCCAAACGAATCGTCCGGGGACTCCAGCGGCACATAAATGGAAGTCTTCCACTCCGGGACCCCCACCGTGCTACGTCCCCAAGACGACTTACAGCCCGATTATCAACGTTCCGAAGGTGCAAGCTAGTGTCTCTGCGATTAACGAACACAAATCGCATAATTTGCATAATAATATCAAGGGATCCGAGCAGAAACAGCAGCAGACGACGCAAAGTGGAACGATATTGAATAATAAAGCCGTGATCAAGTCTAAACCGAGCACACCGATCGGTTATAAGACCTTACGAGACCCTCCGAAGACTTGGAACCCACAGATATCGAGGGCGAATCTTGCACGGAACGCTCAAGACTCGAAATGTGGGGAATTGAAGAACGTCAGACCACCGAAGTTCTTTAAATTGAGGAATAACATGCCCAGATACCTCGGGAATCCTGCGTCCGGGGTGAAACCGATGTATCAGGTGCATTTGAGCCCGGAAAAGGAGAAAGCGGAATCGAAATCTGATAAATCCGAGATTAAAAAACACTCCATAGTGAAAATCGATCCGAAGACATTGAAACCGATATCCGAGAGAGCTCCCGAAACTTCCAATCTGAGTCGAACGTCCGAGACGAAATATCCGGAACAAGATTTGAAGATAAACACAAGTTCCGTTTCGATTTTTAACCCGTTGAAGCTGCAGAGTTCACCGAAAGGTGATCGAAAATCACCGAAGAGTCCGCATTCGCCGAAGAATAAGAGCTCTTCCCCTCCGAACCGTAGAGAGAAGTTGAATCTGAGTTTCACCCCTCCGAATCCTTTCATACCGAATCTGACCTCACCGACGATGAGTCCGAATCAGTTCTTGTTCAGCTCGGGGCCTCCGGGATTCCCATCGTACGATCCGAGAGTGATGGCCGCTTATCATACTTTCCTCTACGGGCAGCAGAGGATGGCTTTTAACGCTTCACCGATCCCAGGGTTGAATCTCGAGTTGAATCAGAGGAATAACTTCGATTTAGTCGCTCCGACTAGTCCGAAGTTGAGTAAACCGGAGACTACGACCAGCGCCTCGAGCAGCAATCAACATAATTCGCATAGGAATAACACGAAAAAAGCTAAGGAAGCGAATAAGAGCGAGAAGAGTTTGCAGAATGCTGTCGAAAAGTTAACGCAGAATAAAATCAAGGAGGTGGCTAAATTAGGAAGTAACGAGAAGGAAATCGCTGCGAGTGATGTTACAAAAGGCGATGGGATAAAAAATAGCAACGATGATAAAAGCAGGAGCATCGATACCACTAAAGTGACGACAACGGGGTTAAAGAAGGACGAACAGCAATCGACAAAAGAGCGAGTCGAAGAGAAACTTCCCTCGAACGATGGGAATCGACCGAACGAAAACAGTGATACTAACAATATCAAGGACAAAGCGGAATCAAAAATAGCAGATAAGGAGTCGCCCGGTGTTGTTAATAACAATAACGGTACAGACACGCATTCGATATCAGTTGTGTCATCGGAAAAGGGAAAGACGATTCCCTAAAGAATCATTTTTGTATGTACTTTGTAAAAATCCTTTCTTTTTTTTTATATATATATATAAATAGTTTCTACTGGGAGAAAATGGGATAAGCTTAAAAGAATTAAGGTTAAAAATGAAAATGAAAACACGTGGCTGATATTTTTGGGGAAATTTTTTATTATATCACGAGAAGAAAAATTAATTGTTAAAGAAAAAGATATTGTAAATATATTAATTGGTAGTGAAAAGGTAGAATTTTTATTCTTCTGTTTTTCGAACTAATCATTCGTTTCTCAATTGTTTTTATCTCTATAGTATTTGGAAAATAATCAATGATTACTTGAAGAGTTTAAATGGTAAAAGGTGTAATGAGAAAGGATTATTATTGTTTTAAATCTCTATGCAAGTTACGTCAGTTAAAACCACAGGGAAAACTTTTTTTTTTGGATCCTTATTTTATATTTTTTGGGTTTTTATAGGTTGTTTTTAGAAAGAAGCTAATCTACAAAAAATGGACTGCTTAAACACTATTTCTAATTCCTTCTTTTCTAAGAATTAATTATAACATCCGTTGCCAGATTAGTAGGTTGTGACACAGATAAGTATACAGATAGCTCACCCTAGCAGATTTGGTCGATTCTCGCGGGTTGCATAAATAAAAGGCCGCAATATTACTATTATAGCTATCTATGTTTCATAGATAGCTATATATAAATATTTTCTATAGACTATCCAGATTGACTTGAGTGCGCGTTATTGAATTTATTCGTATGTGTCTCATAAAAATATATTTTATGGTTGTTATAATATATTGGAAGGAATCAAAGTTTATAACCAGTAGTTTATAAATGAAATAATATTTATTTTATCAGGAAATGCTATTTCTGCAACAGCAGCCAGACATTCTTTTATCATCTCTCCATCCGCAAAGGGTTTCATTTTTTTTTGCAAGTATTTGACTGACAACAAAACTAGCCTTTACTGCCGTATTTGATAAAATAGCTTGATTTTTTAAAATAGCCTGTTGTTTTCCCAAGTTTTTCTCCATTTGATTAAACTTATCTATCCGGAGTTGTCCTGTTAAGTTTTTATATTGTTGTTCATGTTTTGTATCGTAATGCCTTTTTATGTTATATTCTTTTAATGTCGACACAGTCTCTGAGCATTTTAAGCATACAGCTTTATCTTTGACGAAAGTGAAAAAATAATCAAATTTCCACTTTTCTTGGAAATGCCTGTGCTCATCCGCAACCTTCCATTTCTTTGTTTGCTTTTCCGACATGCTATTATGGATTAAAAATTTGAAATTAAAATTTGTAGGAAAACTTAATTTTGAATAAAAAAAAACTATAATGTTACCTTTTTGACAATAATATTGCACTCACGCCTTTCAAGAAACACAACCATTTTATTATAATTAATTTTATAACAATATATTGATGGGAGAAAGTCCATAAAATAAATTCAATTTTAGAAATGCTTGGGGCCGCATCAACATGTTTAACGGGCCGCGTGTTGCTCATCCCTGCTTTAGTTGATAGAGCTATAGCTTTAACCAGTCCAATTTTTCGATATGATACTATTAATAAAACAAAAAATATTCTAAAACAAAATAATTATCTTATCAATAAAATATTCAAACAAAGAATATTCCGTTTTTATAATAAATCAACAAAAACTATAAAAGATAGTCAAAGAATTATAAAATACATAAAAGTCCCTTATGTAAAAATTTTTTCTGAAAAAATAAATCAACTATAAATGAAATTTTAGTAAAAATTTACGCTTTTCATATTTAACAATAACAAATAAAATTGACACCATTTAAAAAACAATCTTTATATAAAACATTTTAAAAGTTTCTCAAATTTAAACAAAAAAGATACTGATTTTATCAATAAAACGAAAAATGTCAAATATTTTTTAAAAATGTTACAAATCAACGTTTTAATTTTTTATATTTATTCAATTATGTGAATGGATAAGGTTTAGGTAATAAACCGAAACATCTTATTAGAAAATAGAGGAGTTTTATTATACGGAGCTAAAAATCAAGACGATATATATATCTATTTATGTTTTTTAAAAGTATATTGCAGAATTAAATAAATCTCGGTCAGCTGTTGCACTTGTTTTGCTCCATTTGTATTCTCATTTGAAAAATGCAGTAAATTGCTGCATTGAAAAATTTTGTAGTTCTTTTGTTTGATTTTCTACTGAAACGCACATATTTTCCAAATGATTTTGTAAAATATACCTCCCTGTTGAAACTTAAACTTTTTTGTTACAATTATCGATTATATTACAGATTTTTGTTTAGCATAATTTTTAGATAAAAATATAATTATTATAATTCGATAATTCCGTTACAAGTGGCATCGCTGATACCAACAATCGTCTT
Source organism: Cetonia aurata (assembly GCA_949128085.1). NCBI lineage: Eukaryota > Metazoa > Arthropoda > Insecta > Coleoptera > Scarabaeidae > Cetonia > Cetonia aurata. The sequence continues at coordinate 34,073,112 of OX421889.1, read as the reverse complement.
GCCTTGTTACCTCTACGTAACGAATAACTTCTTTTTCTCTAAAACCTATAATAAAAACAGTAGTTTTCAATGTGGTTTTAACCGACAAACCCTAAAAAGTTTAGTTTTAGTCAAAAATGACTTTGATTTAAAAAATATTGATTATAAAATCCTTGGTGGTACAAAAAAGAATATAAGATATTCCTGGAAATCCTCTCATTTCACCTAATTTAGGTAACACACTGTATATCTTTGATCTTTATTAATTTTAAATTTTTTTATTTATTTGTTTTTGAATATACAATGATATATTTTTTCACTTTTATTTTACAAAGAAGAAAAAGTTTTTATTTATTATCGACTGTAAATAAATGAATAAAAAAACAAAAACAGTAATTTTTGCAACTATCTAAATAATATTTACACAGAAAAGGCATTTAAATACATTCTTTAGATACTAGTAATCATCTGCATATCTATTTAAATAATTTTTAAATTCCCGATTCCCATTCTATAAATAAAGGTTTTATTTCTCAATCGGAAGAAAAAGAAAAGTGCCTGAATTAAATGATCTTAATAATAATTGATTTTGTCGTAGCAGCTAATGGCAGTGCCTTTTCGAAGACCGCTTTCTCTATATCGATGTATACATTTTATGTTGGAAAGTTCTTACGCTAAAACAATCTCTACTTGATATTCGTTTCGATGAAAGTAAAATTATAATTTCCAAAAGTGACACTTGCTCAAAATTATCTGCCTTTCCTTTCGTTTACTCCTCAAAAGAATCATTTTTTGTGTAGATAAATCGTTTTATGAGAAAAAATAAAAACGCCATCATCCAATATGATAACTTACATTTTTCTACCGAAGCAAATATATTAAATTTCAAAGTGTATCTTTCGGAACGATTAAAAAAAAAAAATGTCTGTTATTCTTTCGATCGGATACTCTTTGGAATTTAAACGTTATTAGAATTTACCATTTTTGATCGTATTATACGAAAAATGTAGGTTAAAATGAGAAATTTCTGATAATTAATTGTTTATATTAAATTACTTGTTTTTATCGGATGGATTTTTTATAAATATTATTATATATATTATACATAAAGAAAAGATGAATTATATTACCTAGAAAATAAGTTTTTATTAAATTGAGTGTAAATTTAAGATAAATATTGTACATTGTAAATATTTAAAGCACAGATTTTGAATAATAAAATGTATTTATAGTTTTTAACTTATTTACGAGAGTTATTGTCAATTTCCCGAAGCAGCGATCCTCTGGCAATGTCTCGTCGCCTCCTTCAAACGGTACACCAAATCTTGCAATTCCTGACTGGTACATGAAAAATTTACCCGTTCGACCTCATTTAAACGCTTCTCCTCGTTAAATTTCTCGACGAACAAACATATCCGAAATATCGGTCCTTCCGATTCGTCGATTCCGCTCGTCTAAAACCTCAACGTCAAAAAAAAACTGAAGAGAACTAATAGTTTCTATAATTTACCTTCACGACATAACCTATATCCCATTTAACGTCGATAAGATGAGGCAAATGCGTCCCGATATTACCTAATATAATCTGCAACTTCGTCTTATACCTATTGTAAAGCTCGCAGAACAGATTCGTTCGACTCGTGTTAAAATTACAATCCGTGGTTAAAATTGTATGTACATTCTCCTTATTCAAGTTGTGTCTGGCAAATTCTGCGATTATAGTTAAAAATGAGGCGTGTAATTCTTTTATGAGATCAGGTTTGGTGCTTTGTATCGCGTTGATACCTAAATCACGTCGATAGAAACAAAATTATTTATAATGATGATGATGTGCCTACCAGGAATGTTTTGTTCGCGAATTAATTCGGAGAAACTGCATTCTAATAATGATTTGTAAGTTTGTTCGTTGATTGCGTTATTACTTTTAATGAGCGATAGTTTTAAATCTTCGTTTAAATTCATGTTTATTACGATAAACGTCAAAATTTTAAGGTTAAAATAAATTATACACAACACTATTGCAGTTTTCTATACATATATAATGGTTTAGAGGTCTACAATGCATACCAACTTAATTTTAAGGTTGCGCTACAAGATAAAAGAGGTCGCGGATGTTTGTAACTTCATTTGAGAATAGCTTTTGTCGTGCAGAAATGTTAATTAATAAAGAATAAAAGATCAAATGGACAGAAATTATTAGATGTTTCATCAACTGGTATTTATATTAATAAAACGGTAAAACATGAAACCCAACTCAGGAAAAGCTTGGCCGAAAGATGTACATCTCTATGGTTGTAACCTTAGATCACCGCGCGTGCAATGTTTGGCACTTACTCAAGAGATGGCAATGTAGGTAATAGTTTTTTATTTTTAATTCTGGGAGGTAAAGTATATTATTTTGTGAAATATATACCGAATATAATTGTTTATGACGTTTGTTTTATTTAAATTGTTGGTTATTTTTAGTAACTTTTACTTCTACAGCACCAATAGCAATCATCAGAAGCACCTTCTAATGGCGAATCGAATACCGTCGAATTTTTGTCGATATCTCTAACCGTATCCGAGACTTTTCTAGCGTTCTAGCATGGCCCATCCGACGCGAATTCGCACGGGGAGTCGAACGCCGACCAGCAAACATCGATATTTCCAACCGTTTAGGCGATATTCGCAAAAATGTGCCGAAATTCGTTAAAAATCCCTATTTTTACACATAAATACTTTGCGGACGAACTACCGCTCCGATTTTATTCTACTGTGGCGCAAAATGTTCCCCTGTTCGCTCCGAATCGTTTGAGACAAAGCGCGACCCTGTAGCTGTAGCCGTTCCGGAGTTATGATAAAAGAAAACTAAAAAAAATCGTGTTTTTTCCTTATTTTTTCATACAAATCTCTGCTATGAGCGGCCAGCTATCATCGATATCCCGATGTATCATACACTGTCGGACGTACTTTTCGACGGGGATTCCATATCTGACATCGGCGTTCGGCTATCGCTTACGGTTTGAGAGATATCGTCGAATTTCGTTAAATTTCGTCGAAAATTTTGCAAAAATTTAAAAAAAATGGTCAAAAATTGAGATAAATCCGACGTATTATACATCAAAAGAAGCATCTTTCCGCGACGAATCGAACGGTACAGCGCCTGTCCTCCAAGCACCAACCGTTCCGGAGATATGGCCGTTTAAAGTTTCGAAAAAGACTTCGTACATAACCTAAGAAGAACACTTATGTTACATAATTATTTTATTCTTGGTTTTACGGTAAATAAAAACAATCTATGCGATTTTTCCATCGTTTTATTATTGCTACTTATATGTAATGTACAAGTAATAAATACAGGCAAGGGGTATTTAACAAAAAAAAAAAAATATTTATAATAATATTAATTAAAAAATTACATTTTCATCAAAGATGTTTAGGATCGACATGTTTCAAGATTTTCACCATCAATTTTGTTCCTTATTTACGTACTAATTATTCTATGGCTATATAATATAATATAGGACTTTTGAATATGGTAACGCAACGAATAATTATTTATAATACATTGAATGTACATTCATTATTTAATTGATATATATCTACATGCACCTGCGGACATACATAGATAAATTTAACGTACTTTCGAATCATGTATATGTATATATTATAATTATATTGTCTGTCAATTGAGTTCTTACACGTAATAATTTTACACATTAATAACTTAATTAATAACATACGTGGCTGATTTTGAAAATCGTTAAAATAATAATAACTGATAAAATAATACCTCTTTTTTTATTGGTTTATATAAAATACTTGGGATTTAATTCGATTTAATGTTTTTCTCTTTTTTTTTCTCGTTTCTTTAAAGTGGGTATAATAATCCACTGTGTTGACACAAACTTAACAAACAACGGAAAATATCACAATGAAGTCTCACGCAATGTGTGATAAAATATCTGGTATGTAAACTTAAAAAAAAAAAAAATAATAAAAATTTAGTTAATTGAATTCATTTAACTTAGTGTTGATGTCAAATTCTATTATCGTTTTTTATTGCGACATGTAGGGGTAAGAGATGTCTTTCAGTGGTACGAAAGTTTCTTTGACTGCTTGCGGATTACCCCATCGCAGGACATAGTGTGGTCCGCCGGCTTTATCGTTAGTACCTGTGATAATAAATTAGATTAGAACCTAGAATTTGTCGTTGTGTTTATCTTAAAACATCACGATTTCACAACTATACAGGGTGTTCCTAAATATCATGTACATAAGGAAGGGGGTAATTATTCGGTTTATTTTGTGCCTAAAATTTCATGTAAACATAGGTCTGCAAACGCTTCGTTACCAATCTGCAGGGTGTTGAAATTTCAAGATTTTTTCACTTTTTACCTGTATAGCTCCTACAGTTTTTGAGATATTTTGCTCAAATTTGGAAGGTAGGTTACGCTATAAGGCCTGCATCATTAGCCATGCCAAATGATGATGTAAATCTACAGGGTAATAATTTTTTCGGGGTCATGCCCTCTTTTCCCACCCTGAACTTTTTTGCGAAGCGCCACTGCTAGATTCGAAAATACGCAATAAATTTTCTGTCTTGTTTAGAAACTTTTTGATCTCTTGTATTTTTTTCTTATCTCTGACCGTTATCGAGGAAAAAAAATAGAACACAATTTTCTGTAATTCGCCAGAGAAAATTAAATTTTTTAAAATGGTCTAGCAGGTTCTGGCTTTATTCAGATAATCACTTGAGTTTATTAATTTGACAACTGACATTAGAAATCGTCTGTGGTATCACTACGAAATATTAGTTTTCTGCGTAAATAAGTGGGAAATCCATTTTGTAATAGTTTATACAGAAAGATCAGGTAACTAAGCTTCACAAGGTCTAGGAATCGTAACCAGCCTATTTGGATATATTTAGTACTAACATGATCGTACTTACAAAGAGAAAAAACATGTTTACAGCAGGTGTTTTGAATTACTTGTAATCGTCGCTTCGTACAATCCAGACAGGGGTAATAAACTAAAATGGCATATGACAGCGAAGATATAGTCAGTGATTCACATAACTTTTTTTTTAAAGAAAAGCTTATAATATCTTTATTGATGTACAACCCTCTGAGTCGGATGTAAATACGCTGACATAACCCGGCTATGTGCTCATGAAATCTCAAATCATTGTCCACAGTTACTCCTAGTACTTTTATGGTACTTGTTTTGATCTATTTTTATTTTAAATCTTGGTTCAATATGTAATCTACTCCTTTTAGGGCAAAACAAAATACTAGATGACTTGGTTGGATTTAAATGTAAATTGTGGCAAACCGCAAACTTCTTTATAAGATCCAAATCTGCGTTTATGTGTCGCCGCAATTTCAGCTTCAGCAGCTTGGAAAGAGCAAAATAGCTGTGTATCATCCGCATAGGCCTGCACCCATGAATGTTTAGTAACATTAAACAACTCGCTGGTATATAACAAAAATAGTAGCGGTCCCAATACTGAGCCTTGGGGCACACCGGAGCATATTTGCGAAATATGGTTTCTATTAGTTAACAAAGTCGAAAAATACGCCAGTGTATCAAATATACCACCTCCACTTCGCAATATGTCTACTTCATGGGTACTATTTTCTACCCTCGTTTAACTACTACAAAATGCTATCAAGCTATAAGTTTTCAAATTGAAACAAATCAACGAAGCTCTAAAATTCCGTACTACTGCGAAGTGAGGGCCAATGTACGATTCACACACGCTCATTTCTCAATAAAGCGTCGCGGGATATCGAGGGTGGGGTCCGAGTTTTGTAACGGTTAATAAGTTTCGATCGCGGTCACTCATTTTATAACAAAATAGAATATTATACGCCCGCGGAAAAACTATTTATAGTAAAACGATATTAGTGCAACACTCTTTTAAATCTTTTACAGAAAGAATAAATATCGGTCGTAGAAAATTAGCACATCTCAAGAACTTTTACCCGATGATTGTTACCGTCGAACGAAATAATGATGAATGAATATCACGATAACAAATTACTTTTTCTCCCGGTATGATAAATGTAAGATTTAATAAGATTCATATCATAATTATAGTTGCTTGTGAATAATGTTTATGTTTCAAAATAATTAAATAGTAACTACCTGATAATCTAGCACCGCCAAACGGCTGCTGTCCGACGACACTTCCCGTCGATTTATCGTTGATGTAGAAATTACCAGCCGTCATCTTCAATTCATCCGCAGCCCTCTCCAAAAATTTCCTAAATCATTAGCAAAAAAAAAAAATTTTTTTTTCTTTAAAAAATTAATTCTCTAACAATCCCTTACTTATCTTGCGCGAATACCGCTCCCGTCAACGCGAACACCGTCGAATTCCCCACCAAATCCAACGTCTTATCCAAATCGCTGTCCTTATACACGTAAACCGACAAAACCGGTCCGAAGATCTCTTCCACCATGATTTTATCCGTCGGATCTTTGCTCTGCACGATCGTCGGTTCGATGAAATATCCCGTACTGTCGTCGCATTTGCCCCCTCCGATGACCTCGAGGTTCGAAGACGATTTCGCATGATCGATGTAGTTTTTGATGCGTTTGTAGGCCTTGTCGTCGATGACAGCCGATGTGAAGTTCTTGTAATCGGTCGGGTCGCCGATTTTGAGCTGGTCTCGTTTCTCTAGCAGTCCTTTTTTGATCTGACGGAGATGAATTTACGGGTTCAAAACGAGATTTTTTTTAAGAAGAGGAATTTCTAACCTTTCCCCAAAGCGATTCCGGTACGTACATCCTGGAACAGGCGCTGCATTTCTGCCCGCAGAATTCGAACGCGCTCCTTATCGTGCCGTTCACTACCGTCTCCACGTCGGCTGTTGGATGGACGAAATGGTAATTTTTGCCGCCGCATTCTCCGATCAGTCGGGGAAAGTTGACGTATTTGTTGATGTTCTTTCCCACTTGCGTCCATAGCCGCGTGAAAGTACTAAAATTTTAATATATATTTTTGTAATTCGTCCTTCAGCGTGAATAATAATAGAAAAACAATAGCTATGAAAATTCTGCCTAATTCTGTCTACCTGTTCAAGCTGTCTGTCTACCTGTCTAAGCTATCCGTCTAGCTGCCTAAACCGTCTCTCTGTCTAAATCGTCTCTCTACCTACCTAAGCTATCTGTCCAGCTGTTCATGTCATCTGTCTACCTGTTTAAGCTGTTCGTCTAGCTGCCTAAACCGTCTCTCTGCCTACTTAAGCTATCTGTCCAGGTATCTAAGTCAGTTATCAGTCTAACCGTCTGTCCAATTGTTCAAGCCATTTGTCTACCTGTTAGCTGTGAAAACCGTCTATCTACCTGCCTAAGCTGTCTGCCTAGCTATCTAAGCTGTTTGCCTAGCTGTCTAAACCGTCTATCTGTCTACCGTTCTTTTTATAGAGGGGAAAACCTTCGAAAAGAACCTGCTCAGATGTCAGTCGATTTTTAATGACTAAAAACCCCTCTTTGTGCTCTTGCACTCTACACCGGAATCCGCTGCCGCATTTCTTCAGCGCAGGGTGTTTGCCTTTAGGCTACGGTCTTCTTCTGCCTTCCTCCTCTTTTACTTTTAGTATCGTTGTAAGTAACGTTTGGCTATGTGACTAGGATAGCAAGTTATTTTTGGTGCTTTCGATGTTAAAAGTTGTCTGTCAACTTGTGTGAGCATCTGTCCAGCTGTCTAAGTGATTTGTCTACCTGTCTAAGCCATCTGTTTACCTATCTAAGCTATCAGTCTAACAGACTAAATCGTCTCTCTACCTGCCTAAGCTATCTGTCTAAGCCGTTTGTCTACCTGTCTGAGTATCTGTCCAGTTATCTAAGTCATCTGCCTATCTGTCTCTCTATCTGCCTAAGCTATCCGTCTAGCTGTCTGCCCAATTGTTTAAGCAATTTGTCTACCTGTTTAGCTGTGTGAACCGTTTCTCTACCTGCCTAAGCTATGTGTCTACCTGTTTAAGCCGTCTGTCTACCTGTTTAAGCTGTTTGTCTACTTGTCTAAACCGTCTGTTTTCCTGTCTAAGTTGTCTGCTTAGCTGTCTAAACCGTCTATCTGTCTGGCTAGCTGTCTAAAGTGTCTGTCTACTTGTCCGAGCATCTGTCCAGCTGTCTAAGTTATCTGTCTACCTGTCTAAATCATATGTCTACCTGTTTAAGCTATCTGTTTAGCTGTGTGAACCGTTTCTCTACCTGCCTAAGCTATCTGTCTAAGCCGTCTGCCTACCTGTTTAAGCTGTTTGTCTACTTGTCTAAACCGTCTATTTTCCTGTCTAAGTTGTCTGCTTAGCTGTCTAAACCGTCTATCTGTCTGCCTAGCTGTCTAAAGCGTCTGTCTACTTGTCCGAGCATCTGTCCAGCTGTCTAAGTTATCTGTCTACCTGTCTAAATCATATGTCTACCTGTTTAAGCTATCTGTTTAGCTGTGTGAACCGTTTCTCTACCTGCCTAAGCTATGTGTCTACCTGTCTAAGCCGTCTGCTTACCTCTCTAAGCCGTCTGCCTACCTGTTTAAGCTGTCTGTCTACCTGTCTAAACCGTCTATTTACCTGTCTAAGTTGTCTGCCTAGCTGTTTAAACCGTCTATCTGTCTGTCTAGCTGTCTAAACCGTCTGTCTACTTGTCTGAGCATCTGTTCAGCTGTCTAAGTTATCTGTCTACCTGTCTAAGCCATCTGTCTACCTGTCTAAGCTATCAGTCTAACTGACTAAACCGTCTCTCTACCTGCCTAAGCAATCTGTCTAAACCGTCTGTCTAGTTGTCTGAATATCTGTCCAGCTGTCTAAGTTATCTGTCTACCTGTCTAAATCATATGTCTACCTGTTTAAGCTATCTGTTTAGCTGTGTGAACCGTTTCTCTACCTGCCTAAGCTATGTGTCTACCTGTCTAAGCCGTCTGCTTACCTCTCTAAGCCGTCTGCCTACCTGTTTAAGCTGTCTGTCTACCTGTCTAAACCGTCTATTTACCTGTCTAAGTTGTCTGCCTAGCTGTTTAAACCGTCTATCTGTCTGTCTAGCTGTCTAAACCGTCTGTCTACTTGTCTGAGCATCTGTTCAGCTGTCTAAGTTATCTGTCTACCTGTCTAAGCCATCTGTCTACCTGTCTAAGCTATCAGTCTAACTGACTAAACCGTCTCTCTACCTGCCTAAGCAATCTGTCTAAACCGTCTGTCTAGTTGTCTGAATATCTGTCCAGCTGTCTAAGTTAGCTGTCTACCTGTCCACCTGTCTAAACTATCAATCTAGCTGATTATAGCATACCCGTCTAAGTCATCTGTCTAAACCGTCTGTCCACCTGCCTAAGCCATCCGCCCAGCTGTCTTAACCGTCTGTCTACCTGTCTAAGCTGTATATCTAGCTGTTTAACCCGGAAAAACTAAAAGTAAAGTACTTTCAGACCCTTTAAATAAACCATCTGGGATTTTGGGCTAGAACTCTAATAGCTATTGCACTAATAGAGAGACGTACGGTACACTGCCTGTGAAATTGATTCCAGCTAGGTATTTCGAAGCTGTAATCGTGTCCCCGAAGACTGGCCCATCGGTCGGAATGAAATTGACAACGCCGGGTGGTAAGCCTGCCTCTCTGCAAATCTTGAATATGTTCCAATTGGACAACATTGCCGTATCGCTGGGTTTCCATAAGACGGCATTGCCCTGCAAGAGAAGAGGGAATAAAATGAAAATGTGAAATGAAATGGGTTTTTGTTTTGTCGTTGGCCTTAAAAACTACTCCTATACAGCCTCTGTTCAGCAAGAAATTGCATAAAAATTTTGAAATCGCAAAAATTACAATAAACTCCCGTTAGATATGAGGTACACTAGCGACACTTTCTAATTGTACGATCTACAGGGTAAAATAGAGCCCATATGTTTAGCGTGGATAGTAGACGAATTTATGCAGTAACTGGCCGCTTCGAAATATGTAAACACAGATGTGCGGTCTCTCTGTCGGTTATTTTAAAAAAAGCTTAGGCTGGATTTATTAATGTGCGAAGTTGAATGCATCTATTATGTATTTGTTATCTTTGCGTAGGAATAATTTTATTTGATGTTTGAAGTATTTCCAATAACTGTTGTCTTATTAAATGGGTTTGAAAGGTATTTTCATTTTACAGTTGAACTACAACTAGGAACTAAACCAAAGGCATGTTAATTATACAATAAATAGCAATATAAATGGGTTTATTACTTTTATTCATTTTATACGTATTTTATAGTAACTTTATTAAATTATTACAACAGATTATCTAACTTCAGTTAATTAGGATGATGCACCTAAAGAGCTCTAAATAATAGTGTGTTGTCTGCTTGTTCTTATATACTTCAGCGTCTAATGACAGCTTTCCAGAAGGAACATGCTTGTTTATTAATACAAACTTATCAATAAGCCTGTGTTTTGTTCGCATGAAAGAAGATTCCGAAAATACTATATATTATATACACTACTTTAAATGAAAGAAAAACCGGCGGCGCTCTACAAAGCACTAGCGGTTTATAAAAGATATTTCGCCCGCATACGCACAAATGCGGTTTCTTAAACGAAAAAACAACCCACATTTTAATACCAGAAAATATTAAATTTATGAAACAGAAAGATGCATCAGCCAATTTTCAATTACCGTTAATTTTGAATGTATAGGTAACGGGGTAAGAGTTAACTCTTAAGATCTGAAACTTATTATTATCAGGAAGACTTTTTTTAATTTGTCAATTTAAATCAACAATGACGTTCTAATGCGGACACAAATTTGAAATTTTATTGACATAAGCCGCTAAATTTGGGGTGTTGCGCTAATTAATGACTAAATGCAGAGAAATTTGTCGTTATTCACAGAAATGCATGTTTTGTTTTGCCTGAAGCTTTACCCAAATATGTTTACATTTTTTAATCTAACTGATATCTAATGATTTCATATCAATTTTTTAATTCGTTCCGGCTTCCTTCTTTGATATTAAATAATGAAGGAGATATGGCAAGGATGCATTCAAAATCACGATTTTTATATCTGATATTAGAACGAAAAACTCTACACTTGTCAGAAATATTTTTTGTTGGTTTAGTAATGGTATGTTTTTATTAATATTACAATAATAAGATAAAATAATATTTCATTTTTCGTTTATAAATTGCCTAGTTCCAAAGATTTTACCTCAAAAGTCTCACAATACTTTTGAAAGGAAATACAAATTTTCAATTAGTCCTAAATCGAACAGCAGTGATAGGTATGAATATAAAATGCAGGTTTAAATAAATAATTAATGATTACTTTATATATATGTAGAATAGATATGAAAATAATTATTTTGAATTAATTGGATTAAAAAACAAACATTTAGTAAAGCTGTAGGAATGTGTAAAGAAAACAAAACATCTGTTCGTATACAATATTATATTTAAGGTAAGTAATTGAGAAACTTGGAATTGTGCTAACCGAGGTAAGTCGGCAGGCATAAGTATGCGCCTTTGATGTATTTATTTCTCGCTATTTTATAAGTTCAATGTTTTTCTATGTTTGCTTACTGCATTCTTCCTTATATTTAAAGTAGATTTACTACCAAAAAAACAGGTACCGCACATCTGTGTTTATATATTTCGAAGGCGGCAGTGAATGCATAAGCCGTCTATTACCCATGCTACACATTTAGGCTCTATTTTATGCTGTAGGTCGTACAATTAGAAAGTGTGGCTGGTGTACATACATACCTATGTTACAAATACAGATTTATCTGAAATCGAATAAAAGGTGAGGCGTTCTATTAAAGCAAAAAATAAGTTAGCTGGTCTCCCATTGCGGTCTTAAACATCGGAATTTATCTTCTCATACATCGATGGCTTCGTCGATAATGTGAACTAATCCCTTGCACTCTGAAGTTTTCCGCAATTTTAAAATTTTCATTCTCTTTCCGCGATTTCCCCGAAACATTAGTTTAATTTAATCAAATCTATTTTCATCCCAGAACGAAATGAAACGAAAACGCCGTAAAACTTTGGCGCGCATTCAAGCGCACGAGATGCACTTTGCGCGACCGCACTATTTTTAGGAAACTAATTACGAAATCGGGACTCACCATCAAAGCGGGGGTGTACGCCAGATTCCCTCCGATAGCGGTGAAATTGAACGGGGAGACGGCGGCTATGAACCCGTCAATGCCGCGATACCTCATCGTGTTCTTCGTCACCTTCGGGTCTTCGGATATTGGTTGATATTTGGTCACTTCTTTCAAGAAGAACGCGTTCAATCTGCGTCGTTTTTTTTTTATTTTAAAAATAAATAATCACGGAAAAGAAGAGGGCAACGAATCAAAGTTTGATTTGACATACCTGAAGAAGTCGATCAGTTCTGCTGCGGAGTCAATTTCTGCTTGTATGACTGTTTTCGCTTGTCCTAGCATTGTCGCCGCGTTTAGGGTTTGTCTGTATTTCCCGGCCATTAAGCTCGCTGCACGTTCCCATATTTTTAACCTGTTAATGGTTAAAAAAGATCATCAATCTCGTCAAAATGACTTTAACGGAAACGAGAAATAAAGTTATGGTGGAGGGGAGTCTCACAACGAATTTTCGGACTACAAGAGGCCTAAGACAAGGAGATCCATTGTCTACCTCACTCTTCAACTTGGTGTTGGAAGTTATTCTTAGGGAAAGCGGCATAAACATACATGGAACAATTTACCACTGCAGACACCAATGCTTGGCCTATGCCGATGACATAGTCCTGCTAGCCAGAACAAAAAAGGAGCTGACAAAAGTATTTGGTTTACTGGAACAACGAGCAAAAGAAAGTGGATTAAAAGTAAATGAAACAAAAACTAAGTACATGGAGATGAACGCAAACGTAACACAGGAGACGTATTTAAGTATAAAAACACCAGACAACCAAGAATACCGTTTTGAGAAAGTCCAACAGTTCGAATACTTAGGTGTTATACTTACGAACAAGGGGGAAGAGAACAGTGAACTCCGAAAACGTCTCATGAAAGGCAGTAGAGCTTACGCAAGCCTGAGAGAAGTGTTCGTATCCAAAAAGGTTTCACGATCATCTAAGCTAAGACTGTATAGAACAGTAATTAGACCAACAGTACTGTATGGCTGTGAGACTTGGATAATGAACAATAACGAGCAGAATAATCTAGCAGGATGGGAACGTCGGATATTTAGAAAAATATTGGGTGGAGTTAAGATAGCGGAGAATTTATGGAGGAGAAAAACAAATAGAGAAGTATACGAGCTCTATGGTGATCCAAGTATCGTTCAAGAGGTCAGAGCAAGGAGGGTGAGGTGGTTAGGCCATATTGAGAGAATGCCAGAGGGCCGATGGACGAAGAGAGCGGTACTGAGAGGAGAAATCGGGAGAAGAAGACGAGGGCGGCCAAGGCAAAGATGGTTAGATATGGTGAAATCAGATCTGAGGGAGATAGGTGTAACCAATTGGCAGGAAAGAGCCAGGGACAGAGAAAAATGGAGAGAATCGGTGAAGAAAATACTAGCCAAGGGCCTCCAAGGCCTGTTATATATATATAATGGTTAAATTACGATAAAAGAATTTCATTATTTTCTAATATATATACAGGGTTTTCCACGGTAGCCGTTCGTTAGACGTTTCCGAGGTTAGAAAAAACCTGGAACTTTGAATTTTTGGAATCCGGGGCTATTCAAGATTCTCTTTCATTTTAAAATATTTTCAGGGCCTTACCACTTCCGGTTATACCGGAAGTCGCCATAAACTTTCTTATTTTAAATGGAACACCCTGTATATTATTTCATTTTTAAATTCCTGAGAAAATTTTGTGATGAGTTCTAATAGGTTTCCCTATACCTATTTTCAACTGCTACTTAGATACCTTGATTTTTTTGAAAATTTTGAAAGATGTAGCGTTATTTGCAACAGAGTATCAAAGGAATGATACAAGAAAACGAACAGAAGGAAAGCATCGACGACGAATGGAGAAGTATAAAAAATGTTGTAATAAGAGCAGCGGAAAAAACCATAGGAAAGGAAGGTGCACCAAAGCAAAAGTCATGGTTTGACAAGGAATGTGAAGGTCTAAAAACCAGAATCACTACGAGGAGTATAAGAGAAAAAGGAAAGAAGGTAATAAGATATTAAGGAAGAAAAAAGAAGTGTGGATAGAGGAGATGATGGAGGAGATAGAAAGAGATAACAGGAACAACACTAAACTGTAGCAATATACAAAAAAGCAAAAAAGAAGGAAAGTAGCAATGATCAACATAGACAATGAAGTATGGGAGGATTATATAAAATCGAATGCACAAGAAGAAGGCGATGAACGGGAAGAATACCACTCAACTATCGAGACAACAGAGGAGGTAGAAATAGAAGATCCTACACCTGAAGAATGCAGTGAGTTAATAGGTAATTTAAAGTTTCAGGAGCAAACGACATTAGCAATGAATTGTTAAAAAGTGGTGGGCCAGAGCTGACAAAAAGAATACATAATTTGCTAATACAAATATGGAAGGCAGAATTTATCCCGGAAGATTGGAAGCAAGGAATAATAGTCAAAATTCCAAAGAAAGGAGATCTTACAAAGTGCGAGAACTATAGGCAAATAACATTACTAAACACAACATATAAACTATTTACAACATTGTTATTAAAACGGCTAAATATATATACCGTAAGATGGGGTGAATCGGAACTCGTGGGTGAAAAGGAACAAAAATGGGAAAAGTTTTTAAAAGAGCAATAAAAGATTTAAAAATATTTGGTGACGCTGAGATTGCAAGAAAATGTTATTATTAATATCCAATGTTATTAAAATGCTGTCAACTGTCAAAGTTGAGTTTGTACGTAACCTCAAATCTAACACGTGCAAACTAGTACTATTTGGTTTAATTTTTTTTTGATGGTGTTTCTAAACATCTGGGAACATTGTTAAACGAAATAAACGTGTATTCTTATGAGTGTTTCTATTCACCACATTTCCAGGTGAATAGGAACAATTTTTTTTTTAAAAATAAGGGTTTTGGCATGCGCCCATTTTTTCTAATCTCGCAAGCTAAAAGCAGAAACCCTGTTCATAATTTTTCAGAAAAAAACAATTAAAAAATTTTTTTTCTTTTTTCTGTATAGCCCTCGAAATTGTCAGAACTGTTCCTATCCACCCCATCTTACGGTACCGAAAGAGCAATTGGCGAGTATCAGAACGGATTTAGGAAGGGGAGGTCAACCGTGAACGCAATATATGTACTTAACCAAATTATAGAGAAGAGCTATGAAGAGGATATTGTGTTACATATAATTTTTGTAGATTTTAAAAAAGCCTTCGATAGCTTAAAAAGAGTTGTTATCCTAAAAGATGCAAAGAAATTGGGAATACCAGGAAAAATCCTAAGGTTGATCAAAGCAAAAATGGAGACAGTCCAAACCTCCGAAGGAATATCCAGAGCAATAAATATTTATCGAGGAGTGAGGCAGGGTGATGGTTTATCCACAGCTTTATTTAATACGGCTATTGAGGGAGCTATACGAGCATCCTCCAGGCGGTGTAATAATAAATAGAGCTGTACAAGTAGTAGCCCTTGCAGATGATTTGGCAATTGTGGCAAGGGACAGGAGGACATTAGAAATAGCACTATTAGACTTAAGTAATGAAGCAGGAAAAAGAGGCTTGGAGATTAACCAAGAAAAGACAAAATATATGGAAGTAGCAAGGAAGGAAGGACTAAAGGATAAGAACTTACAGTTGGGACAATACAAGTTTGAAAAAGTTAAATCTTTTAAATATCTAGGAACTATTATACATAACAGAAACGAAAGGGGTTGGGAAATTGGTAATAGAATTAAATTAGGATATAAAGCGTAAAAAAAAAAAGGTAAAAGTTCTGGTCGGGGAAGGTGGTGAGAACACATGCACTTAGGCCACTCTTACCGGGCCCATTGTGCTACCTCCCCAGGGTGCCGGACACACCGAGCCGCTTTAGGCAGAAGTTTTTATTGAAATGGTCACCCATCCAACAACTTGTTGTGCATATTGCTGTTTGACGCACAAAACTGACTGATGCAACGTACCATTAAGCCGTACTGCCGGCTGATATAAAGCGTACTATAAACATAAACAACTAATGGCAAGTAAAAACATTAAAAGAAAAACCAAATTGAAAATATATAAAAGTGTGATGTGGTGCTATACGCGGCGGAAACTATGTGCTTAACAAATAAAGAAGAAAACCAACTAAGAACTTTTGAGAGAAAGATAATACGGAAGATATATGGACCGAAGAAATTTAACGAAGAATATAGACTATTAACGAACTGTGAGATAAATGAAGTACTGGGAGGAGAGGATGTTGTCAGAATAATAAAGTCGCAAAGAATGAGATGGTATGGGCATACAAATAGGGAAAGAGAAGAATCGTTATTAAGGAAAATTACTAAATGGAAACCATGCGCTAATAGACCTAGGGGCAGACCAAAAACACGGTGGGAGGACCAAGTTATACATGATATTAGAAGAATGGGAATTACGGGATGGAAAATAGAAATGAAGAGTAGGAGAGAGTGGAGAAAAATTTGCGAAGAAGCAAGAAGAAACAAGAACCTATGAAACTGCAAGTAGAAGGGGCGGTGGAATGACGGACCACCATCACCTGAACTTATGTCAGAAGAGCTCTTAGGAGCGGCTATGATTCCCTAAGGAATGTAGAGCCATATATATATATATATTAAAAAAAGCATCCATCCTGTATACATAAAATCGAAAAAGAACTAACCTTTCCGGTATGGGGACTTTATCCCACTTCCGTTGAGTTTCCACGGCTACATCGATAGCCTTGTTCACTAATTTAGCGTCGGCGTAATAGAATTTAGCGATTTTCTGTTTGTGATTATGCGGCATGACCTACAAACAATAACATGATATTCACCCACGTTTCGCAACGGTAATCTCGCGTCGGTCTAACTTGATATCGGACATCGTCCGTCTTATATTCTTTATCGCCGATAACGATGGGGACATCTTCGGTCTTGGCCGCCGTCTCTTTGAGTGCCTTCTCCAATTCCGTCCTCTCCTTTGAGCCCTTCAGATACTGATAGACTGGCTCGTTTGTTACATCGAAATCGTCGATTTTGACTTCCGGCACAACAGATATGGCAAAGCATCTCGTACCCATCCTAAAATATTCCTTTTTTTACATGTTAGTTAATAAACGTGCGGGCTTGTTATTTTATAGGATTATGTAATGGTAAATTTTGGAACATTATCAAAATAATTGGGTAATAATAAGTTGTGAAGGATATTTGTTACCTTCTCTACACTATGAGAAATGTCATGAATCAGCTGTTTCCAATCAAGGACACTGGAATATACTGATTTTAATAAATTTGTACTGTAATTAAACATAATTGCAGGAGTGGAAATCTAAATACAATACTCTTAGGCTAATTTAGGATGAATTTACAACGAATTATTCGAAATTTTAAACGGAATACAAGGCATACAAATTATCGATTTTAAACATAGGAATTTTCCACATGCCTTGACAAAGGCTATACAAATACAACACTGGATCTGATATTTCAATCTTAAATGACAGGATCCTATCTTTATATAGGCGAAATTATCACTTCTAAGAGTCAACAAGTTCAAGACCTTTCGAAAATATAAAATACGATAAGTATTAATTAATAGATAAGTTGCAATTACCCGATAATACTTATCTAAGAAACGATAATTTTTACTGACCTTTGTAAACTGACTCCCAGAGTGCCTTTACAAACGCCTAACATGTTTTCGTGTGGTCTTTTTCTTCGTGTATTCCAATAGTAATTGTTCGAATTTTTAGCGGACAAAACCAAACAATTAAACGGCTAACATTTAACTGACGTAACTCCAAATTTTACGTAATGCACCACCTGACGCGATCTCATCCCACCTTTCTGCTCGGTGGATGACAACTGAAATCTGAGCAGCGGTTTTTTTTATTTTTTTCCGCGAAAAATGGAAAGATTTTCCTATTTATCTTGTGGTAAATCCACATTAGCGCAATAAAAGGAATTATAGAGATAAAGAGATTTACATATCTACGTTTAAAGTCATTAAATGTCATTGCTTTGTTTGCAATCGTAAAGATTGTTCGAACGTAGCCGGAGTAATAGAAAACTAATTTCAAATTCGTTCTGTGAGTTAATTATATTTATTTGACCCGTCTATTTTAATAGTTATAAATCATCGTGGTGATAACTCGTATAAGGACGCCCTAATTTGTCTTTAAATGGAAATAAACATCGATTTATCTTATCAATAGATTAAATGAGGTAAATTTGTCTGTGTATACACTGATGTATCAAAATAATTTAACATGAGTTTACAATGTACGTCAAAATTATTAAAAGGAAACTAATTCTTGCTTTTGGTTTCAAAATGAAACTGCGTTAATAAGCGTTCCAATTTCTTTAAAATATCTCACATGTAAAAGTATGAGCGGAATATTTTGCTTTAATATTATTATTGATGTTAATTTAAACATCTGTAGAGGCAATAAAAAATTAACAAACACAAGTCATAATGAGGGTCATAATATTTTAGGATTTGCCTCTATGCTTTTTTGATAAAAAACAAAAAATTAGGTTGTGCTCAGAACATCATTTAGAATTATTATCAAAAAAAAATTATATAAAATATTTTACCCTTAAAGTCCAAAATTTATTTGAATATAAGGTTTTTTTTAGGGATATATGTAATAAAACCCATTTTATATATGAATCGCTTTATTTAAACACAAGTGCCAACGTTATAAAGTAAACTTTTCCACATTACAACATTTGAATGCTATAAACATTAAAAACAAAGAACAATTAAAAAAAAATAATAATAAACAAACAAATAAATCACAAGTGGTCTCTTTTTAAATATGTGATCACGTGTATTTTACAGTCTACACCAAGGCACTCTCAACATGTAATATTTTTCCAAAATGTACACTGGTAGACAGCCAAAATGTCTAAATTTAAACCCGATAGACATTCCGTTTGTCCCCTGGCATTATAATTAAGTATAATGATAGAAAAATGACTACCTATAAGCTAGATTTTATAATCAACAAACTTAAATTTATTTTCAGTGCAAATTGCTCCCTTTTATCTAAAAAAAAAAGGGGGTGGGGGATCTATTGGTAACTATGCGCTAACATCGTCGTGTGTAGGAATAAACAAAAATAAAATATATTTATTATAAGCTTATGAAACATTTGTACACTTTACTTGCTAAAAATATGATTGGAAATGATCTTTAAGTATGATGGAAAATTGGCAACGCTGCTTTTATAGATATTTTTTTTTAAATATAGAATGTGATCAATGTCAACTGCGTGAGATTAGTAATAAAAAAAAACTGTTATAGATCCCTACATTTCAATTTTATTTTCGTTAAATGAAAAGCACTCCTATTTAATTTTTGACGTTGAACCGATAGAATAAAAAAAAATGTCAAACGCACAGTACTGCCAACGTGAACAGTTGAATTTGATCACATGCACTCTATTTATTATCATGTATAATATGCTTGTATAAAGCATGTTCGTATGATATTTATATCATATAAGCTTTGGTATTTTTGATTTACTTTTTCATTGGTTTAAAATAATCTTTTTGGCTTTGGTTAATTTTATCCTGCATTCACCGTTATATAAAAATGTAAAAAAGTACATAATAAATATGTATTGCAAAATGAATTTTTAGTAGGTTTTTAGTAATACTGGACGCTGTATTCTGAGCAAGATTTTGAATTTTTACACCAATGGTTATTCAATTTATTCTTTTATTATTTGAAATAAGACTAGCTCTACACTCAATTGAGGAAATTAATTAACAATTGCTGCGAAAAAAACGTGTTTTATACACAACTACAATATTTCTTATATAGTATAATTATCTCATATTTTATTTATAATAATATATATATATATTTATATATGTAATTCTCTCCAACAAATTACAAAAAATACAATATTTTTTCTATTATTTGCAACGTTGTAAATATAATTATATAATATTTTTTTACTTATTTCGTTTATATGGACATATTTTTTTTTAACGATAGATTGTATGAAATATTAATAACAATTTTATATATATAATTAGCAGAGTTATTTGTACCAGGTCGAAGATTTCTTGTTCATCCGAATTTTCCGAAAATATTAACAAATGATTTTGATATGTTACGAACATCTTTCGATAAAAAATCATTTTTTTTTTTAATGTATATTACGTCAAATTGCAGTTACCAATCAAATAAGTATTCTTGTATCTCCAATTGTGTTCGTTCTGGGTGTTTAAATCTTCTTGTATACATAATACATCTTAATAATAAAAAAAAAATTAATGAATTATATTAAAAATAAAAAAATGCAGGGTTGTAATTAATTTTTGTATCACCCCTAAAAATTTGAAATAACAACAAAGATATTTGATTCTCAATAATTTTTTTTTTTTAACAAAATGGGTTGAAGTGAATAAGAATACTTATTTGGAGTTCTCCAGAGTTGGGTATCGTAAACGAATAATTTTTTATTCGAATAAAATCTTAAATAATTTATTTAGTGAATAAAACCATCCGAATTTTTTTTCTTATTAAAGGGTTATTTGAATAAATTATTATTGGAATGATGAAAATAATTTTTTTTTTTTTTAATATTAAGTATTCTTCTCGATGTTGCCAAAAAATTAATTCTTATTAAAAAAAAAATAATGCGTACCATATGTTCTCGCCCCCTAACAAAAAAATATTTTAATTTTTTTCGTCCTTTTCTGTGCCTCTTTTTGATGTTGAAAAAAAAAAATTATAAATCTATTAAATTTTTTACAGTAATTGTGGGAAAAAATCATCAAATAAAATCTTACGTAATTTATTTAGTCGAATAAAATTGGTAGAATTTTTTTTTTAGTGAAGTGTTATTTGAATAAATTATTGGAATGATGAAAATAATTTAATTTTTTTTTATATTAAGTTCTTTTTCTTTCTTCTCGATGTTGCCAAAAATTTAATTTTTATTAAAAAAAAAAATAATGCGTACCATGTTCTCGCCCCCTAACAAAAAAAATATTTTTATTTTTTTCGTACTTTTCTGCGCCCCTTTTTGATGTTGAAAAAAAACTATAAATCTACACCATTTTTTATGGTAATTGTAAAGAATTTAATTAAAAAAAAAAATTAATGCGTTTTTTTACAAAAATCTTTTCATCCCCCCCCTCGTTTTTACAAAAAAAAATAATTTAATCACTAAATAAAATAAAAATTCCCCTTTCAGACGTTGCCAAACAATTAAATTATAAAAGCAAATTAAATATTTAAAAAAAAAAAAAAATAACATGCCCCCCGTGGCGTCGAAAAAACTAATCCCCCTTTCTCACCGAATTATAAAATAATAATCCGGACGGCATGATTCGACAATCCGGACGGCATGATTCGACAATCCGGACGGCATGATTCGATTATCCGGACGGCATGACTCGATAATCCGTATTTGCGATTATTACGTAGCAACAACGTAACTTGTCTGAACGTGTCTAGGAATGCAAACGCATCATTTATCTCATTTATATTTTGATTATTTGACGGCCGGACCAGTTTTAGTTTATTTAGTGTTTAGCGCAGAATGGCAAACCGTAACATCCTAGTTCGACTATTAAAACAAAAGTGTGAAATATTAGACGAACTAAAAGATGGTGTGTTTTAGTGATAAATCACTTGTTCCAGCAGTACGGTGTCGGAACATCTAACATTTCCGATATAAAAGAAAACGAAGATATAATAAGGAATTAAGATTAGTTTATTTTGGAATAAGCATTTTGCTGATGAGGCTTACTTATCAAATGATTTAGATTTATTGGAATTTGCCATTCTGGGCCAGGGCCGTCGTAAAACCTTGCGTCAAGCAGAATATCCGCACATGGTTTATTCAACAACGAAGCAAATATATTCATATTTCCTTTGAAATACTAGGTGCAACAGCTTGACGATTTTACCAGAATATTTATAGAAAAGATAACTTTGTTGTGCAAGCAAAGACTAGCTTCTTCATTGTAAAAAAAAGATATGGGCTCAGGCATCTTCAATCTGCGGAGAGAAATTATCAAATGATGAATTTTGCCAAAATAAGGCAAGAAGCTCACGATATTCTTCCACGCCAAATTTATAACGCTGACGAATAAGGCCTTTTTTTGGAAGTCATTGAGCCTGAGGAAATCTTGGTTCGCAGCAACGAAACAACTACGCCTGGCAGAAAATTAAACAAAGAACGAATCACGTTTCTAACTTGCACAGATTGTGATGGTACCAAAAAACTTCTCTTGATAAAAGGAAGAATCCAAGAGCATTCAAGAACAAAACTTTACCTTAGTTGTGGGAATACTTCTGCTCTTTTTAAGGATTGAAGATTAACAATTCGTTTTGCAAACAAGTCATTTTTAAAAAACCAACATCTTACTATTATTTGATTGACAATGCACCATTTCACCGCTCCGACGAGTCGGTTGATTAGTAAAGATTGAAAAATATTCATTTTGTTTTTACCACCGAATTGTACAGCTTTAATACAATTGATGGATCGAAAAATGCCAAAGTTAAATTAGCAAAAAGGCTTTTTAACGCATCATATTCTTTCACTACTCGAAGACGGATATGATATGGGTAAATTTAATCTTTTAGATGCAGTTTGTTCATTCCATAATTCATGGCAATAAGTGACAACTAACTCTTTACTAGAAAAGTGTTGGTACAAATTTTTATCAGGCGATTATGACCCATACGATCTGATTCCTCTAAGCTTATTACAAAAAGGAAATGGATTAATGGAAGGCTACTAAGAAATTTCAAACATGCTGACACAAATTCATGGCGAGATTCATACAATTGATGAAATGAATTAACGGAATGTAGAAAATTTTTCATAGAGGTTGAGGCGATAGACGATGGAGAAGTCGATGTCTAGTAAAAAATCAAGCATGTGGATGCAATAAAATATTTTACATTTGCGATTGCAGTCGGGCTAAAGAAAATAATCTTGGTATTGGAGATATTCTCTACTACACTAAAAAATATGCAAGAGAAAGCTGTATGTAGTTAAACATTCTTCAATTATTTCTTCAAAATTCTCTTGACTTCTCATAAATATATATATACGTAGATTTTCTTGGTTTTTGAAGTCGTATAGTTAAACTATTAGCAGTGAGTAAAACGTTTCGGTTTAATAATCAAACCTTAATCAAAACAAAAAACAAATTGATTTTATCAATAAAACAAAAAATGTTATATATTTTTATACACCAACATTTTATTTTGTACATTATTAATTTTTAAAATGTAAATGGCTAAGGTTTGACTATTAAACGGAAACGTTTTACTCACTACTAATAGTTGTTTAATTATACGACTTCAAAACCAACAAAATTTACGTATATACCTGCTCAAAGCGGAACTTGAATAAAACGGAAACTTGTTTAATGTAAAAAGAAAAGATTGTCCCGGAAAAGCAAATACGTTTTAAATGTATTTATTATTGAATAAGGCGGAATGTTCATGTTTTGTGTATAATGCGGAAGCGACTAGGCGTAATGACGCAATATTTACCGTATACGCATATGTACATATTTTACATTAGTTTAATATGGTTTCTGTTATATAAAGGACGTGCTCTCGATCATTTTGATATTATGGTGCCGAAACAGAAAAAATATGTTTCTCTAACATTCCATGAAAACGTAAATGTAATAAAAGCAATAGAAAGGAAAGGGTTTCTGTGATGATAAAATTTAGGTGCGGGAAAACACAAATCTATAATACATTGAGAAACAAAGATCAGATAATTAGCGAATTGGATGGCAGGTAATGACAAAATAAAGAGAAAAGCTAAAAGAACGGGGAATGAAGAAATTAATAAAGCATATCCGGACCAATGTTACAAAGTCAAGCGCTAAATGTCGCCAAAAAGTTAGAAAATGCAACATTTAAGGCGTCATCTGGGTGGTTAGACAAGTCAAGGCATAATATAGTGTGGAATCAGATTTGTGGTGAATCAAAAGACGTTAGCAAAAGACATTTTTAATGGTGACGAAACGTGCCTCTTTTTCCGGGCCATGCCATCCAAATCGTTACTATTACGTGGTGAGAATTGTAGTGGAAGAAAAATGTCTAAAAATAGGCTGACAGTATTTTGATGCGGAAACATGAATAGTGATATGGAGAAACCTTTAGTTATTGGCAACGCTTGTAAACCGCGCTGCTTTAAAAATTTAGATTTAAGTGAACTACCAATAATTTGGCGAAGCAATAGAAAATCTTGAATAACAAGTGTAATAATGGAAGAATGGTTAAATTCGTTTAACAATACAATGAAGAATCAAAAGAGGAACGTATTGTTATTTCTCGATAATACACCTTGAAAACTCATTACAGGCGGTTACTAATGCAATCTCTAATGGCTAATTTGAACACAACGGAGAGCTCCTACCATCTGGCAAAGTCAGTTAGTGTTTTGGACGCCGTCAATTGGATTTCCAAATTTACTGAAATCGGATACTATAATAAAGTGTTTCGCCAAAGCAGTATTTATTCAAATGGTGAACGTCGAATCTATTCTTGAAGAAGCGCAAGAAAACATCGTACGAATTTCTACACTCAACCAGCAAAACAATTCTAGTGATAATGCTGAGCGATACATCAGAATGGATGAGACACTAACAACTCATTACACGCTAAACTCTGCAACTGATTTTCTACGCACAGGAGAAAGTCAGGAATAAGAAGAAAATAAGGAAAATAAAACGCAAGAAGTTGGATCATCTGTAGAGCCAGCTATAAGATGCCACATATCAATGAACTTATCCAATATGGGGCTCATTCAAATATGACAGATTTTGTAAACACATTGTATAGTGTTAAGGAATGGATTGAAAAAGAAGTGTTACGGAAAAGAACAAAACAGTTATAATTGCTAGATATGTGGAACTAATATACCATGTAATATTATTAAATAAATGCGTATTTCATCAATGTTTATGTCTAAAGTTCAATAAAAGTTTATGAATTACAATAAACATATTTTGCCATGATTGTATAAAAGAGTTGTAACATAAAACCGGCACCGGTAAGAAAAGATTAGTATATACATATCTCATATGTCCGATACTGTATATTGTAAATTTTGTATAAGGCGGAATCTTGTTCAATTTGAAATGTTGCTTCGGTCCCATACGATTCCGCATTGAGCAAGTTTCACTGTACATTCTTCAATTATTGCACTTCGAAAACAAAGTAAAATTTCAGACTATTTTAAATGATCTATAAGTAAGATGTATTATACAAACATGATTGAAGATTTTGAGAATAAAGTAGATTGGTTTTAATAGTTTTTTAAAGTTTATTTGTATGTGATACTCCGGATTAGTTCCGACTTTCACTGATCTGGATTATTGAGTCTGCTGTAATTGAAAATTGTCATAAATAAAAATTTAATCAAACACGATTTTTTTATTTATCATTGACGAATCAAATAATGAATAAAAATATATATTTTTAAATTATTCCGAATGAATTTTACCCAACTCTAGAGTACTGTACGTGGATTTTTGCTTTTAAATGATGATAAGTTCGAAACAAGAATATTCAAATATATGTACAAATAAATAAAATTTTATTCTCATCTGTAACAAATAAATCATTTTTTATCGTGTTTATGTACAAAATAATGCAAAAAAAACGGAAAATAAAAAATGGAATGCATATTTATAGATAAAAAAACAAACAATGGAATTAAATTTCACATTACAAAAACAGCCTCTAAGGTTTAAATTATCATAGTCAAAGAATAAAATAAATTTACAATCAACACTAAAAACTAATATAATAACTAATAAGCTACCGTTTTAATTATTACTACTATATTATAAAACATGATAACATACCATTATCTTAACAGATAAGGAAAAAGCAACTTAGTCTAAAAAGGATCAGTGTAAAAAAAAAAAAACGATAATAGATTGTACTTTGTTTCACCTGAAGTAAAAGAAACTAGAAGGAATGTTTATGTGACTTGGACTACAGAAAGGTACCTATGGTACGTCTTACCCTTGGCTCTCCACCTATCTTTAGACATCCACTATACAGTGGTGCTTTTACAATAAATATTTTTGTACCTTATTCAAGTGATTTTCCCTAAATAGATAATTTTGTTAGGATATCTCATGTGGCGAATTTCCAAAAACCTGAACACGACTATTTCGCTAAACTTTCTCCTTACACACAAAGTGTTCCCCTAACAGATTTTTTGGATTATTTCAATTAAAATAAGCACTAAGCAACGCTGATAATCACGAAGATCTAATGAATTGTGTAGCCGCCTCATCCCACCCCGGTCATAATAAGGCAGTTTCTGCCGAAGATGTTATTTGGTACGGCTGTGGCAACTATATCAAACAATTTTATAAGCCATTACTTCATACCATCATTTTAAAATTTCAAGAGATGGCGTTGAAGCGTAACTGTTTGCCGATTCTGAAGATAGTGCTGAATTTGAATTACTGCTAAGTCCAGTGGATAATCTAATGCCAACTGTTATTATTCGCGAAGGTCTCAATCTGGAAAGGCAGTGGTATATTTACAATTATTTGAGAGATTTGGTTCACGACAAAGTAAAAGCTGACTCAATCGCACCTCCACCAACACAGAAAATACATCAAAAAAGGAATGCAGCATCCACATCAACAAAGAAAACATCCAGGTTAACGAAGAAAGCTGAAAAAACCACAAAACAAAAAAGAACAAAACGCCACATCCGCGCCCAAAAAAAAAAAAAAACAAAATTTATTATGAACCAAATAAAGATTTGAAAAAAAAAATCAAAAGAAAGAGGAAACATCGAAAAAAGCCCAAAGGTAAAAAAAGAAATGTTGAAATTTTTTTTTCTTGCATTTATGTTGAACTTGTGTAATTTGTTACAAAGATAATAAAAATAGGAATTTATGGTTTGTTTAATGGAAAAGGGTGTTCAATTTCTACAGATTTTCATTAAAAAAACTTCGATTTTTCCGACACAGGTGCAAAAGATCAAAAAAAGCAATTCTTGATCTATTTACAGTTGAGGAGAGCAAGCATACAAAACGCGTTAAATCCATTTTTGACACTTTGGGAGTTTGAGACAGATTTTATATATTTGGGGTGAGATAGATCCAAAGGCGATGTCAGAATCGAGCAAAATGCGTAAAATCCTAGTGAAATTCTCGGTTAAAAACTAGCAAACCAAGCATAACGGGTTAAATCCAAAAGCAAAATCAAACTCGGAGCAAAACGGGATAAATCCTTAGCTATAGGCAGCAGTGTACTGTCATTGCTTTATATATTAATTTTACTACTTCTTATTGCGCTGATAGCGTTCATTTTTTATTAGATATATGAATACAACTCAAAATCTCAAAACATTTGTCAGCCCTTGCAATCATATTGGGAAAATTTACGAGTGCAATAAGGTCACGTTAGGTGTTGTTAAAAAATTACAAGAACGGTACTACGAAACGTCAAGTAAAATAGACCAAGATATTAATAAAATAATAAAATCAAAGAGGAAACGTTCTGTTAAGGAAACACCCAAACCCAGACCAATTAGCTGCACCTACTATTTAAAAACCGGACGCAAGCCACATCCAGTCAGAGTTTGTCTGAATTTCTTTGTCGCTGCTTTGGGAATTACAAAGAGGCGCGTGAGTCGTGTAGCAAAAGTAATGGAGAAAGGTCAAGTTTCCCAAGAATGCAGAGGAGGTGATAGAATTTCAAGTAAATCAGAAGCCAGAAAGGAAAAAATAAGGGAATTCATTGGTAGCTTTAAAGGAAGGGAAAGCCATTAACAATCGTAAGAAAACAAAGCGTATTTATTTAGCAGCTGATTTAAATATTGCAAAGTTGCACAAAGCATACAACTGACAAAGTGAAACCGAATTTCAAGCAAGTGTGTCCATGTTTACTAGAATTTTTCTAGAACGAATTCAATATTGGATTTTCATCACCGGCTGTAGACCGCTGCGCGTTATGTACCAGATTACAATATACTATATCAAAAAAGAAAGTGATGCTGCGAAAAAGCGTGTTGCGTTGTCGAATCTCAGAATACATAAAAGAGCCAAGGGATTTTATGAACTAGCCAAGGAAACTCCACCACTTTCACATTCGTTCTGCTTTGACTTGCAACAAGTTCGTGCTCTTCCACGAACCCCTGTGAATGATTATTCACACCAGATTAGCTATTATGTTTTTTTGTTGTGTCAACATGCAATCTCGAAATGCCACGTTCTACACGTGGTCCGAAGACCAAGCTGGACGGGGGTCTGAACAGATAGGTTCAGCACTTTTAACCCACTTAGATTCTTTAGACCTAGAGGGGTACAGATATGGTACGATTATTTTGCGATGGCTGTGGAGGCCAAAACAAAAATTCACATATAATTTATTGGTTAAAAGTTAAATCGCCTCCACAGTTATTGGAAATTAGAATCACTTTTCCTGTCAGAGGCCATAGGAAAAATCCTTAAGGAAACACCGTACAATAGTAAGTAAGGAAGAATATGCGGAATTATATTCTGAATTAGGAAGTGTAAAAGAGTTTGGTAAAGATTGGCAGTTGTACGACCTTAAGAATTTGTAAAATTACTTGTTGAAAAAAGAGTTGTTGGTATATCAGAGTTCAAACGTGTATATATAACGCAAAAACGATACAACCAAGAAACAAAATAAAATAACCATAATATGCTACAAAAGCGTTTACTATGATGGCCTTCATGAAATCCCACACAGTTTACTAAAAAGGGGCAGAACTGATAAAAATTTAAGCTTGAAAAAAGTAAAGTTGGGCCGATCCATTCCTGAAAAGAAGAAAAAATCTCTCAAACACCTAATGTGTCAACACTTTGGAGAGAATTGGGAAGTTGATTCAACTTTGGATCGGTACAAGGAAATATTATGCAATGAAAACAAAGATGATGAAGAGCAGGAAGGAGAAAATTCTGAATTACAGCAGCAATGTGATTGTTTAGAAGAAGACACTGGAGTTCACAACTAAATTTTTCTTGATTTTAATATGTCTTACTTTGTTACCACTTTTTTTTTTTAATATGTACCTTGAATTTCATATTTCAGTTTGTTCTTAATAATCACTTAATTAATATTGTTTCTTTAATAAAGAGCATTACAATAAAAGAATCACTTTGATTTTGAATTAAAACGAGAAATAAATACAGTGAGGATGCGTGGGTTGGAACAAATTGATTTAAAATTCAGGGGTTTGTTTTTTTGAAAAACGCTGGGATAAGTCGAGTTTTGTTGTTAGCAGGGTATTTTTTTTTACGGAAAATGTATATATACAGTGTGGCCCAAAAACAAGTTACGACTACCAACTACATTTTTTCAAATGGAAACATTTATTTTTTATATCCTTTTTGGATTCTGCATCGAATTCTAAGTATGTTTCGTGCACCATTTCCCATACCTAAACTCAACAGTTATCGAGAAATTCATGATTGAATTAATTAAGACCATATTTCCGGGGATTTTTTTTTGTATCAAGCAAAATATTCAATTTTGTATTTATTTTGTTTTTTTAATTCTGGTATTTTCGATAATTGACTTGTCACTTGTCAACGTGTGACAGTTCATGTAAGTAGTTGTCAAGTGCAGTTATAAAGTTTGAAAGAATGGCGCGTTTAACTGGGAAGCAACGAATAGAAATGTTGATGATGGTAGGATATGGCGACAGAACCCGAACACAAGCTCAAGTTTGCGAATTATTTAATAATAAATACCCGGAGAATTACACGATCGGTGGTTAGTAAGATAGAAAAAAAGTTTAGAGACCTGGGTCACGTAAGAGATAATTATAAAACCAACCATCTTCCAGTTCCACAGGACACACAATTGAATATTTTGCTCGATTTAAAAGAAAATCCGCAAAAAGCAACTCGACAAGTAGTTGTAGACCAGTCAGTCTGTGAATCTTCTGTTTTAAAATACCTACGCAAGCACAAATGGCACCCTTACAAAATACATTTAGTTCAGGAACTTATTGAAGATGATCTCAACCGCAGATTAGAATTTTGCGAAATAATGATGGGTAGGTGCAATGCCAACCCGCAAGATAGTTTTTACCGACGAAGCAACATTTTGTTTGAACGGTTCGATAAACACGCAAAATTGTCGCTATTGGGCACCAGAAAATCCACACTGGAGTATGGAAAGTCACACACAATTCCCCGTAAAAAGTAAATGCGTGGGCCGGAATTGCGGGTACCTCAATTATTGCACCGTTTTTTATTGAGGGAACACTTAATTCTGAAAATTATTTAAATCTACCGCAAAATTCCATAATACCGAGTTTAAATGCACTTTACCCGAATTGTGAGAACCCAAATATACCGGCAGATTCGATATGGTTCCAACAGGATGGAGCGCCCCCACACTATTCGCGAACAGTACGAGATTATCTACATAATATTTTCCCAAACAGATGGATCGGAAGGAGAGGTTATATCGAATGGCCGGCTAGGTCTCCAGACCTAACTCCATTAGATTTTTATCTATGGGGTTATCTAAAATCCAAAGTATACCTCCATAAACCAGAAAATATCGAAGAACTGAAGAATAGAATTAGAGTCGAAATACAACAAATTCAGCCACAAACTTTAACTGAAGTGTTACAAGAAATTGAATATCGACTTGCTTATTGTCAGGAAGTTAATGGTCAACAATTTGAACATTTAATTTGATTTGTTCTGTTTTTGTTTTAAATAAATTTACAAAAAAAAACCAACCTTTGAGTTTTAAACGATTTTTATAAATTGCCGCGTTCTCCCTAATTTTGAAAGAAATCCATCGTAAATTCCTCGATAATGAATTTAGGTATAGCACAAGAAAGATACTTGGAATTGGATGCAGAGTTCAAAATAGAAATAGAAGAACAGGTACTTTCATTTAAAAAAAATTAGTTAGTAGTCATAACTTATTTTTGGCCGGCACTGTATACATGAATGTACCATGAAAAAAAATCTCAGCCAGAAGTAAAAATCAACGTGCCCGAACGAATTTTAAATCGATTTGTTTCAACTCACGCGTCCTCACAAATTTTAAAAAATCAATTGCAAATTTCTCGAAACCCGTTGGGTTTAGGTATAGGGCATGATGGTACATGAAACATTCTTAAAATTCAATGTAGAATTCAAAAGTGAAATAAAAAATAGGTGTTTTCGTTTGCGAAAATATAGTTCGTGGTTGTAACTTTTTTTTTGGGCCACACTGTATACATGAATTTACCGTAAAAAAACTTGCAACCAAAAATAAAAATTGACATGTCCGATCGTTTTTCTAAAAAAAAACAAACCCCTGAATTTTAAATGAATTTGTTCCAATCCACGAGTCCTCACTGTATACTAATACAAGGAATCACTGAAACTGCAATAAATCCATTTCAATCGATCAAAACGCGACGAATCCAAAACAATTGTGGGTATAACATCAAAATGGCCCCACCCATATTTTTTTTTTGAAAAATTAGTAGTGATATTACCTCAACAGCTTCTACAACACAGGTTTACAAAAATAGTTCTATTTGAAACGGACATTTTTGCGTTTTCCTCAAAACTAGTTTAAGGGGATTTATCGCGTTTTTGCATGCTTGCTCCTCAATTAATGTTGAACTTTAAGGATGATTTCCAGCAAAAAGTTTCAAACTTAGGAGTCTGCGGTTTGTTCCATTGAAAAATACGTTCAATTTTCTATAAATTTCGATCAAAAAACAAAAATTGATGTTTCCGACCACAGGTACCTTTCTATAGTCCCATATGGTATTATTTTATACTGGGAGTGTATGAAATAGTATTAATTAATTTAATTTCAAACACTTATAAAACAATTTTCCTCCCCAAAGTATTTCCGCGGCAAAATACGAATCGCACTTTTATCTTTATCATTATATTACTATCACAAAATCGAGGAAACATAACTATTTATATTGTTGTTAGTACAAATTAATAATTTAAATGTTCGAAAAAATAATTTTTTTTTTTAATAATTGACAGCTGTCAATTGTCAAGCGATCGTTAAAAATCTCGATTTTATTCTTTAACATTACTATTATCTTACGAAAATACATTTTAATACGATACAAAAAATATATGTTATATTGACAGTTGACAGCTGTCATAAATTTGACTTATAAAAACAGGGGAAAGAAACGACTAATTCACTATCTAACTAACTAAGCATTTGGTTTTACTCGTAAAAAAGAAATAAAATGGATTTTTTATCTCAATTTCTATCCTTATTTAATAATATTATCATAGTATCGAAATCAGTCGATAATGTAGAGATCTATTCGAAGATGGCCCCTTGTTGGTTCAGGAAAATGGAGCGTTTACGTCTTCTCACCATAGTTTCTATACTGGCCGACCGGTTGATCTTGACGTAGGGTTGCAGACCGTTCTTAATGTCACTTTTCCGCCGCTTAATCACCAATTTGGGCACACCAGCCGGACTTTTCCTCTGATACACCGAATAATCAACTTCGCCTCGATTCTCAGTTTTCGCTTGCTTAACTTTCGGCATGTCCTCATCCGATTCGTTTTCCGTATATAAATTGCGAAATCGTTTTTTCTTCTTCCTGTTGTTATTATCGCCTAGATTCTGCAATTTCTTCTTTAGATGCAACCTCAGTTTGGTTTCACCTGACGGGAGTTCGTCTTTCGACACTTCGTACTCGCCCGATGGACTCGCCTCAGATAAATTGGGCAGGTTCTTCAAGTTGGGCGATAATCTATCTATGATCTCCTCGATTCGTTTGAAATTTTCAGTTCCGTCACCGCTTTCCAATCCCTTCTTGTAATAGTTGAGGATGGCGGTTAATTTTGTTAAATTTGAGATTACCGGAGATAGATTTTGATCTTTGGTGTCGATAGGTTTCGGAATATTGGTCTCTTGGAAACATTTCAGTTGAGCTTTAGTCTTGGAAACGATTTTATTATTGTTGGGGGATATTTCTGCAGGTTTATTCTTAACTGGCGTTTTATCCGTATTATTTTGAACCACTTTGAGATCTTTAGTTGGTGTAATTGGATTTGATTTAATCACTGCACTTTTATCCTTTTCAACATGCAAGGAAAGATTATCTCGTAGGGTTTTCCTCTGAGGACTTTCATCTGGTCTGTCTTCTTTATTAAAGACATTCCCATCATCTTTAGATTGTGCATCATGTCCCAAACATAAATCATTCTTTGGATTCGCATCTTCTATTACTTTCGTAGATTTTTTCGAGGCATTCCCATCATCTTTCGATTGTGCATCATTCCCCAAACATAAATCATTCTTTGGATTCGCATCTTCAATTACTTTCGTAGATTTTTCGGTAGGTTTGATTATATCTTGAATGGCATGTTTCAAAATCGGAACCATAGGCTTTTCATCAATTGAACTACAACGATTTTCAACGTTGGACGGCTTTTTCACGCTAGAAATTATACTCAAAATAGAATGTCTAATTTTAGGGGAGATATCGCCATTTTTGGCTTCATCCCCATTACTTTTAGACGACTCCACAATCTTGTTTATCTCGTCTTTATTATGTGCCACCATCGATTCTGTATTCGATTTACTCCGTTCAAAATCTTTCTGATGATCTGCGTTTAGATTCAAATCCTCCTTTGATTGTCTGGGTTGTACTGGTACATCCTTACTTTTGGAGAACTGATCTTTAAATCTGCTATTCTTTTTCGACTGTTCCTCAATGAAGGCCGTTATGCTCCTATTATAACAAACTTTATTGGTGTGATTCGACCTATCGTTAAATTCAGATGTCCCCTCATCCTTCTTCATATCGAAGTCCCGAAAATCGATCTTGATGCTTTTGGGAAATTCGGAACTGTATCTGCGTTGAGGACTCTGCGCTATTGGCGATTTCTGCAGAGACTGTATGGCTCTTTTATATTGGACGATTTGCTTGACTCTCTGCAGCTCTTCCGAGGTTAAAACCTCGCGTTTTAAAAACCGATTTATCAAGGCCATCTCGTTGAATTTCTGCGTGTAAGATATCGGATTCTCCGCCAGTAATTCGTCCAATTTCCTCGATATATCAGACTCCTCTATCCTTCTAGGAGTAGATGCGATTTTTGGTAGGAACACTTCTAAGGAATTCACCTTCTCTTCAATCGTTGATTGATCGATGGTTTCCCTAGGCTTATCTTCGAAATTTTCAGGGGAATCTTTACTTTCGATTTCATTAATTGCAATAACTTCGTCGATAATGTTATTATTAAGATTTCTGGGCAAGTTTTCTTCGATAACATTTGGAGTAGTTTCTTCGATTATTACGTCATTACTGACTAAGGCACTTGGTTCAATAATTAAGGATTCTGTAAGATCTGCTTTGGACTCTTTAAAATGTTCATTTTTCCCTTCAACACCGATATCCATATCTTCAGAATTTAGACTCTTCAAGACCTCTTCAACCATATTCTTTTCGACTTTATCTTCATTTTCTTCATTCACCTTTATCTCTAGCGATTCCTTCTTTTCTTCCTCATGCGTGCTGGGAGCCTTCCTCTTTCTATTATTATATTCCTGCAGACTTAGCCGTCTCTTCTTGAAATTATCCAAGAATTCAGAGGTGAAATGCTCGTCTGACTTGCTCCTGCGTAAATCCTTTGGGTGTCTGTAATGTTTCAAGATGCCTTTGGGTGGAGGCAATGGTGGTTCTTTGATTTTTGGTGGTGCAATCATGACTTTTTTTTCCGTTTCTGTATGATTGGGGAGTTGTTTCTGAGAAGGTGGGTTCTTGACGATTTTGGTTGGCAGCAGAATTTCTAATTCCTTCTTTGGCGATGGTAGTTTTACAACCTTTTCTATGGGAGGAGCTTTTTCAATACTTTTAATTTTATTTGCAACAACATCTGACTTGTCTTTTATTGAAATTGGTGGTTTCACTTGGTGGGATTTCTCTTCAATTTTTCCAGGTTTCTTAATATCTTTTTTAATAGAATCTTTCTGTTTAATGGACATTGATTTTTTCTCTTTTGCTAAATCGATTTTCCGTTTGAATTTGACATTATTCTGGAATCTCTTCTCTTGTAATCTGACCTTGTTTTTGGGTTTCTTAACGATTTTGCTGTTATTCATAGTTTTCTCCTTACGCAAATTGTTTTTGGCCAAAACTTTATCGGGAATTTTATCAATTACGACAACGGATGAAAATATCTTAGCTTTTTCTAGGTTATCGAGAGCTTCAACCTTTTTAAGATGAGGCAGATCAAATTTTACTATTTTCTTTTGCAACTTCCTCTTCATGGAACTCGATTTTAATTTTCGTTTTTCTTTTGGGACCGTCTTCGGGCGTTCAATCATCTCTTGAATCTCCTCGCACAATTCTAACTTCACAACACTAGAAAGATCTTGAATGTAGTTATTGTTGGTGATAACATCCTTGGGAGATACCAATGGCATCTTGATTGGCTCCTCAATAAAACTGTTTGTCACCACTTCCTCTTCATGTTCGTTTTCAATTGGATCTAAAGGTATATGATCTTCAACTTCTTCTTTACTGTCGATAATCACTTCATTATGCATCTCAATTTCTGCATCCATGACATGATCATCGTTATGCAAAACTGTCTGTTCCTCCACCAGTATTTCAACTTCATCGTCTACTAGCATTTCAACTTCAGCTTCTGCTAGCATTTCAACTTCAGCCTCTGCTAGCACTTCAACTTCGTCTACCGTTTGTTCATGTGTCATCTGCTCCGTCGTTTCTTCTTCAATTCTTATGACTTCATCGATGACTTCGCTAACGATCAAAGATACTTCATCCAGAATATCCAATCTGCGATCTTCTATGGTTTCATCTTGATTATTTCCATCAATGTTTGATATTTCCTCATCCATTGTGTCTTCAAGGCTCCCTTCAATTTCATTGTTTGCCGTTTCTGCAGTGATCACTTTCACTTTTGTCAAGGGTGTTACAGAAATCACTTTCTCACCATTATTATCTTCGATGACGTTGATTTGTAATAATTCCTTGGCTATTTCCAAGACGAAAGAAGAGCCATATTCTTTTTTCTGGATTTCCTCCACAGAATTCGATAGATCATCTTTTGAATCGTCTATATTAGGATTATCATCTGGCTGGTTTAGATCTTCAAGTGATGCTTCAGCAGTTTCCGCGATGGTTTCTTCGATTACATCTTCATTTCCAACATCTTGTTCGACAATCGATTGGTCACCTTCTGAATGTTGTTCTTCACTTACGCCATCTTGTTCTAAAATCGATTGGTCGCATTCTGAATTATGTCCTTGCTCTTCGATAAGATTATCTGGAGGTGTATCTTGTTCCGTTACAATATTTTCTTCTCCTTCACTGACTTCCTCGTCAATACTTTCAACTGCTCCAACTGGATTCTCTTCAAAATCGGCCATATCTGTAGTGGGTACTTCAATTTCATTGTTCGCTTCAACTTCTTCAATTTCTTCCGTGATACTAAAGCTGTCTTCACTACAATCTTCATTATTACTTTTAACACTGCCAACATCGACTATTTCTTCCGTAACTAAATCCATTTCATCTTCGACGTGTGCTTCTTCATCAATCGGTATGATAATTTCTTCATTTAGAGTAGTAGTTGTGTTGTCTTCAATGCAATCAATATCTTCCACAATTTCTTCATCTGCGTCTAGTATATTTAACTCAACGATAGCTTCTTCTTGGACTTCGCATAAGATGCTATCTTCATCCTGGCGGATTTCTTCAACTACTTCCATGGTTACAACATTCTCTAGTGGAGTATCGTCTGGTATTTTCGTGGGTTCGCTACCTTGATTTTGTGTAGCGTCATTTTCTTCAAGATCTTCAGTTATTTGGAGGATTTCCACATCTTTGTTTGTACTATCTGGATCTTCTGATGATTCCGGTATTTTAATTTCGGCGTTATTTTCAGTGGTTTCTTCAACTGATTCTTCATTAACTTCAATTGCTTCATGTTTGTCTTCGTTGCTTTGGGGTGGTGACACAATTTTTTCTTCATCTACTTGACTGGTGGCGATCTTTACTTCATCTTCTTGTTTGGTCTCTTGCAATTCGTTTAAAGGGATTTCTTCTTCAGGTAGAACAGTTAAACCTTCAGTTTTTTCTTCTTCCTCATTAGTTGTTTTATCTTCTTCATTCGTTGTTTTATCTTCTTCTATTATCGTTGGTTTCTCTTCTTGGGGTTTTGGTAGATTTAATTCGTTTTTATAGCATAATATATCAGTATAAACATGTTTCGTTTCTTCATCTTGAATGAAATCTTCCTCAGCTGGTTTCTCTTCAATAATCGTTTTATCTTCATCGCCATTATGTGATTCTTCGAACGATTGAGATAAATCTATGGGATCATCAGCAGATTTCTCTTCATTTTCTAGATTGTGTTGATTCGTCACCTTGGTGATGGTTCGTTCTTCATCGCCGTATCCCTGAATCTTATCTTCATTTTGTTCGTCCAACGCTTCCGGCTTCTCTTCATGTGTTATCGCGTTTTGGTTTTCCGCTATGACGCTTTTCCTTCCAGCAATTTCAACATTATTCACTACATCTGCATTATCTTCGATTTCTTCCCGACTTTCCAAATCCCTCGTGGCAATTTCATCCGCCTTAACACCCTGTATATTCTCTTCTAATATGGAATCGACGATCCTGGAGTAATCGTTGTGAAAATGCTCCTGATTTTTGCCCAAGTCTTCCGTGGTATCTTCAGTTATCAATTCGGGTAGCGAGCGGCACATCTGCTTGTGGTTCTCTTCGAAGTTTCTGGCGAGTTTCTCTTGCTTCTCCATCGCGGTCCTGTTGTGTAATTGAGCGTTTTTTGCGTTCGCCATGCTTTGGAGCAATTTGCAAGCCGGTCTGTCTTCGTGCGAGGAGATTTCCTCGCTTTTGTAATAGTTTTTGCTCTGTTGGAACAGCTGGTAGGGTGCCACGTCTTTCGGATTGGCCTCATCGGTTTTGTTCGGATCTTCTGATTTCATATTCGCCGAAATCACGATGGCGTTCTGCCTGGCATTGTCTTCGTTTGGGTTGTAGGCGAATGCTCGAATATTCGGCGGTAATTTCTCTAGCGGTTGCAGATGGAGATACTGCGGAATATTCTCCGATGGTATCTCCATGGTATCCAAGACGTATAACGTGTTTTCGCGATTTGGACCATTGGATGCGGCTTTGACCAGTTGGATCTTCTCGGAAGTGACTTCACCAGATGGATCCGCCTCTTCTGTGAACTCCTCCCGCCAATTTTCAAGGAAAGTCTTCAAAGTATTCTTCGGCGCGTGAATTGAATCGTCAGGCACAATTTCAGGTATCTCTGGATGGGATTCGATGTAGGGCTTACTGGGAATCGGTAGGAAATCTTGCCTCATCGGTACTTGCCGATGCTGATAATGTTGGGCGTATTCCAATTGGCTGCATGGAGGATAATTTGGAGATATCCTAGGTGGAAAACCCATCACGTTCTCATGGTACTGCCTAGGGGAGATATTGCTGGGGACTTGCTCGACTTGTTGGTACCTCTGATGCGGAGCATACATCCTGTAAGGATCCATCCTCTGTTGATTCATCGGAGGTGGTGGGTATTGATTGAAGTTCTGCAAATTCCTCTGATGAGGATAATTCTGGATCTGTATAGGAGAAGTCCTCTGATACATCCGTTGATGGTGATGCGTGTGGTGGTGGTGCTGTTGCGGCGGTTGACTGGGATATAGACGATTCTGATCCATGGGATACATAGGGAATTGGTTCTCTCGCAGATGCGGATCGTTGATTATATCCTGCGCCATATCCGGCGCGATTTTATTCAAATTAGCTAGAAATTCATTACCAGGAGCTTCTCTAGGATAATTCCTTATATCCCTGGGATAATTCCCAGGAGGTGTTATCTTATAATTATGCAGGTACTGAGAGGGTGGCATATTCCCGGCTGGGACGCTACCCTCCTTCTGCACGGGATACCCAGTCGGTACTTGAGATTCTTTCTGTAAGGCGTAATGCGGAGGGTGGTGGGGGTGGTACTGCTTGTTGTACCCGCCTGGAGCCAGGTGATTGTAGCCTTTGAGGCCGTCATAGTGCTGTTTGTAGTTCTGATAATCCGGATAGGACTTCATGTGATTCTGCTGTACGCTGCACATCTCCAAATAGGATTTCTCCTTCTGCTTCTGATGAAGGTGGATGGGTGGCAGTTGTTCTATGCTCTGGTGCATCGGTTCAATTATTTCGGAGTATTTTACTGGCGTGGGAAGTTGCGGAGGACCTTGTACTCTGAAAATGGAAATATATGCTAACGATCTCTCACTAGCGAGTTATCGATATTGATCCCAGTTTAATCTTAACAGAGGAATTCAAGTTTGTATAATTGATACACGGGAAATGGGATTTGTCAATGTGATACAACCCAAATCAGTCAATGAATAATAACAGCATTAAGTGGGACTTCAATCGACCCTTTAAAACTGCCAAAATCTCTTTTCCTTTTTATGAAGTCAAGTATTTTGCTCTGTACATCATACTTTTCTCAAATAAAGTAGTGATGTGCGCTGGTTCCTTGCTGAAATACTCAATTCTTCAACAAATCTGGATCTTGCTCCAATTTTTCTGTGATCAAAGGATTGATTGTATCGTCTAGCATGTTCGAATATATTAGACCATTTAAATTCCCGTCAATGACCAAGGGCCAAATGAGAGGCCGTTGGAGACATCATATTTATATTTAGCGCTAGTCACGCCTTGGGTTACATCCCAAAAGGCCTGGAGAGATACTAGGGTTGTGTTCATTCCGAAACCTAGGAAGGACACATACTAAAATCCTAAATCACTCAGACCAATTGATCTTAGATCTCTCATGCAGAAGACTATGAAAAAAATTATACATCCCAATATTACAGAAGGAACACTCGCCAGATCTCCTCTGCATCCTCTCTGCAATGGGAATTCCAGATGGGAAAATCAGGAGAGGCTGCCAAAATAGTTTGGTGGGAGGGCCAACATTAAAAGGAAGTTGCCCTTGCAGTGTTTTTAGACATAGAGAGCGCCTTTGATAACACATCAACGCCCTCAATCAAATATTAGCCACACGGCCAGCAGATGGGTTGCCTGCATGCTAAGAAACAGAGTGGTCTATGCCCAAATGCTAGATAAAACATCGCCATGAAGACAACTAGAGGGTGCCCTCAAGGGGGAGTACTATCACCACTGCTGTGGAGCTTGGTCGTGGATGATCTCATCAAGTCATTAAACGAGAAAGGAATATGGATACAAGGGTACGCTGATGACATTGTCATAGTGGCCAAGGGGAAGTTCCCGGGTGTATTGGCAGGCATCATGCGTAATGATGCCTCTTACAAGGATTCTCAGTTAATCCACAAAAAACAAAGTTGGTTGCTTTCACCAACATGAGGAAACTTAATGATCTCAGCGGAATTAGACTCTTTGAGAAGGAGCTACAATTAACCAAAGAAGTAAAGTATCTGGGTGTAACCCTCGATGCGAAACTGAACTGGAACAATCAGCTAGTTAAAACAACGACCAGGGCTACTCAACTATTCTGGCGCTGCAGGAGAGTTGTTGGTAAAACCTGCGGACTGAAGCCGACGGTGATCCATTGGCTATACACGGCTGTGGTGGGACCAGCGAAAACTTACGGGGCAGTGGTCTGGTGGAAAAGCATAAAAGTGTCTTCCGCAGTGAAGCGGCTAACCGCTGTCCAGAGACACGCATTGCTGGGAATCACTGGTGCAATCAACAGCACAGGGACCGCTTCTTTAGGAACCATTGTGGGCTTCCATCCGCTGAAGCTTTATGTGAAGGCGGAGGCTATGAATGCGATCCTTAGATTGAAAACCAACAACTTGTGGCAACCCAACATTAGGGTTGGAGGGTACACTGATAGTAAGGTGCACGAAATTATCTTCACTGAAAAGGGGAAAATCTCTATACCGAACAGAGACCAGACACAAGCCTGGAGAAGCATCTCACGGTCTTCCAGGTAGAGGTATTCGCCCTTGCAGTCTTGAACCTTGTAACTAGGTCAAAACTAGTTAGAGACTGCAAACAATCCCTCACTACATTGGCATAGGATCACACGGTGAGGCTGATTTGGATGCCGGGACACGATGATATAAAGGGCAATATAATAGCCGACGAACTAGCCAAGGAAGGTTCTAAAAGACACTTCACTTCGGTCCAGAGTCCGTATGTGAGATTACTAAGGATTCTGCTAAAAGGGAGATTTGGACCTGGTTAGACAAAGAAAGTACAAATAACTGGAGGACGACTGAAGGTCAGCTCCATACCAAAGCGCTAATAGAGGATGGTGATGCTAAGTTTTCTGATAACCTACTTAGACGCAACAAGAAAGAAGCTAAAACCATTACTTTGCTGGTAACACTGTCCCCTGAAAAAGCATCTATACAACACAGGTCGAGTGGAAGTAAGAGATTTAATAGGGACGGTACAATGAGTACTTAGTTCAAGTGCCTGGACAAAGGTGTCCACCCTAACGTTATGAATGAATGAATGAATGAATGATATGACAATTGACAGGTTTTGGAATTTTATATAATATATAAAAGTTCCAAAAGATTTTTTAAATAAGATGTTTATTAAATCCTGCATTTACCGAATTTATATTTTTTCGCAATAAATCAACTCCGTTACAATACAATGCTAAATAATAATAAAAAAAAAAGAATCTGTAAGCGTTTTGCCTAAATACATCTTTGATCTTATGATTATCATTTTATAATTTTTATGACTTAATAAGAACTTTTCGAATATAAAAGTAAAAAAAAAAAACCCTTATTTTCTTTGAAGCTTCAGGTCGGTAACTTCCTTTATGTTGCGGGTGATTGCATTGAATTGTGTCCAGCCTGTACTGTAAATTCGAAGTAATTTGTTGATCGATTTATTTTAATTTCGTGTTGAATAAAATAATAAACTATAATTTTTGTTGTAACCATTATTTCCTAAACGAAGCCCGATATGGAAAAATTGTATTCTTTATATCATGTTCAGAAGCCGATCTTACACCTAAAATTCGATTTTCGTAGTTCATTTACCGAACACCCTGTATATAATTTTTCCACTAATTTATACACACCCTGTATATCTAATGATGTTAATTATAATTTATGGGCATATTTATCTTGTAGTCCTCTGTTAAGATAAAAACGGCACGTGCGATTAAAATAATTGCCTTACCCGAAATCGGCATATTGTTGAGGGTATCTGTAAACCTCACTTTGAGGCGGCGGTTTAGGGTAGTGATTGTGCGGCGCCACCCTGGCTACGGGGCCCTGAGTTTCGGCGGCGGCCCCGTTGGTATGATTAGCTTGTTCTGTTGGAGCGGAGTTGGGTCCGTTCGTCTGCAAGGACTGCTTCTCCGAGGCATCCTTTTTCCTCCAACTCCTAAGGACACTTGTGGTCGATTGCGGTACGGCCGTAGTTGCCTGAAAATCACCAAAAAGATATTCACTCTTGTCATGCTTTCCTCGAACGCGCGCTGTATATTTCGCCCCTGATAAATTAATATTAAAATTACGAAACTATACGAGTGAATCTCAAAACAAATAACGCAGCAGCAAGCAGACTTTAAACGCGGATTAATAACGAAAAAATATGGCGTAACCATTGTTCGAAACGGCCCAAATCCAAAGCAAACATCTACACACCTGTAGCGCGGGGCATAAAATCTCTATTTTCCACCGTTCGCACAAAAGAAAATAATAAAAGTTAATTCCCGTAAAAACAATAAAATTGCGCGCATGTAATACCTTTTTAAGCTTTGTTGATATGCTAACACAAACATACGTTTTATAGAAGTTAAACTTACGTATCAACAATATACAGAAACTGTTTGCAAAACGGAATTTCTTTTTATTTTTAAGGATATTAAGATATTA
Source organism: Cetonia aurata (assembly GCA_949128085.1). Classification (NCBI taxonomy): domain Eukaryota; kingdom Metazoa; phylum Arthropoda; class Insecta; order Coleoptera; family Scarabaeidae; genus Cetonia; species Cetonia aurata. The sequence goes on along the minus strand of OX421889.1, from coordinate 34,030,168 downwards.
TTAATAACAACAAAACTGTATCCATTTCTTCTATCTTGGGGATTGATTATACAATCGCTTTTCGAACGTATCAGTATGAAGCCCAAGCAATTATTAAGTTCGTTCTGTGGTTTGTAGTGTGTTTGGTAAAAAAAAAAAGCCGTGCGTTTTTGTGGGAGGACTATTGCGGGGTTTGAAGCGATGTAATTATTGGTCTCTGTGGGTGAATATCCTTTTGTAACTGGTGTGTGGATTATATGCATTACTTACATCGAATGTTCCAATCTGACGATGGATTCTTACTCGGGTATTTAATTGTTTTAACGTTGAAATAATTAGAGGATTGAATTGAATGAAAAATTGGAAACATCGACATATTAATATAATTAAGATTTTAGGTTCTAAAAATGAAATATATTTTGCCTATGGTTAAGGATAAAATGTTAACATTGTCAGCAATTTTTTCTTGATGCTTTAAAGTGGTTGATATTCGATTTTTAAGAACAATATTTTCTTTAACGTCAAGATGAATATAAAAACAAGATAATAAAGAACACTTCTTTTTCTTTTATTACGACTGAATCAATGTCGGGTAAGATGTGATCTGATTAATGACTAACGATTATATTATCAATGCACTCCCATATAAAAAGAACTTTGGATTCTCATTTTAAATGATAAAAGGAATTAATTCAATCATGTAATCGTTTAAAATAGTTTAAATCCCATTTCCTTTCCCATTTCGGTGATTAAAAAAGAAATGATTTAATCGTTTAAAACAGTTTCATCATTCCCCTTTAATTGGTGATTAAAAAATAAATATTTTAATCATTCAAGGCATTTTTGTTTATTGTTTCTTTCCGGTTAATTTACATTAATAATTTAAAACAATTTTAATCTTTTTCATCGGTGATTAAAAAAAAAGATAATTCAATCATTTAAACTGTTTTTAATCTCCATCAACGGTGATAAACAAAAAAGATAATTTAATTGCGTAGGGCGTCTTTAATCGCCCCCCGCCACACCCCCCTCCTTAGTGATTAAAAAAAATTTATTTAATTTAAAACAGTTTCAATCCTGTGATTAAAAATATTGTTAATCATTTAATACATTTTCTATCATGTTCTCTTCCCTTCTTCCGTGTTTTCTTCAAATGAATAAATTACGAGAAAATTAAAAATTTAAATAAAGAAAAATTATAATTTAATCATGTAGAATATTTAAATTTTATCATAAAAAATGAAGAAGGGGCTGGATATCGCGCGGTTTTTTTATTACTGATTAAATTTATTTTGAATACTTAATTGAAATAATTATTTTTTAAAAAAATAACGTGGGGTGGGGGAAGCAGGAGAATTTTTTTTTAAATGATTAAATTTCTTATTTTTAAAACCAACGGGAAAAAGGAGGGAGAATGATACTTAACAGAAACTCAAATCCCTCCCCCCTTTTTAATCGGTGATTAAAAGTAGAAATAATTTAATCGCTTAGAGCATCTTTTAATCTGTCTCCTCCTGGATGATTAGAAACTTAATTTTTTAGTCATTTAAAGCATTTTTAATTCTGCTCTCCTTTTCATCGGTGATTAAAAATGTATTAATTTAATCAATATCTAATTAAATAATCTAATTAAAAAAAGTAATTTAATCATCTAAAACAAATTTAATCCTGACCCCCGTCGAAAAAAAAAAGATAATTTAATCGTTGAAAATATTTTTAATTCTGGCCTTCTTTTTGGGTGATTAAAAAAATAAATTAATGATTTCACACAGTTTTAATCATGTCCCTTTTGATCGGTGATTAAAAAAATATAATTTAATCGTTTTCAACATTTTTAATCCGCCCCCCTCCCCCCACCACTTCTTCCATATTGTTTTTTTTTTAATAATTAAATTTTAAAATTTGAATATTGAAATAATATTTGTTATAATTTAACAATTTAAAATGATTAAATTTTATCATAATTTAACCACTAAAACAAAACAAAAATTACTAGTAGGTGGGATAGAGATGGATCGTTTTTTTTAATGTATAAATTTATTTTCTTTAAACGCACGGGGAGAGGGGTGACAATTATTTTGTTTTTGATTAAATTTACTCTAATTCATTGAAATAATTATTTTTGTTTAGAATAGCGTGTATAGGGGACAGGATAATTTAAAAATGTTTTAAATGATTTAATTTTTTTTTATTTTAATTTTAATTTTTTTTATTTTAATTTTAATTTTTTTTATTTAAATTTTAATTATTTTATTTTAATTTAAATTATTTGATCTTTCCCCCACACTTCGGTGTGTGCAATAAAATAATTAATCGCTGAAAAATAAATTCCTACATTGCTTCCACCTTGCCCCTCCACCCTCACATCAGGCATTCTTTTTTTCTTCAAAATTACATCATTTACAACACTTATAGTCTTCCCTTATCTTAAAAATGTCCTGTTTTCATTACCATAGTCTTTAGCGGCGATAAATAATTATGAACCACGTCGAAAACAAACGTTCCATTAAATTGCGTCCGTTTAACGAAGGTTCCACTGTATATACATAATTGTGAATTTTTGCAATTCATGGAATTTCCTAATATAATGACACCTTTTTCTGATTTCAGCGCTAACGCTATCAACGAATAATTCTATTATTTCGAGCTTTCAATAACAATCGAAGTTTATCAATTACCATTCATTAACATTATGTTTTCGCCATTTGTGTCGAATTCAAATCGCTGAATCCGTTTAATTTATTTATGTGTATGTAATACATATAATCACATTTCCAATAACGCATTTGTGTAATTTTACAATACGAAAAATCTGTACTAATAAAACGTTTTCTTCGAATCTGTCTTTTATGTCGGTAATCGTGGGCAAAGTGCCACTTTAAAAAAAAAAAAACAATAATATATTTCCCTATTGTATAGCCCAGATGCCTACAGCGCGCAGGCGGTTTTTAATAGCTTTTTTTTTACGATTTTTTGTTCGCAATCTTGTGTTTGGCAAATTCTATGCTCACTCCGAGCATAAAACAATGCCCTATAAACGGTTTCGTATCGACAACAAACATGTCATTAAAAACGCATGAAATATACGACATTTTAGTAAGTACCAATAATATCCTATTTGGTTCTAATCTATAATAACCGAATTTCTTTTTCTGCTAAATAAACCGGGTTTGGAATAAAACAAATATTTATATGTATAATAGAGAGGATTTGTCCCAATTTCGATCATACAATATTTCGTTACGTATTAATAGAAGGGCTGTTGCTATAGGAGAAGCAGGTTTTGTCGATAAACTCGGGTGGTATAGATATTGATGTGACCATGTTTATATATGTATACAGGCAGCGCCATTAGTGTGTCGGCGGAATTTAGCACGAAAATTACGAAAGATAGAAAAGTGAGATTTTCTGTATGTACACTCCGCCAAAAAAGTATCGCATAAACTAAAAAAGGGCATTTATGAACCAAGATATTTTTATACGTTCACAGAAAGTTTGCCTCGTGTATGTGAACTATAAAAACACTAACAAAATAATGGAACTTAGCGTTTTTACTTTTTTTTTTCTAAAAGAACACATTTAGAAAAATGCAATGTGTAAGGTTTGTTCAGTTGTTTATTGAAAGTCTTCCTATACGGACAAATTTTAAAGTGCGAAGTCAGAGTTCTGTACCAACGCTTTTAAAACTAAAATGAGCAATTTAACTTCAGAACAAGTGGCTGCTATAGTTGCTTTAATCGAAGATGGACGATCTCAAGCATACGTTGCTAATTTGATGAACATCAATCAGTCAAGTGTTTCTAGAGCCGTAGCCAGATATAGGGAAACAGGCATTTACAGTAGAAGACCTGTACCAGGTCGTCCAATATGTTCTACTCGCCAAGATGACCGCTATTTACTACTACAAGCATTACGTCGAAGACATGTAACTGCTGACAATTGCAGAACGACTTGGCTAGAGTCAGAAATACTCGTGTGAGTACTCAAACTATTCGGAATAGGTTACGACAGAGTGGATTAAGAGCTAGAGTAGCTGTAACAGCCCCTCGTCTCACTAGGAACCACCGAGTGGCTCGCTTAAGGTTTGCCAGAGAACATGTAAATTGGAACATTAATGACTGGGCCAATATACTCTTCACAGATGAGTCAAGATTTGGTCTTTACACCTCAGATAGGCGTATCTCAGTGTACAGACGAGACGGTGAGCGCTATTCGCAGTGTAATATCAGACCTAGACCTAATTTCGCTGGTGGCTCTATTATGGTTTGGGGAGGCATCTGTTTAACAGGTCGTACAGAGTTAGTACCAGTAGACAGAGGTACACTGACTGCCCACAGGTATATAACGGACATTTTAGAAGAACATGTAGTACCATATGCGCCAATTATAGGAAACGAATTCATGTTAATGCACGATAATGCACGACCGCATGTTGCAATAATCGTCCAGGAATACCTTAACGATGTTGGTATTCCAGTTTTAGATTGGCCTGCGGTAAGTCCGGACATGAACCCTATCGAGCACGTGTGGGATCTCCTTCACAGACGGATACGAACCCAAAATGTTGCCCCAGCGGACCTGCATGGACTAGCAAATGCTCTCCGTGACGAGTGGGAGAATTTGGATCAGGCTTATATACGGAGGTTAATCGAATCTCTGCCAAACCGTATGCGAGCGGTGATAAGAGCCAGAGGTGGCAATACTAGTATTAAAAGCTACTGTTATGACATTTTTCTTTCCAAAATTATAATTTCTTGTTTTAATAAAAATCTCAGGTATGAGTTCTTGTTTTTATTTGGCCTGTATTTTATTTAAACAATCATAGAAATTATATCTTAGAGCGCATTAAAGTATATTTACAACTTTATGCTACAAACAAAGATTATGCGATACTTTTATGATTCAAAACTAAATAATGCGATACTTTTTTGGCGGAGTGTATATAGTTGATCAATGCGCATATGGTAAAATTATTGTTAAATATACAGGGTGTTACAAATTCCCAGAGCCACTTTCAACTTTCTTATTTTAAATGGATTGCTATATTTTTTAGTTATTATTTCGATAGCCACCTAAAACACCTTTGCAGTGATATACGGTTATGTGCGCTTCTGACTGTCAGTTTAGGCTATATTGGAAATTTTGTCAAAATTTTGGCAGTTGCGACTTTTGGCATTTTAACTTTTATCTTAAAAACTGTTTTAGTGTCGCGCGTGAATCTTTTGTTATGGATTTGGGAGCTCACAGTTAGCATGTTTCAAGGTGGTATAACTTAGAAATATATACAGGGTGTTAAATATGTCATGGAACATTTTTCGAAATTCAAACGCTTTTCTTTTGATTTTTTTAATGTTAAAGGTACGCTTTCTGAATGAAATTTGAAATATACAGGGTGATTCATGGAAGTGCCCCACAAAGCAGATGAATTTTTTCAAATTGAACGTCCTGTATATATTTTCTATTTTTTAAGTCTCCTTAATGAATTGATTTCAACGACCTATAACACGTATGATGACAGAAGTAAGCGAATAATTATTTATTTTATAATTATTTGTTAAAGAACGAATCTTTAAGTACATTTTTAGGCAAATAAGTAAAAAAAAATTGTGAAATTTAATAGGGAATCAAACCATGATAAAAAATACAGGCAGATTTAGGTAGAAAAGGCAACAATGTATGGATGAAAATATTTGGGAAACGTAGTTCACCTCGAATAACTTCCACAACACACAAACTTTCAATTAATTCTGATGATTAGTTCTCCAAATACTTCTAAGACATCATCTACCGATTTAAAATACCAAGTATAATAGGGTAAACAAAAAAAAAAAAAGAAACTTACGTTGGGAGCTTTGTTATCCGCTGCCGGTGGAATTTGCATCTGGTGAAAGTCAAGGGAGTTTCCAGTACTATAATGACATCCAACATGCTGCATCAGGCACTGCAAAAAATGAAAGATATCTTTAAATTTTGAGATAATATTTCAGGGTGAAAAAACTTAAATATAAATATTAACATAAATACAAAAAAAATGAACTGAATAGGTTATATTTTTCAAGTTTCCTTCTAACGTACTATTTCTTCGTTCTTATCTGATATTTCTTTTTTTTTTTCAAAGTGATGCATTTAATGTACCTAATAATTTTTATTTAATATAAAAACACTAAAAAAATCAATTAAAATCGGCTGTTGATGCAATGATACAACCCTGGAACATATGGAAAGACTACAAACTCAGATGGTATGTAATACTAATGCACTAATCCCTTGCCCAAAAGAAAACCCTAGATAACTCTAGAGAAAACAAGATGGGATGCACCGAAAACATCGTAGGCCAAAAACGTCAAGAAGTTTAGCAAATACTATTAAACAGCGTGTAACGAAAGTAACTAATAAAAACTATACGTTTTTAATCTGAAGTGACGGCAACACAACGGCCGTTCCTAGTGCTCAGGGGAAAAAACTATATTAGTAAAAATGCGATCATAAGAACATCCTTAAATAGTATATTAAAGTACGAGTTTCATAAGGCATGATTTTGTCGCACGAGTTCAAGTTTAGAAAACGAGCCGCAGGCGAGTTTTCTAATGAACGAGTGCGACAAAAAGCCTTATGAAACGAGTCCTTTATACTATTTTTTCTATTTTGCATTATAAATTGATAATAAATACTTAATAAAAATCTCATTAAAAATGTTGAGTTTTATTTTTATATGAAGTTGGTCACATTGACATACGATTGACATTTGACGAATTCAAAATTCAAATTCGGCTATTTAAATTGTTTAAACAATATATTTCATAATATAGTCTCTGTAAACTGTAAAAAATGAGTGATACTGAGACAAATTTATCTTGTACGCCACCACAACTGCGTGAAATTGCGGATAACGCCGTCATAAATTTATTACCGAAAAAATCAAAAGCAGTATATGAAAAATGCTACCATCAATTTGAACTATGGGCTGTACAGAATAATGTCAACACAATATCTGAAAACATTTTATTGGCATATTTTGAATTACAAGGTAAAAATAAGAAATCTTCTACCTTATGGTCTATGTATTCCATGCTTCGTTCTTGCTTTTCCATTTATAAAAATACAGACATATCAAAATATATGAAATTACAAGCCTATTTAAAACGATTCTCTGAGGGATACGAGGCTAAGAAATCTAAAATTTTATGCATTGAAGATATTAATAAATTTATAGAAGAAGGTTCTGACGCATTGTATTTAGCAATAAAGGTACGATATTATTTGCAAAATGTAATTTTTTATGTAATGGATTTAATTTTAGATCGTTTTAATAATGGGTTACACAGGTGCCTGTAGACCAGATGAATTAACAAATATGTCCATACATGATTTAGAATTTAAGAGTGATATTATTTTGGTGACAGTACCTAAAACAAAAAATAATATCGTAAGAGTTTTTGCAATTACGGATGAAAGATGGATTACTTTAATTAAAAAATATGTCGCCCTGCGACCAAAAAATATTAATCATTCAAGATTCTTCCTTACATATCGCAATGGTTATTGTATATCGTGCCCGATTGGAATTAATACGATTGGCAAAATGCCTAAATTAATAGCTGATTTTCTAAAATTGCCCAATTCAGAGCTTTATACTGGACATTGCTTCAGACGTTCTAGTGCTACACACTTAGCAGACGCAGGCAGTGATTTGCTGACTATAAAACGTCATGGTGGATGGAAGTCATCTGCGGTAGCTGAGGGTTACATCGAAACATCTATGAAAAGTAAAGTGGCTGTAGCGCACAACTTATCAGGGCCAAGTACATCTGGTCATTCTAGAGTTATATCATCGAATGATTCTCAATCACAAGAGTCTACCATTAAAGCCAATAACATAACTCAGCAAAACTTTGTTACGAAGAATTTGCCTGGCATAACAATACATGGCCAAGATACTTGTTCCGTCAGTGTAAATGTGTACAGTAATTCCACGTTTCATAACAATAACAATGTAAACTAAATTTGTAAAGAATTTTTGATTAAAGTATTTACAATTTAGATGCATTAAACGTCAATTTTGCTTTCTGTCATAATGTATTCAATACAGCCAACCTATAGAAATGAAAAAAGGCGTATCACAATGAAGCACTTTTCGATACGCAAAAGCGTGTTACAATTGCGTTTTTATGAACGCAAAATAGAAAAAATATTTTTAAGGCTCTGCCTTTTTGCCATCTTACGGGATCGAAGATAGCAAAAGGGCATTTTTTTTAATCAGTAAGCAAAAAGTGCATAATTTGCAACCTGTGTAACAAAATACGATCACAATGAAATGGTTTGGATTTTATGGTGACGATTAATCTTCATACAATGACACAATCTTGCTTCGAATGCTCTCCTGAGACTGCGCAACATTCCTGGAGTTATTCGTTGGCATTCTTCAATAATTTTTGGATCAATTCTAGTATATACAGTGATGGACATAAAAATAGGTACAAGGCAAATCACTTCAGTGTTAGCCGTATAACTCTGTTGCTTATCATTAATATCATGCGACATCCCTTGGTAAGTGTCCACAAACACATTGGAAGGTATATATTAAACTTAATGAAAATATCGTTGGAAAACAATGCCGGTTATTCCCCGATAACAAAAATTTTATGCACTTGGAAGTGGAAAAAAAATAGGTACATTGGTAAAAACGATGGAAAAGTGAAATTCACTATCAGATATTGCCTTTATTACTTGTTAAATCTAATAAATGGGTCGCAAGCACGCTTTGTTCAGAGAGTGAGAGGAAAGTTATTAAAACTATGCGCGGGCAGGGGAAAATGATCAGAGAAATAGCAAGCATATTAAATCGTTCCCCAAATATGATCTCAAATGCTCTAAAACTCTTTTATAATAGTGTACTAAGACTTTCTTGTTCAGTTTGGAATTTTCTTTTAAATTGCAAAAAAAATATACGGGCGTTCCATTAAAAAAAATAATTTTGGACGAATATCTAGAGAACGCGACGCTCAATTGTTTTTCTGTTTTCACAATTGTGACCGCCATAAAAAATAGTACTACTTTGTCCATTTGACCGATTCTGTACCTCCAAAGATAACAAAGTTATCAATAGTGCACACTTAAGTGTGGGCACACGGTATATTTGAGACACAATAGAATAGAGTCCTCGTTTTAACCCAGATGATTTTTACGCAAAATTTAATCATGTCACACTTTGGTGATCTCCGTAACTATACGAATCCCGTTAGACAATTGTGCTTGGCATATCTACATTTTATGATACGGAAAACTACGTTGACAACATGGAGTTTTTTTTTTTTTTAGAAAAAGTACGTACATTACATATATTATAATCACACACGGATCATACTTGTGTTGGTACACACCATCCAAAAACCGGATATGTTAACTAACTCTTATCGGCACATTTTTATTTTTTTCATTCGTGAATCCTACATATACTAATGATATTTCCTGGAAACCTAATCTAGCGTATTAAAAACAAATTAGGGAAAGGTAAACAAATAGAAAAAACCTAATCTGTAGGATCCAGATATCTACAAATATACAGCGAAACCCTTCACTAGAAATTTATAAGGTTCTGGTCAAAATATAAATTTGAAAATTCAGAATTATATACAGTAGTACCCCGTTATCCGCTGACTCCGTATCCCCGGTTGCAGTGATCCGCGATTTACCTATGATGAGCAGAAAACGCGTTATATCAATAAATACAGAAACAAATAAAGACATTCGAGCCTTATTAAAAGTTATAAATCTATGCAGCCACCTCCTACTTGCTGTGAATGATTTTCCTTCCTCTTCAGTATAATCTTGGGTCTGCATATCTTCATATAAAACCAACGCCTTTTGTTGTAGCACTTTGCCATCGATAGGAATATACACTCCGCCAAAAAAGTATCGCATAAACTAAAAAAGGGCATTTATGAACCAAGATATTTTTATACGTTCACAAAAAGTTTGCCTCGTGTATGTGAACTATAAAAACACTAACAAAATAATGGAACTTAGCGTTTTTACTTTTTTTTTTCCTAAAAGAACACATTTAGAAAAATGCATATGTGTAAGGTTTGCTCAGTTGTTTATTGAAAGTCTTCCTATACGGACAAATTTTAAAGTGCGAAGTCAGAGTTCTGTACCAACGCTTTTAAAACTAAAATGAGCAATTTAACTTCAGAACAAGTGGCTGCTATAGTTGCTTTAATCGAAGATGGACGATCTCAAGCATACGTTGCTAATTTGATGAACATCAATCAGTCAAGTGTTTCTAGAGCCGTAGCCAGATATAGGGAAACAGGCATTTACAGTAGAAGACCTGTACCAGGTCGTCCAAGATGTTCTACTCGCCAAGATGACCGCTATTTACTACTACAAGCATTACGTCGAAGACATGTAACTGCGAGACAATTGCAGAACGACTTGGCTAGAGTCAGAAATACTCGTGTGAGTACTCAAACTATTCGGAATAGGTTACGACAGAGTGGATTAAGAGCTAGAGTAGCTGTAACAGCCCCTCGTCTCACTAGGAACCACCGAGTGGCTCGCTTAAGGTTTGCCAGAGAACATGTAAATTGGAACATTAATGACTGGGCCAATATACTCTTCACAGATGAGTCAAGATTTGGTCTTTACACCTCAGATAGGCGTATCTCAGTGTACAGACGAGACGGTGAGCGCTATTCGCAGTGTAATATCAGACCTAGACCTAATTTCGCTGGTGGCTCTATTATGGTTTGGGGAGGCATCTGTTTAACAGGTCGTACAGAGTTAGTACCAGTAGACAGAGGTACACTGACTGCTCACAGGTATATAACGGACATTTTAGAAGAACATGTAGTACCATATGCGGCAATTATAGGAAACGAATTCATGTTAATGTACGATAATGCACGACCGCATGTTGCAATAATCGTCCAGGAATACCTTAACGATGTTGGTATTCCAGTTTTAGATTGGCCTGCGGTAAGTCCGGACATGAACCCTATCGAGCACGTGTGGGACCTCCTTCACAGACGGATACGAACCCAAACTGTTGCCCCAGCGGACTTGCATGGACTAGCAAATGCTCTCCGTGACGAGTGGGAGAATTTGGATCAGACTTGTATACGGAGGTTAATCGAATCTCTGCCAAACCGTATGCGTCATAAGAGCCAGAGGTGGCAATACTCAGTATTAAAAGCTACTGTTAGACATTTTTCTTTCCACAATTATAATTTCTTGTTTTAATAAAAATCTCAAGTATGAGTTCTTGTTTTTATTTGGCCTGTATTTTATTTAAACAATCATAGAAATTATATCTTAGAGCGCATTAAAGTATATTTACAACTTTATGCTACAAACAAAGATTATGCGATACTTTTATGATTCAAAACTAAATTATGCGATACTTTTTTGGCGGAGTGTATTTTCTTGTCATATCTTCCACCCATAAATTTAAGGCATTTTCTACCTTAAGTAACACTTCATTACGTATTGTGGTTGCAACTTTTGCAGTTTGGGGTGCACTAGAAAAACTAGCTCGAATCTTATCTTTGTTTTTTAACACTTCTCCTATCGAAGATTCGTTTTTATTGTATATTTTAGCAACAGTTGCAATAGATTTTTTTTCTATTTCAATCATATTAATGATTCTTATTTTTCCACTAATAGTGAGCATTACACGTTTTCTTTTTGGTTTAGAAGCCATTTTAAAATGATTTTCAAATTTACTTGCTTTATTTAAAAACTATTGCTAGCACTGTCTTGTCCGACAATTCGATTAGTACTAAACTCATAGTTAACAGGAGCGTTTATATGTACAAGTAAAAGCGAGTGGCACCTTAAGCACGTTCCAACTTGTTTAACTTATCATAAGAGAGCGCCGAATTCAGGGGATGACTCATATATACGACGATATATCGACAAATGCTCCTATAACTTTTAATAAGGCTCGAATGTCTTTATTTGTTTCGGTATTTATTGATATAACGCGTTTTCTGCTCATCATAGGTAAATCGCGGATGACTGAAATCGCGGATACGGAGTCAGCTTATAACGGGGTACTACTGTATTTTATTTTAATTTAGGTATATCAATATCTCTGTTAGTATGCAACTTTTGTTGATATATTTTTACGTTAATGATCTTATATTAAGACGTTTAATCACCCCCCGTAAATAAAATCACGAGGTCGTAAACACTGTGTATATCTCAAAATTTATTGAAGATAGGCATAGGGAATGCTGATATAAAATTAAATTTATTTCCTAATTTCTATTTAATAAACACGGTGTTCTATTAAAAAAAAAAAAAAAAACAAGGACTTCTGCATTCGAAAATATGTATGTTACTTTATCTTTTTGAACACACTGTATATTAGAATCTAACGTGTGCGCACGAGGTAAATGTACATTCAGTGGCGGCTTCTCAATAAGTGCACATGTGCACGTGTACCCCCAACTAATATCTTCATCTAAAGGAATTTACTTTTGTGTTTGACGTAAACCTAACGTTTTCTATTGGGTTTTATTTTTCATTTCCGATGTTCGGTTCAGACTCCAGGCGTAAACATGCGTAATGCGGCTCGTACACTGCTCTCTCGAACTGGCCCGTGATTGGAGCAGCAGCTACCCCTCGCACACCCACACCTCCCGTAACAGTCCTCAGTACTTAGCTACCATATGTACACATTTAGTTTGTGTACGGTCGTCTGTCAGTGTGGTGTTGTATACCGGGAACCGGGAAATTACTTTTGTTATATTCGCGCGCAATTATGGGGGATAATTTGGGGAATCCGATTTGCACTAGCGTACAATATTTAAAAACAATTCGTTTTTCTTCGCTGACATTAGAAGAAAAACAAAAAATCAAAAGTGCCGGTCGTTCAAAACCGAATTTATCGATCACGCATGTAACAAAATGTAAAACACGCGATTATAAAAGAACCTTTAAGATAGACACTTATGAAAAAGCCGCCTGGTTATGTGGTTGTGAAATTAGTAACAGTCTTTATTGTTTTCCGTGTTTATTATTTGCCGGTGATGTTCAAACAGAATGGACCACATCTGGTGTCAAGGATTTAATCCATTTAAAAGAAAAAATTAAAAAACATCAAAGTTCCAAGACACATCTCTCTGCTAAATTAGGTTTTAATTTATTAGGTAAACAAGATATTCGACAACAATTAAACAGTGCGTACCGACTGAATATCGAGAAACATAATGAGCAAGTAAAAAAGAACAGATACATTTTATCGAAAATTATAAACTGTATTAAATTTTATGGTGCTTTCGAATTAGCATTACGTGGCCATTACGAAGGAAATGATTCGATAAATCCTGGTATATTTAAAGGTCTTATCAATTTTTCAAACAATTTTTAGTTTAAGTCATTTTTGTTCGTTTATGATGTGACTGTTCTGTATAAAAATAAGAACTAACAATTTCGGATTTTTGCGCTAAGCCCTTTTCTGAATATTATCCCAAGATAAGGCGAAAGAACCTCACAAACTGCTCTAAAATGCGAGTTTTGAAGCTTAATTTTCAAAACCGGACTCTCTGGAACCTACCCACATGTGCACTCCCAAAATAAAAGTCATACATTCATTCATAATGCAGCAAATTGAAGTTGAAATATTAATGAAGCATGCAATGATTATTGCTAAAAAATAAAGAAAATATAAAAGCTTTATTAACTCAAAAACGTACCCATTTATGGTCGTAGAATCAAAAAATGTAAAAAGATTATATCATTCTATTTAAAATAACAAAATTGACGTCAATTTCCGGTCAACCGGAAGTTATATTTTGCTTAAACTATTTCACATTTATTATTCCAAACCGAGAGATAATGATGCTAAAATCTCAAATATAAATAAATAGTAGAACATCATAAACTTTTAATGAATGCCCTGTATAATATAACACGACTTCTGCGTTCATTGGGATATATTAAATTACTTGGAAGCCTTTCAAATTTCGCGCCAAATCCGCATTGTACATAAATACAATAATCACATATATGCGCTTCTTATCGGTAAATTTTCATTCTTTCTATAACCTTTAACGGAATACGTATATAAAAAAAGAACAATTCAGCGATAAGTTGCAAAGGTATCTGGATTAGATTCACAAGTAAAACCAACAACAAACTACACGCTAGTTATAAAAACAATCGTGACAGAACTGACAGGCGATATCTTGCAACATCGAAAAGGTAGTTAAACAATATTTTCTATTACTCGTCAGTAAAATACCTGATTCTACTAGCCTGTTAGTTGTTCCATCATAGCAGGCGCGTTTGTGTATCCTACTGGAGAGTCCTTATACATATGTATGTAGTTGTCAGTAGTAGGCTTCCGTCAAGATTAGATGTCAAATGTTTTCTTGCACATAATTATCACTTAATAACGTGTCGTAAACTTTACGGGTTATTAAACGCGATACCACCGATCGATTTGGCGCCTTTTTCGAAGTATCACTAGAATCCGACAGGCACAAGACACTTTTGGAAATCGCTGCCGTCCCCGCTTATTTTGATTATCGAAAATGACGCGTTTGAGGTTAGGTACACGGTCCCGACCCAGTATATCGTTATCAACTGACTTGTCAAGCCACGACTGACGATTTTACGTTTACGGCAGGAATGGGTCGTGTAAGCGTATTTTGTTTGTCGCAATAGTGCCATCATTCGTAGCGTGAACAGCGAAAAACAAAAGTACGTCGGGCGCGCGCGGTTAGTTCGAAAATTCGTGTGCGCGTTTGTAGATATATTCTACGTTCTGATTTTGTATACACACAAACAAACGGGCTGTTCGTTTTTTTTTGTAATTTAAATTCGAAAATGAATTATTCAGAGGTGTGGAAAAGGGAAGACTGCCTCGCTTCTAAATACAGTAAATACATTTTGTCCGATGTGTATTTAACGTATTCCTTTGAAAATTATCATAAGTATCGCATTTATTTAAGTAGCGTCTTACATGCATTAACATTTTTATATATAAACGTTTTATACACTACCGTGCATTGAAGTTAGAACGACTAAAGAGTTCTCCATTAATCTAAAAGCACAAAATCTTCATAATGAAACGGTACAGTTCAGTCAAGGTGCTAAATTCTTATGAGTGGTTCTTGTGAATTGTCTAGTGTCCCCTAGAGGGTGCACGTCTAAACTCTTGACCAGCGGGTGGGCACCATAGAGATGATAGAGTGCTGATATTGAACTCAAAACTGCCATCAATTGAAATGCGCCATATTGGAACATAAACGTCATCAATGTTACGTGGATACCATGATGGATATTCAAATAAATGTAGTTAAGGATATCAATAAATTTTAATAGCAATTTGTAATGATAATTAGTAGCATATGTTAGATTTTATCCTATGTATTTTATATGGCATTGTTTTTTTTATTATTGAAGTTGTGGACAACTTAGAACTATAGACAGTTTCTAAACTTACGATGAACTGGTAACATATACTTCATTCGTTCTCAGGTTTAATAAGGGAGAAAAGAAAAAAATTCTTTCAACGCCATATAAAAATACGTAGGAAAAATCTAATACAAGTTTCATGAGATCTTCACGACTTGTCATAACAATGCAACATCGCATGTTGTCTTTAGGAGTAAATAATATACTGCAGTAGTTGTTGTATAATTTATTGTTGATTAAATAATATTAGTTTACTTAATTCCTTCCTTATTGATTTTCCTTGTATTTTTTCTGTAAACTTCTTCGCTAAATTATGAAATCTAATTTTGCTATAAGACGATATTATGGTTTTACTAAAAATTGAAACAGGAGTTTCTTCCAGAGGTGACATATTAACAAATGATGGGATAAACTAGAAAAAATGTTTTGGTGAACATGACTTGATAGTAAATAAACAAAAGTCGTTAGGAAGTTTTCTTTTTGTGGAATCTTGTGTCCTGTCAAGACCATTACGTTTCGAATTTGTTTTTCGGTGAACTGGCAAATATATCGTACCTCCTTTGATGGGCAGATTAATTTACCTAAGAAATAGTGAAAATTTAAAGAAATATATATGTTATAAATCATTTATTTACCTCTACCCTATTCAGGAATATCAATTCAAGTGATTCTAAATAAAAATATACTTTTTTAGATTTTCCTTGTCCGAATTCAATGTTTGAATAACTCCCTCTTTATTTCGCACAATCTGTCCCGTTCTATCAAAATCCTTTTCGAGGAAATGTAGTGAACATATGCACGCTTACTTTTGCAGGAATTTATTGTACCCCCTGTAACAGTAATCCACACAACAATGTTTGGAGATTCTGCAAAGTTAAATTCAGAAAATAAACACATGTTATCACGTTATACCTTTAGTTGATCATGCGCATATCTGAATAATATTATATTTAGTTAACTTATTAGGGCGCCTCTAGACGGTGGGTTGTGAACTAAATGTGTTCTGTTTCTTTCTTTTTGTATATGCAGTTTGAAACAGTTGAAAATTTAAAGAAATACTTTTCTGTTTTTTTACTTTAACTGTAATTTTTAATATGAGGAAATTTTCTATGTTAAAAATTTTACCTCGTGTCGGATTTGAACCAGGCACCTCCCGCCGAGCCTCCCGCTTGCCGGGCGGGCGACTCTACCAATTGAGCTAACGAGGTGTCTGGTATAACAAAATTTGAAATGTCTCAAATACAGATCTTAGGAAGCAGGACGGCAAATATGCAATTTTTCTCATATTAAAAATTACAGTTAAAGCAGAAAAGCATTTATTTAATGATTTCATACTGTGCTTTTTCTGGCAAACGACTTGTAAAATAAATAACCTCAAACAAACTCTGCGGTGTTTTTTTTTTATGGTTTTTCTACATGTCTACCTTTCAGTACATAAAATTGTTAGATTTTAATTGGAAAAATGTAAGTGAAGACGATCGAACTACAACTAGTGACATTCCGATATTTTCGATATTATTAATATCGATATATTTGTTTCGATATATTCGATATTTTTATCGATATCGGGGTTTCTTATACCGTAACAAAATGAGACCATTTTCGCTAATGGTTTATAAAATACAGAATACTATAGAAGGAAATGGAAATGTCAAAATTTTGACAAAATCGCAAATACCTCAGAAACGGTTAAATTTAGAGATAGTGAACTTCAGTAAAAATTGTATTCAAATAATCTGTAGAATTCATTTGAAGTAAGAAAAAACTTATGATTCCATTTAAAATAAGAAAATTGCTATCGACTTCCGGTAAAATGGAAGGTTTGCGGAAGTTGAAAATATTTTCAGATGATTCTTCAGGTCGGGTTTTGTTATTATTTTTTTTGTGTCGCGTGAATCTAGCTGCTATATATCGCGAGAAAAAAATGTGGACGAGTGGTCTGAAAAGTATATCGCATTAGAGCAATATACCATCGTACACCAAACCTAAATATGTACTAACAATAGAGACGTGTCCCCGAAGGGCATTGGAGAAACAACTCAAGGTTGATCAGTTGATTTATGCCCTATCGGACAGTCAAGAGGCTCTAAAGCGGTCTATCTTGGGACTAACTGGATAACCTAAGAACACTGCCCAAACACAACAGAGGTACTTTGACGTGGATGCTAGCCAACGAAATAGTAAACAGGCTAGCAAGGATGGACTCTGAACTTTCAAGAAATTAATAGAAAAATTCATAGAAAAAAAAACGATATAAAACAATATTTTAGTGAGGAAGTCTTCTTATTTGTTTGTTTTTATTCTTCAGAATAAAGTTTTATTTTATTAATATTGCTGGTTTTATTACCAACTGTTCTAATTTCATTAGCAGGTAGTGTACATTTGTATAAACATTGTATATATGTTATACATACATACGATTTGAACTCAGTTCGACACAGAGGCTATCGGTCTCTGTGTCAAGTATAAGTGCGTCCAACGTCAACAAAGACACTAATTTTAGATTTATAAATATTAAATGAGGCAGTTTTACAATACATACTTTTTTTTGGGAGGATACCCTACCAACATTTCTTTATTTTCACCGTATATTGATTCATTAATAAAATCAAAGTTAGTTTACAACAAGAAGGAATGCATTTTGAATATTTGTTACCTTAGGTTTTTTCTTTACATTATTATCCCCATGTAAGTATTATCTAAAAATAAAGTAATTAATCGGAAAGCAATAAAACCTTGGGAATCTCGACCTAACAGCTACCTATAAGTGCGAAATCGGGGAGTGACTGTTTATTATACACTCCGCCAAAAAAGTATCGCATAATTTAGTTTAGAATCATAAAAGTATCGCATAATCTTTGTTTGTAGCATAAAGTTGTAAATATACTTTAATGCGCTCTAAGATATAATTTCTATGATTGTTTAAATAAAATACAGGCCAAATAAAAACAAGAACTCATACTTGAGATTTTTATTAAAACAAGAAATTATAATTTTGGAAAGAAAAATGTCATAACAGTAGCTTTTAATACTGAGTATTGCCACCTCTGGCTCTTATGACCGCTCGCATACGGTTTGGCAGAGATTCGATTAACCTCCGTATATAAGCCTGATCCAAATTCTCCCACTCGTCACGGAGAGCATTTGCTAGTCCATGCAGGTTCGCTGGGGCAACATTTTGGGTTCGTATCCGTCTGTGAAGGAGGTCTCACACGTGCTCGATAGGGTTCATGTCCGGACTTACCGCAGGCCAATCTAAAACTGGAATACCAACATCGTTAAGGTATTCCTGGACGATTATTGCAACATGCGGTCGTGCATTATCGTGCATTAACATGAATTCGTTTCCTATAATTGGCGCATATGGTACTACATGTTCTTCTAAAATGTCCGTTATATACCTGTGGGCAGTCAGTGTACCTCTGTCTACTGGTACTAACTCTGTAGGACCTGTTAAACAGATGCCTCCCCAAACCATAATAGAGCCACCAGCGAAATTAGATCTAGGTCTGATATTACACTGCGAATAGCGCTCACCGTCTCGTCTGTACACTGAGATACGCCTATCTGAGGTGTAAAGACCAAATCTTGACTCATCTGTGAAGAGTATATTGGCCCAGTCATTAATATTCCAATTTACATGTTCTCTGGCAAACCTTAAGCGAGCCACTCGGTGGTTCCTAGTGAGACGAGGGGCTGTTACAGCTACTCTAGCTCTTAATCCACTCTGTCGTAACCTATTCCGAATAGTTTGAGTACTCACACGAGTATTTCTGACTCTAGCCAAGTCGTTCTGCAATTGTCTCGCAGTTACATGTCTTCGACGTAATGCTTGAAGTAGTAAATAGCGGTCATCTTGGCGAGTAGAACATCTTGGACGACCTGGTACAGGTCTTCTACTGTAAATGCCTGTTTCCCTATATCTGGCTACGGCTCTAGAAACACTTGACTGATTGATGTTCATCAAATTAGCAACGTATGCTTGAGATCGTCCATCTTCGATTAAAGCAACTATAGCAGCCACTTGTTCTGAAGTTAAATTGCTCATTTTAGTTTTAAAAGCGTTGGTACAGAACTCTGACTTCGCACTTGTTCCATTATTTTGTTAGTGTTTTTATAGTTCACATACACGAGGCAAACTTTTTGTGAACGTATAAAAATATCTTGGTTCATAAATGCCCTTTTTTAGTTTATGCGATACTTTTTTGGCGGAGTGTAGTTTATCCATCAATATATTTTTCATTTGTTACTACACGGAGAAAAATTTATTGTTAAGGTGGCACCAATTGACGCACATTGAACAACAATTTGTGGGTAAATATATGACAACAACAACCATTATTCAATACAACCTAAAACTTGTTGTCGACAAACTTTGTTAGAACTGCCACAAAATTTGGAAGGATATAATCCCAAAACATGTTACAATCAACCAGTTGCTTGTTGTTTAACGAATCACAAAAATATGGTGTTTTCAACAAAATTGTGTGAAATACAGTATTAAAAATTGTTTATCACTACCAAAGAAATTTGAAACTTCAACAGCAAGTTGTGGATATTTAACAAACAATTGATTTTCCGTCATCATTTTCTACGTTTATAGTGTCACTTGATTTTGATTTTTGTAATCGCAATTTCTGTTCAAAGCGAACAATATTTTAGTAGATTCACACACAAATTCGGTGCTGTCTTAAATGTAAGCTGTGGAGGGTTTAAGTAAAATATCAGTATAGGATAACACATTTTTTTATTAATAATTAACAAAAAAAATAAACAAGATAAATTCTAAAACTGGGAAACACTAAAAATGAAGATTAAAATTTCAAATGTATCTAAGTCTTATTTTACAAATGTCTCAAGGAAACGTATATTCTAGATCGTTTTGCAACTTTTAAACAGGGGAAAACACTAGGTAATTTATCGAAAGGTTTAATGTACTCATCATTAGCAATCTGTACTTCGTACGCATAATATTCCATTCAGCTAGCTTCTCTGTAACAAAATTATCCATATCTAAGAGTCAGTAGACGTCAGAAGTGAGCCAGTTTTCTTCAATTTTAATACACTGTCGTTCTTTTACACAAAACTAATAAGCTAACACAACGTCACAACCGAAAATATATGGCGTGGTCTACTCCGCCTGGTAACTAGCAGACTAGTCTGTTTCTTCAAGGCTATGTAACACCAATGAAACACGCGGTTAGAATCACGTGATACTACTGTCCATGCCGGGACTTCCAGCATCACAAGTTGTAATATCGACAACGTAGGCGCCCTGTTGCGTCAACTACAATTGTGTGTAATGTAAATATTTCTTGACTGTACTGGTTTGAAAAATTGTGTTTACATCTACTTCACTTCATCGCACACGTTGTTCTGTATTTTAGATCTGAAATAACTACAACTATAATGTTATCGCCAAAGCGATTATTTGTACCGTAAAATATTTTAACACCAACAAAAGTGTTGTTGGTGGAACAAAACAAAAGTTTTGAAATATACTTACAAAACTTTACTGCAATACCAATTTATTTTTGAACCGATTGCAATGTAAGGACAATACTTTTTTTGTTGGATTTGCAATGTCATTTTTCTCCGTGTACGTTTCAAATTTTCTTATGTTTATGTTTTGTTTCCATTTTCTAATTAAAATGAAACACATACGATGTTTCAGTTTCTGTCAAAAATCACACTAAACCAGAAAATATTGACATAACAAGAAAACCGTTGGAAATAGGTATAGGGAAAGTCACAGCGAATCGATGCATCTGATCATCCAATAATATACAGGCTGTTCCATTTGAAAAAAAAACTTTTTCAACTTTGAAGAGTTTGTAATTGGTCATGCAGTTTTGGACAGCCTGTATGCGATAAATCAATTGTCAATGTGGATTTCGAAAGTGTCATTCTTGTGCTTCCATCTACCCTAGAAGTGTTTATTACCAGTCGAAAATGGGCAAAATATACTGTGTTGCAAATAACGCTACATCTTTCAAAATTTTCAAAAAAATCAAGATATCTAAGTAGCAGTTGAAAATAGGTATAGGGAGACCTATTAGAACTCATCATAAAATTTTAAAGTAGGAATTATACTACCTGTATTTAAGAAAGGTGGTAAACGAGATTGTGGAAATTACCGGGGCATTACACTACTAAGTATAGGACTGAAAGTGTACGAACGAATATTAGAAGCAAGGTTGTTGAAAGGAGTAGATGGTCAGCTAGAACAAACACAGAGTGGTTTCCGGAAAGGTAGGAGCATACATGATCACATATTTACGATAAGACAGTCCCTGGAAAGAATAAGTGGTACGAATGCGGAAATTTATCTGCTGTTCGTGGATCTCGAAAAAGCTTTCGATAGAATTTCAAGGCACGCGGTACTAGACAGCCTAAAACAAAAGAAAGTGCCAGATATGTTAACAAGAGCAATAATGAGCCTATACAAAAACAATAGAACCTACATCAGAACAGACAATCTGGAATCCAGCGAGTTTGTAATAAATGAAGGTTTAAGGCGAGGTGGAGTAATCAGCCCGCTCCTATTCAATATAGTAATGGATGACGTCATCAAGAACACGAGAATGGAGACTTCGAAATTATATGTTGGACACAGAAATTTAGAACCGGTCTGGCTCACAGAATGTGCGTTTGCAGACGATCTGGTGTTATTTGGAAAGAGCGAAAAAGAGCTAGCACATAACCTAAAAGTCTGGAAAGGAAAACTCCCAGAGAAGGGCCTGGAAATTAATACCGCCAAAACAAAAGTGATGGTTTGTGGGAAAGAGGAAAAACCAACAAACATTAAGATAGATAACTGCGAAATACAGCGAGTAGAAAATTTTAAATATTTAGGAGTCCACATTAACAACAGAGGAGATCAAGAAGTTGAGATAAATAAAAGAATTGAACAAGGAACGAGATTGTACCACAATATTAAGAATACATTCATTGGGAAAAAGGAAGTATCCAGAAACACAAAACTGACCATATACCAAACCGTATTCGTACCGCTATTGACTTTTGGTGCGGAAAGTTGGGTACTCACAACTAAATTAATGAACAAGATTCAGGCCACTGAAATGAAATATCTAAGGAAAGTTCTAGGAGTGACACGACTAGATAGAATCAGAAATGAAGAGATACGCGAACGGCTGATGGTACAACCCATACTGGAAAAAATTAAACAATGCCAATTGAGATGGTACGGACACCTAATAAGAATGGGAAATGACATACCAGTAAGGCGGGTATGGGAAGCAAGGCGCCAACAGAAACGGATGAGAGGAAGACCGACAAGAACCTGGGACCAAAACATCGACTCATTGCTGGAAGAAAGAGGAACAGATAGGAGGGGTGCTAAGGACGTAGCGCAAGACAAAAAGAAATGGACAAAATTCGTATATGGAGACAAGCATTAGATTAATTAACACTCTACACCTTCGGGTATACAGAGTTGTTGATTATATATATATATAAAATTTCCACAGGAATTTAAAAATGAAATAATATACAGGGTGTTCCATTTAAAATAAGAAAGTTTATGGCGACTTCCGGTATAACCGAAAGTGGTAAGACCCTGAAAAGATTTTAAAATGAACGAGAATCTTGAATAGCCCCGTATTCCAAAAATTCAGAGTTCCAGGTTTTTTCTAACCTCGGAAACTTCTAACGAACGGCTACCGTGGAAAACCCTGTATATATTTCCACCGCATGCATTGTGTCGTTCTAGTCCTAAGGACGGGACAACTTTTCCAAGAATATCGGTTATTTTCTCGTAAGTTACTTGCCAATGATAACCTTCTTATTAACCGGAGAGCTTATACGACTTCGTACTTCTATAATATGAGGTGTATAGTATAGAGTCTTTCTTAAACTGAATATTACAATACGTCGACCGTCCACCTAAGTAATTGCTAAGGAATTACGTGATTATACTATTTGTACCGTCGATATAGGTAAGTTCTTATAACCAATTATGAACCGAGGAAATTAATGAAATAAAATCGATTAACTGAATTGGAATAATACATAATTGACATATTAATTCCGTTAGGAAATACAACCGGTGGTTTACACTATATAATATAGAATTGATTAATTAAAAATTGCTATACATATGTCACTCTGACAGGTGCGAAATGTCAAAATAGAATCATGATACTCGCATTGTTGTTTGTTTAACCATTTAAAGGCCAACGTTCCCTTTTTGGGAACATAACTTCTATATTTTTTTGAATGAAAACGGATATAGGAAAATCATTTCCGGTTATTTATTTACATATAAGACGAACCGTAGTTGATTTTTATCAATTTACATCTTTCATATTTCTATTAATATTTTGTGAAAATAATTATCAAATGTACACATTTCGAGACAATTTGTCAATTTTCAGAAAATAGCATGCAAATTATTTAATACATTCAATATAAATGCCAAAATCCAGTTTACAGCTTTACAGTAGCACAATAATCACTATGCGTATTTCATTTCTACGATAATTGCTTGAACATAGCTGTAATAATGATAAATGTTTGTATGTCCCAAATTGGGAACGTTGGCCGTCGTGAGGTAGTAAAATTGCTTTGCCGTTTATTTTATTGTCGTACATGTTGTGTCTCTTCCACTATTCCTAAACATATCTGTTTATTCTCCGTCTTCTGTTATCTACATATGTACGAACCGCCAACCACGTAAAATACTCCGCTTTTTGGCCGGGGTAGGTGGGTAAAAATTATTTTCTTTGTACCCGGTTCGTTCGTAGTGCGGTCGTAAATTTACTAGTTCCCTTATATACATCTTTGCAATGATGGATCCTAAAAAATTCTATGGGTATGTACAAATAATTTATGCTGTTACAAAATCAATTATTGTAAGTGTTTATTGCATGTTAGATCGTCTGTTAGAAACTACAGATTCCTAAGTAATGCTGTTGAAGATATAGAGGCTTCGTCCTCTCAAAACTTAGTTGATATAGTAATTTTACCACCGATCTCCGGAGATCAAAACATTCCAAGCGATGAAGAAATAGATGACGATGAAGTTATGGATATGCACAACCTGCCGCAGGATGTTCCAGGAGAAATAGAAGTGCATGCAAGTGAGTTTTCTGAAGAAGAAGAAGAAATAGCGGCACCAAGAATAGGTGTATGGGGGAAACGGAAAGAGTTGGAATTACAAAAGAGGTTGGTGAACCTCCTAAAGTAGGGGAAGAGCATAGCGGCAAATCGTATTACGAAATATTTTCCTTATTTTTTACTTCGGAGATTATTGCTTTTATACGAGAGCAAACGGAACTTTATGCCCGGCGAGATAAAAACCACCAATTATTCAGCTTATCTGAAGAAGAACTCCGGCAATTTCTTGGCTTACTTCTAATTAGTGACTATCACCATTTGCCTTCTGATAATGATTACTGGTCAACGGCAGAAGATATGGAAACACCAATATTTGCTAAAACCATGAGCAGGGAAAGATTTAGAATAATAAAACGGTATCTCCATGTTGCTGATGCCGGCAAAATCATGGTTTTAGTTCATTGTGGTACACTAAATGTGGTTGGTTGACTGGTTCAATTGAACGGGAAAGATTATTTTGTTGGCCATGTCTACTTTTTTGTAACCAAACCGAAACGTGGTCGAAATTAGGTTATACAGATTTAAAAAATCTGCCGCGCGCTATTGAACTGCATTCTAAGTCTAAAGAACACATTTCATCGTTGTGCAAATTTAAATTATTTGGAAAACAAAATATTGCTGCTGCTGTAGACAGCGCGCGTAAAGCTGCAATTATTGCCTATAATAATGAAGTTAGAGAAAACCGCAAAAATCTAAGAAAATTAATAGACGTAACAATATTTTTAACATCACAAGATTTAGCTTTTCGGGGACACAATGAGACTTCAGATTCTTTTAATCGTGAAAATTATAAAGAATTACTCTAACTCTTTAGTAAATATGAACCTAGTTTTAATAAATTTGTTAGTAGTAATATTTTTTCGGGTACATCTAAATCTATACAAAATGATTTAATAGATTGTATTTCTTTTGTATTAAAACAAGAAATAGATGCAGAAATTAAAGAAGCTCTGTTTTTTTCTTGGCAAGTAGATGAAACCACAGATATTTACTGTAAGTCTCAATTATCAATCATATTACGTTATGTCAATAAGAGCGGTGAAGTTATTGAAAGATTTTTGGAGTTTCTTGACGTATCATCCGGTCGAACAGCTGAAGATTTATTTAACCTTTTATCAAATAACAGCGAAAAATATGATTTTGAAGAAAAATTAGTGGCTCAAACATATGATGGTGCATCTGTTATGGCAGGGCATTTAAATGGTTTACAAAGTAAAGAAAAACAATTGCACCTCAAGCTCTTTTTGTACATTGTCATGCTCATGCCTTAAATTTAGTTTTGAGTAAAGCTTGTAATACAAACAAAGAATCTACAATTCTCTTTTCTAATTTAATTGTTATTGTTTTTAGAGTTTATTTTTGGTTTATTATTACGTTTATCAAGAGTTTATTTTTAAGTTCTTATTAAAACCCATTTATCGCTGGCGTTGCGTTAACGCAACACTTTAAGAAAAAATCGCCTTTATAACTTTATTGAGCTTCGACTGTTTATTATTTGTTTCTTTGAGAACCAATACTTTGTTTTTATTTCGTTGTAATCTAAGCAGTCAAATGTATAGTCTAAACGTCTGTATATAAAAAGGTGCAATATAAGCTTATTTATGTCGTGAGAATTGTTTTATATGAAAATATCTGTTGATTATAATATTCAAAATTTTGTTAGGGTAAATATGCATGGAGAAGGCCTCTGACTTTAAAAGAGTTGGAAGAAATAATTGAAGACGAACATTTGCTAGATGAAATAGAGGTATCCTGCTTACCACCCGAAGTTGATACGCTTACGGACGAAGAAGATGTAGATGATGAAAGCACAGAACGTACATCTCAATTACCATCGGATGTTGCAGGTTCGTTTAAAATAACCAACAACACCGATGACGAAATTTTCACCAATAAACGACGATCCAAAACGAAATTTAGTCCCGTTCGGAAAAAGGATCCACTTGTTCGTAATAACAATCCCACTAGTATAGAAGGTGCGCTTCGAAGAATTATTGAAGAACTCGATGGAAAATCACCAATAGATTTATTTAACTTGTTTTTTGACGAAGAAATAAGGAATATGATAATAAACCATTCAATCAAATACGCAAGAGACAATAACAACCATAGTTTTAGATTGAGTAACGTCGGATTATCCAAATTTTTAGCTGTACTTATTTTATCGGGATACCATGTATGTATGTATGTGTGATATTAGGGTGATAGTACACTGCGACCTAAAAGATCTATTGTGTCCCCTCTTCTCGCTGTATTTACAGCTGGCCGTCCAGTCTGATTCCTTTCAAGAAGTGCAGAATGTCCGAAGGCCCCAGATTAGGTAACTCTCCCTCTTCGATTTCACATGCTCCCAGGTGCAGCGCCCTTGAGTTGCACAGTGCAGCACAGGTTGTGAGTAGATGAATGGACGTTTCGTCCTGTTCCCCACAAAATCTACATTCGGCTTCCTTCGCTATTCCAAGCCTGCTTAGATGTCCGTTCAGTTTACAATGGCCTGTAAGGATCCCTGTCAATATCCGAATATTATTTTTACTCAGGTTGATGCATTCTGCAGATCTCTTCTGGTTATAGGTACCCAGAAGAGTTTTAGCTTGCCTCATTCCCTGGAGATTCTCCCAGTATTTGGATTTTCTCTGCTCTACTTCATTTTCCAGTTTCTCCAGTGTTATGCTGCTACTTATCCCACAAAAAGGTTCTGGCCCTACAAAAGGTGTTCTAGCCCCTCTCTTAGCGAGATTATCTGTTATTTCGTTTCCTTCCACTCCCGTGTGTCCCGGAACCCACAAAAGGGTTACCTTGTTCTTTTTGCCTAGCTCGTTTAGTTTTTGTGGACACTCCCAAACCATTTTGGAGCTGATTATGTTTGACCTCAGCGCCCTAATGGCTGCTTGACTATCAGATATTATGATAATCTCCTGCTTTTCATAGCTTCTGTCAATATTGACCTGGACACATCTTTCAATAGCGTGTATTTCCGCCTGGAAGATACTTGGGTGCCACTCCTGTATCGACCCTGCCCTTTGCCAATACCTTGTGTAGTCTTGCGGCAGCAGGTGTTGAGTCGATATCCTCACAAAACTTCCTGAAACTATCACGTTTTGCTTTCCTAATGGCTTTATTGTAGGAGGTAAGCTTCTCGGCGTAACTCTGCCAATCTCCGGTGCACTTGGCCCTATTAAAGAGCCTCCGTGTATCGGATCTTAACATTGACAGATGTCCATTCCACCAAGACGCGTATCGGGATACCATACACTACCTCAATTTGAATTATACTGGTCTAACGATGAAGACAAAGGTTTACCTTTTGTTAGAAATGCAATATCACGAAAACAATTTAGAGATATAAAGAAATACATCCATCTTGCAGACAATGAAAATTTAGATAAAAATGATAAATTTGCCAAACTACGACCATTATTTGATGGTATGAACAGAAAATTCATGCAGTTTGGAATTTTCAGGAGAAACCTCTCTATAGATGAAGAAATGGTACCATATTTTGGTCATCATTCTTCAAAAATGTTTATTAGAGGGAAGCCGGTAAGGTTTGGCTACAAATTATGGTGCCTTGCATCGCACGATGGAGGCAAAGGGGACAAGATATCTATCGACTCAGGCTTGGTCTAGGTGGAAGCGTTGTTCATTACTTATTATCTTTTGTTACACAGCCAGAAAACCATAGAATATATTTCGATAACTTCTCCACCAGTTATAAACTGTTAGTAGATTTAAAAGAAAACGGTTATTATGTTACAGGTACCATTAGAGAGAACAGAACAGAAAAATGTTCTCTACAAACAGTAAAACATCTGGCTAAACAACCTAGAGGCACCTATGATGTCTGTTATGATCACAAAAATCTAA
This sequence comes from Cetonia aurata, assembly GCA_949128085.1. Lineage (NCBI taxonomy): Eukaryota > Metazoa > Arthropoda > Insecta > Coleoptera > Scarabaeidae > Cetonia > Cetonia aurata. The sequence continues at coordinate 34,001,761 of OX421889.1, read as the reverse complement.
TTACAATGTGTCGTTGGAACGACAATTCTGTCGTTACCGTAGGTACGAATTTTGAAGAAATTGAACCCATAACAGTTGTCAAACGTTACTATCGGAAAGAGAAAAAAGAAATTCAACTACCCCAACCACACGTAATTGCGTCTTATAATACTTTTATGGGTGGTGTAGACTTGCATGACAACGGCATTGCTAACTACAGAATTAGAATCGGTGGGAAAAAGTGGTGGTGGCCATTATTTATAAACGTCATAGATAGTGCTATTGTAAATAGCTGGAAATTGCACCGCATTATTTACAGTAAGAAACCCATATCGCAACTAGATTTCAGGTCATATGTTGTGCCCGAATCAAAGGACCATCAACTAGGCGTTACGAATCTGGCATTGAAAGGAAGACCTTCTACAAGTAGCCTCCCAGCAGAGGTAATACACGACCAAGTGGGTCACATAATCAAGAGGAATGAGGGAAACCGACGAAGGAGATGTAAATTAAACAAAAGTACAACAATTTGTGTTTGTAGTAAATGTAACGTATATCTGCATTCGAAATGTTTTTCAAAATTCCATACAAAGTAGTAGTAGTAGTACTAGAATGTACTATTTTAAGTCTAAATAAACCAAATATTAACAAATTTTGCTAGTTTTAGTTCTATTTTTAAAACCGGCGTAATATGGGTTAATGGATGACGTGACCATTTTCCTATCCAGGCAAGATTTCACTCTCACCTCTACGTGGTTCTTGCTAGACAATAAATTATATTTTTTTTTTCAATTTTTATACTACACTTACAATGCTACAATAATAACTATAAAAATATAATTTATTGATGGAGAAGGGTTACTTAGGCTACAGTAGCCTCCCTTGAACAAAACGTTACGAGCCGCCACTCCAGTACAGCACCTTGAGGCAAACCCACCGTAACTGGTAATAGATTAAAATGAAATATTTGTTTTTTACTATTCTCAGTTGTTGTTATCTCAAACAAATTGAAATCTATTTGATAAATAGGAACAAAACCAATCAAACGTAAATATCCCTAATTCCCATCAATTATAATTTATAAGTTCACAAATTATGATTATCATTAATGAAATGACAACTAAGATAGGATTTTTCTTATTAGCATTGTGAAACTAAAAAAATTTTTCCATTTTTTCTCTCTCTATTTTTATAGGAGTGGAAAAAATCAGAACAAATATCACCTATATATCTATACAGTCCAGATAAATTTATCGGTCGCTTTAAAAGCAAGAATGTGATTTTAAATTTTTTTAAATGTGTTTATTTTTATCCACACATATCTCTAAATTATGTAATTCCGATGACCCTGCTAATAGGCTATTACTCATATAGACTGACATCGTTGTTGCTATATAAAATTATAAATGCCTACATATTGTAGAGCAAAACAAACCATATACAGTGAAATCTGCTCAAAGCGGGAACTTGAATAAAACGGAAACTTGTTCAATGTAAAAAGAAAAGATTGTCCCGGAAAAGCAAATACGTTTTAAATGTATTTATTATTGAATAAGGCGGAATGTATCCAACGTGGAAGCGGAATCATATTTTGTGTATAATGCGGAAGCGACTAGGCGTAATGACGCAATATTTACCGTATACGCATATGTACATATTTTACATTAGTTTAATATGGTTTCTGTTATATAAAGGACGTGCTCTCGATCATTTTGATATTATGGTGCCGAAACAGAAAAAGTATGTTTCTATAATATGGTAATATGATACTATAATAAAGTGTTTCGCCAAAGAAGTATTTATTCAAATGGAGAACGTCGAATCTATTCTTGAAGAACCGCAAGAAAACATCGTGCAAATTTCTACACTCAACCAGCAAAACAATTCCAGTGATAATGCTGAGCAATACATCAGAATGGATGAGACTCTAACAACTCATTACACGCTAAACTCTGCAACTGATTTTCTACGCACAGAAGAAAATCAGGAAGAAGAAGAAAATAAGGAAAATGAAACGCAAGAAGTTGGATCATCTAAACGAATGATTTTGTTATTGAATGAATATTCGGTAAAAATTCTCGGTTGTGAAAACGATTTTTGCATTCACTTAAGGTAAAAGATTTCGAAATCTCGTTAGTTAACGAAAAATCATTCGTTTGTTCTTATCGAATGATTTTTTTATTCGATTCGCCCAACGCTAGTATGAATATTTGTTAGCATTTTTTTCTCAGTGAATATATCATTTTTGCTGTAGATCAATAGCTTTCGCGAAGTTTTATAATAACAATAATAAACTTATACATACTTTATATTGTATCTAAGTATTAGGATCGTTTTGCACAGGTTTGACTGTATATTCACATTTATAAACGATAAAACAAAAGGAACATTTACCATGCTAGCTAGATTAAATGCCTATCTATCAATTAATAATGTTTACCTCTCCAATCTTTAACTGGAAAAAAAAAAAAATTCCTCGCAGGTGTATTCGTGTCCTTAAAAAAAATATTTTTGCTTACGCGCGGCGCGGACTTGCCAATTGCGTGGCACAGATTGCATTGTGTCGTTGCGTGTACGCCGGTCTACAAAACAGTAATAATTATGTTACTGCTACTTTTGTAACATAATATTTGTCATTCGCCGGTTAAATTATCGGCGAAAAAACATTCGTTTCTTCTAAATATTACAACCAGAACAGAAATCTATTACAACAAACCACAAAAATATTATTTTTATATCTAGTATTGTTAAGTATCGTAGCATTTACCTATTTCTGCCGGAGTAACAATTATTGGGCCATTAAAATTCGCTTAGCAACCGAGATTATGAAATAGTGACATGGATAGAAAATTTGTGCATGCACGTATTTATACAGGGAATTTCAGTTGAAACGAACCACCTCAAATAACACCTGCAGTGATTTATTTAAAATTCTCGAAACCTGTCAATTGTCATATTAAGAGCCACAGCTTTTAATAACGAGCTTGACGATTTAAAATCAAAATTTATGTAAGTCAAAAAGTCATTCTTTTTAATCCCTAAGGAAAAAGTGCATATTTTTCAACATGTCTAATAAAATACGATTAAAATGAAATATTTTCCAATATAATCAGCAAATTCATTTGTAAAATTGCCTTCAAAATGGTACCAATAACGTAATACATACTTATTTTCAGTATTTTCGAAGATATTATGGAAAATATGTTTAATAATGGTAATTTACACCTATGTATTTATTTGTTCTTTTTTATGTAAGTTGTTTATATTATTTATAACGTAGCAAAAACAAAGCGTACGTGACACAAAATTATTTTATTTTTTACACTTTTAGATATATACACATAATAATTTTAAATCAAAAGATGCTCAAATATGTCTCTATTCAGCTCCGTGTGTATGGTCTGCCTTACATTTTCAAATATACATATTATCATATTATCCACATTTAACTGAAGAGAAGCATTTCTTATGCGTTTGTGCATGTTGTCTGCCGTTGCATCGGGTGTCATGTCTATTAATAAATACCTTATAGGGTGCGCTTTTACAGCAGCACCGTAATGTGTGAATGCACAATCGTGTTGGTACCACAATCTCTCCATAAAGTTCCTATGGAGGCCTTCTAGCAGTATTGGTAAATTATTTTAAAAGAAGTTTCTATAAATCTCACAATTTAAGATATTGTCAAAGAAGAATGGATCCACAACGGTGTTCCCTGATGTCCCCCCCGTTTGTGTTGATACTAAATAGGTTTTGTGTATTATAGTAGTGTGAAGATTTTCTATGTATTATTCCAGAATTGACAAATGTTGCTTCATCTGTGAAAAGCACAATAATCTAGAATATTTTCACCGATACACAAGTTTCTTTTCAAAATCCGTGTGTAGTAAGCCATGATGAATATTAATTTTATAAGGGTGAAACTTATGTTTCTTTACAATTCTCCTCGTGATAGTGGATGCAATTCCGTGATGTTTCGAAATTGTCCTTGTAGAGATTGGCGAATTTTCCTCAACGGATTTTTTATAACCATGGTATTTGTCCTTCTATGTTTATCATAATTCACATAACCCTACCAAAGAAACCTTACCAACAAATTCTCAAAGCTTACTATCTGACGCTCTACAGGTAGGATAATCCGCTGCATACATTCTTGATGGTGATAGTGGATTTCTGTTGCAAGCACCATGAACAAATATCATGTCTATGAGTTCCTCCTTGGAGAAATTTATGTTTAATAAATGAATTTAGGTAAAAAACAGGAACAAGACGATATAATTAACAACTAGATTAAGGTAATACGTAATAACTAATAATCCACAAATAAATAATTCAATTATAATAAAATCATAAAAACACTATGACACCAAAAATAAACTACATAAAACAACATTATGTGGACATTTAAGCAGAGATTTGATGTTTCGTTATATTCTTAGCTTTTGTTTGAAAATTATGGCCAGCTAGCCACAGTTGGTGTCCCATATATTGAATATTGTCAACATATTTTCCATAATTTTGTAATATCTTCGAAAATACTGAAAATAAGTGTTACGTTATTGGTACCATTTTAAAGGTAATTTTACGAGGAATTTGCTGCTGCTTAAATTGTTCAATTTAATAAATCAAAAGGAGTGAGTCAAAAATCACACCGAGGTCTCTGATGTGATCTACTCTCTTAATAATGGTGCCACTGATGTTATATTCATACAGAATTACATTACTCTTACGTGTAAAAAGTCATAGTTTTACATTTTTTCAATATTGAGTGAAAGACCATTACTAGAGCACCATTCATTAGGCTTCGTGACATTACACTGTAAAGTATGGCAATCCTCAATACCATCAACTACAGAGAAAACTTTAAGATCATCCGCATACAGTTGATATTCAACATCGAAATGATGGCATAAATTATTTATAAAAATCACGAATAAAAGAGGGCCAAGGTTCGATCCCAGAGGAACCCCACTGCACGCAGTATAACCGCTAGATGCAGCCCGTATGTAGGGGTTGCATACAGCAACATACAGCTGACGATTGGTCTAGTAGTTTTTTATTAAAGCTAATAAACTTGGGTCAAATCCGAAAGCTTCTAATTTGGAGACCATGGCAATATGTTGAACATGATCCAAAGCTTTACTAATATCGGTATATATCACATCTACCTGCTTCTGTTATTCATACTTTCAGCTGCATATTGAGTGAAATTGCACAAATTTGTTACAGTAGAGTGTCATTTAACAAATCCGTGCTGATTTTGATTAATAAGCGGGTAAATATGCTGACAGATTGATTCACAAATAATGATTTAAAAAATTTTTTGAAAAGTTACACAGCAAAGCTATAGGTCGATAATTAATGATCATATTTTATTTATTATGCCTGGCATAACGTATGTCACATAAGTTTTGGGAAAAATAATTAAATTCTTTAAAGTAAGTGTAACGTAATTTATTCAAATGACCACTTTACCAACATTTTACCTTATATTTAAATTAATTAAAACTACAATTAAAATAATGACAAAGGGCCATGGTCCTCAATGGCACGCAGTTTTTGTCTAAATTGTCCCATCATGTTGTGGACGATGTTTATATCAATTTCTCTTATCTTTTGATATATTCTTCGCCTTAGTTGAGCTTCATTTTGAGCTTCCCACCCATTATCATATACTTTTCTGGTCAATAGTCCCCAAAAATCTTCGATGGGTCGAGCTTGTGGCACATTCGGCGGATTGTCTGCTCTTGGCACAAAGGGTATGTTGTGAGCTTCTAACCATGTTCTAGTCGTTCTTGCATAATGGCAACTTGCTAAGTCCGGCCAAAACATTATTTCTTCACGTGGATGAGTCGTAGTAATAAACTGTAGCAACTTCGGTAGGCATCTTTCGGTATAAATGTTGGCATTAACTGCCTCACCCCTCACATGCCCAACATAAGGTCGTGAAACTCCTCTCTCCGATATGGCACACCAAACTAGAATTTTATCTTCAAATTTTTTTTTGGTTTTGTATTTAACATTATCTGCACAATTTTCTATATTATCGGTATAAAAACCATCATTGCCTTTCATTTCTGAGTGAGAGAACGTAAAATATTTTTCGTCGTCCATGATCACTTTATTGTTTGCAAAATGAGTTCGGCGTAATCTACGACAACACATTGGAATTCTTCGTAACTGGTCCTCTGTATAACGTGGACATTTACGTCTTTTACGAAACTTTAGGCCTTTTTTTTCAATACCCTTCTTACGGTTTCATGAGAAACATTAAATCTTCTGGATAACTTTCGGCATGACGGTCCAACGCGGTCTTTTGCACTTTCACAGATTCGGTTGGCGCGATTTTCGGTCAACATTCCGGGACGTCCGCTTTTTGGTAAATCGAGGCATGGTATACCTTGTTCACATTCTGCAATTGTTCTATAAATGGTTGTCTTTGAAATATTTTGATTCCAAAATATGTTTACAATTTCTTGCTTGAGTACGTGTCCAACCAGGCTGTAAATGCTTTTCCGTATTTCAAGATTGTACGACATAATTGGACAAATTATTTGACATCTATGAAATGTCATAACAAGTTTGAGTATTAATGAACATATGTTTATCATGGTTACTAGATTGCAAGTTATTTACAGTTATTTTTACGCCGACGAAAATTTTCCCAAAACTTATGTGACATACGTTATAACGATGCACACGGGTGTCGTCACTAGTAGAGATCATATTTAGAGGTTTATGTATTGGTCATTTTTAAGCTTCCACGTCAATGGAGGGCAGAACTTTTATAGGATTGTAGGATTATTTATCTATTAAAGATTTTTTTTTGACATCGTTCGACCATCGAGCATCCTGTTAAGCGAGGTTTCACCGTATTTCCGCCAATAAGATATTGTTTAATAAACAGTATGTCGATGCCTCAAAATCCACGCACATCGCATCCTATTTCGTAAATAAAAAAAAAATATAACAGTATACTCAAACGCACACAGACACACTAAATCGTAGATAGGCAGGAGCGTCCAAGGTTATCCACACGAATTCCACAACAAATAGAAATTGTAATAATAACAATATTTTATCTAATCTGGGAACTAAAGTACATTTTTGCTTGTTTCGACGCTTACAGTACCATACGTAAAATACTACAAAACAACCGTGAGATTAAGGCAGACGACAATACATTCAGAATATAATTCGTAATATACGTGATGTTGTGTAGCTAAAGGAAAAAAGGCTAAATCCTAATCAGTGATAACAGCATACATGTTTTTGTACATAAATAAACGGTATTTGTATTCTTATCTGTGGATAGCAAAAGTTCGATATTATTCAAACGTGAAAAATCCTCATTGTAACTAACATGCAAATGTTACGTTACACATTTGTGTGTGAATTTTAGTGCTTATGTTACGTTAATATTAGATTATTTTTAGGATTCCATATTGGTTCGATTAGGGTAAATGGAAGCGGTTTGTACACTTCCAAAATTCGGTATAATTTCTGTTGCAGCTTACATCAAGTTTCTTCAAATGTATAAAAAACTTAAGTACATATAAGTAAGACCTGTTTTCGTCTTTAAGGAATTAAAAGACCTTTATGGAATGAGTGATCACAAAATCCATCCTGCCTATTCAAATTTTAAGGGTGGAATGCTTTTAGATCGTTGGGATAACGGATAGCATCTAGATTCGGATATCCAGCTAATAAATTATCAGCAGTTGTGAACGTCGTATTACAGTTAACGACCAAGACGATTACATATGTATATAATTTAACTCAATTAGCCATCATTGGAAAACATATTAGCACCCTCTCTGCATACTTCAATGCGATACCACTGCAATTATCGGACTACTAATCATCAGAGGGGTTGTTAACCTTCTATACGAGACGAAACAGTTACTTATTGCAGATCAAATATTTTAACAACGGCATCCCGTCGAATTCCGCATTTCAGATGTTTAGGATATCTTTCGCCGAACAAATCGTGAACAGCTTACGCATATTTGCTTTGCTATCATCGAATAAGACTTGTTTGTATACATATTATTCCTAAACGCGAGCTTTGCTTTGGTAGTTATAACTTCGTTGTAAATCGAAGTATTATCAAGTATTATACAGTTATATGAAGTGCTGTGGTGTAAAGTGAATAACTTCTTATAGTTAAGTACTTAAGTATACAGTGTCGGACATAAGTTTAGCAACTGCACCCTCGTATAGAATTTAATCATAATTATCAAATACCGTTAAAAACAGTAGATGAATTAATGTAGGGATTTGAAAATAAAGATATCAAAATGTGTAAAAACAACTCAAAATTTATTTATACAGTAGTACCCCGTTATCCGCTGACTCCGTATCCGCGGTTTCAGTCATCCGCGATTTACCTATGATGAGCAGAAAACGCGTTATATCAATAAATACAGAAACAAATAAAGACATTCGAGCCTTATTTAAAAGTTATAGGACCTTTTGTCGATATATCGTAGTATACCAATTGTCCGCCTGCGTCCGCATTATAGCGATCCTGTAGTGTAAACGAGATACACAGAGGTATCCGTGCATTAGAACGGTAAAGAAGTATACGGAATATTCGACTGGATTACATTAGCATATTGCTATGATGCACTCGTATTTGCCAAGAAATCCACATTTCTACGCTGTCGCCGCACAGGCGCAAGAGCCGTCGCTCGCACACGTGCCTGTCAGATGCATTTTATATTTCGTCGGGAGAACTACTCGCTCGTACTATTTAATAAAACGCGTTGTTGGTAGGTAGATAACGGTTATTTTAAAAATGGAGTACTATACGCCGGAGCAAAAACTCTTCATGATTAAACACTTTTACGGTGGTAATTCCGCGGAAGTAACTCGGGATTTATTTGCAGCTAATTTCCCCGAAAGTCAAATTTCCAATGCAAGCACCATTCGTAGGACCGTTAATCGATTTGAAACTACATTTTCTTTAGTAAATAATAAAAATAAAGGTGTTCCGGATAAGAATGTAAGCGATATAGAAATTCGAGTATGTACTTTAGTTGAAGTAAATCCCACTATGTCATCTCGACAAATTGCTCGCGAATTAGGTATCTCTAAAACAACGGTTCATAAGATTTTACGTACTAATAAATATCGTTCATACAAATTTACAAGTTCACAAGTACTTCTTCCCGATGATTATTATCGCCCAATGGAATTTTGCGAAAGAATGATAAATAAATATCACGATAACCAATTTTTTTTTAACAACGTATTCACAGATGAAAAAACATTTTACCTACACGGGCATCATAACCGCGCAGTTTGTCGTTACTGGTCGCGTAAAAATCTACATTTAAATATACCAACGCGAACGCAGTATCCACATAAGCTAAATGTATGGGCAGGTATCATTGGAAATCATATAATTGGGCCTTTTTTCATTGACGGTAATTTAAAAGGAAATAGATACCTACACTTACTTGAAAATAATATTATTCCGGCAATACGGGAGCGATTTAATATAAATTAAGTTTGGTTTCAGCAAGATGGTTGCCCAGCACACAATACACGCATTGGAACAAACTTTATAAACGCGGTTTTTGAAAACAGATGGGTCGGTAACTCGGGCCCTATTAAATGGCCAGCGCGGTCCCCTGATCTAGCTCCAATCGATTTCTTTTTATGGCCCTTTTTACATAATACAATATACGGATACGGTGATCAACGGCCATCAAACCTAGAGGAACTGCGCGCGAGAATTATTAAAATCAGTAATACTGTCACAGCAGATATGTTAACAAATGTTCGTCGGAATTTTTATGATCGGTTGGGTTACTGTTCTTATCAAGAGGGAGGTTTATTTGAACACTTAATAAATTAATTTATTTCAAATTTTATTATTGTTTAAGAATAATATTCTCTTTTAGCTAATTGCAGGTTTATTGCAATGTTGAATACAATTCTAATTTAAGAATGAAATATTTTATTTTCCATTATTTTATTATAGTTGCATTTTTAGATTTTATACTTGTTGAACAATATTATTTTAGTTTTTATTTTAAAGTTTAGGAGTTCTGATTATTTATTTTTGCCTTTTTATGTTGTTTATGAGGCTATGATGAATTACTTCACTGACATGTTATCAGTGATTATCTGATGCTTCAAACAACTAAAAATATTTACTTATATCGGGAACACACTACCTCTAACAGTGCTTTTTATTTTTCAGGAATAGTATTTTCTACCACATGTAATGTTATTAATCACTTATGCTATAACATAGAACTCTAAAAGACTTTGATTTGCCTATATGCCCCAATACATTTATACGTGTAACTTATAATACGTCCGCTATCGTTTGTAAATGCCATCCGCGTGCCGCTAAGTAGGCGTGGCAATTCAAGGTGGCACGCCCATTTATCGTCGACCAGTAGTTACTAATACATGCATCGTGCTATGAACGGTTGCCACACTGTATATTACGATATACTTTTTAAGAAGAACCAGAGGTGGAGTAGGAATCGCTCTATATATAAGAAAAGACATACAATTTAATACACTAATGAACAAAACCATAAACTAAGTTGAAATAATAACCGTACACCTACACCAAATGAATACAGCACTTACTTTGATATATAAACCACCACAACTAGAATACGACACCTTCAAAACTGTTCTAAAAAACAACATTTTAAATAGGAAAACACATACTAATAGGAGATTTCAATATTAACATTATAGAACGAAACAGGATAACACGACAATATTATAACATGTTTGATGAAAGGAACTATAAAATAATTAACACTAGAACAGAAAAACACTGTACAAGAATAAATCCGAAAGGGAAAAACTCTATATTAGACCACGTCATAACAAATATCAAAGAAAAAATTACAAAAATAGTAGAATACCTGAAGACTGACTATGAGCAAATAGCAATAGAAATAAAGAATATAGTCTCTAAAAAGATAACATCTCTAGAAGAATTGTCGAAAAACATGCAAACTATAATAGAAGAAAACCAAAAGAATATAAAAATCCGAAGAAACTACAACTGTCCATGGATAGATGAAAACATAATAACACAAATAAAGAAAAAGAAACAAACTAGAAAAAGCAAAAGCAACACCCACAGAATTACAATTACAAGATTGAGTATAGAAATAAGAAACAATATACAAACCGTCTAATTAAAGAGACTTAAAAGCAGTGTTTCCAAGCGCTAATAAAGAAACATTATGGAAATTCCAGCAAAATATGGAGAATAATAAATGAACAAATAAACAAAAATCAAAAACCAATTAGAGTAATTCAAAGAATGACAAAACAAAAATGAAACAGTCACAACACAGACCAAAGAAATAGCAAATGAACTCAATAAGTATTTTACTACAATTGGGAAAAACTTAGCGCGTACCACAAATTTATATGGCGAGCAGCAACGCTACTGATAGATTACCTATATTATGTAGCTATGCATTTATTGTATTGTTGTCTGTTTATTGTAAATAAAATTCAAATTCAAACTTGAACAAATTCAAAATTATTTCCCTTTCCACTAATGCAAATGTAATATTGGATTTAATATTAGTTTTACAAACTTCGTAAATTATGTTCACAATAGCTCACTTAGATAATTGGGTATTTATTTGTTGTTCATACCATCAATAGAGATATAAGAGTGGGCTCTAACGAGAAAAACGGAATCCCGCTCATTTTACTTCTACTCAGCTTTGAACGTTAACAAATTTGTGTTGCAACCTTGTGCGTAGGTACGCCCACAGCTGAAGTCCCTCCGATTTCCAGTCGCCCAGAATGCTATTCACAGCCCGCAACTTTTCTCCCGATATATCTTCGTAACTGTTCGATATAGCAAACATTTTTCTTAATAAAAATTAATACTCTGGTAATACTAACAAAAATAAAAAAGTTTCTACGAAAAGAAAGATTTTGCGAAAGGAGCATATTAAAAATTAGAACACTAGGGTAAGGAAACTCGGCTAACTGGTAATCATATATATCATCATTTTACATTAAAAAGTCACTTTTTACGTAATCGTAGATAAAAAAAAAAATATTAGTATGCGTTGCTTTCTATAGAGAGCCCGAATTAAAAAAAATTGCAGCGAAGTCAAAGATTTATTGTTCCAAAGTTGTTTTTTTTTCCTACAATTCATAAGGAAGTTGTCGATATGGTTCCAACTTAAGTAGACATCCCTGTATAACCAAATTCATTTCATCAAGGGAAATAAAGAGATAATTACTCTTTCCATCTCTGTATTTAACTTGAGACAGATATCGATTTTCATGTACAATAGTCTTATATATCAGCTCATAATAACTAACCATCGAAATTATGTCGTTCATAAGGATTACCGTGGGGGTTAGAACTCATCGCTATTCAACCCACATTCCTGGAAATCGCCTACCAGCGTCGATTCGAAATAACACTGACCGACAATCCATTAAAAATACCAGAAAATCGATTCCCTATCCACAGATATTCGACAATAATAACGAAATAATGGTAAACATATATAAAACGCGGCTAGTAATAGAGCCGTACCGATGCATAGGGGGAGAAAAAACCCTCCGCCGTACTTAGAAAGGGTCGAGCGGGGTAAACTGGTCAACCGGGTGAATTATTAATGATAATCGGAAAATGTTCGTGTATTAGATACCCTACATACATGTAGATAAACAGTTCGCATATGAGAGTAAGCAACAAACTTGACTTACATTTAAGCTGGACGGTTAAAAACGTAATGACAGAATCGTAGGTTAAGCTTGAAGGCGTAAACGAAGGTGCTCCTCTACGTATGTGGTCAGATTTCCATTAGGCGATGTTGGATTACGTTTTTGCACATTGATTTTAAGGCGTTTTATCACTGTTATCACTTGAAAAACCCGTTGTATTTATCACTAACACAGCCATCTTGTGTCCAACGCGTACACTAACTTGGAAAACCGACTAAAACTAAAATAATGTTCCAGGCCATGAAAGTCAAGTAGGTGAAACGCATGCGTGCCAATACAATAATTGTTTTTTCACTAATGTGTGAGCTTGACTTTTTGTGTCGTGAATAATTTGAATTAAAAAGGATTGACCAAAATTATGATATAACCTTTTCATTTAAATTACATTGTGTAGGTATAATAATTTATATTAATATGAAAGAGACATTCATGTTTTTTTTTTTGTTACCTCGATATTTCAATGAATTAAGAGTGCAGTTTACAGCTACCTTATATAATTTGATTCATTGATTCATATCAAGGTTGCATTTATGTAATGCCATACACTATTGGTCGTTGAAATTAGAACAAGTAAAATACTGCAAACATAAATTTAAACTGCAATAGTACAAAAGAAAATAAAAGTTTATTGATGGAAATAAAAACACTAATAAATAAGAAGAAATAACAGTGACAAACACGGCAAGTAACACCATGTTGGATTGCTGATATGAATTAAATAAACAGCCAGTGGCGTAGATGAAATATCTTATTTAAGCGGTTTTGAAAAATGTGTGCCTATTTATGAGAAGAAACAGCGACATTAAAAACAACATTACTTTCCATTTTTTCTAGTTTCATATTAAAGGACAAAATCTGTTTTCTTTAATAAAAAACAAAACAAAATTGAAAGACAGCGTACCTAGATTGGTGGTTTTAAAGCAACTAAGGAAAAGAGTCAAACAACTATTCTAGGCATTTTGATTGCCCGAACGTGAGCGGTATTTTATAAATTTTGTGAAACTACAAGGCAGAGTAGGGTTTCAAGTTTGCGGCAAACTATATTTTATTTACGTAGAAAGATACAAAAGTACAGAATTTCATAAAAAATTAACACTGTAAAGCGAGGTAGTATCAGAGCCATAAAAAAGCATTATTTTCACAAGAAAACCCCTATTATTAGAAATAAAAATCACTTTACTGTACACGTGAGATACCGTAAGACTCAAAAATCATAAATTTCACAATTAGAAATAGTTTGTATTCGCGTAAGATGTACCTGAATATCATTTTTACCAAACGAAGGAATCTAGTACTATTTTAGACTTTTCTTTATCAAGTTGTCTTCGTATTAGTTCAGCTGTCGTTTAGAAGATGGCAGCATATGTAATTCGTTGGATAGACAATTAGGAACCAGTCACTTTATACTGGGTGAGATCTTAATAAGATTTGTCATAATGTAGGGGGGGCTCACTGAATGGTGCCGACCTCAAACACAGCTTGTCAAGTACTGAATAAAGTACGGTTTTGTATCGTTGAATACTGTTCCAATTGCGAATAAATAAATGTATCGAAGTGAAAGGGCACAGTTTCGAACACATGGCTTTTTGAAATGTTAGTTTATGTTAAAATGAAGAACATACGAAATCATGTTTGCTTGCTTCTCTTTTTTGTATAAATTTTTTTTTATGAAACCTGAACATTTCGACTACAGTTTTCCATTTGCTTTTCAATGGAAAAAAGAAACTTGCGTGTAACGCTTGAAGGATGTGCGTTTTATTAGGATGTAAGCATAATCTTGTTTTCTATGCATAATCGGCTTAAAGGTACGCTTAGATGTGAAGAGTGACCGTCCAAAAACACAATAATAGGGGCAATTCAATGTTACTTTTTTTGATAAACGGTATAAATACTTTAGAAAAATATTCATGAAGCATTTGGACGTCATCCATTCCTTTGGTGATTTTCTGCTTCCCTATTCAGCTGGCACATTTTTAAAACCCCAATCAGGGAGACGTATTTAAAAAGAGTTAGTGGTAAAGCATTTGTTGTAATCAATGTTGTTATGTCTTCTTTGTCAGCGCTTGAAGAAGTATTGTAGACTGGGCAACCATTTAAAATATGAAATAAACACTATTTGGTGTAGAATTAATTAAGAAATCCAGAAAGAAATTATTTGGATTTATTGTATATCCACCAGTGGCGGCTCGTCAGGGGAGACTACAGAGGGTAATCCTCCCCTATTATTTTTAATAAAATAAGTAGCGTTTATTATGTATTAAAGTAATGTTTAACTATCGGTTAGATACTAAAATAAAGCAATTTTGCAAAAAAAAAAATATAATCAATAGTATATTTATTCATTACTTATTTTAAAAATGCAAACAAATTTCCAATAATGCGCGAAATTTTACTGTACGCACTATAATAGCAAGCGACGAGGCTAGCCACAGATTTGGCTCCGCGCCGATGATTAATGCCATGGCTGAAAGCAATGTGTCTCCGTAAGTGCACGTGCACTTTATACGGCGAATACGTATGGTCGGAGGCTTGGCGCCGCGGTGAGATCCTACCCGATCGGCATGTTATCGTGCGTTATCGGTCGTAAAACGTTGCTACGCAACTGCCCATGCGACTCCCAGCTCCCAGTATACTAATAACTTAAGAAGCGTTGGGTGAGTTTTGTTAGGTTACGCACACAAAATGGATAAAATGAACGAAATTAGAATTTGCCAAGATATTTTCCACCGGTTGGTAAGAAATTCTTTTAGTTGTTTAAACATAGAGACGAAATTATACATCGTACAAAACATTGAGAAACCACGGCCTAATTTATCTGTACTATCTACCGACGGCAACCGGCAAAATCGTGATTTTAGTTCATTGTGGTACACTAAATGTGGTTGGTTAACTGGTTCAATTGAACGGGAAAGATTATTTTGTTGGCAATGTCTACTTTTTTATACCGAAATGTGGTCGAAATTATATACAGATTTAAATAATTTACCGCGCGCTATTGAACTGCATTCTAAGTCTAAAGAACACATTTCATCGTTGTGCAAATTTAAATTATTTGGAAAACAAAATATTGCTGCTGCTGTATACAGCGCGCGCAAAGATGCAATTATTGCCTATAATAATGAAGTTAGAGAAAATCGCAAAAAATTAAGAAAATTAATAGACGTAACAATATTTTTAGCATCACAAGATTTAGCTTTTCGGGGACACAATGAGACTTCAGATTCTTTTAATCGTGGAAATTATAAAGAATTACTCGAACTCTTTAGTAAATATGAACCTAGTTTTAATAAATTTGTTAGTAGTAATATTTTTTCGGGTACATCTAAATCTATACAAAATGATTTAATAGATTGTATTTCTTTGTATTAAAACAAGAAATAGATACAGAAATTAAACTAGCTCCGTTTTTTTCTTGGCAAGTAGATGAAACCACACATATTTACTGTAAGTCTCAATTATCAATCATATTACGTTATGTCAAGAGCGGTGAATTTATTGAAAGATTTTTGAGTTTTTTGACGTATCATCCGGTCGAACAGCTGAAGATTTATTTAACCTTTTATCAAATAACAGCGAAAATATGATTTAAAAAAAAAGTCGCTCAAACATATGATGGTCCATCTGTTATGGCAGGGCATTTAAATGGTTTACAATGTAAAAAAAAAAACAATTGCACCTCAAGCTCTTTTTGTACATTGTCATGCTCATGCCTTAAATTTAGTTTTGAGTAAAGCTTGTAATATAAACAAAGAATCTATAATTTTCTTTTCTAATTTAATTGTTATTGTTTTTAGAGTTTATTTTTGGTTTATTATTACGTTTATCAAGAGTTTATTTTTACGTTTCTATTACCTTTTTACCTATCACCTCATCCAGTTTCCTATCCAGGCAAGATTTCACTCTCCTCTACGTGGTTCTTGCTAGACAATAATTTATATTTTATTTTAAACTATTGTTGTTTTCAATTTTTATTCTACACTTACAATGCTACAATATAAACTATAAAAATATAATTTATTCACTGAGAAGGGTTACTTAGGCTACAGTAGCCTCCCTTGAACAAAACGTCACGAGCCGCCACTGATATCCACTGGTTAATGGATCATACCTTTTCAATTTCAAGACCACACATTACTACTCCAAAAACTATCTGGCATGGGCTTTACACCTCGGGTTACCGACTTAATTACTTCTTACTTACAGAAGCGCACCTCCTACGTCTCTTACAATGGGTATAACTCTGAATCTTTCATAGCGTATACAGGTGTTCCGCAAGGATCTCATTTGGGTCCCCTATTTTTTAACATTTATCTAAACGATTTATTATGTAAGCTTGATTGTAGGGTTACAGCTTATGCTGATGACCTAAAAATTTATTCAAAAATATGTACAATATCTGACTGTATCGCACTTCAAAAGAACCTGAACACTATTAATCACTGGTGTAATCAAAATAGGATCAATCTAAATATAAATAAATGTGTTGTATTGTCTTATACTAAGTGTAACACTGTCGTATCCTTTCCTTACTCTTTTAATCAAGCACCAATACCTAGGCAGTCTCTCGTCCGAGATCTGGGAGTTCTCTTTAACTCGCAATTGTGTTTTAGCGAATACATTACTGAGATTGTTAATGCCTCCTCCAGGAATTTAGGTTTTTTAATACGCACTTGCAAACCATTTTCAGATATTAATGTAATGAGAATTTTATTTTTTACTTTAGTTCGTACTAAGCTGGAGTACGCTTCTATTATTTGGTACCCTTCTTATCATTACCAACAGCTCGCGATAGAAAGAATCCAAAAACGTTTTTTGAAGTTCTTGTCGTATAGAATTGACGGGATCTATCCACCACGCGGTGCTGATTATGAAAGTTTGCTAACTCGTCATTGCTTTAATTCTTTACAAAGCCGTAGAGATGCCGCCAGTAGCAGATTTATGGTTAATCTTGTACAAAATAGAGTGGATTCTCCAAGTTTACTGTCGCAAATTCATTTTACTGTGCCAGTTCATGATACTAGGCATTTTGATAGTTTGCGTGTGCCTACTGCACGAACCAACTTACTGAAGCGTGCTCCTCTTACTCATATGTCGGTTAATGCTAATAACATGTGCGGCGATATTTTTTATTGTTAATTCTTAATATGTTATTACAATTACGATTAAGCCTCTTTTCACTTATGTTTATTTATTTGTAAATCTACTTTTTAGTTTTAGAGTTTGGGTTTAGAGTAAGTTTGAATTATTAGTTAAGCACTGTACTATTTATTTATTGTAATTTTGTCCTGTAAATGGATTTCTGTTGGGCAAAAATATATATTATTATTATTATTATTATTATTAATATTAGCAAAAAGAAAGTCAAATCATCTAAAATAAATAAAGCATTTATTATCACAATCAAAACTATAAAAAGTATAAATTTTATAATAGCACTGTCGATGCTAAATATCCAACAGATCCTGTGGAATAAGCAACGCGGCCATGGAAGCCGTCAGCAGACACACTATGGTCCCACAAATGTAGGCCCTAAAAACGACTTTGGTGACCACGTGGCTCTTCTCAGGTACCAAGGTGCTCAACGCAGAAACCATCAATCCTATTGATCCAGGATTACCAAAGCCGACTATGGCATACGTGGCGATAACTTGAGTTCTAGGCTGTCGATATGCAAAATAAATTAAATTTAAGCCGTGAGAGGACGAGGAAACCTTTATCACCATTAGTTGCTCCTTCAAATAGTAGAATTGACCGAAAGCGGCGAATTCATTTACAATCATCTTGACACCGATAAGTCTTCCAACCACGTGACATTCACTCCACGGGACCCCCATTATGAAAGCTACTGGTGTTAGGATATATCCCATAAGTTCTTCTACAGACCAAATTTCGCCTTCAGCGGCGTAACCTACATAATAAAACTGTTAGAAAGAAAATTAAGTTAAATGGAACATAGCCACGAATATTTATAGAATACTTATTTAATGTGGTATAAATATGCTAAGACCTCACTTTTATCCTATCGATTGCCCTAATATCAGTAAAAGAAGGATGCAAATATGGTTTTTATGATACCACTAAATCCTATAAACAGCTCAAACTATTCAATTTGAAACAAATCAATTTTATTCTTTCTTTTTTCTTTTGATTTGGTTTATGAGCTTTGTCACTGAAATTTATAGTTTACATTATCTGAGGTTGCGATATAAAGATAAGTCTGGGTAAAAGCAAATCAATGGTTCGCATGGCAGTTTATTGCCCTTTTTAGTTATCGAATGAGTATTGTATTATTATTTCCCTTTTCACTGATGCAAATAAACAACACATAATCATGGGTGACTTCAATATAAACATAACAAACCAAAATAACATTACAATAGACTACGAGAATACTTTTAGAGAATATAATATTACAGACTACTAAATAAAAAATCACAAAACTATCACACGAGAAGAAATGAAATATGACAGTACTCTTGACCATGTCATTACAAATATCAAAAAAGGCATCGCCATAAAAATAATTCCAACAGACCTGTCAGCCCACTATGCGGTAAAAACAAACATAAAAATGCACAAGCTAGTTAGGGAGTACAAACATTTTGAAAAAACAATAACCGACCACAGAAAATTAGCAAAGCAAATTTCACAAATTAAACAACACGAAATTACAACGTTTGAAAAACTATCTATTTTATTACAGTAAATGATGAAAAATCAAATTACAATAAAGATTAAAAGAAAGGAGAAATGCCCATGGATAGATGACAGGTTGTTGAAACAAATCAAAAAACGAAATCAATATTATAAACGACACGTAAAATACCCCAAAATGAGAAATATAAACACACTTATCAGCAGGAAAAGAAAAACACCCATGATGAGAAAAGTGAAGGACTATTACATCAGAAAGTTCCAGAAATACGAAACAGACACAACTAAAACATGGAACGTAATTACTACAGAACTGAATAGCAGAAAGAAAGAAAATCGAGACATATATGAAATAGAAAGGGATGATGAAACCATAACGGCGGACCCAAAAGAAATAGCAGACGAAATCAACGAATATTTCGCAAACATAGACAAGATTCTAGCAGAAAAACAAATTGCAAACTCAAATAAATTACCCGTCACAACCAAAACCGACAATGTAAAAACGCAATTGCAATTCGAGGAAGTATCAGAGGAAACCGTTCACAAAATAATCCTACAATTAAAAAACAATACTGCACCAGGATATGAGAAAATAACTACAAAGATATTAAAACGAAACAGAAATAAATTAGCACCAATATTGGTAAAATTAACCAACAACATTATAAAAAGTGGACAATATCGTGACTCCATAAAACTTACAATAATTATACCTATCCATAAAAAAGGCAACAAGACAAAGATAAAAAATTATTACCATCAAAGGACGTTTATACAATACACAAAATCGGCAACAAATTAATAAAAACTGATTGCAAATTCACACCTAACACAGAAAACACAAAGACATTCACACCTAAGAACAGAAAAAAACACAAGTTACAAATATGAAAAATTTCCAACACCTGATGCGATCAAAACATACAATAAACTACCAAAACACAGAAAGACACTAAAACACGTTAAATTTAAAAGCAAGATAAAGATGGAGGTATACCGGCAGTATAACATGTAGGAAGGACCAAAGGACCAAACCAACGACGCCTTCGATACCGTTAGTTCGAGAAGAGTGCACCATCTCGTATGTTCGGATGAAGAATGAAGGCGGAAAAACAGTGCATGGCAACGCTTGCTATATGAGTTGCAATTTTTTTTTTTTGTGTATATACATACATTTTGTAAACTGTATAGTTTGTGTTTGTTTAAATAAATAATTGTTCAAAAAAAAATGTAATATTGGATTTAATATTAGTTGTAAAAACTTCGTAAATTTACAATAGCTCATTTAGATAATTGGTAATGAATTTGTTCATACCATCAATAGCGATATAACAGTGACCATATCCTCAAAATGCAAGTGGATTTTCCTGCGGAACCAATGGTGAAAATTATGGGTATTAAATACACCACCTCTGATGGTTTTTATCTTTATTTAGTACAATATATTTTCTTTGTATACCAGCTCAAGCACTGGTAATGTTTTTTCATCTCTTTAGGATTACGTACTTTGTGAGTTACTGGTGATAATAAATAAATATCTTACCACAAAGATGTCCCATCCAACCTAAAATTCCATTAATGAAATAGACGAAAGCTATAAACGCAATTAAGTTCGATATGATATTAAATACTATCATAGTGGCTTCTGATGCACCTTTACTAGCTGCGTCTAACACAGATTTAAAATCCCTGAAAAGAGATTTCTTCTAATTAATAACCATGACATTCATAACAAATCAAACTTACGATTCCACTATGGCGATGCTTTCCTTAGTGTTTTTGATCTCTTCAGTTTCTGGGTACATCAATTTGCTGTAAGCCAAAGCCGTGGGAGCAGCCATCACAGTGGCTGTTATCAGATGCGAGGCTTGAGCGCCGAAACTTATGTATGCAGCCAGAACGGTTCCTGGAGAGATTGGAATAAAACAATTTATTATATTACAACATGACATGAGACAAAAAAAATTGTATAAACATTTTTTTATTGACAATTTTGAGATACAGCGTGAGCAATGGGATATGACCACCAAGTGACATCAAATTTTAAGGTGGCAACATTGTTAAGTTGGTAGTACAAGATATGTCAGATTACTGATTTGTCGATGTGTTTATAACTTAACCTTAAAATAAGAGTGTCATATATATTTTTTTAAAAACACGTTGAATGTCAGATGACAGAACGTAAACAATAAGCAGGGCAGTAAACAGTAAAATAAAAAAATACACTTTTTCTATGACGTTTGTGCTCATGTGGTTGTCACACAAATTATGGTAAAAAGATACAGTGTTGTCATTTATAAAAACACCTGTTTAATAACTTTCGGGATATGTTGTATTGTATATTGTAAACGGGACATTAAACAATTTAGTTGGGTGAATGGGTTTTCTTGGTTGGGAGAAAGAAAAAGACAGTTGGTATGACTACACTGAGAAAAATGGATTGTAGAAATTAGATCGTAAATCTCCTTATGTTAATTACTAAAATAATTATTGTCAAAACGACAATATGTGGCGTATTAAGAGTAAAATAACCAGATTTTATCATGCTTATAGTAAGAGGCAAAATCTGGATGTTACCATCTACATCTTATGGATGTAACAGTTAATATACTCTATTGCTGAAAGCCTATATAATGACGTGTATTATATAGATAGTCGCTGCGATTGACTGCGATATTATCAGGTATTCGATGCATATTAAATTTCCAAAATAAATGTTTGTAACGCTCTTCCCACCCCTTGCTCTATTCATTGTCGATCTTTACCGAAGAAATCGACCAATAAGCTGTTTTGCCGTGACAAAATTACTGACACGTGTTATGCACGTGTGATACAGGTGTACGTATTCGTGTGGGTGCATGTTTGTGTCTGGCCGTTCGTTGATTGCTGTGCATCGTGAGCAAAAATGGATGCAAATGTGGAAAACATTTTAATCGAGTGGGGGTTTCCACAGTTACTTGGTATATTCAAAGGTAAGTAATAGATATTATATGCAAACACTTCGTAGTGGGTTCTTTATGCTTTGATACAACATTAACCTAAATCTAACCTGTTAGTGATTGTTATGTTAATGAAAGTAATACACGTTGGAATTTTGTAATAATTGTTCTAAAGACAAATATTTTTTATTGTGTAATATTCCACTTTCCGTATGCATGAACTGGGTAAAACCTTGTAACCTTGTAAACTCTTGATCCGGCACTTTCTGATCATAAAGGCATAGGTTGTACATATAAAATAAATAAACATATATCTACAGATAATAATTTTAGTACGTATAGAGTAATTAACGAATCAACAACTTATAACTACAAAAAATTATTAATGAATATTGAATGGAAACAATTCTATTCTTATCGGGAGGTTGAGACTGTAGCCTCTTTTTTATTAAGTAATATTATTGAATGCTGGAATAATTCATTTACATTAAGAAGAACTAAAAATAACTGCGTTAAAGTTAAATACTCTAACAAAATCAGGGCCATGAAACAAGAACTTTTAGCTTTACATGATTTATGTAAATTGGACAGTGCATATAAGGATGATTATTGCAAACTTAAAAAATTATATAAAGAATCTTTAAAATCTGAGGTTAAAGCTTACAACACATCTCGCATCATGTCATCACACAATAAACAGAAAACTGCTTGGGCGATCATAAAGCCGGATGGTAGAGATAAGTTTTGCCCTGTTAATGCGAACGACCTGAATGATTACTTCTGCAATATTGGAAGTCAATTAGTAAATAAATTTAATAAAGTTAACAATTTTTCTAAACATACACGTTTCAGTGGCGTGCCGTTTTCATTTTACCTGGAGCCAGTTAGTGTGGCTGAGGTGAGTACAATTATTGATAACTTAAGCAACTCCAAATCAACAGACTATTATGGCCTTACTAGTGAGTCACTAAAATTGGGCAAAAATGAGTTAATTAATCATTTAACATACTTCATCAATTTCTGTTTTGAATATGGTCAATTTCCTGATTGCTTAAAAATTTCCAAAGTAACTCCAATCTTCAAGAATGGTGATAATTCTCTGCCTGATAACTATAGGCCAATATCTTTAGTTCCAGTTTTATCAAAATTATTAGAAACAGCATTTAAATGTAGACTAGTTAAGTACCTAGAAAAGAAAAATTTAATAAACTATAATCAACATGGCTTTCGAGGAGGTAGATCTACTAAAACTTCCTTAATTGATATTATTACTTTTATTACTGACGAGCTTGAGACAGGACACTCGATAATGGGCGGCTTCTTGGATTTGAGTAAGGCATTTGATTGTGTAACCCATAGTATATTACTGGACAAGTTAACAGATTATGGTATTAGATGCCATACTTTAAAATTTATTGAAAGTTTTGTAAAAAATAGATACCAATGTGTTAATAATGGAAATCAAAATTCTTTTTTGCTACCAATCAAATACGGAGTCCCTCAAGGCTCAATATTAGGGCCGATACTTTTTATTTTGTACATTAATGATATTAATGGAAATATTGCATTTAAAAATATTGAATATGCTGATGACACGACAATATTGGTAAGCCATGAAAAATTAGAGTCATTAAATGAAAAATATGACGAAGCTCTTACACAAGCTGAGTCATACTTTAGTAATATTAATCTATGTCTAAATAGAGAAAAGACCCAACGGTTAGTATTTACTTTAAACTCACACGTTGAACTTTTAAATAATGATCCGATCAGATGCCTTGGTGTAATTTTGGATGGTAAACTTACATGGAGTGCTCACGTTTGCTCGCTTTCGCGTCGCTTATCAACAGTTATATATGTACTGCGAAATTTGACCTACTGCATTGATTTCGACGTGTTGTTGATCGCATACCACGCGTTGTTCCATAGTGTTATGAGTTATGGAATTTTGTTGTGGGGGGGTTCAGCTCACCAGAAGGAGATTTTGATATTGCAGAAGAGAGCAATTAGAGTGATAACTGGTTCGAAACGTAACGATTCCTGCCGGCCACTGTTTAAAAGGCACGGAATTTTAACTTGTACTAATCAATTTATTTTTGAATGCCTGATGTATGCCAGGGAGAATTCAAATTTATATTATCGTCAATCACTATACAACACTAGACATAAACAATTTGCACAACCACATTTTAGACTTTCTAAAAATTTAAATTGTTTTAGATATCTTTCAATAAAATTTTATAATATGTTGCCCAATATATGGAAAGAACTAAATGTGAAACAATTTAAGACAACTATTAAATCATATTTTAAAACTAACCCGTTTTATGAAATACAGGAGTTTGCGGACAACATTAGACTACAGTAATATATTTGTACGTTTGTTATATATTTGTTATTTGTTTGTTTTTTATTATTACTCTTGCAATATTTATACATATATATATAAATAAATTTATATTTTACATTATTTTGACGAGTGTATACAGCTGTAATTGTTGTCTCACACAATAAAAATATCTATCTATTACTATATTTTTCATTACAGGTAAGTATCGCTGTATAGTGCCCGCATATGATCCATTATATTATTGTTTACTATCTACTATTTTAAATGCTAAGAGACGTTAGATTATTATAGTAGAAAATAATATTGTAAGAACTACAAGGCTATATAGTAAGTATGAGCATCATGTATCCTACATAGTAAAATATTAAATTATACTGGCTACAATAAAAAATTTAACAGTTATTTTCAAATATAGTACACCAACTTTAACATACGAGTTAATAAAAACTATTCACAGAAATTTACTATACAGATATTGTCACCGATAATATAAAATATGATTGTCCCTATAGGAGCTATAAAATATATTAAAGTATACTATATTTATGTTAAAGAGTACAATCTATTTCTCTCAGTGTATGTATGTCAAGTTTTAAAAATATTGTATTATCATTTAGGTTGGCAGTTACCTGAAACAGTCGCAAATCCAGATGCCATCATAGTATGAAATTCTGAAGCTGTTAGATTCTTTAAATACGGTTTCAGCAACAGCGGCGCTTCGCTCTGGAAGATAAATTTATACAGTATGTAGAAAGTAAACCTCTTCTTTAATTATGAATTACTTTAAGGGAAATAAAAATCATTCTTCTTAAAGAAAATACATGGTTTAAAATCCTTAAATATAATCATCAATTATTAAATTATACAACTAGGTTATTTATGTACTTCAGAAGAAGAAATATGATGCTTTATGAATTGCATTTAGTTAGCAACTTTTTCCTTAAAACTATTATCGGGATATATAGATATATCCCTATATCTTTGACTTATACAAGGCATTACAATTGAAAGGAGACACCTCAAATAAGTCTTCACCTGCAAAATTTTAATAAGGGTCTAGTGACCACTCATTTATAAGGTCTTTTAATTCTTAATTCTCTTTACCGCAACAAGTATTTAATCAGAGTAAGCAAAAAATGCATAATTTGCAAGCTGTGTAATAAAACACGACTAGAATAAAATTGTTTGGATTTTATTTTTACTTAATTTTTATTAACACAGTTTACTTCTGTTCGAGATATGGGTGGTCAAAAGAATTGAAAATCACTAGTTACGGTAACTAATTTAGCTGAATCATCGACGCATTTGGCTCGACTGGTAACTTAGATCCAATGCACTTGACGTAAGCCTTTTGACAGTTGTCATATAAGCAGTTTTGTTGTATTTTTGACAGTTTGGGATTTCGCTCGCAGAACATTTAAAAATGCCTCTTTTTACGAAGGAAGAGTACGCCGACATGATATTTTTGTATGACTATTGTGGAGGAAACGCTTCAGCGGCGACAAGAGAGTACCCAGAACGCTACCCGAACCGAAGACAACCTTGTCGGACAACCATCACGAAATGTTACATATCGCTCCGGCAAACAGGATCCTTCCCGAAACAGACTAATGAGCGAGAGCTTGCGCGAAGAAACCACACTGAAGCTGTTCTTCATGACGTTTCTGAGAATCGGAGAACCAGCATAAGAAGAATTGCTGCCACCATAGGACAGAAAAGAGCGTCGATTCACAGGACTTTACGTGAAAATGAGCAACATCCATACCACGTACAACGAGTACAAAATCTCTTACCTGCCGACTATGCAAAACGGGAAGAATTTTGCTCGTAGATCCTAGAGAACCAGGATCTCCTCCCAATTGCTTTGTTCGCTGATGAGTCCACCTTCACTCGTGATGGGATTCACAACTCACATAACGAGCACCTCCGGAGCGACGAAAATCCCCATGCTTTGTCAGAAAGTAGATTTCAGCACCGATTTTCGGTTAATGTGTGGGGAGGAATCATCGGAAATGTTATCCTAGGACCGAAAATCTTTGATGGAACATTGACTAGCCATATCTACAGGAGATTCCTAGAAGAAGAGCTTCCGATTCTTCTTGAACGTCCGTAATAGAATGTGGTTTGTCCACGACGGGTGTCCGGCAGACTATGGAAGATTGGTAAGCGACTTTTTGAACACTGCGTTTCCAAACCGCTGGATAGGGCGGAATGGAGCTGTGGCATGGCCCCCGCGCTCTGCGGACCTGACGCCTCTGACTTTTTCCTCTGGGGCAATGTTAAGACCATCGTTTATGGGTAAGAGAAGCCGGCTACCAAAGAAGAACTGGTAGGTAAAATCCAACGAGCATTTCACGAAGTTCGTGGAAATATGGAAAATGTCAACTGGACAGGAGGACTGACAAGGGAACACCAGCGGGTGTCCCCCTCCGATTTCGATGAAACTTAACAGATCGAAAGAGTACCTTAAAATAAGAGACACGTATTTTTTTTTATCGGCGGAACCGCACGATTTTGGGGTACAGCCCCCTCCAAAATTTGGACGATTTTTCAATTTTTGCAAATATTTCCTAAATTATAACAGATATTAAATGTTCTTCTTAACATAATTTGCAGCATATTGCATGGCCCTAAGGGTGGCGTCGTCCGTATTCGCAAAAAGTTAATAACGGGGGACGGGGTACCCCGTACCCCCATTTTTTTTTACATTTTTTCTTTTTCTTATTCATCAAAAGAAGGCCGATTTTACATAGAATACGATGATGTATAACAAGTTTAGAAAATTAATAATTGTAAAAATAGAAAAATAACAATAAAGCTTCAAAATTAATAAACTTGTCTATTGATATAAATCAAATGAACTATAACAGAAATAAGTTTTTATCCTTAACATAATTTCCAGCATAATACATGGTCTAGGTAGATATCTTCATAAAAAGCTAATAACGGGGGACGGGGTACCCCATACCTCCGCATTTTTTTAATAATAAGTTTATTCATTATTCGTCAAAAAAAGATCGCTTTTACATAGAAAACAATGGTAATAAATTTGGAGCATTAATAATAAAAATAATTGTAATAATATAATATAGTACATTAACAACAATTATTTGTTATCGTTACTCCGCTGTTCTCCTTACTTAAATATTTCTTAATTTAGAATTGTATCTACTGGTCAAACCTTTCTATGCCTATACTGACTTGTACTATATACTATACGAAACTTTTATCGGTGGTAGCAATATAAATCGTTTTATCAACTGCAGTTAGTGCCTGCGTTTTATATATTTCCTTAATAAAATGTTATTCATTCTTAGAATACCATAATCCTTTAGTGCGTATATATGAACAAATTTGCTACACAGGACGAGGGATTAAATAATACATACATATATATTTTTTAATTTATTTCAAGTTTTTCGTGCAATGTAAGTGTACAATGTAAGTATGTATATTTATTTTGAGTTATTATTACTATTATTAATTTTCTAAATTTATTATACATCACCGTTTTCTATGTAAAAGCGATCTTTTTTTGATGAATAATGAATAAACTTATTATTAAAAAAATGCGGGGGTATGGGGTACCCCGTCCCCCATTATTAGCTTTTTATGAAGATATCTACCTAGACCATGTATTGTGCTGGAAATTATGTTAAGGATAAAAACTTATTTCTGTTATAGTTCATTTGATTTATATCAATAGACAAGTTTATTAATTTTGAAGCTTTATTGTTATTTTTCTATTTTTACAATTATTAATTTTCTAAACTTGTTATACATCATCGTATTCTATGTAAAATCGGCCTTCTTTTGATGAATAAGAAAAAGAAAAAATGTAAAAAAAATGGGGGTACGGGGTACCCCGTCCCCCGTTATTAACTTTTTGCGAATACGGACGACGCCACCCTTAGGGCCATGCAATATGCTGCAAATTATGTTAAGAAGAAAATTTAATATCTGTTATAATTTAGGAAATATTTGCAAAAATTGAAAAATCGTCCAAACTTTGGAGGGGGCTGTACCCCAAAATCGTGCGGTTCCGCCGATAAAAAAAAATACGTGTCTCTTATTTTAAGGTACTCTTTCGATCTGTTAAGTTTCATCGAAATCGGAGGGGGACACCCGCCGGTGTTCCCTTGTGAGTCAAAGAGCAGAGTTGTGTTTGGCAGTCCAATCTGCTCATTATTGTGGAAGTAAGACTGTAATTTAAGTTAATCGTTCCTTAGCAACCATTTCATGCCGAAATTCGAGCCAAATGCGTCTATGATTCGTCTAAATTAGTTACCGTAACTGGTGACTTCCAGCGCTTTTGACCACCCATATTTCGTAAACGGTTGAGAATTTGAACTATGCTGACTAGAAGTGTTTTGTTAATTTTGATACAAGGAATAACCCTATGAAGTTATGCAACCCAACGAGGGGACAGCCTGTATGCTTGAAGGTATACATATAATAGGTATTTATAATCACTATGTTTGCCAAAAAATAAATTTGGTAAGAAGTACAAATTTAAAAAAAAGAAGGTCATAGATAAACGCACGAAATAGATAAACTTTTTGTTCGAGAAAAACGCGGTTGCTAGAGAAAAACACGGGCTGAGTCATCACTCGCTGCAGCGATGTCGATACGTATAAAAACAGGGAACTACATTACGCAATGTATTTTGTCCAATAGGTACAATATAGACCTATCAGTAGCATAGATTATTAACCAAATAGTTCCGATCAATCCTTAACATTCTTTATAAATGGATTTTATTTTCTCGATGTTCAAAATGCAAATATAATATACAAAAAATACAATTTTCTAAGTATAAAATGGTTGTGTGTCAGATTTTAAAATGCGTGTTCCTAAAATGTTAAAGTTTGTCCATTTATTAAATGATAAAATAAAAAAAAAAACAGTGCATACCAGTATTATAGATGTATGTTAAAAAAACGCAATTGAAAAAAAAAAAAAAATTAAAACTATCCGACAAAGATAGAAAGATAAATGGCAGCAGTATCCCAACAGCTTGATGAAAGTAGCAACTGTCTACCGAAGCATACGTGCCAAAATAAAAACTCAACGTTTATTGACTTAGAAATCCAATTATCAAATAGCATTTTATTCGAATTGTGCCTAAATCACTTGAAAAAAATTATCTGAGAGTACAAGAGCTCTTAGTCTATTCTATCTAATTTAGGGATGGACTAAGACCTCTTGTACCCTCACATAATATTTTTTCAAATGATTCATGACAGGAAGATAATTTTTGATTGGTATTCGCAAATTGTCATTTGTATCTAAAATTTCAAATAGACCCCTCAAAATCAATATAAATTGGTGATACATAAAATAGAATACAATGGTTTATTAATATTAAAAACCACAGTTGCCAAGCAAATTTGGCCGCCCGTAGAAACTTGAATTTTATATAAATCACAGCAAGTAGAGATTATTATTTGAGGCGGTTCGTTTCCATTACAACGCCCTGTATAATAATAAAGTGTTCACCTGGCCCAAAAAGATATTGGCAGCACTGTTGACACTTTCACAGATGGACGTTCCCAAAATTGAATGCAAGAAACTGCCTATGGCCCCAACCAATTTTTGCATAGTTCCATAATAATACAAAATATTGATGCAAAAATTCAAGAAGTATATCGTGCTCAGGGCCTGCAATTAAAAAATCGTTTTCCTACGGCCATCAAGAGTATTCTTACCGCTTCGTACCTGGAAAGCGAAGATCTGATATTCGTGAACTAATGTATTACCATAGACAAAGGCGGATCCATTGACGGCATGTCCCAAAAAGGATGTGACTTTATCTCCGGCACATCTAAACACATCTCTGCCCACCTTCCAGCGCACAGTCAGCAAGCCAAACAGGAATTGCGAGACGAAACCCCAGATGACCGGTCTCCAAACGATCTAGAAGTTTATGGGGATAAAGAAGCAAATTTGTGCGGGTGTTGTTTTCAAAATTACGCTTCCTGGATGCTTGCTACATAAGAAGCCGAAAGTGATGAAGACCGTCATGCCAATTAGAGGAATCAAGCGGCTCCAATCTCCCACGGCGTCGACGATTAAGTAGGCCAAGATGGCGCAGAATATGGCCAAGTATCCTAAAAGATTCGGTATGCTAGAAGATTAGAGAAAAAGCAATTCTAATGTATTGCACTTTGCAATTTTCTGATATCGTTTTTAAGAAAATCTTACAAGGAATGCTTATACGAAATGTAAATCACAGATTTTGTTGAAACTCTATCAGTTCGTAGACTCTATGAAGTATTATTACTAAAACACACTCTATGTTGCAGGATAGAGGTTCAACTTTGAAATTTGACGCAAATTTCGTTCTCTATACAATATTGCTTTTGGACGTATACAGGGTCATTATTGTATAATACGAAATAAAAAAAGGGGTGAAAGATACACAAGAACAATGTCTAAATCCAAAAAATTGCGGTTCTAAGCGCACGTAGTACTGAGAAAATGATTTTTCTTTATGCGAGTCCGGTTCTGACTCATTTAACATACCTGTGAATCACCCTTGTTGCTATAATTGGAACGGACTTACATTTATTGTCCACTTGCTATTCGCAGTGGTTGTGTGCGTTTGCAATGGCAGCGTAGACGAATATCGAATACAGTAGTACCCCCATATCCGCGGGGGTTTGGTTCTGTGCTCTTCCGCGGATACTGAAAACCGCGGATAGTAGCGAACGCTTTATTTCCGAATACAATATGAAATATGTAGCAAAGTTAAAACAATGAAACAAGAAAAAATAAGTTATATAATATTTATCTAAAATAAATAAACAATAAATAAATAAATATTCTTGTGCTGTGGCACAAATAGAATTTAAGTTTAATAAATATCTAAGTTCATACATATGTACATATAGTACATATTTACATACACAACAAGAAAAACTTTATCATCGTGAGCTACATATTCATTCATCTTCCTCCAAGTCCAAGTTAGCAGTCGATTGTTTACTTAGATCCGAAGCAAACGATGTTGATGGCTGTGCATTATCGATAGTTTTGTCGACTTTTTCAAAGAACATTGTTATCGGTAGTTGTCGTTTTTGTCTTTTCATTTCAATAAACAAATCCTCCAAAGGTTTCAAGGCGTCTGTTATAGTGCGAGTAATTTTTACACTGCGTTCCATTATTGGATCATATTCTACTATCTGTTCTTTTAATTTTTGAGCAGTTCGAAATATCGCTGAAAATTTTTCAAGCGTCCATGCTGGCGGTTCTTGTTGACCCTCATCCTCATCGTCACTCGCTTCTGGAGAAGATTTCACAAGGTCTACCAATTCCTCGTTGGTGAATACTTGATCCTCTTCGTTTATGTAATCACTGAGTTCCTCTTTGGTTATATCGGTAAATCCTTCTCCATCTATTTTCTGCGCTATGTTAAATATCGTTGTTAGATGTGAATTAATATCATGTGTGTCTTCAGAACTAAGAACGATGTCATTCCACAGATTTTTCCAACATGCTATTATCGTTTCTGACTTTAATTCCTCCATCGCTCCTTTGATAAATAGAATTGCGTCAGCAATTGTAAATGACTTCCAGCATTCCATGAGCCCGATATCAGAGCATTCGTTAGCCATTGTATACAGCATTTCGAAAACCTGTCGAATATATATGGCTTTAAAGCATCTAATGACACCTTGATCAAGGGGCTGAAGCAATGAGGTCGTGTTAGGTGGTAAAAAAACCACTTCATCATTTTTATTTTCTGTGCCTAGTGACACAGGATGCCCAGGAGCATTGTCTAGTATCAGCAGCACTTTAAATGGTAATTCTTCCTTTTTCGCAATAAAGCATTGATGAAACCATTGTGTAAATAGAACAGCCGTAACCCACGCCTTTTGATTTGATTGCCAAAACACAGGCAGGCAAGCTTTATGATAATAATAATAAAGGAATTTATTAGCAACACATGAGCCAGATCATATACATATGAAATATATATATGTAGGTATAAAGATGACATTTTATGGTGCTAAAGAATGCTATCTTTGTATTTAAGAGCACGTGGATTCTGTGATCGGTAAACAAGTCCAGGTTTAATCATATGACCAGCTGCATTTGTGCAAAATATCAAGGTAAGTCTACCCTTAATTGCTTTAAAGCCTGGTGCACTCTTTGCAGTCTTATGAATATAAATCCGTTGAGGCATTTTTTTCCACATAAGACCAGTCTCATCGCAGTTAAAAACTTGCTTAGGATGATAATTCTTTTCTGCAATAATTTGTTTAAATTTTTCTGGAAACAGGGCAGCAGCTACATGATCAGCCGACGCAGATTCCCCTGTCATTTTTATATTTATTAGATTAAACCGAGTTTTAAATCTATGCAGCCACCCCCTACTTGATGTGAATTATTTTTCTCTCTCTTCAGTATAATCTTGAGTCTGCATATCTTCATATAAAACCAACGCCTTTTGTTGTAGCACTTTGCCATCGATAGGAATATGTTTTCTTGTCATATCTTCCACCCATAAATTTAAGGCATTTTCTACCTTAAGCAACATTTTATTACGTATTGTGGTTGCAACTTTTGCAGTTTGGGGTGCACTAGAAGAACTAGCTCGAATCTTATCTTTATTTTAGCAACAGTTGCAATAGATTTTTTTTCTATTTCAATCATATTAATGATTTTTATTTTTTCACTAATAGTGAGCATTTCACGTTTTCTTTTTGGTTTAGAAGCCATTTTAAAATGATTTTCAAATTTACTTGCTTTATTTAAAAACTATTGCTAGCACTGTCTTGTCCGACAATTCGAATAGAACTAAACTCACAGTTAACAGGAGCGTTTATATGTACAAGAAAAGCGAGTGGCACCTTAAGCACGTTCCAACTTGTTTAACTTATCATAAGAGAGCGCCGAATTCAGGGGATGACTCGTATATACGACGATATATCGACAAATGCTCCTATAACTTTTAATAAGGCTCGAATGTCTTTATTTGTTTCTGTATTTATTGATACAACGCGTTTTCTGCTCATCATAGGTAAATCGCGGATGACTGAAACGGCGGATATGGAATCAGCGGATAACGGAGTACTACTGTATTTTACGTGATATACGAGTTCAAGGCAAAAGCACATCACAATAAAAAAATCACCTGAATGCTTTCTTTGCATTCTGGTGTTTCCGTCTTATCTCAGTTTAAATTTTGTGTAAATAACATCTGCTTTGAATGAATTTACTATGCGTAGCATTTAATTGTTTCGATGTTTACTTACAGAAATTCATTTCCTATCAGATTTGTGGACCGTCTTTAACTATATTTTGGGCCCTAAAATTTGGAAAACACGCTCATAGAATGGCAATTTGTTGTATTTAGCCATCGCTCATGTATATCTTTCACCCCTTTTTTTTATTTCGTATTATACAATAATAACCCTGTATAATTTTTACTTGGGGGTACTGAATGTTCACTTATCAGCATTATGCTTTCTTTTTCTGTGTGGCATATGTTTGGTTTTAGAAAAATTATAATGTACTACAAACGCGATTTCGATAATTATATATACAGGACGTCCACAAAATTATGAATTTTGGCATATTTCCTTAACTTTCTTTCACCGTTTAAAAGTTATTTGGAATAAAAAGAATTTCATGGTCAAATTACACACCTTAATGTTGAGTATTTTCGAGTAAAACACATCATATAGTCTACAAACCGATTCGCAGTTTGCAATTTTCCTTGTTAACTTAATCCGATCGGTCTATTGGATTAAAAAAAAAAAAAATTATATATTCCCCGGATGTTAGTATTAAATTTTTGATAATCTGGCTATGATAACAATGTTATGGCCTTTGTTCTCATATTTATTGGGATTAAATTTTCTTTTTATATCAGCAATTATAACATACCTCTTTGAAAAGAAAGAATGCAGGATCTTTTTCGCAGGGTTCCAAAGGAATTTCCCTATTGGTTTGAAAACGTACGGCTTTAAAAGCCAAGAGTAGGTAAATCCAAATGTTGTTACTATATACATCAGCAATAGGAAGCCGTAACCATGGCACATGGTTTCATTAATATATTCTCCTAAAAATAGAAACATAAACATAAGGAATCGGATGTACCTACCTGTTTTGGCATACCTGTTTGGTCGATGAAATAATAAGTAGCCCATATGAAATGCCCAGTAACCAATAGATAAAACAACACTTTGAACAGCAATCCAAAATGTCGCTTATTGTTTCCCACGAACACTCCGATGGAGTCTTGGGATTTCTGCAGGGCCTTGCTGAGGAAGAAACCAGAAGATCCACGGCTGTCGTTATCTTCAGGCATCACCTTTGGAATATCGTAGGCTTCCTCGAATTTGTTAGTATCGTTATTCATTTCGGGATGCCCTAGGATATTTGAATTGCGTCAAAGATGAATGAAACAAATCGAGGATTGAAGTTCGTCGCTTGAAGTTCAACAATCAATTGATTTGTACAATGTTTCGAAACAATAATCTTTTTCGTATATCATATTTAAAAAAAAAAAACCACGATAACATCTATCTAGATAATAGTAATTTCATTCCGACATACGCGATAGTTAATTACACCGCCCTAGACATAAAAATAATACCACACAGATATAACATATTTGTACAATATCATCTGTGGCGAAAATTAACTCTGGTATAATGAATTCATTTACTTCATTGTCAGAAAATCGATATGTTTAACATCATCCAGTTAGTAAAAACAAGATAAACACTTGACAATGCTTTGATGCAAAAATCCTATATACAAAACAAAAAAATAAACTCACCATTCACGTTGGCCACTTCAACCATTGTTAATGGAATTCCAGATGTGTCCTACATAAAATACAAATTATATTCATCGATATGTATCGTTTGAAATAATTCATGGTATCCTCAGAAAAAGCCTTATAGAGCTAGCCTTCTCAAATCTCAACGGAGCAATACATTATCTTATTTGACAAGATAAAATTTTCTCAATGTATTTTCGAGGCACTCATCTGTCTTGTCGTATCAAATAATTTTTACAATTTTACGATTTTGAGGATCGTACAAGTCAAATAGCGCCTATCAACGTATCAGATTTTTGTATTTAATTAACATGATAACTCTATTTGACGAAAAAAGAAATATGTATACGTAAACAGTTGAAGTGCGATACTTTTTACAACATCTACGGCAAATAAGTATTGTTAATTGCATTGTAAAAATATAAAATTAAAAAGCGATTATGCACACAATAGTAGTGTTGGGATGAATGTAGTTTTCATTCACAATAGATGAAGCGAAGTTATTCTTAACAACCTGCCTTCATTATTTATTTATACTTCTTGAAATACATAAACGTTGTCATCACTCTTTTTTTGATCGCAGGTAATGTACCGAGTGCGCCATTAGTGTGTCGGCGAAATTTAGCACAAAAACTACTAAAGATAGGAAAGTGGCCTGTTAAAAAAAGGTTGTCGGATATTTTACCCAATAGTACTGGTGGAAATAAACAAAAAAGTCTTAGGCAACATGGGTCCGCAATTCAACTGTTTTTGACATATAGTCGATTGCATATTTTAAAATAAAAAAAAAACATTTTTTCGGTTTTGAGAATAGTACCCTTTGTCAAACAACTGATTGTGACTTAAAATTAGTTCTGTCAGACATCTGTCATCAGATTATTTATCATTTGCGTCAATTTTTTCTTGTTCTCAAATTATGCATAAGTACACAAATGCAGAAATGGCCGATATGCATTTTATGTACGGTCGTGCGAATGGTAATGCCACTGAAGCACGGCGTATGTATGCCGAAGAATTTCCAAATCGGTTGTTACCGAGTGATAAGATTTTCTCAAGACTTCATATCCGGCTGTCCGAAACTGGTTCATTTAAAATTAATGGTGGTTCTGGTAGACCTAGATCAGTTTCCTCTCCCGCAGTAGAATTAGATATTTTGAGACGGGTAGAAGACAACCCAAATATTAGCACCCGAAGACTTGCCGCAGAACTGAACGTCAGTCATCCTCTCATTTGGAGAATTCTGCGGGAACAGCAGCTCTATCCCTACCACATTCAACGCGTGCAAGTTCTTGCTCCTCTCGATTATGATGCACGTAGGGTTTTTTGTCATTGGGTTTTACGAAAGCTGGCAGAAACTCCTAATTTTGCGACTCAGATTTTATTCAGTGACGAGGCTGGGTTTACAAGAGACGGAATATTCAATTTTCACAACAATCACGTCTGGGCAGATGAAAATCCCCATGCTGTTGTTGAACTGCATCACCGAAACCGTTTTTCGCTAAATGTTTGGCTTGCTATTTTTGGAGACTGTTTAATTGGTCCAGTATTTCTCCCTAATCGTTTAACGGGACAAGTATACTTGGATTTTTTAAGAAATGAATTACCCGTTTTGTTGGAAGACGTGCCACTTTTTAACAGATTAAATATGTGGTTTATGCACGATGGAGCTCCTGCGCATTTTTCCATCGTAGTTAGAAATTTCTTAAATCAAGATTACAACGAGAGATGGATAGGACGGGGTGGACCAACTGCATGGCCTCCTAGGTCCCCTGACCTGACACCTCTAGACTTCTATGGTTGGGAGCATGTAAAACAATTTGTGTACGCACGTCCGTAAACAATTTGGAAGAACTCAGGCAACGAATCGTAAATTGTTGCGAGGAAATTCGGAGGACTTCAGGAATTTTCGAAAGATTGCGTCGATCTTTCATAAGAAGGTGTGAAGCGTGCTTAGAAATGAACGGTGGACATGTAGAACAATTTCTTTAGTTTTACTTTAAATAAACATTTGTTTAATTTACATTGCGATCAGAATTTCTTTGAAAATTTTTATCCTACTAAAACAATATGCAATATGCAATCGACTATATGTCAAAAACAGTTGAATTGTGGACCCATGTTTACTAAGACTTTTTTGTTTATTTCCACCAGTACTACAATTGGGTAAAATATCCGACAACCTTTTTTTAACACACTGTATATATCTAAAAGTAAAAAATAAAATAATTTTGTGTCACGTACGGTTTGTTTTTGTTACGTTATAAATAATCTAAACAACTTACATAAAAAAGAACAAATGAATAGGGGTAAATTGCTATTATTAAACATATTTTCACCATTTTGAAGGCAATTTTACAAGGAATTTGCTGATTATATTGGAAAATATAGATTCCATTTAAAAAAATCTAAAGAAAAGCGTTTTTTGAGTTGATGCTGTGTTTTAGAGATATTCCGTTGTCTGTTAATATATATTTCATTTTCTTCCATACATTATTTTCTTTAATATTTTTTTTAGACGTGAAAGACTCATTTTTATAAAAAAAAATACACATAACAAATGTTGACCATCGTTCAATTTGCTATCGCAAACAATTTTTTGCTGAGCAAAACTGCTACTTTTGATCCTATGTTAACTTTTCTTAAAAACCGGACCACTGTGCGCCGGTAGTGCAGCAGAAGTCGCAGTTTTAATGGTCACACATTCTACAAGATGTATACCTAGTAGATACACGACATAAATAACTTTATAGCGTTGTATAACACATAGTGCACGTTCACTACAATTAAAACACTTTGAACTCACTATATATAAAATATATAGACAGTTTTTATTTTATACCAGCCCGGTGTTTTCGAAACTGAATTTAAGTAAGCGGATAACGAAAGATTTCGAATTTCTTTTTAACATTACAGGTACAATTTTATGTGGCAAGTGATAACATTAACAATTTCTTCGATTACGGAAATTCATTCGCGGAATATTGTGTTGAAACGTTTAAAATTCTTTATAGAATTGAATATATTTCACATAACGTAGGGACTTACCTAATATGCTATGTAACATATTGCTGAAGATACAGAAACATTTTAATTTGAAAATAACCTTTAGAACGTTAAAAATTATGCAAAGTGCAATTTTTCTTACAGTGTGAAATGATTTAATAAATGCTTTTCTGCTTTAACTGTAATTTTTAATATGAGGAAATTTTCTATATTAAAAATTTTAACTCGTGTCGGACTTGAACCAGGCACTTCCGGTTTGCCGGACGGCGCTCTACCAATTGAGCTAACGATGCGTCTAAAAAATGCGTCTATGCTTCGTCTAAATTAGTTATCGTAACTAGTGACTTTCAGCGCTTTTGACCACCCATATCTCGAAAACGGTTGAGAATTAGACTTATGCTGACTAGAAGTGTTTTGTTAATTTTGATACAAGGAATAACACTATGAAGTTATGCAACCCAACGAGGGGACACCCTGTATGCAGTGTGTTTCCTAACCATTCTGACAAAATAAATAAGGATACTCCTCACCAAATTTTAAGACGAAATAGTGGTATAAATTTTTTTTGTATGTCGCTTCGTTTTGGAGATACAGGGTGTAAATTTTTTTTTTAATTTTTTTTTACATTTTATTAATTAATGCCAAACGATAACGTTTCCATAAAATTAATTTTTACATCATTAGCGATAAAAATTTCGATTATTTAATATTAATATTAAAGGTCCGTATTACCGATTTTTGCAAATTTAAGGTACTCTTTACCCAGATCTCTGCCCATGAACTAATTGTAAAGTTTAAAATGGATCCAAAGTAAAGTGCTCTAACCCCTTATTATAGTTAACAAATATCATTAGAATTAAAAAAATGAAAAAAAAAAATTTTTACACCCTGGATCTCGAAAACGAAGCGACATTCGAAAAAAATTTATACCACATTTTCGTCTTAAAATGTGGTGAGGAGTATCTTCATTTATTTTGTCAGACAAGTTAGGAAACACCCTGTATGTATAATAAAAGTGTTGAAAAATTGAAAATTTTCAATTTTATTTATCTCAAAAATTAAGTAAGGGCTAGGAAAAAAACCGCAACTCTTTAGCTTTATTAATAACTGAAATATCCAGGCAAAAGTGCTTAAAATGAGAAAACTGCATATTTTGCATCATCATTTAATTTTTATTAGTTTGTTTACTTAATAATAATTATTATTTTGTAAGATTAATTTTCTTCCAGAATTTGTTACGGCATATTTCAATCAACACAGCACAAATTCTACAAATCAACATCAGATGACGCTATACAAATTTAGTTCGTTCTTTTAACATATAAACACGCACCTGTTTGAAACCAGTAGACGGTAGACAATTAATTTTATCACTCACTACGTGTGTATTACATGACCTTGTGTGCACAAATTACCGATATTTCTAGAATTACCTTAGAAATTCCATTATTTATAAAGGTATGGATATAACTAATTAATTACATATTGAAAAACATAAAAGCGGAATTTGAAAACCATAAAAGACGTTCCAAAACGTATTAATACTATATTAGAATATAAATCCACAGATTTGTTTTTTTTTCTTACCTTGTTGTAATTTTCATTTGTGAATACTGGAAAAGTTGTGCTAGCCATCAAACTATATACTACTTCCTGTGTCCACTTTCAAGACGAGAAAGTTATAAATTTCAAATGTACACAAAGTTCTTTTTCGATGTCTTTCTGTGCGAATACTGCGAGCGTGTCACTGGGTAAACCAGTTGCACAAGAGGTGATGTAGTTACAAATTTCACGAAATTACCACAATATTTTGACGCACCCATTAAAATCCACATCAACATTTTTTTTTACCGCCAAATATAATTATACAAAATTACCGCGTTTAAATAAGAATATCTACCATCAAATGACCTATAATGAACTCATTATGATTTATACAGTATTTAATTTTTGAGGTAATTTTCAGAATTCCTTTTAGTCTTTAGCTGATAAAAACAGGATTAATGCGGTTCAGTGTTTTTAGATTTGCGGGTATATTTCCTGTATTACGCTTTAAAATCGTCATTAAATTCAAAGCTATATTTTATTTTATTTTCGGGAAAACCTTATTTTCTTTTTGTTTGTAATGAAGATTTGGTGATTTCCCCATACTTAATCTTATATATTTCCTGAATTATTAGAAGCAAATGATTCTAACTTGGTAGAAATACCACTTTTATCATATTTTAACACCTTACATAATTTCAAAGCCCTATTTTATTTAATAATCGAGATATTCATATTTTACTTGTAATGAAGATTTGGTGATTTCCCCAAATTTAACCTTATATTTCCGGAATTCTTAGAAGCAGATGATTCTAACTTTGCAGAAATACTTCTTTTGTCACATTTTAATGCCTTACATAATTTCAAAGCGCTATTTTATTTAATAATCGAGATATTCATATTTTACTTGTAATGAAGATTTTGTGATTTCCCCAAATTTAACCTTATATTTCCGGAATTCTTAGAAGCAAATGATTCTAACTTTGCAGAAATACTTCTTTTATCACATTTTAACGCCTTATAGAATTTCAAAGCCCTATTTTATTTAATAATCGAGATATTCATATTTTACTTGTAATGAAGATTTGGTGATTTCCCCAAATTTAACCTTATATTTCCGGAATTCTTAGAGCAGATGATTCTAACTTTGCAGAAATACTTCTTTTGTCACATTTTAATGCCTTACATAATTTCAAAGCGCTATTTTATTTAATAATCGAGATATTCATATTTTACTTGTAATGAAGATTTTGTGATTTCCCCAAATTTAACCCTATATTTCCGGAATTCTTAGAAGCAGATGATTCTAACTTTGCAGAAATACTTCTTTT
Source organism: Cetonia aurata (assembly GCA_949128085.1). Taxonomy (NCBI): domain Eukaryota; kingdom Metazoa; phylum Arthropoda; class Insecta; order Coleoptera; family Scarabaeidae; genus Cetonia; species Cetonia aurata. Next base: position 33,960,418 of record OX421889.1, on the reverse strand, counting down.
ATCACATTTTAACGCCTTATAGAATTTCAAAGCCCTATTTTATTTAATATTGGAGATTATCATATTTTACTTGTAATGAAGATTTGGTGATTTCCCCAAATTTAACCTTATATTTCCGGAATTCTTAGAAGCAGATGATTCTAACTTTGCAGAAATACTTCTTTTATCACATTTTAACGCCTTATAGAATTTCAAAGCCCTATTTTATTTAATATTGGAGATATTCATATTTTACTTGTAATGAAGATTTGGTGATTTCCCAAAATTTAACCTTATATTTCCGGAATTCTTAGAAGCAGATGGTTCTAACTTTGCAGAAATACTTCTTTTATCACATTTTAACGCCTTATAGAATTTCAAAGCCCTATTTTATTTAATATTGGAGATATTCATATTTTACTTGTAATGAAGATTTGGTGATTTCCCCAAATTTAACCTTATATTTCCGGAATTCTTAGAAGCAGATGGTTCTAACTTTACAGAAATACTTCTTTTATCACATTTTAATGCCTTGCATAATTTCAAAGCGCTATTTTATTTATTAATTGAGATATTCATATTTTACTTGAAATAAAGATTTGGTGATTTCCCCAAACTTATCAAAATTCAAAAGCCTACTTTCTTTTAATCTTCAAAAAATTAATATTTTTTCTGATAATTTTTGTAATAAATCTGTGGCGGTTCCCCCAGATTTTGTCTTATATTTCCACAGTTATTAAAGATAGGTCCAAATTTACAAAAATACAAATTTTACTTTTATAATAACTTATTTTATTCATTATAGATAGGTACTTAAACCGCATTCAGCGCCACAATACTTTTGTTTGGCAATTATAAATTGAACTTATTATATTCATTCATGTATATTACAATATTGCTCGTATATAAAAAAAAAGTTTACCGTATTTACATATACATTATAAAAAATACATTTAAAGAACTTTTTAAAAAAAAAACAAATTATAAAATCTTAAAAAGGAAAGGTTATATCGTCATCATAATCATTAATATTATTACTTATCGCATCGTTTTTGTTCTTAAAATCCTATAAAACTTATAAATACATACACACTATGAACAATTCCTAAAAATGTTTCAGAAACTCTTCCGCAACAATACGAGCCCTCGCATTCACAGCTAATTTCATCTCCGATATCTCCTTGTCGATCTCCTCCATGAAATGTATGACGAAATCCACTAATTTGTGCTTGTACATCTGTTCGGTGTGGAAATTCGTGATTAGGAAGCTGATATCGTAACCGTCTATGGGTTTCCTGCGCAACACGATGAAATTCTCTGCTCGCATCATCATAAAACGCATAAATTTCTTGCAGAGGATCTTCTCGATTTCGTCCGCTTGCTTCACAGCTATACTGATTCGAATGGAGTTGATCGAAGTCTCGATAAATACCTTCTCTTTATCATTTCTTGATATCACTACCGGTGTCAGTAGCAACTCTTTACTGGTCCTTACCTACGTGGGGGAGAAAAGAATCGAAATTTTATTTATTGCCGTTATTTTAAAACGAGTATTATATTTTCTAACCTCAACTTCTGGTTTGTTGTGTCTCTCAACGACTTGCGAAGAGAAATTCTCTAAACACATAGCGGCTGCTAAAGTGTGTCGTACGGCATTTAAATACGGCCTAAGCGTTGCGGACATTTTTGTTATAATTTATGAGAAATTTTGATTTAAACCACACCTTTTGATGATAAATATCGGCGATTTTCCTGCAGTGACAACATTGACAACTCCCACTTCCCGTTTATTTTGACGTTTGACGGTTCGGCTTCTGTTTTACCGGCAAAATGACATTTCACTTATAGATGGCGCTATTTTACCGCAAATTTTAAATATTTCGTTGTAGCAGATAAGTTTTAAAATATAAATAGGTTAGGATATAATTATAATACAAAACAATATTAAAACAGTAAATAGAGTATTTATTTCAAAATTATATAGAACCATTTAATCATAGTACAAGTAAAAAATAATATTAAAAGCAATTATAACATATTTTTATATTATATATATAAAACAAAATTGTCAACCGGTTTTTTCCTTATAACTAATAACACCTTTCGCTATCAAATCTGGAATTTCCACAGCTAACCAAGGCCCCAACTGAAATTATTCAAAATAATATTAACACTTAATCAAAATTCATTGAGATATGAACTTACCCCTAATGCCATTGCGTGCCCTATACCGAATTTTGGCACATTCCTAGCCCATAACGGTTTAAAATGATCGCTTAAACAAATCTTCCCACCTCTGTACATTTTAGCGGTTTTCCCATCGAGTTCTGGTAACGCAATTTCAGGCGCTGTCATCGGATAAGTTACAGGGATCTAGAAATGTTTAAAAGTCACACAAAACACTAGGGTAAGATTTAAAAAAAACCTACATCGAATTCTACCACAAATTCATATTTTAACAGATCGTGAATGTACCAGCATTTGCCGAACCATTTCGTGCCTTCCTTATTCGATTCTAGCCTGAACCAATCGTTATCTGCTGCCTTATTATTCTGTACATACTGAAAAATTCAACATATGGTGATGTTTTTGAGGTTATCTCTGAAATATTGTGTTAAAACTAATTGATCTGTCGCTATTAATACCTTTATTAGGGATTGATATTCTTCTTTTAATCTTTGTACCCATAATTCTTTATCCCTAGGACCGGCTTTTGTCACTAATAAGGGAATACTGCTTAATGTTTTTCTCGTACCCTCGTCGACCATATTGACAGCTCGCCATCAACAATTTGAAACGTCAAAATCCACGCATTGGTTACCAACCTATAGATAATTTTGTAACCGACACTGTTTCAGGGAATGTACCGTAATGAGAAATAATTATTAATAAGGAAATTATTAATTATAAATATTTAAAAAAAGTACTATTGGGTTAATTATTGATTTATAATCATAAAAATAACTGCAAATTAGAAGTGTATAAAGCGAATTAATTTAAAATTATGTCTATAGCTTCTGAACGTGCTCACTTTTTATGGGACTTACGCACCATACATATTTCGCACTTCACGTGAATGCAAAGAAAAGTGTCAGAACAGAATGATAAAAAAATTAATAAAATCAAATGGCTGATACGTTCTTTGGCTTTGATACTTCGATAAATGTTAGTAGACACAATTTACTAAAATATCGCACCGGTAAAAGATCGCTTGGATACGCACAGGGCGCGTATTACCCCTTGATACGCAGCTGTGCGTTTCTTGTTTGTTATTCGCAGTTTTTATCGTTTATTTTCGCGTGTCAGTTAAACACGATAATTGCACGTTATTTTTCTCGCTGTTTCATGAATATGCTTCAATATTTATCTGGTATATCGGAAACAGTACTTTAGGTTAGATTATTGTGGCAAGTGATTTAGTTTTTACGTGGAATTTTCAGCATGGTGATCATATGTTATCTACCGATGAAGTAGATTGTATAGAAACTGAAGAGGAGGAGTACGATGCCTTGAACGATGAGACTTTCGGTGCCATCGAGGACGGCAGTAACTTTGACGATTGGGAGCAGCAGCACGAGCAATTGGCTGAGATTGCCGAGAGTTCCAGACACAGCGAACACCTAGGTTTATATTTATCTTGATCTTAATATTTACCCTTTTGATAGAATCATTCGATAATTTGACGGGTATTTTCACCACTAATAGAAGATTTTAAGTAATAAAAGTATTTTAAATAAATTATGTTTGAGTATATCAAAATAGCATTTTCATATGCAAGTTCGGCTTTAAATAATCTATTTGATTAGTAACTTTGAACATTTTAGGGAATTTTAGTTATTTGATGTTGATGTCAAATGGGCAATATGAACTAAATTGACTTATTTTAATTGTTACCAACATAATTATTGTTCATTTATGTTATCACATCACACTTTTTAAAAAATTATAATAATTTGCATTGGTGCTACTGTTCACTGGTCATAAAATCCGAATATCTTATTTTTTGCTTGTCAAATATGATAATGAATGTCGTTAAATATGAATAAAAAATGGCGCGATGACAGATGACAAACATAGGTGTAGCCAATTCACGGAAGTAAATATAATAATCGATCTAGGAACTTTGTTCATACCAACTCACTTAAATATACGACTTTGATCACATTGTATGTATTTTCCCTTGACGTTTTAGATTAATGTAAATCCATTCTTTTCTGATAACATAATTTTTTTTAGAATTTATATTAATAATTCTGAATTAATGAATTTTCGTTCGTCGCTAAATTTAATATTTTCCGTTGATTGTAATCATGTTTATTAGATTATGTTCATATATTCGACAATTTTTGAAAAACTTATACTATTTATGGCTTAAAGATCAGGAGGTTAAACATGACAAATCTAATTTTTTTTACACTAAATACTTTCCAGTAATTGGGTTTTGGAACCTTTGGTGTAACAAAACGGTTTACCACTCTCACCAAACAGTTTGGTGAGAGTGGTAAGCCGAGCATTGACATTTGTCAGTGTGATAGTTACTAAATACTTTGACAATAACTAATAACCGAATGTATTTGAATATCCGCAGATATAAGCAGTGATCACGAATAACGGTTTAGAATAACTGTGATTTAAAAATAATCGTCACTGTGATCACCGTTACTTAAAAATAATCGTTTGTCCCATCCCTAGTTTCTTGATTGAAGGATTTTACCCTGTATAAATAGTTACTTGCACTCGATTCTAAATAAGAATATTTTAATGGTGAAAATACTTGCAGTATTAATATTAACCCTTATTTGTGGTGGTGCACGCTTTTAAATTTAATAATTTTACTCATTTTCGTAAATCAGGGCTCACGTTTTTAATTCGAGCAATTTTTTTATTTTCTTCTTCGTTAGAGAATTCAATTTCGCAATTAGTTCTGGACGATTCGGACGACTGGATAACCAAAGACAAGGACGTCTCGTATTATATCAATTTATTCTCGAAAATACCGATAAAATCACCGACAGCGGCACCGAGACAACCCGAGATAAAACCGGAAGTGAGACAACGGGAGATCAAGCAGCAACAGCAGAATGCGATTGGTACGCCGGCGGTACCGCAGAACCCCGTACCGAAAAACATATGCACCGTCGAGGAATTGGAACGGGGCCTTCTGTGTATTCCCGTGAATAAAAGTCAGCCTCATGTGCCTCCGCAGATCCAGCGGCCACTATTTCCCGTAAGTAAAATGACGTACGGGAACATTTGAGGTTAGGATATTTGTAATTTTAACGTTCGTTTGGTGGATAGCCTCCGCATCAACCATTACCGCGGCTACCACCTGGGATACACCCCTTGAACTTACCGCCACCGATGAGGAATATGCCTCCGATGCCTCCTCATCTGAATTTACCCCCGGGATTGGTTCATATGTTCGCGCCGTTTCCTAGAGTTCCAGGACCGCACAACGGGCCACATTTGGGACCGCATCGGCTGATGCCACATGGAGCCGTACAATTTCCAGTATGTCTCATCGATTATTTTTTTATTTAATCCATAAAAAAATATTGTATATACAGCGTGTCCCGACTCATAGCTCCCTGCCCATAACTTTATTTATACAAATTCGTTTTTTTTTTTATAAAATTCAGAATGTATAGTTGTTCCAAAAAAATACACAGGTTGAAATAATATTTTTATGTATACCTTGGTAAAACAGATTTTCTGTTTCTGGATGTTCTTATTGGTTTATTAGAGTATCTTATTTCGTATATACAACGTGTCCCGTATCATTTTATTCAAACTTTTGGAGGGTAATGTAGACTAAATTAATGACTAAAAACAGCAAGATTGGTAGGTCAATTTTGTTTCTTTACCAATATACAAGGTGTTTACCATTCGTACACTTTCATTTTCTGGAGATCCCTTGTAATTAGATTAATGGAACAAAAATTTTTACAACAAAATCCCACCTGGAGAATTATTTATTTATACAAATTCTTTTTTTTATTCTTTTTAATGTACAGTTGTTCCAGAAAAACACACACGTTGAAATAATATCTTGATGTATTCCTTGGTAAAACAGATTTTCTGTTTCTGGATGTTCTTATTGGTTTATTAGAGTATCGTATTTCGTATATACAACGTGTCCCGTATCATTTTATTCGAACTTTTGGAGGGTAATGTAGACTAAATTAATGACTAAAAACAACAAGATTGGTAGGTCAATTTTGTTTCTTTACCAATATAGAAGGTGTTTACCATTCGTACACTATCGTTTTCTGGAGATCCCTTGTAATTAGATTAATGGAACAAAAATTTTTACAACAAAATCCCACCTGGAGAATTATTTATTTATACAAATTCTTTTTTTTATTCGATATAAAATCGATTGTCTCACATTCCAGTTTACGGAGGTCTAGCATATTTTTAATTTTAAACTTTTTAGTACCATTCCTGACGGTGATAATGCCATTGGTTGTACAAACATTTTTACTATTAAATTTTTCCTTAGCTGCTTTAAGTAGTTTGAATCTTTCTTCTTCTTTCTTCTCTTCTGAGAAGAATATTTTGTCGCATTTAGTTTTTGAGCTGCTTTTTAATATTGACTGCTTATAATTGTGCTTTGTAAGTTTAATTATAATAGCTTCTTTTCCATCGACTATCTTTCCAATCCTGGGACGATTATCTATATGTTCGGGATCCATGTTAATATTCAATTTAGTTTTAAATATATTCACAATTCTTCCTTCCAGATTTTCGCTATTCTCCAGAGGCACACCGAAAACATTTACGTTGTTTTTCCTCGAGTACTGTTCGAGCTGGTCTATGCGAGATTTTAACGTGCTATTTTCTTTTTCAATCCGCCCTTGTACTTCGGTGACTGTTTTTAAGACAGCTGCGATCTTTTTGTCCAGCTTCGAGGACACGTGCGCCGAAATCTTTTCGAAGAAGTCTTCACTTTTGAATAAATCATTAATACATTCTTTAAATAATGCCTTAAAGTCGTCTCTCTGATCACGAGTCGGCGGCATTTTGAACGCACGGAACTTATAGCACACGGTTACGGTAAACAACGATATTATTGCACTAAGAGCGTCTAAAGAAACAGAAATTTTTGCTCTACACATGCATTGAACGCATATTAAATATTATTCCATCAGATTTCCACAAAAAGTACAGTACAATCTCGATTAACCGAATCGCGATTATCTGAAATCCGGTTTATCCGAAACAAACTATTTAAAAACAAAAATCCCGATTAACCGAAAAAATTCGCATTATACGAAACGCGTCTGGGATTCACATATCCTGCTAGGTGATTCCCCTCGGGGTTTCACGGCAATAAGACGGTCTAAAACAGTCTAAAATGTGAATAGTTTTGGTTAGCCGACAGAGTGTTGACAAGTACATATGTATTAACGTCTGTTATTATCGCAAAAAGAGTAATTTTATTCTCAAATATTTTACAAAATGCAGTGTCAGAGCAATAAACGTAAACGCAGCTTGCAGGAAAAACTTTCGGTTCGACGATTAGATAATGGTGAATTGCTTAAAAATATAGCAAAGGATTTAGGCGTAGGCGTGAGTACGGTTGCAGAATGGAGAAAAAATCGCGAAAAACTTGAAAAATGGTGTAGTGTTTTGTCATCGCCGACCCCGGCACGGAAAAGTATGAAAAAAGGTGAATACGAAAAAGTGGATGATTCTTTATTTTTATGGTTTACACAGAATCGAGAACGTGGAATACCAATTTCGGGGACCATTTTAAAACAAAAAGCAGTGAGTTTAAGCGAAGAATTGCCGGTCATTGAAGCGCCTGAAAGTTTTTCTGCAAGTGATAGATGGCTAGACCGATGGAAAAAAAGACATGGTGTACGTAAACTGAAAGTTTGTGGAGAAAAGTTGTCTGCCGATGTATCTGCCGCAAAAAAATTTGCAGAGAATTTTATGGAGCTTATGAAAGAAAATGATTTACAACCAGACCAGATCTATAATTGCGACGAAACCGACTTGAACTACAAAATCTTGCCCTCAAGTACCTTAGCTTCAAAAACGGAAGCTGGAGCACCTGATTACAAACGTAGCAAAGAATGTATCACTGTTCTTGCATGCGCTAATGCTTCTGGGAGACACAAACTTCCATTATTATGTATCGGTAAGTCAGCAAAACCACGAGCCTTCAAGAATATTCGTCTCAATGCTTTACCTGTTTTGTATAAAAATCAAAAAGAGGCTGGAGCAACTTCAAAGTGGGGAAATAAAAGCAATGTTTTTGCCTCCTGCTGTAACTTCTCTCATTCAGCCCATGGACCAGGGTGTGCTGGAAAATTTAAAATATTATTGGAGCATATTTTGGAAGAAGTAGATGAGGGTGCCAATCTCACTGAATGTCTAAAGAAGTTAAACTTGAAAAATGTTGTATATTGGATAGCTTCAGCTTGGAATCAAGTAAAAGGTAGAATCCTGGAAAAATCTTGGTCAAAATTGATTCAACACGAGGAGGGACGTATCACAGAAGCAGAGTCCGACCATGAAGAAAGTTTACAGCAAATTTTCACGAAAATACCAGGATGTGAAAATGTTACGGAAGCAGAAGTTAATGAATGGTTAAACAGTGATAATGTAGAAGATGAAATGACTGACCAAGAATTAATTGAAAGTGTTTGCAAAAATGCTAATGAAATAAGCAGTGATGACGATGACGAAGTAGAATGCACTGACAATATTCCAGAAAAAATGTCACATTCAGAAGGACTAGAAACCTTGGAGAAAGCGTTAACTTATGTAGAACAACAAGAAAATGCAACTGCCGCGGATGTTCTTTTAACAAAAGGTTGGAGAGACATTGCGGCCAAAAATAGAAGTAGTGTTAAACGAGTGCAGTTAAAAATTACCTCATTTTTAAACAGTAAAGTGTAGAATGGGATATATATTTTATATTTTACGTTGCATTTAACATGTCTTTTATGAATGTATGTACATATGTACATATTTAGGCATTTATGTACACACTATGTTAAAAAAAATTAAGTAATAAAAATTAAACAAATTATTTGTTGATGTTGTTTTTAAATTAATACATAAATTCAAGTAAAATATTTCATAAATGTTTTTAAGTCGATCTAATGACATACGCATCCTAAACTCCTATTTTCCAAAAAGAATTCGGATTAACTAAAATTTCGATTATCCGAAATCACTTTGGTCCACATTATTTCGGATAATCGAGATTGTACTGTATATTAGATGCTAAACGACTGCTTTTTTTCAAATCAGCCTCTTCGTTTCATAACTTCTATCTAGGATCACTGTATTTTATCGTCTAAATTTAGGTAAATCACCCGTTCAATTTCCCCCCACCGCCACGGAACCTCAACATGCAACAACAACAGAATCTAAACCACATGAACCGGAATCATCTACCACCGCAAAGGCACAATAACAACATCACGAACATCAAACTAAAACCGGATAGCATGATTTGCCTCTCAGAGCATAAAGACGAATACGCCGGTCTGATGACGAATCGAGAGAAGCAATGGTTATTGAACATACAATTATCCCAGTTGAATACCGGCACTCCTTATTTCGACGATTATTACTATACCGTATTCAAAGAGCGGAAGGCAAAAAATAACAAAGAGAATCAACAAATGCACGACAAAAATCAGAGGTACAATAACCGACAGAGGGATCATTACAGGAATAACGAGAGACAGGAAACATCCAATCCGATTTTACCGCGAGTTTATACCCCGTTGCAATTCGAGAATTCATTGGGGAAACTCCAATGCGGTTCCGTTACCGCTCCGAGGAAGATAATCGACATGGACGTCGTGACTTTGGAAAAAGATCAAGAGAACGTAACGACTTCCAGAGACACTAGGAAGACGAAACAATTACTATTGGAGTTGGAAGCTCTCTATAGCTTGATACTCAAAGCGGAAGATCTAACGAATCCCACGGCTTTATCCAACATGGAGAAACTGGTCGAGTTAAAGCAGAAGCAACGGTTAAGAGAATTAGAAGCCGCACCCACGTCGGAACAGAAGCAAGAGGTGTTGAAATTACTCCAACAGGAGAGTATACCGGTTGTTGAGTTGCCGCAGGATTATTTCTCGAAAGTCGTCAATGGATTACTGCAAGATGAGAAGTATTCCAGCTTTTTGAATATACGGAAAGGGAAGATGCTCTTACTGAGGATCTTGCCGCACTTGAACGTCGAAAGCTTCCAGGGGCAGTTAGGGGATCTTTGGCTGAAAGTGCTGTTGAGTATACCGATGATCGGCCGAAGGGATACAGCCGGTGATAATCTCCTACCACGATTGCATCCGTTTTTTAAACGGTAAGAATTGTTTTGTATTCTTTATCAATTAATGATGTTATGGATTAATCGAATGCAAGGGGAGTTTGCTAAATGAATGCACGAAAAGAGCGTTGGTAGGTACACTAGCGAAGAAAAATGATGTATCATAAGTATTTTTTTATTAATTACTTGTTCTTTTTTGGGGTATTTTCAGTCGTTGATAAATTAAGTAAAAGGGAGTTCGAGAAATGCTATTTTATTACGTCACATTTTTACACAGACGTTTCGGTTTTGTTTTGGTTCAAAACCTTTTTCAATCTAGAACACCAGATGTTTTTATTATTTACTTTTGAAAATTAATTGCAAATCTTATCAGATTACCTTTGTTATACATTAGGTTTGTATGCGTTAGTTTATTTACACAAAAAAAATATAGACGAACATGATATGAACTATAACTATGTGTGGTGTGGAAATTTGATCTTTTATATATGTACAGGCTGTCTCACCACAGACTGGGTCTTTGAGTACAGCTTTATTTGGCATTTGCTGAACGGTTTGCCAAACCGTTTGTCAAATGATTTGCCAAACCGTCCGCCAAATCGTTTGCCAAATCAATAGCCAAACTGTTTGCCGAATCATTTTCCAAACCGTTTGCCAAATTTTTTGCCAAACATCATATAAACTATAACTATGTGTGGTGTGGAAATTTGATCTTTTATATATATGTACAGGCTGTCCCACCGAAGACTGGGTCTTTGATTGCAGCTCTAATTGCCATTTGCTAAACGGTTCGCCAAGTCTTTTGCCAAACTGTTTGCCAAATCATTTGCCGAACCGTTTGCCAAATCATTTGCCAAACATCATATAAACTATAACTATGTGTGGTATGGAAATTTGATCTTTTATATATGTATCGGCTGTCCCATCGAAGACTGAGTCTTTGATTGCAGCTCCATTTGTCATTTGCTAAACGGTTTGTCAAGTCTTTTGCCAAACCGTTTGCCAAATCCTTTGCCAAATCATTTGCCAAACTGCTTGCCAAATCATTTGCCGAACCGTTTGCCAAGTCTTTTGGCAAACCGTTTGCCAAATCATTTGCCAAACTGTTTGCCGAATCATTTGCCAAACCGTTTGCCAAATCATTTGTCGAACCGTTTAGTCATTAAATGAATGCAATTCGGTAATCACGAATGAATAGAGGATTTCTTTCCTTTAAAGATTTTGATATTGTATTGGTATCTTGTTTATTCATTATTGTTATATTTCGGTTCGATTAATAAAAAAAATTTCGTTTGTTTGAGTATTTTCGGTGGTTAATAAATTAAGCAAAAGAGAGTTAAAAAATGGTATTTTTTGTTGCGCTACAATTTTACAGATGACAAACGGTTTGGCAAATGATTTGACAAACGGTTTGGCAAAAGACTTTGCAAACCGTTTAGCAAATGACAAATAGAGCTGCAATCAAAGACTCAGTCTTCGGTGGGACACCTATACGTATATAAAAGATCAAATCTCTACACCACAGATAGTTATAGTTTATATGATGTTTGGCAAATGGTTTGGCAAACGATTGGGCAAATGATTTGGCAAACGGTTTGGCAAATGATTCGGCAAACAGTTTGGCAAATGATTTGCCGAATCATTTGCCAAACCGTTTGCCAAATCATTTGCCGAACTGTTTGTCATCTGTAAAATTGTAGCGCAATAAAATACCATTTTTTAACTCTTTTGCTGAATTCATTAACTACCGACAATACTCAAAAGACGAACAATTTTTTTATTAATCCAACCGAAATATAACAATAATGAATAAACAAGATACCAATACAATATCAAAATCTTTAAGGAAAAAGAAATCCTCTATTCATTCATGATTACCGATTTGCATTCATTTAATGACTAGCTTTTTTTTATTCGGTGAGCCCATCACTATTTATTGTCTTCTTCATTATTACAGATACATACAAATCTGTAAGATGTCTGATATTTTGGAAATTGTCGCTATTATAACCGAAGTGGTCCGTCAAGAGAACAATAGCAGGAGTACCCCTTTGAGTCATCAAGGAAGAGCCCCACTGCATTTTATAATCGGCAATAAGGTAAGTGTGCGGCCAATTTGTGCGCCGTTCAGTTCGGCAACCCACTTCAAAATAAAACATTTTTGTTTCATGTTGAAATGCCTAAATACATGGCGAGCGAAGCTCATTGTTTTTTGTTGGAACCACTATACCAGCAATGTAACCAAATGTTTGTATCTCGAGCTTTATCCACCATCGCTAGGTAGGGAATCAAGAGTCTAGATGTGCGCTCCCTACTGGATACAAGCCAAACTCTCAATTCACAAGAACACAGTCACAGATCTAACTGCGTATGTAAATCTACGTGGCGGTCGTATTTTGGGTTAAGCGATTGGCTTGTGTCCCCTAGGGTGCGCACATCTAAACTCTCGATTCCCTAACGAGCGATGGTGGATAAAACTTGAGCGATTAAAATGGGCTTCGACTCCAAGTGATCATAAACCGCGCTATATGGTGGCATTTTTTCGGTTCTAATAAAAACTAAAATTATAATGTGACGTTTCAGTTTTTAATAAACTAAAACGTATACAAATACCTCATTAAAAGTAGCAATTAATATTATATTATACAGGGTGAATCACAATATATGCGACAAACTTTAAAATATATGACGGTGCTCCAGCGCATTTTAGTTTAGTTGCTCGCGAGTTTTTGAACAATACGCATCCAAATCGGTTGATAGGACGGGGAGGTCCACAACCGTGGCCTCCTCGGTCTCCAGACTTAAATAGATTGGACTTTTTTCTCTGGGGTCACCTTAAATCTTTAGTTTATACGACTCCCATTGAAAATGTTTTCGAACGGACTCGCCAGTCAACACAACGGAGGATAGAAACTTGTATTGCAGTTGGGGGCGGTCATTTTCAACAGTTACTATAAGTTAATTTTGTTTTACTAATTATTTTGTTAATTTATAATAAAAAATTAATTATGTTAACTTACTATTAAACATTGTATAACTTTAGAAATAAGCAGTTTGGGACATATGTTCATATGAACTTTTATGATCAAAATAACCTCGGGGATCAGCTCCTAAAGTTTGTCGCATATATTGTGAATCACCCTGTATATTATAGCATAATAAAATTCATAAATGCAAATAGAATTAAAACTGACACAAAAATAAACTTTTTACTGTGCAATGCGGTCACCAATTTCTAGGATACATTCATTAATGTAGATAATATGAACTAAATCTTCTCGATAAAAAACGAAACCAAACCACTTATAAGAACTTAGAAGACTTTAACATCGCACCATTCTTTGCAGTTCGGTCTCTCCGCTCTCATAACAATGTTTGTCCGAAGCGAATACCTAATCTCTTCGGACAATACCATCGACACACAACAAACGGAATGGTACAACTTCATCGTTTGCTGGTCCGACACCCTATCGACAGTAACGACAGTGGCGACACCCATCGAACGGATCCCCTTGCAAATATTCACCCGACATTGCAACCGTATCACCCAACTGACCGTCGAGAAGAAATCGCTCTTCGAGAGTAAACACCTAGTGGACACGAACACGATCTGACAGACGGACAGCAACTGGCCCGTTAGGAGGAACTTCCTCTGGGTAAACCGATGATGAGACGATGAGAGAGTTGTTTTGTAAATGGTTTTTTCTACGATTTTTACTGAAGAATGAATTATACTACCCCCTTTTTGCGATAATGATGATGATAATAATAATAATTGTAGTCCCCGTATCCCAATTTGAGACTTTCGACTTACTGTGTAATGTTTCTGTGGTGCTTACGGTACAAAAATTCGTTTTTTTTTTATTTTAAATGCATATACGAGATGAAAAAGTAGCACTTGAATCTTGATCGCCTGTATTTTCATCCCTTTCCCTCTTAAATTAAAGAAAAATTGTAAATAGTTAAAGTTTAAATCTTCAAAGTTCGACTAAAATTTGTTTTTAGCAACAGAATTTTGGAAATATAATTTTTTTTTTAATAGTTTGTAGATAAGTAATAAAAACGTGTTTCCAAATATTAGAAACTAACAATTTTGATAAATTAATACTCTTCTTTTTTTTTAAAAAAAAAAAACGTTATTTTCTTGAATTTTAAATCTAATAAATATTGTTAAATAATATTATTATGTAAAAACAATTGCTTGTTATACTTAATTCATTATATTATTTTTTAAAATCTACATTTCGAAATGCCAATAATTTTGTAGATAATTCTGTAAAATTCATGTTTATATCAAAAAAAAAAAACGGAGCTTTACTTTATTATATGTTATTATAATTATTATTTTTTCACATTACGCATTTAGATTAGGTATATAAAAGTTTGTAAAAAAAAAATTAAAAAAAAAAATTGGTATTCATTTTTAATAATATAAAAAAAAATATATTTGTTAATATTGTTAATGTGTTATTATACTTAAACAAAAACAAAAAAAAAAGAAATTGTGCTCGCGGAATATCAATTTTATTTTTTCGACGAAAATTAAACGAATTAGCCCATCATTAACAATTTATTTAAACAATAATGCACGTTCCGTTTTGCACACACCCTTAAGCGTGATGATTTGTTTAATTTTCCTTTTATTTTCGTTCGGTGATATCCAATAATATGTTAAAGATGATATCTCGATGATTTTCAATATAATTATATTATTGAAGAAAGAAAAAAAGAAACTTAATATTCGAAACCCATCCAATATATATATAAATATATTCGTATATAAATATATTTTTTTTAAAAAATAAGAAAAGAAAATCCCATCGTCATTTTTATTATTAATACTATTACTATTTAGTATCGCTATTATTACATTTATTTTAATTTAGAATATATTATTTATGATATAATTCATCGTCATGCTTTTTCAATATTTAGCTATTATAATAATAGAGAAACAAAATTTGTCAAACGACAATTATATGTTGCTATGAACAGTTTGACTAAACATAAATATATATATAAAATAATATAAAGAAACAGAAGATATAATAAATATATGAATTTATAATTAAAAAAACCTTGTTTTTTTTTTCCTTTTTTGTGAAATCAAATTTTTCCTTGTTCATTTTATTTTGGGGAGTGTTGTATATTTGTCCTATAATTTTTGAATCGCGGTGTATATCTAGGTCGATAATAGAGATTTCTGTTAGGATCTATTAGATTAAATTTCGGTTTTACAACAGAAGGTGGCGCTAATATGATTAATTTATTTAATTTCTAATATGTATATACTTTGTTTTATTTCAGAGAAAACGGTAAAATACTTTTATATTTTTTAAAAATATAAAAAACATGTTTGCAAATTTAAAAATGGATACAGAAAATATTTTTGCTATCAAAGCAGTTTCAAGAACATACTTTTCAAACGTAGATGGCACTGTCTATTCTAAAATACAATATAGAAAAAATTTATTTTTTTTTATTACTTTTTTAATTTTATGCTAATTTGAATGGACTCTACGGGGTTTGATTTTGGAAAACTCCTCGCTGGGAATACAGTCCCAGTTTTCTTAATTTTTTTTTAATTTTAATTTTCTTTTTCAAATGCCTCACACTTTAAAAAAAGACTACTACGCGTCTCGTTGAAAAAAATGTCTAATTCCTTAATTTTTGAATTGTTCATTGTTTTTTATTTTTCAAACGCCTCTCACTTTAAGGTAAGTTTCCAACACAGCGGAAGGCGGATTTATTATAGCGGATTTCACATGATAGGTTGCAAAATATTCAAAATATCAGTGGCGCCAAAAATTTGTAGACAGTTTGTTCAAAAAACAGTAATTACAATAATCTCTGTTTTATTTGAAGCTGTAATATTTGAACACTTTCCAATTTTCTTGCTGTAATAAAGCAATTGCGCAATCAATCGTTATGGAGTTTGCACTATTCTGCAACTGTCAGTTGTCAATGATTTATTTCGTGTTATTTTACTATTGGTTTTTTATTAATATTTATTAATTTATTATTCTAACTTATTGACACTGAACTGAAACATGTGTAATTAACTTCACTAAATGAGTTTACATATGTACAGTTTTTATTTTAATGCAATAAGAACATAACCTTAATACTTATTATCCTGTCTTATTACCTTCTTTGTCATTTGTTAGTTGTGCTACAGGGGGTACTAAAAAAGTACAAAAATTACCGTTTTATTTGAAACTGTGATATTTTAACACTTTTCTATTTCTAGGCTTTAGTAAAGCAATTGCTCACTCAAAAAAGGTGCTGTAATGAAACCACACTGTCTTCTGTATCTCTTTCGTTTTGGAGTTGGCACTATTTTGCAACCGTCACCCGCTGTCACAACCGTCAGAACTTATTTCGTGCTATTTTGCTCTTTGTTTTTTCTTTTCAGATTCAAATGTAAAATTTTAAATTAAATGTCAAATTTAAATTCAATGGTCAGTGCTGCGAACCTGTTAAGTGAAAAATCCTGGGCATTGCCAAAATAAGAAGATATAGTAAATAGAAAATACATTTCATAAAACAGTTTTTATCGCAATTCATTTTTACAAAAATCTACCCTCGTGCAACAATTTAAGAGGACATTTCTGTTTGTGAAATTTGTGTTTTATTTATATTAATTCTTACATAACTTTAAAGTATTCAATACGATGTATGAACATAAAAACGCACTCATAAATGTAGTTCAATAAGTAAATAAAAACGATAATTTTTACTAGAATTTTATTGTGTAAAATTTTACAAGTACGTATATAAAATACATGCATAGCTATTAATTTCAATTTTTTTTTTATAGACATAAATGCAAAAATTGGTTTATTTGAAATTGCAATTTTCGACTTTTCCTAAGAATTCTAATCTTTCTGCACTTAAATTTTAGGAAATGTTGTTTATAGTGTACACTATAAAGAAATTTGAAACGCCATATCACAGACAAGAGAACATACAGACCGTCAGCTAAATGTAATTTTTTGGAAACATAAAAGGAAGCAGAATGTGTGCCGCTGCTTCCCTGTGCTATATATATAGACCCTAACTTGAACTATTCGGCACGCGATGGCGCCGCTAAAGTACAGGAATTATGTGCGACGTTGTCAATAATTTTGATTCATTTTCACATAAGATAACGTAATTAAAAAGTATGAAAAATACACGGTATTCGTGTGTATGTGAGATATTTAATCTGTATTAGTCAGAAATGCATAAATATGAAAACTAATTGCTATAACTTGGTTTTAAACTAATTAATATAGGTATTACATACATGCATAAAATTACCATCTATAAATAGCAAGCTAATAAACATCCTATTAATATGTATAGGTTATTAGGGATAAATAAAGAATAAATAATACTTCCATTTTATTTTACTATAAAAGTAAATAAAAGAATCATGCAGAATGTCGAAAAGCAAGAATACAATAAAATAGTTGCAATGGATTAATTTTAAAAACTACACAAGGCTTCCTATCACAGCGGAAGTAAATTTGTTTAATTTAAAAAATGGGAAAATAAAACGAAAAGGGAAACATCTTGTGAAACATTGAAAAAACAGTAATGCGATTATCACTATTGGATTAGTAGTGATCAGAAAGCAGGAATTAAATGTATGTAAAATAAACTTTCTGTGCTGGAACCAAGGACTATTTATATTACCTAACCATCTTCTATTTTTACTAATAAGTATATTATGTAGCCTGTCACCTAAATATTCTTGACATTGATATTTTTCAAAATAAACCTTAAACACCTATGGATTTAAAAACAGTTTTTAGGAAATCATCGCTCGATACAACCAAGCACACCCTTTCTACCGATCCGTAATTTTTATGCAGTAAAAATAATTGGTTGGGATTATTTAGGTCTCCTTCCAATGTAAGTGCAAACTTACATATATCGCAATTGTATTCATCATTTTCTTTAATAAATACCCTGCATAATAAGTAACTGCACAATCTTCCAACTGTCCGTTTAATTCTATATTTCGTGATTTTGGAGAATCGCTGTTACATGGAGAATGTTGGTAAACCTCAACATCACTTTCGGAAGTGACACTGGATGCAGTGGGTGCTGTTACTAGACCGTGTTGTACTTGTAAATAAACATCCAGATCTGGTTCGCAGTTTGAAGATTTTGGAGGTTTTAGAAGTTCTGCAACGGTTTCTATCCGAAAAGATGAACAAAAAGCCTTTGCACTTGGGTAAAGATTCCATCCTCCACGTTGTCTAATGACGGAAAAGAAATTTTCTATGGCATCCTGATTTAGTCTGTTAGTTAAGATGAAATGTATACCTTTACCCTTCTCGACTTCATACAATTTTAGAAATGCCGTTGTAGTTTGAATCATGCCATCAAGACAGTCTACTTTCTCTACCATTCCTGTCAATTTTTGTCATACTTTTGAAAAATTCCGTTGTTCAAATTAAAATATTTATAATCTCGGGATTCCTATCACTTATGCTACATCAGTTTATTATTCAAGGCATAAACAAATTGTTCATCTGTTGTAAGAACTCTGCGGTATCTAAGACGATTTTAGAATTAATTTGCCAATTTACCGCACACGTGTGTTGGAAAAAATTTGTAATGCCAATTTGCACGACATTTTTTCGAAAGAAGTTGGATTAATATGCTTGGCCGTTATTTTCGTTAGAGCCCTAGCAGTGGTGGAATTCCGATCTATGAAATATGTCTGCTTTAGAGCATCAAAACTTATTGTTGAAGTACCTTGCTTAAAAGTGCATGTTAATAAATTGTTTTGAATACTCTTGAATAAAAGAGGTAGCTACCTCAAAAATTGAAAATATATGTTTTTTTTTTGAATTTTTAATCCATTGTGCAAGTAAATTCTCATCACGCACAGGAAATCTAAACATTTTTAAATTCGGAAATCTTTTCTAGGATCTTCCACAATTTAAATAATTGCACTTATTGCCTGACATACTAGGTCGGGAAGGTGGTAACCACGTGCACTTAGGCTACCTTACCGGGCTCATTGTTCTATGCCTGACAGACTAATTGAAATAAAATAAAATCAAATTTTTCCCATCTAAAACTCCTGTTTCGACATAAATGTTCACCTAATTCAAACTTTTAATGGTATGTAGTTTTTAAAATATGTTAACTCGACAATAGTCGTGAATGATGTACGCGACAGAATAACTATAACCTAAAGCAAAAAATGCCTGTTTTTTTTTTTAATAACGGGAATAATAAACGAATGGCAAGGTAAAAGAAATAAACCTGAACAACCGAGTTTGAAGAAAAAATTCGCCAAAGGAAAGTTGATACCAAGATTTGCGATGTTTTTATAAAAAAATACCCGGTATTTTAAATAAGCGGATTAGCGGCGGTGTCCTTTTAGATGCAACAGCTTTGTCGGCGTGCCGTCTACAAGAGCAGTGGCAACATTGTACTGTGTCCGGGCGTGATCCTGTTGGCGCTCTTTTAGCGATATATAAAATTATGTACAGACGTTACTTATAGTGACATCTGGAATCAGTCCTATGAACAATTCTAGTCGCCCTATCTAGCTGATGGTCTGTTATGTTCTTTTGTCTGTGGCCATATAACTCAGTCGATAATACAGAATAGGTCTATTCATGTTGATAAGAATATAATGCGACTATTTAGCGACAGGTGACGCTAATATAACTAATTTACGATTTATAATGGAAATTCACTATTTATTAGTACAAAACAGTTTTATTCCTCAATAAAATTAATCGGCATTAACCTCTAGAACATTATCTCGATTATATTCCTCTAAAAAAAGGAATTTCCGCCACAGTTGCTGGCAACAGCGAGACGGCCACTTCCACCACCAGTCGCTAACTTCACGTCGATTCAGAACGATCTTAATTATACGCGTTTGACAGTCCCAAATGTCATAACCAATAAAAATCGACGGTCTTGTCAGGATTATCTGTCGGTTTCGCGTGTGTTTTTGTGCGGAACGCGAGTGCAAGAAAGAGTTTTGCAGATTCACGATAGGATAATATAAAGTAAGTCACGTAGAAATCGCATGAAAACATCACAGGATGCAACCCCGCTGATACAACCACCCACGGATGGCAGTCGCGCATAAAAACAATGGGTTATTTTTAATTTTTTTTTATTCTCTTTCAATGGGCGCTAGGTTAAAATACCGGGGGAGATTGTTTAGATTTATTAAGAGCCGGTGGCTAGTTTTTCCGGGAGTTAGAAAAGACGGAGCGGTTTCTAATTTATATCGCCCTTCGAATGTTACTAAATAGCTCTCTATTGATAAGGCGTTGATTGGCGTTAATTTTTATTTATTTAATTTTCTACGATGGGACAATCTTAATTCGACAGCGTAGTTATTCCTGTTGGAAGTGTGCCATTTTATGATAGTGTTATATGTCCTGCAGCGTTAAATATTAAGCGAATTATGAGTCATTCATTGAACGGGGCCGGATTAGAATATTGAGTGGGTTGATGAACATTTTTTTTTCTTATTTTTGGTTCCAAATGCAACTTCTAATCGTTCCTATTTGTCGAAGAATGATTATTTTTTAATCGTATTAGGATGATAGATTAATTTAAATGGTCAAATCATGATGTTAAAGGTAAGATGGTTTATGCTGTGCGAATAAATCTAATTACTTCAAGGTGAATTTTAAAGTGTTTTAGCTTTAGAATAGAAGAAATTTACATCACTCAAGTGCACATTATTTAAATTAGTTATTGTTATTTATATTTTTATCCCTGGATGTTTAATATCTTCCAATCTAAATAATGTATTACAAATTATTTCAATTCGATATTAATTTTCTCATTTTTAATTCAAAGATTTATAATACAAAACATTAATTACAAAGTTTAAGGGAATATACGGTAGTATAATAAAAGTAACGCTCTCATTCATCTCTTTAAACTTGTTTAACGTTACACCCTGTAAAATAGTCGACATACTTTTCTCGTTCTAGTAAGAGAGATTGTGAATTGACGGCATTTCTAATTTGCACGCTATAAAATCATAATATAAGAAAAAAATGAATATAAATAATATGCATATGTAGTAAAATGCTTGGAAAGTCCGCTTTCATTATCCGTTAAAGCAAAGATACAATCTCGTCCATCCTGGATTATCTATCTTATAATAAATAGCAAATGAGGGAATTAAAACCACAAAAAATTCACTCATGCACGATCTGTCGAAGTTTCCATGCAATAATATTAGAATCTCATAGTTGACTTGTTCTTAGGCAAGTGATTTAAATCAAAAAAGGATTGTATAATATTTTTTATTGAGACTTTTGAGATTTTCGGTATTTACCAGTGGCGGCTCGTGGCGTTTTGTTCAAGGGAGGCTACTGTAGCCTAAGTAACCCTTCTCCATCAATAAATTATATATTTATAGTTATTATTGTAGCATTGTAAGTGTAGAATAAAAATTGAAACAAAAATAAATTAAAATAAAATATAAAATTATTGTCTAGCAAGAATCACGTAGAGGAGAGTGAAATCTTGCCTGGATGAGTTGATAGGTAAAAAGGTAATAAAAATGTAAAAATAAACTCTTGATAATCGTAATAATAAACCAAAAATAAACACTAAAAACAATAACAATTAAATTAGAAAAGAAAATTGTAGATTTTTTGTTTATATTACAAGCTTTACTCAAAACTAAATTTAAGGCATGAGCATGACAATGTACAAAAAGAGCTTGAGGTGCAATTGTTTTTTTTTTTTACTTTATAAACTAATTAAATGCCCTGCCATAACAGATGCACCATCATATGTTTGAGCGACTAATTTTTTTTTAAATCATATTTTCGCTGTTATTTGATAAAAGGTTAAATAAATCTTCAGTTGTTCGACCGGATGATACGTCAAAAAACTCCAAAAATCTTTCAATAACTTCCCCGCTATTGACATAACGTAATACCACAGTATATACCTAAGCAGTAGTTTCACTTCGTGTCGGCACCTTTGATCTCGATGTTCTAAATTTTACCTCGCGCACTGAACCGCGCATAGTAGGTTCAGGGCATATCGCCCGGCCCCGACAGAACCGGATTAACCCAATATTGGAAAAAATAAAAAGGAAATTATTAAATTGAATTAAAATGCAAACAGTGGTATAATAGTTTACATTGGCAAAGTAGAAAAATTTACTGAGGAAAATACAAGATTATTATTGTATTCATCAGTTAATAAATATTATATGCGATTTGTAAATGTGTTTATTAATATTTACCTACATATAATGCTGGTAATCGCTTCATTAATAATTACTTCGTATTCTACATTTAAAATAAAATCATTAAGTAAATAAATATGGTAAGTAAATAATTAACAAGTGTTTTTATAATGCTTCAAGCAGACTATGTTTGTAGTAAATGTAATTGAAAAGGCCTTTATTATAAGGGATTTATCTGCATAATAGTTGATGTCCTAAAAAGTGTAATTCTTAATTATAGAAGATCTTATCTAATTAGTGTTTGCTTTTAATTTTACATTTTAACGGAAATTAGTACTCAGTTAAATCTTGGGTAAATAAAGTAAGAATGAACTAACAAAGATTTTACTAGCATCTTAATTTCAGTACAAAGAATTGGTACTGATATGATTCACAATATATAATACCATTGCAATTTCAAAAGGTATCCATGTCAATATTTTGATACTTCTGTGAAACAGTTAGTAGCCAACGATCATTAAATTATTATTGATTGTTAATGCATGTTATGGAAAGGAAACAAATCATATACAAATAAAATATTTATTACTTCACTAATGGTGATCTATTTCAAACAAATGTGTACAATTTACTGGAATATAACTTACTTATGTATAAAAGAACTAATGTTAAAATATATATAGATATAAATCTATGAATATGTCCTGTTCTCTTCCTAGGTGCCTACATAAGGTAACAGTAGTCACATGCAGGTTTATTTATTATATAGGTTCCACGATGTAATACACAGAAACTACTTAACAAATAGCAAAAGAGAATAACAAATCACGTAATCTATATGAACAAGAAAATAGGTATACATATCTACGAATAAAAAAAAACCTAAAATAACAATAACTATCTTATAAAATAAAAATGAAATTATACAGGTTGCTTTCAGTTGAAATGAATTCTCCTGGACATTAAACTATGTACTACATTATTTGCTGGTTTATGTTTTCTATTATTTCATCCTTCGACCGATGAAAATAAAGGAAAGTCTTCAATGACATTTCATCATTACATAAAACACAATCTTTTGCTTCGTCATTCATAACACTTACTTTACCAGATATAACTCCAAAAGCAAAGTCGTTTATTCCTGGAGCAAAATCCCATTTGCTCGTTATTCTGCACAATGTTGATTTCGATGGTAGGTTAAAAGTTTTATATAAAAAACGATATACTTTTGGACCTAAAAAGAAATATTTAAAGCAAATTGTTTAAATACATTGGAGTACCTATAGCCATGCTCCCATCGCTTGCATAATT
Source organism: Cetonia aurata (assembly GCA_949128085.1). Classification (NCBI taxonomy): domain Eukaryota; kingdom Metazoa; phylum Arthropoda; class Insecta; order Coleoptera; family Scarabaeidae; genus Cetonia; species Cetonia aurata. The sequence continues at coordinate 33,936,638 of OX421889.1, read as the reverse complement.
GCAATTGCGCTTTGATCAAATTTACAGTACCTACCTTCATTAAAATGGGTCTGACAAAACTGGAGAAACTGTTCTTCCGACGTACTTTGCTCTTTTCTTTCCATAAAAGCCTCTCTACATTCGAAAGGTGTAACTTTCCTTTTTAAATACTGTACTTCTTTTCGTAACTTCTTCTCTGGGCTATTGGTAAATAATGTGCGAGATGTCTGCACAGATGCAGCAGCTGTAAGCAATTGAAAGAAAAAGCTATACAAACAGTATAATTATTATTGTTTAACTTACCTCTTGGGTTTTCTTGCAATTCTCCATAATTCTTTTTTGTAAGGTTTACAGAATACATCTATCCATTACTGATCGCATCGTTTTCCAATCTATTTCTAAGCCCTGTTTTAAAATCGAATTCGGTAAAATGTATATCGCACACTTTTGCATTTGGTTTTAGGACATCTTCACCAAGAGCTGCAATCCATTTATCACAGCTGTAACAATTTTTATATTTGTCTATTTCTATTTTTTATACTTATATATAATCACAGTAAATAAGCATCATAAAAAGCAAAAAGTTAAATCAAAAACAAATTGCATAAATTGATTATACTTCTACTAACCGTATTTGGTCTGTGGGTAGCCTAATGAAATAAACTTCTTCAGTGTCTACGGCATTGCTTACTGCAGATCTCCTATTACAGTTGAGAACACAGCACTTCATGTTGATTTGTATAGTTATCTATGCACACTAAATTCAAAGTATCAAGTAAAGTTTAATCTATGAATAAACGTACACAAAACAACACCTGTAAATATGAAAGGCAGAAATATTAACCTACAACACAAAGTTAAAACTATTATTATTAAATTAAGATTAAAGATAGTATCTACATACCACATGCTAGAAAAAATACTACTACGAAAATATTAAACTCACGTATAACTAAACTTATTACGGCGGTTAATTTTAATTATGGAACACTTGCAAATAAACAAAGCCATCGAGGTGGTTTTATAGGTTGTGTCTTTGTAAACAAGCCATTAATCCGTTCCCCAATATTAGGCCAATCCGGGCCTGTTCAAAGTTGTCCTGAGTCCCTACATGCGCGGTTCCGTGCGCGAGTTGCAACTTTGAACCACCAATTTGCGGGAGTGAAACTACTGCATAAGGTATATACTGTGGTAATACGATTGATAATTGAGACTTACAGTAAATATCTGTGGTTTCATATACCGTTCAAGAAAAAAACGGAGCTTCTTTAATTTCTGTATCTATTTCTTGTTTTAATACAAGAGAAATACAATCTATTAAATCTTTTGTATAGATTTAGATGTACCGGAAAAAATATTACTACTAACAAATTTATTAAAACTAGGTTCATATTTACTAAAGAGTTCGAGTAATTCTTTATAATTTCCACGATTAAAAGAATCTGAAGTCTCATTGTGTCCCCGAAAAGCTAAATCTTGTGATGCTAAAAATATTGTTACGTCTATTAATTTTCTTAAATTTTTGCGGTTTTCTCTACCTTCATTATTATAGACAATAATTGCATCTTTGTGCGCGCTGTCTACAGCAGTAGCAATATCTTGTTTTCCAAATAATTTAAATTTGCACAACGATGAAATGTGTTCTTTAGACTTAGAATGCCGTTCAATAGCGCGCGGTAGATTTTTTAAATCTTTATAACCTAATTTCGACCACGTTTCGGTTTGGTTACAAAAAAGTAGACATGGCCAACAAAATAATCTTTCCCGTTCAATTGAACCAGTTAACCAACCATATTTAGTGTACTATAATGAACTACAACCACCATTTTGCCGGTTGCCGTCGTTAGATACTACAGATAAATTGGGCCGTGGTTTCTCAATGTTTTGTACGATATGTAATTTCGTCTCTATGTTTAAACAACTAAAAGAATTTCTTACCAACCAGTGGACAATATCTTGGCAAATTCTAATTTCGTTCATTTTATCCATTTTGTGTGCGTAACCTAACAAAACTCACCCAACCAACGCTTCTTAAGTTATTAGTACTGGGAGCTGGGAGTCGCATGGGCAGTTGCGTAGCAACGTTTTACGACCGATAACGCACGATAACATGCCGATCGGGTAGGATCTCACCGCGGCGGCAAGCCTCCAACCATACGTATTCGCCGTATAAAGTGCACGTGCACTTACGGAGACGCATTGCTTTCAGCCATGATATTAATCATCGGCGCGGAGTCAAATCTGTGGCTAGCCCCCTCGCTTGCTATTATAGTGCGTACAGTAAAATTTCGCGCATTATTGGAAATATATTTGCATTTTTAAATTAAGTAATCAATAGGTAAATATACTATTGATTTTTTATTTTTTGTTTTTTTCTCTCTTGATTTAGCGGCTTGGTTTTTAAATTTAATGAATTATTCAATAAAACTCTTCATTTTAACGTTTCGACAATCTTATTTTTTATTGTTGTCTTCCTCAGATTATTTTGTATAATTCACAAAATTTTGTAAAATTAAAGACATTCACACACATTTTAAAATAGTATTAAAAATAATTTTTTAATCTTTTCATTAAACATATTTCTTCTCGTCTTTAATTTTACAAAATTTTGTGAATTATATAAAATAATCTGAAGAAGACAACAATAAAAAATAAGATTGTCGAAACGTCAAAATGAAGAGTTTTATTGAATAATTCATTAAATTTAAAAACCAAGCCGCTAAATCAAGAGAGAAAAAAAAAAATTAAAAATTTACAAGCACGGCTAAGAAAGATACCCATCAATATACTATTGATTATATTTTTTTTGCAAAATTTCTTTATTTTATTATATAACCGATGCTAAAATATTATTTTAATACATAATAAACGCTACTTATTTTATTCAAAATAATAGGGGAGGCTTAGCCTCCGTAGCCTCCCCTGACGAGCCGCCACTGGTATTTACGATGATTGGTGATTTTATTTTCAATTTGCGGATAGGTAACATTAATACAAACTGATTACAAATGATCGGAGAAATACACTAGAATCATAAAAACCGGCACCATTCCATTTAAGATAAGAAAGTTCATATCAACACTCTGTATATCGGATGGGCTATAAACATGAAAATATTTCCTTCGAGTAGATCAACGTCTGCCATGAGTACCCTGGAAGTTTCAAAGTCAAATTCAAACTGGCATTTAGAAAAATTCTAATTTGCCAGTTCCGTGCGACAGCCCTGTATAAGACAGGAAACGGACAAATTCAACCTCTAATCGGATTTTGTCGCAGTCTTCTTTCCTCACTGGATCTTCCTAATGTTTCTTGACAAGCGTTTTAGCACATTTGTCCCTCGCTTGTCGCTTCATTCTACTAGACGTTCGTTTTACAGATTCCCTTATTATTACGTCGTTGGTCTAAGATTATATATGTATAACAACGTATGAAAAATATGTAACCCAGATGTAAAATAAATAATTTAGGAGTGAGAACCCGGCAGCAATTTCGCTGTCGCGTAGAGATCATACAGTTTTATAATTAGATGGAATCTGCAGGCCAAGATAGGCACACATACATCTGCTTTAATCGTTAATGACGTCTAGCAAAGTCGACTGAATTGTAGCCTCTATCAAGACTATGATGGTCAGATATTAGTTACTTTGTGTTGTTGCTATACAGGTTGTTTATGGTCCAGGCTTCTAGGGAGTGATTAAATATCTTTAAATAAGGTTATTAACGTAAAAATACATATCTTAACAAAGGTTGCATAATAAGAGAATTCGTGTTTTGTGTGTGTGCATTTCTGTATTAGGTGTGAATTTGCAATCAGTTTTCATTAATGTGTTGTCGATTTTGTGTATTGTAAGGAGATTTCTGAATGTTATTAATTGTTGTAAATTTAGTTCTTGCGTCTTCTCGTAAACGTCCTTTGATAGTGCCCATTTGTCCATATTATGCAGTGTCTTTAGTATCTTGTTCTGCTGTCTTTGTAGTTTAGTTTATTAGATAGCTAATATCGGACGTAAATGTGCTGTGATATACAGACTTCTTCAGATAATCTGGTACTATGTCTTTAATTTTCTGCATTCCTGCTATAATCATGGTATTTCTTTTTATAATTTTTTTTACGTGGGTATCCGATTTTAGGTTATTTTGTATGGTTAATCCTACACTCCGCCAAAAAAGTATCGCATAAACTAAAAAAGGGCATTTATGAACCAAGATATTTTTATACGTTCACAAAAAGTTTGCCTCGTGTATGTGAACTATAAAAACACTAACAAAATAATTGAACTTAGCGTTTTTACTTTATTTTTTTCCTAAAAGAACACATTTAGAAAAATGCATATGTGTAAGGTTTGCTCAGTTGTTTATTGAAAGTCTTCCTATACGGACAAATTTTAAAGTGCGAAGTCAGAGTTCTGTACCAACGCTTTTAAAACTAAAATGAGCAATTTAACTTCAGAACAAGTGGCTGCTATAGTTGCTTTAATCGAAGATGGACGATCTCAAGCATACGTTGCTAATTTGATGAACATCAATCAGTCAAGTGTTTCTAGAGCCGTAGCTAGATATACGGAAACAGGCATTTACAGTAGAAGACCTGTACCAGGTCGTCCAAAATGTTCTACTCGCCAAGATGACCGCTATTTACTACTACAAGCATTACGTCAAAGACATGTAACTGCGAGACAATTGCAGAACGACTTGGCTAGAGTCAGAAATACTCGTGTGAGTACTCAAACTATTCGGAATAGGTTACGACAGAGTGGATTAAGAGCTAGAGTAGCTGTAACAGCCCCTCGTCTCACTAGGAACCACCGAGTGGCTCGCTTAAGGTTTGCCAGAGAACATGTAAATTGGAACATTAATGACTGGGCCAATATACTCTTCACAGATGAGTCAAGATTTGGTCTTTACACCTCAGATAGGCGTATCTCAGTGACAGACGAGACGGTGAGCGCTATTGGCAGTGTAATATCAGACCTAGACCTAATTTCGCTGGTGGCTATAGAGCCACCATAATAGTATGGTTTGGGGAGGCATCTGTTTAACAGGTCGTACAGAGTTAGTACCAGTAGACAGAGGTACACTGACTGCCCACAGGTATATAACGGACATTTTAGAAGAACATGTAGTACCATATGCGCCAATTATAGGAAACGAATTCATGTTAATGCACGATAATGCACGACCGCATGTTGCAATAATGGTCCAGGAATACCTTAACGATGTTGGTATTCCAGTTTTAGATTGGCCTGCGGTAAGTCCGGACATGAACCCTATCGAGCACGTGTGGGACCTCCTTCACAGACGGATACGAACCCAAAATGTTGCCCCAGCGGACCTGCATGGACTAGCAAATGCTCTCCGTGACGAGTGGGAGAATTTGGATCAGGCTTATATACGGAGCTTAATCGAATCTCTGCCAAACCGTATGCGAGCGGTCATAAGAGCCAGAGGTGGCAATACTCAGTATTAAAAGCTACTGTTATGACATTTTTCTTTCCAAAATTATAATTTCTTGTTTTAATAAAAATCTCAAGTATGAGTTCTTGTTTTTATTTGGCCTGTATTTTATTTAAACAATCATAGAAATTATATCTTAGAGCGCATTAAAGTATATTTACAACTTTATGCTACAAACAAAGATTATGCGATACTTTTATGATTCAAAACTAAATTATGCGATACTTTTTTGGCGGAGTGTACATACAGAAAATCTGACTTTCCTATCTTTCGTAGTTTTCGTACTAAATTCTGCCGACGCACTAATGGCGCACCCCCTGTATAGGGCATTCATCCTAGAAGATTTTTGCATTAACTGATTTGATTATATTTTACATAAACCCGGGGATTTTTTTTTTAAAGTCGATCGATTTCGTCAAACTAAATTCTCACGAAAGCATTTCATAAACCTATTATTTCATCATTAACATTATTAGATTATACATCAGACATTACCCAGAACCAGAACTATTTACTTCGCTACATTGTTTGTTTAGATTTGTTGTTTAAACGAACATTAACCAAATTTTTACGTGCTTGAGTATTACGTTTCAGAACCTTCATTTCATTTACAATATTACGGGTATTAAACAAACACTCGCAGAAGAGCTTTAGTATTGAAGTGCCAAACATACATATGTAACGTGCATACTACGTAAACTGTTCGTTCATCATGCATCACTTATGTGATATCAGAATCCGTGCTTGAGGAACGAATTACAGTTTTTGAGTGCTCCTCTACATATCGACTATAGTGCCAGCGAAAACAGAGATTATTTTTTTGCCAAATTCTCGCTGTTTTTATCCCAAATAATCCTTCACGTAAGCTATGTTGTACATACATATTCGTGTTTTTGCCGATTTGTTTTTGTTTGGATCGTTTAGCACTTGGTTTTTATTTTACCTTGGATATTGCCTCTATCTTTTGGAATCAAATGGTCTTTGTATTATTTTTATTTAATATTGAATTAACGTCTATTACTTTTACGGTGTTTCCCAGACGTAAACGTTGCACAAAACTAACTTTGTTTATCCTTTATTCATTGTCTTACCGCTCTATCATGGAAGCTATATTTAATTAGCATCGTTAAACTGTCTAATTTGATGTTATTATTAAAGATTGGATGACTTCCAAGTTGGTGTTAATATGATTTGCCGCCGTATTTCGCAGCCAGGATATTTGAATTATTTTTATAGACATATAAAATTAAATCCGCTATACATTTTGCGTATTCAAGTTCCTCCTTTAGTTCGTTTTTGGCGTTGTGCAATATACAGATAGTTTTGTTGGTGACATTGTCAACAGGTCGGGTACTCTAAGCTGCCGATTGTCTATGTCCGACAGTAACTGTTGTACTGTCACTAATACAAAATTTATAGAAAAAATTTGTTTTTATTGTTTCAAGATATAGATGGTGTTTAAATTAATTATAAAAATGTTTTATGTTAAATGAAATATGTACATAGGTATCTATATGCATCTTTAAATATATACAGGGTTTTCCACGGTAGCCGTTCGTTAGAAGTTTCCGAGGTTAGAAAAAACCTGGAACTCTGAATTTTTGGAATCCGGGGCTATTCAAGATTCTCTTCCATTTTAAAATATTTTCAGGGTCTTACCACTTCCGCTTATACCGGAAGTCGCCATAAACTTTCTTATTTTAAATGGAACACACTGTATATTATTTCATTTTTAAATTCCTGAGAAAATTTTATGATGAGTTCTAATAGGTTTCCCTATGCCAATTTTCAACTGCTACTTAGAAATCTTGATTTTTTTGAAAATTTTGAAAGATGTAGCGTTATTTGCAACACAGTATCTTTTGCCCATTTTCCACTGGTAATAAACACTTCTAGGGTAGATGGAAGCACAAGAATGACACTTTCGAAATCCACATTGGCAATTGATTTGTCGCATACAGGGTGTCCAAAACTGCATGATCAATTACAAAATCTTCAAAGTTGAAAAAGTTCTTTTTTTCAAATGGAACACCCTGTTTATTATTGGATGATCAGATGCAGAATTTAATTCTGCATCGATTCGCTATGACTTTCCCTATACCTATTTACAACGGTTTTCTTGTTATTCCATATTTTTTACTAAAATCTAACAAAACTACAAAATCGTATCCAGTAAGCATTGATTATAAGAGGAATTAGAACAAGTGACTTGACAGTTGTTGATTTTATGTCAAAGTAGTACAATTCTATTTTGCTAATTCTATGAATACAGTTAATAATGGAGAATATTGAAGAATATTCGAATAATGATCTGCTAAATTTGTTTTATACGCACGGTGAATGTGAACGAATTGTCAGACGCACATGTACATTATTTAACGAGCGATATCCGGACTTACCAGCAATGACTCCTGTAAAATTTGCAAGAATTGAAGCTCGGTTTTTGGAAACTGGGAGTGTAAAGGCAACTCGTAATCACCGAAAGCCAGTAATAGATACTGAAGCTAACGAGGTGAATGTTTTGGCTTATTTTCAAGCTTATCCACGGAGTTCAATTCCAGCAGCAGCGCTGGAATTGGGCATATCAAGAACTTCAATTCATAGGATATTAAAAAAACACAAAATGCATCCTTTTTGTGAAATAACTGTACAAGGCTTACGCCTTGGTGATGAGGCAAGACCTTTTGCGAGTTCATGTGCACAAAAATGACAGAAGATCCAAGATTCCTTTATGAAATTATCTGGACTGACGAATCAAAATTCAGCAGGCAAGGAATTATAAATCGTCAAAATATTCACTACTGGGCACAAGATAATCCACACGTCTTAAGGGAGAATAATCACCAGGACCGGTTTAGCCTTAATGTTTTTTGTCTGGTTATGGACAATAGCGTGGCATTTCAAGTCTACGATGAAAGTTTAAACGGGGCTAAATATCTAGAGATACTTACAGTATTTGTTAGTGATTTTTTAAATACTCTACCTCCAGGAGAGAGAGCAAACAGTTGGTATCAACTAGATGGTGGTCCCGCGCACTCCACACTAGCTGTACCTCAACAATTGACGTTGATGTTCGAGGATCGGTGGATTGGTCCCCAGGGACTCTGGAACTGGCCACCCAGATCACCCGATTTGACGCCCTTGGACTTTTACCTGTGGGGTCGCATAAAAGAGCAAGTGTACTCTACACCTGTATTAACGAGAGAGGAACTATTGAACCGTGTTCACGATGCGTTCACCAATATAACCCCAGACGAACTTCGGAGATCGGTTTCGCGAGGAGTACATGATAGAGTGATTCAGTGTTTGAACCAAAATGGTGGTCACATAGAACAATTATTGTAGTTATTTCGTTCAATTTATTTTATTTTTTCTTGTCATTATGTTCCTAATTTTTTTGTTTTTCATTTGTTACTACGTTCCAAATTTTCTTATGTTCCTGTTTTGTTTCCATTTTCTAATTAAAATGAAACACATACGATGTTTCAGTTTCTGTCAAAAATCACATTAAAACAGAAAATATTGACATAACGAGAAAACCGTTGTAAATAGGTATAGGGAAAGTCATAGCGAATCGATGCAGAATTAAATTCTGCATCTGATCATTCAATAATATACAGGGTGTTCCATTTGAAAAAAAAGAACTTTTTCAACTTTGAAGATTTTGTAATTGGTCATGCAGTTTTGGACACCTGTATGCGACAAATCAATTGTCAATGTGGATTTCGAAAGTGTCGTTCTTGTGCTTCCATCTACCCTAGAAGTGTTTATTACCAGTCGAAAATGGGCAAAAGATACTGTGTTGCAAATAACGCTACATCTTTCAAAATTTTCAAAAAAATCAAGATATCTAAGTAGCAGTTGAAAATAGGTATAGGGAAACCTATTAGAACTCATCATAAAATTTTCTCAGGAATTTAAAAATGAAATAATATACAGGCTGTTCCATTTAAAATAAGAAAGTTTCTGGCGACTTTCGGTATAACCGGAAGTGGTAAGATCCTGAAAATAATTTAAAATGAAAGAGACTCTTGAATAGCCCCGGATTCCAAAAATTCAGAGTTCCAGGTTTTTTCTAACCTCGGAAACTTCTAACGAACGGCTACCGTGGAAAAGCCTGTATATGAATGTGCAGTGTATACCCGTAAAAATATAACCGATTTTGTTACAAATAGTAAGTTCAATTCTATTTGATCGATCTCCTCGCTATAATTGTGTAAATTTTTTTGCTGCCAATGGATGTTAGGCGTGCATGTAGTCTGGGGGCTTTTAAGAGAGCGTAGAGGAGGCACCTCTTGGATAAATGCTATTATAGCGTGGATGAGTTTCATGTCTAGTGTTATAACTACTTTTACACTTTTTCTTTTATTTTTTGTATCATGTGTTATATGTATTGCTGCTTGTATATATGTAAAATGGACAAGGCATATTTTTGCTTTTCCAGAACGCATTGCCAATAAAATTATTATTATTATAAGTTTATAATATTGCAGGGATGCCTATACCTAAATTCATTTGTTTTCGAGATATTAAACTTTGCAATACATTCTAAAATGAAATTGTAGTCGAAATCATTTACCGTTTCACCTTAGAACCGAAAAATGCCACCAAGCAGGCTCATGGTCTATTGTTGGAAATGGCACTCTTCACTACTATGGAGTAAGAGTTTAGATTGTCTCCCTCTACGGGACACAAGTAAAACCCTCAATGCAGGAATTTTTAGTGAGAGAATGGATAAAAATATGCAAATCAGTGTAATACGTGGACATATAGACTATACTTAAAAATATGTAAAAAATAAAATTAAATAATTCATTCATTTGTTTGCAGTGTCTGCATCGGTTTCACTCTAAGATGGCCTTAAGAAAACTTCTGGGAATATCACTAACCAAAGACAGCCCGATTGTTAGGTGATTGCAAGGAAACGAAAGCTGAAATGTGTACGAATGAAACCAAAGTGAGAGACTCATAGACTGATCTTTCCGATAACAGCGGCGAAACGACAATTCGAAATCAGTGGCGTCCTAAATTTCTACCTTGAACTCAGAATAGAAGGCCTACTTATCTCCTACTTAACTACTAAAGAAACAATGAGAGAAATAGAACTATGAACGAAGACAGAAAGAAATTCTATTGCAGGGAATGGGCCTTCCAGAAATTGTCTCACTGCTTGGACCAGAGGCCGATATCCAAGACATGTGGCGCCCTCTTACTGGGCGGTCCCGGTTGTGGCAAGACGACGTTCTGCTCGGAACTGTGTTGGCCATCCCAAGGTCCCTCGGGACGCCAACAGAGGGCGCTGAATCGCAGATTGTTGTGCTATCACTTCCTGCAGGGTCACAACGAGAAGAGCTTATCTCTAAGCGAATTCGTGCGTTCTCTAGTGACGCAAATCCTCAATCATTCGACTGAGAGCCACAAGGAGAGGAGCATGCGCAGGAAGTTGGCTAACGAGGCCAAGATTCGCTTGGAGAACACGCAACCGGGCGAAAGGAACGATATAATGGACTCTGAGAGCGATTACTCGCTAAGCATGCCTAAGGAAAGCAATAATTTAGCTCAGGAAAGTTTGTACAGCAACGTATACGCTGAAAATGTGTTATCACCTTCTGCTGATAAGAGAACTGATCCTCCACCCATACCTAATTTACCGGTAAATCCTCGGACGCTCATCGCAGACGCTTACCTGGAGAAACTAAAATCAGATTCCGAAATACAGATAGCCCTACGAGCTAAGAACATCGAAATGAACCCGGATGACTGTCTAAAGCGTGCGTTACTGTTCCCTCTATTAGAAATCGACCCACCCAAGACTAGTTTATTTATCCTGATAGATTCCATAGACGAACACTCGTTCATCTATTCCAATTCTACGTTGACAAGATCGAAACCTCGCGAGAGGTCGTCTCAATCGCGCACCATAGCCGAACTACTAGCCAATCATCACCACTTGTTCCCTCAATGGCTACTACTGGTTTGTACCGCACGGAAGCAGTCGAAGAGCATCGCCAAAATGTTCACCGGCTTCAGGAAATTAAGCCTAGACGATTTGAGGAAATCTCAAGTCGTACGGGACGTTCAGCAATATATCTTAGCCAGATTGGACCAGGAGAATAGTTTGAGGCAACACATCAGTAGAGATACTGCGGAGATGCTGAATCAGCTCCACATAAAGAGCAACGGATGCTTCTTATATCTGGAGAAAGTCTTAGACGGGGTCTCGGATAACTTCATCGTCCTCAGAGAGGTGCGGGAAATCCCCGGGACTTTGAACGGATTGTATTTGTGGCTAAGTCAGCGTTTATTCAACCGGAGACAATTCGCTAAAGTCCAGCCGCTCCTAAACGTGATTCTGGCGGCTAAATGCGCGCTGACGGAGGCCCTATTGTTCGACATAATCAAAGTGAATAACAACAAAATGAATTTGGAGGATTTTAAAAAGCGCTTTTACCTGCTCAGGAGGATTTTAGTGATCTCCAGGAGCGGTACCATCAGACTATTTCACCATTCGTTCGCCGAATGGTTGCTGGACATCAAGCATTGCACCCAGAAGTATTTGTGCAACATCTTTCACGGACATTGCATCCTGGCCATGTATTACACTTTGCACGCCAAATACTTGAGCAATCAAGAGATCTACGATTACGCTTTCCACTTGACCAGGATGGAACAATATTTGAATGAAAAACCAGAGCAAAGGTAAGTCGATTTAGTGAGGGATTTTCCTAATTTTTGATTAGTTAATCGGTTGCCGGATTTAAATTGAAACTATGCACCTCAAATAGTGTCCAGCCTAAGATGCAAATAAATCCCTAGCCGATTTATTATTGTCTTTTTGAAAAAATGTTTCAAATAAATGTTGCCTCGAATCATATTCTACACACGTTAAAATTAGTTTCAGAAATGGCGGACTTCCGGTTCTACCGGAAGTAACTACTAACTTTATTATTTTAAATGGAACACCCTGTATATTATTGCACTTTCCGATTCTTTGTTAAATTTAAATAACAATACGTTAGGAATACATTGGAGCTAAGTTGTACCGTTTCCGAATTACATGACGTTTTTTCGAAAAAAGTGACATTGCAGTGTCTTCGGTGTTTGGAAATACTTCAGGAAATACGAAAGTTAGAAAGATGCGGTTTTCGGTTTTCGCTTAACCATGAAACAGCACACGTCTTTTATTTTAAAATTGTTGCGTTTAGATTACAGCGTTATTAAATAGGGATTAGGGTAATTTTCGAACTCTAAAATCACGGATAACTTGATTTTTTTAAATTGAACGGTATAGCAATTTTTACATAAATGGACGTAAAATTTAATTTTCTTTCGATTTTATACGGATATCATTGTGGCTATCTCCAAGGGTTTTGCAGATATTCGCGATTTTTCAGTTTCTCACGGTAGATACTGCTGTGTACTGAATGTACCAACAAAAATGCCAAATGAAATTAAAAATGAAAAATTAAATTAGCTAGCTCAAATGATAACAATTTTTATAAGGCGCAAAAGAACAATTAAACTCAGGGTTACTATCATGAAAAGTAAAATGTGGGTGAAAGAAATCTGACTTTCTTTTATACTCAAAAAAAAATTTTAAAAGGTTTAATTAAAAATAAAAGAACAGTATTTTGAATGACATAAAAATTCAATAATTTTATTATTTTGAAAAAAAAAGAAAAAAAAAATTAATTACAAACTTTGCAGAAAAAAAACCTTGGACGAAAAGGTCCTGGTCTAAATCAAAACTGCATTTGACTTTAAATTACAAAAGGACAATTCAAAATCCTTTTACAAAGCAACAGAAAACAAAAAGTTCAGGAAGAATATAATTTTTTTTTTCAATTCAATCCACGTGGTCTCAATATTAAAACAACTAAATTAAACGTGGAAAATTCAAGTAATTTATATAAATGAAAAATAAAAGCAAGCACAATGCTTTTATTCACCCAGCCCGAGGTGATTAATAAATAATTACAAATCAGAAAAATTAACAACGAACAAAAAAATTAACTCTTTAAACTTAAAATATCTTCCTGCACGTAAAAATAATAACAGATCATATCTAAATTGTGTACACAAAAATACAATATCAATTATTATAAAATGAGTTCCGTGATGAACGAAATAAAATCAGAAACGTGAATTCAAAAATTGAAATTAATAATCACAAAATGTCAGCAATGAAATACAACTTTATATATCTACTTACTTTCGTATCGATCAAGGAACTGAACTCACAAGGTTAAACAATAGTGTATAAGTATAAAAATCTCAGATGCGTGCGATGCAACGCACACAGATCTGTCCGCAAACGGACGAACTCGCAAAACAAAATAATATATATACAATACCAGTGAACACAAAATGTACACCTGACTGAAATTAATATAAACAACTGAACAATAAAATAAACAAATTAAACAATCCAAAACATTAACTAAATCTTATTTGAAAATAAAACAATTTGAAATTTCTCGCAACATTGATAAACGCTTAACGGAATGAACAAAAAAAAAACTGAATTTACAAAAACCCGAGGTTGCTAGACCACAGCAATACGTATTGCGAAGCGCCGCCGCCGGCCACCTTCCCCTCGCATTTCACCAGGCTTGGGACTGGCAGCAATAATACTGGCATGCTTAGAAAGTGGCCAACTGAACACAATAGGCCAATAGAAACAAGCAAACATAGCAAGGATAAACCAAAACATAACATTACTGGAATATCAATTAATCAGCACATTTTTTAAACTACATTACTCTATCCAATGTATGGCGTACCTACCCTTCCAGCGTCTTGCTCGCAACAGGCTACACTTTAAACGCTAGTGTTGTCATTGTACAGAGAATTTGTACAACACTATTATATTAAATGTTCAAAATGCTGCCCGTTTTCGGCACTACATAATCAAAATCGCTCTTGCAAACACTTTTGAGCATTTCTGAGTATTTTTGGTGTGACTTCTTGAAACGCTCTTAAAATACGATGGCGCATATCATCAGGGTTTTCATCCGTAAGTACGTAGTTATTGAGGTTCCGTTTTTGTACTTGCTACGGATCCAGTACTTACAAAACTACCCAGTAGCGACTGAAATGCCCTCCTATCTGGATGCTTTCTACATGGGTATAATACTTTGTGTAAACTCTTGACGCTAACAAAGCGTTTCTGTAACATTCACCGAGAACGAAAACCATATCTACTAATTCTTCTCGAGTAAGCGACATCTTTAATTATTATGTTACCAAACAGTACTCTGAATGTAATAACGGCAAGATACCTAGTGCGTTTTCAAGCTTGCGTTGACTTTAAAGATGCCGCTTTAAACTTCTCAAGTATCTTTTAGACCATTTTGTTTGTTTCTAGTGGTCCTATTGTGTTCTGTTGGCCACTTTCTAAGCATCCCAGTATTATTGCTGCCAGTTCCAAGCCTGGTGAAATGCGAGGGGAAGGTGGCCGGCGGCGGCGCTTCGCAATACGTATCTATCATGAGAAACTGAAAAATCGCGAATATCTCCAAAACCGTTGAAGATAGACATAATGATTCTTGGGGAGTGTTGAAAGATAAGGTTTACGCTACACCTGTTAATACAAGAGAAGAATTATTGGAAAAATGCAAGAAGCATGTAATGAAATGAAACAAAATCCTTTACACATATCTAACTCCATTGATGCACTGATTCGACATTGTAAGCAATATGTCGAGGTTGGGGGATTACAATTTGAACATCTTCATTATTAATTATTGTACCATTAATCATTACTTAAAAATAAATCTTTTTCATGTACTTACTAATAGAATAAACCTTGTTCTTTAGAATTCTTTTATGGAAAGTTTACAATGCGATATCTCCGTTGGGAAACATTTATTGACAAATGTTTATATAAACTTTTGTCATTAATTTTGTTGTTTTGAGTACGCTAGTAAAGTATCCCGAAAAAAAACTGGACCAGCCTGTATATAAAACGATCGTTTTAAATTATTTATTGTGCTGCCTAAAATTATAGTTTGGTAAAATGCCAGTAATTAATATGCATAGCTAAGGTGTTACTTGTGACATTACAAGTAGTTAAAGAATATTGCAGTAATTCCTTTGACACCAGAAGTAAGTGAGTTGCATAATGCCTTGTAAAGTGTTACAACTGTTCAACAAAACAGCATATTTTCCTTTGCAGATATAAAAAATTATCTTAAAATAGTTTTTTAATATCCGTTATAATTTCGGAGATATTCCTAACTTTTTTGATAGGTTTTTTTATACCCCTAAATCGGGCGAACGGATAGCTAAAAAAAAATTGCGAAGTACTACCATTATACTTTTCCAGTCTGTAAAGTTGACAGTTGTTACTGCTCCTTCGTGAGTTTAACATCTCGTGGTCTCAATAGTGTCTTCATTGATGCTAGAACCATCGATTTTAAATTTTCGCAGATGCCCCAACATAGTCTACAAGATGAGCCAAGAACGGAACAATTATTCAGGGAATTCCCTAGAAAAGACTTCGACGGAAATCTACTCCGACCTCAAGGCCCTACAAGGTCTAACCAAATTCGACTCGAACGCTTACGAAAAAGATCTGTGTTTCGGCATGGAAAACGTCCAAACTCTAGATACCAGTTACGTGGAAACGGAAAACAGCTTCGGGCAGAATAATCTTGACCAGTGCCCTCTGAACTTAGATCTGAACGTCACGAAGAGCGTCGAAACCAACGAAGATAAGTTCGAAAATGTCAATTTGAAAAGTCCTTCGCCGGAGAAGAACCAAAAATGCCCCATCTACGCCGAGGTGAGGAAAGACAGGAGTAAAAACGTTGACGAGTGTAAAATCAGCAATGATTTGAACGCCGGCGGACCAGGGAATGGAACATCTGGGAGGAATGCCGTGGATGTTCATACTTTGACTGTTTTATGGTTGATTTTTAGCGGTTGCAACGTCGAAGAATGCTTGCTGGAGGGTAATGAAATGGCTGGAGTTAATTTCGGGGCGTTTTTGCCGACGGATCCTAAAGTGATGAAGCTTCTGTTGGAATCTGGAGCCGTGGAGCAGAGTGATGTCGAAGGATGCGATTATGAAAGTCAAGTAGGTGGTTTTTTTTTATGTTTTTAGATTAATTTCCAGTTGGTTTAAAATCATTTTCATCCCAATTAAAAGGAAAATCCCCCACCATAGGACATAGAATTGAAAAAGAAACCTATATACCGCCTGCATCTCTGCAAAGTCAACGGTTATACCACGCATGTGCGTCTCCCGCTCATTCTTCTTACTGCAGTAGGTATTACCCTACATTCAGTCATTCGTCATAGCCACTCATAGCTCACAACGAATACTGGCGCGAGCGCAGCGGTTGCTTTGCTATTCAATCTGCACGCAGAAATGTGTCAATTTTTAGTGACCGTGAAACGTATTGTATTTTTATTATTGTATTATTGTATTGCACTTGTAAACTCAAAAGGTGCAATGAAAACGTAAAACAGTAATTTATAGTATCTATTCTGTACTTAAAAACAGTCTTTGCTCATGACAAGAAAATTAAAGTAATTCTAATGAACGAAGAACAAAACCCAAAACAAAAAAAAATGATAAGTTTAACGAAGGAAAAATAAAACTTAATTGTGAGTAAATAAAAAATGAAAACTTAAAAGTAACTCTTAATAATAAATTAAATAAACTTTAACACCAGCTCGGTTACTATTCTATTCGTAATAGTAATAAATAAAGAAATTTCATTCTAAGATTCTCCAACATTTCTGGGCTACTGTTGTTTGACGTTTGAACAATTTTACTGCGCAACTACTCTACATTAACTGGTCTAACGTCTTCATTGCCATAAATTATTTCTTTTAAATAACCCCAGTAAAAGAAATCGAGGGGAGATAAATCTGGTGAACGTGGCGGCCATTTGATATTTTCAGAATAAGTTCCGATTCACCGTTTAGGAAACTGTTCACCTAAATACACTCCGCCAAAAAAGTATCGCATAATTTAGTTTTGAATCATAAAAGTATCGCATAATCTTTGTTGGTAGCATAAAGTTGTAAATATACTTTAATGCGCTCTAAGATATAATTTCTATGATTGTTTAAATAAAATACAGGCCAAATAAAAACAAGAACTCATACTTGAGATTTTTATTAAAACAAGTAATTATAATTTTGGAAAGAAAAATGTCATAACAGTAGCTTTTAATACTGAGTATTGCCACCTCTGGCTCTTATGACCGCTCGCATACGGTTTGGCAGAGATTCGATTAACCTCCGTATATAAGCCTGATCCAAATTCTCCCACTCGTCACGGAGAGCATTTGCTAGTCCATGCAGGTCCGCTGGGGCAACATTTTGGGTTCGTATCCGTCTGTGAAGGAGGTCCCACACGTGCTCGATAGGATTCATGTCCGGACTTACCGCAGGCCAATCTAAAACTGGAATACCAACATCGTTAAGGTATTCCTGGACGATTATTGCAACACGCGGTCGTGCATTATCGTGCATTAACATGAATTCGTTTCCTATAATTGGCGCATATGGTACTACATGTTCTTCTAAAATGTCCGTTATATACCTGTGGGCAGTCAGTGTACCTCTGTCTACTGGTACTAACTCTGTACGACCTGTTAAACAGATGCCTCCCCAAACCATAATAGAGCCAGCAGCGAAATTAGGTCTAGGTCTGATATTACACTGCGAATAGCGCTCACCGTCTCGTCTGTACACTGAGATACGCCTATCTGAGGTGTAAAGACCAAATCTTGACTCATCTGTGAAGAGTATATTGGCCCAGTCATTAATGTTCCAATTTACATGTTCTCTGGCAAACCTTAAGCGAGCCACTCGGTGGTTCCTAGTGAGACGAGGGGCTGTTACAGCTACTCTAGCTCTTAATCCACTCTGTCGTAACCTATTCCGAATAGTTTGAGTACTCACACGAGTATTTCTGACTCTAGCCAAGTCGTTCTGCAATTGTCTCGCAGTTACTTGTCTTCGACGTAATGCTTGTAGTAGTAAATAGCGGTCATCTTGGCGAGTAGAACATCTTGGACGACCTGGTACAGGTCTTCTACTGTAAATGCCTGTTTCCCTATATCTGGCTACGGCTCTAGAAACACTTGACTGATTGATGTTCATCAAATTAGCAACGTATGCTTGAGATCGTCCATCTTCGATTAAAGCAACTATAGCAGCCACTTGTTCTGAAGTTAAATTGCTCATTTTAGTTTTAAAAGCGTTGGTACAGAACTCTGACTTCGCACTTTAAAATTTGTCCGTATAGGAAGACTTTCAATAAACAACTGAACAAACCTTACACATATGCATTTTTCTAAATGTGTTCTTTTAGGAAAAAAAAAAGTAAAAACGCTAAGTTTCATTATTTTGTTAGTGTTTTTATAGTTCACATACACGAGGCAAACTTTTTGTGAACGTATAAAAATATCTTGGTTCATAAATGCCCTTTTTTAGTTTATGCGATACTTTTTTGGCGGAGTGTAGTTTCGGACAGCCACTGCATTATGTGCATTGCAACCATGTTGCTGAAAGTAGATCTTTTGCATATTTATGTCGGGAAGTTGCTATACAGTAGGTAGAATGTGGGTGTTCAGTAATTCTAAATATGCATTTGCGTTCAAATTGCCATTGATAAAAAAAGCCCCAATAATATGGTTGTTTAACAAACATGCCCAAACATTTACTTTTTGCTGTTGCTGACTAGATGAACTTAAATATCTGTGCTCGTTTTGCTTGACCCAGTATGTTGTCACAGATGAATTGTGACTTCTAACCAAAGGAAAAGAAGATTCATCGGTAAAGATAATATTGTTGAACCAAATTAGCATCTCGGTTAATTAAATCACTTAACTTTTCACAAAATACCATACGCTTAAATGCGTCGCCGTGAAATAATTGTTGGTGTTTAGAATTTTTAAAATTGTGATACCCATTTGCTTTGAGTGTTCGCTGAACGGAAGAACGGGATATGTCTAAATCATTGGAAATAGTGCGAGATGACATATTCGAATTTATTTCAACTGCAGCACATACTAAAACGGACTTATTATTAGAAATTTTGCGTGTTAAATTTTGTTGGGTTGTCTCGGATAGGCAAGGATGGAATTGGTAATTATTTATTTATACATTGATTACTCCCATAACGTATAAAGATGAATCGTGACAGCACTTGTATCACCACCAGGTTGAAATTACAGCATTAATAAGTTTATTAATTATTTAAGACCAAATTCCTCTAGGAAGATGTTATAGCTGTAGATAATTTCGTATATATAGCGTGGAACTTTGCAATTTTTGGTGTTGTGAAAACAAAAGACTGTCTAAATAGCATACATTATCTGTTATATATCCACTGCTTTTGCGTTTTATTATGATTTCATTCTACCACAGATAATTAATACAGATAGCTCACCTTACGGGAGAATTGGCTTTCGCTAGAATGGGCACCCTGGATCAAATAGTTGGGAACCCTACGCGAGTTCATTCGGAGCGCTGCACTTCAGTCGCCAGTGGACAGTCGCGCATGCACGTACGAACATACATACCGCTAGCATTGAAATGTCGACACGCGGTGCTCGCAATAAATGCGCGTACATATATACGCTGCGGAAAGTCCCGGAGAAATTTTAAAGATTTGAAGTTGTTTAAATTCCCGGAGAATAACTTATTGCGTGCTGAATGGATAAAAAATGCTGGTAAATACCGTGTTAGGATATCTTTGTAATATTAATACAACACTAAAAACTCACGACAATATTGCTCTTGCAGCCTGTATGCATATGCAAAACACGTGACGTTCAAAAAGTTTTTCACTTTTGGGATGTATCGGGGTTTATTATGGTTACCTTTAAAATTATTTTCATATTATACAGAATGTTCCAAAAGCTCTAAAAGTATTAACGTTGTGTTTAAATAAGGTTTAAAATAATTAAACCTTAGCGGTTTTTAAATAATTTGAATTTTGGAAAAATCTAATCTAATTTTCATGTTTGAAATACTTAAGAAGTGTAAGCGAAGCTTATGGTAAAGTGTAACAATAGACCATGTTATATAACTCAATTATAATAAACCTGCTATCTTATACAGGGTGTATAAAAATTACAACTAATCGAATAAGAATTGTAAGTGGCTATAACTTGATTAATTGAAATAGAACGCCATAGTTTTTAATCTACCAACAAATGAACGTTTTTATCGAATGGTATTTATATAGGTTAAGCTTTCAGTCTTCGCATTTGAATATGCTAAATAATCGTTTTTTGTGCCATTTGGCGTTTCTAACCTATCTAGTTGGCTATATAGTACTGAGAAATGTTAGGTAATTTACAATTATAAGAATAATAATGAAGAATATCCAATCGGCTGTAACAACAATAATGGTAATCACATCAACGATAAAATAAAACAGAAGCAAAATATGTATTTAGAACAAAAATAAATAAAGGCAGAAAAAGCATATTTCTTAAATAAAAACAACTAGGGAATCGGTACTCCTGCCACATTCAGACGTCCGGTCTCCGACCGTACACCGTGCTGTCCGCAGCTATCTATGTTTCATAAAATCGTAATATTGCAGCCTTTGATTTATGCAACCCGCGAGAATCGGCCAATTCTGCTACGGTGAGCC
This sequence comes from Cetonia aurata, assembly GCA_949128085.1. Lineage (NCBI taxonomy): Eukaryota > Metazoa > Arthropoda > Insecta > Coleoptera > Scarabaeidae > Cetonia > Cetonia aurata. The sequence continues at coordinate 33,915,577 of OX421889.1, read as the reverse complement.
ATCTGTTTGCTTATCTGTGATTCTACCTTAAACTGGGGCAGTACTCCATTATGAACGAGAGATCTAGCGTTAACTTCTACATACACGTTTGGCAGATGAAATCGTTAAAAAAAATTTGTTCTATTTAGATATCTTTAGCCACAACTAGTTCAGAACCCAGCCCGGAACCTATCTTCGACATGCAGGACATCCATGGGCAAGCGGCTTTGCACGTAGCAGCTAGATTAGGGCAAGCACAAGTCGTTAAGGTATAACCCAAACACTTTTTGACTATACTCTTTCAATTGGGGGGGTTTTTCATCCACGGATTTTTCTCCTAATTCCAGGTTTTGTTAGAAGCCGGTGCTAATGCAGATCAAGCAGACGTGGATGGGTGGACTCCTCTGAGGGCAGCTGCTTGGGGTGGACATACTGAGGTAAACACAATAAAAAAAAGAGAAAAATTGGGTGGCACTATCGATTAAATATTTTTTTTTATCTCGGTTGAATAGGTTGTGGAACTGCTAGTCAAACATGGATGCAGCCTTGACAGCATGGATGCTGAGAATAGGACCGCTTTGAGAGCGGCTTCCTGGTCTGGACATGAGGAAATAGTCAAGATCCTGCTTCAGCATGGTGCCAATGTGAATCTGACAGATCATGAAGGTCAGTGACTTTTATTTCTTTATGGGGAAGTCAGATGGGCGAAAAATCTTTGGTTTTTCTTTTTTTAATTATTTTTTCTGTAATAAACATTTTTGTATGCGTATCTTGGTGGCTTAAACAGTAAAAAGTTTTAAAATAAAAACTTGGACGAACTATAAAAAACAAATATCTCCAGTTACGATGTTGTTTAGATTAGGAAAAAGTTCCACAATTTAAATACCATTTACATGGTGAAATTTTTTTACCAATTTCTTTTCTTTTAAAGAAAGTATTTTTTGCGATATTAATTTTTATTTATTTCTGACATTATTTTAAAGAGATATAAGAAAATAAAAAATACTTTCTCATTGTCACTTTTTAAGCTGAAGAACAAGATAACGTTTACAGATTTTCAGTACGATGTTTCGTTTTCGAAAAATCACCAACTTTTTTTTATCTTAAATACGGTCCTGTTATTTTTATTTTTAAATTTAAAGTCATTTTGAGTTCTAAAATAGGTGATATATCACTTTGTAATGGTTTAAACACGTTTTCAGCTTTCTTAGGTATCATTTAAAATTACTTCAGAAAAATTTCCTAAGTTCGCGCTGAATGCTCGAAAAACATTTATCTGAGAAATATGTCCCTTTTAATAATTCAAAAAAGCACAAAAAATTCAACAAAATTTATTAGTCATTAAAATATGAAAAATCAAATCATATCATCATAAAACATGCGTAGTGGGCTTTGAAACAAGAAACATTTTTGACAATTTACTTCTGTCACAATAAAAAATCTAATTAGATAGGTACGAAGTCTTTTAATTCTTTAAAAATTGTGGACATTACTCTTTTGAGGAAAAGTTTGATATGTTAAAGTGTTACATTTTGTGTCATAGTAATACTCGCGAAGTTGAGGAAATGTATTTAAATAATTACCCCGAAAGATTACAGCCGAATAAAAAGATGTTTGGAAGAACGGTTGCCAATTTATTGCAGTTTGGGTCATTTAATAAAAAAGTTGTTACTAGAAAGAAATCATCATCACATTTTTTTAACACTTTTGAATGCAAAATAAAAAACTACGTTCAGGAAGTATTAAGATGTTTATTTTTATTCACAAGAAAACAGTTAAAAAATTAAAAAAGTGTCTTAATACAGAAAAATCAAGGTACCTTTGAAAAAAGTTGTTGTTTAGTGTTTGCATTATTTTTGCCGTCACATTTGACAATTTTAAAAGCGTTTTAACTTTTGCATCGCTATAAATTTACTTATTTTAAACATTGACACATTTGAAAATGGCAGAAAAACTTACTGAATCAGAACGAATTGAGATATTAATGATGCGTGGGTACGTTGATCGTCAACGTTCTTTTGAAGAGGTTCGTAGTTTGTTTAATACTGTTTATCCGGATCGTCACATTAGTAAAAGTACGGTATGCCGAACAATTCAAAAGTTTGAAGTCTTTCGTCAGGTGAAGGATTTACCTAGAAGGGGACGTCCATTAACAGCAACAGATGAACAAACTAGTGAGAATGTGTTACTTACAGTGGAAGAAAATCATTACGTGTCCACAACAGAATTAGGTCAAATTCATGAAATCTCTCAAAAATCTGCTCATACGATTCTTAAATCAGCAAGAATGAAAGCCTATAAAATGTATCCCGTCCATGAGTTAACTGAAGATGATCCAGATCGTAGACTACAATTTTGCGAAACATTGAGGGAATTGATCGAGCAGCAGCCTAATGTTGCCTAATTTAGATCACATCATTTTTTCAGATGAGGCAACGTTTTGTCTCAACGGCACTGTGAACAGACATAATTGTCGCTACTGGTCAATTGAAAATCCGCATTGGATTGAAAAAGTCCATACACAGCGTCCTCAAAAGGTGAATGTCTGGGCTGGTCTTGTTGGAAACAACATCATAGGACCATTTTTTATAAGAGGAAATTTAACTGGCAACGTCTACTTAAATTTATTGCGAAATGAGGTTGTTCCAGCACTTGCGGCCCTCTTTCCAAATGCAAACATAGGTGATCACCCTAAAGCACATTTTTGATTCCAACAAGATGGAGCTCCTCCCCATTTTGCCCATAATGTCCGCGATTATTTGAATGAAATTTTTCCGGGACGTTGGATCGGACGTAGAGGAGCAATCGAATGACCAGCACGTTCGCCAGATCTCTCGCCATTAGATTTTTTCTTTTGGGGTCACATGAAATGTCAAGTGTACAAAAATCGTCCCCATAATCTTGAACAATTGGAAGAGAGAATAGTTCAAGAAGCCAATCGCATCACTCCAGAACAAATACAAAATTCAATAAGAAATTTTACTGACCGTTTACATTTTTGTCAAATTGTAAATGGAGAGCATTTTGAACAATTATTGTAATCGCAATCTGAATAGACAGGTATCTTGATTTTTCTGTATTAGGACACTTTTTTAATTTTTTAACTGTTTTCTTGTGAATAAAAATAAACATCTTAATACTTCCTGAACGTAGTTTTTTATTTTGCATTCAAAAGTGTTAAAAGAATCTGGGCGTTCCATTAAAAAAAAAAAAGTTGGCCGTATTGCCGATTAAACCGGAAGTGAAAAAAATATTAACTGTATTGAATAAAAGGCATTTATATTAACTATACCCCCATACCAAATTTCAGAAATCATAATTTTCAAATAACAAAGTTATTCGACCGGGACTTTTTACTAACCCTGTATAGTTTCATAAAATATGGGTGCCCAAATACTTATGAACGGTAGTGTATATATAAACTTCTCCTATATTTTTTTTTACCTAATTTTGGCAATAAATAATCTTAAATTACATATAAATACATCTTGACCCAGATATTTAAATTGAAAAAAAAAAATGTGCAATAGAAATATTTCTATGAAAACACTTGTGGGCAAACTTCTCCTGCCCTTGAACTAATAAAAACTCGCATATCATTTACATAATCGTAATTTATTTATAACTGGGCGTCCTTCTCTTCTCGCGTTCTCGTACGAATCAAAATATCTGTATACAGGCTGATTTCTTTATTTTAACAAATTTTCAGGTCGTACGGCGTTAATAGCCGCTGCCTACATGGGTCATTCGGAAATAGTGGAGCATCTGTTAGAGTACGGCGCCGATATCAATCATGCTGATGCAGATGGAAGGACCGCACTTAGTGTGGCAGCACTGTGCGCGCCCAGAAGCCCGGGGACCAGCGTAGTCGCAACTTTGCTTGAGCGCGGCGCTAGCGTCGACCATAAGGATAAAGAGGGGATGACCCCTTTGTTGGTAGCATCGTTTGAAGGTCATAGGTGAGCATTTTTCTTTAATTGATTGTTTTCTTGATCTGCGTTTTTTTTTTTTTAATAATGCCATTTAGGTTGCATAAAAAATACTACACAAAAACTACTTTTTCACATCAATATCTCTTTTGTTATGCAACTTTTGTTTATTTTAATTATCACTCCTTGAAAATAAAATTACAAGAGTGTGAGTATGTTAAATTTCGTTAGTTTTCACCTATAAATTCTTACTTTGTGGGCGAACTCCCGCTGCGATTTTATTCTACTGCCCTGGAAACCCCCAGGCTCCTCCGAATCTTCTAGGTCTTACTGTTCCGGAGTTATGTAAAGAAAAAAACTAAAAAAACTAAAACTAAAACTAACGGTTTGAGAGATATCCTCGAATTTCCTTAGATTTCGTGGAAAATTTTGCTAAAATTAAAAAAATATCAACTAAAAAATAAGATAAATCCGACGTATTATACACCAAAGGCAGCGTCTTTCGACGGGGAATTGAATGGTGAAAAGCGTTCGTCGATATCTCCAACCGTTTTCGAGATATTTGAGATTAAAGTTTCGAAAATGTTAGTGCACACTGGCGCCCTCTAATAGCGGAAGTTGTAAGCACGATATATAAGAGTAACTTTTCAGGTTTATACAAAAGAAAATTACCCTAATAGTTCTGGTTATTATAATATAGAAGCCCAACAATAAATGCTTTATTTCCACTTTCTGTTCGTGTTAAGTTAATTCCGTTTAAACGAAGAATTTTTGCCGCTTTTGTCAACTCCATTCGACGACATGCAGTATAAAAACATCAAAGAATAGATGTCTAAATAGAATTAGAACACGAAAAATGCAATCTCGGACGGATTCATCGTCTATTGTTGGAATCACCATACCGGCAAAAGCAATGGAAGGGGAATTGACACTAGAAACGGACTCGAATGTCTGCCTACTACCAGGCGTCATCAGTTTCATTCAGAGTGTAAATCCACTTTGATTGCCTGTTAAGGAATCATAAGTTTAGATGTGCGCTCCCTAAGGGACACTGGATCTCCCTATACAAGAAAACCATTATTGATTACCAATCTTGCAATATTGATTGTATACAAGAAGTAATAATAATAATATGTATTGTCCAGGATCTGTAGCAGATATAGACATTATCAATTAAAATCGAATACAATAAATACAATATATGTACAATACAATAATGTTGTCAAGATAATAAAAGATCGTAAACGCAAAATAAAAGATCTTAAAGACAAAATGTCACCGAGAATGGAGAAACTACTATACAGCAAGAAATTCATTCAAACTATAGTAACATTTATCTATCAAATATTGTTTTATTCCAACTTCTCGAGCAGCAAATCGTGATTTGTTACATCAAAAGCCTTAGTAAGGTCAAAATATACGCTGCAAACACCGCGTCCTTTATCGAGATTGTCCAAAATTACAGATAACGAATCACAGACCGCATCTTCGCAAGATTTATTCGGTAAAAACCAATATTGGTTGTTAACTATGATATTATATTTCTGATAAAAGGTTAGTAATCTGTTATATAACTTTTTTCAAAGATTTTCGAGAACGAAGGTGATAGTGAAATTGGACGACAATTTTCGATATCTTGGGTGTTTCCCTTTCTTGCGAATTGGATGAATTTCGGCTATCTTTAAAGAATCGGGGAAAACACCTGTGCTAAACATAGAATTAATTATATTACTCGAGGGCAAAGAAATGTGTTTGGATGAAAGCTTTAATATATTAGTATTGGTTGTCTATTTTATAAATTCAGTTTCTTATTTATTTATTTAAACAGGGATGTATGTGAGCTTTTACTCGAGAACGAAGCGGACGTGGATCATTGCGACCATAGTGGGCGGAGCCCTTTGTGGGCTGCAGCTAGCATGGGGCATGCACCAGTGGTAGCTCTCCTGTTATTCTGGGGTTGTTGCATCGATTCCATGGACTCGGAAGGGAGAACTGTTCTGTCAGTGGCGGCTGCGCAAGGTAGATCCAAGGAATTCAATTCGTTGTGATTATATTACAATCATTTCCCTTCAGGTTGCGTCGATGTTGTTAGGCAACTCTTAGATCGCGGCTTAGACGAGCAGCACAGAGACAATTCAGGCTGGACGCCCCTCCATTACGCCGCATTTGAAGGCCACCAAGATGTGTGCGAGGCTCTCCTAGAAGCTGGAGCGAGAATCGAAGAAACTGACAACGAAGGCAAAGCGCCTCTGGTCTTGGCCGCGCAAGGCGGTCATACGGCTCTAGTCAACGCGTTCCTGGATAAATACAGCGCCCCTTGCGATCAGAGACCTCACGACGGAAAGACGGCGTTGAGGTAAGGCATATCTGTAAATTTCACATTTCATCTAGAAAAAGATTAATCGACCTTCTACGATGTTCCATTTAGATTAGCAGCTTTGGAGGGCCACTACGACGTCGTGCAGATCCTCCTCACCAACAGCGCCGATATAAATTCCAAAGACGCGGATGGTAGAAGCACGCTATACGTATTAGCTCTCGATAATCGCTTAGCGATGGCTAAGTATTTCCTGCAGCAAGGTTCCGATGTAGAAACTAGGGATTTAGAGGTAAGTAATTCTATCGGGCGGGATTTTCCTCTGGAGGAAATAAAATAAATTGAATAATAAATAAAAACACAACAGGGTAGGACGCCGCTTCACGTCTCCGCTTGGCAAGGACACACTGAGATGGTGGCGTTGCTGCTGACTTCCGGTAGGGCGCAGGTCGACGCATGCGATCTAGAAAACAGGACAGCTTTACATTCCGCCAGCTGGCAGGGGCATAGCGACATAGTTAAGATGCTTTTAGAACACGGAGCCGTCCCTGATCATACTTGCAATCAAGGGGCCACGGCTTTGGGTGAGTTTTTTTCATTATTGTACATTTTTTTTTTTTGAGAAATTGATAAGCTTATAGATAGATTTATTCGTCCAATAAAAATACAGATAAATATGTAAGGATTCGAAATTCTTTAAGTACGATTAAAAAGATTTAATTTTATTTCTTGAAACTAGCTACCGTGGGATCTGCGGTAACAGTTTCTTTCCACGGGAAAGACGTTCTACGTTGTTCAAATTTCGCTAATATATGGTTATGCATTCTCGGTATTATCCTGATCTTCACCTGGTCTAGCTAAAGCCAAAGTTGCTGATGCGTCCTTTTGTAGAGACAAGTAGAACGAGTTACCGTCTCAGTAGAACGGGCGGGACATGAGTTTATAAAAACCCTGACATTGTTGTTGGAGTTAGTCAGTTTTGAGTTCGTGGAGTCCGAATAAGCTTTTGAAAAGCTCGCGTTCCCCTTCGTTACTGGCCGAATCTAAATTTTAAATTAAATGTAATAATTCTTTTGTTTTCTTTGTGAACCTGTAAAATCCCCCAAAATTTCGAAAAAAAACTCGAAATTATTATTAGTACAGTAGTACCCCCATATCCGCGGGGGTTTGGTTCTGTGCTCTTCCGCGGTTACTGAAAACCGCGGATAGTAGCGAACGCTTTATTTCCGAATACAATATGAAATATGAAGCAAAGTTAAAACAATGAAACAAGAAAAAATAAGTTATATAATATTTATTTAAAATAAATAAATAAATATTTTTGTGCTGTGGCACAAATAGAAGTTAAGTTTAATAAATATATAAGTTCATACATATGTACATATAGTATATATTTACATACACAACAAGAAAAACTTTATCATCGTGAGCTACATATTCATTCATCTTCCTTCAAGTCCAAGTTAGCAGTCGATTGTTTACTTAGATCTGTGCATTATCGATAGTTTTGTCGACTTTTTCAAAGAACATTGTTATTGGTAGTTGTCGTTTTTTGTCTTTTCATTTCAATAAACAAATCCTCCAAAGGTTTCAAGGCGTCTGTTATAGTGCGAGTAATTTTTATACTGCGTTCCATTATTGGATCATATTCTCCTATCTGTTCTTTTAATTTTTGAGCAGTTCGAAATATCGCTAAAAATTTTTCAAGCGTCCATGCTGGCGGTTCTTGTTGACCCTCATCCTCATCGTCACTCGCTTCTGGAGAAGATTTCACAAGGTCTACCAATTCCTCGTTGGTGAATACTTGATCCTCTTTGGTTATATCGTTAAATCCTTCTCCATCTATTTTCTGCCCTATGTTAAATATCGTTGTTAGATGTGAATTAATATTATGTGTGTCTTCAGAATTAAGAACGATGTGATTCCACAGATTTTTCCAACATACTATTATCGTTTCTGATTTTAATTCCTCCATCGCTCCTTTGATAAATAGAATTGCGTCAGCAATCGTAAATGACTTCCAGCATTCGATATGATATCGGGCTATATCAGAGCATTCGTTAGACATTGTATACAGCATTTCGAAAACCTGTTGAATATATATGGCTTTAAAGCATCTAATGACACCTTGAAGCAATGAGGTCGTGTTAGGTGGTAAAAAAACCCACTTCAACATTTTTATTTTCTGTGCCTAGTGACATAGGCTGCCCAGGAGCATTGTCTAGTATCAGCAGCACTTTAAATGGTAATTCTTCCTTTTCCAAATATCTTTCCACTTCCGCAATAAAGCATTGATGAAACCATTGTGTAAATAGAACAGCCGTAACCCACGCCTTTCGATTTGATTGCCAAATCACAGGCAGGCAAGCTTTATCTTTGTATTTAACAGCACAAGTACAGGTTTAATCATATGACCAGCTGCATTTGTACAAAATATCAAGGTAAGTCTATCCTTAATTGCTTTAAAGCCTGGTGCACTCTTTGCAGTCTTATGAATATAAATCCGTTGAGGCATTTTTTTCCACATAAGACCAGTCCCATCGCAGTTAAAAACTTGCTTTGGATGATAATTCTTTTCAGCAATAATTTGTTTAAATTTTCCTGGAAACAGGGCAGCAGCTACATGATCAGCCGACGCAGATTCCCCTGTCATTTTTATATTTTTTTAGATTAAACCGAGTTTTAAATCTATGCAGCCACCCCCTACTTGCTGTGAGTGATTTTCCTTCCTCTTCAGTATAATCTTGGGTCTGCATTTCTCCATATAAAACCAACGCCTTTTGTTGTAGCACTTTGCCATCGATAGGAATATATTTTCTTGTCATATCTTCCACCCATAAATTGAAGGCATTTTCTACCTTAAGTAACACTTTATTACGTATTGTGGTTGCAACTTTTGCAGTTTGGGGTGCACTAGAAAAACTAGCTCGAATCTTATCTTTGTTTTTTAACACCTCCCGTATCGAAGATTCGTTTTTATTGTATATTTTAGCAACAGTTGCAATAGATTTTTTTTCTATTTCAATCATATTAATGATTTTTATTTTTTCACTAATAGTGAGCATTTCACGTTTTCTTTTTGGTTTAGAAGCCATCTTAAAATGATTTCCAAATTTACTTGCTTTATTTAAAAACTATTGCTAGCACTGTCTTGTCCGACAATTCGAATAGTACTAAACTCATAGTTAACAGGAGCGTTTATATGTACAAGTAGAAGCGAGTGGCACCTTAAGCACGTTCCAACTTGTTTAACTTATCATAAGAGACCGCCGAATTCAGGGGATGACTCATATATACGACGATATATCGACAAATGCTCCTATAACTTTTAATAAGGCTCGAATGTCTTTATTTGTTTCTGTATTCATTGATATAACGCGTTTTCTGCTCATCATAGGTAAATCGCGGATGACTGAAACCGCGGATACGGAGTCAGCGGATAACGGGGTACTACTGTATTAAATCCTTCTACTTGATTGGTGACCAAAATTTAAGTAAGGTAGATACAATCAACGATCTTGGCGTTTACGTTGATCAGCGCATGAGCTTTTCATTTCACATAAACCAAAAATTTACATTTTTCACCAATATTAATGAAAGAAAATTATTAAAAATAATAAGTGTAACAAGGAAACAAATTACGCCAACTTGCGGGAGCTTTAGAAACATAAAACTATTTTTAAAGATGTTTACATGATCACATTTCCTAGTATAATTTTTTTTTGCTACGACCAACCGTTACTGAGATAAGACCGGCAACCACCCTTAATGAATCACTCTGTATATAATAGTAAAAGTTGATCTGATCAGGTGGATTTGTTTTTTCGCGACTGTCCAAGCTGATAAATAAAATAAATTACAGGAATTGCCGCGCAAGAAGGGCACGAGACGTGCGTAGTGGCTCTGTTAGAGCACGGCGCCGATCCCAACCATTCTGACGCTTGCGGTAGAAATGCCCTACGCGTAGCCGCCAAATCGGGCCATCGCGGAGTCGTCCGCCTCTTGGAGGAGTACAACATCCGCTCTCACAAAGTCGCGCACACCAGCAGCAGCGCCAATTCCATAACTTCCGGTTCGACGTCGGAAACGAAGCCATCTTGCGGTAGCGGCCTGTATCCGGGCGCCGCCGGCGATTGGTCAGACCAACAGCGAAGATCTATGGTGTCGTTGGGGAATCACAGCTCCAACTCTAAGTCCAGCTCGAATCTGACGGGTTCCAGTCAATCTAGTAGGCACGGGGAAAGGCAAAGGGAGCCGGTTCCGAGCACGCCGATTCAGGTAGGTGTTTTTTTTTTTTATTTAGAGTACTATTGATGTTTTGATTAATTAATTTCATCTTTTTTTTTTTTATTAAATAGGAGATTTCTTTGCAGCCGCTGTCTTTTACGCAGCAGTTGCAACAGTGTTCGCGCGGCGGTAAGACTAGGCCGTTGAGCAAGCTTTTGTCGCCACTGCAGAGCGAACCACAAAGTCCCATATACGCCTCCCCACCATTAAGTCCGGTACACGATGCACCCAATATGTTTGGTAAGTTATTTCTATTGAAATAATCCTAATAGTAATAAGCACATCATTATCCTAGTCGTTTTAACTAAGAAAAATTTTTGCTTTGAACAGTAAAAATCGTAACTTTATTTGTAGCCCCACGTTGGGCGCGGAAAATAATACGATGTAGGTGATTCTAAAACTATGGGACACTTTTCCCGTTTAAAAATAAAAACTTTTTTAACTTGTTCTAATTTTCTTGAATTTGATGCTACACATTGACGTGCTATAGATTGCTGCAGACACACGGATCGCTCTAGTTTTTTACATTTTCCAAAATGTGAAGGAGTTTTAGCGTGTTGCTCAATCAGGTATTTTCTCTCAGAAGACACCTTCAACAACAATTCCCATTTTATATCAAAAACCAAAAAAAAAAATGTAAAGCTTTTAGTAGAATTAATAACTTACTAATTTACTTGATAAAATATTTTGACACCGTTCATTATAAGTTCAGGATATGGTTTAATCAATGAAGAAATGTTGTTGTTTGTTAAAAGAGTAACACGATTAGATGTTGTTCCGCTCATAGATACGCAGTGAATGAGAATATTTTATTTGGGAACTAATAGAATGTATTTTACCTCGTGTCGCAGGCTAGGAGTAAAAATGCACGTGCAATTCTTTGAAAATAAAAATATTTCGGTTTGGGAATTGTCGACTGTGGATTTGCATTAGGAATTTTTAGCGAGAGAAAGGCTAAGGATAAGTTTAAATATGCAAAATATGCAAGTTTTGCAAAAATATGCATAGAAATGCCTAAATCACTAATTAACTTTAATCCTGGACATGCAAAAAATTAAATATATGCACTTTGAATATAATCCGTTTATACAGGCTTGCTCATTAGTGCGTCAAAGTCCAATATAGTCTTTAAAAAATAAAACTGAAGGGATTTATTTTATGAAAAGTGGTAGAGTAATCAAAAGCGCACATTTTAAAAATAATTTGAAGTATACATGGTGATGCCTTAAAGCGGGGGACATTAAAAAAAAATGTTTAAACGAAACACCCTGTATATCTTTTGTGTTTTCTTATCTGCTTTAAATTGTGTTTTCAACGATCCCCGTGGTTTTGGTTTTGAGTGACGCATTGTTGAGTTATTAACGAAAATTAAAAAAAAATGGTGGTGAGAAGGTTTACCTAGTGGTGGGCACTATCGATAGCGACTATCGATAACTATCGATAGTTTTGACTATCGATAACTATCGATAGTTTCGACTATCGATAGTTGACCATCGATAATTATCGATAGTTGACTATCGATAACTATCGATAGTGAGCTATCGATAACTAACGATAGTTGACTATCGGTAACTATCGATAGTCCACTATCGATATGAAATCGAATGATAGTGAACTATCGATAATTGCTGTTAGTAGACTAACGATAACTATCGATGACATAATAGTCGACAGTAAAATAATGTAAATCCCTTATAGAACATTTAGAAATGGATTAGTTCAGTATTGATAAAAATTAGCCAATTAATGAGACTTGGTCCGTCTATTGATATACGGATAGTGTCTAACAATTTTTTTTCGCGAGATGTAATTTTGAGAACTGTCTTGTATAACTAAAAATTAAAAATTGCGTGAAAAAATGCTTTTAGGTGATAATATGGATGGTCCAAAAGTAAGTGGATGTAAGTCGGGAAGATAACTAAACGTGTAGATACATAATAAATTATATTTTACAGCAATATAATGAGAATAATTAATTGCGTTACAATCATAACAGCAATATATTGTATACTTTATGTGAAAATTTGCGCAATTGGTTTTGCAGTCTTCTGACAAGTACTTACAGTGAGCAGCTTCTGAATCCCTGATATATTAGTCAACAAAAATTTGATTTTAAAAATTAAAAAAAAAATTATTTAACTTACCGATTATATATATAAATGCTCAATGCTGCCGTTAACACATTCTCACAAAGCAAATATGGGTATGACAATTGAAATAAATAAAATAAAATTGAAAATAAATATAATTTAAAAATAAAAAGTAAATAACATTCTAATATATAAAATAAATACAATTCTGTTTATATTTAAAATGCCTCAAAAAACGGTCATAGTCTAAACAATATCTAAATTTTTGTTTATAAATATTAAAATTTGCCCAAATTCAATGGAAACACGACAAGCATTGTTTTAATTTATTTTTCTTTTCTGAGTAGCCTAAAGGTTTGTGTTATTTTATATTGTCTTGTTAATTAAAAAAGAATGTGTTATCAATCATCAACTACTCATTGAGTAGAACTAATTCCTTCTTTTGTAATATCAATGTGCGTCAATGTGCACATCTAGTACACTATTATTTATTTATTTTTATTAAATTTTTATTATATTTTTATTATATTTATATATATGTATATATTGACGATATATTGTTCTTTACAAATGGCAATAAATTGAATTTGAATTTGATGATGAAACAATGAACCAAAATACTAGTGTTAAGACAATTTCCATTAGTATATTAGTATAACTATCGATAGTCGACTATCGAGAGTTATCGATAGTAATCGATAGTCGACTATCGATAATCAACTATCGATAGTTATCGATAGTCAACTATCGATAGGCGACTATCGATAACTATCGATAGTTGGTCCGACTATCGATAGTTGAAAATATCGATAGTGCCCACCACTAGGTTTACCATATTAATTCCGTGTGACAGTATTACGATTAGCTAAGACAAAATTATTTAGTAAGTATTAAAGCAGATAAAAAAACACGAAAACTATGGGCATTTGGTTTAAACAAAAATTGTTGAATGTGCCCCGTTTTAGGGCATCACCCTGTATACTTCAAATTCTTTTTAAAATGTGCGTTTTTGATTACTCTACCACTTTTATAAAATAAATTCCTTCAGTTTCATTTTTTAAGTACTATATTGGACTTTGACGCACTAATGAGCAATGTGATTTGATCACATTGGACACGGTATCGCTTTTAAATATGTTTTTATCTGGAAACAATTAAACAAATTAAAATATTTTATCCGTTTTAAGGTGCAATGAACATCTACCAACCCGTGCTGCGACATAACAATTTCGCCAAAGCGCCCGACACCCACTTCGCCCGCGACACGCACATGAGGATAATCTTGGGCAATCTGGGGAATTCCACGCCGAATAAGTCGGAGAAAAAGAGCAACGCGGACACCAACATCACGCAAAGGTGCGTCTGTGTGCGTCTGACGTGAAACTCTAATAATATAAATGTCGCGCGTCAGAGTTATTTACAGCGCTCTAGCTCCTCTCGAAAAGGAGTTGGAGCGCTCCACAGTGTAAATAAATAAAAAACCATTTCGCCATTCATCATTTCGAAATTGCAGCAATTCCAAGCCGAAACGCAACGGCATCGTCACGAATCCCGCTCTGAGATTGGTGGCGAACGTTAAGAACGGCTTGGATAACGCCGCAGCGAATCTGCGGAAGTCCGCGTCGGGCGCGAATCCGAGCCAGAAGACCAACAGCTTCCATTGGAGGAAAGAGACGCCGCTTTAACAGGGAAGAGTGGGAGAGACCGTTGTATAAACAAAAACTAATAATACGTATTTTGATCCTAGTCAATATTAAGGTAAGTTAAAATGGAATCATCGCGTTTCTCTCCGTTATTAAGTGAAATTATTTTATTATTATTTTTTTTTAGGTTAATTTCGACACATTACCAATTAATGATAATAATTATGTATTATGTATTGTTTAAATAATAAAAAAATATATATAAACGATATATTTACAGAAAGAAAATGGAAAAATGAAAACTTACTTTATGAATGATACTACTTATCACTAGTCGTTACTGATCAAAGAATAATATTATTACAACTACTTATTATTAATTATTACTATAATTTCGTCTTTTATTATTATTATTATTAAACAGGGTTAGTTGAAAGTATGGAAACTGCGATTTATTATCGTTAATATTTATTTTAGGGAATTATGTCTAATATAAAATTTCGTAACAGACTTTTATATTGGACATAATTTCCTAAAATGAATATTAACTACAAATAAATCGTCCATGCTTCTAACTAACCCTGTATACAGCTTGTCCAAGATAAGAATGGGATAGCATTGGAATCTTTGAAACGGTAGAAGTTACGTTGTTGGTTAGATTAGGAAAAAGTTGCAGAATTTAAGTACCATTTACATGGTGTTTGAAAAAGTAAACTATTTTTTTACCAATTTCCTTTTATTTTTAAGAAAATATATTTTGCGATATAAGTTTTTATTTATTTCTGACATTATTTTAAGAGATATAAAAGAATCAAAAATACTTTCTCATTGTCACTTTTTAAAGTGAACAAGATAGCGTTTACAGATTTCCAGTACGATGTTTCGTTTTCGAAAAATCATCAACTTTTTTTTCTTAAATACGGTCCTGTTATTTTTATTTTTAAATTTAAAATCATTTTGAGTTCTAAAATAGGTGATATATGAGTCCACCAGATGCAAAAGTATGTATATGACGTCCAACCTATTCTGAGATAATTGCGAAAAACCTTTTGGTGTTGAACTATGTGGAGTTCTGTCGTGATTTCTTTACTGAAAATAGTACTGCCCTCCCTGAACAAATCGGTGCAATAACCTTCATCATATCATAAAGAAAGTATGCTGCATTTGTCTCCTTTGAGTTTGTTTAGAATATTCAAACGTTTTGGCTGGAATTGTTCAAATTTTTTATTCCTTTTTAGAATGCCTTGGCTGGCACCCAGATCGGACCGATAATGCACCTCACCTTTTAATCTAATAGAAGATTGAGTTTTTGAAAAAATAAATCTTTTTGATGGATTACATGTGAAGTGCCATTGTCCAGGAACTTTAGTATACTTCTTACTTTCTACTTTCCAATCAAATATCCTCCAATCTCTGCCTATCTTTCTAATAGTTGAGTGATGTATGATTTTTTCGTATTCTTCTTTGCTTATTATCACACTGATTGTTCTTATCTCGTTTTCAATGAGGCCAAAAATTCCCCACAATTGGAAAGACAAATCAACAGTTCTTATATGGGCAGGAGCTTCAAAAGCGAGCCAGTACCCGATCATGGACGTCAAAACAGAATTCTTGTTTTGTCCCCCACAACCGTCTGCAAAGAGGCGCACTGTGCCTATAGTATCCTAAAAGCTGGAATTGGTCAAAAGATGATGAATAGCGGACGCTATTGCATTTGAATCCTTTGGGGAATCTGTTTCTGCCCAAAGGTATGAAAATGACTTTTAGAACTTCCTTCGACTACGATTAAATTGTAATAATTAATTTGCTGACTGAAATAGGCAACCTGATCTGGAAGCTTTAACTGTTGATAATAGCAGATCTTCTGCAGGATCGCAATCAACTACATTCACTTTTCTTAAATCCAGCTTTGCCGAAACAGTTCTTAATTGTCAAGGAATTTACTTTATGCCATGCTGTTTTTATAATGTACAAAGCCTCTAACACATTGATGGACTTTGTAAGCTCAGATAAACTTTTAACATCTTCCATTTTTGTGAAAATATGTTTCAAAATCAAGTGTCGATAGTAAAATTTGAAATTACGTATGATAAATACATAATTTTCACATTTCTCAGCTTCAGTTCACGAGGATGAGAGCCTGCAAAATAAAATAACTTGCCTTTTTTGGATTCCCATTTTCCGGTCGAATTGAAGCAACCATTCGGACATTATTTCTCGTGTCATCCATGCGTTTTTATTTGATTTCCATGTCGCTGGTAAATCTTTAATAGCGACGTTTTTTAATGCACGAGGGCGAGCAGCTTTCCCGATCACTAACAACTCTTCTTTGTCTCCGGCCATATTTGCGCAGAACAAAATGGCTAGTCTGTCTTTAGACAACTTTCCACCCACACATTTTTCTCCTTTAAGAGACAAAGTTTTATTCGGCAGCGCGCGGAAAAAGAGGCCACTTTCATCTGCGTTGTAAATATCGTTTGGTTTGTAGCCAAGCAACAGAGATGGAGGTTTGTCCAAAAATTGTTCCACATCAACTTGATTTACTGCAGCAGCTTTGCCAGATACAAATTTGAAAGTGATATTATGTCTCTTGCGCCACTTTTGTAGCCACCTAAAATTATTGTAACCCAAATTTGTCGCAATTTCCTTAGCTTTCACTTTCACTAACGATCCTGATATTGGAATGTTTTGACTTCTAGCTTTCACAAACCACTCAAAACACCTTTTGTCTATATTAGAACCTTCCTTTTTAAAAAAATCCTTCTTTTGGTTTATATTGATTCCAGATTGCCATTTACTTCTGATATCTTCCTTATTTTTGGCTATTTCAGCTGCTTGCGTTTTCCCAATATTAAACCTCTTTGCCAAAATACGAACCGAAACTCTTTCTTTATCTAAAACGTTAACAACTTCCATTTTTTCTTTTAAAGAAAGCATTCTTTTTTTCGGTGCCATTTTACGTTTATATTAATAAAATAACTCCAATATGTTACAACTCTCGACACGCGATATCTAGCAAGGGTAATATGTACATATGAAAGGGAAACATCTCATATAAAACGGGGAATTACCGAATTTAATGTAACATGTTCCATAACACTTTAATAAGCGAACGACCTGAAAAATCGTCCGGCTATTAGAGCTTCGCGTCCGCTTATGG
The DNA here is from genome assembly GCA_949128085.1 of Cetonia aurata. Taxonomy (NCBI): domain Eukaryota; kingdom Metazoa; phylum Arthropoda; class Insecta; order Coleoptera; family Scarabaeidae; genus Cetonia; species Cetonia aurata. The sequence goes on along the minus strand of OX421889.1, from coordinate 33,898,172 downwards.
GAGATTTTCAGTTGCATGCGGAAATAATCTAGTGTCCGCGTCCGTTTATAAGAGCGTCCGTTTATCGGAAAGCACTTAACATTGAAAATCCTAATCTAACCAACATGGTAACTCCTACCGTTTTCAACGTTCCAATGCAACCTCATTCTTATTTCGGACAGGCTGTATAGTGATATAAGATTATTATATAAATGCTGCATACAGGAAATTTTAGAGATCTTATTAATTAATGCATAATATATATATATATAAATATACGTATATAATATTATAAAATAAAACACTTGTAGTGTATTTTCAGCAAATCGTGAAAGTCTTAAAGTTAGGTGTGTAAATATACTATTAAATGAGATGTAAACGAGAAAAAAAGGGTTAATAATTAATTAATTGTGTATAATTTTGCTATAAGTTCGCGGCCTATATTACGATTATTATTTTTATTACATGTAGAAATAATATATTATATTTATATTATAAGAAAAGAATACTGAATATTTTCAACGACGATTCACCATTTTCACACATACTTGATATTTTTATTTAACTTTCTTTTTTTTTCATTTCTTAAATTATTATTTTAAAATGGCACATCAGGACATTTTATGGTCATTTCTAATGAAAAATAAATACTACGTTGTGAATGAATAAAAAGAATCTCCAATCTTATTGAATGGCGGCAGAAAATACAATTTTCCTTTATCTATATCTAAAAAAATCTATAATTATTTTGTTGTATTTATTAAGGAGAATGTTTGGTAAGGTAACATTTTAATGTATTTTAAATTTATTATAGCCATTTATCAAAGTTACTAAGTTAATATTCTTATTCAATCAATATGGACTTTAAAACTGATTCTAATTAACTCATTAGTGCATGGGTACTTCTTTTTTTGTTATTGTTACTTTTTTTGTAATAAACCATGTAAATATAGTCTATATGAAATAATCCTAGTGAAAGTTTTACAAATTTTGATCCCATATAACCGGCTGTACATTCCGTATGGAATTGGAGCCGCTCTTTTGAGCTCTGCAGACTATTTAAGTAAAGTGGGTCGTCACTCCTCTTCACTTGTCTACTTCTTGTCCTTTACGTGCTGTTGCGTGTTTTTATTTCGTCTACTATTTTCCTCCATGTTACTCTATCCTTTACTTTCTCTCTCCAGTCCGTTATTCCTAAGTCCGTTATGTCATTAAGTACCTGGTCCTCCCATCTTGCCTTCGGTCTTCCTCTTAATCTGTCTTCTTGCGGCTTCCATTTCGTTATTTTCTTTATAATTGCTTCTTCTTCCTTTCTATTTACATGCCCGAACCATCGTACTCTTTTTTATTTCATTTCGTTGATTATGTCATCTCCGGCTATTATATCTGTTATCTCTTGATTCGTCAGTCTTCTATATTTCTCATCCTTTATTTTCCTTAATCCATAAATCTTTCTAATCATCTTTCTTTCGAACACTTTCAATTTCTCTTCGTCCTTTCTTGTAACGCACATAGTTTCCGCAGCGTATTATATTTATTTATATTTTAAGTTGCCATAGTAACCAGAAAAAAATCATAGTCGAATATAATCCTGGATCCATTTCAATGAAAAATACAGTCAAAATGTTCAGTAATACTGATCTATTACCAAACACAAGTAAATCACGTCTTCTAAAACTACAATTAACGGTCAAATCACCCCCATTTTATTATATACAGTTATTATAATAAAACTCAACGTCCATTCAAACGGCCAATATGCACTAATGGGTTAAAGAAGATGTTTTTTTTTTTTGTTTGCTTTAGTCTATTATCAACATTAAAAGATAGAATCTTGCATTTTTTTATATAATAAAGAAAAACAAATTACAAAAGTATTTTATTATTTTTGGAAATTGTTAGAATTAAAATGAATTGCCTTACCAATGATCCCATATTAAAATGAATTATTTTAAATAAAAGCACTTCATTTTGTTATGCAACCCGTTATCGTCATACTAGAATGGGTTGCATTTCTTTGATTGAAAATTGCTATTCGTTTATTTTCACCATTGCTTTTCTAGTAAAGTAGAAATTTTTCTCGATTTTTCATTTACAATATTATAAAAAATATATTTTGCCTACTCTTGTCTGTTTTATATTTATCTTTATTTATCTTCTATATGTAGCCGTTGAAATAAATGTTACCTATTCATTTTCGTTTAATATGTATGATCTCATTGTAAATTTTTGTTTCTTAAAGTAGAATTACGCTACCATAGAATAATTGCCACTAACGAAAAGAAACAGATTTTTTTAAAAATCAAAAACATATCGTAGAAAACTCTCTTTAATTTTACTTTTTCTTTTATTTATTGAAAAGCAACGGCTATATATTTATTTTCTATTATTACTATGTGTCTAATTTTGCAAAAAAAAAGAGCAGAAGCTATTATTATGAATTAAAAAAAAGGAATACTATACTTACCACAATTATACTACAAGTTACATGTTACAAGAACTACATAAACTACATAATTACTATCTACTTAACATTACTCCTCTTTGTAACCGATGAATATATTTATTATGAAATATGAAATGAAAAATATAAGACGTTTAGTTTTTATACAAAAAAAAGTAATTAAAAAAAAATAAATAAAGAATGAAGAAGTAAATGAAGCAAAAAAAAAAGAACGAAACACGTTATGCACTGTATATGTTTGAAGAACAGTATTATACAATATTGAATGAAACATTTACAATATATACATGTAAAAAAAAAATAAAGATATTTGTGGTTTTATTTATTTAAACAAGAAAGCCCGCGTTCCATCTTGGAACGCATCCTATTGAAAAAGTTGGTAAGTCTTTAGATAACACTAATATCCATAATCCATGCAAGATTTTTATACCGGTTGTCCACACTTAAGTGTGCACTATTGATAACTTTGTTATCTTTGGAGGTACAGAATCGGTCAACTGGACAAAGTAGTACTATTTTTTATGGCGGTCACAATTGTGAAAGCAGAAACATAATTGAGCGTCGCGTTCTCTAGATATTCGTCCAAAATTATTTTTTTTTAATGGAACGCCCTGTATATTTTTTTGCAATTTAAAAGAAAATTCCAAACTGAACAAAAAAGTCTTAATACACTAGTATAAAAAAATGTTAAATAAAGTCGTTACTGCGAAATCTTTATCTTTGCTTTGTTGGCTTGAAATCTCTAATATATCAGGCAACCCAAATAACGCTAGTTTGCTGTTTTGGATCGAAAAAGTTGGGTAAGTTGTAATTCCTGTTCATTTGTTAAGGAATTTGCTAGGTTGCCATTTAAAAAACAAAAAAAAATTACGTTTTCATGGAAATGCGTTGACATAAAAAAACAACTAGCAGGCTAAGTGATAAAGAATAATTAGTAAAAAAACTTCTATTAATGACATTTTGTCTTAAAGTTCATATATACGGAGATAAATTACCTATTCTATACTTTTGACTAAGCTGTATATATAACGTCTAAACAGGAAAATTCTGAATTCCGCATCAATCATTTAATCATTGCTAACGTAAGATTCGGTATAAAATTACGCTGGCTATAAGCACAGACAAGAGAATATATTCCCTTGTCTGTGTTATAACACAGACAAGAGAACATACAGACCGTCAGCTAAATGTAATTTTTTGGAAGCATAAAAGGAAGCAGAATGTGTGCCGCTGCTTCCCTGTGCTATATATATAGACCCTAACTTGAACTATTCGGCACGCGATGGCGCCGCTAAATACAGGAATTATGTGCGACGTTGTCAATAATTTTGATTCATTTTCACATAAGATAACGTAATTAAAAAGTATGAAAAATACACGGTATTCGTGTGTATGTGAGATATTTAATCTGTATTAGTCAGAAATGCATAAATATGAAAACTAATTGCTATAACTTGGTTTTAAACTAATTAATATAGGTATTACATACATGCATAAAATTACCATCTATAAATCGCAAGCTAATAAACATCCTATTAATATGTATAGGTTATTAGGGATAAATAAAGAATAAATAATACTTCCATTTTATTTTACTATAAAAGTAAATAAAAGAATCATGCAGAATGTCGAAAAGCAAGAATACAATAAAATAGTTGCAATGTATTAATTTTAAAAACTACACAAGGCTTCCTATCACAGCGGAAGTAAATTTGTTTAATTTAAAAAATGGGAAAATAAAACGAAAAGGGAAACATCTTGTGAAACATTTAAAAAACAGTAACATAATGCGATTATCACTATTGGATTAGTAGTGGTCAGAAAGCAGGAATTAAATGTATGTAAAATAAACTTTCTGTGCTGGAACCAAGGACTATTTATATTACCTAACCATCTTCTATTTTTACTAATAAGTATATTATGTAGCCTGTCACCTAAATATTCTTGACATTGATATTTTTCAAAATAAATCTTAAACACCTATGGATTTAAAAACAGTTTTTAGGAAATCATCGCTCGATACAACCAAGCACACCCTTTCTACCGATCCGTAATTTTTATGCAGTAAAAATAATTGGTTGGGATTATTTAGGTCTCCTTCCGATGTAAGTGCAAACTTACATATATCGCAATTGCATTCATCATTTTCTTTAATAAATACCCTGCATAATAAGTAACCGCACAATCTTCCAACTGTCCGTTTAATTCTATATTTCGTGATTTTGGAGAATCGCTGTTACATGGAGAATGTTGGTAAACCTCAACATCACTTTCGGAAGTGACACTGGATGCAGTGGGTGCTGTTACTAGACCGTGTTGTACTTGTAAATAAACATCCAGATCTGGTTCGCAGTTTGAAGATTTTGGAGGTTTTAGGTTTCTATCCGAAAAGATGAACGAAAAGCCTTTGCACCTGGGTAAAGATTCCATCCTCCACGTTGTCTAATGACGGAAAAGAAATTTTCTATGGCATCCTGATTTAGTCTGTTAGTTAAGATGAAATGTATACCTTTACCCTTCTCGACTTCATACAATTTTAGAAATGCCGTTGTAGTTTGAATCATGCCATCAAGACAGTCTACTTTCTCTATCATTCCTGTCAATTTTTGTCATACTTTTGAAAAATTCCGTTGTTCAAATTAAAATATTTATAATCTCGGGATTCCTATCACTTATGCTACATCAGTTTATTATTCAAGGCATAAACAAATTGTTCATCTGTTGTAAGAACTCTGCGGTATCTAAGACGATTTTAGAATTAATTTGCCAATTTACCGCACACGTGTGTTGGAAAAAATTTGTAATGCCAATTTGCACGACATTTTTTCGAAAGAAGTTGGATTAATATGCTTGGCCGTTATTTTCGTTAGAGCCCTAGCAGTGGTGGAATTCCGATCTATGAAATATGTCTGCTTTAGAGCATCAAAACTTATTGTTGAATGGTATGTAGTTTTGAAAATATGTTAACTCGACAATAGTCGTGAATGATGTACGCGACAGAATAACTATAACCTAAAGCAAAAAGTGCCTGTTTTTTTTTTTTAATAACGGGAATAATAAACGAATGGCAAGGTAAAAGAAATAAACCTGAACAACCGAGTTTGAAGAAAAAATTCGCCAAAGGAAAGTTGATACCAAGATTTGCCATGTTTTTATAAAAAAATACGCGGTATTTTAAATAAGCGGATTAGCGGCGGTGTCCTTTTAGATGCAACAGCTTTGTCGGCGTGCCGTCTACAAGAGCAGTGGCAACATTGTACTGTGTCCGGGCGTGATCCTGTTGGCGCTCTTTTAGCGATATATAAAATTATGTACAGACGTTACTTATAGTGACATCTGGAATCAGTCCTATGAACAATTCTAGTCGCCCTATCTAACTGATGGTCTGTTATGTTCTTTTGTCTGTGGTTATAAGCTATAATCGTATTTCGTGTGTGAAACGAATTTTTAGTCGGTTTATAATTTGGTTCGTTTCTCCACTCAAACATAGTGATTTACTCTTTAATACTGCTACTAACGTGCACATGGCGGTGCTAATGTAGGACCCTACGTTTGTAAGAATGAACGAATAAGTTCTTGGGTGTAATTTTGATCTCTGTAGATTAAATAAAAAATATTTTAAATTATTAATAGCACAGTAGGGCATCATCTGTTAAATATGTTTGATTGTAATGATAAAAATATACAGGGTTTTAAGGTTGACTAAAATGTCGGTAATATAGATCGTGGTGGTAACAAATTTTTTTTATTTCACACGGATCTGTAAAGATATACTTATTTAATTGTATTTATGGTATCGAGCGAACCTTAGGTCAACGGTGATTTAGATTAAGAAGTATCAGAACATATTTTTAAAAGGCAATATATGAAAATTATCAAATGTAGTTCATGTGACAGGGTATTTTATAAACTTATTTTGTATTTAAAGACAGAGTCATCTATGTTTGAAAAGTTCGTTTTTTTACAGCTAGGATATTTTTTTAATTTTAGACCATTCTCAACGGGATATCGTGGAAAACAAATATTTTGCCGTGTCTCACTGTTAGAGATGTTATTTTTATCGAAATATTATAATTTGGTGTTACCACTACTCCACCAAAAGGTGGATCTACTTTTCAGTACGTGCTATTTACGTTTAGATGTCAGTGATAATGCAACGCAGTTACATCTATAAGATTGAAGGACTATTCTTGGAAGTAATTTTAATATCCGATTCGCTTTAAAAAAAAATGATTTAAATTACTGATTACATGAAATTTGGCGCAACAAGTCAATGTCTGTTAAATTTTGTTTTGTCGATGAAGAAATACAGGACTAATTCTGAAATTTTAATATAGAATGAGGTCAGAATTGAGATACAAGAAAATATATATAAATTGCAAAATCGCAGAATGAATATCAACAGATATTTTAATTACTTGCTATAATAATCACATTGTAACCAAATTGAAAAGTAAATTCGTTGCCATAACAGGTAATACTAAATATGTAAATACTTAAAGAGATATATAAAATTAAGTAGGACAATGTATAAAACATTAAAAAAAAATTTAATATCACAGAAATACCATAGATTTTTAAAAATTATTCCTAAGAGAGGAGAGATACATTGCTGTAATTTTTAACTAAATATCATTATTACAGGTATCTATTTCGTGAGTACTTTTAATTTGGTTCGTTTCTCCGCTAAAATGTGAAAATTTAGTCTTCGAATGGAGCTACTTAAGTACAGATGGCGGTAGTAATGCGTTGCTTAACCAGCGTTTGATTTCATTTAAATTTTTAATTAGTTTGTTGTCAGAAAACTATTGAAGGGTATTACGGTTTGTAAACAAAGAATCCAAGATGTAAGTAATAATATAATTATAGTAATATTTTCTTTTGGACGTATTGAAAGAATATTACGCCCGTTAAGTTACTATTTGTTTAAAGCTCGAAGATTTTTAGCGCATTGCAATGCAACGTTTCATTGCGACAACAGAACGCATTTTTAAATCTAATTTTTCCCGCTCGAATCCCAGCCAACTCATTTCGAGTTAATAGCATATCCCCGCAACATGTCTTATATTTTATATTTTTGCGTCGCCATCTTAGTTATCGCCTCCTGTCAAAATTCGCGGCGTCCATATTTCGTCCTGTCAAAATTTAACGTGTTCACACAAGAATATAATTCCCAAAGTAAAATTCTCGGTTCGCCATCTTACTTCTTTTATTGCCCCCGTCTGCCTCCTTTTTGAACTTTTTGCGCGCGGAGCAAATTGATGGTTAACGCGCTGTCCGGAATACGATGAATTGTTGTGGCCGATGCGGCAGAGAAGTTTACTATACGGAACAGAAGTTCGCTATCGGGAAGGTCTGGCATACGTTCTGCTTTAGTTGCTGTAAGTATTAAAGTAAGTTGATGGTGTAAGTGTTAACTTTCTTTATGGTTTATCAGAATATATCGGTATAGTAGAATAATAATAAATTACAATACGATCAGTAGATATCAATTATCTGGGGTTGGTGACAAAACGGTCTTTAGTTATAAACTAGACTAAATGTACGTTACAGGAACTCAGCTATGAATTTCTTAATCCAAAGATTCCGTTTTTTTTTTTAATTTAAATATTTAATATAATAAATTTTTGCATTTTCAAACAAATCTTTTATTCCTCTTAATGATTAGTAAATGTTTAACTTTAAACATACTAATTGTTCCTCTGGGTACTAAGATCGTTTTAGGTCAAGATTAAATTTATTTTTATTTCAAAATAATATAGGAACTTACCATATGTTTATTATGAACAGTATATTTTTAATTTAAGCATTGATTTTTATGTGTGTACACATCAGAAACTATTAAGACATATTATTTTTCCAGATATGTATTAATAAAATTTGATTTAGTTCAATCCTTGTTTATAAATTATACAAGAAATTAAAACATGTCAAATGTATAGTATTGCCTACCAATCCTATGTTTGCTGTTGCCAACGTCAGATAATTGATAGATATTAATCACATTGTATAGGTATCACCACATCTAACTTCTATGTAATAGAAATAATTTCACCAAACTTATAATGTATTTAAGCTACGCATCGGTCTTTCAATCTCCCAATAAAGTTCCTAATAAAAGTTATTAGTTGAATAACTGAAAGAAAGGTCATAAGACGTAAAAATATCTTATGTAAAATAATAACACGACCAGTCTGCTCAAGAACTATATTCAAACTAAAACTCTTTACAATTTCTTTATATCTAGTAATGATTCATATTCTTTGTTAACAATACGCAGGTAGAATTTGGGTCTCGCGCGATATACCTTTGGATCGATGATTCACAATAATATGCAAGGTCATCTTATATACTATTAAATAAATACTTTTCTGCTTTAACTGTAATTTTTAATATGATGAAACTTTTAAAAAATGTTTAACTTAGAAAATTTCCTCATATTAAAAATTACAGTTAAAGCAGAAAAGCATTTATTTAATGATTTCACACTGTAAGAAAAATTGCGCATTGCATCTTATACACATTGGCCGAACATTGGGAGAACTATAGCAACGTTGTCAAACCGATTACCCGCGTATGGGGGAAGCAGCGATGAGTATGAATCGCCAGTTTGAGTTAATTGTCATATGTCATTTGTCATATTATCGCTCTATCTCTTCGAAGTTTTCCCTAATAGTCTATTAATTAAAATGTCTGTTTATACAAAAGAAGAACGCATAGCTATTATTAAATGGTACTATTCGTTTGAGGGTACGGATGAAGTTATTGGGCGTTTTATCTTTTCTTATCCCAATCGACCAGTCCCTGTTAACCAAACAATTTTAAATATTGTTCATAAATTTGAAAATACAGGTTATATTACTGGTTGCTCGAAATGTAATAGTGGTAATCGGCAAGAACGGACACTTACTGAGGAAATAATGGAAAGAGAGGTTAGAGTATGCGCTTTTGTGGAAACTAACGAACCGTGTTCGAGTCGTCAAATTCCTGAAGTTGTCAATATTCCACCTGCTACAGTTAGAGACATTTTAAGGAGGAATAAATATAAATGTATTAAGTTGAAAAAAAATCAAGAGATTTTCCTAGAGGACCACGAAAAGCGACTAGGTTGTTGCGAGAATATGAGAGAGAAATGTGACAGAAATGATTTGTTTTTGCAAAACGTTCTCTTCACCGTTTCATCATCCATTCATTTTCCCTTCATGGTCGCCACAATCCGTCTGTTGCTCGATATTGGTCCCAAAAAAATAAACACCTAACTGTAGCTAAACGAACACAGTATCCTAGATAATTGAACGTCTTGGCAGGTATTCTAGGTGACCACGTTATAGGACCATTTTTTCTAAATGGTGACCTAAACAGTGAGAGATACCTGCAACTTTTACAAAATGACTTTATTCCTGCTGTACATTACATAATGGGCAATTTAGACGATGTTTGGTTACAACAAGATGGGTGCCCGGCTCATAACGCGAGGAGAGTTAAGGACTTTATTAATTTTAATTTCCCGGAACATGTAATCAGTACGCGGGGCGACATACTTTGACCACCTAGATCCCCTGACTTAGCGCGCAATGACTTCTTCCTTTGGGGTTATTTAAAGGAAACAATCTACAGACATTCGCACGAAAGGCCTCAAAAGAATTTAACAAACATGCCGTAACATTCCAGCATTAGCATCCTATGCTAAATAATGTGCGCAGAGAATTTCATAACAGGCTAGGTTATTGTGAATTACAGCATGAGGGGCTCTTTGAAGCCGTTATTAAGTAATATCATTACCCTTTATATTTATACTCCAAATTTTCGATTTAGTTTTCGAATTTTCAAGTTTTATTTTCTTTATTTTAAGTTTAGTTTTTCTTCCTGTTCCCTTAGTTGATAATTTTAGAATACTTTTTACTTAAAAGATATGTAGAATAAAAATATCTTATTTGGTCAATAAAGCTTGGTTTTATTCTTTTTTAGAATTCGTGTTATTTTATGAAAAATTAGTAGCAATAATATGTGAATATTGCTGAAGTACGATACTGCATTACCAGCATTTTCCCAATAATAATTTTAATATTACAATAATACATCAATAAAATATCATTTAATTCACGCATTTGTAGCAGCGTCAACGATACATCCGCATCTTAACTCGTCGCTGTTCGTATCTAAACTGATGTATTTCGCAAATGTACTGAGCACCTGACTGACAACTGACAACATTGGACGCTCTATATCCCTTCTTTGTCCATTTAGCACGTATACGCATATCTATCTCACTCATTCTCGTATCCGTTAAAAAGCTATACCTACACTGAGAAAAATAGATTGTACTCTTTAACATAAATATAGTATACTTTAATATATTTTATAGCTCCTATAGGGACAATCATATTTTATATTACCGGTGACAATATCTGTATAGTAAATTTCTGTGAATAGTTTTTATTAACTCGTATGGTAAAGTTGGTGTACTATATTTGTATTATTAATTTGAGCATACATGTTAGTAAATGTGAGAAAAAATGTCTAGTAGCACTGACTATATTTGATAATAACTGTTAAATTTTTTATTGTACCCAGTATAATGTAATATTTTACTATGTACGATACATGATGCTCATACTTACCATAAGGCTATATGTAGTACTTACAATATTATTTTCTACTATAATAATCTAACGTCTCTTAGCATTTAAAATAGTAGATAGTAAACAATAATATAATGGATCATATGCGGGCACTATACAGCGATACTTACCTGTAATTTAAAATATAGTACTATACAAGGTTTTACCCAGTTCATGCATAAGGAAAGTGGAATATTACACAATAAAAACTATAATATTGATTTTATATTTTTATTTGTCCTTAAAACCATTATTACAAAAATCCAACGTTGTATTACTTTCATTAACATAACAATCACTAGTAGGTTAGATTTAGGTTAATGTTCTATCAAAGCATAAAGTACCCACTACGAAGTATATGCATATAATATCTATTACTTACATTTGAATATATTAATTAACTGTGGAAACCCCCACTCGATTAAAATGTTTTCCACGTTTGCATCAATTTCTGCTTACGATGCACAGTAATCAACGAACGACCAGACACAAACATGCACCGACACGAATACGTACACCTGTATCACACGTACATAACACGTGTCAGTAATTTTGTCGCTGCAAAACAGCTTATTGGTCGATTTCTTCGGTAAAGATCGACAATGAATAGAGCAAGGGGTGGGAAGAGCGTTACAAACATTTATGTTAGAAATTGAATATGCATCGAATACCTGATAATATCGCAGTCAATCGCAGCGACTATCTATATAATCCACGTCATTATATAGGCTTTCAGCAATAGAGTATATTAATTGTTACATCCATAAGATGTAGATGGTAACATCCAGATTTTGCCTCTTACTATAAGCATGATAAAATCTGTTTATTTTACTCTTAATACGCCACATATTGTCGTTTTGACAATAATTATTTTAGTAATTAACATAAAGAGATTTACGATCTAATTTCTACAATCCATTTTTCTCAGTGTAGTCCGCCGCTCGTCAAATGTGTATACTAGTATGCAATAAATGTAATAACAATAAATCCTTTTACCACCACTCAAGAACAATACTAATTAATAACAATAATACATAATTAGCACTTAACAAAAGTTACATGAGAAGAGTTTTTCATGGAATCCATTTTACACCAGCATTCTTACGTGAATGATCTTATTTTAAGATGTTTAATCACCTTTTGAAAATAAATAATAATTACAAGACCGTAAGCAGGCAGGCTGTGTGTTAGATAAATTTTTATGAGATACCCTTACCAGGAGATTGAAATACCGGCCGCTAAATTTAATAGAATTATTCTCTATACCATGAAATGAATTCCTATTTTTACAACTATCAAAGAAAGTTTAGTTGCTTTTTCCCTTCTACATCTTACAGATAAGTGCAGGAAGTTATTGGATAATTGTTCGGTCTACTGTTATAACGGGGAAATATTCTGCTGTTCGTGCTACTACAGTTGTTGTTGTTGCGATCCCTGTCCTAAACCTTGCGACCCTTGCTGTCCCCCTCCTTGCAAACCCTGTTGCCCTCCTCCTTGCAAACCCTGTTGCCCCCCTCCCTGTAAACCCTGTTGCCCCTCTCCTTGTAAACCCGGTTGCCCCCCTCCTTGCAAACCCTGTTGCCCACCTCCTTGTAAACCCTGTTGCCCTTCACCTTGTAAACCCTGTTGCCCATCTCCCTGCAAACCCTGTTGTCCTCCTCCCTGCAAACCCTGCTGTCCTCCACCCTGTAAACCCTGTTGTCCCTCACCCTGCGACCCCTGCTGCGATCCCTGTTGCGACCCTTGCACTACCACTTGCGTAGTCTGTCCAGACCCGTGCGATCCTTGCAATCCTTGCAAGACGAAAGTGTGTTGCGTCAAGACCTGCCCCCCTCCATCGTGTTGCTCCCCTTGCGATCCTTGTTGCGACCCGTGTCCGACACCCTGCTGTAACCCTTGCGATCCGTGCAATCCCTGCTGCGCGCCGGTGCCCTGCAGACCCTGCTGCGATCCCTGCTGTACTTGTTGCGGGAAACAAGTGGTGGAGACTTGCGTGCCCACTCAGCACTATCGTCTGAGGAAGACGCCACCGCAGACTGAGAAGTGTCAACCCGTTACGCTGTGCTTGGTAAGTTTTATTACCAGATGAAACCGACTACAGCAGAATTATCCTGAGTTGACGGAAATTCCGTCCTCACGCGTTTAAACATAAACGAGGCGAATAAACGTAGCTTTACCATTTTCAGCACGATTTCCGTTACTGTAATATGATTTCGTAATAAACACTTTATATTCTGTTCTTAACATTTCGAGTGATTCATCTGCTGGCTTGAAAGTTGTCGAGTAAATGTAAAAAAACATTGAAATAAATAATATCGTCGATAGCTTGTCAAATCCATGTCCAACCCTAATCCAAACAGCTTTTGATCATTTTATAAACACATATTACGCCAGCTCAGTAATTCTACTGTATATGATCGAACAATTATTATTATTAGTCCTTCCCTTCGCAGGACGATTGCGAGCCCCCCACACTGTTGTCACGTTGTCCGCCTTGTTGCAACCCTTGCAGCCCTAACTGCAACAAATAAAATGCTAGTTAAGTCGGAGCTGCTGGAATAGGCGAATACACAACATATATTGCAACAGATAAAATAAGAAGAACGGTATAGGATAAACCGTACCGAGCGTTTAACGGAAGAATAAATTGCTGCAGGAGCAGAGGAAAAAGAAATCTCGGAGCGAGATCACTATCATGCCCAGGTGCAGATCGTGCAGTCCGAGGCGGAATTGCAGCCCGTGCCGTTATATGAGACCTGGATCTTCTTGCGCGGCTCCCACACCCAGGGAAACCAATAATTATTACAGCAGGAATCACGATAAGAAGGTAGCAGCCAAGTAAGTCTTAAGATGTATGAGTCGCATATATATAAAAGAGTATTACACGGTGGCCGGAAAAATGCGGACAAACACCACGCGGGCCAAATCTTTGTTTAATTCTGAGTTGACAATCTTAATTGAGAAAAGTAGTATACAGTGTTTTCTTAAGTCACACGAGCAGCTTAAAAGGATTGTAAATTTGGCAACACCTAATCAGACAAGTACTGTGGCAGTAATCGTTTTATTATTTACTATAAATCAGGTAAATACGCAAATTAGTAAGAATTTTATGTTAACATGGATAAAAATTTTATTGAAATTTAAAGATAATATGAAAAAAATTACAACAACTGTCTATGATCTATAAACAGTCTCTTATAATCGCAAATTCCCTGTAATACTAACGATGGTATGTCATGGCGATTTACATAAGTCCCTTTGATTTTATGGGCAGGAGTTGTAATATCTATTTATTGATGTTCCATCGATACACCCAATGACCCCCCATATTCCAGATATCTAAAAATGCATATGTGTACTTTAATCAGATATGGTTTTCACTTGAAATTAACAATATACCTTTGAAAATTCATGTGCCATGTTCTCCTTCTCTAATTCACTTTTTGGGAACTTAATTATTTTTAGGGCTTATTTGGATTAAATAATCAATTACCCGTTGAATTTGCTTGTAACGTGTTGTTTGTCCAATGCCAAAACGTTCCGCCACATCACGCAGACAACATCTATTACCTGCAAACCTAATAAATAACAGATACCTTACTTTATCTTTTACTATCCAAGCTAGGTATAATTATTATTATACCATAGAAAACATACACTGCCAGGGTAAGTGATTCTTCCCGGATAAAACGCACTTTGTGAGAAATCATGGGTTACACGTTCGGCAGTATCACGTCGCATTCGAAAAGTTTCTTTAAACTGTTAAAAATGACCATTAAAATGTATATAATTAACCAAGTACAAATTCAATAATCGTTACCTGTTTCTCAGTATATTTCCGTACTACGTGCCACGCTTTTATTGTTAATAAATTCAAACAAAATTTCATCATCTGATGAACTACTTTCTTCCAATAACTCGTCTAACAACATCAATTCAAACATACCTTCTTCCGCCATCTTTGCACTATAACTCTTGCACAGACCACTTGAGCCAGTGCAAGCAGGGGTGCACCAAAAATGACCCGAGTTTAAATTTTAAGATAAGAGGAAAACGTCAAGTTCAAATAAATTGCACTGTATGCACAAGCTGAAAACGTCTTTAGTCTTATCATTAACCTAATAGCAGAGATAAGCTATCCTTGAGATAGTAAACTTCATAATAAAAAGTTGCTACGCCTGGGGAATGTGGTGGGGAGCTAATTCTGGAGGTTCTGGTATCAATTCATAGAGGCGCACGCGTCAGTAAGAGCGCGTAATTTGAATGCATTCCCCATTTTTTTTCTTTTTTATATTAATATTATTGTTTGAAAATTGAATGTATTCTTACTACAAAAGTAAATACTATGCCAATACGTGATGAATCATTGCAATAATACAATCAATTTTCAAACATTAACGTCAAGTTTGGGAACAGAGTAAGGTATTTTAGGAAATAAACAAATATTTTATTGGGAAAGAAGTTTTTTATTTTTCATTATTTTATAATAATAATAATAAAGTTTATTAGGCTACAGTAGGTTAATACTTTTTACAGAATAATATAAAGTGATACAAACTTAAATTAATGTTATTTTATTGTAGCTTTTAGTTACGTTCCGGGACCTAAATATATGTGTCCCTTCTTCAGACCTAATATACAACATTAATATGTACTTTACAGGCTTAAAAATAAACAAAAAAGTGTGTTATTACTTACATCAACTAAGGTGAAAAATCTTGGAAAAGTATGCAGACATTAAAATTGCAAAACGTAGATTAAATTGCTTTTACCAATGGACAAACTGCACATATTGAACTTTTTGTAAAAAAAACAACAGGGTACTGGATTTGTTAAGTTTTTTGCTCTGTACTATACGCTTCGCCACTGCATGATAGATCTTATTAATGAAATTGGTTAGTTAGTCTTATACTATGTTTTTATGCTGATTTACCTCCACATTGAAAGTGTTCCTGTTGGAGTACTCCATTAACAACGCTTGAACTGAAAACTACAGAAACTATTGTAAAATAAAACATGATTACTAATAATATAATTGCCACTTTTCTTAGAATGTTTCAACATATTAGTTTAACATTTACCTGGATATAAAATAGTAGAAGTTGCATTCCAATTTAATGCTAATTTTTCCTTTGTTCTAAAAGACGACTCAACAAAGTGCGCCGCGCATAGTCTTTTCTTTAGGCTCACATCGCCGACATTGAAATGTAATTGCAACTTGTTAATCCATAAATGGCACCTGCAATGATAGCGTAAATCTGGTTGTTTTACGTTTTATAAGCATAAAATCATATCGTTGTTAGAAACGTTTCAGTTAATATATGTACCTATTGTTGCATATAAGTAGATATGTGAATTGAGCTCACATCGAATATTTGGCGTTCGGAATTTTATTACTCAGAGTGTCCCTTGATGCGTCCCCACCACTTTGTCGATGCGACTAGGATGATGGGGACGCGAGAGACTGTATAAAGGGACACTCCGTCCAATAAAATTTCGAACGCCGAGTGTTCCATATCGGCTCAATTCACATCCCTGCATATAACTATGTACTTATTATGACTTTATGACTAAAGACCTCAAGACTCCGGATAATTTCCTATCCGGATATTCGGATCTGGACGTTACCCGGATCCGTTATCTGAATTTTGTGGGACAAAAGCTTGCGATGTATTTCCGTTCAGACCGATCTAACAATAAATCGATCCAATACGCGTATTAAAAAAAAATAGCGCAAACGTTAATTAATGCCGTGGTTTAATATTAATCATAAAATTACTTACCTGTCTGTTTTTAGAGGGAACCAAAATAATTTCGTAGAAGCGGGTACTGGGCCACAAATTAAACACTTGTTAACCGGCATTCCTCCGGCAAGTCTCTCGCAAAAAGTATAACAAAAGTACGCAAACACGCAAACAATATGCACAATTTATATAAGTATATACTTTTTGAAAATACGATTTTTCAAAAACTGTCATTTAAAGTAACATTATGATCCATGGTAATATTAATTTAATTTCCAAAATGTTAAAAGCGCCTAAGTTATATGCAATCCTATTAACATTGAAAATGTACTTTCCTTGTATATAGGCAACTTTATGTACATGTTGACAATAGCGCCTCTGTGAATTGATACCGAAACTACATCCCTTTCGTAGAGGAAGGTGACTCAATTTCTCTAATTGAAGTTGGACAGGGGTGGTCTTTAGTCTTATCATTAACCTAATAACTATCACACTGACACAAGTCAATGCTAGGTTTTTCCACTATCACCCAACAATTTTGGTGATAGTGGAAAAACCTAGCATTGACTTGTGTCAGTGTGATAGTTATTGTTACACCAAAGGTTCCAAAACCCAATTACTGGATTAACCTAATAGTAAAAACCTGTCAATTGAAATGTCATTTCCTATAAATGGCATGCATTCAAATGCGGATTTGCCTATTTCTATAGCAATAAATTTTGACGTGTGTAAATAAACTGCCAGTTATTCAAAATTTCTTGTCAGGGTGTGTCAATTTTAATGTTCCTCCAGGTGAGTTATTCCTATCACCAAGCTTTATATCTGGGAGATATTAGCATAATTCTCTCCTACGTGTTTGCTTAATATTAATTATCGTTATATTATATTCGCAACAGCTGCAAGGGATCCTGCTATTGCCCGGAAAATTGTAACTGCGCCCACAAAGGCTTGAACGGCCGATTCGCCTGTCCCAAATCCTGCGACCCCTGCGCCAAGGTCGACTGCCCAATGCGATGCTGTCCGCCTAAGAAGTGCTGTCCGCCGGCGAAGTGTTGCCCGCCGAAGCGATGCTGCCCGCCGAAGAGGTGTTGCCCCCCGCCGTCGTGCTGCCCGCCGCCCTCTTGCTGCGACCCGTGCTGTGATCCCTGCTGCGATCCCTGCTGCAGGGGTCCCTATTGTCCGCCGGCCCGCAAGCCGATATGCTATCCGCCGGTCAAGTGTTGCGAGCCGAATCCCTGCGAGAGGATCTGCTACTATCCGTGCCCGCCGCCGTGCCAGCCCAAGTATTGCACGTGCGGATCGCCGAACCCTTGCGACTGCGATCTGAATCTGAAACGGAGGCAGTTGGATTGCGAGAGGGCGCCTTGCTGCAGGAGATGCGGTAGAAAGGTGAGAATTCGTAAAATCTTATTTTATTTATTCTGTTGCGGATAATTACTAATAATACATGGTGAGTTTTTTAAATGGCAAAGTTCATTTTACTAGATAACTGTTGACTGGGCAAAAATTTTGATAATTGAAATACAGTCAACCCTCCTATAACGCGGTGAGTGCGTACCGCGTTATATGGAAACCGCGATATAAGAAACTCAGATTTAACCGTACAAACCAGGCTATTTCGTAGCGTGTTCTATGGAAACCGTCTACCGCGTTGTATGGAAACCCCGCTATAAGAAACTCGGAATTAGTACAAATCACATCATTCGTACCGCGTTATATGGAGACCAATAAATACAAAAGACAAGATAAATTATAAATTATTTTTATGGAATTGAAGAGTTCATATAAGGATTAATAAAAAAAAAAATGAAACAAAAACTAAACTAAAAGACTGTTTTCCAACAAAAACAAGAAGGACTTTTGTAAAATTATTTATTTTTCAACACTCGTTCTCGCTGTCAGATATGAGTCGCCTAACTCGTCTTCTTTTAATGGGCAAAATGTCTTCCTCACTTGGTTATTCTTCACATTGGTTTTCGATTGTAGCTTTTTTTTCTAACTCCACTAAAACCTCTCTATAGGGAGCTAAGCAATTTCTTAACTCTCTTTTAAACTTTGCGCTGCGCACCGTTGAACGATCAGTTTGAATGAAATGAAGTTCTAATTCTTTAGCCAAATTTAGCCCTTTTTTCACATCTTGTAAATCGAGATTTGGCACCTATTCGTTTTCCTTATTTTCGTTTACTAATGCATTTGAGGTGGGTGCATCAATTAATTCCATCTAATTCTTCCTCATCTAAAGTTTCTTCCCCGAGTACTAGTTCTCTTACACCCTGATGGTTTACTGCAAATTCTTCATCGCTCAAACGAGAAGCAATGTTTACTATTTCTGTAACTGGGAGTGAAATTGTAGAATCATCTTGTATTGCTTGAACCATTTGAGGTAAAAGAGGTTTCCAACACGCATTAAGCGTTGATGGTTTAATATCCGCGCAAGCCGATGACCCGGTTCTAATACAATCTAAAACAGAAAATTCCATCCACACTTGAGTAAGAGTTTTATTTTCACTATTTTCTAATCTGTCGAAAATGGTTTGGAAAAGTTGGCGTGTGTAGTACATTTTTAAAGTTTGAATGACTCCTTGGTCCAAAGGTTGTATTAATGACGTGCAGTTAGGAGGAAGGAAGACAATTTTCACATTTGGATGATCCAGTTCTATGTTGTGGCAACCAGCATTATCAAGAACCAATAAAACTTTGAAATACAATTTTTTTTCCATCGTATAGGTTTCCACTGCCGGGATAAAACAATTATAAAACCAATCCTTAAATAAATCTTGAGTCATGCAAGCTTTCTTATTAGATCGCCAGAATACAGACAATTAGGTCTTATTAATGTTTTTAATTACACGGGGAGTTGAAGAACGATTTATTATCATTGATTTTATCATCAGGCTTCCTGATAGATTGCTGCACACATGACGGGTGATACGTTCTTTTGAAAGTTTAAACCCCTAAGCACGCCTTTGATTTTTCAAAATGAAGGTCCTAGATGGTAGCTTTTTCCAATATAATGCCGTCTCATCAGCGTTAAAAATCTGATCAGGTGAATAACCTCCTTCATTGATAATTCTAGCCAGTTCCAGCTTATAATTTTCGGCCGCCTCAGCATCTGCATAAGCCTGTTCTCCTTGAAACTTAATATTGTGCAATGTGTACCTTTTTTTTAGTTTTTCGAACCATCCTTTACTCGCGACAAACGAATGATTTTCTAGCCCTGCATAAGAATATCTAGTTACTAGAGTCATCTATAGGCTGTGCGGAAGGAACTTACGGGATTCTGTTGAACCTAAACCGCGCTGTAAAAGCACCGCGTTATGGGAGGGCTGTCGCAATTGCAGCTCCGCGTTATATGGAAACCGCGTTCTGAGAGTACCGCGTTATAAGAGGGTTGACTGTATACATTGTTGTAAAAGCTTCACAATTTGAAAATATTTTCACGTACACCGAGTGATCGGGATTTTTTTCACTATTTCCTTCACTATTTGATTTTGTTATACGCTCATATCTGTCACTCAGTTTAATTTGTTTATTGTTTATTTAGTTGTTGGTTTATTTATAGTTTGTTGCACGTCACTGTCGCTTCATTTTTGTCCGATACTGTATATTTTCGACTTCAATATCACTTATCTCTTTATAACATGTTCTCTTTACCGATTACCTTTATTTTATTTTATTTTCCGCGTTCGCTTGCGCAGGTTTACCACGCGGAGAAGATAATGGCCTCGGGCGGCGCCTTCCACACGTGCTGCTTCTCCTGCTACTGCTGTCACAAGCCGCTAGAGGTCACCAGCGTCTACGAGAATCAAGGCGAGATCTACTGTAAGCATTGCTACGGTAAATACTTCGGAATCGCCGGATACGGATACGGGTTGACTCTACAGTCCCCCCTCTAACGTACGAAACTGGTTGTATTCCGGGGGGGGAATATTATTATCGATCAATAAATACTCAAGAATCGAGTTTTTTTTGTTTTTGTTTGTTTTACTTTATGATTCGTATGCAACAGCGCCAGTGCCATCTAGCGGTGAAATTACGCAAAAAAACTTTCTTAAATGAGATATTCAAAACGGCCAAAATATCTTTTTATTGTTTATTTATTTTATATAGGTATAATAATACTATTTATTGGTGATTTATTTATTGTTAAAAATGTTATATGCCGGGTCTTCATCTCGTATAAACCATTGGGATCCGAACAGGAGAAACCTAGAACAAATGAACAGATTACTTCATTTTGATAGTGCTAATAGAGGTCATTTTAACTGAAACGAACCACCTCAAATAAGAGTTATTTGAGGTGTGATTCATATGAAGTTTTGAAACCTGTTTCTTGTCATATCAATCGGAGTCTGACGATTCAAAATCATTCCATCCGTAAAATTTGAATAGGGAAGATGGGTCTTGTGACCACTCATTCTCCTTACAGAAACATCTATTTAATCAGTAAGCAAAAAGTGCATGATTTGCAACCTGTGTAATAAAATACGATTAGAATGGAATTGTTTGGATTTTACTTTATTAAATGTTCAAAATACCAATCGGGTGCTATCTAAATAATTGAGGTTAACCGTACTTTGAACATTACAGTTGCGGCTGGTCAGGGGAGGCTACGGAGGCTAAGCCTACCCTATTATTTTTAATAAAATAAGTAGCGTTTATTATGCATTAAAATAATGTTTAAGCATCGGTTATATACTAAAATAAAGCAATTTTGCAAAAAAAATATAATCAATAGTATTGTGAAGGAGTGATCTTATGTAATCTGGATCCAGTATGCATTTATGGAAGTTATAGGTTGCTAGGAATAATGGGTTGTTGTTTTTGATGTAGAGTAAATAAAGAGAGTCTGCGTCAACTAAATAGTTTGATTCCTAATATTTCAGAAGTGGGATAGCCATAAAGCTCACTAATTGACTATTCCGTACTTATTATTCGGTACTCTTAAATAGTGCAAGAAGAAAAATTATTATGAGTGACTCCAGCGACAGTGAACCCGTGGCAGGACGATACGTGGCTATACCTTGCAAAAGAAAGAAAAAGGAAGAACAAGTAGATCATACCAATGTGGATGAATTGGTGGAGAAGAGAGTTAAAGAAATACTGGAAGCCAAGAAAATAAGTCAAGAGAATACGATTAGGAAATACACCAGCAAATCAGAGCTCATCCCCTGGTTCGACCCAGAAAAGTCAGAGGTGACTTCTGTCAATTGGATACACAAAATTGAACAAATTGGCATCATAAACGACTGGAGTGACGAAATGAAGTCATTTTGTATGCAGACGAGACTGACAGGATTAGCTAGAATCTGGTATAATGGTTTAAACCAGTACGATTTATCATGGGGAGAATGGAAGGAAGCGCTAGTACATGCTTTTCCTGTCCATACAGATTTTGTGGAATGTATAAAAAAAATGTTAGCCCGACGAAAGAGTAAAACAGAGACTATGATGCACTATTTTTATAAGAAAAGCATGCTAGTTGGCAATTGCGGTATTACGGGAGCTGATGCGGTAAGCTGCATCATTGACGGGCTTCCATACCACATTCAGTCGAATGCGAAGGCAGGAAGTTATAAAGACCCGAACGACCTCTTTTATGGGTTTCTTAGCAAAATTGAAAATATAGAAGTGCCCATAGAGCGAACTGCTGCCATAGGAAACCCGGGACCCAGTACATCGGGATTACCTAGATGCCATTTTTGCCAAAAGATAGGACACAAAGCAAGGTTTTGCCCAACGAAGGAAGTAGGTTCCAGGCAAACTATTGAACGGAATTGGGAAAAGAAATGTACCAGATGTGGAAGAGGAGGTCATACTGCTGTGAGCTGCTTCCAGAAATTACCAATGAGATGTTCAGCGTGTGGGAAATTGGGACATGGAGTGTGGAACTGCCGGACAAGATTTAACGCGTCGGTGCCTACTACCAGTGTCAAAAGCGGAGGAGACGGGGCCGGAAAAGGATCGACCAGTATAAGAGACGTACGAATTCTAAAAAGGCAAGTGTCTGATTCGGTCTATAACATTACTGTAGACATAAACGATATTGGTTTTCGGGGATACGTTGATACGGGTAGTCAAGTCAATGTTGCACATATATCGGTTGCATCTAGATTAAATTTACATTTAAGCAGTTGTGACATAACTATTAGAGGTTTTGGCAGTTCTTTTATAATACCGGTTGGACAACATGAACTAGAATTGACAATTGGAGGCATTACTATTAGGACAGTTGTCATTTTTGTGTCAATTGAAATGGGTAATTACGACATAATAATTGGGCACCCGGTTATAAACAACCATGATATCACAGTCGTAATCTCGGGTGGGAAGATTTCATTGGTGCGAACAAACGAGAATATAATAGACAAATTCAATTTAACTAAGACACCAATTCTAGTACACGAACACACTCATGTAGGTGCTCATACCGTAAAAAGGGTATTAGTTCGGGTGGACACCGTGAAAGAGGCAGTTTTTGTTCCGTCTAGAGTAATTGCAACTGTCGATTGCAAAATTTGCATACAAAGTTGTGTGGCGTTAGGGCGGATTTATAGTATAAATATAATAAATTGGGGAAGCAAACCAGTCTGCTTTGAAGCGGGTCATTTATTAGCTAGGGGCATTAAGTTATCATTTCCAGTTAAAATTAAAATCTGTGATGAAGAGAAGGAACGTAATATTTTGACTTTAGACGTTGACAATATAATATCTGGAGAATTAGATTCTGAAACTCAGCGCAAATTGAAGGAACTATTATGCAGTTTCAATAAATGTTTTGCCGCGAATACCCTCGAGTTAGGGGCACACAATTCTGTGGAAATTGCCATAAATCTGTCTTCCGAAAAACCTGTAGTGTACAGACCATACCGTTTATCCGAATATGAACGTAGCATTGTTAGAGATAAAGTAGACGATCTGCTCAGGGGAGGGATAATAAGGGAATCGTGTTCAAATTTTTCTAGTCCAGTTGTGTTAGTTAAGAAGAAGACTGGCGACTACCGTTTGTGTATAGATTACAGAAAATTAAATTCTATCACTGTAAAAGATAAATACCCCATGCCTCATATAGAGGATCTGATAGCTAAGCTACGAAACAAGAAATACTTTTCTAATCTAGACATGGCTCAAGGCTATTATCAGATACCTGTAGCAGCAGACTCTATACACAAGACTGCATTTGTAACACCGGACGGACAATACGAGTTTTTGCGGATGCCTTTTGGTTTAGCTAACGCGCCAGCTACATTTCAACGGATGTTAAATAATGTTTTGGGACGACTAAGATTTGATAAAGTAATTGTGTACTTAGATGATGTTTTAATTCCTTCTGATACACTGGACGAGGGTTTACAGTTGTTACAACAGGTATTAGACCTGTTTCTCACAGCGAATCTAAAATTAAATTTAGGAAAATGTTCCTTTTTACGGACAAACATTAATTTTCTTGGTTATGAGATTTCACAGCAAGGTATCAGGCCAGGAATCACTAAAATTCAAGCAATAGTTGACTTTAAAACTCCAACGAATTTACACGAACTCAGACAATTTTTAGGACTTAGTTCATACTTTAGAAAATTTATTAAAGATCACGCCAGAATAGTGTCACCATTAGCAAAACTGTTGCGTAAAGACGTTCCGTGGGTATGGGAAAACGAACAAACTTCTGCTGTGGAAACAATTAAGAACATTTTAGTTAATAAACCTTTATTGAAGGTATATGATCCTTTAGATAAAACGGAGTTGCACACCGATGCGTGTAGCAAAGGTGTGGCAGGGATTTTACTTCAATATGAACAAGGCATTTTGAAACCTGTGTCCTATTATAGTAGATCTACGAACCGCGATGAATGTTTTTACCATTCTTATGAACTGGAAACTTTGGCAGTCGTAGATTCTATTCGACGCTTTAGAGTTTACTTAATGGGTATACATTTTAAAGTAATTACCGATTGTAGCGCAGTAAGAGCCACTTTTGAAAAACGGGATTTACTGCCAAGGATTGCTCGATGGTGGCTTGGTATTCAAGAGTATGACTTTGAGATAGAACATAGACCGGGTATCCAGATGAAACATGTGGATGCTTTGAGTAGAAACCCTATACCGAACGTTTGTATCATGAATACGTATGATTGGTTGACTGCACTTCAGATGCAAGATGATCAAGTGCGATTGCTTAAGGCTAAGCTGACAGAAGGAAAAGATAAAGACATTGTAAGCAATTATACAAACCAAAATGACAGACTATATAGGAAGACATTAGATGGTAAGCTAAAGTTGGTAATACCAAGATCAGCACGCTTCAATGTGATGAGAAAGTATCATGATGAAATTGGACATGTGGGTCATAAACGTTGCGAGTCGTTAATAAAAGAGAAATTTTGGTTTAGAGGTATGACTAGGTTTATACGGAAATATGTTGCTGCTTGCCTTGACTGCAATTATAAAAGGGGACAATACGGTAGAAGTGAAGGGTACCTATTCCCTATAGACAAACCCACTCAGCCTATGCATACTTGGCACCTTGATCACGTGGGTCCGTTTAGTAAAAGTCATAAAGGGAATTCTTATATACTTACTATCGTCGATGCATTTGCTAAATTCACATTTGCAAGGCCGACTAAAACAGTGGGTGCAAACGAAGTGGTGGATCATCTTGATGATTTGTTCAGTATGTTCGGCACACCAAAGAGAGTAGTGACAGATTGTGGGAAAGCTTTTAAAAGCAAAACGTTCAAGTTATTTGTATTACAATATCAAGTTAAGCACGTGCTAAATGCAGTTGCTTCACCAAGATCCAACGGCCAAGTTGAACGTTACAACCGTACAATTCTGGATGGTCTTAATACGAGTGTTAACAACGAATCCGAGTGGCAGAAAGCTCTCCCTAAGGTAATATGGGGTATGAATAATACTATAAACAGTAGTACAGGGTTTACTCCACACTTGCTTATGTTTGGTTATGAGAAAAATCGTCACGCTGACCTTGGTGAACATGAGTTTGATGTTGACGAGGACGTTAGAGAAACGGCAAAAGAAAATATGGACAAGCAAGCACGGAAAATGAAACAGAGATTTGATTTGAAGCGCAAACCTAGTCGCGTATACATTAAAGGTGATTTAGTATTGTGGGCTGGTGCTGATAAAAGCTCAAAAGAGGTTAGTAAAAAGGTTGGGTATTACAAGTTCGGGGGTCCGTACAAAATAAATAAGGTCTGTGGTAATGATAGATACGAAATTGTAGCATTAGAAGGTATCAAGGGTTATAAAAGGTTTAAAGCAGTTGTCCCAGTGGATAGCTTAAGAAAATGGGAAGGGGGCATTATAGAAGAAACTGAAAGTGACAGTGATGTAAACAGTACTGATGAACTGTTAGATTTGTTAGAAGGATAATTAAATTAGTATTCGTATTACTATTATAAGCTGTGAAAGGCTGATGGAATATATTATATTGTTGTATTTGTATTTCTGTTAGATATCGTTTGCTTGTGTAAGTCAGCTGTTGTAAATACATGTATATATATAATACTGGTAAAATCTGCGTTATTTGTTTGAAATACACGGTGTTCAGTGTGGTAACATAGTTCACACAAGAGAAGTTTGATGTGGTAACAAAGTTCACACAAACTTAAGAAAAAAAAATAAATAAAAGGTTTAGTGTGGTAACAGAGTTCACACATAAAAGGTTCAGTGTGGTAACATAGTTCACACAAGAGAAGTTTGATGTGGTAACAAAGTTCACACAAACTTAAGAAAAAAAATAAATAAAAGGTTTAGTGTGGTAACAGAGTTCACACATAAAAGGTTCAGTGTGGTAACATAGTTCACACAAGAGAAGTTTGATGTGGTAACAAAGTTCACACAAACTTAAGAAAAAAAAAATAAAATAAAAAGTTTAGTGTGGTAACAGAGTTCACACATAAAAGGTTTAGTGTGGTAACAGAGTTCACACATAAAAAGTTTAGTGTGGTAACAGAGTTCACACATAAAAGGTTTAGTGTGGTAACAGAGTTCACACATAAAAAGTTTAGTGTGGTAACAGAGTTCACACATAAAAAGTTTAGTGTGGTAACAGAGTTCACACATAAAAGGTTTAGTGTGGTAACAGAGTTCACACATGAAAGGTTTAGTGTGGTAGCAAAGTTCACATAAAAATGAAGAATGGTATTAAAATTTAAAAGCTGTTACTGTGACAAAAAGGGTAGTATTCCATACGCATACTGGTTTGAAATTTGGTATGTTTCAGCTGTAGAATATCGAAGCATCCAGGTTGCCGTACGTTTGCCGAGGACGTCTATTCGTCAGGAAGGCCGAATGTGAAGGAGTGATCTTATGTAATCTGGATCCAGTATGCATTTATGGAAGTTATAGGTTGCTAGGAATAATGGGTTGTTGTTTTTGATGTAGAGTAAATAAAGAGAGTCTGCGTCAACTAAATAGTTTGATTCCTAATAGTATATTTATTCATTACCTACTTAATTTAAAAATGCAAACAAACTTCCAATAATGCGCGAAATTTTACTGTACGCACTATAATAGCAAACGAGGAGGCTAGCAACAGATTTGGCTGCGCGCCGATGGTTAACGCCATGGCTGAAAGCAATGTGTCTCCGTAAGTGCACGTGCACTTTATACGGCGAATACGTATGGTTGGAGGCTTGCCGCCGCGGTGAGATCCTAACCGATCGGCATGCTGCGTTATCGGTCGTAAAACGTTGGTAGGCAACTGCCCATGCGACTCCCAGCTCCCAGTACTAATAACTTAAGAAGCGTTGGGTGAGTTTTGTTAGGTTACGCACACAAAATGGATAAAATGAACGAAATTAGAATTGCCAAGATATTGTCCACTGGTTGGTAAGAAATTCTTTTAGTTGTTTAAACAAAGAGACGAAATTACACATCATACAAAACATTGAGAAACCACGGCCTAATTTATCTGTAGTAGTATCTAGCGACGGCAACCGGCAAAATCGTGGTTTTACTTCATTATGGTACACTAAATGTGGTTGGTTAACGGGTTCGATTCAACGGGAAAGATTATTTTGTTCGCCATGTCTACTTTTTTGTGACCAAACCAAAACGTGGTCGAAATTAGGTTTCACAGATTTTTAGCATCACAAGATTTAGCTTTTCGGGGACACAATGAGACTTCAGATTCTTTTAATCGTGGAAATTATAAAGAATTACTCGAACTCTTTAGTAAATATGAAACTAGTTTTAATAAATTTGTTAGTAGTAATATTTTTTCGGGTACATCTAAATCTATACAAAATGATTTAATAGATTGTATTTCTTTTGTATTAAAACAAGAAATAGATACAGAAATTAAAGCTCCGTTTTTTTCTTGGTAGGTAGATGAAACCACAGATATTTACTGTAAGTCCCAATTATCAATCGTATTACGTTATGTCAAGAGCGGTGAAGTTATTGAAAGATTTTTGGAGTTTTTTGACGTATCATCCGGTCGAACAGCTGAAGATTTATTTAACCTTTTATCAAATAACAGCGGAAAATATGATTTTAAAAAAATGTTAGTCGCTCAAACATATGATGGTGCATCTGTTATGGCAGGGAATTTAAATGGTTTACAAAGTAAAAAAAAACAATTGCACCTCAAGCTCTTTTTGTACATTGTCATGCTCATGCCTTAAATTTAGTTTTGAGTAAAGCTTGTAATATAAACAAAGAATCTACAATTTTCTTTTCTAATTTAATTGTTATTGTTTTTAGAGTATATTATTACATTTATCAAGAGTTTATTTTTAAGCTTTTAGTACCTTTATACTTATCACCTCATCCATTTTCCTATCCAGGTAAGATTTTACTCTCACCTCTACGCGGTTCATGCTAGATAATAATTCATATTTTATTTTAATCTATTTTTTAAAAATTTTTATTCTACACTTACAATGCTACAATAATAACTATAAAAATATAATTTATTGACCGAGAAGGGTTACTTAGGCTACAGTAGCCTCCCTTGCACAAAACGTCACGAGCCGCCACTGCTTGCCAACATTAATTCAATAAACTGATATGACAATTGACAGGTTTCAATCACAACAGATAGAAAGTTATTTTGCTTCAATTAAAATGGAATTATTAAAAAAGAAATGCAATTAAATAAGTACAAATATCTCTTCCGTATATTCCGTATAAAGATATCATAAATTTTTCAACATTGTCGAGCGCTAGTCGAACGTACTTTTCGAACGGCGCGCGTGCGGTACTGTGTTCCCCTAATTTCGCGAACGTTTATGTAGCGTTCTCAATATGTTGCAGCTTCGTATAAAAGGGCAGGCGACATATTCCCTTTGGTCAGTTGGAGCCCTCGTCAAAACGGCGGTGTGAAAAATCACACCGTCAAATGCACTTGCGTGTCGAAATATTCGTTCTGCGCGCGGGAAAAAATTTCATCTATTTTTTCTTCCTTTTTTTGTTTTAATATGCATGTACAAAGAGCGGAAAACGACCCCCAAACGTTTAGAGATTCATCGCAGATATAGAGCGAAATTGATGGAAAGTTTAAGACTAGGATTCTTCTATAATCTCGAAGTTGCACACTTTTGGCTTTTATTATGGTAGTCTTTAAGTGTACACACAGAAAAATGCATGCTTACCTTAAATAAATTTGTCTTGGACCAAATAAATCCACGT
This sequence comes from Cetonia aurata, assembly GCA_949128085.1. NCBI lineage: Eukaryota > Metazoa > Arthropoda > Insecta > Coleoptera > Scarabaeidae > Cetonia > Cetonia aurata. The sequence continues at coordinate 33,868,707 of OX421889.1, read as the reverse complement.
TTTGAATATGCGCAGGACAAAAACTTCTTAAGGCAAGAAAAAAAAATGTCTTAACAGCATAATCTTAACGTAAGAGGTTAAGAGGTCTTGTCTATCGTTTACTTGCATTAAGAGCATTAGTCTTGGAGCAAAATGTTAGAATTCTTGAATTAAATTGCTTTTCATATCTTTTTTTAGCTGTTTGTAGGATCAATTTTGTTTGAAATAGTAACACAATTTTGTTAAAATTTGTATATATTTGGAAGTAGCAAAACTTGATACTCTATTGTAGGAAAACTTAGCACACATTCTGTAATTATTTCACCATGTCACTATATATTTTTACTAGTACCTTACTGTGATTTCTACCATTGTACAACAATGTGCCAATAAAGCCACCAGATGATAATAAAAAAGACTATATGTTTAAAAGCCATCCTATTTCGTACTTAAAAATATACATATTTATACCGGGCAATTATAATTCGTAATAAAAATAATCTTCTATACGCTTAATATAACATACATATTAGAATGTCTGGTGAATAAATATTTGAAATCATTGTTCGACACGGAATAGGTGAAAACAGATATAACGGGGATAGCGCTGTTTTGCGCATCCCCAATTATATTTACATAACGCGCCAATTTGCATTGACATGCTCATCGACGATTGGCGTTCTCGATCACGCGACACTGAAATGCACTTGTGTAGTTCACTGCGATTGCCCTCCCTTTTGGTTTTACCTGTGTTAGGTGCGGTTGTGAAGAATAGTGCTCTCTTCATGTTTTAATATATATACTTCCCAATTTATTTATTACAATCTTACTATATTTTTTTTTTTTTTTGGAGATGGGAAACCGCTTGGCACCTGGCACTGGGTCAATGTACGCAGGTAGTGTCGGGCGCTACTCCGACTAAAACCCCTCTGCAGCCCTCTCTGGCATTCCGGGACCGTCGGTCAGACATAACATCGGAATGCCAGCGGCGTACTAAATTCTGTCCTACATTTGCCTATTTAACTCCTCCCTTTCATTTTCACTCATTATGTGCTTTATCATCTTGTTAACGATCTTCCAGTTGGCGTGGTTTTCCATCATTTTTGGAACCAGCGTGGTTGGTGTTAGTGCACACCCCAGGTCTTTGTAGGCTGCCACCCGAATACTGTTCCATCTGTTGCACATAAACAAGGTATGCTCTACGTCGTCCACAGCAGTACAATATACACACGCATCACAGTCGTCCTTCCCAAAGCGTTTGGCGTAGGCTCGAAAGCATCCATGCCCTGTCAGGGCCTGAGTGAGATGATAGTCCAGCTCTCTGTATTCACAGCGTATCCATGCCTTTAGGTCTGGTATTAAAGATTTTGTCCACTGTGCTTTTACCACTTCGCTTTCCCATCTGTTTTGCCACAGGGTCAGGGTATCTAATCTTACTATATTACTGTGGTAATTTCAGTTATTAAACCGTCTTCAGGCACTTACCTAGTGATGTAATAGTAGTAATAGTCAATTGTCAATGAAAAAAAAAGTGAAAATTACCGAAAGTAGAATACAATTGTCGATTGCAGCTTCGGAGAGAGTACGTCCGCGATGCGGTGGCGTAGTGGTGTAGTAAAATTATAATAAATAAATTAGGAAGTACTACAGAAGACTGCTGTTTTGTTTTAAATATTTGTGTTTTGTTAAAGTCTGTTATCTGTGAATTTGATTGGTTTAAGAATATATGTTTCTAGTTTGTTGACATAGTGTATCTTTACTACATACTTTGATCCTTTTAACAATGAAATAAAACTTTAACAATAAATTATAGAATTAATGATAACAATTTTAGAAGTGCTACAGGCGAATGAAACATTTTAAAACTACAAGGTAGATATTTTACATACTACATTAGATAAAATTCACAATAAGAATTAGTACAAATTATTGCAAATATATAGTAATTTGCATAAGTATATACTACATATATTAATACACAAGTTGAAACTTATCCGCACAACAATGTAGTATTAAGTTATATATATCTTTTGTAGATGTTTCAATAAAGGTAAGTAAAATTTATTATAAAATTATAATAATTTAAAATAATGAGTGGAATAAATATTACTACAACAGGTGTTAATTTATGCTCACCAGTATATAGAAAAGTCACACAAAGTTGTATACAATTTTACTACAATAAATACTACTTTATCTTACAACGTTGTTGAAGGAAAACTAACTGTTCATACTAGTTTTTCATACAAATTGTAAGAATTAATACTACAAACTTAGTGGTACAATTTGATGGTAAACATTGCTACAAATTGTACTTGTCCCTATATGTACTACAATGTGTAGTATAAATGCTGACAATTGTAGTAAAATTTGCCACATTTTTCTCCCAGTGTATAAGAAACTTGTGTTAAAACAATATTTTGTTTGGAACTCAGAATGCATTTTTCTGTGCGCTTGAAAAGTAATTTTATTCTATAAGTGGTTATACCACATTGTATATATGAAGCGGAAAGGGACCGTCTGCTTTCCGCGCGTCCCCTTTGTCGATGGTCGAAATCAGATATAATTTATGCAAATTTAATTATTCTAATGATCCGTGCCCGTCCGCCCCTATTTATATTAAAAATATTTTAATATGGATCGTGTTTTATTTATCCGCGTCAGCCGTCCAGGAACAACTGGCAATAACCGGATTAGTTACGGGTGTCTCCGTTGAAAGGGGGATGCCCCAGTGTTGAGAGGGCCACTGAGGGAGATAAATAATTCCAATTTATTTGCTTCTCTAGTTTTTTCTTTTTCTCTTTCCGGATTCGGAAAATCTCAAGACGTCATAAACGCTTGGCGTAATCGGGCATTTTCGCGCCTTTCCGCTTCGACGTTGCCTCTCTCCTCCTCCTGCGTTCCCCCTCCCCCCACCTCCTTCTCCTCCTCCATACCGATTTTACGTCAACCGCCCATCAAGTCGGCAACGGGAGGTTATATAGCCGCGTATTTTTAAGTTAATTGGTTTTGAAAGGCGCATTTCCACGATTTTCCGCAGTTGATGTCAAGATAATTAAATTTTTAAATCATTTTTCACCGGCTGCTCCCCCGGTTTCTGCGGATCGTTCCTCTTAATACGGCGCCCGCCGGCGATCGGACGCCAGAGGGCGCTACCGTCTAGCTCGGGTACTGTAGCCATAGCGCGCGCGGGAAGAGGAGGAACAAACGGATACGGACGCCAGCCTTCGGATTTATTCTCGCCACGGGAAATTCGACTAGACAGGCGAAAATGTGTTCTGGAAATTCAAATTAGAGGATACGGACACTAAAACAGGAGGAAGAGATGGAAAAATTAAAAAAGAAAGAAATAAATAAACAAAACAAATAGAAATAAATTTGTTTCGTTCACAACAATATATTCATTAAGGGGTGGCCGGGGTAACGGGGAGGGGGAGGACCGTTAGTCCTAGAACTTAGGGAAAAAGTTATACTACAGAAACACTAATATTTTTGAACACAGAACTACATTTTCTAGTAAGCATATTGTGGTAATATTTACCACAATTGCAGTTTGTTTTGATTTTTCAAAATCGAAGCGAGTACTATTTTGCTGTGGTGTTTTAACGTCCTTTTTTTTAATATTCTACACGTCAAGTCCGCACTGTGAATATAGGGTTATTATTGTATAGTACGAAATAAAAAAAGGGGTGAAAGATATACATGAGCAATGTCTAAATACAAAAAATTGTGGTTCTAAGTGCACGTAGTACCGAGAAAATGATTTTTCTTTATTCGAGTCCGGCTCTGACTCATTTAGCGTACCGGTGAATCATCGGTCGTCGCTATACTTTGAACATTAGGATTTACATTTAGTGTGTGGCACTTGCTATTCGCAGTGGATGCGTGCGTTTGCAATGGCAGCGTATACGAATATAGAATACACCGACATGATCTTAATTTATGGTGAAACAGGACAGAATAGTGTTGCAGCAAGGAGTTTGTATTGTATTTGACGTCATCGTTCGCCTGAAACATTTGTAAGAGTCGTGTATCGACTTCGAAAGACAGGATCAGTAATTCCACGTTTTGAAGGTCGTAGGCCTCAAAGATCACGCAGAGTGCTACAAGCCGAAATTTTAAATATCGTAGAAGCGGACCCCGGCGTAAGTACAACAACCCTCGCGAGGGAAGTAAATATGTGCCAAGCTATACAGTCACTGGCGTAGATAAGGCGCCCGCAGAGCCCGCATTGCGGGGGGGGGGGGCCCGACAGTTCGGGGCCCCGCACTAGTAAAGAAATTTACAATAATATTTCTTCTTTATCCTTTAGGTATAAAGAAATGTATAAGTTTGCCTTCGTATCATAAAAACAAGATCTTGTGTGTACTTAGCTTTTAGTATTGAAAATTATAACGGTACATATATTTGTGTTTTTACTATGAAAACTTCCGACCAGTTTTATTCTTTTATTGCCCCTATCGTTCTCTCAGTTTCGAGAAAATAATATCGCATTTGCTTTTTTTCAATGGAAGTAAATAGCTCGTAACATTCAGTGACCATCTGTGCGAAATAATAAAAGGTTTGTTAAGTATTTTACGTAAACCTTTCCTGGATGTTCAATTTCTTGATTACCCCAGATGTTATTTAATATACCACTGTGGTGTTTTGACTTTGATCGTATCTTTATAAGTTTTATAACTGCTTGCAGTTATATGACTGTGCTATGCATGTGTACATAAACTAATAAATAAAACCAGCAATTATGAAGAATCACGTTCTTTTTACAAAGCTGTATTGTATTTGCATATGTATTTTTATGATCTAGTTATAAAACGATAAATTTATTCAACAAATACGGAAATGAATGTAGGTTCAACTGAAGCCCTACTTCCATTCCTTCAGTTTTATTTTAACAACGAAATTGTTCGGTTATTAAAAATACTATAAATTCTATGTGTATTCATTAACTTGTGTAACAAAGTAGTGAGTGTATCTGTAGTGATTTAATTTTAATAAATTTATCTAATAAACTTACGTGTGTTCGAAATATTCAAAATAAAATGAGCGAAAGAAAATATATGAGTGGTGCAAAAAAACGGAAACTGAAACAAGAAAATGATGAAAAATTACGTAAGTTACCGAAGATTAGCAGTTTCTTTGAAAAATCTTCAGAACCTAGTACATCTGCATCAGTTGAAAATCTTGAATCTCACGAAAATGTTATAATCGAACAGAAATCAAGTATTGTTCTAGAAGAAAATCAAATCGATTGCAATTAGGAAGATTCAACATATTTCAGCACAGACAGGGCCTTATTTTCGGAATTGCTTTCCGACGAATTAAAAGGAAAAATAATTTCTGCAGGGCCAAATAAACCTATGGGACCGTTTCCAAAAAATAAAGAAGATAATAGAGCGTTTAGTAGTGATTACTACACGACTAAAACAAAAACTGGTCAAAAAATTGATCGCTTTTGGTTATGCTATTCTCAAAAGTTGAATGGTGTGTATTGTCAACCGTGTTGGCTGTTTTCTAGTAATGAGGCATCGAGAAATTGGTGTAAGGGCACAATTAATGACTGGAGGGGCTTAAGTAAAAAAGTTAAAATTCACGAAGGGAGTGATGCTCATTTGCAAGCATGCATAATTTATAGTACTTGGGAAAAAAACAAAACTATTGATAGTCAAATTAGAGGTAATGAGCGAATTAAAGAAATTTTTTGATGAATGTCAAGACGACACTTACACATCCCTAACCCGTTAAAAAAATTTCAAATTGAAATTTTTAACGCATCGCTTGACATTATTATCAACCAAATATCTAGACGATTTTACTCCATAAATGAAGTTGTAAGACTTTTCTCGTTTCTTAATCCAGCAAAGTTTGTTAATTTAACGAATGAAGAAATAGTGGAATATGGAGGACATATTCTGAAGAAATATGTAGTTGATTTTTCAGAAGATTTACCCAATCAGCTAATTAGTTTTAAGACTGTTTTTTTTAATGAAATTAAGCAAAAATCATCAATTAAGGACTTAGCTAATTTATTACTAGTGGAAAATGCATGTTTAGCAACTAGCCTTCCGGATTTATGTACGCTATTTCAACTATATTTAACCTTGCCGGTAACATCTGCAACAGCAGAAAGATCATTTTCAAAATTAAAATTAATTAAAACCTATTTACGCAGCACCATTACACAAGTTCGTTTAAGTGCTTTGGCTGTTATAAATATTGAAAATGAACAGAGTAGGTCCGTCGATTTGGAAGAGCTAGTTGAAAACTTCATACTACTGAAAAAAAGACGCTTTTGTGTTTTATCTTCTAATTAATTTCGATATGATACTGTATTTTTATAAAATAAATAACTTCTTTAGATTTCTTTTATTATAACACAAAATAATTTATTTAAAGCAGATATTTTTCAAAACTTACTCTCACTTACAAATGACTTAAAATCTGTAAATATTAATTATTAAATTAAATATTCGCAATTTGTGCTACTAATTCCAAACATTTTGAAAGGGCCCCCTAAACATTTTGCGGGGAGCCCACATTTCTTATCTACGCCACTGTATACAGTGCATCAAATTTTAAAAAGGAATTTACTTCATCCGTATCATATTCATATGCGTGCAACGATTAACGGACTTAGATTATCCCCGCCGAATTGCCTTCTGTGAGTGGTTCTAACGCCGAGAAGTTCGTCAGCCGGATCTCGCGTCAGTAATCCTATTTACGGACGAATGTACATTTACCAATGATGGTATCTTAAATTATCACAACATTCACCACTGGGCGTATGAAAACCCCCATGATATTAACCAAGGCTCCTCTCAAGTTAGGATATCCGTCAATGTTTTTGGCAGGGCTAGTATAGGCAATCAACTACTTAGACCACATGTACTCCAAGCAAGTTTAAATCGAAATCTTATTTACTGTTTCTTCCAAATGAATTGCCTGAATATTTGGACGAGATATTAGCGACACGCCTACAATTATGGTTCGTGCACGATGGAGCACCCACGCATAGTAGTAGGGTTGTCAACTATTTTTAAACCGGACATTTCCACATTGGATTGGATGTGGAAATCACATTCCGTCGCCAGCCCGTATAGCCCCGATTTAAATCCACTAGACTTTTTTCTGTGGGGATACATGAAAAGTTTATGATCGTCGCTCTGACATAGAAAATGCCGAAGATCTGCGAAACCGTGTTTTCGTAGCAGCTCAACGCATTCGCGAGGAAATGTTAAATTTTACAAAGCGTATGTAACAACTTTCGTCGCCGAATTGATGCTTGCATTCGAGTTGATGGTGGGCATTTCAAACACTTTTTATAAAACACATATTTCGTCCTGTTTCACCTGCATCAGTCCGTTTCATGACTATCACAAATTTCGTTTCAAAAGGAATTGAAAACATTTACATGCTATACAGTATTTGAGATTTGAAACACGCTACATAAAGTTAACAATCATACATTAGTTTTATTACGAACATAATAAGTTTATTTTAAAACAAATTTAACCTTTGAAATGTGCTACTATTTTACTTGATATACGAGTTCATGGCAAAAGCACATCACAATAAAAAAAATCACCTGAATGCTTTCTTTGCATTCTGATGTTTTTCCGTCTTATCTTAGTTTAAATCTTGTGTAAATAACATCTGCTTTGAATGAATTCACTATGGGTAGCATTTAATTTTTTCGATGTTTACTTTACGGATGGTTGAAATTCATTTTTTATCAGATTTATGTGATACATACGGTAGACATAGATGTGGGCCGTCTTTAACTACATTTCGGGCCCTAAAATTTGGAAAACTACAACATGCACATAGAATCGCAATTTTTTGTATTTAGCCATTACTCCTGTATATCTTTCACCCCTTTTTTTTATTTCGTACTATACGATAATAACCCTATATATATGCAAAATAAAGAAGATTTAAAGAAAATTTTACACAAAACGAGATCAGTTTCATTCAAATCGGTGAGTGACATAGAAGGAATATTTTTTTGTTTTGAAAAAGATATATTGAACATAAGAATGCATTGAAAACTACCAATTTTTTTTTTATATGAAAAGTATGTTGCCTTAAATGACAGGAAGTTTTGTGTCAATCTAAATTTTAGAGCACTGTTCGTGTAGATCCTAACCAGAAGATAATTAGAATTGAATAGCGGTAAGGGGAGGTTTTCAATAACGCCCCTTCAGCGCTCGGTCGATCTTTTTTTTATCATTTTCCGTCCGTAATTCCTTTTTCGAGATCTCGACCGGAAATCTCCTCTGAAAAGAATTAATTCGAGATAAGGAGAACGAATTAAGAATAATTATACTGAGACGTTTGAAAACGGGACGGGTGTATAATTTTTGACGTGTCAAACGCACTCCCAGTTTCTCCTCCACGCTACGGCATTAATTTCAATGGAAAGTTTCATGACGAAAAAGTCAGTTCCGTAAATTGAAAATATCGTCTGGCACCGACCACGGAAAAACAATTTAATTTATGTCTTTTTACTTTGCCTTTTTCTTAACTGAAACTCCTAGTTTTAGAGTGAGTTCACACATCGCGTTTTCACAATGTGTTTCTGCTGTGCGATACCGACTAGAGCAAGCACAACACCTTTATACAGGATTTTTGAATTGAAATCACTTGATTTATTTCTCTCTTTTCTTTGATATTATTGGTAAAATAAAATAACATTCTCAAAAGACTTAGTCCCATTACAGGCCGCGGAGCAATGGAGTAGCATTACAGGCCGTGAAATTGTTATGCCGTAAATGTAGGATTGAACGGTGCCATTACAGGCCGCGACGAGAAATTGGCAATAAAAACTATCAATTATGATTAATTATTTATTATAAAGTTTATTATAACATACATACATAATTATTTATATTTACAACATATACAACATTTTACAATTTTGATTAATTAATTAAACTAATTACGTTTGCTAAATATAGCAAAAATGCAAATATTAAAAATTAATTAAACTTGCTAATTTGGGAAGTGCTTGCTCTACATCTTGACTTTCTTGTATTTGCGACACTATTCCATTTATCCTCCTATCCATTTGAATATATTTTACAGCACGCTTTTTTGGGGATATATTGTGGTCAATCCTTTGTTGAATAATGTCGTAGTGCCTTGAATCGTTTTTTAAAGATATAATTAATTCCATTAGATTTGGCTTCGACTTCCCAATGTCGTCATTTTGTAATTATTAAGTACAGGTAATAGATATGACTAATGACCTATTTCTGAGAAATATAAATATATTCCGATTATGTAATTCCAGATTTTTCATTTTGTAATCGCAAATACATCAATACACACAAATGGATAAGGCATTAGGATTAGGATTATAGGATAATAGGTTATTAAGAGTTTCTGGTTGTTACGCACATTAAAATATTGTTGAATGTGAAAGTAACTTGATTATCTTAGTGTTTTCCTATTCCGCATATTGTTAAATCTATGGGAATTAATGAATCATCGCGGCGGCCTGTAATGAGACTCGGTTTTTTGTCAAAAAGGGATGCGGCCTGTATTGGCACTGTTTCAGGTAGTTTTCAAACGCGGCCCGTAATGGGACGTATTGGGACGTCACGTCTCAAAAAGCTAAACTATTAATTTTCTATTCAAATATCGCTCCTCCTTTTTCTGCACAGATTTCAATGCGAGCTCTAAATTCATTGAAACTGCGTCTTATTTCCGATTGATAAGGACTGGACTGCATTTTGTATCCTATTTTTTAATTGCTCTTCATCATTGTCTAGTGGCTCACTGTACACAATTTGTTTTAAACGACCCCACAGATGAAAGTCTAATATTGTAAGATCAGGACTTTTCGGTGGCCATAAAATGCGAGCGACTCTTCCTATCCAGTTATCATGGAACTCTGTATTGAGCCACTGGCGAACAACGCCGGCATAATCTGCAGGGCACCCATCGTGCTTGTAAAACATTTCCATTCTGTAGTTTAACGGCAATTCGTCCAGTTCATCAGTTAAAAAATGTTTGCAACATTTCCAAATATGAATTACGGTTTAAATTTTGATCAAAAAAATATGGGCCGATAATGCCATGGTACGAACCCGCACACCACTCATTAACTTTTTTAAAATATCGTCTGCGACAAAAAAGTTTGGATTCGTCTCACTCCAGTACCGGCAATGTTGAGACGAAACGACTCCGTTAGTTGTAAAGGTTGATTCATCGGAGAACATAATTCGAAAATTTGAATCTTCCAAAACGCTGTAGCCACCATTTTCTAAAGTTTGACTAAATTGTGGTTTGAATGTTAAAATTTTGTTCTCCTTAAATATTCTTTGTAATGAGATTTATCTTTATCCCAGTTAGTATTGCCCTCTTTTTTAAAAACAACTTTGGAGCTTCTATTGCGGAATAAACGGCGAGAACTGAAGCAGCATCGTCTTCATCGAACAAATTCTTTAACTTCTTATTAATGTTTAAAACCGAGCCTATTTTGAGGAATTTGGTCACCAAGTTTTTTGCTCCGGAATTTGAAATGGTAACTGTGGGGTATTTTTGGTTGAATTTTCTGAACTCAGTAGCACTCTTCGCCAGTTCCGTAACATTGAATTAGATAAATTCTTTGTTGTAAAATCAACATTATAGCATAAATATTGTTCAAATTAGCGAAGATTTAATTTACATTTCTACTAACTTATTAGATTTGTCAACTGCTGTCAGTTGTATTATTCAATGAAATCAGCCTACTAGAGTTAGGTACTTCTAAAAATTACGATACAAAATTTTAAGTCCAAATTTTGAAGAAAAATGATATTACATACTGTGTAAATCAAAGCAAAAATTATTTGAGTTGGATTGTTTTAATTGAAATGGCCTGTACAGTAGTACCCCCATATCCGCGGGGGTTTGGTTCTGTGCTCTTTCGCGGATACTGAAAACCGCGGATAGTAGCAAAGTTAAAACAATGAAACAAGAAAAAATAAGTTATATAATATTTATTTAAAATAAATAAACAATAAATAAATAAATATTCTTGTGCTGTGGCACAAATAGAATTTAAGTTTAATAAATATATAAGTTCATATATATGTACATATAGTACATATTTACATACACAACAAGAAAAACTTTATCACCGTGAGCTACATATTCATTCATCTTCCTCCAAGTCCAAGTTAGCAGTCGATTGTTTACTTAGATCCGAAGCAAACGATGTTGATGGCTGTGCATTATCGATAGTTTTGTCGACTTTTTCAAAGAACATTGTTATTGGTAGTTGTCGTTTTTGTCTTTTCATTTCAATAAACAAATCCTCCAAAGGTTTCAAGGCGTCTGTTATAGTGCGAGTAATTTTTACACTGCGTTCCATTATTGGATCATATTCTACTATCTGTTCTTTTAATTTTCGAGCAGTTCGAAATATCGCTGAAAATTTTTCAAGCGTCCATGCTGGCGGTTCGTGTTGACCCTCATCCTCATCGTCACTCGCTTCTGGAGAAGATTTCACAAGGTCTACCAATTCCTCGTTGGTGAATACTTGATCCTCTTCGTTTATGTAATCACCGAGTTCCTCATTGGTTATATCGTTAAATCCTTCTCCATCTATTTTCTGCGCTATGTTAAATACCGTTGTTAGATGTGAATTAATATCATGTGTGTCTTCAGAACTAAGAACGATGTCATTCCACAGATTTTTCCAACATGCTATTATCGTTTCTGACTTTAATTCCTCCATCGCTCCTTTGATAAATAGAATTGCGTCAGCAATTGTAAATGACTTCCAGCATTCCATATGATATAGGGCTATATCAGAGCATTGGTTAGCCATTGTATACAGCATTTCGAAAGCCTGTCGAATATATATGGCTTTAAAGCATCTAATGACACCTTGACCAAGGGGCTGAAGCAAAGAGGTCGTGTTAGGTGGTAAAAAAACCACTTCAACATTTTTATTTTCCGTGCCTAGTGACACAGGATGTCCAGGAGCATTGTCTAGTATCAGCAGCACTTTAAATGGTAATTCTTCCTTTTCCAAATATCTTTCCACTTCCGCAATAAAGCTTTGATGAAACCATTGTGTAAATAGAACAGCCGAAACCCACGCCTTTCGATTTGATTGCCAAAACACAGGCAGGCAAGCTTTATCTTTGTATTTAACAGCACAAGTACAGGTTTAATCATATGACCAGCTGCATTTGTACAAAATATCAAGGTAAGTCTATCCTTAATTGCTTTAAAGCCTGGTGCACTCTTTGCAGTCTTATGAATATAAGTCCGTTGAGGCATTTTTTTCCACATAAGACTAGTCTCATCGCAGTTAAAAACTTGGTTCTTAAGATGATAATTCTTTTCTGCAATAATTTGTTTAAATTTTTCTGGAAACAGAGCAGCAGTTACATGATCAGCCGACGCAGATTCCCCTGTCATTTTTATATCTGTTAGATTAAACCGAGTTTTAAATCTATGCAGCCACCCCCTACTTGCTGTGAGTGATTTTCCTTCCTCTTCAGTATAACCTTGGGTCTGCATATCTTCATATAAAACCAACGCCTTTTGTGGTAGCACTTTGCCATCGATAGGAATATGTTTTCTTGTCACATCTTCCACCCATAAAATTAAGGCATTTTCTACCTTAAGTAACACTTTATTACGTATTGTGGTTGCAACTTTTGCAGTTTGGGGTGCACTAGAAAAACTAGCTCGAATCTTATCTTTGTTTTTGAACACTTCCCGTATCGAAGATTCGTGTTTATTGTATATTTTAGCAACAGTTGCAATAGATTTTTTTTCTATTTCAATCTAATGATTTTTATTTTTTCACTAATAGTGAGCATTTCACGTTTTCTTTTTGGTTTAGAAGCCATTTTAAAATGATTTTCAAATTTACTTGCTTTATTTAAAAACTATTGCTAGCACTGTCTTGTTCGACAATTCGGATAGTACTAAACTCATAGTTAACAGGAGCGTTTATATGTACAAGTAAAAGCGAGTGGCACCTTAAGCAGGTTCCAACTTGTTTAGCTTATCATAAGAGAGCGCCGAATTCAGGGGATGACTCATATATACGACGATATATCGACAAATGCTCCTATAACTTTTAATAAGGCTCGAATGTCATTTGTTTCTGTATTTATTGATATAACGCGTTTTCTGCTCATCATAGGTAAATCGCGGATGACTGAAACCGCGGAGACGGAGTCAGCGGATAACGGGGTACTACTGTATATAGTAATTTTTTTTGACTGTAAATAATATTGCATTGGAAGAACAAAATCCTTTTGGCCTAAGCAATCTTTTCTATATCATTGTATTTATACGGGTAGGTATTTCTATTTGTTCGCAGTTAGAATTGCAATTTATGTGTCACTTTACTGCTAAATAAAACACTTTTCGTCCGACTGCAGTTCGTAAATCAGTATTTATTGGATCGGAATTGATTCCGCGATTGTATGGTGCGATACAAAGTGGGGTCGGTTGGGCCCGGAAAACTTTAAAATTTATCACCGGGCCCCCGGTAAGAGTAACAAATGCGAAACACACAGGCGGATCCCGACGTTCAAACTGGACGATGTGTGCACGGTCGAAAAAAGGAAAATCCCCCGAAACAACAACACGGTAGCAACAAACAGCTTCGACGCTATGAGTTATCGCCTTCGCAAGTGGATTATTTGTACGTACTTGTATGCGTACGGTGGGGTCGTATTTCATCTAGGTGCCGGCATTTTTGATAAACGACCGACCAACGATCAGAGAAGTGAGGGGAGGAGGCAGGTTAAATTTATTTTCGAACTAACTCAAGGTGCAATGTTATTTATTCTCTGTAATTCATAAATGGATCACTAGGTAATACGAAGGTTCATATAATAAAAAATTATTGCAATTCTGATTTAATAGTTCAGTAATTCCAGAAATAAACCTAAAGTTTTCCATTAAATTTCATAATGTTTGCTAATTTTGTCATACATTCATAAAAATTAGTGTAGTTACAGCTGCTTTACATAGACTATTATGTAACAAGGCAAAAGGTGCCAACAATAAAGCGTGTGCTGGATCACATGATAACCAAGCGCATACTCCCACATTGTCGAGGTTAGACATGTCTAAACGCAAACGTGCTTCTCCGGCGGTGACATTTTTTTTTTTTTTGCTTTCATGGGCAGGTTTAACCCCGTGAGGCAGCTCGGCCTTAAGACCTATTGTGCCCCCATGATGTCTTAACCCTCTCGACCTGGTTGTACTCGAACAAACAGGTCCGCAAGTTGGTCGAGAGTTAATTTTCTTAAACTGGGTTCGTCCAATCGAGCGACCCCTAGACAGCTCCGTCTCTCCCTGTCCACTGCCGGGTAGTCGGCAAGGAGGTGCACAGGAGTTTCTTCTGCTCTCCCACAGTTTCTACACAGGGGAGAGTCCACTCGACCCATTCGGTGCAAATGCTTATTTAATGAGCAGTGGCCGGTTAGGACTCCCGTAAGAAGTCTCAGTCTGGCCCTGCTCATAGAGACTGTCTTGCGGAGTCTTTCGGCGCCGGATAAAAACCGAGGATTTTACAGTGTCTCACGCCGACTAGTCCATTCCAATAGGAGCGGTGACTAGCAGCGAGTTGAGATCTGACAAAGGCTTTGATACCGCCATAGGAACTCCCGCACAACGGTTCTGGACCAGTGAACGGTAGACCACTGGCGCCTCTAGCTAGTTTGTCAGCAATTTCGTTGCCTCTAATCCCAGAGTGACTAGGCACCCATCTCAGCGTAATGCTGTGATGCTCCGCCAATTCTTCAAGCTTCCTATGGCACCTCAGTACCACTTCGGAAGCAAATTTGACAGCCTGTAGTGCCCTGAGGGCAGCTTGGCTGTCGGAAAAAATTTCGACCGATCCATTCCCATGCGGGCAGTTTAAGATGCTCTCTGCACAGGTCTGGATGGCTATAACTTCAGCATGGAAGATGGAAGTGGAGCCCCCTAAGCTGATGGCTTCGCCATTCGGTTCTCCATCTCTCCAGATCCCAATGCCTGTGCCGTTCGGCGTCTTCGAGGCATCCACAAACCAGCGATGAGAACATCGCCTCGGTCTGTGAATGTATGCTTTGGAGACCTCACTGTTGGAAATGTCTACGGAGTATTTCCTAGTGAAGCTGAAGACAGGCGGAATCTTGTCCGCCCTAGTGGACAGAGGTACTGTCTGTTCGATGTAGTTGAAAATGCTGGTATGGTCTCCAGTTTTACCAGAGAAACCTTTACGCCCGCTACATTTTACTCTGTAAGCTGCCAGGATAGCTTCTGACCGCAACACCAACTGAAGCGGAGGAAGCCCAAGAATGGTCTCCATGGCCGCAGTCGGCGTCGAGGACATGGCTCCCGTGATGCCTAAACAGGCAATCCTTTGGACCTTGCTGAGCGCGTTTACCGCGTAGCCCAGACTAGCCTTATGCCACCAGACTAACGAGGCATAGGTTATGGAGGGTACAATGACCTTCGTGTACAGCCAGTGCACCATTGCCGGGTTTAGCCCCCACGTTTTACCAAACATTCCTCTGCAGGCCCAAAATGCCTTTGTGGCTTTGTTCGACACTTGTTCAAGGTGAGATTTGTACGTCAGCTTTGCGTCCAAAATAACACCTAGGTATTTAACCTCACTAGAGACCACTATCTTCGAGCCGAAGATGGCTGGACACTGTAGTTTTGGAAGTTTCCTCCTCCAAGTAAAGGGAACCATTGTCGTCTTCCGAGAGTTTACATTTAACCCTTCTTCTTGACACCATCTCTCCACAAGTTTGAGTGCGACTTGCATCCTCTCGGAAACCACGCCCTCAAACTTTCCGCAGACCATGATGGTGATATCGTCTGCGTAGCCCTGCGCGTGGAAACCCGCCATCCGTAGATCAGAAAGCAAGCCATCCACCACAAAGCACCATAGCAAGGGCGACAGCACTCCACCCTGCGGGCAGCCAGCTGCCACAGTTGCCTTTACATTACAAAGGTTCTGCGAAACATGAACCATTCTGTCTCTTAGCATGGAGCCGATCCACCTCCTTACAGTTGGCTCGACTTTCCATTTTTGAAGCGCCCTTTCCATCGACCGAAAGGACGCCCTGTCGAAGGCGCCCTCGATGTCCAGAAAGGTAGCCAATGCCGGTGATATTGGTCTTATACGAATTTTCTTTGAATGTATGTTACAATTATAGCATTGGAAAAGTCATAGACAATTATGTCAGATGGGGGTTATGGAAAAATGCATACAGGGCAAACAAACCGATAGAGACTGCCCTGCATGAGCTAACCGGAATCATTCAGAAAATTCTGGATGAAGGAGAAACAGCTATTTGTGCATTCCTAGACATTTCTGGTGCGTTTGATAATACCTCTCACAAGGCAATCAGACAAGCACTGGAACCAATGGGGCTGAGTAAATCAGTAATTAAATGGATAAGCGAGGTGCTCTCTACGAGGATAATTGAGACGACACTAAGCGAACAGACTATGAAAATCAGAACCAGTCGTGGAATATCTCAAGGCGGTGTATGTTCGCCTTTGATGTGGAGCCTGGTAGTACGCAGTAAAAAATTGCGTGTAGAAATTAACACTAAAAGTGGTCTATATAAGTCCACACTATTTTTGGTAAATTTTACACTGTGATATTTGGTGAAATTTACCAAAACGATTTCGTAAATCCTACACTTTAAAACGTGTAGTGTAAGACACTTGCCAGTGTAAACTACCAAGAGATGATGTACACCTTTGGGTGTTAGTTAGAGGTATACTGCATGGGTGTAGCTTTTACACTGAATAACGTAAATGGAATTAAGGTGCTTAGCTGTAAATGAAAGCATATCTGCGCGGTAGTACGTTCGTGCAGACGGCAGAATTACTCTCAGTCTGCAGTCACAGCGGTGCACTGATGATATTTTATTTGTATAGGTTATGTATATCGTGCAGTATATATACGCTAAGCAGTCTAATAAACGTAAGGTGGTGAAGTGATCCAAAAGAAACTTCGATTTGTTAATATAAATTTATTTTCGAAATATCTTTTTGTATAAAAAAGAATTTAAACATTTGGGAATGGAGATTACATGGTACCCGGATGGTTCCAAAACTGATAAAAAAAAAACTGATAAAGGGGTATTCGGGCCAGGAACCAAATACTCCGAGGTAATGGGAACATACCCCAGTGTTTTCCAAGCGGAGATTAATGCAATTGGAAGATGTGCTCAATTGAACCTTGACAGGAACTATCGGAAGCAAAGGATTGCAATTTTCTCCGCTAGCCAAGCAGCCATAATGGGACTTGGCTCTAATACCGTCAGCTCGAAATTAGTTTGGGAATATCACGGTAGACTAATTAAGCTAGGCAAAGAATTATGATGCTGTGTGCTATTTGGAAAACTTATTTCTAGAGTTCACGTGTATATGAATTATATTTTCATCAAGACTTTATTTCATAACTGTCTAATTGTGAGCACATTACAGGTGTAAACAATATTACAGAAACTGTGTCTAGTATCTAAAACAGAAACATTTCGTTTCAGCGAACTCAGTAACTGTTAGATGAAATGTTTAAATAATAATAATAAAATAAATGTTTATTTAATATCTTCATGTCTTTTATTATTTCCTGATTAGTATTTATCTCACATGAATCATTCATTAATGAACATACATATATAATTAATGATGGGAGGAATCTATGAATATTTGTAGCGCTTATTAAAGAATATTCCCAGTATGTTAGCATATATTACACATATGATTACGAATTTTCAGATCAGCTTAGAGGTGCTACAGATATCCATATATAGCATCTCACCGTAAATAGTAAATTATATTATTAGAGTAATTAAATTAGGTATCTTAAATTAAAGCGCTTTTAACTAATATAATATACAAAATATCTAATACAAAAAAAGCAAAATAATTCACATGCATCATATCTAATGTTTATTTAGTTTCTTGACGTTATTTTTCTCTGTGTAATTTCGTCCAAATGACATAATAATTTTAGTATGTTATCAAATGATTCTATTTCATTAAAATCTAAATTTCGCAAGTTAATCTTTTTATTATTCGCACATAATTCGAAAGTTAGATTTTCAAAAATTTTTAAAGATGAAATAATCGAAGGGCAATTTCCGAAATCCACTTTGTAAAAACAAATGAATTCGTTAGTAATATGATATTTAAAAAGAAGTAAATTTAGTTTAACGGAAACACTGGCCGTAATCGATTGAAATGTAAATTCTTCCGGTTTAATAAAAATTTTTGCCAATGATAATGTAGGAACGGCGTTCTTGGTTAACAATATGCGATTTTGAAATCGTCTTTTACATTTGTCTTCGAAATGTAATTCGCAGATTCTGGATGTTGTGCCGGCCGTAAAGTTTCCTATGTGCTTTTCCCATTCTGATTTTAAACGGGCATCTTTGGGAAAGCGAAATATAGGTATGTAATCCTTATTACGAGATGAATTGCTTTTACAGTGAAACACACAACAACGATGAGGCATTTTTGTAGAAAATTAATTAATATTAGAACGATAAATATGAGTATTTACAAAAAAAAAAAAACGTTCAATTTAAGTATTATAAAAAAAAACACAACAAGAAAGTCAATTCAAATTGGAACGATAAATATAATTATTTACAAAACGAAAACGGTTTAGAACTCTAAGATAAAATAAAATACGTTCAAATATTATAAAAAAAACAATTACCAAACTAAAAAAAATATTACGTACTACATTAAGCACCAAAGTTTTATATATTAAAGAAGCTAGGCGTATCAACCAAGTTCTCGAAACGGCAGACAATCCAATATTGAATCTCACTTCCGAATCGCGTGAGGTACCTCGACACGGACTACTTTCACTCCATGCAGTGGGCCTGCAGTATCTAGTCGGCGTTGATTTTATACAACCGATGTATTCACTTCAATCCCATCGGTATAATTTACTTCACTAATACTGCCATATTAAAGCTGACTGCGTCATGCGATAGATGTATTTATATTTAATAAAACTTGCTCTAATCTATAACGTGCTTTATTCGTGGAAGCCGTACATTACAAACACACAGGTTAGACGTTACACAGACGTTTAGTACAGTGCTGCCAGCTGCTAGCGTCTATCCTAGTAACCGCGGGGGCACATGCGCATCACAGTTAGTTCAGATATCACCAGGGTCCGGATAGACGCGTAATAGTAAACATATCCAGCCTTACTAATAAATAAGAAATAAAAGTTATTCCTTGAATAAGTACAGCATAAGTCAAGAACACACATTTACTTACTAATAATCATGGAATAAAGTTATTCCATGCGCAATGGGGTCGGTATAAGTTATACGAAGTGGGTATCTAGTTTAAGTGTGGGATAACCTCAAAACTTTAAATTAGGTGCTGTGACAGAAAAATAGTTAATTGACTTTATTAAGACAACAATGATGGAAATTAATGAAGTCGAAGAAATAGAAAGAGTGGAAAACTTGCGTCAACGTAAAAGAAAGTTTTATAAAATTAGAAAGAATCCTTTTGAAATAGATAGGTAATGAAGTGGAATTTAGAAAAAAATACAGATTCACCAAACAAGGTGTTAGGCATTTAATGGAAACATTCGGAGAATATTTAAGGGATAACCCCAGGGGCGGTGGAATTCCTCCTGTTTTAAAAATCTTAACGGCATTGCGATATTGGGGATGAAGTAAATATTCATACAAAATATTATTATAGGAAAATCACGTTATTTCATTTTTTATTACTTTTTAGATACAAGACGATGCTGCCGATTTGCACGGATTTAGTCAACAGTCGATTACCAATATTTGTCGGGAAGTTGCCGCAGCTATTTTAATACAAAGGCAACGCCACATTATAATGCCATCCACATTAGACGAAGAAGTAGAAACTATGAGGAAGTTTTGTGAGATGGCTGCTTTTAAGGGTGTAATTGGGGCTATAGACTGCACTCACATCAGAATTCCTTCTGTAAGTGGTGATATGGGGCAGTTTTATATTAATAGAAAAAACTACAGTTCTTTGAACGTTCAAGTAAGAGATACTAGCAGATTGTTTTAATAGTAACATTTCATAAAAACAAATTGCAGGTAGTATGTGACGCTGCATTGAAAATCAATAATATTGTTGCACATTGGGGGGGAGTACACATGACTCTAGGATATTTAATGAGTCCCGGTTAAAAGCGCAATTTGAAAACGGTGAGTTTCATGGAAGACTTTTGGGTGATTCGGGGTATGCTTGTACTCCATATTTATTTACGCCCCTTTTAAATCCTGTGACAATCGATCGCACATTTCCACCAGAAATGTTGTGGAAAGGTGTTTCGGGGTATGGAAAAATAGATTTCGATGTTTACTTCGTGGATTTAAGACATCTCTAGAAAACACAAAAATGTATATCGTGACGTTGGCAGTTTTACATAACATTGCAATTGAATTAGGCGAACACAATTTTGATGAGCAGGATGTCGATCAAGGACACCACATGGACTTTGTTGAGAACATGCATATGAACAATCAGAGAGGAGCAGTTGCAAGAGCTGTTTTTATAGAGGACAATTTTTAAAATATAGTTAAACATTTTTTATTTCATATTAAGAGAAGTATGTACATTATACATATATGTAATAAAAATATACTGACAAGTCTTTATATTAATTTTTTGCTTGTTTTAAATATTCCTTTAGTATTTCTTCCTGTAATTTTAAGTTTCGTATTACATGGACATGTTGTTCTTTCATCATATTCATGCGTAGATTGTGTTCCTCTTCCTGCATACGAGTTTCTATTCGTCGCTTCTCATCCATTGCCCTAAACGATGCTTTTTTAAAATCAAATTTCTCCTTTTTCATTACTCTCTTTTTTTCTTCTGTGACGGTTTTCTAAAACTTCAAATTATACTATATCGCAATAGACTATAAAGATTTTTACCTGTGTGTCACGATTGCCAATAATTATATTTTCACTTTCAATAGATTCTTCTGTTAAAGTGTTTTCACTGTTGGGCTAAAAGCATACAAATTACTTTTGCCACATATCTACATAAAACTACTACTGTTGAGTTTTACCTGAAGTTGTGTCACTAATGTCTCTAGTGTTTTTGTACATATCTCTGTCGTTTCACCATGGATTACCTCTCCCACAGTTGTTCGATTGTCATTCTAAAATCATATGTCGTATATTTACATACCTCAACACAGCACTATAAGTATTGATATTTTACCTTTTCCACTGAGGTTTCTTCTCGTGTTTCTGAAGTGTTTTGCAAATCATCTTTACTATTCATCTAACACAGTATTTCTATTATTATCTGCAAATATTATTGTTACATATCTTACCAGAAAGGAGGAGTCAGAATCGTATATATTATAGTCCACATCAAATTCCAACGGCACCATTTCCACAACTTCTAGTATCTCTGTAGATGGAGAAGGAGGTGGTTGTCCACCTCCTGTTTTCGTGCATTCCTTTTTATATGCATACATTGCTTTTTTACAACCTAATTTTATACACTTCCACTGGTTGTGGAGTTGATTGACATCCCGTTCGCGTTTGTTCATAGCATTAAATCTTTGACAAAACAATACTTTATAACTGTGTTTTAATGCATAAATTATACTCACTTATCTCTTATTTCCTGCCACGCTTTTTGTTTCATTTCATTTGTGTTGGTGGAGTTGTTTTTATTCTCCACTACATCTGTATAGGGCTTGAGAATTTCTTTAAGTAACCGCTGCAAATATATGAACAATTAATGCAATTCGTACAAATTCCAAATAGCATAAATAATTATTCTTATTATTCATATTAATTTATGACACTTACCTTTTCTTCTGTCTCGCAATTAACGCTTCTATCACGTTTTTTCGCCATTTTAAAATCGTTTTTTGAAACTACGATTAAATTACTAAAAACGCTAGTAACATTAAAAAACGTATAACACGCGTGACATTCAACTTGCTGCCGTACTGCTTTCTAGTTTTAATACCAAAACTATTGATGAGTACATCTGATTGCGACGTTGCCACTATGTGATGTTGACATAAGATCCGTATAACTATTCTAACTTTACTCCGAGGATATTAGTAGAATACCTTACGCCAACTTTATTACGGGTATACCTATTCCCAGAATAGAGCCGGTACAACTGCGATTTACCGCATTAGGGGATAGTTTCACTTGTACGTTGCAGAGGCTATCATTCTTTAAGGAATCGTACCATCCAATCCTTTTAAAAATAATCATTGGGGAAATCCATGCGCCATTTGCATACATAAATACCTACAGCCCAGAAGAGTTTGCGAGTCCTCCATGTCTGCATAAACCCGTTTGTAAATTTATCGGCATGGATATCCACGAATTTTCAAAACAATTGCTCCCGAAATTAATTTAAAATTGATCGGATATCTTGTGTGACCGGTGCATTTTAACCTAAACCTTTTTCTGGTATGAGAAACTAACTAAGAGTTTTTACATCGAACTTTCGTTCTTATTACCCGTAGAAATAGCATTAAATTCTATTAATAAACCCGATGACAATAATAACAATAAGACGAGTAAAAAATTCAACCGCATTCGAGCGCATCTAACAAGATTTCCGAGGGCAGATATAACGTATATACAATCGACAATGGGAAGAGTTCCGCTTTCATATATCGGTTCCGGTGTCCGTTCGCGACGTATACACACGAATCCAAAGGGTTTTGCCCGGGCTTTGGCAGGGCGACAATAGGACGCGCCGATACCGTGGCGAAAGAATTAAAAGATATTAGTCGGGGCAATAAAGGCCATGTGCTACTGGGCGCGTGTCCCCTTTATCATCTTAAAATAAT
Source organism: Cetonia aurata (assembly GCA_949128085.1). NCBI lineage: Eukaryota > Metazoa > Arthropoda > Insecta > Coleoptera > Scarabaeidae > Cetonia > Cetonia aurata. The sequence goes on along the minus strand of OX421889.1, from coordinate 33,845,900 downwards.
TTATAGAATCGCGGCGGGCGCGCTAGTTCATTTTATCCGGCTTTCATTTTTATTTCTCTTTTCGCTATTAGAGCGGTCGGCGTTGACACTGTTCGCTAACAGTTTTAGACCCTCCCTGCGAGTTTATCGGATAAAATTTTTATATAAACGACCTCTATCTATTGCCAAAGTAATCTAAGACGAGTTTAGATGGCGAATTCATTTGAAAAATATAATTTTAATTAATTGACAACTCATTCAAAAGGTTCTTTAATTCTCTTTACCGCAACATGTACCGAAAAGTCATCTTTATTAATCAGTAAGCAAAAAAATGCATAATTTGCAACCTGTGTAATAAAACACGATTATAATGAAATGGCTTCAAATGTTCTCATGTGAGAATATTTCATATGGGAACTAATAAAATGTATTTTACCTCGTTTCTCACGCTAGGAGTAAAAATGCACGTGCAATTCTTGAAAAACAAAAATATTTTGTTTTGGGAATTGTCGGCTGTCGATCTGCATTAAGAATTTTTAGCGAGAGAATATGCATGGAAATGACTAAATATGCAATTTCTAATTAACGCTAATTAACCTTAATTAGTGTAATACGTGGACATACACTGTGTGAGTTTTTTATCTTGAGACAACGGAATATCTCTAAAACACTGCATCAAATCAAAAAAAGATTTTAATAACATTTGTTATAATGTAGGTGACTCACTGAATGGTGCCGAACTAGATCCCCCACCTCACCCCCTCAGAGTGGAAGGGGGAACAACTTTTAAATCTTAAATGGAAATCCCCATTTTGTATTGCAGATTCGGATTCTACGCCATCAACTACGTAGTTTTTGTTTGAAACTTTTTTTTCGATTCGTAACAGATTGCGCTGTAATCGCAAAAAAAAACATGATTGTGAACGTCTAGAAACAATACACAAAAAAGAGAAACAAGCAAACATGATTTTGAGTTTTCTTTATTTTAACATAAACTAACATTTCAAAAAGCCATGTGTTCGAAACTGTGCCCCTTCACTTCGATACATTTATTTATTCGCAATTGGAACGCTATTCAACGATACAAAATCGTACTTTATTCAGTACTTGACAAGCTGTGAATACTTACACATTCTCCGATCCCCATTTAGATTATTAATTATTAATCCAATACAAATTAGTTAGTGTTGAATATTTGTGAACAGTAATGGAGGCTATAACATTACAAGAGAGAATTGAAATGATTAACAGCTATGGAGAAAGTGATAGGAATATCGATTATGCTGTTAATCTTTATTCACAAGGTTTTTTCCCGACAAGGTGCGATCGCGCACTTCTTTTTATCGAGTCGTTCAACAGTTCTCTAGCGAAGGAACTGTACAGCCACGTTTGCTTGCTTCTCTTTTTTGTGTATTTTTTCTAGACGTTCACAATCATGTTTTTTTTTTGCGATTACAGCGCAATCTGTTACGAATCGAAAAAAAAGTTTCAAACAAAAACTACATACTTGATGGCGTAGAATCCGAATCTGAAATATAAAATGGGGGTTCCCATTTAAAAACTAGATTTAGAAACGGAATTTCTGGGGAAGAATGGTACCGCTCATTCATGAAACGCCATCCCACATTATCTCTTAAGAAACCAGAGCATTTGCAAAACTGAGAAAAGACGTAAGAAAACCCGAGATAATTTATGATTTCGCAGAAAAAATGGGGCAATATACCGGACGTTTAACCAAAAACAAGTTTGTTGAACTTCTTTCTGAGATATGGAAAGATTCCATGCTGGCCAAGAACATTATGTCGGGATTCGAGAGTACTGGAATATATCCTGTAAATTCAGGTAAATTTCCTGAATTATTCTCAAGCTCCAGCACTTAATGGAAGTACCTATATGAAAGATATTAAATTATTAAGGATATCTTGATGGAATTTCATGGTTGCTTTCAAATATGCTTATAATTATAAAAGAAAAAAATCGAGGAGGCCAACCATTATTTTCTGTTTATTTCAGGATATATTTGTTGGTATTATCAGCAGTTTAAACCATGACACTAGTATTTAATAAATTAGAAACGTACAGGATACAACTACCGTGCATAGATTTACATTAGTCAATTATGCGCTTGCCTAGGAAAATACATACACCAACATGTAAGGAGACATCAAAAGCATCTCTAGAGTGATTTCTTAATTAGCTCCGGTTTTGTATTGTACACGTTCCGACATTGTCAAAGGCGCCTGGATAATTGCCGAGGCTGCATCAGCTCGCTTGTATCGCAATTACGAACTTGTTAATTAATAATGAACGCAATAAAACCATGACGACTTTAATTTGCGGTCATGTACGAAGAGAGAATAGTTGGATATTACTGATTATCTTGATAGTATTAAAAGATTAGTTACTAAAATACGGAACGAGGAAGATATCTGAAATACCTTCACCAATACTGTTGAGAGAGCTGATTCGTCCTGTATATATTTTGCGTTTAAATAAACTACGCCATACATGCATGGAGGGATCTAAGCTTATATAGCGCATAGATTTTTTTTTTTAGTTCCGATAGCGCCGCTGTGCTTTTGCGCGTTCAAAAGCCAGAAGGCAAAACGAACAGCGGAACACTACCGCTGCCTGGGCTTTTTCCGCGGAAGCAAAGAGCCGTATACAACCGCTTCCGTAATATCCAATATAATATACATCAACCGCAGACTACGAAGATTAATATCGGCCTGGTTCCCCGGTCTTTGCCGTTCGAGTTTAGATTTTATACCGAACTAGGAGCCAGAAGGGATTGTAAATCGGGGTTTTAATACTTTAAAGAGGGCATCTTTCTCATTTTCGTGAATTTGTGCAAAGCGTTTTGTATTATTTATTGGATTAGTTTTTAAGATATCCGGTGGCCGATGTTGATAAGAAAACAGTTTTTTATTGTCTCAATGACAATATATTCAATTGTAGCGATTGTGAACAAGCCTTATGAAATGCGAATATATTTATTTTTATCAGTGCATTTATGAACAGATAAAAATTTCTTTTAAAATTAAAATGAGACGTCTTATCGGAACACCTTTTATATATACAGAAATGTGTGGTCATTTCTACCCCCTGATATATTTAACACATAATTAGCCCTACATAAAAGCACCTTAAATACATATTAACATTAAACGTATACAACGTATTAAACATAAACATGCCCTCTAAGATTTATTATATCTAGGTATACCGGGTTTCCCCTACATCAAAGCATTACAGCCCCTAGACTAACGCACAATTGATAAAACAGGTTCCCATTTGCATATGAAATCCGCAGCGATTAATCATCAATTAATTGCGGCATGCGATTTGGAATCGCAAACGTCAACAGCAAGCGGCAATCTTCCTTTTCTCTCTATACATACATATCGAGAGAAACATCCACCTAAGGGGAGCCACCACGTCAAAGCGCTCTTCGCTTACGTGGAATCTCCGAATAGGGACGTACATATAAGGATATAGGGGATACCCCCGGTTAACTTGAAGCTTTTGTCACTATACCACCGCTGTGCTACGGCAGAGCACGCTTGGATGCTTCCGCAAAATAGATATAACCCCGTAAGCTTGTACTGCTGCCGTGAGTTGAACTCTTGGCAGTCGTATGCATGCACGACTGGTAAATATGGTGCCCCCTCCATTAGGAAAAAGAAAAACTAATTTATTAGTCCTATTTTTTTCTGTTTGTTTGGTCGTGAAGTGCAGTTTTGTCTTTTGTTAAATTAATACTCGCTGGTGAATCTATGGGAAGCGTTGTGCTATTTTATATCATTCATAAGTTAGAAAAGGTTCAATTGATTGTGAAAATACTATGTTAATGTTAATGTTATTTGTAATCACAAGAAAAAAATCTGAAAAAATATAATCTGGTTATTTTTCGTGTTGTAGAATAAATAAAAAACTGCAAGGCACATCTGCTTTACATAGTATGTGCATAAAGTCGACGTTTGCTGTTTAAAGAGCTCCTCACTGTACGTACAAACATTTTATTTGTTCTGACATGAGAGTTGTTATTGCAAAACATCCTCTGGTAATTGCAAGCAAAACTAAATAATACATTATATATTCGTACATACAGAAAAATGCATTCTGAATTCAAAATAAAATATTGTTTTAATTATGTTGGTTTTTTTATTCAACCTTTTTATTTTTATAAACATTAGTGAATAGAAAAACTAAAGGTAACGAAAAAAACTGTTAGACCTGAAGCTTGATAATTTGTACATGCACAAGTTAGGAGTAAGCCTTACATGTCCATCTAGTACTTACTACTTTTATGCATCTTAACAACAAAGGTGTGTTTGTAAGTTTGATTTGAACATTTAGAAGGATAAAACTTACAGTGGCTGCATTCATTTCATCAATGGTGTGATGTATTTGCAAATACAGCGGAATTTCTGTAAACATTAATTTTGTTATACAGGGTATTTGTTACGATGCAGTCAATTTGGCGATTGTCAAAGAACGCCCTATATTATTAAATTTTTGGAATGGCCCGTTAGTTGCGCTTAATTTTTATTAATATTGTCCTATACCCAAACCCAATAATTTCAAAGTTATTTTCAATTTTTTATTACAAACCGCTAATTATTTGTTTTCGATTCGATCATGTACCGAGCAAACGGTTTGACAAACAAAAACAAATAAAAGACAAAAGGTATCAAACAGTCATTTCGTTAAAGGTAATATTTACAATAAATTCTCAGAGTGACCTCCATTTTGATTAGAAGACATTTGCAACCTTGACAGAAAGGACCTATTTACGTGTTGTAACATCTCAATGGAAACTGTTTCAAAAGCATGTATTATACGTTGCCTCATATCGTCTGCTGTAGTTGGAGGTGTCTGGTATACAATATCTTTTATGTATCCCCATAGAAAGAAATCAAGTTTCGTTAAATCTGGCGATCTAGGTGACCAACTAATAGAACCACCGTGGCCGATCCATCTATCTTGGAATACTTGATTCAAATGTTGTCGGGCATCTAGTGCAAAATGTGCTGGAGCACCGTCGTGCTGGAACCACATATTTTCCCCGTAGAACTGGAGGAACGTTTTGCAGAAGCTGAGGCAAGTCATATTGCAAGAAATTCAAATATTGTGCACCATTAAGATGTCCATTAAAGAAATGTGATCCAATTATAAAATTACCCCAAACATTTACAGTCCATCACCTCTGTTTACCAACCGCTCTTAATATTCTTGGGTTTTCTGTTGCATAAGTATGAAGATTATGACGGTTTGATTAAAGAATTCTAACATTTTGTTCCAAGACTAATGCTTTTACTGCAAGTAAACGATATTCTTAAGTGGAAATTAAAAAACTGCCAACCTATTACGTTAAGACAATTTTTTTTCTGGCCTTAAGAAGTTTTTGTCTTGCGGATATTCAAAACGTAGATTTATGTGGTCCAAGACAAATTTATTTAAGGTAAGCATGCATTTTTCTGTGTGTATTGAGAAAAGAACTTACGATTCTTACGGACATGAAAATAAGATTATGGATCAAGTTCTACAGCGTTTATCATTATGATTATTGCATTTAAATTATGTCATCTAATAAAACCATTTTCAAATCAAACCTTTCAAGCAGTATCTTATGCATGTATTTTCGCATTATACAGAGCCCGGAACATACGAGACGGCGATAGCAAAGCACGTCTCATCATCCTAGCCACATTACCGTGCGTCAGAATACCCATTAGCAATGTATATGAGAAAGACAAAGACAGAAGGAGGGCAACCGACTCGACTGCGTCCAAATGTCAGCCCTATAATCTTATATTAATAATTCAATATTCCCTCTATTATAGTAATAAAGTAATATGTCATAAAGAAGCCGGCAGTCCCGTAGAGGGAACCAGATGTCGACGCTTTAATATTGGCCCCTGATGCTGTGCTTTGGGTCGTTCTAATTCTTCTGTCTTTCTCTCTTACTCTCCCTGGTTTATTTACGTGGGATTATGAGGGCCTGATTGTCTAATTCTTTCATATATATTGTTATATTTTGTTGTTGCTTTCGGCTGGGTGTATACACAGAAATAATAAAGAAACCACGGAGTGAATTTTATGCCAAAGAAACTGACAATTTTAAGTATTTAATTATGATTTAAATTATAATGCCTACAGCAGTTTAGGAGTTTCTACGATCTGCAATTTTGGCATGTATGCCACCATAGAAATTAATTATTATTAATTAATTAGTTGTATTGGCAGTGTAATGATTTGTATACTATTGCAGACTTATACAGATTCAAATTAATTATATAATTTGGGCTTGTAACTTAGTTTTTATTAAAATGAATATATAGTGCCAATGTACCAAAATTCGTCAGTCGAAATGTCGCTGTGTACCAGTATTCGTCGAAAACCGTTCTATTATTCGTCAGTGTACCTATTTTTACGAGGAAGGAAAGACAAATATGTATTACGCCAAAGATTAATAATATATTGACAAAACACATGTAAATACATTAAAAAAATATTAAGATTTACATGAAATGCAAATAAACTTGTTAGTAGTGGCTTTTACTTTGGCACACTTTTCGTATATCCAAGTTTTGCATTTCATACACTGTATCATATTTTCTACAATGTTTTCGTCACAAACTGGACAGTACCAGTTAGTCTCAGAGTTTTGTGGGCTAGGTTTCTTTTTCTTCTTGGCTGGTGCGCTCCTTTCTAGTCTCTTCCTTTTTCTTTCTTCTACTTCCTGTTGCTTTTGTAATTTCTTACTTTCTTTTTTTCTGTAATACTCCCTCCATTGTTCAGAAGTCGCTACAGCAGGTACCTTTTCCTTTTTCTTTTTGGACGAGGAGCTTGGAGTACTTGGCCAAAACAAAAGGGTTTTGAAAGGTGAAGCAATATTTTTCGGAATATTTAAGTTTGTATTCGGAGGCGTGCTTCTTCCTGACATATCATTATTTTCATTTAAAATATTGTCTGTAATAGAATTTTCAGGTTCATGCAAACGAGGAATGGTTTCCTCATTAATTTGTTGTTCCATAAATATATTTTCTACAATATTCTCTTTATTTACGTCTAATTGTATTTCAACAGTAATTTGATTGTGCGTATTGTATTCTACTAAAATACCATCTGCATCCAATTCAAACATTATAGAATCCCTATTTCCTAGAACATTCTCTAAAACAACGGTATTTGCTGGATATGTATTAATATCTTTCTTCATTTGCCTCATGTCATACCACAATCGGAATAAACTCTTATCTTCCACATCTCCGTTCCAAATCTCTTCTGATTTTACGTGGAATACGCTTTAGGTTTATTACTACCATTGGCGGTGCCATTTGGCCGGATGCATTACCCATTGTTAATGTTGTAATACACTCTTTCTCGCTACAATTTACTATGTTGTGAACATTCTTCTGACCTCGTCGTACAATAACTTTATTACCGCTGGGGCACAGAAAGAAAGCAGTCTCATCGCAATTAAATACTCTAGTAGCTGCGTTTTCAACGCGATTTTCTAAGATGTCAATAACATTTTTTTTCTATGAAATACTTTTTAATTTCCTCAAACCAATATCTTATGTTGGATTCAGTTACACCAGCTCTCATCCTTATTAAGTTTTGTGTTGTTCTTTGAGACAATACTGGATGCCGTCGTAGAAATGCTTTGTACCATTTCCTTCCTGGTCTTCCATCGGTAAAAGGGGTTTCCTTTCCTAAGCGTTTTATAAGCACTTGAACACTGTCCAGTATCTGTTCCTTTATTAAAGGAAAACCGGTTTCTCCTAGATGCAAAATCCACTGTACTATGTTCTTTTCTTCAAGGGTATTCAATATGGGTGGTGGGCCTTTTGTAGAGTTAATCGGGGTTCACATTTCACATTTTACAATGCATTTTTATGGGATCAAACTCTTAAACTTAGAACTTTTCTGTAAATATGACGAATACTGGTACATTGACGAGTACTGGTGCATTTACCTTATTTCTTTTATATTATAATCACCATTTAACTCATTTTAAAATTTTTACATAATCAGACCAATCCCAATACCAACTAGAGCTTGTATTGAAACCAAAATATTGGTAGAAATGCATCAAATCAAAAAAAGATTTTAATAAGATTTGTTATAATGTGTAAGTATTCACAACTTGTCAAGTATTGAATAAAGTACGGTTTTGTATCGTTGAATACCGTTCCAATTGCGAATAAATAAATGTATCGAAGTGAAGGGGCACAGTTTCGAACACATGGCTTTTTGAAATGTTAGTTTATGTTAAAATAAAGAAAACTCAAAATCATGTTTGCTTGCTTCTCTTTTTTATGTATTTTTTCTAGAAGTTCACAATCATGTTTTTTGCGATTACAGCGCAATCTGTTACGATTCGGAAAAAAAGTTTCAAACAAAAACTACATACTTGATGGCGTAGAATCCGAATCTGCAATACAAAATGGAGGCTCCCATTAAAGATTTCAAAGTTGCCCTCTTCTCACTCTGGGGAGGGGGGGGAGGGGTCGAGTTAGGCACCATTCAGTAAGCCCCCTATATTATAACAAATCTTATTAAGATCTTTTTTTGATTTGATGCAGTGTTTTAGAGATATTCCCTTGTCTCAAGTTTAAAAAAAGCTCATCCTGTATAGTACATAAATAGATGGAAAGCATATTTCGCTGATCCAGGAAAAGGGTAAATCAGCTATCGTTATAATTCGTTCGGACGCAGTTATCGCGATCTTCGATGCCCGCTTTGAAGACGCAGATCCGAGGGCCGACGACGGCCCTGCCTCATTATCATGTCCATAACATGCAAAGGGCTGTCCGAAACACACCCCATTAATGGCAATTACCCCGAGGCGGCGTCTAAATACGCTATTAAGGGGGGGAGGTCGCCCCCGCGACTCCTGCCGGTGACATTTATATATGAGGAGAGGTAGTACATCTAAGCAGCAAGACCCTTTTCTATTTCTGCACAGCGCGTGCTGTGCGCGCGAGAGCTTCAGAACAGACGCCGATTTTAAGCTTCTGGCATCATCAGCAGTGCGATTGTAGATTCAATATTTATTCAATCCCTTATTATCCATTATTTTTTCTTCTGAAAAGTTGATTTGTAATAACTTTTACTTTGTATTTTTGCTTTACCCGGATTTTGGTCAGCCTATTTCAAGCTTGATCCACATTTTATGCAACTTATTCGAGTTGCAGCCGGTGTTTGATCGACTTTTTCGAGTTTTGGCTAGAATTTGATCGACATATTCGAGTTTTCTACAAATTAACCAGGATAGTGCTAGATACCGGCCTGTTAAAAGGACGCTACAGAAATCTGTGTCTGAGCATAATTCATGATTAGATTCATAGATGTCTCTGACGTTGGTTACTTTAAATTCGGATACAACCGTTAGATTCAAAAACGCTTACAGTTGTGCTATTTTTCTGAAAAAAATGGATTATTGGAGGTAAGTATAAAACATTTCTACCAATCAGTTTTGTGATGGGTGGAGACTGTGGCTTGAAAACTATAACAAAAATCCAAAAGAAAAAGTGAAAAAATCCCACACAAAAATTCACTTTTTCTTTTGAATTTTTGTTATAATCAGTTTTGGGAATTTATATCATAAAATGTTCATAATATACTAGAGCATTTACTACTGAAGTTCAATATTACACACAGAGTTTTTATATAATTCATGTAAAACGTCCTTTATAAAGCACAGCAATGCAGAAAACCCAGATCTTATTCCAAGAAAGTCCTGAAGGAATTATGATTTTTCTGTCGGAAAACTGTCACGATCCGGTTACGGATAAAGACTCTGGCGACGGGAATGCGGTAGCTATTGGTAACCTTCCAGGAAATCAACTTCGGGAGGAGGCAGAAATTATTTTGCATGAAAATATATCAGACTTTGATTCTGAAGACGATTTGCTCCTTCCACATTACATATTTAAACAAAGTGACACAAAAGAATTGTAAACAAAAGACAGAAATATTATAATTGGGTTCAATGCGAGCTGAACCCTCCTTTTCCATCCTTTACGCAAGACTCACAAGAACAAATTTTGCATTATGCATGAACCTAACTATATCACATCTGTTAAGGATACTAGCCTTCATTGGTATTTTGTTAGTAAGTGGTTACGTTGATGTACCAAGAAGAGAGATGTATTGGGAAAATGTGGAACGATTTGGCAAGTGATTTGGCAAAGATTTGAGAAACGGTTTGGCAAAGATTTGACAAACGGTTTGGCAAATGATTTGGCAAACGATTTGTCAAATGATTTGGCAAACGGTTTGGCAAATGATTTGGCAAACAGTTTGGCAAATGATTTGGCAAACGGTTCGGCAAAGGATTTGGCAAACGGTTTGGCAAATGATTTGGCAAACGGTTTGGCAAATGATTTGGCAAACAGTTTGGCAAATGATTTGGCAAACAGTTCGGCAAATGATTTGACAAACGGAAAAAACTGGAAAAGTGGAAAGTTGAAAAGTTCACCAGTTACAAAATTGCATATTCATTCATTTTTTTTTACGAATGTTAAATATCAATGCAATTCTCATTTATTATGTACTTGTGAAAACGTTTTGGCCACCTAGACTGCATTTCCGACCACTGTGAGGCCCTACGAATTCGATTTCTAAGATCGTCTAGATCTTGTGGACGAGTGATATCAATTTTCTGTTTCAAAAAAACCCACATAAATATGATTGATAATAATTGAGATTTACAGTAAATATCTGTGGTTTCATCTATTTGCCAAGAAAAAAACGGAGCTTCTTTAATTTCCGTATCTATTTCTTGTTTTAATACAAAAGAAATACAATCTATTTAATCATTCTGTATAGATTTAGATGTACACAGGTAAAAATATAGCGGAGTGAAATACAGAGTCTCCGATTCGGAAGGCTTTATGTAGAGAAAAGAGTTGTATATCTACAAAACGGTGGGCATTTTATCCCTTTCGGAGAAAACCCCCACCGAAACGGAGGCTCACAATGTCCTCCGTGATATTTTAACTTCAACACGGAGAAAACATCCTCCTTATTATTTCCGCTACGGATATTTGTATATCTAACTCCCAAACGCAGTTAAATGTATTCATTGCATATTATATTCTCTCCATATCAGGGTTATTCTTATTTCAACTACTAAACGCTGTTAAATGTATCCGATTCATGTAATATTCCGTTTTTATCGGAGTTATTTTTTTGAATACAATACATAGTTTTAGTTGCGTATTTATTTCCATCAGTTTTACACCGAACAGGAGAAAAATAATCCTTTCGGGATTTTTTTTTGTCCAAAGTGGAGTTTGGTTAATGCTCGTCGATGAACGCATACGTAAACGTTGTATGAGGAAAGCACTTGAAAATGGCGTCAAATAGCAGAAACCCTTCCTTTTATTGTTTAGCCATAAGTTCTGTATGTACAGATACACATCGTGTATGAACCGAAATGGCAGACAAGAAATATAATATATATTTACGCATAAAGTATCAGAATATCAAAAGGTGTTGTGTTTATTTGATTAGGTGCTAGCAACAGTCACCTTACTTTGATTATTATACATAACTGGAAACCGCATTAATAATGAGATGAAATGAAATGAATGCTGTATAGTTTTATATCTATATAGTAGGAATATCATAATACTGATAATTCGTTTAGCTACATAAATATGATACTATAGATTTTGTCGTACAGATGGCGCTACGCTTGTTTCATAATCTTTGTACTTCTTACTGAATGTAAATTGTGATCGGTAATTGTGACTATGTAATATCTATATGATGTTTACACATAGTTGATATCGTATAAAAGGTACTGTGACTGCAATCGCCCACAGACTTCGTTTTGGTTTCCAGTAACTTCGCTATGAAATCAATTAATTCTGATATGGAATTAGAAACGCTGGCTAAAAGAGGTAATTTCTTCTATTTCGGAAAAAGTTACCTCCGATATGGATTTCAATAGCACCGTCATGGAACAATAGTTTCCGTAACGGAGGCATTTTCGTCTGTCAAGGAGGGAATGTACTCTCAAATGGAGTTAGAATTTCTCCTTGGCGGTGGTAATCTCATCTATTAAGGAGGTAGTTACCTCTGATATGGATTTCAGTAGCTCCCATTAACCCCCCAGCGGAGTGTTTTACCTTCGTAAGAGGAGAAACATCCTCCTTATTGGAGGAAATTCACAGTTTCTAGGATGAAATTGCCTCCACGTTTCTTCCGTTGAGGTGTAAAATATTTAACTCTTAAATGGAGGCTCCTTGAACGGATGGTCGCGAGGGAACACCGGAAAAGTGTTGAAACGGTGTTAAATCCAACTCCGTATTTTTATCTGTGTACCCGAAAAAATATTACTATATACTAACAAATTTATTAAAACTAGGTTCATATTTACGAAAGAGTAATTCTTTATAATTTCCACGATTAAATCGTTAGATACTACAAATAAATTAGGCCGTGGTTTCTCAATGTTTTGTACGATGTGTAATTTCGTCTCTATGTTTAAACAACTAAAAGAATTTCTTACCAACCAGTGGACAATATCTTGGCAAATTCTAATTTCGTTCATTTTATCCATTTTGTGTGCGTAACCTAACAAAACTCACCCAACGCTTCTTAAGTTATTAGTACTGGGAGCTGGGAGTCGCATGGGCAGTTGCGTAGCAACGTTTTATGACCGATAACGCACGATAACATGCCGCTCGGGTAGGGTCTCACCGCGGCGGCAAGCCTCCAACCATACGTATTCGCCGTATAAAGTGCACGTGCACTTACGGAGACGCATTGCTTTCAGCCATGGCATTAATCATCGGCGCGGAGCCAAATCTGTGGCTAGCCCCCTCGCTTGCTATTATAGTGCGTACAGTAAAATTTCGCGCATCATTGGAAATTTGTTCGCATTTTTAAATTAAGTAATGAATAAATATACTATTGATTATATATTTTTTTGCAAAATTGCTTTATTTTAGTATATAACCGATGCTTAAACATTATTTTAATACATAATAAACGCTACTTATTTTATTAAAAATAATAGGGGAGGTTTAGCCTCCGTAGCCTCCCCTGACGAGCCGCCACTGTTTCCAGTATTCTGTCAGTGGATTAATATGGCACTACAAAATTCTTGGCAACTTCAAAGAAAAAATGCAGGTAGATTAGATCATCTGGGATTTTTAACGAGCAGTTGCATGCAAGAAATCTATTGGAAACTCTGTTTGATATGAACAGTATTTGCACGTTTAAATCGAGAATTAATGTATATACTCCATCTCTTTAAAATCTAATTATTAACAAAAGAATACATCAGAATAATATTATTTAGATTTAAAACACTAATTTATACTAATCTATATTCCCCTACTTAGATAAATAAGTAAACGCCTGTAACTGATGTATATCATTCTCATATTTAATGCATTTGTGTATCTGCATATGCAAATATATCGGTTAGCGAAAATCAAACCGGAAAAGAACACATATAGAAGAGATACGGTATTCAGGATGGCCAATTTGCGTATGTGTACAGAAAGGGTAACGCAAACGTAATGTGGGGCAAATATAAACATACCCTACTGCTTGTCACAATATTTACTTACAGGTTGACCGTATGGGTGCTGCCATTACGTAAACCAAACAGCGCGGGAATCACAGTGAGATTTCATTAATTCGAGAGCGGTATCTGAATCTACACTAGCATCCGCGGAGGATTGATCGAGAGGAAAAGCCTCGCAAATACCTTAATAGTCTAATAAGTTTTGTTAATTATAATCTTAATATACCGTGTGTATAAATTTTCGCAAAAGCTAAACGCTTTGCTCGGTTTTCTTTTTTTTTTTTTTTTGTTTGGCATTTAAGGGATCATAGCCCATCAGCCACATTAACTAACAAAATATAACATTAACACCAAGATTTACAGTTAAATTTGAATTTCACATTTCTTAATAAAATTCATTAGTATTTTATAAACTTCAATATCATTGCATTGCAGAATAGCTATTACAGCTTTTGGAAAAACTACTTTATGTGTTAGTAAACCGGCAATCAGGCGTTCTAGCTCATATTTTGGGCATCCGATGAACAAATGGTTCAAGTCAGCTAATTCGTAACCACACGAGCAAGCAGGCAAATCAATTATCTTTAATCTATAGAGGTGTGCTGGAAAACAACCGTGCCCCAATTTCATCCTAGCGATTGTGGAAGAAAAATAGCGAGAAACCACGTGACCACTATCCCAACGGGAGTGGAAAACAGATGGGTGAATTTTGGAGTACTGTGTGGGTTTTTCTTTGCATATTGTTTGCCATCTCTCTTCCCATTTTTCGCGAAGGCAATGACATCGGATTTTAGCACTAGCCTCCCTCATGTAAACCGTTTTATGTATAGCTTCGCCGTTGCCTATTGACTCCCGAGCCAAACAATCCACCTTCTCGTTAGGAATTATACCAGCGTGTGCTTTCACCCAAAAGAGTTTAACTGTCCTGTGTTGCCCCTCCAATTCAGCACATCTCAACAGAACATCATAACACATAAATCAAAAATCTTAATGTTAAAATGTCACATCATGCTTCTTATGTGGGACCAGGAACCATTAGAAAGAAACATGCATTTGCCAACACTGTAAAAACAATTTCATTTCACTTAAAAAATAGTTATTGAGGTTACAAGTGGAAAAAGTAATTCTGTTTGTGCAGGAACGACTTAGTTAAAACTCGTAAGAGACTTTTTGCACGTGTTTTACTACTTTTTATCTACAATCATGCAAATTTGCGATAAAAAAAACTTTTTTTTTATGAATACCTATTTGTAGAACTATATCAATGTCTTATAAATGTCACTTTGACGAGTATAGTATTATTCAAATATGATATTGACGGCCATGTTTGGGTATTACTCCATTACTAAGTAAATGGTATTTTCGTGCAATCGTGCAATAAAATGCGAGGAGTAAAACTATTAGGTAGTGCACGGGTTTAATAAAAGTTAACTTTTTACACTAGAAATCACGCAAGAACTTGTCACTTTTTACATGACTGTGGATAAATGTAATTTTATTTTATGAATTCAAACAAATAGTGGATATGACCAATACGTATGGTATACAGGGTTATTATTGTATAGTACGAAATAAAAAAAGTGGTGAAAGATATACATGAGCAATGCCTAAATACAAAAAATTGCTGTTCTAAGTGCACGTAGTACCGAGAAATCGATTTTTCTTTATTCGAGTCCGGCTCTGACTCGTTTAGCATACCGGTGAATCACCGATCGTCGCTATACTTTGAACGTGGGGATTTACATTTAGTGTGTGCACTCGCTATTCGCAGTGGATGCGTGCGTTTGCAATGGCAGCGTATACAAACATCGAATACACTGACATAATCTCAATTTGTGGTGAAACAGGACTGAATAGTGTTGCAACAAGGAAACGTTTCCCGCATCGACGTAATCCTTCGCTTGAAACATTTGTAAGAGCCGTGTATCGACTTCGAGAGACGGGATCGGTAATTTCACGTTTTGAAGGTCGTGAGCCTCAAAGATCACGCAGAGTGTTACAAGCCGAAATTTTAAATATCGTAGAAGCGGATCCCGGCGTAAATACAACAACCCTCACGCGTGAAGTAAATGTGTGCCAAGCTACAGTGCATCAAATTTTAAAAAGGAATTTACTTCATCCGTATCATATTCGACGCGTGCAACGATTAACGGACTTAGATTATTCCCATCGAATTTTCTTCTGTGAGTTGTTCTAACGCCGAGAAGTTCGTCAGCCGGATCTTGCGTCAGTTATCCTATTTACGAATGTACATTTACCAATGATGGTATCTTAAATTATCACAACATTCACCACTGGGCGTCTGAAAACCCCCATGATATTAACCAAGGCTCCTCTCAAGTTAGGATATCCGTCAATGTTTGGACAGGGCTAGTAGGCGATCGACTACTTAGACCACATGTACTCCCAGCAAGTTTCTTATTTACTCTTTCTTCAAAATGAATTGCCTGAATATTTGGACGACGTACCATTAGCGACACGCCTACAATTATGGTTCATGCACGATGGAGCACCCACGCATAGTAGTAGGGTTGTTCCACAATTTCTAAACCGGACATTCCCACATGAAATTCATTTCCAATCAGATTTATTTGTATACATACGGTAAACACAGATATGGGCCGTGTTTAACTACATTTTGGGTTCTAAAATTTGGAAAATTACAACATGCACATAGAATCGCAATTTTGTGTATTTCGCCATTACTCGTGTGTGTCTTTCACCTCTTTTTTTATTTCGTACTATACAATAATAACCCTTTATACAGGGTGTCTCTGAAATAAGAGTACAAAATATTAAAAATGGGAAACCCAAATTATACTGAATAAGTATCCAAAAATTCGTACGCCAATTGCAATATCGAATATACAATTAAAAACTCATTGAAACGTCACGAATGTGCCGCCCATGGATCCACTATCTGTGTTTATACTATATCTTAAGGTCATTTGTAAATACAGCTGTGATATATAGATAATCATTGTATGCAGCTGATACGAGTCAACGACTCCAATATTATTACGTACGAAGATATTGAAAGTAAAATGTGGAATCTATTAATGAATAACTCTATTCACTTGTGCGTAATCTGATCAATGACAGCTGTCTGAAATAAACATCATTGTTAAAAGTTGATATTTGATGTGACGAAGGTAATGTGCGTAATTATTTCTTTTTTTCTCTTTCATAATCAATTGTCAAGCAATCAAGCGGTGTGCCGTACTGCGTGACACCCCCACTTGCCCTGCAGCATCACGTGTACTTACACCTGCATTTCTGTTCACAATATCCAGCAATTCTTCTTCGGCTCGTAAAATTCGACGTGGTCTTTCACGTCCGCGACCTTCGTAATTTGGTAGCAATCGACCAGTTTCTCTTAATCTAAACACGGTATCCTTTATACACGTGTAAGACGGGGTTCTACGATTGGGGTATCGCTGCCGGTAGATACGTAGAGTTCTTCGACAACTTCCTCCTGCTTCGCCGTAGACATAAATCATATCGAACAACTCGCGTGTGGTAAAAGCCATATCCGATGTGTTCATGCGTAAGGATCCAGACAGACTGAGACTCAGAGCGTAGTTATACGTCGCGTGTTGCCTGCCCTACCTTCGTTGGTTAGAAGTGTAGTGTCTCAAATACCAGTGGCGTGACGGATATTTAATAAATATCTTTGCCATTTTTTTCCTCAATGCGTGGGAATTTTGGAAAAATTAATTTAGATAAAAGGTGTAATAAAATTAGGGCTTCCCATTTTTAATACGTTGTACTCTTATTTCAGGGACACCCTGTATAGCTTGTAAAATCCATGACCAATCCTAATCCAAAGGGTTTTCGATCATATGATTATGTATTTTAATCCCAAATTAATTTTAACCAATAAACGTTACAGATCTACTATTGTACCTAATTCTCGTTCGTTCCCCTTCCCTTTATCCTCCCCTACCCCCTCTCTTATTCCCCCGAAACGTAACGAACAGAGCAGAAAGGCAGAAACGGCGGCTCGCGCTCCGATACAATACAACACAGAATCCACCATCGCACCGTCTAAAAATCAATCAACTCGCTACACTCTCTTGCCTAGATTCTATTTACAAAAACGTGTTAATCGCATTATCGCCGATAGGGGTCGCATGCCTAGAGCACGCCAGCGGGGGCGGCTCGTCGATGCTCCCAAGCCACGGGGAGCAAAGGGAATATAACGGAATCTCTGCACGTGACAGGTTTTATAAGGGTGTCGACCGCCTACTGTTGGCTCCCCTCTCCTTCCGCCTATACGTCATAAGTATATATACCTATATATAGTCATCCTCTCCGTCTACATTAATTGATGTCCGTTTTCCTGCGGATTTTACCGCAAGAAAATCACCCCTCAACTACAGGAAGGCTTGGGGAAGGGGTTGCATCGCGTATTTTGCATAGCCCGCAATGAAAACAAACGATTCACGCGCATTGACACATGTACACCAGCATCCATGGAAGTTTAGTCAAGAATTGGGGTAAAAAATGTTTAAGAAACTAAGAAAAAAAGAAATTAATTTTGGGGAAGGTTATCAAATTTGGACCAACTAGCTCCTTAAAACGACCACCATGTTATAATATAAAAAAATTATATATTACTTTTTAAAATAAATATGAAAATGTATGGTCGTTAATGAATTCATACTGAACAATATTAGATCGTTGATATTTACCGTGTTGTTTAATTGACTTTCAAATTTGCCGCTTTAATTCGGCAGCTTTTTACTTACGTTGGTCACTTGAGAATCAGTTTTAAATGGAACTAAATGCGGGTTGGTACTGAACAAATAGTTTACCGCCAGATTTTTAATGAAGTGTGCAATTTTGATGATTCTTAATAAGCGGTGTATCGGATTACAAAGAAAAGGAAACAAAACAAATGGGTAAAATATGAAAAATTAAAATCTATTAAAAATAAGTAAAATTTTACCGTTCAAACGGTAAATAGATAAATTAATCTTGTTTCAACGTTCTTAAAATTACCTAACCAATACTTAAGCGACATGGATGTCCATTTCTTATCTTGATGAAGAATAATATATTACAAAAAAATATAAATAAATCGGTTAACCGTTCTACGATTGAACTGAACTTGATGGGTAGGTACGCAAATAAGATTATATAATATTGATTTATTAGTTTATTGATATTGGTTGAGTACATATTGTTTTGCAAATGTGTAGGTAGCTAGCCATTAAAAGAAAAACTTACAATGTACAATCGACGTACAATTTAATTATAATTTCATATATATAAATCTTTATTATTACCTTATTTTATTTTGTGTAAGACACAAACAACCTGCTCTATTTTAATAAAATAAAAGTCAGTAGTGAAAATATGTATACAGTGTGGCAACCGTTCATAGCACGATGCATGTATTAGTACCTACTGGTCGACTATAAATGGGCGTGCCACCTTGAATTGCCACGCCTACTTAGCGGCACGCGGATGGCATTTACAAACGATAGCGGACGTTTTATAAGTTACACGTATAAATGTATTGGGGCATATAGGCAAATCAAAGTCTTTTAGAGTTCTATGTTATAGCATAAGTGATTAATAACATTACATGTGGTAGAAAATACTATTCCTGAAAAATAAAAAGCACTGTTAGAGGTAGTGTGTTCCCGATATAAGTAAATATTTTTAGTTGTTTGAAGCATCAGATAATCACTGATAACATGTCAGTGAAGTAATTCATCACAGCCTCATAAACAACATAAAAAAGCAAAAATAAATAATCAGAACTGCTAAACTTTAAAATAAAAACTAAAATAGTATTGTTCAACAAGTATAAAATCTAAAAACCCAACTATAATAAAATAATGGAAAATAAAATATATAATTCTTAAAACAGAATTGTATTCAACATTGCAATAAACCTGCAATTAGCTAAAAGAGAATATTATTCTTAAACAATAATAAAATTTGAAGTAAATTAATTTATTAAGTGTTCAAATAAACCTCCCTCTTGATAAGAACAGTAACCCAACCGATCATAAAAATTCCGACGAACATTTGTTAACATATCTGCTGTGACAGTATTACTGATTTCAATAATTCTCGCGCGCAGTTCTTCTAGGTTTGATGGCCGTTGATCACCGTATCCGTATATTGTATTACGTAAAAAGGGCCATAAAAAGAAATCGATTGGAGCTAGATCAGGGGACCGCGCTGGCCATTTAATAGGGCCCGAGTTACCGATCCATCTGTTTTCAAAAACCGCGTTTATAAAGTTTGTTACAATGCGTGTATTGTGTGCTGGGCAACCATCTTGCTGAAACCAAACTTCATTTATATTAAATAGCTCCCGTATTGCCGGAATAATATTATTTTCAAGTAACTGTAGGTATCTATTTCCGTTTAAATTACTGTCAATGAAAAAAGGCCCAATTATATGATTTCCAATGATACCTGCCCATACATTTTGCTTCTGTGGATACTGCGTTCGCGTTGATATATTTAAATGTAGATTTTTACGCGACCAGTAACGACAAACTGGGCGGTTATGATGCCCGTGTAGGTAAAATGTTTTTTCATCTGTGAACAATACGTTGTTAAAAAAAAATTGGTTATCGTGATATTTATTTATCATTCTTTCGCAAAATTCCATTCGGCGATAATAATCATCGGGAAGAAGTACTTGTGAACTTGTAAATTTGTATGAACGATATTTATTAGTACGTAAAATCTTATGAACCGTTGTTTTAGAGATACCTAATTCGCGAGCAATTTGTCGAGATGACATAGTGGGATTTACTTCAACTAAAGCACATACTCGAATTTCTATATCGCTTACATTCTTATCCGGAACAACTTTATTTTTATTATTTACTAAAGAAAATGTAGTTTCAAATCGATTAACGGTCCTACGAATGGTGCTTGCATTGGGAATTTGACTTTCGGGGAAATTAGCTGCAAATAAATCCCGAGTTACTTCCGCGGAATTACCACCGTAAAAGTGTTTAATCATGAAGAGTTTTTGCTCCGGCGTATAGTACCCCATTTTTAAAATAACCGTTATCTACCTACCAACAACGCGTTTTATTAAATAGTACCAGCGAGTAGTTCTCCCGACGAAATATAAAATGCATCTGACACGCACGTGTGCGAGCGACGGGTCTTGCGCCTGTGCGGCGACAGCGTAGAAATGTGGATTTCTTGGCAAATACGAGTGCATCATAGCAATATGCTAATGTAATCCAGTCGAATATTCCGTATACTTCTTAACCGTTCTAATGCACGGATACCTCTTTGTATCTCGCTTACACTACAGGATCGCTATAATGCGGACAATTGGTATATACTGTACGATATACATTTACAGCTAAAAGCACCTTAATTGCACTTACGTTATTCAGTGTAAAAGCTACACCCATGCAGTATACCTCTAACTAACACCCAAAGGTGTACATCATCTCTTGGTAGTTTACACTGGCAAGTGTCTTACACTACACGTTTTAAAGTGTAGGATTTACCAAATCGTTTTGGTAAATTTTACCAAAAATAGTGCGTGGACTTATATAGACCACGTTTAGTGGTAATTTCTACACGCAATTTTTTACTGTGTAGTCTTACACACATTCAAACGCGTATAACTCGAAGACCATAACCATTTAGCGCCTGGTAGAAGTTTACACTAATTATCAACATCAACCACATAACAGTATACAGAGTATCTCCTTAGAATAAGGAAATATGCTAAAATTTATATTTTTGTGGACAGCCTGTATAACTTTTTAAATCACCTTTCTATAAATTATTTGATCACAAAAAAGGCTATTATAACCGTATTCTGAAATTCGATAAAATAAGCACAATATACGTCATTCCGCGTTTATTGGAACATCCTGTATATACCAATCGAAAGGGCGGACTAAACGGTACAAGTCCGCAATTGAAACTTTTTTTCTATCTCTTACCGTTTAAAAGTTATTCAGAAAAAAAAAAAACAAATTTGGGCCAAATTGCAAGGGTGAATTGCACCTCCTAAAGTTGAAGTTCCGCAACAACGGAAAGCGTCCTCGAGTAACACTCCATGGAGTCTACAAACTGACAAAGTTTCATCAAAATCTGCGATTTACAATTCGCGAAGTTCCCTTGTTAGAACACCCTGTATACCTATGCTTGATGCCCTGACCAGTTAAAAAAGTAAAAAAAGACGATGAATTACCTCTTTTTTCCCTTCCACTGGTATGCGATATGATGCTGTATTTCGTAAATTTCTTATTGCAATTTTATAACCACTTCCCCAAAATGTCTTCATCTATATTTTTTACATAAATCTTCCCAGTATTTTTTCGTAGAATCTCTAAGTAATTTCTCCAAAACTTCTTACCCTTATATAATTAATTGAAATTACTCAAGTTTTGGCAATAATTAAGCACCATCATCAAAAAGAAGAAGAAAGGGATCAAGTTGCGGGCTAGCTTCACTTCTTTTATTGCCAGTTGTTTTTATATTTACTAAAATTAAAATGAATCTAATAAAACCAAAGGAATATTGTGTATTGGACAATCTATTATTTTACAATATCAATTTAAACAAGTACCTACCTACTATTTCCGATCGAAATACTCCTCCTATCACAAATAGAAAACTCGAAATCTATAATCCGGAACAAAGAAGGGAGAAAGATATCGGTAGGACGTTCGATAAGGACAACTATATGGCTGCGTATTTACGGAAAGCGATGGAAATCGGCAGAAGTGGAGGAACATTCGCCAGACAAAGACGCCCTTATACCACCAGAACGAGATAGACGAACACAGGAAAAACTAAAACATATATTCGGATCGTTTCAATTTCTGTTGGTGGCATATTTGAACGTTAACTCTCTATATAATATGAATGCTTTAACTTTACCGGCACAGCGTACGCAGCGGTCCGATTCGTTTCTCGACATCGGGAGCGCTTTCCGCGCCCAATATTCGCTCCGCTCAACATTATAATGCATATATAATGTTATATTGCAAAAAAGTTACGCTCTGTTACCGAATTCTTTTGATCGTATAATTCAGAGGATAGTTTGCGGGGCCGCTTTGCGAGGCGGCCTCGAGTGCGGCGCTTTTCCCGGTTCGCGTTTATAGTATGCCACCCCCTTCTCTCCGTCCATTCCAGTAAATATTCAGAGTTCGGTTGCGGGAATTGAGGGGAAAGAGGTGGGGGCGCCGTTGGAGTTAGTTCCACTTGGCACAAAGAGTTAAAAAAAATGGGTCGAATTTAAAACGGAAATAAAATGCGCAGTAACAATTTTCTTAACTAGAGGATATATTTGCTTAGTGCAAGTAAATAGAGCACACGCAGCTTATTGTATAGTGGTTTTCAAATTATAAGAAACTAACTTTTAAATCCTTAATGCTTTTATTGCACCTCCTGTAATAATACTCTTGAGAAGGGTACTGTTTACCTGCTTACACTATATGAATCGCCGGGCCGTATTAACTATGGATTACGGCCCCATTAAATAATAATATAATTTTAATTTTAATAATATAGTAAGTCATGTATGTATAGATCTCATCGGTTTGTTTGCGTAAAAGATAATTGGATTAAGCGGCCCGTAATACTGCCGCTGCGTACTGCCTTTCGTATGAATATAACTTACTATATTATTAAAATTACATTATTATTTAATGTAATTTTAATTTTAATCCGATTATGTTTTACGGAAACAAACCGATGAGATCTATACACAGAGAAAAATAAAATGGAAAACCTAAATAAACAATTAAACAATTAGTCTTGATAAATGATATATTTGCAATAATACTTCAACTAATATTCAGTCAGCTATTGTAATTATTGTTAATGGTACTACTTTATTTTTTTCTGTGTAGTGGTAAAATAAAAGAAATTACTTGGGGGTAGGTATATATACATGTAATATTTAGTTTACTTATCATTTGTTGTTAACATTTATTGCTGCATACCTACTTATTTGAATTTTCACGAACATGTGGCAACCTTTTGCTGAGTGTGTTAGTGATTGTGATGTGCATAGTGATGATGAAATTGGAGCACGGAAGAGAAAATATTTATCACAAGATGCAAAGCAGATACTTCTCAATATCTATAATACTCTGATGGAAGAAAATAACGAAGGACAAATCAAGAACATTCAACGAACGTCGCAATTAACCAAAGTGCCTATTGGAACAATATACAAGGCAATTAAAAATAACGCAGAGCCTCGAAAGCAAAGAAGTGACAAAGGAGCACCGAGGAAAATTAAAGAGTATGAAATTGATATTATTATATAGGCAACAAGTATATTGCATGTATAGCGAAAATGTTGTACCTACAATTGAGTCCTTACATAAAAAAATTAATGATGAAAGTATTGATATTCAATGTTCTAAAACAACCTTGTGGCGGACGTTAAAAAAAGCGGGTTTTAAATTTTGTACTATAGATAAACGCCGCACAATTATGGAAAGTTCGAGGTTGCAGAAAATGCGGTACGAATACTTGATGGCAATAAAAAAATATAGACAGGAAGGGCGATTTATATGTTATTTAGATGAAACGTGGTATGATATCCACGACACTATTTGCAAAGGTTGGGTAGACAATTCAGGCACGTGTCAGTTGGACGCGCCGGTTTCGAGAGGGAAGAGAATAATTATTCTCCACGCTGGATCAGAGAAAGGATGGATCGCGCAGCCGCTATTATCTGCAAAAAATGTAAAATGCTCTAGCTTGGATTACCATGAGGACATGACTTCATCCGTATTTGAAGAATGGTTTTGTAATACTTTACTGCCAAATTTACCAGAAAGTAGTGTGATAGTAATGGACAACGCCCCGTATCATTCACGACAGCAAAATAAAGTTCCTACAAAAAGTAATAATAAGAAAGATATTAAAGAATTTTTAGAAGCAAATAATTTATATTTTGAGGAGCATTATACAAAAAACCAATTATTAGAAGTGATGAATACAAAAGAATATTTGAAGGATTATTATGTGGATAATAGAGCCAAAGAAGCAGGACATACAATTTTACGTTTACCGCCGTACCATTGTATTTTCAATGCAATTGAATTGATATGGGCCCAACTTAAAAATACCATAAGGCGAACAAATCAAACGCCTAAATTTAGTGAAAGCACTATAACACACATAAAAAATGCGATGGAACATATAACTACTGATAATTGGAAAAATGCCGTTAAACACGCAAGAGCAAAAGAAAACGAATACATGGATATGTATAATATAGTACCACCTTTAATTATAAACTTGCAATACAATTCAGAGTCAGGCACAGATATCGATTTCCAAGACGACTCAATCACATCAGATGATGATTTGTGAAATACGGTGTATATTAAGTATATTGTATAATACTGCCACGGTCTCAGTTTATATAAACATGACTTACAATTTTATTGTGCATTACCAACTAATTGTTAAGCTTCATATATCTAACTTATTATTTTTTGTAAATAAACCTAATGTATATTATTTATTATATATATTTAAAATTAAAATTGCGTTTTACTATTACCTTATAGTGCCGTAATTTATACTCAATCCGGCCCCTGCATTCATATGCTGCAAGCAGGCAACCCGTACCCTTTCAGTGAGGCGGGCAGGTAATTATCCCCACATAAGATGCAATAAAATCATTACAGGCTTAAAATGTTACTTTCTTCTATCTTGAAAAGAACTACACATGCGCAGCAATACGTGGGATTTATTTAATATATTAAATAAATGTTAGATCTGTTAGAGTGCAGCAGATATGTATTGCATGTATTTCAGAACAAAAAAAAATTACGTTTGATTCAAGCACAGGCATTAGTTAAACTGACAATTCAATGTTGTTAAAGCAACACTTCTTTTCGGTTAATTCAACAAAATCACGACGTTTAACCGAACGAAATTATATATTGGAGCAACAAACTCTCGTGCTTACATTAACGAAAGTATTTCATTGTGTTAACAAAATTGTTTGGTTAGTTTCACCAAAACATTTTGTGCTCGCAACAAATTTATTTTGTTAAACCAACAATTTCATTTTGTTAACTTAACGAAAATAGCATTTCTAATGAAAGAAAAACAAATGTTGGATTAATCATTCGAGATTGTTAAATCTCAGAGCGTTGTTGGATATATTTGTTGTATTTCTAAGGATGCTAGCAAGTAGAGCAGTCAAAGAGCGATAAAATAAATTAAATTGTCCAAGCGCTCTTCAATGATTCACATCTTCAGAGCTACGAAAATTTAATAACAAAAATTGTATTTGTTGTATGTATGTAATATTTAGTCAAGCATCATTTCTAGTTTAAATTTATAAACATTCCATAGATCGTTTATTCTACCCAATAGTTTATCATTTCAGCTATATGATGATAGATTAATAAAATACCTATTTAGAGAAATGTTACAAGACGTTCATTGTGATATAAGACAAAAAAACATTAAAGCAAATATTGTCTAATGTTTCAATGCCATTTTTCGCAGGTGATTACAAATCATCAAAACTATACGATTTTATGCCCGCATGAGTTAACGTTAATATTTCACGGAGAAAACCGATATTACTGCATACATATAAAGGTATATACTTTCCGTACGAAATGGAAAACATGTGCAGAAATAGGAGAAATCATCAATCACTTAGAAATTGAAAATGATTTGTCATCAACTGATTCATTTTATTGCACAATGGGAACAATAACATCCCATCTATACAACCAAAAGGCGCAGAATGATCGCTCCCCAATCATTACCATTATATCGATGGATGTGAAGAACTGCGAGGCAAAGAAAAAAAAAAAAAACCGACTATCGATCATTTAACGCAACTATGATACGCTTGTTAAAAGTAAATCAATTATTATAGATTATACAGAGGTGCATACCGTGCAATTGTGACATCCTATATTCGTATATATTTATTTATATACAGGGTGATTGATCCAGACCGTCCATTAGAAAGACTGGGCCTCCTAGTAATAATTAATTTCTGTAAAGTTGTATACGTACGTAGTGTAATAAAATCTATGGCGTGAAAATATTTTTAAGATGGCGGCACTTCCGGAAACACCGGAAATTGACATCAACTTTCTTATTTCAAATGGAATGGTATAGTTTTCTTTGCACTTTTGAAATCTAAACGTTATTCTAGAGGAACTTTTACTAGTATTCCCTATACCTAAGTGCAGCCGTTTTGAAGATTTTTCGACTTTTTGAAAATTTTTGAATTTACATCACGATGTTTAACAGTATGTACTGTCGCTAAATTTTAATCGAGAACGCTGAAATTAAGAGTATCGATGGAAGAAACCCTGACGTTTCTGTCGAAGTTTTTAGATTTGTTGCATTATCTACAGGGTGTCCAAAATTTAATTGTCCTTTAGCGCAACTGCAGACCATCAAAACTCGATTTTTTCAAATACAATGCCCCATTTTTTTTTCAATATTCTGAAATCTCATTAAATTTTGCATCAAACTGTATTACCATTCCTCATACATATCGGCAATAATTTTCAAGTTATGAAGATTTTTGATACATTTTAGAGGAAATTTTAAAATTTTCTTAATAGTAACCTATGCAAATGACAAATGTTCTCATTAATAACTGTCGCCATAGTCTGTCAAGTCACGATTTGCTGTTGCGGCCACTGAAATGGATTTTGAAGGGTATTCAAACACAATATTTTACGAGAATCTTGGTACCAGATGGATGGAGCTCCCGCCCATTCTACTCGCGAAGTGGATCGAGAGCTCACACAGATGTTCGCAGATCGTTGGATTTGCCGTAATGGATCATGGCAGTGGCCTCCAAGATCTCCTGATCTAACACCGCTAACCTAAATTTTTCTGTGTAATTTCCTCTAAAATGTATCAAAAACCTTCATAATTTGAAAATTATTGCAGATATGTATGGGAAGCGTTAATGCAAAATTTAATAAGATTTCAGAATATTGAAAAAAAAATGGGGCATTGTATTTAAAAAAATCGAGTTTGGATGGTCTGCAGTTGCACTAAAGGACAATTAAATGTTGGACACCCTGTAAATAATGCAACAAATCTAAAAACTTCGACAGAAATGGCAGGGTTTCTTCCATCGATAGTATTAATTTTAGCGTTCTCGATTAAAATTTCGCTACAGTAAATAATGTTAAACTTCGTGATGTAAATCCAAAAATTTTCAAAAAGTCGAAAAATTTCCAAAACTGCTGCACTTAGGTATAGGGAATACTAGTAAAAGTTCCTCTAGAATAACGTTTAGATTTCAAAAGTGCAAAGAAAACTATACCATTCCATTGAAAATAAGATAGTTGATGTCAATTTCCGGTGTTTCTGGAAGTGCCGCTATCTTGAAAATATTTTCAGGGCATAGATTTTATTATACTATGTACGTATGCAACTTTACAGAAATTAATTATTACTAGGAGGCCCAATCTTTCTAATGGGCGGTCTCGATCAATCACCCTGTATATACAGGCTGTCCGTTGATGGGCGAAAATTATTAATTTTACGACAAAGTTATTATTATTATAAACATTTGGCTTTTCAAAGGAATTAGATCAGTGAAAATGGTACGAGGTGGGTTCGCAGATTTGCCCGGACAATGGAAAATTTTAATATTCCTTTAGCGTCTTTAAGTTTTCAAGCATTGTGCCAGCAAATGATTCCAAAATGTTGAAATGTGAGATTACTCACCGTTTAGAAGAGTAGGGAGCATATAAGAAGGGCCCTTCTTGGATTATTCATCTGCAATTAAAAAAAACAAAGAAGTTATAAACACGCAAAATATTAAATTTAAGATAGTAAATAAGTAAGTAAGTTTTATTAATCTCCAAAAGACCATTACAGTGGTATAGAAAAAGTCGTAAAAGGAAGAAATACAATTGCACAAATGAAAATCTCATTAGAAAAAAAAAGCTAAACCCATTATATTTAGGAACTACCTACAAACTTAAAATCAATAGTGAAAGGTAAAAATTTAAATGTAATAACCATAATGCTGATGAAAATTATAATAGTACCAACAATAATAGTAATAACATTTCTATCAAGAGCATTCAAAAAAATTATAAAGAGTGAAGACAATAAAACAAGAACCTTAGATTAAGATGAAGCACTTAAGTAATTCTAAAATTTAAGAAATCTTGTAGAGAGTAAACAGCATTCACTACTAATAGATCACGCATAAACCGTTTAAAACGCCAACGGCTTAAATCTTTCCAATGGCTAGGAATTTTATTATACATTTTGATAGCAAGAACCTGTGGGGACTGCTGATATAAGATTAATCTAGAGCTAGGTGTGGCTATGTCACTTCTACGTCTGGTGTTATAATCATGTTTATCTTTATTAAGTTGGAACTTATAAAAATTGTCGTGAGCATAAAGAGCAAGCTCAAGGATAAGAATACAAGGAAGAGTTAATAATTAGAAACTGATATAAACTGGTCTGCAAGACTCAGTAGCGTTTAGGCCCGGTTATGCAACGGACAATACGTTTCTGGCTGATAAAAATATCTTTGGCCATGGTTGAATTTCCCCAAAATGTAATCCCGTAAGAAAGTCTGCTAAAAACGTAAGCGTAATACACACTGTATTATACTATTACAAGATAAAATAACTACTAGCGTTATTGGAGCGTAACGTTCTGTATATTTAGACAATTTACAATGTTCATGACAACTATGTAACTAAGGTTACACATAATATATAACACATCTTCCCTCTTAAAGATCTAATCTAGATGGTCTCTTAACTAATCTACCCGATCTAGTTGTTACAACATTATTTGGTGGGAGATTAGTGCACTGAACACTACGTTGTGATTCTTTGATATTTTGTAACTTACAACCATTAGATAAATCTACAGAATCATCCTCAGCAGACTTTACAACTATAGGTTCATCTATTGTAGCTGGAGTTGTTACACATTCGTTCAGAGATTCTTTAATATCAATCCTGTTTCTCCTAACAATGTTACCATCTGAGTCTCGAAGAACATACGATCTAGGAGTTTCATGAGTAGATACTATATAACCTGGTTCCCAAATTTTATTCATATGATTGTATACCACAACATTGGTATTAGGATCTAGCGGCTTTAAACTTTTAGATGTAGAATTGTAATACTGTTTATTTATGTCTTGCCTCCTTTTCAGTTTGGTTGGTATATTTTCACATATCTTTGGCTTCAGAATTTCAACAGAAGTTGGTACTTTTGTTTTGCAAATCCTGTTTAAAAATAATGCCGATGGCGAATAGCCTATATACTTCAAAGGTGAATTTCTATACTGTAATAATGCTGACTCTAGATCACTGGAATCTAGCAACGATTTCTTCAGCTAGGTTTTCGCTATACCAACTGCTTTTTCAGCAAGACCATTCGAACGAGGATAATAAGGACTGACACCATGTATTATACTATTACAAGATAAAATAACTACTAGCGTTATTGGAGCGTAACGTTCTGTATATTTAGACAATTTACAATGTTCATGACAACTATGTAACTAAGGTTACACATAATATATAACACACACACCAATCATCTGTTGACGCGTTAAAATTGACTTTAAGTTTCCAAATAAAAAACAAAGTGAATTTAGTCTGGGTAGTAAACTCTCACAATGAACCCTTCAATTGAGAGATGGACCAACCACGCTCCCAAAAATTTAGTATAGTCTGTATTTGTCAGCTGTCTGCCACCCAGTGACAAGTCTAGGTAAAAATCTGGGATAGGGATGAAAACGTAAATAACTGCTTTTATCTTCATTGACAAGAATCCTATTCATTAAACCAAGTAGATGCATTACTCAATAAATTATTACAAGTGTCCGTCAAAATCGGATCATCTTTATCTGTCACTACTAAAGCAATGTCATCTGCATATAAAGTAATTGTAGTTTTGTCTAAGTTCAAAGGAAAATCGTTAATATAAAGTAAAAAAAGTACTTTAAGGCCTAAACTTGAGCCCTGAGGAACTCCAACATTTATGGGCGACACTTCCGAAGCAAATTTTCTGAAGGCAGTAATGTTGTTGTGTAATATATTGACATATTCGGTTCTGTTTCGCAAGAAAGACTCAATCCAATTGAAAGCAATCCCTCTGATGCCATAGGCCTGCAATTTATTTGAAAGAATATCATGAGAAACACAGTCGAATGCTTTACTCAGATCTAACAAAAAATTCCCACTGGATAGCTACCATTTTCAACTGAAGCCATAATTTCATTAATAAAAGTATTTAAAGCAGTAGAAGTAGAGGGATTCTTTCTAAAGCCATGCTGGCAATTTGTGATAATATTAAAGTGAGACAGAAATGCAACTTTTAACGACTCACACTGTATAGGTAATAGACGTGACCTAATTTTCATTCAAACAGACTAATTATTAAACGCGACGAAACTCACCCTAATATAACAATACGTCACAGACGTATATCATAGCCTAAATTTGTGAATGGTGTGATGTTTTTCGCCTATCTGTTGCAGTCAGGCATGAAGCCGAGAACACCCAGAGGGTATTGTGACCAGGAACGCGATATATCGTCTATCTTAACTGCCTATTTTAAAATTACAAAACACACTCCTGTCGCCTGGTTCCCGTAATTTGTCATCACGACAATGTGTTTATGTCAACTAATGGGACCGACATGCCTCTATATCGGTATAAGGGGGTAAAGGACGGTAGAATCATTACTATTTCGCTGTCGCACCAGTTATCTTTAGCTTTTTTAAACGTTCCACGAAAGGCTAAATGTTTTCAGTTCGATGCTTCCGTTTATAGCGAACTGGTTGTGCCTGGTAATCTATTTATCATTTCGCATGAATGTTGAAGTAAATAACGAAATAACGATGCTGAAGAACGAAGATGTTAAACTTAGTAAATTTTTAAGTTTTTTTTTTTAAACATGGCTTATATTAAAATAGACTTAATACACATCAGACGTTCCGATACACTTAGCTACCTTTTTCAATTGCTAAGAAAAAAAAACAATTTATTTCAATTTAAGTAATAATACGTATACAACTGTATGAAATTTACCGTAACGAAATCCCATTACACTATTTAAAGTTAAAATTAACAACAAAAGTTGTATCGTTACAGAACAAATGACAATACAAAACATTTTAAAAACTATTAAAATATGTAGAAACGAAATACGAGTACAACAAGCAAACGTCGCTTTTCCAAGCACAGCCCTAAGACTTCGCCGTTAATATCTTCATTATTGACAATCCAGTGAAAATGTATCTACGCTCCGCCAAAAAAGTATCGCATAATTTAGTTTTGAATCATAAAAGTATCGCATAATCTTTGTTTGTAGCATAAAGTTGTAAATATACTTTAATGCGCTCTAAGATATAATTTCTATGATTGTTTAATAAAATACAGGCCAAATAAAAACAAGAACTCATACTTGAGATTTTTATTAAAACAAGAAATTATAATTTTGGAAAGAAAAATGTCATAACAGTAGCTTTTAATACTGAGTATTGCCACCTCTGGCTCTTATGACCGCTCGCATACGGTTTGGCAGAGATTCGATTAACCTCCGTATATAAGCCTGATCCAAATTCTCCCACTCGTCACGGAGAGCATTTTCTAGTCCATGCAGGTCCGCTGGGGCAACATTTTGGGTTCGTATCCGTCTGTGAAGGAGGTCCCACACGTGCTCGATAGGGTTCATGTCCGGACTTACCGCAGGCCAATCTAAAACTGGAATACCAACATCGTTAAGGTATTCCTGGACGATTATTGTAACATGTGGTCGTGCATTATCGTGCATTAACATGAATTCGTTTCCTATAATTGGCGCATATGGTACTACATGTTCTTCTAAAATGTCCGTTATATACCTGTGGGCAGTCAGTGTACTTCTGTCTACTGGTACTAACTCTGTACGACCTGTTAAACAGATGCCTCCCCAAACCATAATAGAGCCACCAGCGAAATTAGGTCTAGGTCTGATATTACACTGCGAATAGCGCTCACCGTCTCGTCTGTACACTGAGATACGCCTATCTGAGGTGTAAAGTCCAAATCTTGACTCATCTGTGAAGAGTATATTGGCCCAGTCATTAATGTTCCAACATTTACATGTTCTCTGGCAAACCTTAAGCGAGCCACTCGGTGGTTCCTAGTGAGACGAGGGGCTGTTACAGCTACTCTAGCTCTTAATCCACTCTGTCGTAACCTATTCCGAATAGTTTGAGTACTCACACGAGTATTTCTGACTCTAGCCAAGTCGTTCTGCAATTGTCTCGCAGTTACATGTCTTCGACGTAATGCTTGTAGTAGTAAATAGCGGTCATCTTGGCGAGTAGAACATCTTGGACGACCTGGTACAGGTCTTCTACTGTAAATGCCTGTTTCCCTATATCTGGCTACGGCTCTAGAAACACTTGACTGATTGATGTTCATCAAATTAGCAACGTATGCTTGAGATCGTCCATCTTCGATTAAAGCAACTATAGCAGCCACTTGTTCTGAAGTTAAATTGCTCATTTTAGTTTTAAAAGCGTTGGTACAGAACTCTGACTTCGCACTTTAAAATTTGTCCGTATAGGAAGACTTCCAATAAACAACTGAACAAACCTTACACATATGCATTTTTCTAAATGTGTTCTTTTAGGAAAAAAAAAAGTAAAAACGCTAAGTTCCATTATTTTGTTAGTGTTTTTATAGTTCACATACACGAGGCAAACTTTCTGTGAACGTATAAAAATATCTTGGTTCATAAATGCCCTTTTTTAGTTTATGCGATACTTTTTTGGCGGAGTGTATTTTGAAGAGGAATATTCTGAAGAATAATAAACTTCTTTTTTCCTAAAGCAAGAAACACTTTTTTACCACCGGATAAAAACATGTATTTCAACCTGGATATTTACGTTTTTTACAAGAAATTTTTGTTTTTTCGATTGTTAACATGTGGTTTGCGCTCATTTCCTCCTAGCTTTGTAGATTTCAAAATGAACTCACCGTGAAATTTTCCGAACGAATAAATAGCCAAGCGCTGTTTGGATATCGGTAAAATTGTTAATTCGTGTATAAAAATCAATAATTAAATAAATATATGGATACCAAATTCGGAACGTGAATTATTTTGAATGAAAATCTATTAAGGATCAAAATTATATTCACCAAAATTATTATCAATAAAGCACAAAGGATTTTGTAGATACCTATTCCCAAATTTCGTTAATTTTGATCGAAAACGTTGGTACCTAAAATTCCAAAACAAAGAGTGAAGTGTGTTTTTACGAAAAATCAAGTGGTGAAAAGCCTATGTCGATATATCAACATGATCTCGAGATATTTAAGGTGAAAGTATTGAAAATTTAAGTCGACAGTGGAATCTTCTAATGGTCTGCTGGATACGTCTTTTAGCGGTGAATCGATCGGTGGGAAGCAAACTTCGATAAGTTTAACTATTTCCGAGATATTCAAGATTAAAGTTTTGAAAATGTAAGTAAACGTTAGAATCTTCAAGTATACACAGTAAAAAATTGCATATAGAAATTAACACTAAAAATGGTCTATATAAGTCCACACTATTTTTTGGTAAATTTTACACTGTGAAATTTGGTAAAATTTACCAAAACGATTTAGTAAATCCTACACTTTAAAACGTGTAGTGCAAGACACTTGCCAGTGTAAACTACCAAGAGATGATGTACACCTTTGGGTGTTAGAGGTACACTACATGGGTGTAGCGTTTACACTGAATAACGTAGGTGTAGGTGATTTTAGCTGTAAATGTATATCGTACAGTATATATACGCTAAGCACTCTAATAAACGTAAGGTGGTGAAGTGATCCAAAAGAAACTTCAATTTGCTAATAAAAATTTATTTGCGAATATCTTTTCGTATAAAACAGAATTTAAACGTTTGCTTTCTCGCAAAACGCACAATGTACAGAACAACATTTAAACGACATGGACTATAATATATGTAAACGAACTAATGATTAAACAAAACTATGCCTTGGAACAATATATCAATAATATTACTAGTAATAATTAAGGTTAAATAAACAAGTTATGTAATAAGAGAGAAACCATTGCACAGCGCGGCAATATTATACTACAGTTAATATTAATAAAAATATATATATATATTAAATTTCAAACTTCTCGCTACCAGTTAGGTTAAGGACTATGGAGTTAACCACCGGAACGGAGGGAATAGACTAAACAGGGAATTACATTCTACACGATTAGTCATATACATAACCTACAATATGTCATAAAAATCTTTTAGAACTGACAAATATTTTACGAAATACAGCAACAAAGAATATAGGTTGTTAACGATACGTATTATGTACCTACCTACATATCTAACTATTGTTCAAAATGGTGTAATTGATTACTTACCGTTTGATATGCAATGTTTATATGCCGACGGGATAGGCGAATCACTAATACTCAGCCATTTAATCATACTTTTGCATTTAATTCATATTAACATCATAGTTGCAAAAAACATAAAATATGTACGTATAAACTATAAACATCTTAACATGTTTCAATACGAATCCGATCACGTGTCAATTGTCCGTTAGTAGTCTGCAAGTTTATCTCTCTCTTTATTACATGTACCTGATAGAAATTGTTCATGCCCAGGAGTACATATGTAGGCCCCTCTCTTTTCGAAGTCAACTTTTTACACCCCCAGGTGTAGATATTTCAAATATTGGGCAAAGATGTCTTTACCTAATTGATTTTGGTAACAAAATGCAACTTTAACCAAATTAGGTGTTAATTTTAACACGCACACTTTTTACCACTTACTTTTTGAGCTTTACACGCAGAAATTTTTTACCGTGTAGCCTGCCAGATGCGTATTTGCACAGGGAATCGACCTGTGTGATATTTGTAAAAATGTGCCAAAAATTTTTTTTCTTATTTTGCACACAGAAATCTTTAGCTTTTAGGTGAACTACTGCTCCGATTTTGTTCTACTATCATCCAAAACATTCTCCTGGTCATGGCGAATCTTTTGAGTCCAAGCGAAACCTTTTAAGTATCGTCGTTCTGGGGTTATGTCAAAAAAACTAAAAACAATCGTATTTCTTGCCTGCTTTTTGTATTTTGGCAACCAAGATTCTGCTCTAAGCTGTTGGAAATCATCGAAGCCCTAATGTAAACTATCAGGCGTGTTTTTTTTTTTAACAAGATTCCATTTATGACAACGTGCCTGGCATCCTAAAATAAGTGCCTCTTTATTAGATCTCGAATGCCCATAATTTATCATTTTAAAAGTTTTAAAGTTGAGCACCGCTAGTCTTAAGGTTGTTCAAAAGTTTAAAATTCGTGCAATGTTATACGAAAATTCAATTTAGAAGCTTTGGTTCTGGGTCAAGTTACTGTAGAATGTTAAATAAGGTTGTGTCTTTTTACACAGCAGTTTTATAGCTTCTTTGTTTTTTTTTTCTGTTTTTATTGGGCACTATTGCTTTTAAGATTAAAATGTGTTTATTTCACCCACTCAGAGTGTTTTTCCGCCGTAAGAAAATCGCATCTACATGTTCTCAAAATCTCTCAACTTTTTTAATTTCCGGATTCGGGATCTTCCCTTGCGAGATAAAGCACAAATTTATAATATTAAAATTTCGGATTAGAAAATATAAAACATGTAACCTTGTAGCGTATATAAAACAATTTTATCTCTCGACATAAAACCCATTTGTAACTCGATACAGATTTAAGAACTTCCAGTCCCGATGTTTGCCAATACTTAACGATTTTAGCGAAACAGATGTTGGCAAACACTGCGATGATTGTCTCTTATTCTGATGCGGTCATCTAATGTTTCAGAATGATACCTTGCGCCTTGCAATCTAACAAATGTTCAAACTCCCACAATTCTAATAGCTCCACTGCTGTATTGTATACAGGGCAATTGAAATGAAACAAATAACTCTTAACCTGCTGTGAGTTATACAGGGTTATTATTGTATAGTACGAAATAAAAAAAGGGGTGGAAGATATACGTGAGCAATGCCTAAACACAAAAAATTGCGGTTCCAAGTGCACGTAGTAGCCAGAAAATGATTTTTCTTTATTCGAGTCCGGCTCTGACTCATTTAGCATATCGGTGAATCATCGGTCGTCACTTTCAACGTTGGGGTTTACATTTACTGTGTACTTGCTATTCGCCGTGGATGTGTGCGTTTGCAATGCCAGCGTATACGAATATCGAATACACTAACAGGACTAACTTAATTTATGGTGAAACAGGACAGAACCGTGTTGCAGCAAGGAATTTGTACGTAGAATGTTTCCCGCATCGACGTCATCCTTCGCCTGAAATATTTGTAAGAGCCGTGTAACGACTTCGATAGACAGGATCAATAATTCCACGGTTTGAAGGTCGTGGTCCTCAAAGATCACGCAGAGTGCTACAAGCCGAAATTTTAAATATCGTAGAAGCGGATCCCGGCGTAAATACAACAACCCTCACGCGTGAAGTAAATGTGGGCCAAGCTACAGTGCATCAAATTTTAAAAAGGAATTTACTTCATCCGTATCAAATTCAACGCGTGCAACGATTAACGGACTTAGATTATTCCCATCGAATTTTCTTCTGTGAGTTGTTCTAACGCCGAGAAGTTCGTCAGCCGGATCTTGCGTCAGTTATCCTATTTACGGACGAATGTACATTTACCAATGATGGTATCTTAAATTATCACAACATTCACCACTGGGCGTCTGAAAACCCCCATGATATTAACCAAGGCTCCTCGCAAGTTAGGATATCCGTCAATGTTTTTGGCAGGGCTAGTAGGCGATCAACTACTTGGACCACATGCACTCCCAGCACAGTTAAATGCGGCATCTTATTTACCGTTTCTTCAAAATGAATTGCCTGAATATTTGGACGACATACCATCAGCCACACGCCTAGAACTATGGTTCATACACGATGGAGCACCCGCGCATAGTAGTAGGGTTGTTCAACAATTTTTAAACCGGACATTCCCACATTGGATTGGACGTGGAAGTCACATTCCGTGGCCAGCCCGTTGCCCCGATCTAAATCCACTAGGCTTTTTTCTGTTGGGATACATGAAAAGTCCAGTGTATGATCGTCGCCCTGACATAGAAAATGGCGAAGATCTGCGAAACCGTGTATTCGTAGCGGCTCAACGCATTCGCGAGGAAATGTTAAATTTTACGACCGTACGTAACAACTTTCGTCGCCGAATTGATGCACATTCGGGCTGATGGTGAGCATTTCGTACACTTTTTATAAAACGCATATTTTGTCCTGTTTCACCTGCATCAATCATTTTCAGGACTATTACAAATTTCGTTTCAAAAGGAATTGAAAACATTTACATACTAAACAGTATTGGAGATTTGAAACACGCCACATTAAGTTAACAATCATACATTAGTTTTATTACAAAAGTAATAAGTTTATTTTAAAACAAATTTAACCTTTAAAATGTGCTACTATTTTACGTGATATTGCGTTCATGGCACATCACAATAAAAAAAAAATCACCTGAATGCTTTCTTTGCATTCTGGTGTTTCCGTCTTATCTCAGTTTAAATCTTGTGTAAATAACATCTGCTTTGAATGAATTCACTATGCGTAGCATTTAATTTTTTCAATGTTTACCTACAGATGGTTGAAATTCATTTCCTATCAGATTTATCTATATATATACGGTAAACACAGATGTGGGCCGCCTTTAACTATATTTTGGGCCCTAAAATTTGGAAAACATGCACATAGAATCGCAATTTTTTGTATTTAGCGATTATTCATGTATGTATATCTTTCACCTCTTTCTTTATTTCGTACTACACAATAATAACCCTGTATAAAATTCAGAAACCGATCAATTGTCATATCAATGGTGACAACTTTTAATGAGGCCCGACATTCATCGTCGAAATTCTTTTATTTGAATAATTTTTTTGTTTTTCCGTCGTGAATTTAACATCAATTAATTGTTAAGATCCTCTATTAACTCTTTTGTCGTCTAGGTGCGCACAGAAACGGGACATACGAACAAGGGCCCGCTAACTCACGGATCAATGGTTATAAAAGACAGAAGATATTGCCATCACGGTCGCATTACGCCAGCTGTTGACAGTTTATATCTTTACTGGGTATACTCGGATGATTTAGGACTTTCTCTGTTACACCAGTCTTCTCGACCATTCCCAGGGCCAAAATCCGCGTTGAGTTCGGAAGAATATATAGATATATATCTATATTAGATATTGCGAATGGATTGATGTAATAAGAGAAATATATATATATATATGACTATCTCGGCTTCTATTTGTGATATTAGTTAAGTTGTTGCCTGTTATTGTGTTCTTTCTTTTAGTAGACGATTGATGATTTTAGTTTACTTTTCGATTTGTGAGAATTCGACAGATTTATAATATACGGATAGCTTATTGCTATGATGATTCGCCGAACGTTATATTAACCTGAATCTATACATTGCGCCATTAGTGTGTCGGCGGAATTTAGCACGAAAACTACTAAAGATAGGAAAGTGAGATTTTCTGTATATACAGGATGTTTTGAAACATCGTTTAAAGATTTTAAGGGCATGTAGTACGATCGAAAATAAGGTTAAAAGTCATAATAAACATATGTTCACAAATCAACCGTTTACGAGATAACAGCGAGTGTTCCTAGTAGTACATGGATATAACATATCCCAGTAAACAGGTGCTTATCAGCTATTGTTTTATGACAGTTTAATTTGACGTTTTGTGCAATTTGTAGCAATTACAATGGTTGCGTATTCTAATGCTGAAATGAGCGATATGGTGTTCATGTACGGTCGTGCTAAAGGGAATTCTTTACAAGCACGTCGCTTCTATGCTGAAACGTTTCCTGATCGCCAACTGCCTTCGCATGTGATGTTTAAGACGGTGTTTCAACGACTAAGAGAAACTGGTTCGTTTGAGAAGCGGTCTTCTGATACTGGACGGCAGAGATTAGCATGTACTCCGCAGATAGAAGATCGAATTTTGAATATTATTGATGAAAATCCCGAAACTAGTGTTAGAAGAATTTCGACTCAAGTGGGTGTAAGCAGCAATCTTGTTTGGAGAACTCTTCGTGAGCAACTCCTATACCCCGACCATATCCAACGGGTACAAGCCCTTACTGCTCCGGATTATCAAGCGAGAAGGGCTTTCTGTGAGTGGTTTTTGCGAACAGCTGTTGATCGGCCAGATTTCGCTGATAACATCCTTTTCACTGATGAAGCTGATTTTACTAAAAATGGAATATTTAATTTCCACAACAATCACGTTTGGTGTGACGAGAATCCTCATGCTACCGTTGAAGCTCGGCACCAGCAACGTTTCTCTCTAAACATCTGGTTAGGCATGATAGGGGAACGGTTGTTAGGACCGATTGTTTTGCCACAACGCTTAACAGGTCCTGCATACCTCGAGTTCTTGGAAAATACTTTACCTGAACTTTTGGAAGATTTACCTATAAATCGAAGACTGAACCTCTGGTTTATGCAAGATGGAGCTCCACCGCACTTTACGCGTGCTGTTAGGGAACATCTTAACAATGAATTTCCTGGGAGATGGATAGGGCGAGCAGGTCCCATTGCTTGGCCTCCAAGGTCTCCCGATCTAAACCCGTTGGACTTTAGTATCTGGGGTTATTTGAAAAGTTTAGTGTACGCAACACCGGTAAACGATCTTCCAGAGTTGCGCCAATGAATAGAACACTGTTGCCAGATAATACGAGAAAAATCCTTGTTTTTTGAAAGAGTGCGCGCTTCCTTTGAAAGCAGATGTAGATCCTGTGTCGAAATGGAAGGACGTCATTTTGAACATCTTCTTTAGTTATAATCTATTTTATATTAAAATACAGTAACATCTTAATAAAAACCGCTAAGCAAACTTATTCTGCATTTGCGATAAAATTGCTGTTATCTCGTAAACAGTTAATTTGTGGACATATGTTTATTATGACTTTTAACCTTATTTTCGATCGTACTACATGTCCTTAAAATCTTTAAACGATGTTTCAAAACACCCTGTATATACAGAAAATCTCACTTTCCTATCTTTCGTAGTTTTTGTGCTAAATTCCGCCGACACACTAATGGAGCACCCGGTAGATTTAAATGTCAGACAAACTTTATTCACTACATTACATATGTATAGTTAATCCAAATTGAATCCGATATTTAATTCAATTTTAATAAACCTATCCCAGAACTAAGTAAAATACCTAATGCATTTAACTGTCAATTAATTATCTAATAGATGTCGCTGTTCTCCACGAGCGAATTTACAGGTCGCCTACAATTTCGAAAAGCACCCGTTAGCCTCTCTGATCGCCGCAAACGCGTCCTCATACATCGTCGTATCCGGAAACAATACGAATCTATTTTGATTTTCGTATTAAATAGAATCGAACAGCAACGTTTATCGACTTTTTAAAATATTCCGGGAGACCAGCACGCCTAGCCGGATTAAAAACAAAAAAAAAAAAAAAACGCTACATTGATTTAATACGGACTTGAGGTCTAACGGAACGCGAAAAATGGGGGGAGTATTTCGTCCGCTAACAGCCAATGAAAATACTTTAAAAACGGGACACGCCCCCCGATCTCGGTAATCAAAACGGTTATATAACCTCTTAGGGTCGTTGTTCTAACCGGGACTGTACCCCCGTTCCTATACTCTCCTGTACTGTCGTTTTTTGATTATTTCTGATGTGTTTCAGTGGTGCTGTTTTGTTATTCTTTTTTCTTTAAACCCTGTTGTACTCCTCCTATACTGGTTGTTCCTTTCTTTTTAATTTAAGTTTAATTTTTAGGGCGTTTAGCAATGTATATTGTTCCCAATGATAGGATTTAGAATATATTGTAGTTAACAGAAGCCATAATTGTAGCACGAAAACTACTAAAGATAGGAAAGTGAAATTTTCTGTGTCTACAACAATTATTTATTTAAACAAACACAAACTAGACAGTTTACAAAATGTATGTATATACACAAAAAGAAAATTGCAACTCGTATAGCAAGTAGTTGCCATGCACTGTCTTTCCGCCTTCATTCTTCATCCGAGCATACGAGATAGTGCACTCTTCTCGAACTAACGGTATCGAAGGCGTCTTTGGTTTAACAAAAATCCAAAAGAAAAAGTGAAAAAATCCCTTACCAAAAAAATTAAAAGATACAAATCTAAATACGTATTTCGGCAACTAAGTTGCCATCTTCAGTAGAAAACAAGTGAAGAGCAGTGTTAAACGTAGTGTTTTCGGCTAAGGTAAACCTTGGAAGATATGCTCTTCACCAAATCACTAGCGGAATAACACTGACATCCTTTACAAACAACAAGGCTTATATACTATCTAAATCTAATGGAACGTGACGAACTAGCAATTAAGTTAACAATAATTCGTATAAGCTGGACTCGGGTATTGGTCCTTTGTCGGATGTCATTAATTTACATTTGTTTTTAAGTATATAAATACTTTCGTAACTATCTAATTCTCTAAAATTATTTACAGTTTTAACTATCTGTAGGCATACCGTGACCTGTGCCAAAAATGAATACATACATACTTGAAGTTGACAACTCTTTGCATGTCCCAGAACTGTTTTCAGTTTGAAGGCAACTTCTACGAACAGCAAGAGGCACAGCGATGGGCAACAGCTTGTCTCCATTTATAGCGAATTTGTTTATGAGTCACTTTGAAACCGATTTTAAAAGATACGCTAAGTATTTCCCTAAAGTATGGATTAGGTACGTTGACGATATTTTCGCGATTTTTTATACTAATTTGTATGATTTGGATGACTTCCTGATTGAATTAAATTCGAAATTCAGTACAATTAACTATTTCCTAAAATGTAGTTAGAAATTTCTAACTCCCAAAAACAGATATATAATATCCTTCGACGGTTTTACTCTTTCTTTAACATCAGACTCGGATAATAATAACACCAACCGGGAAACAATTTACCAACTTGTGGTGTTGATAAAGAGTTTAGCAACAGCAGGGAATTGACGCAACACTAAAATGTGAATTAATAAATCATTATATAGAAATTTTAATTTCGTAAGGTATATATATATTAAAATACATGTTTATGTCTTTAGTAGAAACTTTGTTTTTCTATGCTCTACCTTACCTTTCCCATTTTATGCATTTTTTTTTTCAGTTTACAAAATCAATTTTTTATTAATCTTTTTGGATTACATAAAATAGTGATCCTCACTCCATAAAACAGTAGTATGAATTCCTTAGCGGAATTTAGTTAACACCGAAGCCGAGTACATTTAACTCCGTAACCTAACACTGTGAAGGTGTTGACGCAGCACCGCAACTGGGTTGATGTAACTCCGACACGGAATTCACGTTACACCATAACGGAGTGCTTGTAACTCCACAAAGGAATTTATGCAACTCTGTAACGGAGTTCTGCTAACACAAAATAAGGGTATCTTAACTCTGCAACACAGTAACGATAACAACGCCTCGGGTTAAAGACAACTGCAAAATCAAATAAATTCAACTCCATTAGGAAATCAACCAACTCCGTAAAAGTGTAATTTAACTCCGAAGCACGGATATTATTATTAAATTACACAACTCCGTCACGTTTAACTACTTGTGCATTTGGTCGCGAGGGAACTACCAGACGGTCAGAAATCGGTGTTGAATCCAACACCGTATTTCTTTGTGTGTATGTATTATAGGTGAAGGAAGCTTCCCTTTTGCAATCAGTCCTAAGTCTTCTAAATTGTTTCTCAGTGCAGCATACCTATGTATATACATAATAAGTTCACCAGACTAAACGTACTTTCGAAACTATAAATCCTGCACGTCTTTTACTACATAGGAGCAGCACACTTCAGTCATTGTTACTCGCATTATACAATTAATTGCAACAATCTTTGCTGAGGCACAACTATAAGTGCAGAAATATACTTAATACTCATAAAAAAATACATTATTACCATCATAAAATCGTTAAATTACTGATATTCAACCCCCTTAACAAGGTTGGGGTGAAAAAATATTCTTGAATCTGGATTAATACAAAAAAAAAAATAATATGGTACCTACATAAAAAAGGATTATGTTAAAATTCTATACAAAACCGGAGAAATAGAAACGACTGCATGCAGTGGGCGTTTTCCATATCGCTGAAAGAATGATTTATGACCAGGGTGGCTTTCGCCAAAAAAATGGAATAAATAAAAGGTATTAAACATGAGAAAAAATACCAAACTGTTACCATAATTATAATAGAAGAGAAAAAAATTGTCCCTTACAAATCGTGAGCAAATAAAAGCAGAAAATTAAAGGTAGGTATATATTTTATGTGACCCTTGTTAGGGAAGTGTGCATGGGGCAAAAACTCCATTATTATTAAGTCTGTTTTTATACAGGGTGATTCACGGAAGCCATACATGAATTTGCAAT
Source organism: Cetonia aurata (assembly GCA_949128085.1). Lineage (NCBI taxonomy): Eukaryota > Metazoa > Arthropoda > Insecta > Coleoptera > Scarabaeidae > Cetonia > Cetonia aurata. The sequence goes on along the minus strand of OX421889.1, from coordinate 33,801,905 downwards.
GATATTCTGATTTTTCTGTGTTAAACATCTATCTAGAAACAATAAAAAATAAATTCAGCACAATTCCGTTTTCGTTTGGGTGTTTTGAAGTTTTTGTGACGCTCAAATACTTCGGTTACCTCTACACTGAGAGAACAAAATGCATTAAATTAACAAAAACCATTTTGTTGAAAAAATATTGTTATATCAACAACTTTTTTAATCAAATCGAGCAAAATAAAAGGTTACAACAACTGCAAAAAATGATTGATAATATTTTGTTAGCCCAACAACATACCATTTGTTAACACGAAGAGCAACAAAATATTTCGTTTCATTGAATTAAAAATATTTGGTTATATTGACCAAGTCATAATTGTTGAAGGAAAACTTTACACTAGCATATATTGACAAACATAAATATTTACTTTAACAAATTCACTTTGTTAATGTAAATGCATAGCATGATCTGTTATGTATTGTTAAACGAAACAAAATGTGCATTAAGATGACAGAAAAGTATCCAAGACAACACTATGTACTTATCTCTTATTTCTACGGTAGTAACCTTAGGTTACAAACATACATGTGCCTGTATGCATCCGTTTCTTTTAAATTGGCAGTTTGAAGAGGTAAAAGAAATTATTAATGTAACAGTTCAAAAAAAAAAATCTATATAATAATCATTCCTGCGCCTAAAACACTAAACAACCTATAAAACTTGATCCTAATGGAGGTTAAAATGAAATATCCACGAATATATGTACTTCTGTTGTCGGGCATCTTTTAATGGAAATATTTTTTGAATTAAAATCTTGTAATTTATAATTTGTTCTTATCATTTAATCCAAACTTAATTCATGTTTTATCTAATAAAATAGTTGCGGAAAATCATAATGTTTTTACCTATGGCTATATATGCAAGTGCAGCTGCGCAATAAGAATTAGATGTTCTGTGTTTCGGGGTTGTTCGCGATAATAATTATGTTAGTCAGCATTACCTTTAAGGCAGTTAGAGTGAGTGCGTCCTAATAAAGATATGGATGTTGCTGGGAAATTGAAGGATTGGGGATTTGAGGAACTGGTTCCAGTTTTTCAAGGTAGGTATGATTTATATAGGTGTAATACGATGACACCGTAAAATTGCGGATAGTTATTTACATTGTTCAGTTTATATTAATTTTGTACAAGAAAAGGGTAAATTGAAGAATAATACAAGAATTTCGAATTTTGTAAAGTATGTATACTTATATGTAGAATTATCCCAGTAGCACTGTGGTATAGTTTTTTTTTACAACATGAAATTTTGGGGGATTACATCAGCAGATAAAACTCGCCATCTTGCGAAATTTTACCGTTACGGACGATTATCCCAGTAATTTGTACTAAACTGTTACAGCAAACAATAAGATATCGATTTTAACATATGTAAACGTATTATTTTATGATAGGAATTTTTTTTTCGAATTGGCTATAAGAATTTAGCACTCATTATTCGTTGATAAAAGTGAATGAATAAGAGTCTTTCTCGGGCATGAACTTATCCGCATCTCGCATACAAAATAACTAGAATTGTCTGGTTTTGTGAATAGAAGGGCTCTTTGTAAATACTGGCTATTTTATTGGAAATAACGCAAGCGTTTGGATAAATGAAATGTATTGTTATCCGCTTCAAATTATGATTTAATTAAATTTTGGCATTCAAGTTTATATAATTTAACCTGCAATTTAATGTGCTTCTTAATATACAGGGTAGGCCAAATTCGATGTTAGGTATGGGTATATATAATTTGCAACGAAAATTGGCCGTAATACTTTTCGGACCGATTTAGAGTAGGAAAATTAATTCGAATTGAATCTTTCTGGAATCGGCTCTTTAGCATTATCCCTAACTTGGCTCTTTTTTTAGAATTTCTGGCAATTCTAGAGGAACAACGGGACAGTAAAGAATGGCTACAAAATAACAGTGATAAGAAAACCTTGACGGAATACTTTAAAGAGTGGCCGATCTTAAAACTTAATAATGCCCAAGATCTTGTAAGTTTAAGCCACCGATTGAACGCTTTATATCTCGTAATGGACGTGATATTTGATACATTTCCTAAAGATTAGTCATGTATAAAATAATAAACTTTTTTTTAGATTGAAGATGACTTCAAACAATGAATTTGCGACCGGCAACTCGTTATTAGCAAATTGGACTGACTGCTTTAGAAACATTTCTCTGGTAAAAAGGCCAAATCAAAAAGATCGCGCAGAACTAATAAATGCACTAGAAGAAACTGTATCAGAAGGTAAATTAATTTGTTTTAATTGAGTTGTGCTTACCAACAAATTGTAAGCTTGAACTTAATTACATATTACATAATTACATACAACTATATATTTTAGCGACATTGCTCCCGCCACCAACACGGATACGGCATAAGGGTAGCAACTGGAAACCGTCAATTGGCGAGTGCCGAGACAGTTTTATAAAGCATGTGAAGGTTGGTTTACTTGTCATTAATCTAATGACTTTTTTTTCTAAATTTGTGAATCTTTTTCAGACTGCATCTGACATATATATCGAAATTGAGGAAAACAAACAACGAGCTGCACGATATGGCTTAACAGTGCAACCTTTTGTATTGGTACTAGGAGCATCGCTGCAAGAAATAGGTTCTTATTATATGGTGATAAACGATAATATATATAAAGTGAAATTTATTGTTAACAGTTTTCACAATGACGGTCGAAATAAATGATTTCATTATTATTTTGATTTTTCAATATCCTTCTCCATTTATATTTAGTGTATATGTATATATTCGGTATATCGGTAGATCGTTGTACAAGTCGAAGTTCATTAAGTTCAAATTTATGGTTTTGTAATACTTGAGATTAAAAATTCAAGTAATCTGCTGAATTACATTTTCGATGATAGAGTTAAAATTAATAGCTAATATCACCGACATAAAAATGATTCGGCTGATCATTTGAATTTTTAAGCTAAGGTATTGGGAAATCATCAATTTGAACTTAATAATTTTCGCTTGAACAACCACAATATGCATCTGTATAAGTGTAACTAAATGTATAGGTACAGTATAACGCAATATACGGAGGATTCTTCCATACCAAACGACTATCATTAATTTAACAAAAAAATCATATTTAAATGAATACATTTTTTTGGTTGAAGAGAGTATTTGTTTTTATAGGAACAACATTCCTATTTCGTTGATTTAACAACTGTACATATTTACTACAAACAAAAGTAAATAGTTAACCTAACAACTTCTAATTTTAATGTTAATCAATTCTTTTGGTAAACTTAACATAAAATAACTGTTTGTTTAACCCAAGGCACTTGTTGCCCGAACAATTTCAAAGATTCAGATCAAAATTACCTTGATTGTTAAGACAATGCTAAAAATATTGTCTAATCTACACAATTATAGTAACAATCACATTTTGTTACCTTGACAAAAAATTTTGTTTGACTATATTTAACCAAATGTTTTTGTTGGATAGACAATTTTTTTGTTAACTTAACACATTTTGTTCTCTCAGTGTATATGTTGTAACTAACAGACAATTTTAAAATAAAAAATATATTTTATAATGCATATATGTAACACAATTTTTTGGACGTAAATTATAATTAACGGCCTTCACTTTTCAGTTGATTTGATTTGAGTTAAAATCGAGCGTGCCATGTTTACTGCCACCCAAACCCTCGCCGCAATTGTTTGTCAATCAAAAATTACATCGTCCAAAATTAATAAAGCATTTCATACGGTTTTGTAACGTAATCTGGTTTATATATCAAATTCGATGAAAACACCAGCATTCTTTGTGAGTTTTTTTTTTACATTGCCATTTTTTTGTACAATTAACCATGCTGGTAGTTGGTTATTTGACGCCTTGAACAATCATGTAAATATACCTACATACGAAATGTAATATTGGCAATGTGATGTATAAATACTTTTTGTATGAAGAACTAGTTAAGTTTAGTAGTAGCTAGTAGTTTAATAATAAAATGAAATACAGTTTGTGGATTTTGGCTTTATTTATAAATATATTATATATACAGCCTGTTAAAAAAAGGTTGTCGGTTATTTTACTCAATTATAGTACTGGTGGAAATAAACAAAAAAGTCTTAGTCAACATGGGTCCGCAATTCAACTGTTTTTGACATATAGTCGATTGCATATTTTAAAATAAAAAAAAAACATTTTTCGCTTTTGAAAATAGTTCCCTTTGTCAAACAACTGATTGTGACTTATAATTAGTTCTGTCAGACATCTGTCATCAGATTATTTATCATTTGCGTCAATTTTTTTTTGTTCTCAAATTATGCATAAGTACACAAATGCAGAAATGGCCGATATGCATTTTATGTACGGTCGTGCGAATGGTAATGCCACTGAAGCACGGCGTATGTATGCCGAAGAATTTCCAAATCGGTTGTTACCGAGTGATAAGATTTTCTCAAGACTTCATATCCGGCTGTCCGAAACCGGTTCATTTAAAATTAATGGTGGTTCTGGTAGACCTAGATCAGTTTCCTCTCCCGCAGTAGAATTAGATATTTTGAGACGGGTAGAAGACAACCCAAATATTAGCACCCGAAGACTTGCCGCAGAACTGAACGTCAGTCATCCTCTCATTTGGAGAATTCTGCGGGAACAGCAGCTCTATCCCTACCACATTCAACGCGTGCAAGTTCTTGCTCCTCTCGATTATGATGCACGTAGGGTTTTTTGTCATTGGGTTTTACGAAAGCTGGCAGAAACTCCTAATTTTGCGACTCAGATTTTATTTAGTGACGAGGCTGGGTTTACAAGAGACGGAATATTCACTTTTCATAACAATCACGTCTGGGCAGATGAAAATCCCCATGCTGTTGTTGAACTGCATCACCAAAACCGTTTTTCGCTAAATGTTTGGCCTGCTATTTTTGGAGACTGTTTAATTGGTCCAGTATTTCTCCCTAATCGTTTAACGGGACAAGTATACTTGGATTTTTTACGAAATGAATTACCCGTTTTGTTGGAAGACGTGCCACTTTTTAACAGATTAAATATGTGGTTTATGCACGATGGAGCTCCTGCGCATTTTTCCATCGTAGTTAGAAATTTCTTAAATCAAGATTACAACGAGAGATGGATAGGACGGGGTGGACCAACTGCATGGCCTCCTAGGTCCCCTGACCTGACACCTCTAGACTTCTATGTTTGGGGGCATCTAAAACAATTAGTGTACGCACGATCTGTAAACAATTTGGAAGAACTCAGGCAACGAATCGTAAATTGTTGCGAGGAAATTCGGAGGACTCCAGGAATTTTCGAAAGATTGCGTCGATCTTTCATAAGAAGGTGTGAAGCGTGCTTAGAAATGAACGGTGGACATGTAGAACAATTTCTTTAGTTTTACTTTAAATAAACATTTGTTTAATTTACATTGCGATCAGAATTTCTTTGAAAATTTTTATCCTACTAAAACAATATGCAATCGACTATATGTCAAAAACAGTTGAATTGCGGACCCATGTTGACCAAGACTTTTTTGTTTATTTCCACCAGTACTACAATTGGGTAAAATATCCGACAACCTTTTTTTAACACACTGTATATATTATTTGGCATAAACCCCCAAAAGTTTATTACTGTCCCTTTAACAAGGAGAAGAAAGGTCTCTCTCGAAGCTGCCTCCATAGAGGGCAGTGATGAAGCTAATTACTTAGGGGTTATCTTTGATAATAACTTTTCATGGAACTCCCATATCAATTACTTACGGAAAAAAAGCTATAAAGGCATCGCTAGTGTGCCAAAGACTGCTCTGTAAGTACTGGGGTCTCAAACCTCAAATTATCCTACGGTCATATAGGGCAATCATTAGACCCCATGATCACCTATCCTGCTTTCGTTTGGTGGTAAAAAATAACACAGAAGAATGCACAACAATAGCTTTAACAAATTCGGAGATTTACTTGTTTAAATATTACAGGAGTGATGCGGAAGTGAGCGCTAGAAGTCTTGCTGGGAATCACACCACTGCATATATGCATTCAAAAACAGTATATATGAAGTGTTCTATCTCTCGGCAGACTTAAGCGATTAAAGCCTGAATAAACTAGGGGGCACTTTAAAATCCTTGAAGATCCCAATAAAGACATGATCCCTATACAATATAATTTTGATCAACCTTACAAGGTGATCATCGAAAAGGTCTGCCGAAGAAGCAGCGAAAATGCCTTTCATCAGACTTGATCCCTATTGGGATCTGCAAAAGATCCACCTAAAACAAGCGATTAAAAATGAGAGGACAACGGAAAGGCTTCCCAATAGAAAAGCACGCCAGGACAAAATTAATCTCTTATCAGGATCGCCAAAGTTAGCAAAGATGTTGCTATCTTTCAGCAAAGTGGCGGAAATTTTTACAGGTCATGCAGCCCTAAAATAACATCTATACAAACTGGGGAAAGCTGAACACCAAATCTGCCGTCTATGTCTAGAAGATCTAGAGACGGCAGAACACATTTTGTGTGTGAAAGTGTTGCTATGAGTCGTACTCGACATCAACACTTTGGTAGGTCGTTTCTCACGCTTACTGAAATCCAGGAAGTACCCAGTAAATTTTGTTTTAGTTAGTATTTTTTATACACTAGTAGTAAATCTCCTTGGTGAATTTTTACATCAAAGTAATTTTACTCGCACAAGTAAAATAACTGTACGGTTTCGGGGTAATATAATTGCCCCGAAACCGATAAGGAATTTTACCAAATCTTCGTTAGAGTGTATATTTTAAAATTATTTGATGTTACTTGGGGATAATAAAAAATGATAATTTGACTTTAAATATTCTTGTGAGACACGCCCAATGTAAATGAATTTGAACAGTCTATAGAAAATATTTATATTCTAAATAAGAGGGTAAGCAATCCACATTCATTGAGGTATACACTTCCAATTTTCTATTCTAGGTAAATAACAGCTGTGTGACAAAAAAGCATATTTTTTAAATAAAAACAACTAGCGAATCGTTACTTCTTCCACACTCAGACATCCGGTCTTCGATAGTACACCTTGTTCCCCGCGGCTATCTATGTTTCATGAAATCGAATTATTGCAGCCTTTGATTTATGCAGCCCGCCTGATTTGGCCAATTCTGCTTATATCTGCGATAATACTTACTAATTTATTGAATTACACTAATTTGTTCTAATAGCCATGATAGAAGCTATAAAATTTTTAATATACAGCAGGTCAATAAATGTGTACATGATTTTAAAAAAAAAAATCATCATTAATTGTCTTTTAAAGATGTTTTCATGATCATATGTACTAGTATAATTTTACGACCAACCGTTATCGAGATAGGGGCCCTTAATGGATCACCCTGTATAATTATTAACGTATTTTTTAAATAGTAGAGTATTAAATTAACAACCTTAACACGCACTACCATAAATGACAAGGTGTTAGTTAAGTCGTCACTGTATTATATGTAACCAAGGTTCAAAATCTAATCATTTATGACACTATATGCATGTATCGCTTCACGTTAATAGGGGGGGAGTCGGTAGACCTGCTGCGGGGTAACATAGGGGAAGAACAATCGCGAATAAAACAAAAGAGAATCGCAACCGAGAAACCGATGTCTAACTGGGTGGGGGTAACACCCGGGCAGCCCTACTGTGGTGCGATTGTCGAACGAAAGTTTTAAGAAGCGCCTCCCACTTCCATGTTAGAGACCAACCCACCACCGGGGCCCGTGTATTTGTGTGTACGAATGCTTTTCTCCATGTGTAGTGGAGGATCCTAGCAAAGGCAAAAGGATATCGCCCCTCTTTGAAAACCATCACCAGTTATAATCTAACTTTACTGCAATTCAGTTTGCCGCTTCCGGGTGGGGACTATATTCATTGTCCCAGAGTTTTATTTATTATAACGACAAACGGACAGTATCATAGTGATATTTTTAACAGTGATTAGTGAAAAACGATGTAAATAAAATATTTTTTTTTACCATCTCTACGAAAGATGTTCCACAATACGGCTTTGCATTTCATAGACAATCCGGAAAAAATGCTGAAAAGCTTCAATAACAATAACACATCAGCGTTCTCAATGGAGAATCTGCTATCGCGTGAGAAACTATCACCAGAAAACCTGGAAATGTTGAACGAACGCGAAAGCTCCGACAGGCACCTTCAACACGATAAGAAACTCAATTTAAGCCCTTCGGATAACACCCGCACCAGCGAAGGTGACAATGACCGCTTATCCCCCGCCTCGCCAGCGGAGAAAAACGACATCTTCTTACGGTTCAATAATTGCTTCAAAAACGCCATTTGCTCCAGCTGTGGGCGATTGGAATGCAACTTCTTCCAATGTAGGATGACCGAGGAAACCGGTATAAACAGTAGCGTGGTCAAAGACAATAAACCGGTGCTTAAGTTTAGTGTTAGTGCAATATTGGGGACGGACAATCCAACGAAACATATGCAGAACGGTAAGTGATATCTACAAACATCTGGTGGGGGGTAAATTTGCTAGGATTCGCATGTGAGCTACAGCGAATAATAGGGGTGAATTCGCAGATTTGCCCGGATAGTGAAAAGATTCAATATTCGTTCAGCGTCTTTAGATTTTCAAGCATTATGCGAGCAAATGAATCCAAAATGTTGGTACAAAAGATGAAGAATCATATAGGAAGGTCTTTATTAGGTGGTGCGTCTCTAACAAAAAAGAATGCATTTATAAACATTCAATATACAGGGTGTTTGATAGAGAGATATGCTTTAAGACAATATAAATTGAGTAAAATCATGATTTTAAAACCAAATTCTAATTTAGATGTTTTTGTCAAGTTTTTTTTTTGTAATATTTATTTATCAGCAAAACTAATATCGCGTTTTATATTTTATTTTATGTTAAAATTGTGAAAAAGTGTACTTTGTGAATGCAAAAATTATTTTCGTATAATGCTTGACTCCCAATTGCAGTACATGCCAGCAAAAGATTGTAGTCAAAAAGACCAGATCTTTCACCTTTGGATCTTTTTATTGTAGAATCTCAAAAGTAAAATGTATGCAACAAAGCCGGACAACATTGATGATCTCAAACAAAAAATACAAACAGAAATAATAAATATTTCACGTCAAGTTTTGACTTCACCAGGAGGTAGAGCTAAAAATATTTTAAACAATGAAACAATGAATATAAAAATAACGATGCAAATTACTTACAACAGTAGCACTACAAATTACACAGAATACAAACTTGGACAGTCAAACAGGATATAAATAAATTGTCGTCAAAAGTATAATACAATGGTCAAGTAAAAAACTGTTCGTCATGAATTAAAATAAAAATAAAGCAGTATACAATGCTCAAGAACCAAGTAGAGCTTATAATTTACAATATATGTTGCTGAGCTGCTGAGTATCTGTTTTGAAATTAATAGAGTCACAACAATCCATTACATGGACCGTCTCAAAAAACAATCTCTTTCTTGTAATTACTTTCCACCTGTAAAATGGAGATGTTATCATAATCAAAATTATGGTCTAAGTTCTTAAAGTGGAGGTCCAAGGGGCAAGAACGCTTCCGATATGACCGTCACTCAAGTGTTGGGTTAAGCTGTTTTTAAGCATTTGAGCTGTCTGGCCTATTACAGTCATGACAGGGAATTTTGTATATTACACCAGTCTGATTGAAAATCGGAGTTGGGTCTTTAGTTTTTGAAAAAATATTACCAACAGTTAGTATATTGTATTTTGCGATCATTAAGAATTCTTTAAAGTGTTGAATTAAGTTGAGAACGAATCCCTCTATTAATGGATGCTTGTAATATTTGAACAATGACGCAGCACCATCATCAATAGAGCCATCAAACATATTGGAGAGAAGACCAACTTTTTTAGAACATGTTCAGGGTAACTAGTGTTAGCAAACAGCTAAAACAATTTTTGAAGATTGGTGTTGAGATATTCTTGGTCACTAATGTGTGCAACACGATTTTTCATAGCAATAACAGTGTTATATTTTTGATTAAGAGGATGGTTAGAGTGGAAGTTGAGAACTCTACCAGTCGACGTTGGTTTTTGATACCAATCCAGCTAAATTCGGTTGTTGTCAGATCTAATTATCCCCGTGTCTAAAAAGGGAACGCTGATGCCACCATCCTCCAATTCCAAATGTGGATTGTAGGTGTTAAATAAATTAAGTATCCAGCATGTCAATGGGTATTGAACAAATAATGTCATCAACGTACTTAAAGATAAAAGGAAGTTGAGTTTCAAAATAGGTCTAATAGGAGAACCCATCGGAGTGCCAGGATATGACAAAAGAACTACAAAGTTATTCTTTCATATTCTCAAAAATAATGTTTTATGGTCATTACAATATAAATACATAATTAAATTTTATGTATCATCAGTTGATACAAAAATATAGCATGTTCCCAAAATGGGAACGTTGCCATCTTCCTGTACTATTGGAGTGAGGTACGTTTATACAAAACAACGATAACAATATACAAGTGTGATAGTATTTTTATTTAAATACTTTACCAATACAAAATTAACAACTATATTACATTATCAAAAACAAGAAAAATTATTTATTTAGTATGGTACTGTTCAAAACAAGTAACTTTATGCAAACGCTTTCCGCACTTAGTGCAATGAAGTCTGGTATTTCTTCGGCAAACGACACATCGGCCTTGACTAGTACCAACAGGTACGTGATTTATACCATCGTACCTTGTATCCCCAGATACAGAAGCAGATGGTCCACCTTTCCTCTTCCGCTGAATTGGACCAACTTTCAACAAAGCCATTGCCACATCTCGTCGAAATTTCAAGTGTGAAATATTTTCTTGAGGATTTATATGTTGGTAAAATCTGAATGCTGCTAGAACAGCTAAATTCAGTGCGTTGGAGAAAAGATTCCACCACCATTTCTTTAATCTCAATCTAGGTCTATAGCTGGCACATAGGCGATCAGTAAGGTCTACACCCCCCAGTTCTGAGTTATATTGCTTGAGAAGATTAGGCCTGGTCGTTTTCTGTAGCGGTGAAACTGTGAAATAATTGCTTGCTATAGTGACAACCGAATTATCATTCCACTTCACGCATAAAACAGTACCATCTGATCTGTAATCATACGCACCTCTACTTTCTTTTTTCAAAATGTTTGACGCAATCAGAGGGCATTTATTTGTACGATTTTCTCTGATGGTCCCACAAGCACGAATGTTTCTTTCTGATAAACTTTTGAGAAGGGCGTAGCTAGTAAAAAAGTTGTCAAAATATATGAGATGGTTGTCAGGAATATCAATCACTGATATCATATTATTTACCACTCGTGTCCCTAGCGGAGTTGAAGTATTACCGGTCTTTCCACAATAAATTTCGAAATTATAGGGGTAACCATCATTGCCACAAAGCATCCATATCTTGAAGCCAAATCTAAACGGTTTATTTTTTATAAACATTTTAGCCGAGTGATGTCCGTGATACGGTACCATGGCTTCATCAATACTTAGTTGTTTGTGGGAAATCCCGAATTGCTGAAGATTTGCCTTGAGCTTATCATAAAGCACCGATACTTTTGCTACCTTGGAATTGCTGAGATTGTTATTATCAGCAACATGGAGATACCGCTTTATTATTCTAAATCTTTCCCTGCTCATGGTTTTAGCAAATATCGGTGCTTCCATATCTTCTGCCGTTGACCAGTAATCATTTTCAGAAGGCAAATTGTGATAGCCACTAATTAGAAGTAAGCCAAGAAATTGCCGGAGTTCTTCTTCAGATAAACTGAATTATCTCGCCGGGTATAAAGTTACGTTTGCTCTCGTATAAAAGCAATAATCTGCGAAGTAAAAATTAAGGAAAATATTTCGTAATACGATTTGCCGCTATGTTCTTCCCCTACTTTAGGAGGTTCACCAACCTCTTTTGTAATTCCAACTCTTTCCGTTTTCTCCCATACACCTATTCTTGGTGCCGCTATTTCTTCTACTTGTTCAGAAAACTCACTTGCATGCACTTCTATGTCTCCTGGAACATCCTGCGGCAGGTTGTGCATATCCATAACTTCATCGTCATCTATTTCTTCATCGCTTGGAATGTTTTGATCTCCGGAGATCGGTGGTAAAACTACTATATCAACTAAGTTTTGAGAGGACGAAGCCTCTATATCTTCAACAGCATTACTTAGGAATCTGTAGTTTCTAACAGACGATCTAACATGCAATAAACACTTACAATAATTGATTTTGTAACAGTATAAATTATTTGTACATACCCATAGAATTTTTTAGGATCCATCATTGCAAAGATGTATATAAGGGAACTAGTAAATTTACGACCGCACTACGAACGAACCGGGTACAAATAAAATAATTTTTACCCACCTACCCCGGCCAAAAAGCGGAGTATTTTACGTGGTTGGCGGTTCGTACATATGTAGATAACAGAAGACGGAGAATAAACAGATATGTTTAGGAATAGTGGAAGAGACACAACATGTACAACAATAAAATAAACGGCAAAGCAATTTTACTACCTCACGACGGCCAACGTTCCCAATTTGGGACATACAAACATTTATCATTATTACAGCTATGTTCAAGCAATTATCGTAGAAATGAAATACGCATAGTGATTATTGTGCTAATGTAAAGCTGTAAACTGGATTTTGGAATTTATATTAAATGTATTAAATAATTTGGATGCTATGTTCTGAAAATTGACAAATTGTCTCGAAACGTGTACATTTGATAATTATTTTCATAAAATATTAATAGAAATATGAAAGATGTAAATTGATAAAAATCAACTACGGTTCGTCTTATATGTAAATAAATAACCGAAAATGATTTTCCTATATCCGTTTTCATTCAAAAAAATATAGAAGTTATGTTCCCAAAAAGGGAACGTTGGCCTTTAAATGGTTAACTAAATAAATAAAATCAGTTTAACTGTATTCATATCCAAATTTGCAAGAATCGTAGCCATACACAATCGGAGAAAACTCTCCGCCCTCATCAATCTAAAATATAAAAAACTCCTTCCAATGATTCGAGCACACAAACAAGAACACCATTAATATATATGGCACTTAATTACAATTTATAAGACCGCTGAAAACCTTTATAAAAGCAACTCGTTTAATTTTATTTTACTAACAATAATTAAGAACAATAACTTTTCCTCATCAAATTACCCTTGTCAACTCCACACGTTGTATAAATTGACCGATTGTGCTTGCAAAGACCACAATCAATCTTTACCTTCTCCAGGTTTCAACACAACGCTTCACAATAGACGTATACAAAAATCAAATCTACTGTTTATCCAAATATTACCCATTGTAACGTTTCAACCTGAATGCTCAGCGCCGTTTAGAAATGGTAGTAGAGCGCATAGCCCTCCCATATAGAGAATTATTATTTGGCCTGTAATATACGCCCAATATACACAACGTCTATAATCTGAAGGATAAACAACACCGTCTCAATAGGGATTATCCGTGCATGCCCCATCAACGTTTAAAAAATAAAAAGGCTATTGTAACTATACACGTAACATTAGGTACAAAGCCCAGCGGTTTTGTAATACACGACTCGACAGATACTTCGGAATAAAGGGATGATGTTTTTGTAGGGTTGTCGTTGTGTATATATCCTAACGTGATTGCGAAATAGGGGTTCGTATAGTTTTTGTTTGGTATATCTCGAATTTGTGTTTTTTATGTTTCGTTTATTCTTTCTTTCATTGGAGTTTTATATGTGTTTGGGTAGTACCGTTTGCCAATGTATGTAAAATGTTATTCTTTGCCTTGTGGTGATGCGCATTTTGTTATTGTAGCTTTATTAACTGCGCAACAATGCTTAGTTCTGAATGGGTGGATTAAGTTAGAAACGCCTTGAAATAATATCTCTGGGCCGGGTGGGAACAGTGTCTGTAGTATATGACAGATTCCTTTTAACAATTCGCAAATCACGATGGTTGATTTATTTTCAACGATAAATACAGTAGAGGTAAAAAAAAATTTTCTCAACTTTACACACGGAGAAAAATGTAGGAAATTTTACTGCAATTGTCAGCATTTATACTACACATTGTAGTACATATAGGGTCAAGTACAATTTAAAGCAATGTTTACTATCAAATTGTAGCACTAAGTTTGCACTATTAATTCTTACAATTTGTATGCAAAACAAGAATGAACAGTTAGTTTTCTTTCAACAACGTTGTAAGATAAGTAGTATTTACTGTAGTAAAATTGTATACAATTTTCTGTGACTTTTCTATATACTGGTGAGCATAAATTAACACCTGTTGTAGTAATATTCATTCCACTTATTACTTTAAATTATTATAATTTTATAGTAAATTTTACTTACCTTTATTTAAACATCCATAAAAGATATATAACTTAATACTACATTGTTGTGTGGATAAGTTTCAACTTGTGTATTAATATATGTAGTATATACTTATGCAAATTACTATATATTTGCAATAATTTGTGCTAATTATTATTGTGAATTTCATCTAATGTAGTATGTAAAATGTCTACCTTGCAGTTTCAAAATGTTTCATTCGCCTGTAGCAGTTCTAATATTGTTATCATTAATTCTATAATTTATTGTTAAAGTTTCATTTCATTGTTAAAAGGATCAAAGTAGGTAGTAAAGATACACTATGTTAACAAACTAGAAACACGTTAGAGCCCACTTGTTTGTATTACTTATTTCTAAAAAATCGTTAGTACTGCGCCATGTAAGTTTTTACTACAAGGATTTCTCTCAGTGTAGACTATAAACCATTGCTCCCCATAATCCCCAAAAGTATATCAAATCGATACCAATCGCCTCTTCCCTCCTCAAGGATATCACCATATCATAACAATATAATCACCACTTAGTTCAGAGTTCGTTTTTCCCCATTTCGCCCTGCCTGTCTCTCCTTTTAAAACCCGCTCGTAGGATTTCCATATCGAAAAGAGATTTTCCGCTTTCCACTTTCGGAATTTTCGCCAACCCGAAAAGACATCTGAATCGCGCGCGAATCAAGTCTCTCCTCAACATCCGTAGGGCGTTAAAATCGGAATAAAATCTCTCCGGAGTCAATTTATTTCCCCGGATTCGAAATTCCAAACGTGCCTTCAGCATTAACACGTGCCGGAGTCATGAGTACCCCTCTCTCCTCGCCACGATGGTAGATTCGGATTCTAGGCCTTGAGTCGTGAGGGTTTTAGGACGAAAGGGAGTCTCTATATATCGACATTACCGGAGGGGTAAGTTATAAGTGCTTGAGCAGCTGACGCCACGGGGAATATATATCAACCCCTTATTTCTAGTATATACGTACATGTACATACTGGGTGTTCATTTGTAAAATTCCCGTGCAAAATTTCTGGAGATCTGGAAATTTATGAAAAGTTAAAAATCTTAAATGCGTCGAGTTTTCATGGTCTTTTGGAACACTAGATTTTGGCGTTTATTTTTAAATTTTGCTTTGTTTTGTTTTCTCTTTCTAGCTGATCAATCTATACTGGGTGAGTTTTTTTATCTTGAGACAACGGAATATCTCTAAAACACTGTGTTACAAGTGCTACTACACTAGTGTTAATCGTAACAGAACGTCAAAATTGTCACCACGCCAGCGACTTTGACAGGGGTAGAATTGTTGTCCATCGGATGTTGGTCTGTCCTATGGCGAAATTGGCCGCCGACAGACAGAAGAAGGTAGAGGCACGCGAAGGAAACTCAAGATAGGCGCTTGAGACAACTAGCTCTACGCGACCGTTCTGCTACTACGCGTCAATTTGCTGACCAATGATTTGGAGAAGAAGGTAGACCTGTTACTATGCGTACACTATATCTCCGCATTCGAGCCTTTGGACTTTTTTCATACCGTCCATGATTAGTCGTCAATTTGAACTGGTGCAGAGAACGGCAACATTAGGAGGCAGAATGGCACAATGTTGTGATCGACGAATAGCGATTTCGTCTAGGTACGCATGATGGCCCTAGCAGTCCTCTACCGATGCTCTAAATTTTCAGGATGAGACTTTAAGTAACCCCATAGAAAAGACCTAGTAGGGTCAAATCAGGCGATCTGGCTCTGCCTTTCTGTATATCCTTTTCGTCCTAATTATTTATTTATTTATTTAGAAATACATTGTCTAAGCATAGTGCGGTACTAGAAGAACATAATAAGCAGGAGCTCTATCTTGTTGAAAATGTAATTCATCCTTCTATCCATCAAGTAGTAGTCCATCAGATTAATAGTACAGTAGTACCCCGTTATCCGCTGACTCCGTATCCGCGATTTACCTATGATGAGCAGAAAACGCGTTATATCAATAAATACAGAAAGAAATAAAGACATTCGAGCCTTATTAAAAGTTATAGGAGCATTTGTCGATATATCGTCGTATATACGAGTCATCCCCTGAATTCGGCGCTCTCTTATGATAAGTTAAACAAGTTGGATCGTGCTTAAGGTGCCACTCGCTTTTACTTGTACATATAAACGCTCCTGTTAACTATGAGTTTAGTACTATTCGAATTGTCGGACAAGACAGTGCTAGCAATAGTTTTTAAATAAAGCAAGTAAATTTGAAAATCATTTTAAAATGGCTTCTAAACCAAAAAGAAAACGTGAAATGCTCACTATTAGTGAAAAAATAAAAATCATTAATATGATTGAAATAGAAAAAAAATCTATTGCAACTGTTGCTAAAATATACAATAAAAACGAATCTTCGATACGGGAAGTGTTAAAAAACAAAGATAAGATTTGAGCTAGTTTTTCTAGTGCACCCCAAACTGCAAAAGTTGCAACCACAATACGTAATCAAGTGTTACTTAAGGTAGAAAATGCCTTAAATTTATGGGTGGAAGATATGACAAGAAAACAGATTCCTATCGATGGCAAAGTGCTACAACAAAAGGCGTTGGTTTTATATGAAGATATGCAGACCCAAGATTATACGAAGAGGAAGGAAAATCATTCACAGCAAGTAGGGGGTGGCTGCATGGATTTAAAACTCGGTTTAATCTAAAAAAATATAAAAATGACAGGGGAATCTGCGTCGGCTGATCATGTAGCTGCTGCCCTGTTTCCAGAAAAATTTAAACAAATTATTGCAGAAAAGAATTATCATCCTAAGCCAGTTTTTAACTGCGATGGGACTGGTCTTATGTGAAAAAAAAAATGCCTCAACGGACTTATATTCATAAGACTACAAAGAGTGCACCGGGCTTTAAAGCAATTAAGGATAGACTTACCTTGATATTTTGTACAAATGCAGCTGGTCATATGAGTAAACCTGGACTTGTTTACCGATCACAGAAACCACATGCTCTTAAATACAAAGATAAAGCTTGCCTGCCTGTGTTTTGGCAATCAAATCGAAAGGTGTGGGTTACGGATGTTCTATTTACACAAGTGGAAAGATATTTGGAAAATGAAGAATTACCATTTAAAGTGCTGCTGATACTAGACAATGCTCCTGGGCAGCCTGTGTCACTAGGCACAGAAAATAAAAATTTTGAAGTGGTTTTTTTACCACCTAACACGACCTCATTGCTTCAGCCCCTTGATCAAGGTGTCATTAGATGCTTTAAAGCCATATATATTCGACAGGTTTTCGAAATGCTGTATACAATGGTTAACGAATGCTCTGATATCGGGCTCATGGAATGCTGGAAATCATTTACAATTGCTGACGCAATTCTATTTATCAAAGGAGCGATGGAGGAATTCAAGTCAGAAGCGATAATAGCATGTTGGAAAAATCTGTGAAATGACATCGTTCTTAGTTCTGAAGACACACATGATATTAATTCACATCTAACAACGATATTTAACATAGCGCAGAAAATAGATGGAGAAGGATTTAACGATATAACCAAAGAGGAACGCAGTGATTACATAAACGAAGAGCATCAAGTATTCACCAACGAGGAATTGGTAGACCTTGTGAAATCTTCTCCAGATGCGAGTGACGATGAGGATGAGGGTCAACAAGAACCGCCAGCATGGACGCTTGAAAAATTTTCAGCGATATTTCGAACTGCTCAAAAATTAAAAGAACAGATAGTAGAATATGATCCAATAATGGAACGCAGTATAAAAATTACTCGCACTATAACAGACGCCTTGAAACCTTTAGAGGATTTGTTTATTGAAATGAAAAGACAAAAACGACAACTACCACTAACAATGTTTTTTGAAAAAGTCGACAAAGCTATCGATAATGCACAGCCATCAACATCGTTTGCTTCGGATCTAAGTAAACAATCGACTGCTAACTTGGACTTGGAGGAAGATGAATGAATATGTAGCTCACGATGATAAAGTTTTTCTTGTTGTGTATGTAAATATTTACTATATGTATATATGTATGAGCTTATATATTTATTAAACTTAAATTCTATTAGTGCCACAGCACAAGAATATTTATTTATTTATTGTTTATTTATTTTAAATAAATATTATATAACTTATTTTTTCTTGTTTCGTTGTTTTAACTTTGCTTCATATTTCATATTGTATTCGGAAATAAAGCGTTCGTTACTATCCGCGGTTTTCAGTATCCGCGGAAGAGCACAGAACCAAACCCCCGCGGATATGGGGGTACTACTGTACTTTCTAACATATCCAAAAATGCTTCGCCAGTTAGATTTCCAGTTAGAAATTTAAGGTGGGAAATATTCAAATGAACACTCTGTGTATTGCACATAGGCGAATAAATGCTGGAATTTATGAATTTGGAGAAGAAAATTGTATGAGATTACATTATAATTTCTGGAAAAAAAACGCATTGCTTTGACATGTTTTTTGTTTTTAAGATATCTGTCTTTGAAAAGATCTAGAGTTCTGTGTCAGTTTTACGTAGCGGTTTGCAAAAACGCTGCAGTCGCTCTTAACGCAAGAAAGGGGGGAACAGATCCTTCCTTCTTCGTGTAAACACTCCAGAGGTGCTAAAGCGTGTGACGTCTCTTCCTTCACCGGAAGCGCCTGGCACAGTCAACTTTAACACTTCATGAATTATGTAACCTTAACCCTTGAGGGCCCTCGAGGATCGTCGGGTTTCCCCCCTCATCCCCACTGTTCGGAGGATATTGTCCGGGGGGGGTGCGGATTTCAACGCGCAGGAAGTGTTATAATGATTTAATCCCAGAAAATGTTCTAAATTGTGTAGTTCAATGGCGATCCTTTGGGATAATTTAAGGTTTATTTGGTATACCTATAGCAAACAGCTCATTTATTTCGTCCTTTCACATTCGCATAAACTTTTTGCACTAGCTTATTTCGTAGAATATTTATTCTTTCGTCCCTGTGTTGAAATTGGACTACTAACTAACTTACTAACTACTTTGAATAAACTTTTAATTACCAGCAGGATTTGTTCGAGTCAAGTTTATAGACACTACACACTAAAAAATATTTGCAATTCCTACAGAAAATTCCAGTAATGTATAGCATAAATTTACCAAAGATTAGAAAATATATCTAAAGTTCTCTATTAAATTTCCCAATTGTTCGCAATTTTACCTTATACGTTACTGGAATTTTCTGTAGGAATTGCAAATATTTTTTAGTGCGTACCGTAAGTAAAACAAACATTTACTGATTTCATATTGCTTAAGTCAGTTTAGTTTAATTGTCGGTTGCTGTCCAAAGTTGAACTATAGTTTACAAGTTGTAAATATAAGGTTAAAACAGAAAATTCCACAAATACTTTCATAATTTCAATATGAGCTCAATTTTTTGCTCGCCAGCAAGTTAATGATCAAACTTTAAACTTACGAAAGCATTAGCGACAAACTTTGGTTAAAACTGTAGATATATTTTTGTGTAAGTAAATAAATTTTTTTGAGCATTATCGCGGCGAGTCGTAACCTTCATTTTCCTCACTATGGTCCTTGTTAATTGTATATACCGTGTGAGTCGTTAAGAATAGGAAATCTGGAAACTGGGAAAAGTATATAGAGCCTAAAACATGAGAGGATTGAAAATTTGAAAGAGCAACCTTTTTTACCACAAAAAAAATTGCGAAATGTCAGAAGAGCACATACACCGAGAAAAAAGATTTGCTGATTCAACAAATAATTGGTTCAATCAACTTTTGAGTTAAAATTTAAAGTATATTTAACCAATTACAAGAAATGTTTTAATTAAACCTTAAGAACTATTGAATCAATAAGTTGCTATAGGTTAGATCTAAGCTCCCATAGAATTGAACTAACTAACAATTCTTTTCGTTGCACGAATTTAAAATTGAATGTCATTTTCTAAGTGTCAATTAATGTTTATTAGATTAAACGCATTTGTGCAACCGGCCAATTGTATCCCAAAAGTAATTGCATATTGCAAAACTTTTGACTTAAATCACGGATAATATTTGTATTGCTTTGAGAATATAATTCACCTGTCACGTGACACACTTTTAGATAATTACATTGGGTAAAATAGAATTGTTCTACTTTGACATAAAATCAACAACTGTCAAGTCACTTGTTCTAATTCCTCTTATAATCAATGCTTACTGGATACGATTTTGTAGTTTTATTAGATTTTAGTAAAAAATATGGAATAATAGGAAAACCGTTGTAAATAGGTATAGGGAAAGTCATAGCGAATCGATGCAGAATTTAATTCTGCATCTGATCATTCAATAATAACCCTGTATATTATTATGTATATTGTTATTGTTCCATTTGAAAAAGAGAACTTTTTCAACTTTGAAGATTTTGTAATTGGTCATGCAGTTTTGGACAGCCTGTATGCGACAAATCAATTGTCAATGTGGATTTCGAAAGTGTCATTCTTGTGCTTCCATCTACCCTAGAAGTGTTTATTACCAGTCGAAAATGGGGAAAAGATACTGTGTTGCAAATAACGCTACATCTTTCGAAATTTTCAAAAAAATCAAGATATCTAAGTAGCAGTTGAAAATAGGTATAGGGAAACCTATTAGAACTCATCATAAAATTTTCTCAGGAATTTAAAAATGAAATAATATACAGGCTGTTCCATTTAAAATAAGAAAGTTTATGGCGACTTCCGGTAAAACCGGAAGTGGTAAGACCCTGAAAATATTTTAAAATGAAAGAGAATCTTGCGTAGCCCCGGATTCCAAAAATTCAGAGTTCCAGGTTTTTTCTAACCTCGGAAACTTCTAACGAATGGCTACCGTGAAAAACCCTGTATATAAACACCGAAAACTTTTAAGTTGTTGCCCACTCAACGAAAATTCAAATATATTTCACCCTAAACACTATTAGTATTTGAGTTAATAATCAGTATATTTGTTTTTTCTCATTTTTGCTTTTGTGTGAAAGAATATTAGAGGTTGTTGTCGGAAACGAAAGTAAATATTTGTTACAAGTCGGCCGCATACACTCAGTTAACTGATTTTATAAGTTCTGCTGTAGTTTAAAGAAAATAATAGTTTGATTTAACAAATATAATTCAACAGAAATATGCGTTTCCCTTGAATGAGGTTATTGTTTTCCAATAAAAGTTAAATGTGCTGATTTAAACTAAAATTGATTGAATGAATGCGAAAAATTGAAAATAACAATTTTTGTTGTATCTACATTTTAATTTTTTTCCGTGTAGGGAGAGCATTGAGCACTTTTTGCGTATTGATTCGAAAAGAGCATGATATTACTTAGTTGCGGGGATGATATTTGAGCTTCTGATATTCTCACCATCTGCATAGCGTGATTTCTTTTAATCGGAAACATTCTTCGTAGCACCAACGAAGAAATAATCCAAAAGCGGGGATCTACTTCAAACTTATATGTTTTTCTACCAATTCCACAAAAATCTACTCTAGTAAAAAAGATTTAGCTTAAACCTTAACCGATTTTATAACTTATTGCCAATAACTAATTTTTTACGAAAAATTACATACAAACATCTTAAAATACAAACAAACTTTGCCACTGAATTACTTGAGAATGACAACTTATATTGATTCTTTTCCGTTTTCTTTTTCCAGAATCTCTAGTACACGTAACACCTCCAAGCCTTTTGGGTCTAGGCTCGTACCTAGGCAGCCACGGACCAGGAATCGCAAAACCAGTCGCCAGTAGGCCAGCGCACTTCAACCCTCACATACTGCTAGCGCATTGTCGGCCACAACCCTATTTGACCGGTAAGTATTGAATGTCGTATGTCATCCCGGTCCCCCCAACACGGCTCCAATTAATTACATTACTGAAACACCTTTACATATACAATGGAGTTTGGCCGAATCGCACGTGGGGCCCGAATATCGGCCGAAACAAAAGCTAAACGTATTTAACGCTGGCTAGGTGGTGTATGATATAATGAAAAGCGTTGTTGGTCCATATAGGGCTCTGCATTGTTTTATGAACGTATTTTGCATCGAATTATTACTTTGAAGTGTCGTTATTTTGGCAGTGGACAGGGAAGGCTTTTGTTCGTCACTCGGTGCAGGTGTCACTTTTGTCACTAGAACGTCGCGTTGGAAAATAGGAATTAAAAATGATATTTTGTTTGTGGGTGAAAATTCGTTCACACTTGCGATTTTTGTTAATTCAACGCATCTACTTTTCTCAGTGTACTACTAAAACGTTTGGCAAAGTACACTTATTAGGTAACTGTTAACTGAATTAAAATTTTACCTGCTACAATTTATATGAAATTCCGAAAGCTGTCAATTGTCATACCAAAATTAAAATTCGAATAAGGAAAAGGGGTCTTATAACCACTCATGCGAAAGATGATATCCAAATAAGATTAAATCACTTTTAATATTTTTTTCGACGTTTCAGTATCGACGCCAGTTTCCGGAGCACAATCGGCTGTATTTCCGTTACCGGGAACATTTCCATGGGCACATAGCGGTCGGGGAAAGCCCAGGAGAGGCATGATGCGCAGGGCTGTGTTCAGTGACTTACAAAGGAAGGGCTTGGAGAGGAGGTTCCAGATCCAAAAGTACATCAGCAAGCCGGATAGGAAAAAATTGGCCGAGAAACTGGGACTGAAGGACAGTCAGGTCAGTAATAATCTTTACGAACTGAAAAGTCTGACAACGGTGTTCAGTTATCGGTTATAGTTTTAGAGAAATCGTTAAAATTCCTTTTGCAAAGACATGCAAGGACTGTCGCATAATAATAGACACATAAAATATCCGATCACTCCACCCTACATCAATTTTAAATTAATTTGGGACAATTGTTCGTGGATTTCCGTTTTCAACCGAAGACCGAATGAAATAAAAAAAGATAAAATATCTAAACATGCTTCGTCATCCCTGAATTTATATTGATAAGTGCTTTTTTTACTTTTACCGCCTACTTTTAGCATGCTAGACTTCTGTGAATTCTGAATTCATACAAAATGTAACTGCGAAAGAAATTCATTATTACCATAATCAATCCATCAGCATCGAATGGTACAGCGGGGCTTGTTCCCGATAAAATAAATTTTTAGATTCTCTTTTGATATAAATGCTTTCAAAAGCGTTTAATTCTTTCGTACACTATAAAAAAAGAAATAAAAGTTACAAAAGAAACACATGCCGCGTGAATGAAGTTTTACAAGTTAGGGGTATGTGTTCTTATTTCCCATAGTACAAAATGATAAAAATAATTATATTATGTGAAAATGTGAAAATATACAGAAATTTAATACAACTTTTACTATATTTCCATAATATCACATAATATTACGTTGGTTTCCTTAAGATCACATAATTACGGTAAACTTAGGCCACCATTTATGTAATTGCGCGCAGTTTTGTCGTGGGCATGCACAGTGCATCAAGAGACTCATTATGTCTTTGAAGTGTCGCCGTCGTATATGTTGTTAATGTTAATACGTGAATTCAAAGTGTAGTTTAAATAAAAAAAAAGGTTTTGGTCAGAGTAAAATATGGCAAAGCAACGTTTGTTTTAGTTTTTGATGCTAAATGTCATCGCATAGTCCGTGTCCGCGAATTTCGTAACCTCTGTATATGTATATAATATCTAGGACACATGATGACAAAGAGAGAACATGGAAGGTACAAAAACATGAATTTATTATTCTGGTGGGCTAAATTACATTTTCGCGGCCTCTATATTTGTTTTATTTCCAAACACCATATTTAAAATAGTTTTCATCAAATTTCAATTGTGGAGAACACTTTTTCACGAATGTACATCTGATAATATTCAAGTATTGCACGATGGAGCACCCACGCATAGTAGTAGGGTTGTCACATAACAACAATAAAGAGAACCGCAAATCCTGTACATTTCGTTGGAAACATGTGACGTCACGATTGCATTATCACAGCGCCCTCCGGGTCAAACGGCTGAACATAGAATTACGAACGGACCGTGCTTACGAAATATAGCGCGAGATTTGAAAAATTTGATATGTTTCGATTTTCCTTAATCTCGTCAGTGTGATACGTCTGCTAATAATAGGTCGTACTTACAGCTTACATTTAATTTAACAATGTCGCGATTACATTTTTAATGCGGCTTTTAATAATTTTTGAGATTGTAAAATTTTTCACTACCTAATAATCGTAATGTCTTTCTTCCTTATTATTTATCAATTATGAATAATTACAATAAAAGATCGAAAATTAGAATAAATTTTGTTACGGCAACGTTAAATTAAATATTAGGTGTAAATTGATCAATATGATTAATTTGCAGAAACCACAGACATCTAATTAAACCTAAAAATAAACTCTAAAGAGATAAAAAATAAAATAAACTCTAGTAAGTCAAATCATGAATGAGCTTTAAAAACGAAACACGTAATCATGAAAATATAATAAAAATTTAAACAACAAATGAACATAAACTCTGAAAGGAGAAAAACTTAACAATAAACTCTGAAAATTCAAAAATAAAAATAAATTCTACAAACACTGGATAAATAAAGTATCTTAAAACAATTTCCTCTGTGCCTGCTTATGTGATTTAGCTTACTCAATTTTGAAGTATTTAAACGGCAAATATTTGAATTAGGCATTATAAAAAATCGATAATTTATTAAAATGGCCCTTGGATTGTGATTTTTTTAGGGAAACCCCCTTTTCTCTTACGTATTTATAGATACACAGCCGAACACATTTCTTGATGAAGCTAACTTGAGGAGAATGTTCGGAGCACACTTGAAACTGACTAACGAGGAACTGATTTTCTTCTAGAAAAATGCTTTCTAACGGTGATTCATGACCCCTACAATGAAGATATTTGAATACACTATGATGAATAATATCAACCAATTCGATAAACCTACTAGCTGCATATCTAAGTATTTTATCGGCATCATCAATTTCTCGAAAACTTACAAATAAATGTTGTAGGAGAACCTCAGAAGAATATAAATGTTCAATACAAACTGAACAGCCGGACACATCAATTTGGGAAAGAATGAAACCAGCAACATATGCAGATGCCTCTGCAGTAGGAATATTTAATAAATTTTACAGAAGCTGTAACCGACGTGCAATAATCATGATCTATTGGTGGAAGACATGATCTCGAAGATGAATTGCTACTATCTCGTTCTAATTGGTTCCCACAAGTAGGTGATAATGGAGATAATTCATTGCTAACATTTGAAAGGTCGCATAAGGGACAGCATCACGATTGAGATACATCTTTAAATAGTGATGATTGTAATCCCAACTATTGAAGTGCCTAGAACATATTCTAAAGTTTTGTAACTTTGCAGAATCATCTAGATGACATATTTCCTTCCAAATTTTCAGCGTTGGTGGATGTTTTGGGAATTTATGAAAGCGAATTGATTCCTTAGCCCTATAAACCCTTGAACACCCAGGAAATGTGCAATGTCTATATATCTTAGGCATATCTATAAACACCTAACGGATACTTTAATC
Organism: Cetonia aurata; assembly: GCA_949128085.1. Lineage (NCBI taxonomy): Eukaryota > Metazoa > Arthropoda > Insecta > Coleoptera > Scarabaeidae > Cetonia > Cetonia aurata. Next base: position 33,776,015 of record OX421889.1, on the reverse strand, counting down.
AAATTTAGTAATTTTATGCAAAAATCAAAATTTATTACTTACGTTTTGAAGACACAGAGGACGATGTCTGAACACTATTGGCGGGCAAACTGCAACTGTGGAATGTTAGTGGGAAAAGTTGCAAAATCATCATCATGGTGGGGAGAGCAGAGAAAATTATAACAAATGTATTGAAAACAAACGGTAATTTTTCTCAAATTCCCACTAAAGAAGGTACCAATCTGGTGCTATCTAAATAATTGAGGTTACCCGTACTTTGAACATTACGTTTTTGGCAGCAATACTTGCCAACATTAATTCAACAAACTGAAGTTGTGTTTCTTGCGTATCACTGATAGTTGGTGACCATTACTCGAGTCAATTTCATTGCGGCTATATGTTCGTTTGTTGGCAATAACGCGTATTACCTTTTCATACCCGTGAGGGTTGTTCAACAATTTTTAAACCGGACAATCCCACATTGTATTGGACGTGGAAGTCACATTTCGTGGCCAGCCCGTTGCCCCGTTGTTACTAATATAAAAATATCTCTTCAATGAAATGAGACCACAAATTTAATTTCCAGTGCAAAGCACTCGCACATGTACACATTTCAATCTGATTGTAATCCGCAGCAGGCACACGTTTTTTACTTTGTACTTTGTTGTGTATGTACCATACGCATACTCATTATTTACAGAGCAAAAGGGACACTTTAGGACTAGCTGCCGAACTGCGCTTATTCCTATAACTGCAATCACTTAATAGCAGATGACGCTAGTGTGTCACTGACAGTTTTATCAGCCTGTTTATTTATCTCTTTTCGTCTTGTGCGAAGTGAGTGGTCCACGATATTGCGTCTAATCATGGCAGGCACCCCTCTACTTTGTTGCCATATAATTTTATAGCATTGAAAGATGCCTGTTCAGTGAATCGGTACACAATGCGATGAACAATGATTGAAATGTGGTGTTCCTATGAAAGCAGGAATGGGTGGCATTTACGTTTGCGTTTGTTAGATTAGAAAGGAACGCCTTCATAACTCTAACATCGAAATTTCTCGCAAATTATCAAAAAAAAGAAATTATCAAAATAGTCATATTAATTTTTTAGGTATAACAACAATTTGGCAATTTTGCCAATTTGTTTTGGAGATATTTTCTAAAAAAAAATTGTTATTTATTAAAATCGACAGTTCAAAATAACTTTGCTAAAACAAATAGCCTGAAAAGTAACCGATTAAGTTATGGCTAATTGCTTTGATTCCTAGTTCTCGTGTTTCTTGAATGTGTGGCATCAGCACTCTAAAAAGAAAACCACCTTTCAAATAAATTCATGTCGAACCACCCCGAAACGTTATTTCTATAGACTGTTCCAGGAGGACCACCGGTGCACCAGTTTTCGTATAACTTTTACAAACTACACCAAAAAAAAAAAAAAAAACTAGCAAATATTGTTACAATTGTATTTATCGCTACAATTTACAGTAATATATGCACCAGGCGCAATCTGTAATGAAAAGTCACACAAAATTGTGTCTAACGTGTATATAAGAATGTGTATTAGAATTTGTAAAAGAATTTGCGACAACCATATAGTCAGTACGGTAATTTTATATTTGAGAGAGCTTACTACAATATTGTAATACTTTATGCAATTTCTCTGAGAGACAATTTCTCGAAACAAATAAGACTGAATCAACAAAGTTGTCGTAATTTTTACGCTAAACTATGCAACACTTTGTAATATGCACTCGTAAGTTGTGCTACAAATTATAACACTAATTGTAAGTAAAAGAATATTTGAGAAACTCTGCGACGGAAAATGGTGATTCGCACTACATTTATTGAGAACACTTCTATATACTTGTATAATGCTAGAATTTGAGGTAAAAAGCTGTTGCGCAGTAAACAATGAAAACTATTATGACTAGCATCTAACGCTTTTCACGAAATATATTACTATTTAGTAAGGAAGTGTTGTAAAAATTAGCACAATTTTATATAGGTAGGTACGCTGGTAAATGCTATATTTGCACAACCAAATAGTTATTCGATTAGTTGTACGAACCTTATACATATGTATGTACTTAGCAAAGCAATAAGGAAATAGAAATCAGTGGTGGCCCGTCAGGGGAGGCTACGGAGGCTAAGCCTCCCCTATTATTTTTAATAAAATAAGTAGCGTTTATTATGTATTCAAATAATGTTTAAGCATCGGTTATATACTAAAATAAAGCAATTTTGCAAAAAAAAATATAATCAATAGTATATTTATTCATTACTTAATTTAAAAATGCAAACAAATTTCCAATAATGCGCGAAATTTTACTGTACGCACTATAATAGCAAGCGAGGGGGCTAACCACAGATTTGACTCCGCGCCGATGATTAATACCATGGCTGAAAGCAATGCGTCTCCGTAAGTGCACGTGCACTTTATACGGCGAATACGTATGGTTGGAGGCTTGCCGCCGCGGTGAGATCCTAAAACGTTGCTACGCAACTGCCGATGCGACTTCCAGCTCCCAGTACTAATAACTTAAGAAGCGTTGGGTGAGTTTTGTTAGATTACGCACACAAAATGGATAAAATGAAGGAAATTAGAATTTGCCAAGATATTGTCCAGTGGTTGGTAAGAAATTCTTTTAGTTGTTTAAACATAGAGACGAAATTACACATCATACAAAACATTGAGAAACCACGGCCTAATTTATCTGTAGTATGTAACGACGGCAACCGGCAAAATCGTGATTTTAGTTTATTATGGAACACTAAATGTGGTTGGTTAACTGGGCCAATTGAACGGGAAAGATTATTTTGTTGGCCATGTCTACTTTTTTGTAACCAAACCGAAACGTGGTCGAAATTAGGTTATACAGATTTAAAAAATCTACCGTGCGTTGTTGAACGGCATTCTAAGTCTAAAGAACACATTTCATCGTTGTGCAAATTTGAATTATTTGGAAAACAAAATATTGCTACTGCTGTAGACAGCGCGCGCAAAGATGCAATTATTGCATATAATAATGAAGTTAGAGAAAAATTAATAGACGTAACAATATTTTTAGCATCACAAGATTTAGCTTATCGGGGACACAATGAGACTTCAGACTCTTTTAATCGAGGAAATCATAAAGAATTACTCGAACTCTTTAGTAAATATGAACCTAGTTTTAATAAATTTGTTAGTAGTAATATTGTTTCGGGTACATCTAAATCTATACAAAATGATTTAATAGATTGTATTTCTTTTATATTAAAACAAGAAATAGATACAGAAATTAAAGAAGCTCCGTTTTTTCTTGGCAAGTAGATGAAACCACAGATATTTACTGTAAGTCTCAATTATCAATCATATTACGTTATGTCAAGACCGGTGAAGTTATTGAAAGATTTTTGGAGTTTTTTACGTATCATCCCGTCGAACAGCTGAAGATTTATTCAACCTTTTATCAAATAACAGCGAAAAATATGATTTTAAAAAAAAATTCGTCGCTCAAACATATGATGGTGCATCTGTTATGGCAGGGCATTTAAATGGTTTACAAAGTAAAATATAAACAATTGCACCTCAAGCTCTTTTTGTACATTGTCATGCTCATGTCTTAAATTTAGTTTTGAGTAAAGCTTGTAATATAAACAAATAATCTACAATTTTCTTTTCTAATTTAATTGTTATTGTTTTTGGTTTATTATTACGTTTATCAAGGGTTTATTTTTACGTTTTTATTACTTTTTTACCTATCACCTGATCCATTTTCCTATCCAAGCAAGATTTCACTTTCACCTCTACGTGGTTCTTGCTAGACAATAATTTATATTTTATTTCAATCTATTTTTTTTCAATTTTTATTCTACACTTACAATAATAACTATGAAAATATAATTTATTGACCGAGAAGGGTTACTTAGGCTACAGTAGCCTCCCTTGAACAAAACGTCACGAGCCGCCACTGGAAATTATGTCTTTTTTGGTAGGGCATGTTCCTAAATAAGCAAAGATAATGGGAAACTCAACTGGTCTATGATTAATTCTAGATTTGATGGGGAATTTTTTCTTAGCCGTAACATTAAATTTTTGTTTTTTTTGGTTTTTTTTCTTGATTTAGCGGTTTGGTTTTTAATTTAATGATTTATTCAATGAAACTATCCATGACGTTTCGACAATCTTATTTGTTTATTGTTGTCTTCCTCAGATTTTTTATTATTAATAATATAATAATTCACAAAATTTTTTTTGTAGAATTAAGCACATTCACAAACATTTTAAAATAGTGTTAAAAATTTTTTTTTCCTTAATACAAACATTCAATCTTTCTTACACAAACTACATACTGTTAATCGTCATTTAAAGTTATTATGCAGGTGATACATTTTGTATGAATACCGGAGAACTACAAGTAGTAACTAAAGTACTAAGTAGTTCTCCGGTATTCACACAAAATGTATCACCTGCATAATAACTTTAAATGACGATTAACAGTATGTAGTTTGTGTAAGAAAGATGGAATGTTTGTATTAAGGAAGAAACAGTTTTTAATACTATTTTAAAATGTTTGTGAATGTCCTTAATTCTACAAAAAAAAATTTGTGAATTATATTATTAATAATAAAAAATCTGAGGAAGACAACAATAAACAAATGAGATTGTCGAAACGTCATGGATGGTTTCATTGAATAAATCATTAAATTAAAAACCAAGCCGCTAAATCAAGAAAAAAAACCAAAAAAAAACAAAAATTAATTCTAGATATATTAAAAGCAGACAATTTGAATTATTCTCATTATCTGATTGCAAATCCACAAATCCAGCTCCAACGATTACCACACGACAAAGAGCACAAAGATTTTCTTGAAACAATAGAATTTCATCCTTATTCCTTCCCCGCTTTAAAATCCTATTCCGTGGAAATATCAGCGCGCATAATACTGTAATAATCATTCTTATAATGCCCCACTTACGGACTATATCAAAAAGAGATGGCAGATTATGAGAGGAATACGCTCCTATATATTTTCCCGCTAATAATATTAATGACTGCTGCTGCTCGAATGTGGCCGTGGAAGGGGGGGCTGCGAGGTGTTTTTTCCAACCCCCTCGGCTAGGCCTTATTTCGGCGAGCCCGTTAAAACACACACCAAGGCGGTGCCCTTTCAAGATTGCATTAAGAAGCGCGCGACCAATGGAAAATGGTTTTGCCCCACCACTTTCGAAATTCACAGAACGACGGGACGAACAATCGACGCTGTAGCGTCGCGGCGTCCCTGGAAATACGAGCGGGCGTTTTTGGGACAGGCGAGATTTAACGTGCGGCAAATGGGAGGAAACTAAAAAATGATTGCTGGAGTTGTTATTATATAATGGAAAGATTAATTAAGTCTAGATCTGTGCCGATGTATGTATACTGGGTGTGATGTTCTCTGTATATTTCTCAATCGAAAATATGAGTTTAATATTAGGGTGTTGTACTTCGTCAGGTAAATATGGTTCTTGTGACCACTGATTCTCTTTACGGCAACACGTACCAATATTGTAATTTTTTCTAATCAGTAAGCAAAAAGTACATCATCTGCAACCTGTTTAATAAAATACGTTTGGAATGAAATGGTTTGGATTTTATTTTATTGATTGTTCAAAATGATGACCATTAAGCTCGAGTACGATCTTGCTTCAAATGCTTTGCTGACATTCATTTCTGGAGTTATTAGTTGGCAGCTCTTCTATACAGTGTGTTAAAAAAAGGGTGTCGGATATTTTACCCAATTGTAGTACTGGTGGAAATAAACAAAAAAGTCTTAGTCAACATGGGTCCGCAATTCAACTGTCTTTGACATATAGTCGATTGCATATTGTTTTAGTAGGATAAAAATTTTCAAAGAAATTCTGATCGCAATATAAATTAAACAAATGTTTATTTAAAGTAAAACTAAAGAAATTGTTCTACATGTCCACCGTTCATTTCTAAGCACGCTTCACACCTTCTTATGAAAGATCGACGCAATCTTTCGGAAATTCCTGGAGTCCTCCGAATTTCCTCGCAACAATTTACGATTCGTTGCCTGAGTTCTTCCAAATTGTTTACAGATCGTGCGCACACTAATTGTTTTAGATGCCCCCAAACATAGAAGTCTAGAGGTGTCAGGTCAGGGGACCTAGGAGGCCATGCAGTTGGTCCACCCCGTCCTATCCATCGCTCGTTGTAATCTTGATTTAAGAAATTTCTAACTACGATGGAAAAATGCGCAGGAGCTCCATCGTGCATAAACCACATATTTAATCTGATAAAAAGTGGCACGTCTTCCAACAAAACGGGTACTTCATTTCTTAAAAAATCCAAGTATACTTGTCCCGTTAAACGATTAGGGAGAAATACTGGACCAATTAAACAGTCTCCAAAAATAGCAAGCCAAACATTTAGCGAAAAACGGTTTTGGTGATGCGGTTCAACAACAGCATGGGGATTTTCATCTGCCCAGACGTGATTGTTATGAAAATTGAATATTCCGTCTCTTGTAAACCCAGCCTCGTCACTAAATAAAATCTGAGTCGCAAAATTAGGAGTTTCAGCCATCTTTCGTAAAACCCAATGACAAAAAACCCTACGTGCATCATAATCGAGAGGAGCAAGAACTTTCACGCGTTGAATGTGGTAGGGATAGAGCTGCTGTTCCCGCAGAATTCTCCAAATGAGAGGATGACTGACGTTCAGTTCTGCGGCAAGTCTTCGGGTGCTAATATTTGGGTTGTCTTCTACCCGTCTCAAAATATCTAATTCTACTGCGGGAGAAGAAACTGATCTAGGTCTACCAGAACCACCATTAATTTTAAATGAACCAGTTTCGGACAGCCGGATATGAAGTCTTGAGAAAATCTTATCACTCGGTCCTGTGATGGGTGGAGACTGTGGCTTGAAAACTATAACAAAAATCCCAAAAGAAAGGTGAAAAAATCCCTTACCACAAAATTAGATAACAAATCTAAATACGTACCTATTTCGGCAACTAAGTTGCCATCTTCAGTAGAAACAAGTGGAGAGCAGTGTTAAACATAGTGTTTTCGGCTAAGGTAAACCTTGGAAGATATGCTCTTCACCAAATCACTAATGGAATAACACAGAGTTTTCACCTTTCTTTTGGGATTTTTGTTATATATGTGTGTAGATTATATTAAATGGATAGAAACTCAATTCCCTAAACTTAATCCATAGATTTTAGAGAAATTATACCATGATTACAGAGTGAGTGAAAATTTCTAGATTTTCCAAATCATGTTAAAAAAATACAGTGTTGCCATTTACAGAAACTTCTGCTTAGTAGCTGCCAGGATATCTGGCAACACTGCAATGAAGTTGTCAATTTTTCTTAGCTTCTCTACAATATTGCTTTTGATAGTACTAATCCATCACGTCAAATAAAAAAGTTGACCTATGTTAGGTCTCAAAAAAAAAACATAAACTGTATTATCACTTATAAATATAATCTAATTTCACCACAAAAACATTGAGATGTGCTTGCTAATATATATAATTTAGCAGTAATGGCATGATTTCTAATGTTCCCCCGGACAAAAGCTAAACGCACCGTTTAGGCATGTTGATCGATGGTGTATCTCAGTCTAATAGATTCTTCCGCACCCTCTGCCTGTGTTATAGACGCTGTATCAAATAACCTACCCTCTTTCGATATATATATATATATATATCCGATGTGGCGATGCTGGGGCAAAGCAAAAGAAATAACCACTGTGTTAGATTGGCAGCATATGTTTTTGATAGGTGACTAACGAGGGGTAAGCTACTCAAAAACACAGTTCGTAAAATAGGGGGTGCATGGTAACACCCGTGACGCTAGTTTCACGTATATAAATTGTATATGTCGATTGTAGAAGAAAGGAAATCTTTTGATCTGTGTTGTTTCCTGTGATTGTTTCGTTTGGCCGAGCATGCTGGTTTGACACGGAAATATTATATTTATAAAATATGTGTGGATAAATTGTCGCACAAACTACGCGCAGTGACGTTCGTCGTTGGGTTCTGAATCAAGAATCTTAATGTTAAAACGTCATATCATTTATGTAGGCCTAATCAATTTAGCAGCTGAATTAGACGCTGCGCTTGCAATACATATGAAAGGTTCGCAAGTCTTTAAAGGCGCGGTTTTTTTTTGTTCCTATTTTACGATTGAATATTGCAGTACCTATTTTTTGTTGAGCATTTAGATGTTTAAGATTGCGTTTTTATAGAAATTGTTGTTCTTTTTAATAAACTTTCTGAGAAAAACATTTCTATTTTTAGGTGGGCCATATACCAATTGTCCCCCTGCGTCTGCATTATAGCGATCCTGTAGTGTAAGCGAGATACACAGAGGTATCCGTGCATTAGAAGTATACGCAATATTCGACTGCATTACATTACTTCGCATATTGCAATGATGCACTCGCATTTGCCAAGAAATCCACATTTCTACGCTATAGTCGCACAGGTGCGTGAGACGTCGCCCGCACACGTGCCTGTCCGATGCATTTTATATTTCGTCGGGAGAACTACTCGCTCGTACTATTTAATAAAACGCGTTGTTGGTAGGTAGATAACGGTTATTTTAAAAATGGAGTACTATACGCCGGAGCAAAAACTCTTCATGATTAAACACTTTTTACGGTGGTAATTCCGCGGAAGTAACTCGGGATTTATTTGCAGCTAATTTCCCCGAAAGTCAAATTCCCAATGCAAGCACCATTCGTAGAACCGTTAATCGATTTGAAACTACATTTTCTTTAGAAAATAATAAAAATACAGTTCTTCCGGGTAAGAATGTAAGCGATATAGAAATTCGAGTATGTGCTTTAGTTGAAGTAAATCCCACTATGTCATCTCGACAAATTGCTCGCGAATTAGGTATCTCTAAAACAACGGTTCATAAGATTTTACGTACTAATAAATATCGCTCATACAAATTTACAAGTTCACAAGTACTTCTTCCCGATGATTATTATCGCCGAATGGAATTTTGCGAAAGAATGATAAATAAATATCACGATAACCAATCTTTCTTTAACAACGTATTGTTCACAGATAAAAAAACATTTTACCTACACGGGCATCATAACCGCGCAGTTTGTCGTTACTGGTCGCGTAAAAATCTACATTTAAATATACCAACGCGAACGCAGTATCCACAGAAGCTAAATGTATGGGCAGGTATCATTGGAAATCATATAATTGGGCCTTTTTTCATTGACGGTAATTTAAACGGAAATAGATACCTACAGTTACTTGAAAATAATATTATTCCGGCAATACGGGAGCGATTCAATATAAATGAAGTTTGGTTTCAGCAAGATGGTTGCCCAGCACACAATACACGCATTGTAACTAACTTTATAAATGCGGTTTTTGAAAACAGATGGATCGGTAACTCGGGCCCTATTAAATGGCCAGCGCGGTCCGCTGATCTAGCTCCAATCAATTTCTTTTTATGGCCCTTTTTACATAATACAATATACGGATACGGTGATCAACGGCCATCAAACCTAGAGGAACTGTGCGCGAGAATTATTGAAATCAGTAATACTGTCACAGCAGATATGTTAGGTAACAAATGTTCGTCCGAATTTTTATGATCGATTGGGTTACTGTTCTTATCAAGAGGGAGGTTTATTTGAACACTTAATAAATTAATTTACTTCAAATTTTATTATTGTTTAAGAATAATATTCTCTTTTAGCTAATTGCAGGTTTATTGCAATGTTGAATACAATTCTGTTTTAAGAATTAAATATTTTATTTTCCATTATTTTATTATAGTTGCGTTCTTAGATTTTATACTTGTTGAACAATATTATTTTAGTTTTTATTTTAAAGTTTAGGAGTTCTGATTATTTATTTTTGCTTTTTTATGTTGTTTATGAGGCTGTGATGAATTACTTCACTGACATGTTATCAGTGATTATCTGATGCTTCAAACAACTAAAAATATTTACTTATATCGGCAACACAATACCTCTAACAGTGCTTTTTATTTTTCAGGAATAGTATTTTCTACCACATGTAATGTTATTAATCACTGATGCTATAACATAGAACTCTAAAAGACTTTGATTTGCCTATATGCCCCAATACATTTATACGTGTAACTTATAATACGTCCGCTATCGTTTGTAAATGCCATCCGCGTGCCGCTAAGTAGGCGTGGCAATTCAAGGTGGCACGCCCATTTATAGTCGACCAGTAGTTACTAATACATGCATCGTGCTATGAACGGTTGCCACACTGTATATTATCTAATGGACGGAGTACCATAGGACACGACATAAGAACATACAAATCACACGACCACCACCATGTTCGCCTTATTAACGACTAATATAAAATGGCGTATTAGCGGGATGATTGCTGGCACTGCGAAAATCAACACACATTTTTGTTTGCTTTTATTCAGTATTCACCTTTGTTTCCACAATTCCGCACATAATTTATTGTTTGTATCAATAATCAATATAGTAAAAACGCATTGGGATATCTAATTTAATAAGATTCAAATGAAACAGATATTAATAAACAAGTTAATCCTACTCCTATAGGTAAATTAGATACCTACAATAATTAATATAATGTATATCTGAAAGTGTTACATTATTTTGAATTTTCAAACCTAATTGTACCAAATTCGACTACATTATATTCGACTCTTTAATACAAGAAAATTTGGCATACTATTGTGAACAAAGTGTTTATACATTGTAATAGATTTTTTAATAATTTGTAGTATTTCATGCTACAGTACTTTAAAACAAAAACATATTACAAATTCATATCGTTGTACTGTTAAAATATACTACACAATGTTAGACACAATAATGTAGAGAACGGATTAGGACTGGCTTTTACAATTGTAGTAACTATAACTACATTTCTTCAACTACAATTCTTCAACTACAATAGTATAGTAATAATTCCCTATGTACTTTTTTGAGTGTAGCAAATACACACGCAAAATGCAAATAATGAGTTGCTAATAACATTGGAATATCCATTTATTATTAAGTAAACCCCTCGTTGATAGTCGTCCAATATAAACCGCACATTTCCCAGATCATGCAATAACAGCAAATACATTAATACACGACATAAATGCTATGGTTAGATTCGGTCATTACATCGCAGGAAATCTGCACGATATTAACTTTATTAACAGATGGGTTACGTAAAGGGAGACAGCTATTTTAGTGTGCCTATTGTTGTATAGGAAAACCACAATCGGGCGTATCGAATACCAGAACGCCGCACTATAATAGTAATGGGCTAAACGACTTTGCATGAATCGAATTCTTTTTCCTGGACCTGTCCTTCTCACTAATTTTATAATCGCTGTCACCTGTCATAGGATTATATCTACATATAAAACAAACCATTTCAATTGAATAACCTTAAATAACTGTTTTTTATTTATCAATTATTAATCGCGGTTTAAAATGTAACCTTTATTAATTCCAGGTGAAAATCTGGTTTCAAAACCGCCGTATGAAGTGGAGGAATTCCAAAGAGAGGGAACTATTGGCGGCGGGCGGTTCTCGTGAACAGACGTTACCGAACAAGAACAATCCGCATCCCGATTTAAGCGACGCAGACGGCGACAAACCGAAGCTGGATCTGAGCGACGTTCCCGATATATCACCGGCGCATTCGCCTATCGAACACCAGAGGGCGCCACAGGACGGGATCACGAATAATAGCGCCGGTAATGCAGGGCACTGCGTCCATCCGATACAGAACTACCAGCTGTACGAGGGAATCGATTACGAGAGTTCGAACGACAGCGAAGAGGAAATAAACGTCACGTGATTTGTTTTTATTTTACCGACGGCGAGCGAGAACAGGTTATGTTAGATGCGTGTGAGAGTGGCTGATTATGAATGGGAAATTAGGCCGATCTGATAACACATAATTAATCTTATAATCTAATTTTCTATCAATCGATACATGAAAAAAAATATGAGATATATATACCTATACCTAAATTATAACGAATTGGATTATTGTAAAATATTACTTGTACATTGAATTAATATTGATATAATTTACAAAGGTTGGGTATAAAAATAATAAAATAAATAAATAAATTTAAACAAACGAAGAAAAGACGAAATTAATGCACAATCATTGTATACAACTTGATAAATCAAAGAGAGCAAAAAAAGACGATGAGAAATCCTTCAATGTCTAAAATAATTGAAATGAAATGCTGAATTTCTATTATAAAGTATAATGCAACCACCTTTTCGAGAATTATGATGTAAATAATTACTTTGCAAATGTGTATGTAAAAATAAATTAATAAAAAAAAAAATGATACAATAAATAAAATTTGAAAATCCTATAGCTTTGTTTTTTTTTTTTTAATTTTTAAGAATCAATGATGTTTTATCACTATACAACCTGTACAAGATAAGAATGGGATAGCATCACAGACCTGATAGACTGCCAATGAACCGTATGCGCATCGCTACGGCGCACCATCAAAAGACTAAAGGACGTCTTGGAACACAGGCGTCATTATATGCGTCATGTTTCATGTAGCGTCATGCTTACGTTAGTTTTCTTTAGGAAGTATTTGCGTTAAGTCACGTTAAGTTTTTTGCAAGTTGACAAGTGTTACTGATGTTACCTAACCTTGCAGTTTGATTGTTTTATTTACTTTCTTTACTTTATTCTTTCACGGACTCTTTCGAATATTATATATTATTCACCCGATATTTTTGTTTTATGTGTAAGGCTGTGGTGTAAGTATGCATATTATAGCATTAACAATTGGGCTTATATGACAATTAATCCGGGTAGTTTTTCCCAAAGAAAAGTGATGGCATTGTGTCGTGTAAAATCCTGCAAAAGCAATAGTTACAAAGATGACGGGGAACTAACTTTTCATATGTAAGTTGCAGAATAATGCCATAGCTTAAAAATATTCTGAAATTATGATAATACTTAGTGTTTCAATGTGAAATAATTCTTTGTAGAATGCCCAAACATTGTTATGTGGATTACTGTTACAGGATACGATTTTACGCACTCTGAAAAATTGAAATTTTCTCTCAAAAATCAAAGGGGTGACCCTTCAAAATTTGTTAAATTTTGCAATTTTTTAAAATCGTTTAAAACATATCATTTCCTACGTAGTTTGACCTGGTCATTACGATAGTTAAAGAATTTTTGCTCTGTCACAATTAGTTCTGCAGATAATTGCGTGTGGGCCTTCAATCTTCGAAAAAATCATTAAAATTTGGGCCAAACTTGATCGGAAAAGTTCAATATTATCTTTTCCAGAAGTGAAAACAGTTTTTCTATGAAATATATGCACATAGCTTCCATTTGAAGTACGATTTTACGCACTCTGAAAAATTGAAATTTTCTCTCAAAAATTAAAGGGGTGACCCTTCAAAATTTGTTAAATTTTGCAATTTTTTAAAATCGTTTAAAACATATCATTTCCTACGTAGTTTGACCTGGTAATTACGATAGTTAAAGAATTTTTGCTCTGTCACAATTAGTTCTGCAGATAATTGCGTGTGGGCCTTCAATCTTCGAAAAAATCATTAAAATTTGGGCCAAACTAGATCGGAAAAGTTCAATATTATCTTTTCCAGAAGTGAAAACAGTTTTTCTATGAAATATACGCATATAGCTTCCATATGAAGTACGATTTTACGCACTCTGAAAAATTGAAATTTTCTCTCGAAAATCAAAGGGGTGACCTTTCAAAATTTGTTACATTTTGCAATTTTTTAAAATCGTTTAAAACATCATTTCCTACGTAGTTTGACCTGGTAATTACGATAGTTAAAGAATTTTTGCTCTGTCACAATTAGTTCTGCAGATAATTGCGTGTGGGCCTTCAATCTTCGAAAAAATCATTAAAATTTGGGCGAAACTTGCTCGGAAAAGTTCAATATTATCTTTTCCAGAAGTGAAAACAGTTTTTCTATGAAATATACGCATGTAGCTTCCATGGTTTTTATCTTTGTTTTAGTATAGTATCTTAATTTATAAACCAGTTCAAGTACAGCTAAATTCTTTACTACTTTTGGATTACTTTATTTGTAATTTTCTGGTAAACAAATAAATAAATAACTAAATAAATATTGAACTGTTCGTCCGAATGTTCATATCATCCATTCTATAAACATAATAATACTTGAAGCTCCATTATTGATGGTGCAATTCACTTAAACAACTACATAACAGCGTTTCTTGTCACTTTCCTATTCTGACCTTGTAACAAACTCACATGGACTGAAACTTCGTTATAACAGAAGGGATATCTCAACCCAGAACCAAGAACTCTTGCTTTTTAATCGACTTATTAGATACTCGATTACACGTGAATTATCCCCACTCTTCAACACAACCATATACACACACAAGTTATTACATGAATATGCATATGCGAATATCTACAATACGTATATAAAAGCAAATCTAGAAGCTATTTCTCGATGCAGAGATTGATTCACGATTTAAAACTTTAATAAGTACACCATAAAAAAACTTATGTTAAAGAGGGGGCATTTTCAAATCGCATTTAGTAGAAACGCAACAAGGGAAAGTGAACAACGAACAGAGACAGTTTCTTGACCCAAATTGTTGTGTTATAGTCACGGTAAAGTTAGTTACTTCGCGTGTGTTGGACAGACGAATTTTTTCACAATTTCAATTAATGGGTTCTTGTAATTTTGGGGTTATTTGAAGCGAATTCGTTGGAAGGTTAATGTATATAGTTGTGATAACATAAAAATTATTAGGATGATGTTGAAATTAATTACAATTTTCGGATTTGTAATCGCTGGTAAGTACAGCAATTTAAAATATTATTTACACTGTTTTTTTTACATTTATATTACCTTATTATAAATATTTATAATTCCATCCTTGAAATAGTTATGCATCAATGCATCTATTGTTCTCTTTAATTAATTAATTAATAAAAATACAAGGATGAATTTAAATAATTAATTTATTCAATTGAACCTAATTACCATATTTTTTTTTTTTGTTTTTCTAGGCACAAATACATTGATAGTACCCGGAGAATTACCAACGATTTTATCGCTTGTATACTCGAACATTCCGACAATAAAAAAAGGTAAAAGAAATTATTATATTTAAACAATAGTATCTACACATCGCAGCTAATTATTTCTAGCAAGTATACTTTCACTTTTATTTGCATTTTCTTGCTCGTACAAATGACAATGCATAATGTCAAGTGCCCCCTAGGCATGTTACACGCTTTTGTTTAAATATAACTTACATATGTACAACGTGTGTATGAAAAAAAACATATAGAGACTGTCCAAAAATAACTCTGCTTTCCACAAAACCGAAAAACTTCATACTATCTTAAAGGTAAAAACATTTTTGTTAACTGGAAGAGCATATTGGATAATTGGCAAAATCTCCTTCATAAATTTGTAAAATTCACTCAAATTTTGCAAAAAGTGCATAATTTGCAACCGGTATAATAAAATACGATTAGAATAAAATGGTTTGAATTTTACTTTATTAAATGTTGAAAATGATGATGTTTCACAGACCTGCTGTATTTACAGAAGCTAGTTTTATTCACTGGTGTTTTGAATTTATATTTTATGCCCTCTATGAATTTGGTAAATTGTTTATGAAAGTTGTGTGGGCGACCTTCCTTGATTTATTTGTTTTCAAAGAAGGGTATTCATTCGGTTTAAGGCGCAAAAAGTTTGCCGCCAAACCACGAAAGGGAAGCATATGTGTTCATCTGACATTCAATATTCTTATAACCACATTTTTTTATTGAAACCTGGCATAACAAAAATACATACAGTTACGAACAAATGTCATACGCATTGCTGTGTACTGAATGTACCAACAAAAATGTCAAATGAAATTTAAAATGAAAATTAAATTAGCTAGCTCAAATGATAACAATTTTTATAAGGCGCAAAAGAACAATTAAACTCAGGGTTACTAACATGAACAGTAAATTGTGGGGAAAAAAAAAAACTGACTTTCATTAATTTTCCAGAAATTTAAAAGGATTGATCAAAAAAATAAAAGAACAGAAGTTTGAATGACGAAAATACAATAATTTTATTAATTAAAAAAAAAGAAAAAAAAAATATTAATTACAAACTTTGCAGAAAAAAAACCTTGGACAAAAGATCCTGGTCGAAATAAAACTGCTGGCTTTAAATTACAAAAGGACAATTCAAAATCCTTTAACAAGGCAAAAGACAAAAAATCGTTCAGGAAGATAATAATTTTTCTTCAATTTAATCCACGTGGTCTCGAAATTAAAACAACTAAATTAAACGTGAAAAATTCAAGTAATTTAAATAAATGAAAAATAAACGCAAGCACAATGCTTTTGTTCACCCAAATGTTTGTTGATTAGCAAATAATTACAAATCAGAAAATTTACAACGAACAAAAAATTAGCTCTTTAAACTTAAAAATATCTTCCTGCACGTAAAAATAATAACAGATCTTATATCTAAATTGTGTACACAAAAATACAATATCAATTATTATTAAATGAGTTCCGTGATTAACAAAATAAATTCAAAAACGTGAATTCAAAGCTTGAAAGCAAAAATCTCAAAATGGCAGAAATGAAATACAATTTTCATATATCTACTTACACGTGTTATCAGGGAGCTGACCTCAAAAGGTTAAAACAATCGTATATGTATAAAATTCTCCGGCTGCGTGCGAAACAACGCACCAAGATCTGTCCGCAAACAGGCGAACTCGCAAAAACAAAACAATATATACAATACCCGTGAAAGCAAAATGTACAACATAATGAAATTAAAATAAACAACTAAACAATAAAATAAATAAATTAAACAATCCAAAACATTAACTCTCTTATTTAAAAATAAAACAATTTGAAATTTCTCGCAACATTTACAAACGCTTAACGGAATAAACAAGAAAAAGAAACTAAATACAATAAAGATAGAGAACGTAAGAGCAAATTGCCGTTAAAGAATATGTAAAATCCTTTACAGTAAGAAAAACAACGCCATTCTATTTAAAATAAAAAAGTAGCTATCGACGTCCAGTATAACGAAACATTCCCGGAAGTTGAAAATAATGTTAAATAATTTTCCAGGTGTGGTTTTGTTGTTAAAATTTTTGTCCATTAACCTAATTGCAAGACATCTCCAGAAAATGATAGTATACTAATGGTAAACACTCTGTATATTGGTAACGGAACAAAATTGAGCTAACACTTATGCTGTTTATAGTCATTAATTTAGTCTACATTACCCTCGAAAAGTTTGAATAAAATGATACGGGGGGGACACATTGTATATACGAAATAAGATATTTTAATAAACCAATAACATCCAGAAACAGGAAATCTGTTTTACCAAGGAATACATCACAATATTATTTCAACGTGCGCATGTCTGTGTATTGATAATAAAAAATAAATTATAGAAATGAGAATGCCTGTGTCGTGCAGCCGTATTAAAAGCTATAGTCCGTCCTACATACTCTCGCCACACACATTTTCGCGTAGGTTGTTAACCTTTTTTCGGTAACAGCTGTACCTGTTGTATCGACGTCGCATTTCCAAGTGAATATGACAAAAACAAGTAGGAGTTACCTTGGTTACCACAAAAAAATTGCGACATGTCAATAGAGCAAATAGGGAGAGCATTTGAAGCCATTTCATTGCAATCATGTTTGTTATACAGAGGTTGCATATTATGTCCTTTTTGTTTACTGATTAAAAAAATTTGATACATGTTGCCGTCAAGAGAATTAAAAGTACTTTTCGAAATTTTATAAATTTTATATAAATCACATGCCCGAAATGTAGGGCTGTTAAATGATACTATGTGAAAATGATTACCATTTATATTGCACCTTATTGCGTCGTAAGCCAAACTTTACTAATGACTTTGTACCAACATATAATGTTGCCTTTCAACCACAAAATTTTAATTTTAATTTCCAGGGACCGATTCGCGATTAGGATGGGGCTTCAGACTCGGAAATAGGGCCGAAATACAAGTACTAGTCGAATTAGGCCCTCAAACCAATACTCGTCCTTTGGGCGTTCAACCAGGCAGTGACGCCAATAGTAGGAAACGGAATACCGCAGATACTCTAGCGAATACTTTATATGCACAAAGACAACGTAATAAAAACAATGTAAGTAAAACGAAAAAGCAAGACCAAAAAAATCCAACTTGCTCGAGAGGTCTTTCATTTATCGATTATATTTTCAGTATTCGAACACAGATGGTGGCAAATGGATGAAAGAGTGGAGCCAATACATTAGTAGCGGCAAGATTAGGCAGAATCAACAAAAATTGCCACAAAATGTCGCTGTAGAGATGACCAAAAACCAGGAAGAAGAGAATGCTGTTTTGGGCATTGGAGAAATTGATGCTAAATCGGTGATACCTGAAGATATTGAGGAAGATTTGAGAAGCCAATTGTCTAAGACGACTACAGAAGTAGTAAAGACCACATCTAAGGAAAATGCTCTAGATAATGTGGCCATAGATGATTAAAATATGAAATTGGAAGGGAGTTTCTTGCCATAGTTAAATGAGTCAATAATTGGTTCTAATCTATAAAATACTTAATATTATTGTTATTTATGTGTAGGTATTAGAAATTGATTGTAAATATCTATGTATATATAGTGTAAATTGTAAATATGGAGGTTTTGTAATAAAAACAATTCTTATAAATAAGGAACAATAAACAAAATCTGTAGCGTTTGCAAAATTGCCAACCAAAAACTGTTTTATCACCTATGTGAACTTAGCACCCCACTGTTAAAAAAAAATTATAGCTAGTATTTCGTTTGTTCTTGTTTGTAGTGACAATAATTCCGTTTCTTGTTCCATCCATTAATAATTACTGTATAGGACAAGTTAGCTATACCCGAGATAACACAAAAACAATTAGGTACAGTAGAACCGTCAATATGGTATAAACCAAAATGCCAGCGCGTCTTACCTACACAAACGAAGAGTATTTAAAATAGTTTGAACACATGTTTTTAATTATTGTTTATATTTTTGCACAAAACATAACTTACTCTTCGCATTTACGAAACGAATTTCAAATTTCAACGCCAGATGGAGTAATGTTTAAAACAGCGGTTCATTCAGGGATTTGCACTGTGCTGAAATGCAGCTTATTTCTGGCCGCTGACCGTCAATGAATGCGCCCATTGTTACTACAAACGAAATACTAGCATTCTGTATAAAAAAAAGTTTATTTTTAACAATTGGGGTGCTAAGTTCACATAGGTTATTTTATCAACTTCTATTGTCTTGTTCTAGAGGAAACAAAAGAAAAAATAAAAGTGGGTTGGCTCATTATTCTGAGAAAAAAAGCTGTGTGGATTGGCTCTTTTTTGGCCCAAAATTGTGTCGGTTTGCTTCACATCTTGTGATGGGTGGAGACTGTGGCTTGAAAACTATAACAAAAATCCAAAAGAAAAAGTGAAAAAATCCCTTACCATAAAAATTAAAGATACAAATCTAAATACGTATTTCGGCAACTAAGCTGCCATCTTCAGTAGAAAACAAGTGAAGAGCAGTGTTAAACTTAGTGTTTTCGGCTAAGGTAAACCTTGGAAGATATGCTCTTCACCAAATCACTAGTGGAATAACACAGAAGTGTTATTCCACTAGTGATTTGTCTTAGCCGAAAACACTAAGTTTAACACTGCTCTTCACTTGTTTTCTACTGAAGATGGCAACTTAGTTGCCGAAATACGTATTTAGATTTGTATCTTTAATTTTTGTGGTAAGGGGTTTTTTCACTTTTTCTTTTGGATTTTTGTTATTGCTTCACATACTTAGAAAAAAATCGGAAGGGGGTATTCTTGTAATAGAAAAAAGGAAAAACGCGATGTAGCTGGTCTTATCTCAGCAAAGAAATAAAACTAGCTTTTTCGGCCTAAAACAGAAAGAGGTTGACTCGTATTTCTAGAGAAAAAAACTTATTTGGGGTTGGCTCATTCCCCGTTCAATTGAACCAGTTAACCAACCACATTTAGTGTACCACAATGAACTAAAACCACGATTTTGCCGGTTGCCGTCGTTAGATACTACAGATAAATTAGGCCGTGGTTCCTCAATGTTTTGTACGATGTGTAATTTCGTCTCTATGTTTAAACAACTAAAAGAATTTCTTACCGACCAGTGGACATTATCTTGCAAAATTCCAATTTCGTTCATTTTATCCGTTTTGTGTGCGTAACCTAACAAAACTCACCCAACGTTTCTTAAGTTATTAGTACTGGGAGCTGGGAGTCGCATGGGCAGTTGGGTAGCAACGTTTTACGACCGATAACGCACGATAACATGCCGATCGGGTAGGATCTCAACCATACGTATTTGCCGTATAGAGTGCATGTGCACTTACGGAGATGCATAGCTATCAGCCATGGCATTAATCATCGGCACGGAGCCAAATCTGTGGCTAGCCTCGTCGCTTGCTATTATAGTGCGTACAGTAAAATTTCGCCCATTATTGGAAATTTGTTTGCATTTTTAAATTAAGTAATGAATAAATATACTATTGATTATATTTTTTTTTTGCAAAATTGCTCTATTTTAGTATATAACCGATGCTTAAACATTATTTTAATACATAATAAACGTTACTTATTTTATTAAAAATAATAGGAGAGGCTTAGCCTCCGTAGCCTCCCTTGACGAGCCGCCACTGCTCTGGACAAGTGAGAAATCGAGATTGTCTAGCTGCAGCACTTACTGTAAAATGCAATATGTATAAAAGATATTTCTTGTTCACATATTTCCACAATATTGTTGGAAGTTTCTTATATTTACGATATCTTTTTTCGATTTATTTGTAAAAAAGTTGGTCACCTTATTAAAATACAACTTTTGTTAAGATATTCTCACGTTAACGACCTTATTTTAAGATGTCTAATCACCCTTTGAGAATAAAATCACAAGATCGCAAACACATAATAACACAAAACACATTTAAGAACAGCTTGTATAGCGAAATTTATCAGGAAGAGATTTCTATTATATCTAAATGTTGTTATATAACTTGGAGAATACTAACTTTACCTTTAAAAAGCAACGATAGTGTGCTGGAGGCGCTGTATAATAATATATGTATATCCGCAGATATATAAAGACTCACTAATTTAAAGCCTTTTAAATTTTCATTACCAAAGTTACACCTACATATGTATAATTCTAAGCCGAATGTATCTATAACGTAACTTATTTCAACTATATATGTATTTTGTTGCAAAATATAATTTATGATTTTCCATCACCACAAACACGCTAATGCCGCGTCTAATTTAGTGACCCTAAAAAACATGTTTTATTTGTGTGAAAGTTTAGTTTAACATTGACAGTGTCGAAAATAAGATTTTTTTTTTTTGAGGGCACTCGAGTCTTGATGAAATTCATTTTTATAAACTAATTTATTAATTGGAATTAAAAACTGTTCTTCTTGTGTTGGATACTATTAATTCATAATTACCTATAAATTGTTTCGAGTTGTATATAGTGTGGTTTTAAGAATAATTTTAGCGAAATAGAGACATATAAATAAAGAAAAATGTTAAAGTTAATTGTGATTATAAGTGTTGTAATAGTTGGTAAGTATGAACTCCAAATATCTATTTATAGGAATTAAGTTCAGTCATAATAATCCATTTTTTTTGCAATTATCTGGCTATTCAAAGGTATATACTGGGGCTGTAACATAATTTATAGATAAATTCCGTACAATTCATGAATTTCCCAAACATTTATCCCCAAATTAATAACACTGCAGCACAAAGTGATTGACATTGACATTTCTGTTTATAAATTTCTAGAGCTACACACATAAAAATCAATGCTTAATTTAAAAATATCATAATATATGTAATACTACTATATTGCTGACACATCCTAAAAAATTCCGAAATCAAAGGGGGATGGATATACAGGCTGTCCCAGAATTGTCTGGCCAAAATGGTATCACGGTATTCCTTGGATGAAAATATGAAGATTTGGTACGACAACCATTATGAAAAAGTGTCTGGTTTGACCGCTGTTGATGGTCAAAACTCTTAGAAAATTAAATGTTTTTTGCAATATCTTGAAAACGGCTGGATGTATTTAAATAAAACCGGATGTGCATTTTTTCAACATTGCAAGGCTTGTTTAGATGAAACGTTCATGTCCATCCGCAAGAGGTAAGTGGTAATTTCTTATCCATCATGGTACAAAAATGTGCAGAAAAATTTAATGACGGGGCAAAATAAAACGATTTTTTTTCTGGTGATGCGCTGATTATTTCCGAATATTTTCGATCTCTTTGTAAAGTTTCGCCGTTCTCCTATCTCGGGAAAAGTACCAATCTTCCATTACTGTGACAAGTATTCAAGCTATGACATCAATGTCATAAAAAATAATAGTTGACGTTTTTAGCTTGACGTTTACTTGAAATTTTAAGAATGGCTTTCTCCAACGAAGAAATGACCGATATGGTCAAAGTTATGGGTTTTTGTCGCGATAAACTTCGAGCCTGTGTCTGAGAGTACGCTGAGCGCTATCCGAACCGTCGTACACCTAACCGACAAACTTTTGCGAGGGTGGAAAGAACTCTCCGTGAAACTGGCAGGTTTGTTCCTTTAGGTGCGAATCGTGGCCCTCATCGTGTCCTGAACGCAGAGATGGAAGAACAAATTCTCGATAGAGTAGCTGAAGATCCGAACATTAGTACTCGACGACTGGCATTGGAATTGAACGTGTCGAAAAGTGGTGTCAATCGTGTGTTGAGGGAACAACAGCTTTACCCGTACCATGCGACTAAAGTTCATGAGATCCTACCGACTGACTACGATCGGAGACTTAATTTCTGCAATTTTATTCAGAACAAAAGAGTTGAGGACCAGAATTTTCACCACAAAATTTTATTTACTGACGAAGCTGGATTCACGCGTTCAAGATATTGCAAAAAACATTTAATTTTCTAAGAGTTTTGACCATCAACAGCGGTCAAACCAGACACTTTTTCATAATGGTTGTCGTACCAAATCTTCATATTTTCATCCAAGGAATACCGTGATACCATTTTGGCCAGACAATTCTGGGACACTTTGTATATATGAAACTCCTACTTGTTCTTGACGTAACGTGCGCATGCGCGTAATTTTAACCTAATAAACATGAAAATCAGTTGACGTTGACAGTTCAAATTTGTGTTATTTGATTATTTTATTTATATATTCTTGATTTACTCCATACACTGAAACCATATTTATCGAAATGGATAGAGAACAATTGTTATTTGGTGCTGCATCATTGCTTCAGCAAGTGCTTGTGGAAGATTCTATAATAACAACATATTCATTCGCTAATGATGAAATTGGAGCTGCAAAATATTGGCAACACATACACACGGAATGAGAAAAGTTTTCCCTAAGAAAGGTTTGCAGCATGCATGACGCAACAGTATTCACGAGGTCTGGTATATATGCGAAGGTTACATCTGAAAATAGTTTTGAAAACTTTGTTAAAAGGGAATTTTGCCTATCTAACATTATCTTGGTTAATTACACCGTTTAGCGGCGATGGACACCTTATTGAACAGCAGATATTATTCAATTATACAGGTTTTCTCAAGTTAGAATTTGAATCGAACATATATTAAGCATGTTGACAGTGGTTTTTATCGACTAATATATTTTGAAAATTCAACTTGTTGAGCAACCTGGCCAAAATGAAGATTTTGAAGCAGCCATAGAGTTAAATCACAGACATCAAGTTTATGCGTGTATGTTTCCTCAATAAATGTAAACAAATTTCAATAAAAAAATTTTTTTGTATTTCTAGAAATATATTTTTTTTTAATAATAAAATTATAACTTTATTCCTAGTGAAAACATGAACAACAATGAAAAAATTAAAGAGAAGATAGTAGATTGAACAAAAAATAATCTCTCATATAAAATAGCAACAGGTTCATTATGACAATACTGAAAACAAGATCAGTAAAATAAAAAAATTCACACATAAAAATAAACTTAAATTTAGAATATTCTCAGATATCCTGGTTTTATTTATGTATCACGTTCACAATTTCACTTAATAGCTGCTTTTCAACGTTGAGCCTTTCTTTAATAATACTCAACCAGTTGAAATTTATTGATAATAGCCTCATATTTTAATTTTTGCTCTCCCTTGACATAGGTAACAGTAGGTATCATATAGATGTAAGCCTCCATCATCAATCGATGAAAATACACTGCAATTTTCTTCTTGTTTGGGTTTGTCTACCGTTCTAGTAGCCTTTAGGAATACTTTAAATATGCGGTAGAATTTTTCCCAACTTTTGATGTCATTTGTTCCAAAGAATTCAAATTATTATTATTCTGCACTACCTATGTTAAAATATATTCAATAATATACTTTAAAATAATCTTTATTGTTTACATACACATATATGACTTGTGTATTCTCACCAGAGATAACCTATATTCTGACCATGGACAACTATTCTGATTTTTGACTAAACAAAATCTGTCAAACATAAGAACTGTCAGAGAACATAGTTAGACAAAGAAGTGTATCTTCCATCCCCCTTCATCGGCGGCAATTTGTACCACTGGTTCTATACGAGACCCGCAATATAGTAGTATGACATAGGTATATGAAAAATATACTGTTCATAACAAACATATGATAAGTTCCTATATGTGGGAACAATTAATTATTTTGAAATAAAAATAAATTTAATCTTGACCTAAAACGATCTTATTCTCCAGAGAAACAATTCGTATGTTTAAAGTTAAACATTTACTAATCATTAAGAGGAATATAAGATAATTTATTAGTTAATAAATTAATAAGTTTGTTTTTCTTTCAGATATAAACCCATTAGTAATACCAGAAGATTTCGTTTCATTTATAAATTTAGCGTATTCCTTTATACCAGTAGTAAAAAAAGGTATTTATAAATATGAATTATATTTATGCATTATCTCATTTTACATATTTAACAAAAACAAATAAAATTACAATTGAATTTCATTTTTCAACCACAAAACGAGGTTCCTTTCATTTTTATTGTAAGATCAATAAAAACCACAAACGATTTACACTCATCATTTTAAAACATGAAAATTATGGCTAATATTGCATATTAGATATATGTGTCTAAATCCCGCTTTGCACCATCAATAATCAATATCCATAAAACTGTAATTCCGGCTAAATAGTACTTACAACCACAAAATTATGGATACAGTGCCAGTGGCGGCTCGTCAGGGACAGCTACGGAGGCTAAGCCTCCTCTATTATTTCTAATAAAATAAGTAGCGTTTATTATATATTAAAATAATGTTTAAGCATCGGTTATATACTAAAATAAAGCAATTTTGCAACAAAATCTATAATCAATAGTATATTTATTCATTACTTAATTTAAAAATGCAAACAAATTTCCAATAATGCGCGAAATTTTACTGTACGCACTGTAATAGCAAGCGAGGAGGCTAGCCACAGATTTGGCTCCGCACCGATGATTAATGCCATGGCCGAAAGCAATGTGTCTCCGTAAGTGCACGTGCACTTTATACGGCGAATACGTATGGTTGGAGGCTTGCCGCCGCGGTGAGATCCTACCCGATCGGCATGTTGCGTTATCGGTCGTAAAACGTTGCTACGCAACTGCCCATGCGGCTCCCAGCTCCCAGTACTAATAACTTAAGAAGCGTTGGGCGAGTTTTGTTAGGTTACGCACGCAAAATGGATAAAATGAACGAAATCAGAATTTGCCAAGATATTGTTCACTGGTTGGTAAGAAATTCTTTTAGTTGTTTAAACATAGAGACGAAATTACACATCGTACAAAACATTGAGAAACCACGGGCTATCTTATCTGTAGTATCTAACGACGGCAACCGGCAAAATCGTGGTTTTAGTTCATTATGGTACACTAACACTAAATGTGGTTGGTTAACTGGTTCAATTGAACGGGAAAGATTATTTTGTTGGCCATGTCTACTTTTTTGTAACCAAACCGAAACGTGGTCGAAATTAGGTTATACAGATTTAAAAAATCTACCGCGCGCTATTGAACGGCATTCTAAGTCTAAAGAACACATTTCATCGTTGTGCAAATTTAAATTATTTGGAAAACAAAATATTGCTACTGCTGTAGACAGCGCGCGCAAAGATGCAATTATTGCCTATAATAATGAAGTTAGAGAAAACCGCAAAAATTTAAGAAAATTAATAGACGTAACAATATTTTTAGCATCACAAGATTTAGCTTTTCGGGGACACAATGAGACTTCAGATTCTTTTAATCGTGGAAATTATAAAGAATTATTCGAACTCTTTAGTAAATATGAACCTGGTTTTAATAAATTTGTTAGTAGTAATATTTTTTCGGGTACATCTAAATCTATACAAAATGATTTAATGGATTGTATTTCTTTTGTATTAAAACAAGAAATAGATACAGAAATTAAAGAAACTCCGTTTTTTTCTTGGCAAGTAGATGAAACCACAGATATTTACTGTAAGTCTCAACTATCAATCATATTACGTTCTGTCAAGAGCGGTGAAGTTATTGAAAGATTTTTGGAGTTTTTTGACGTATCATCCGGTCGAACAGCTGAAGATTTATTTAATCTTTTATCAAATAACAGCGAAAAATATGATTTTAAAACAAAAATTCGTGGCTCAAACATATGATGGTGCATCTGTTATGGCAGGGCATTTACATGGTTTACAAAGTAAAAAGAAAACAATTGCACCTCAAGCTCTTTTTGTACATTGTCATGCTCATGCCTTAAATTTAGTTTTGAGTAAAGCTCGTAATATAAACAAAGAATCTACAATTTTCTTTTCTAATTTAACTGTTATTGTTTTTAGAGTTTATTTTTGGTTTATTATTACGTTTATCAAGAGTTTATTTTTACGTTTTTATTACCTTTGTACCTATCACCTCATCCATTTTCCTATCCAGGCAAGATTTCACTCTATTTAATCTATTTTTTTTTTTCAATTTTTATTCTACACTTAAAATGCTACAATAATAACTATAAAAATATAATTTATTGACTGAGAAGGGTTACTTAGGCTACAGTAGCCTCCCTTGAACAAAACGTCACGAGCCGCCACTGTACAGTGCAGAACAGAAAATATTTAACCGAAAAATTAGTTAACATTTTCATGAACGTTAGAATTAAAATTATCGATAGAGTAAAACTGGCTTTATAATAAAAGAAATGCAACTTTCAGGTACCGATTCTAGATTGGGCTGGGGTTTCAGATTGGGAAATAGAGTAGAAATTCAAATGTTATGGGAATTTGGACCACAAACGTATACTCGACCACTAGGAGTGCAATCTGATAATAACAGCAATGATAAGAGGCGAAATATCCCAGATAATTTAGTAAATATACCGTACAGTCAAAAGAAACGTAAAAATATCCAAGTAAGTATAGGCATCTGTCACATCAAAATGTTGAAATTGTCATTAAACTTTTACTACCCAAACGTAGTTGGCGATCCAGGAAGGAAAATATGGAGACAAAATTGGCGAAAATGGAGATGTCAAGTTTACACGTTAATATGTTAAGGATAAATTATTTAAATAAACCAACTGTATGATTATTATCAATCTAGTATTGCTTGGGAAAATATTAATTGTGCACTTTCATATAATGAAGACATTTTAACCACTTTCTAAGATAAAAGATAATGAAAATGTACACCTACCTTTCATGGCAGTATGTAGATTGAGTCCTCTCCGCTCATATCACCTCCTGTAATTAAAAAAAAAAACCAAATAAATTTACATTCAATAAACGTATTTTAGTTGACGCGACGTCTAGATCTGCTACTTATAACTGTGCTAATAAACTATTAATACAAACACACTAATTAAAAGCAACATATCGTTTAATGTAAAATAAAACCCAATTTGATTGATATTAATAAAGTCACTTTACCTGTATAACGCTCCAAAGTTTCCGAAAATCGTCCCAAATAACACTGACACACGATCCGAAATTACTGTCTGATATTCACATCTTAAAACAGTTTAAAACATCACAACAAGTCTCGACACAAACGCGAAATCTTTAATACTAACCTAAATCACAATGTCTATATCAATATTACACTTATAGACATCTTTTTTACTTTAGTTTTAAAAGTAAGACGGTACCTTTTTAAATGCTTACGTATTTCTAGATATAATAGAATCGATGCACTTTTTTTACTCCAGCAAAAAACGGTCGGAATGCTGAGATGTGTCTATGCACATGTACACATTTCGATAACTATTGAAATAATTCCCGGTAGAATTTATCCTAAACGTGTTTTATGAATTATGGATGTAATAACCTAAAGTGGAGCGATTTTTTTAACGATAAATTTAATGCATTTCTAGGGACTAACGAAAAATGACGATAAAATTAAATTCTAATTCGAACGTACTAGCGCTCGAGTTTGTTATTTATTGGTTGCTATAGTAACCAAGACGATATGCACTTCTTATTCATATTGTTCATCATAAATTTAAGTTAAATCATGGTCTTAATTTCATTTTCATGATGTTGTTAATTTAGTTTTAAGTAATAATATAGCATTATTTAATTATTTACCTTAAACGCATATAAAAATCTGACAGGAACCGTTTCTAATGCAATCATAGACATCTATCGGTAGGTGTGCCAACTCAATGTGATGAAAGCTTGTAATTTTAAAGGAAACTGCAACAGATTTGTGATTCTATTGCACATCTAAATGGAATGATATTACCTGAATTTAATTTAAATAAAAAGCAGTAAATCTAATCCATTATTATAATTTATTCATCTAAACGACTAATGTTTTCTTTATACAATTTTTCCATCAATGCTCTGCAACTGTTTAGAAATGTGAAGCAGAAATTTTAAGACATCATTTGAATTCATACCCTTGTTTATACTTTTTAAACTGAACAAAATAGCGTTTACATATTTTCGATGTACGATGTTTCGTTTTCGAAAAATCATCTTTTTGAAAACTTAAATACGGTGCTGTTATTTTTATTTGAAGGTTTCTGAGGAAAATTGAAAAATAAATAATTATTTTCTTATAAAATATGTTAACGTTATTTTCTTTATTTTACATAAATGTCACAACACGACTAACGTCTAAACTTAAAAAACCTACTAGAATAGAATGCAGACAGTTCTTTCTAATCTTATCCTACCAACTATTCATATTTCAATTTCCTAACTATAAAAAACATTGAAATAGTGATTTATATTACATAATTTTATTGTTTTGTCATATTAAATTAACCGATTAAATTTATAATACATACATATATTAATATTGATTTAAAATCGCATATAAATGTAAATTACAGTTATCTGTAGCTAACACCTGTCATCCCTATTTCGTCAATTCCCCGATAGATGACGCCCAACATTTCGACACGATTCCGATCTTTATCTCACCCGATCTTCGTAAATCGACAAGCACCAACACAACCAACACGTAGGACAGTGGAAAGAGAAAAAAACACCGCACATAGCACGTTCGAAGTGCTGCAGTATGACATGGCGTTTGCAATCGTGCTAGTGTGTTAGTCGGCGAACGTATTCTGTGCATGATATTTTAAACGGTTTTTTTTCGCTACGAAAGATTTTCGATCCGAAAGCCACAAGCAACAATCGCCACCAAGAGAAGTATCCCAAGTTATCGAGAAGGCCAATAATTAACGATGGATTATCGATTTGTGTAGAAAAGACAGTCGTTTTTTTCACGTCTAGATATTTGAAATGTTGTATTTCGTGCCGTGTGCGTGAATTGATCGTTAAAAATGTTTGGTTATGTTTTGTAAATAAGATGTTTTTATAAAGTGGATATTTGGGGGTATATGATTTTCTTCTGGATCCAGTCTCGGTGTTTGTTGAAATTGTGACTTCGGAACGGTTTTGTTTTATTCCTAGTGTAATTCTGTTTATCGCGGTTATCTGCGTTTTTTTTTTTTTATTTGGGAGATAAAAAGGAAAGGCAGCAGTTCAAATGAAAGGTAGGTAAATCATTTTTCAATTCCTTATAATAGGTATTTAGAATTTACATTTACCAAAAACTGGTTTATTATATAATCAAACCCAGACCCAATAATTACTCATTAAAACCCTATTTAGAGCACTTTACGAATCATTACGCTTAAATTTCAACAGACTTATTTATACCTATTTACCTTCTAAATACTTTCGCAGACGAAAAACTCCTCCATACAATTATAAGCAAGAATTTCGTCATGGTTTCAATATGAAGACCTTGATTTTTTCGCCTATTCTAACTTACTATATCGTGTGTCGTCAACTCCTAATATGATTTTAAAAAACAGGTTTTTTGCATTCAAAGGTTAAATCAATTCTTCAGAATTTTGTTTTATTACTTAACCAGAAAGATTATTCTAAATAAAAAATATAATCTAGAATTGATTAAGATGCCCTGAATTCCAGGAATTTTACGGTCTAAACCCAAGGGTGCAAAGACTTTAATTTACATTAACAGGTAGTAGCTTTCTGGGAATGATGATTCAGGCATCAAAAATACGAAAAAGAGGCACAGTGCATTTCAAATAAGCTAATTTAAACAATTTGAAAAAGGCAATTTACAGTAAAAAATTAAATAATTGGAATAAAAAACATGGAAAATGAGTTTTTGATTTCTTATATACTGGGTGTTCTAGATTTAATCTTACAACCGTTATTTTCCTTACTTGTGGAGATATATAAGATCTCAAAACAAGGTGTCCACCAAAATGCTTTGTGGAATCCTAAAAGGCACCGATACTTTACTGATCCAAACAATTTTTCTTAAGTTGCACCCATCATCTTTATGCTATTCTGATCATGGTACGAAAAGTTTGGAATATACAATGGTATAAACAAAAATTGCATTCAGGAAATATTTAATAAATAACAAAAAAAGTAATTCATACGATTAATCACCTATATGGATTGTTCAAAACGGCTACCATTTAACGCAACACAGGCTTTAAATCAATTATTTAATTCCCTGTTGAATCATATTGATTCTAACGGAATTACACGCATGTCGAATCTTAAGTTTGAAATCGTCTAAGGTCGTGTGTGTGGAGTAAAATACGCATTATTTTTTAATTCCCGCACAAAAAGAAGTCAGGGGACTTAAACTGGCCTGCCAGCTGGTCATTGATTCCATCTGTTGGAATGTATATGATTTAAATGATCTGACACCAACTCCGAGTTATGAGGTGAAGCAGTTGCCACCACAAATCATTGCATTTTGCTAATGGGACTTTTTTCGTTCACTCGTGGAAGCCGTTTTGGTTATAAAAATGTAAATAACGCTGGCCTGTCAAAGTTCCTTCAAAGATGATACCTACGTCCATTAAATAATCCACATCAAACGTTGACACCCCATATTATCTAAAAACGCGCATGCATTGAGGATGTGATCACTACAAACAACTACAAACGATTCTAAAGAGAACTGCGAGAACGGATTTTCTAACAAATTCATCTTTAAACAATTTCTTGTTGCCCTACTCCCAGACTTTTCCAAAGTGATTGAAAGATTGGTCAAAAAAACAGCTTATGGTTTTTCTAAAAAAAATTAAAAATTATCACCCTTAGACAGTTTGGGTTCTTGTCCAATTCAAGTATTGCCGATGCTTTCACTTCATTGCAACAGTGTTCTGTGACTTATCTAAAGTCTTTGACCGTGTCAGTCATGACGTACTAATAAAAAAATTATTTTACTATGGGATTCGTGGTACTCCTCTGGAATGGTTCAAATCTTACCTTTTCAATGAGGAACAGATAGTGAGAGAAAATAGTTCCTCCTCATCGTATATGGGAATTAACTGTGGCGTCTAACAAGGCTCAGTGCTTGGTCCAATACTTTTCCTTCTTTTTATCAGATCAATGCGGAATTATGTCTCTTCGCAGATGACACTCTAGCATCATTTGGAGCAACCCAAATAAGGAGAACCTACAATGTATTATATCTAAGGACCTAACCATTATTAAACAGTGGTGTAACTCCAACTGCCTTTCTTATAACAAAGACAAAACGGTTGTTCTACCTTACAAAGGTGCACTGCAGCAATCTTGTCTATACGATAATGACGCAGTATGGTTCAATCTGTTAAATTTCTGGGACTTATCGTTGACGATGGTCTTAAATGGTCTGTCCCTATCGACACTCTCTCCAAAAAAAAAATGTCTTCTGTCTGCTGTGCAATCAGATCTGTGCTGAGGGGAGCTAAATCCTTCTACTGCTCGAATTACTTACTTATTTTGCCCTTTTGTAGGGCACTTGGACTTTGTACAACCTCAATACAATTTTTAAACTGCAAAAATGGTAATTCGCTACACATTTCAACTAGGGACCAGAGATCACTGCCGGCCATACTTTTTAGACTATAAATGTAAGAAATAATAATGGACCCTTGTGGGACACCTTGGTTGACATTTTTACTATGTTATAAGACGCTTGGACCTTGACTTTTACTTGTAAGAACTTCAAATTTTCTACGACGCAATCAAATTCTATAACCTTCCCCCAATCCAACTCAAATCGATACCAACATACGTCAAGTTTCGCAGAAAGGTAAAATCATATCTTCTTCAGAAACCTATTTACGCTGTTAGCGATTTTTGCGGAGGGGGTAACATTAAATTTGTTTTCTTTCAAACTTTTTCTGTATTTGTGCGGGTAGCGCAATCCCCTGGTTTATTCTTTGACCACTTAGTGTGTCTCTGACACTTTATATCTGTGTTTGTTGTATGAAAGGAAGGAAAATCACTACAAACAACAAGAAATGATTCTAAAGAGAACTGCGAAAGCGGATTTTTGATATCTCAAAGTGGGATGCGAATGATCTTTTGAAAGTCCTGTAATTATTAATGGATGTAACTACAAACGAAATACTAGCATTTTCTATAAAAAAAAGTTTATCTTTAAAAAGCGTAGTGCTAAGTTCACATAGGTATAAATATCTGAATCTTTTTGCTCGAATCTACAAAGCCAGGGACGCACTTTTTGTAGGAGTTCACGAAACAACCTAACCAAATTTAAACTAACAGTTTATAATATGTTTTTTTATTAGTAATTATTTCTTAAATTGACATTTTGGTGTATGTATACCATTGTATTTCTAATTTTTAATAATTTATTGGAGGTGCAATTTAAACAAAAGAAGCAGATTTTTTTAGAAAGATTAGCTGTTTGTAGTATCTATTCAATAATGAAAATTAATTAAATTAATATTGAAACAAATAGATTTTAAAAATTCTAATAGTTGTCCTAATTTCACTGACTAGTAGTGTGGATGTGTTATTTAAACTATTATAATATTAAAAATATTATAGAATAAGTTTGTGTGTTCTTATTACATCTATAAACATAACTTAACATGATGGGACAAAACGAATAGCCTAGGTACAAGAAAGGGATTGAAAATTGTAAAAAAACAAGCGCAAAAAGACAGTTTTTCTCTTTTTTGACTTGACTAAACACAAAAGAAGGAAATACTATTGTGTATTATACCTGAATATCTGGACTCTATTAACTAGTTTATTATTCACCGATTCGATCTACAGAAACAGAAATCAAGGTCATTGAACAGTGCTCCTAAACCTCCTTTTTAAAAAGATCAGCTTTCCCAGGCGAGTAGCAAAGGCCACTCGATTTTTGAGAACGATGTACGCAGCTTTCCAACTAGCCCAAGGGCTACGAATACCAGTAGTCTAAACAATCGAGGATCGAAGTACATATTAATATACAAGCTGTCTCACGAAGAACTGCGTAGATGGATATATGAAAGAGTATATACATTGGAAAATTCTGAAAATTTCGCAGTATACTAAAGCGGACGTGCGCTATTCAACTAAAATATTTTTCATAATCTGAGGCATCCGATATACCGGATGTGACTGTCAACTTTGTTATTTTAAATGAAACACCCTATATATTATTACATTTTTGAATTCCTGGTTTAATTTTAAAATAAATTTGGTAAAACGACTATGTTGTTATTTTCAACCATTTTTGAAATATTTGCGGTTTTTTTAAATTTTTGACAGATGGACGATTGCATTTGAACTTCTGTAACTCTAAAGATATTTAACTTGGAAAATTTAAAATTTGCAGGACTGTTGGCCGTATAGGGTAGCATTGAAAATCGAATGAATTTTTCGAAACCATTATACAGCGTGTCCAAAAATTACGGGTAAACTTTCGAATTGAAAAAGTGTCAAACCTCATTTTTTTATTAAATACAACTACCTGTTTTTTTTCTCTCTCACATCAAACTGGCCTTACAAAAATGAAAAAAAAAGTTATTATAAATATTATATATCTAAAATTGATACTTTTTAAGATAAATTAGTAAAATATGTTTATATGGTAAATGAATTTAGTTTATGGAGTTTTTTAAAATATCATTCTGCTTTAATATATCTAAGTTAGTCATGATCGTTCGAGAAACAATCCAGCATTGATGAAATGTCACTTAGTTTTCAATCATAAACAATGCAACATATTTAAATTTGTTTATTATTTATGGAGAATGCAATAAGGTGATATCAAGAGATACCTTTGCCGCTCGGTGTCCTCAAAAGCAGAAGCCGTCACCAAACATAATTAAACAAATAATACACAGAATTTTAAAAACTTCAGATCAAAACACAAGTAATTTGCACCACCCCGTGCATACGCAGTTGCAAAGCTGCAAAATATTGAATGTATACTACGAACATTCGAAAGTTAAAATAAAGGTTATTGTTGCTTGTATGTTGTCGCTGTCCGTGCTTTTTAATAATCTGGTTTTTGTAAACGCGGAAAGCAAATAAATGGACAAGGGAATACGAGAAACAAAGGAAGTCCCAGCTTGCTTGCCGTATCGCAACCCGATTGTTTTTAAACGAGGTTAATGGATTTGTATTTGACTTCTTTCCAGGCGAAAGAAGGTTTTATTTTATCGGATTATTTGAAGTACTACATGGTGTTTTTTTTTTTTAGACGTAATTGAACTTATAATTCTCGGAAAAGATGAGAGAATATAATGCGCACCTTTCATTAAAGTTATAAATATTTTCTAGTAAAACATCATACATATTTTATTACATCAGATAAGTAATCTAACAATAAATTCTACCGATATAAAAAAAATATGGTTTTTACTTTTACAACCAGATAAAATATAGTTTACTTACTAAATTTTTATATTCTTGTGTTTTTTTTTTTAAGCTGGTTGTACTTTCCATTGAAATCACTTTCACCAAACACAAACATTTGGATTGATAGGTGTCTACTTAAAGAGTAGTTAGGATACTAATCATAAATATCTGTCTTTATTGGAAATATTTGTAGAAATTCCCATGCCGTAGCACGTCTAAGAAATAAGAAAAATATTTGCATCTTAAATATACAATCACTCGCAAAATTGAGCGTACACCAACGAGAAAATAGAAGCAAAAATATATTTATATAACAAAAAGTAACATAGACTTCATTCGTTCTTAGGTTTAATAAGAGAGAAAAGAAAAAATTTCTTTCAACGTCATATAAAAATACGTAAGAAAAATCTAATACAAGTTTCATGAGATCTTCACGACTTGTCATAACAATCCAACATTGTATGTTGTCTTCAGGAGTAAATAATATACTGCAGTAGTTGTTGAATAATTTATTGGTGATTAAATAATATTAGTTTACTTAATTCCTTCCTTATTGATTTTCCTTGTATTTTTTTCGTAAACTTCTTCGCTAAATTATGAAATCTAATTTTGCTATAAGACGATATTATGGTTTTACTTAAAATTGAAACATTTCTTCCAGAGGTGACATATCTAACAAATGATGGGATAAACTAGAAAAACTGTTTTGGTAAACATGACTAGATAGTAAATAAACAAGTCGTTAGGAAGTTTTCTTCTTGTGGAATCTTATTTCCTGTCAAGACCATTACTTTCCGAATTTGTTTTTCAGTGAACTGGCAAATTTATCGTACCTCCTTTGATGGGCACATTAATTTACCTAAGAAATAGTGAAGAAAATTTAAAGAAATATATATGTTATACATCATTTATTTACCTCTACCCTTTGTTTCCAGGAATATCAAGTGATTCTAAATAAAAATATACTTTTTTAGATTTTCTTTGTCCGAATTCAATGTCGGAATAACTCCCTCTTTAATTCGCACAATCTGTCCCGTTCTATCAAAATCCTTTTCGAGGAAATGTAGAGAACAAACATATGCACGCTTATTTTTGCAGGGATTTATGGTACCCCCCTTTAACAGTAATCCACACAACAATGTTTGGGCATTCTACAAAAAATTATTTCACATAGTAACACTAAGTATTATCATAATTTCAGAATATTTTTAAGCTATGGCATTATTCTGCAACTTACATTTGAAAAGTTAGTTCTCCGTCATCTTTGTATATAACTATTGCTTTTGCAGGATTTTACACGACACGATGGCATCCCTTTTCTTTAGGAAAAACTGCCTGGATTAATTGTCATATAAGCCCAATTGTTAATGCCATAATATGCATACTTACACCACAGTCTTACACGTAAAACAGAACTATCGGGTGAATATTATATAATATTCGAAACAGTACGTGAAAGAATAAAGCAAAGACAGTAAATAAAACAATCAAACTGCAAGGTTAGGTAACATCAGTAACACTTGTCAACTTGCAAAAAATTAACGTGACTTAACGCAAATACTTCCTAAAGAAAACTAACGTAAGCATGAAGCTACACACAGAGAAGTAATTTCTAGAACCAAGTGAGAATTCCTTAACTGAAGTACCTCTCGTACTCATATATAAGCAAATGAATAATTCCTTGAACGAAGAACATCATTTTCTCAAAATATCAAGAAATTAGTTTCTTGTATGAAGAAATTTTATGTCCTTAAACATAGGAAAGTAAGTTATTTGAAACAAATGAATAAAAATTCTAGTTCCAAGAAATTCTAGCGGTTTAAGTCAAACACGTGATAAACTTGATATGAGAAAAGTTGACTTTCATATAAACCATGTGGTTCCTTCAAATGAATACGAAGTTAACTTAACACAAGTCCCCGATTTTCTAATAGTGACCTCTTAATGCTCTTAATTCAAAACAGTATTATCTTTAATACGAGAACGGTACTTACTTGAACTGAGGAACTCTTTCTTTTAAATCAAAAAAATGTGTACTTACCCATAAAATTACAATATTTCGGATTTAGTCGTGTAGGTTGTAAAAAGTGATTGACATTTCACCAGTCATGCTGCTAGCCTCTTCAAAATTTAACTAACTAGTCAGATATTTTGAAGATGCCTGCAACATGACTGGCGAAACGTCAATGAATTATTTACAACCAACACGACTAAACCTGTAATATTATTGCATTTATTAATATTTTCCATTGTTTCCTACATTTTTTATACATTGTTACTTATATAGAGATTGTGAGCTATACTATATGCAACAGGAACAAAAGAAAATAGATACATTATGAAAATACGTTGTCTATTAGGCCAGGATCATAAACCTGATAAATTAATAATGTACAAAATTGAGTGAGAAGTAAAATACAATAAAAACAAAAATGAACATTTTTGTTTCTCTTTCAATGCTTACTGAAGATGAATTGAACACTATAATTTGAAGTACGAATTCGAGAAACTTACATATAGTTATCGTACGAATAGTGCGTTTATTTCAATTATATTTTGTGCATTTCCATCGTGGGTAAGGAAAAAATAATTATAAATTAAATGAATCTACAACTAAACAAATTTTATTTCGGAAAAATGTATATATATAATAGGTATACAAATTCTTAACTAAACTAAATTCAACAATTTTTACATGTGTAAATTTTTCGGCAACGAAATATAAGTACCAGATGATTGCTTATGCTCTATCGTGGGATTTACACAACGAATACTGTTATATGAAATGAATATTGGCGAATTCTTTATATTAACTGAATACGCTCTATAATGCAAATTGAATGTTTCAGTAATATAGGGGTCACAATAAAATATAATGTCAGTAAGGGATTCTTTGTGTAAAAATATTTCTTTAATTTTGGCAAATTGAGGAACCGAATTTTCGTCAGCATAGTATAGCACATTGCTATTCTTATACATCATGCCATTCCTCTCGTACCATCCTATACTATAATATGACGTTAATACTTCATTATACATTATAGTCGCGGTATTTATTTCATCTTGTGGACCGATATTAATATGATCTTCTAAGCCAAGTCCACTAAAATAGCGATAACATGATTGTAATTGTAACCTATTGGCTATAGTGATCGGAATATTTAGGCGACTTCTGGTATTGTGAGCTATGCTTTTTAACTCTCGGTGCTTGGCTTCAAATCGCAGCGAAGATAACAGTGATAATGGTCCCACAAGTCTAATTATTCGAGGGTAATGCACCATAAAATGATGTTTTGGTTTAAGATTTTCTTTGAAAAGGGTAATGTAGATTCGATGATGGTCTTCAATTAATCTGTCTAAATGTGAAATAGTGTCACTTGAAATTTCTGGTGCGATCAAAATATCAGTTATTTCTAAAAGTAATAAGTAAAATTGCCAATAAGGATTTTCTGTGGGAACCAAGTCTCCAATAATAAAACGTAAATTATAAATTAAATGAAACATTTCTGTAGCGGAACATGTAATAAAGCCTTTATTTAAATGTTCTTGTTTAATGCATGGAATAATATTTCTTGCTTGATACTCATAAGCAGAATATTTTAACTTAATATTTAATGTACATAGAGAAAAGCATTTACTGTCGATTAAACCTTTCAAAATGCGGGGTAATTCATACCGATGTATGCCTTCAAATAAATCATGCATAATATCGCAATTATAATTCTCATAGATATGAAAATATTTTAAGCTGTTCCAAATGCAACGCTCCTTTACCCCATATAATCCATTCTGTACATGTTCATTATAGTCACATTTTTTTCGCATTAAATTGTTTTCCTCTTTAGTCTGAACAACTAAATCGTTTCTATTGCCAACACAAAATCTGCAGTAATTTATCGCGCTAAAGCTCTCCGATAAACCAAGCACACTGTGTAAGCCTAAATTGTCTCCGATTATTAATATTACACAAAAAGCAATTCGTTGCAGGCCTTGGGTAGTATTTACTAAAATACCATAGGTTTCTAGCATTTTTAATTCGTCAAGTAATATTCTGAATGTGGACTCATTACAACAGTTACTTCTATGAGCAGAATGAAAAATTTCTGCAACAAATATATTTTCTAGTTTACTAGAATATTCTGGCGGAATTGTGGGGATAGAATAATATACTGCGCCAACCTTGGTAAATGTCGCGTGACTACCAAGAGGATTTCCAATTTGTAAATCATCAAAATAGACTAACAAAGGGACGGTATCTGTCTCAGTAAAATGTTCTTTTAAGTTTTTCCATAAGTTCCCTTGTATTACATTACACATAATATTAGATTTAGTGTTAGATAATTGCTCCTGACGGGTAAGAATTTTTGTTAAAACATCGGGTAATTCTAAAAAAAGTTTCAAATTTTGACTTAACGAAATATATGCGCAGGTTAGAGGTTTAAGAACGAGAGAAGTACTACAATTTCGCCTAGAAACAGCATTTGCAATACCAATTTTATATTGTTTAGGTTGAACATATTTTTCCGATCGTTGGAAAAAAGTCGTTCTTTTGTATTCGGTGTTATAGTTATCAAAAGAGTGTTGAAATATGTTTAATGCATCTTTAACGAATTTTAAGTCTACAATAGTATCTTCAATACACCCATAATTTTCGATCAAAGCCAAGATTTCTTGTAACCCCTCTGCGAGAATGAATGATCGCACACACGTAATTACAAATTGAATGGTACTTCTTGACATAGATAAATTGCTATACAGTTTTGTAACAAAATCAATAACTGATTGGTTCAAAGATTCTTCAATTTTTTTAAGAAAATCTCCCTTATTTATATATGACCGCGACTTGCAAGTATTTCCATAGTTTGGTAAATTATTGTTTGTAAAATTTGTGTCAGCAGGTTTTTCGAAACTATTTTCTATTTTTTTTAAAGGTTTTAAATTTTGACTTGTGTTTGAAAAATCATGATTTGTAATTAAATGTTTTTTTAATACGGATCTACTATGAAATGTTCTATAGCATTTTGTAATTGGACATGCGTAAGATGAAGATTTATGTACGTATTCTAAATGAAACACAAGTTTGTTAGCCTGAGAAAAAGTTGTTCCACAGCAATAGTGTGGCATTATTAAAAAAAAAACTGCCGAAACATTCACATAAAAATTATAAGAAAGTTTGATATAAATGCCTTGTATATGGGAAAATCTTGTCGTCTTTTGTTTGAATTTTATACAAACAATTTTGGATGAATGTCCACAAGTGCTCAGATTGCACCGGATATTTCGCATTCAGTGCATGAAAACATTTAAAACATACGTCCAGCGCTATTAGTAGTCCATCAAATTGATATTTTATAGTGTCGATTACTAGATAGATGTTACGCAGTTCAAGTAGACTCGGTCCTTCCACCAAAATAAAAGGTTGTATAGGTAAATTCTTGGCGGCAGCGTTCTCCTTAACTTTGTGTAATAAAATTTCAATGTCGGATGTTGTCTGCAAATTACATTTTTATAGATACGTAATAAATAATAAAGATTATAAGAAAACATACTTTTGCATGGACTATAATCCCTTCGATACTTTCCTGCACTGAAAATTTCCAGTCTCCGGTACTGTCTCTTTTTCTGCCCTTGGTGGGAAGTAAATGTCCCAACATATATACTTCCAATGCTATTTGCGAATCTGAAATATATAAAAAATATGTGTTAGTTGATAGATTTTAACAAAGACCAGGAAGTATAAATTAATATGTGACGAAATTTCCAAATATATCAAAATGATTCTTAGTATTCAGTCTTCATAGTCAACTGTGTATACACCATTAATTTATTAATACTACCCACCTGCGTTGGTCGTTTCATTGTGCATGGATTGGAGATTATCAAGTATATTAGTGTTTCCACAGCTTTCATATACTTTATTAAAAAAAGCGCTCCATCCACTTGTTAAATTTAGGCCACAATTGGGGTAGAGTTCGTCGAAGTCACTATTGATCTGGAAGTAATACAATTTTAACTTAGCTGAAAATACATATCACAAGAAAAGGAAAAACTTGCTTTGGTATAGGTTTATAAAACAAAGGTAGGTATTATCATACATATAAATAAATCTTGGTCTAATACCCCCAAATAATACTAGATAAAACCAAATTTTGTAAAGTTTTTCCTTTTGTGATACTGATCCGACAACATACATACGGACATATACCCAGCATAATACAATCATCAAAATAATTTATAATTGTAAAATCAGGCGTGTATCTAAATATATTGAAGTTCATCAGAATTGATACTTACAAGACTTTCTGCTCTGGCGTCTTCAAGGATTGGCCAATTTTTAATAAACTCATTTACTGTAGAAGACCTATCTTTCTTTCTGTAGTTGTAAGTCAATTTCCATTTCTTCATAACATCGTTCCAGGGTTCTCGTCTAACTTTTAACCAGTCTATTGCATTTCTTATGTCATCTAGAAAATTCATATAAACATATATTACTAGATGACGTATCTAATTAGATACCATTGCAGTCTATTTCGTCATTCGGTAATATTTCAGGCACACCATTAATTTCTCTTTTCACCTCTCCGCTAATATAGAGCAAATTTTTCGCTTTGTCCACAAGTTTTCCTTTGGCGCGAATGTGCCGGCCGTTAGAACTGCAACTTTTCCTGGTTGGTGGTGTATAATACGTCAGGGAATTTTCGTTTGGAAATAGTGAAATGATTTGGGATGTTAAAATATTATAATCTTGATGTTTCAAACGACTATAAATAATAAATACATAGTAACACACATATGTAAATACACATCATTAAAATATTTACGTTTTAACCAAATAATTGAAAATATGTTTGATTATAATATCTACTAATCTACCCCGTCTGGTATTATCAAGTGTCTTGTTTGTATTATAAAAATTTAAAATACTATTCCCTAAAGGAGAAGTGCGCAGTAATGTCTCCAAATCAAATTTGGGAAAATTAGGATCGTACATTTGCCATTTACCATTGCAAATATGTTCGGGTGTGGTCACCTACAAAAAAAAAAAAACAGTGCTTGAACAGGTGCATTTACCTATATTTATATACACAGCATATCACATTACAATGGACCATCGTATATAACAGTTGTTGAAACGACAGATAAAACCCGCATTGTATTATGCTGAACCGCGTAATTAACAAACAGCGCTCAGCAAAAGTAAATGCTCTCATTTCGTTAAAAATTTACACATAAATTTTATAAAAGTACTATATAACGTCATAAATATTAAATAATACCTCCTCCGCACTGGCACTTCTCTCTTCATCATTTACAGTTATAGTGGATGTTGATGATTGATTGTCTACTTCAATATCATCTTCTACGTTTGCATCAATTTGTAATATTACGCCTTTTTCATTCATTCTTAAAAAATCTAATAAAAACGCCTTTTCAATCGTTGCCCCATCTTTATCTTTAAAATTTATATCTATGTTTGGGCTAATGTTTAGTTGAGTTCTGACTATAAAAAGAAAAAGAAACCAATGTGCTAATGGGAAAAATATATCTCACTTGGATGAGGTTAAAGAATGTGCAAATACATTTTTAATATGTTATCGTATTATGCAAAAACAAACTATGTATTAAATTATGATAACATATGACGTTCATTAAAGTTTAAAACTATTATATGCGCTGCCATTATTAAACTAAAAAAAATTAACAAAAAAGTATAAAAATGTGCACAGTGTAATGTAACATAGGTACTACCCGAGGCGTGCGGACATTCCGCAGTTCGCCAAAATATAATTTTAACATTTAAAATAAAATTGCTTTTTAATTCAGCCCCTAAAAAAAAAAAATTATCATTTGAACAATTTTGAAATACCCCACCCAGAATTACAAAAAAAAATTCATTTCGTTCTCATCAATTATTATTTGTAAATGAATAACTATTAATTCTTACGAAATTTTAATTCAAAAAATTTTCGCTGTAATTTATCGGGATCAATGATAACGCTAAACAAAATGGGCTATGCCCAACTGTGTGACATCCGCAAATATGCCTGCATTCTGCATGTTATTAATATGCTAAACTATGTACTATATTAACATAATCACGTGCGTATGGTATAACACCACCCATAACCCCCAAAACTCGCAGAATTCTTAGTAGATTATGATTTATTACTTAAATGTGATTCTAGATACTCATGCATAATAAAATCAATTATTAACCTTTTTTTATTGCGTTCTCTAAATCCACGCCGATCATACACCAAACAAAATGGCCTTTGTGTCGAAGCCGGATATAAAATTGTTCTTCAGACATATCTAGTAATAAATTTAACAAACCCATAACTGTATATACGTTTCTTTAATTACATGCATATAATAATGATAATAAACTATACAACAATACTTACCAATATTCCAATCACTACAAATGAACACTAAATCAAACTCACCCAACGTTATCTACCAGTAATTCGTCCCGATTCATCCGTATCTGATTCGAATCATATCCGAATGTATGAAAAATAACGCCTCTATTGGCTTCAAGGTGAACTAATAGCATTTTCGACTTAGTGCACTTTTATCCACTGATTGTATTTTCATCTTATTTTAATACATAATATTAGTAAGGGAGATAGATATACTCCACGCGTAAAGTGCAATAAGTC
The DNA here is from genome assembly GCA_949128085.1 of Cetonia aurata. Classification (NCBI taxonomy): domain Eukaryota; kingdom Metazoa; phylum Arthropoda; class Insecta; order Coleoptera; family Scarabaeidae; genus Cetonia; species Cetonia aurata. Next base: position 33,732,129 of record OX421889.1, on the reverse strand, counting down.
GAAAAAGCTATAAAATCCCGTATGTCATATTGTTTATCTATAACCAAGTTTCAACGTGTAAGAACCCCTCCACATTCCTACTTTTTTGCTGTTCTCAATAAAAGAAATTATATTACTTACTTCAAGGAAATATTGTTCGAAATTAGAAACGTTCTAAGGAAGTGAATTCCTTCTCATAAGAACATAGAATTATTTATATTTAGAGAGACAACATTTCTTAGAAGTACATTTTGTTTTGAAATTAGTAAAGTTTCAAGAAAATTGTTTATTATATTGAAGTACGGCCATTCATTTGAATCTAGTACATTCTCTAGATTAAAGAAAATACTATCTTAGATTTAGTAAAAATATTTAAGAAAATAGGTGTACTTGGAAATAGAAAACACTTTTCTGTGTGACATGAAACTTGACGCATATAATGACGCCTGTGTTCCGAGATATCCTTTAGTCTTTTGATGGTGCGCCGTAGCGATGCGCATACGGTTCATTGGCAGTCTATCAGATCTGTGATTCAACTAAACACTAAACGAATACTATCAACAAAAACAAAATGCAATGATATTAACATCAGTGTTATTAAAAGCTGAAAATAAGAACATATTATGCTACCGCAAAATTAAGCGTACATTTAAGTTACATTTGCATCAGTGCCTGTGACCTTTGGCATCAATGGCAGCCTGTAGTCGTTGTGGCATAGAGTCTACAAGGTTCTGTGTCACTGTCTGGGAAATATTTTCCAAAACTTTTATTATTTCACGTCGCAATTCCGCCTTGTTGCTAGGGTTAGTATCCTTCATACATGTCTTTACTTCAGCCTACAGGTGCTCAATCGGATTTAGATCTGGGTATTGAGGCAACAACCTTGGTACATTATATATTAAACACTGTCTAACTATATATGCGGAATGCTTAGGGTAATTGTCTTGCTAAAAATAATAGACCCGTGGCACACCGAGTTTTTTAGCTGAGTCTCTCAGATTTTTCTTAAAAATGTCAAGATATTCCGTCTTGTCCATAATACCGTCAATGAATTCCAAATTTCCGGTACCTCCAGCTGCCATATAGTTCCAAAAAGAATGGAACAGTGAGTTGAATGTGTTTCTGCGTTAATTCTGTTCGTAAAATATTAAATAACAATTTTGAATATGCCCCAACTTCCTTCCACCTAATTGTTTTTAATATCAAAATATAACAGGAAATAATTAATTGGTAATTATAATAATTAATAATTTCGGCTTGAATGAAATTGTTATAATAAATATAATTAGGAATTCTTTATATCAGCATGAAAACTGTTCAAACTGTAATATTAAAATTTAACGCAATAAAACATAATTTTACAAAATCATGAAATGGATAATGAACTATGTACATTGTTTATATGAACTTAAAATATAATTTCTCGTTTCAACACTTTTTTTACGCCTAACAGCATTGCTCCAAAATGTGACTCAATAAATGCCAATTCAAAAATTCGTTTCATTAAACTTCTCTAAAATATATAGGAAATTTTCTATAACCTTGAATTGAATTTATTGGCATGCCTGCTTATTAATTTACATAATTTAAATTTTCTAAAATTTTATATGTACATATAAATAAAAATTAGCGTTTACATTTTTAAAAATGTCAGGTTCCATAATGCAATTTTAAAACTATACCCACCCAGAGTGATTACATATACATGTGACAAATTTTATAGACTGATTCCAAGGGTTATTACGACCATAAATGTTCAAATGAGAATGTACCTATGTCCAAAACGACTTAGATTTATTTTTATTTTATGAAAAGTGGTACAGTAATCAAAAACGCACATTTTAAAAATAATTTGAAGTATACAGGGTGATGCCCTAAAGCGGGACACATTCAAAATTCTTTTTTTTAAACGAAACGCCCTGTATATCTTTTGTGTTTTCTTATCTGCTTTAAATTGTGTTTTCAACGATGCCTGGGTTTTTGGTTTTGAGTGACGCATTGTTGATTTATTAACGAAAATTAAAAAAAAATGGTCGTGACAAGGTTTACCATACTAATTCCATGGGAAAGTATTACGATTAGCTAAGACAAAATTATTTAGTAAGTATGCAGCCAAGGGATGTGTTGAACATCCATATCATTTTGTAATTAATCATTTTGTCTTAGCTATTCGTAATACTGTCGCATGGAATTAGTATGGTAAACCTTGTCACGACCATTTTTTTTTTATTTTCGTTAATAACTCAAACTAGGGTATCGTTGAAAACACAATTTAAAGCAGATAAGAAAACACAAAAGATATTTCGTTAAAAAGAAAATGTTTGAATGTGCCTCGCTTTAGGGCATCACCCTGTATACTTTAAATTATTTTTAAAATGTGCGTTTTTGATTACTGTACTCCATAAAATAAATTCCTTCAGTTTTATTTTTTAAAGACTATATTGGACTTTCATGCACTAATGAGCAATATATAGAATCGCCATTTTATATTACATGAAGACACTCGCATGTTTTCCACTGTTTAATAGGAGTAGTTTATTATTACAAGACATATTTAATTCATTGACTACGTCAAACGTCATTTTCAGCAGTCAATCTTCTTTTTTTTTTTTGTTTAATTTCCATGGCCAACTTCGGACAACACTTAACGATTACATTGAATACGGAATAGATCTTTTTACAAATATATTGACGTCATCCCATTGTGTAGCGACAACGTATTTTTTCCGACTCATTACCCTATACACGATTTAGTAAACTATCAGGTCACAACAGACTGTTAGGGATACCAGTTACAACTCCCATATAAATATATATGACATATGTACTCATACATAATTATATAGTGGATACCACGTATTGAAAAGTAGATACAATTGTTTTTATTTCGTACCTATACGTAAAAAGGCAATAGTAAAAAAGAATCACTAGACATACGCAATCTTATACATGCAGGATGAGTTTTTGTTTTGTGCTGTTATTTATTAAAATAAATATGAACCTTACATTATTGCAACCAGGAAAAAATGCAGTTTTAGAATATGTCATAAGGAATTATACTTTGCTACCTGACTCAAGAATGCTAAGCAAAATGAAAAATTTAAGAGAACGTCGTTGATTGGCATTAAATTCTCTAAAAACCATATTTTTTCTATCTTTGCAAATAGAGGAGTTACAACACTGTAAACGCTTTGGTGAATTTCTATTTTTTTTTGCAAATATCTAGTAAACCATGCATTTCCTTAAACGAACAAAAGCGTATCTAGATTAGGCTTATAAAGATGCAAATCTTTCTTCATTTAACCCAATGCGTTTTTTCTCTTATGGTTTTCGAAATCCCCATAGCAATAGTGAAAAAAAAACTCAGTCTGTATATGCCACAGATCTGATAGACTGCCAATGACCCGTATGCACATCGCTACGGCACACCATCAAAAGACCAAAGGACATCTTGAAACACAGGGGTCATTATATGCGTCATGTTTCATGTAGCGTCATGCTTACGTTAGTTTTCTTTAGGAAGTATTTGCGTTAAGTCACGTTAAGTTTTTTGCAAGTTGACAAGTGTTACTGATGTTACCCAACCTTGCAGTTTGATTGTTTTATTTACTTTCTTTGCTTTATTCTTTTATGGACTGTTTCGAATATTATATATTATTCACCCGATATTTTTTTTTTACGTGTAAGGCTGTGGTGTAAGTATGCATATTATAGCATTAACAATTGGACTTATATGACAAGTAATCCAGGTAGTTTTTCCTAAAGAAAAGTGATGCCATCGTGTCGTGTAAAACCCTGCAAAAGCAATAGTTACAAAGATGACGCAGAACTAACTTTTCATATGTAAGTTGCAGAATAATGCCATAGCTTAAAAATATTCTGAAATTTTGATAATACTTAGTGTTTCTATGAGAAATAATTTTTTGTAGAATACCCAAACATTGTTGTGCGGATTACTGTTACAGGGGGTACCATAAATCCCTGCAAAAGCAAGGGTGCATATGTTTATTCACTACATTTCCTCGAAAATGATTTTGATAAAACGGGACAGATTGTGCGAATTAAAGAGGGAGTATTCCAACATTGAATTCGGACAAAGAAAATCTAAAAAAGTATATTTTTATTTAGAATCACTTGATATTCCTGAAAACAAAGGGTAGAGGTAAATAAATGATGTGTAACATATATATTTCTTTACATTTTCTTCACTATTTCTTAGGTAAATTAATCTGCCCATCAAAGGAGGTACGATATATTTACCAGTTCACCGAAAAGCAAATTCAGAAAGTAATGGTCTTGACAGGAAACAAGATTCCACAAGAAGAAAACTTCCTAACGACTTTTGTTTATTTACTATCAAGTCTTGTCCCTAAAACATTTTTTCTAGTTTATCCCATCATTTGTTAGATATGTCACCTCTAGAAGAAACTCATGTTTCAATTTTAAGTAAAACCATAATATCGTCTTATAGCAAAATTAGATTTCATAATTTAGCGAAGAAGTTTACAGAAAACATACAAGGAAAATCAATAAGGAAGGAATTAAGTAAACTAATATTATTTAATCATCAATAAATTATACAACAACTACTGCAGTATATTATTTACTCCTGAAGACAACATACAATGTTGGATTGTTATGACAAGTCGTGAAGATTTCATGAAACTTGTATTAGATTTTTCCTACGTATTTTTATATGACGTTGAAAGAATTCTTTTTCTTTTCTCTTGTATTAAACCTGAGAACGAATGAAGTATATGTTACCAGTTCATCGTAAGTTTAGAAACAGTCTATGGTTCTAAGTTGTCCACAACTTTAATAAAAAGAAACAATGCCATATAAAATACATAGGATAAAATCTAACATATGCTACTAATTATCATTACAAATTGCAAGTGCTATTAAAATTTATTGATATATCCTTAACTTTATTTATTTCAATATCCGCCATGGTATCGACGTCATTGGATGACGTTTGTGTTCCAATATGGCCCATTTCAATTGATGGCAGTTTTGAGTTCAATATCAGCACTCTATCATCTCTATGGTATATGCACCTACAATAGATTCCAAGAGTATGTAATTATTAAAGACAAGATTTTAAGCTGTTAATAATTTCAAATTAGTACAGAAAAAAGATAAAAACACTTATATCATTTAGCACAGAAAAAAAGCTAATTCAAGATAGAAAATTACTAATTTAAAACGGGCTTTTTTAATGGAAATGCCTTAATTAATAACAAAGGCATTTTTATTAGAATTCGCTCCTTTGTAATTACTGCAAGATCCATTTTATTACTTCATATAACGGCAATATTTATTTAAGATATATTTTTATCTCTTGCAGATACCCGGCAGTTATTCTAACCTCCAAATTGGACGTCATAAAACTAAACAACTACCTATAAGCGGCACCAACCGACTTTGATAAGATAAAAAAGAACGCGATAAGATTACGGATTCTATAGATATTTCTTGATCGTCTGCGAACCTTAATTGATATCTCAAAAACCCTAGAGAGAGGAAGGAGGAATTTAATCTTATTACCGAAGGAATTGCAAGGAATTGTCCAGTCACTTTTGAGTTTTAGTGTTAACGTACTGATCCCTCTACAGTGCGCTATATATAAAAGTGTAAAATATTCGTTCGTTTCGATTTAAAAGTGTATCTATCAGTGGACATGTGAACTGTTCAATCGCGTCTGTGTCAAGTCGCCATGGAGAATTTTGCACAATTGCAGGCGAATCCCAAGATATTAAGAGCGCCGTCGTTGAAGAGGGGCAAACCTGATGAAAGAATAACAGATAGGGTAAGTAGTATCTATTTGTTTGTTTTTAATGTGTAATGCTGGTTGGTTCTACAGTATTTCTATTCACTAATAATAGAAATGATTCAATACAAGTCATAATAAAACCAAATCCAATTATGTGCGCCTTAAGCTTAGCCCTTCTGGATGGGGATATTTTTTGGGCCTATTGCACTAGTAAATCTTCAGAGTCTGTTAAAATCATTCCTTATATGCAAGAGTGTTGTATTGATGCTTTACACCAAAATCAAGTTTATCTCTGCGTTTAAACACGTAACATAGCACCTCATAAATGTACACTGAGAGAAATAGATAGTACTCTTTAACATAAATATAGTATACTTTAATATATTTTATAGCTCCTATAGGGACAATCATATTTTATATTACCGGTGACAATATCTGTATAGTAAATATCTGTGAATACTTTTTATTAACTCGTATGGTAGTCGTAAGTTGGTGTACTATATTTGTATTATTAATTTGAGCATACATGTTAGTAAATGTGAAAAAAATGTCTAGTAGCGCTGACTATATTTGATAATAACTGTTAACAATGAAAACTATAATAAATATAGTTTAATAATTTTTAATTATAATTTGATTAGCCGGTGACAGCCGGGCGAATTGCCGTCGTATCGGGCAGGATTGCGGGAATCAGACCGGCCCGTGTACTGTAGAGTACTACCGGTATTGAAGCGCCTCGTAATTCTCGTCTGTGGGCGATTGTCCACAGTACTTTTTACACGACGTTAACCATGTATAAGCATCATATAGATATTACGCAGCCACATTTACCGATCACAATTTACATTGAGTACGAATTTCAAAGATTATGAAACAAGCGTAGCGCCATCTTTACGACAAAAGCTGTAGTATCACATATTTATGTAGCTAAACCAATTATGAGTATTATGATATTCCTACTATATAGATATAAAACTATACAGCATTCATTTCATTCCATCTCATTATTAATGCCGTTTTCAATAATCAAAGTAAGGTGACTGTTGCAAGCACCTAACCTAACCTAAATAAACACAACACAGTAAATTTGCTACACCTGTTATTATAACTGTCTTCACTACATTATATGCAATTTATTATATTCACTTGTAAAATATTGTAAAACATTTCACTATATTTTGTAGAAGATTGTCACACAATATTTTTAAACAATTTCATTGCTTTTTTTGTAACCGTGATATAGGAAAATGCAACGCCGGCGCCGTTGTTCTAAAATTTTGCACAATAGTAGGAATTCTTACTACAATTTCCGTCAAACAGTGAAGTGTAAATATTGTGACACTTCAACTTGCCAAATAGTCCAGCAAAAATGAAGTAAGAGTCCGGCCGCTCATAATCCGGAGGCAGGGTCGTGGATCTTATATTTCTTTTCTTGAAAAGATTAAAAAAAAGGGCGCCAGCTGTGGCCAGCAGCGAGGTAGCCAGGTTTCAGCAACAAAAAAACAACAACAGCAAGATTAATTTCAAATAACAATTTAATAAATAAGAAAATATGCATATATATCAATATTAACAGCAATAATTAATAATAATAATAATAATTGTAATAATTACACAAGTAGGATAAATGGAAATATAAAATTAGAACATTTCAACAGTTGGCTCAGTAGGTAGTTTTCGTTAGATCTAAATGATTTAATTTGCAAGTGACACAAAACGGTGACAACTTGTCTATGTTTATAACATAACCCGTATAAATATAATATTGAAGTAAATAAATTGATTTAGTATTGCAAATAATGTCACAAGGCAATGTGATCCTAGTTATCATCCAGATTCGCAATAACAGCTGTCATTTTGATCAAAATGATTTACAGAAGGTGGTGAATTAAATACATAAACCAATAGGTTATATAAATACACATATAAAGTACGGGCTACAAAGTTAGCAAAATTATAATTACAGCTGAGCCACAATAAAGTATTGCTGATTAGCGATGAAGTTTCTAAGGTAAGTTTCTAATATAAATATTTAAGTACATTGTTTAAATTAAATGGTATTATTATTAGGAATGTTCACAGCAATGATGCAATATTTTAATAAAAAATAATTAAATATAAATAACGAAGCAAACTTGTTATAACATAATCGACAAACAACAGTAAATAAACTCGGGTATCCTGCGATTTGACTTTCCGAATAGATGGCAATGATCCTACCTTATAACTGTGCCCAACCGGACGCTTCCCGATAGGTACTTCAAAAAGCAGATAAACTACCGTCCACAGGTCAGCGAAGAATTGTACCGGATCTGCAGGAGAGACGGAGGAACACTCCCTGGACTCCGATATATGAGCACTTCCTTCGGATAGTTTAGTAGGTCGGTAATTCCGCTCACAGAATTCCAATTAATAGCCAATAATTCCCATAATCATCAAGCAGGTTACACAGGTATACCCTCAAAGTGGAGACCCAATCAAAACAGTTAAAATAAAGTAAGAAGAAAAGCCTACAATTGGAAATCAGTATTACCATGTGCTCTACATAAAAAATTTAATGTGACCATATCAAAGAAATAACGAATCAAAGTAAAACAAGCTATATTATTTTAAGTTATAAATAGTTAATTAAATAATTAAGATATGAAATGTAAAAAGTAATAAAGAAATTAAATTGTTGAAACATTACCTAGGTGTTTTAAGCTTAGCTCCCTAGCGTGGCAGAATCGAGAAAGAGCGAATCTCCGCACAAATTCAACCGTAGTCGCTCGTCGCGAGAAAAACAAAAGTAAAAGAAATGTACAAGGAAGATAAATCAAAAAAATAAAAAAATAAGATTGTATTTTGGTATATAAAATATTGAAAGCTATTTAATAAAGTTACAAATGAAATTAATAAATAAATGATGAATAAAATTAATAAATAAAAGATACTATATATATATATATAAATATGAGCACATGGAAATATGATGTACAGTGCCGACCAAAATAAAGTAACCGTTACAATATTACAACATGGATTTTTCTCTGTGCAGACACAAACATGCACCGACACGAATACGTACACCTGTATCACACGTACATAGCACGTGTGAGTGGCAATACAGCTTATTGGTCGATTTCTTCGGTAAAGATCGACAATGAATAGAGCAAGGGGTGGGAAGAGCGTTACGAACATTTATGTTAGAAATTGAATATGCATCGAATACCTGGTAACATCCAGATTTTACCTCTTACTATAAGCATGGTAACATCTGGTTATTTTACTCTTAATACCCCACATATTGTCGTTTTGACAATAATTATGTTACTAATTAACATAAAGAGATTTACTATCTAATTTCTACAATCCATTTTTCTCAGTGTAGGTACACATCGTAAAAAGCAAAAATCTTACGGTCTTTGAAAAGTCTCTTGCAAGACCGCCTAAACCAGTGGTTCTCAACCTTTTTTTTTTCGCCTAGCGCCCACTTACTGGATTTTGTATAGATCCCAGCGCCCACTGCAGAAAATCGCGAAGGGACATGTCATGGACTACGACTATGGATTATGGACTAGTTAACCTGGGCACAGTAATTAAAACAACGCCCACTGGTGGACGCTACCGCCCACATTGAGAACCACTGGCTTAAACTGTAGTATAGCATAATATGTACTGGTTTGGATCATCAAAATGTTGCGACCATTTTAAGTTTTCGTCGAAAATAACATCCAGCAACCTGCAGCTATCAGTTAAGTTAGTATGAATGCCGTTGACAATATTATTATAGTTCTCGGCATTATGAAAGAACATGCGCTGTGTTTTTGGCTTGTTTACGAGCAGTCTATTCGTCTCAATCCAACGACCAATAGCTGCCATACTCATATCCGCCAACTCAAAAAGTGTATCCTTATTCTACGATGAAATTATTACATTGACATCGTCAGCATGAAATACAACATCTACATTATTACCTGGAAACTCATTGATGAATGCTAAAAACAGAGTTGGCCCCAGAAAGCGACGCTGTGGTACACCGCAATAGACATCGCCAACACGGAAAATATTTGTACCAATAACACTGGGGAACAATTTAAAAAAAAAATTCTGTTGAGCTCGTTTTTTCAGCTGTTTTATAGTTAAATTAGCAAGCTGGTTTCAAAACTGCAGTCCGTTTTCTTCTATCACGTCAAGTTTTTTCTCTACAGCTTATCGCGCTGTGACCACATGAGGAAGCACCAGTGCTCTCCTGCTAGCTGCAGTAATTTTTTCTTGAGTGGGTAGGGATGGATGACGCCGTAGGCAATTAGCGACATGTTCATACTTGACTCGCGACTTGACTAAACTATTCATTTACACCTGAGATCGTTGATAGTCAAGCGTATTCGGAAGTACAGTCTGAGTTCTTGTGGAGTTAGCAGTGTTTAGTTTTTGTTAAATTTGGGTTGCAGTTTAGTTTTTGTGACTATATATGGACTTCTGCAAATGCCATTTGGTATACCTATGGTTTGGCGAAAGCCAAGTCAGCTACTTTTGTATAGTAAAAACGACAGGATATAACAGGAAAAACAAATGTACAATTGAGTAGCCTAGTTTACCACAGCTATACGTCCAGTGCCTCATTCAGCTGAAATCCCAGTGCCAGTTTTCAAAGAACTACCGTCTGTAGCCATAGTGGAAACCGAGGATAATGAAGCTCGAAGTGATCCCAACGATGAAGATTTTGAAGTTGAAGACGATTCCATTCGTAAGGGCTTTGATCAGCATGAGTTAAATGATTTGGCACGAGGTTTGGGACTGTCCAAAAAGGCCTCAGAACTTCTAGCATCAAGATTGCACGAGAAAAACTTGTTTGAAAAAGGAGCCAAGATATCCTACTGTCGAACAAGAGAAAGTGCATTTCTGCCATACTTTCGGAGTGACGATGGGTTTGCATATTGCCATAACGTACGTGGTTTAATGGAGGAGTTGGTGATTCCAGCATATGACGCAACTGAATGGCTACTGTTCATCGATAGCTCAAAGCGAAGCTTGAAGTGTGTCCTCCTCCACAATGGAAATTTGTTTGGTGCAGTCCCAATATGCCATTCAGTTTGTTTGAGTGAAGAATATACAGATATCAGGAAAGTCATTGAACGGTTGCAATCTGACATACATAAATGGATCATCTGTGTTGACCTTAAAATGGTCTCCTTGCTTCTGGGCCTGCAACGATAAAGTATCCCTGTTTGTTGTGTATGTGGGATAGCAGAGCTCGTGAGAGGCATTGGGTGCAATCGACTTGACCGCCAAGAGCTGACCTCAAATCTTGCGATCCAAATGTTTTACATTAGTCACTTGTCCCCAGAGAGATGATTGTGTTTCCACCTCTACATATTAAAGTGGGTCTCATGAAACAATTTGTTAAAGCGTTGCCAATTGAAGGAGACTGTTTCAAGTACCTCATTTCGGCGTTTCCTAGTCTGTCTTTTGAAAAGATAAAAGCCGGGGTATTTGACGGTCCACAAATTCGACCGCTCGTCAGAGATGACCAGTTTATAGGAACCATGTCAGAACCCCAAAGAAATGCTTGGTTGACATTCAAAGCCCTGATTAAAAACTTTCTAGGAAATACCCAAGCAGAAAACTACCCCGACATTGTCCAGAAACTGTTAGAGACCTTCCACGCGCTTGGGTGCATTTTCTCCATAGCCATCTTGCCAACTTCCCTTTAAATCTTGGTGCAGTCAGTGATGAATAGGGGGAGCGATTTCACCAAGATTTGAAGGCTATGGAAGCACGATATCAGGGTAGATGGGATGTACATATGATGGCAGACTATTGTTGGAGTATCAGGAGAGACTGTCCACAGCTTGAGCACTCCAGGAAAAGCTATAAGCGAAAATTTGTACCTTAAAATGTATGTTTGCCGTTCGATAGCTTTTATTTTAATAAAATTATTTTGTTTGCAAAGTAGATTTTGTAAGTGTTTTCCTTTATTTTACTTTGTAAACGTCATTTTGCATAACTTTTGGGTCAAAGAGAGGGTATCCTGTATCGTAAAACTTTGACGTGATAGACAAAAACTGACTTCATTTTTGGATTTAGATGCTAAAAGGAAGTCAAAAACAAGTGCAGCTCTTAAGTCAACAAAATGTGTGTTTCCCAGTGTAATCATTCTCTGCTTCCGTTCGGATAAGTAGGATTGAAACCATTTAAGGCATTTATAGGCGTTGATACTGTATCTGTTAAGTTTATAAAGGAATAATGATAAATTACCCGAACAGAAACCGTGCTGATTGCCAGCTAGGATTCTAGAATGTTTGAAATAATTCATCACTCCAGTATTAACTAGTATTTCATAGACTTTAGAAAAAACTGACAGGATGAGTCGGCAATTTTTAGCTTCTGTATGATCACCTTTCTTGAAGTTTGGTTTCACTAAAGCCGTCTTCAATTTAGATTGGAAAATCCCGTGTTGTACAGACAAAGTTGTCAGCGAATATACAGTGATGCCTTTTTTTAAGAGCAATGACGTGATACGATATTGCCCCACGTTGGGCGCCAATTGATACGCTCAGGCGTGCGTGGCGTGCGAACGCAGTGTGTGCTACACCTGACGTAACTTTGTAAGAAAAAGAGCGGTACACACGAGTATGACGCTTGGAGTCGCTGTAATGATTAATAAAAAAAAAGAAAGATCCACAACGTAACGATAACTTTATTGTAATAATAAAAAAAAGAAAAAAGAAAAAAACTGGCCACGTGGTTGCTGATTTTTGAGGTTAAGATCAATGTAAAAGAAACTGTGGGAGAGCAGAAGAAACTCCTGTGCACCTCCTTGCCGACTGCCCGGCAGTGGACAGGGAGAGACGGAGCTGTCTAGGGGTCGCTCGATTGGACGAACCCAGTACAAGAACTCTCGACCAACTTGCGGACCTGTTTGTTCGAGTACAACCAGGTCGAGAGGGATAAGACATCATGGGGGCACAATAGGTCTTAAGGCCGAGCTGCCTCACGGGGTTAAACCTGCCCATGAAAGCAAAAAAAAAAAAAGCGCGCCTAGTGTGCGAAGCCCTTTTAAAGGCTCGGTAAGTAGGTACAAAAAAAATGGATGAACCAATAGCAATGTCCAGTGACGCACAAAGGATCATAAAAGACAACGCGTCTAAGAGGTTGGCACGTAAATGAATGAATTTAAAATAACTAAGTTTAAATTTCGTGGCGCGTAAGTTAAATACTCCCGCGCGAAAAGGAACCGCTAAGTGACGTAACGGTTTTTCTAAAGTCGTAATTGCAATTGCCAGATTGAAAGTAAAGAGAATGAATTTAAATTTGCCTTCAAAATAACGTTTATATCGCTGATGTTGTCTATGATCAAAAAAAGCGAAATGAATTATTGAAATCAATGTCATTTTCGATTCAATGCAAAGTGTAACAGACGGAATGAAATCTTCGCCCGCAGTCATAGTGCAACTCAGTTTAGCAATTGCATTATAGACATCGGTTTTACCGATAGGTATTATAAAGGCTGGTCCAACCAAAACGCACGATGTGAATTGTAAATAGAACAAAAAGTTTTCAGGGAATCATCTTGATATTTTTTATTATGATAGAAGGATCTATGACAATTATGTGTGAAACAAAATATCGGCCAAATGCTCGCCACGGCTTCGGTGGCATACCTCTATCCGATGGTCCATATTTTCAATGACTCTGAGACGTAATTGAGGTTCGATGTCGTTAATGTGCCGAATTATCTCATCCGTTAGCTCTTGAATTGTTCTTGGCTAATTGACGTACACTTTTTCTTCTAAATATCCCCAAAGAAGAAAGTCCAACGGTGTCAAATCACATGATCGGGGCGAATTGAATTTCTCGCGCAAAAGAGCCATTGTTTCGTTGGCTGTGTGGCAAGTGACACCATCCTGTTGGAACCACATATCGTCCAGGTCCATATCCTCAATTTCTGCCCACAAGAGGTCCGTTATCATCTCGCAATAGCGAATACCATTCACGGTAACTGCTTGGCCTACCTCATTTTCGAAGAAGTACGGCCCGATAACGCCGCCAGCCCATAAACCGCACCAAACAGTCACTCTTTGTGGATGCATCGGCTTTTCAACAATCACTCGTGGATTCTCATTTGCCCAAATGCGGCAATCCTGCTTGTTAACGAATCCACTGAGGTGAAAGTGTGCCTCGTCGCTGAAGATGATTTTTTTTTGTAAAGTCACCATTCACCTCTGTCTGTTCAACCAACCATTCGGCGTATTGACGCGCGTTAAATGGTCAGTATGCTTCAGCTCTTGAGTCGATTGAACCTTGTAAACGTGTAAATTCAAATCTTTATTCAAAATTCGCATCAGTGAGGTTCGTGAGATGTTCAATTGTTCGATTGTGACGAGTCGAGGTTGACGGCTCTTCTGCCACACATTCGCGAACAGCAGCAATGTTTTCCGCAGAACGAACTGGGTGAGCATGCACAGATGTTTTCACATTTCCTACAGACCCGGTTTGCTGAAATTTCCGCACAATTCTCCCGATTGTGGACACATTTGGTCGATTACGCTGACCAAAAAGATCACGAAATGAATGTTGATTTGAACGCCCATTTTCGTAAAAGGCTTCAACAATCTTAACGCGCCGCTCAATTGTGTACCTCTCCATGGTTGAATTTGTCAAACACTGAAACAAAGAAATGTCAAATTAAGTTGGGCAAAAAACTTGACGTTAAGGTGTGACTCACAATTGACATCGTGCATTATGGTTGGACCACCCGTTATAAAAAGATCGAGCACTTCGTGATATAAGTTTATTAACATAAGTAGGAGAGCTAGGCACACTTTAATAAAAGAAAAATATTTATTTATAAACTGATGCAAAAATTTATCCAAAGCATTGTTCGAACAGTTAATCTCAAATACATAAGACTCTTAATAAAACTCAGCATATAACTGGAGGAGAATTTATATTTCCAAATAGTTTGGTTATGAGTAAAAATAATGAGTTATGGTAAGGAGTACCGTTTCGGTCATTTTGTAAGTTATGCCCACAATGGTCAGAAAGATCAAAGTCAACACAGGACGCGTTGTGGTTGTAGCCAGACATGTTGGTTATAAATTTGCCCAAACAGGAAGAAGTGGAGCCATACACCCTGTATAGTTGGCACATTCAAAGTGATAGATAAACCAGCAGTCCCCCTAAAGAGGTCTCCTAATTCGTTTAATGATAAAGAGTGTCCTATGAAGCTAACCTTGAAATTACCTCCCAAAATAATTTCCTAGGGGATATTGATTTTATTTAAAAACTCTAGAGAATTTGCTTCAGAACTATTAACTTTGATGGATAAATTTTTGTATTCGTCTACTAGCCATTTGGGCAATTGATACTAGTGTTTTTTATCGGGGTCAAAATAGAACCCAAAAATAGATATCTAATGCAATGCTAAACATCGTTTTTTAATTGGAAATGTTGACGTAAAAAAGAACAGATAACGTATGTCACATAAGTTTTGGGAAAATTTTCGTCGGCGTAAAAATAACTGTAAATAACTTGCAATCTAGTAACCATGATAAACATATGTTCATTAATACTCAAACTTGTTATGACATTTCATAGATGTCAAATAATTTGTCCAATTATGTCGTACAAACTTGAAATACGGAAAAGCATTTACAGCCTGGTTGGACATGTACCCAAGCAAGAAATTGTAAACATATTTTGGAATCAAAATATTTCAAAGACAACCATTTATAGAACAATTGCAGAATGTGAACAAGGTATACCATGCCTCAATTTACCAAAAAGCGGACGTCCCGGAATGTTGACCGAAAATCGCGCCAACCGAATCTGTGAAAGCGCAAAAGACCGCGTTGGAACGTCATGCCGAAAGTTATCCAGAAGATTTAATGTTTCTCATGAAACTGTAAGAAGGGTATTGAAAAAAAAAGGCCTAAAGTTTCGCAAAAGACGTAAATGTCCACGTTATACAGAGGACCAGTTACGAAGAATTCCAATGTGTTGTCGTAGATTACCCCGAACTCATTTTGCAAACAATAAAGTGATCATCATGGACGATGAAAAATATTTTACGTTCTCTCACTCAGAGATGAAAGGCAATGATGGTTTTTATACCGATAATATAGAAAATTGTGCAGATAATGTTAAATACAAAACCAAAAAAAAATTTGAAGATAAAATTCTAGTTTGGTGTGCCATATCGGAGAGACGAGTTTCACGACCTTATGTTGGGCATGTGAGGGGTGAGGCAGTTAATGCCAACATTTATACCGAAAGATGCCTACCGAACTTGCTCCAGTTTATTACTACGACTCATCCACGTGAAGAAATAATGTTTTGGCCGGACTTAGCAAGTTGCCATTATGCAAGAACGACTAGAACATGGTTAGAAGCTCACAACATACCCTTTGTGCCAAGAGCAGACAATCCGCCGAATGTGCCACAAGCTCGACCCATCGAAGATTTTTGGGGACTATTGACCAGAAAAGTATATGATAATGGATGGGAAGCTCAAAATGAAGCTCAATTAAGGCGAAGAATATATCAAAAGATAAGAGAAATTGATATAAACATCGTGCAAAACATGATGGGACAAGTTAGACAAAAACTGCGTGCCGTTGAGGACCATGGCCCTTTGTCATTATTTTAATTGTAGTTTTAATTAATTTAAATATAAGGTAAAATGTTGGTAAAGTGGTCATTTGAATAAATTACGTTACACTTACTTTAAAGAATTTAATTATTTTTCCCAAAACTTATGTGACATACGTTACTTATACAATGGTTTCACTTCTTTGAGCATCAAATCATACTTGAGCTTGGAATTAATGTTTCTGTCAGAGGTCCTAAATTCTGCCTTGAGTTTTTGATTAAGTTCACCTTTGAGAGGTTCATTTTCTCTGATTCGTGTAAGAGAATATTTTGCCTCGCCAGTTGTGGAAGTGAGTTCAGGTTCAAGCCTTTCTAGCAAGCTTATAACTTCTTTTTTAACAATGTATTCGTTCAATAATGGAAATGTTTCTTTTCATCATCATTTGCGGGATCCTGAAGGTATAAAAGGTCGTAAGATTTGTATTACTTAATTCTGTTTTTTTATGAAGTTAATAATTTTTAGTTAAAAACAATCATTCCCCTTCTTAGACTTTTAACAGTTCTGAGATCGCTTGTGTTTCTGTTAATGATACTCGTTTCACTATCCTCCAAGTTTTTTATTATTTTGATTTTACGAGCAGAAACTAATATTACTAATCACGATTCCACAACAAAAGATTATTTTCTGTGTCTATTAGTGCGCTACAGGTATCCTGTACTTTATTCAAATATAATGTCACCTCTGCAGATTATATACTAAGCAAATGAACCACATCCTGCTATTTTTGGCAGATACAGATAGAGTATCTTGCTTTTTCATTGGTTATTACTATCTGGATGTCCGACAGATCTAATTTAGAACTTTCATTTTCCTCTTGCACCTTTTTTATTTCGGACCACGAGGAATGTATAGCCTTGATATTTATAAAGAGCGCGCGCTTCATGTTTGGACGGTCAAACAAACGAAATGGAATTTCTGCTAGCGCAATAAGACATGCCTATTCTTACATATCAATACATGCATCTACACATGTGTGTACACTAGCGACACTTTCTAATTGTACGACCTACAGGGTAAAATAGAGCCCATATGTTTAGCGTGGATAGTAGACGAATTTATGCAGTAACTGGCCGCTTCGAAATATGTAAACACAGATGTGCGGTCTCTCTGTCGGTTATTTTAAAAAAAGCTTAGGCTGGATTTATTAATGTGCGAAGTTGAATGCATCTATTATGTATTTGTTATCTTTGCGTAGGAATAATTTTATTTGATGTTTGAAGTATTTCCAATAACTGTTGTCTTATTAAATGGGTTTAAAAGGTATTTTCATTTTACAGTTGAACTACAACTAGGAACTAAACCAAAGGCATGTTAATTATACAATAAATAGCAATATAAATGGGTTTATTACTTTTATTCATTTTATACGTATTTTATAGTAACTTTATTAAATTATTACAACAGATTATCTAACTTCAGTTAATTAGGATGATGCACCTAAAGAGCTCTAAATAATAGTGTGTTGTCTGCTTGTTCTTATATACTTCAGCGTCTAATGACAGCTTTCCAGAAGGAACATGCTTGTTTATTAATACAAACTTATCAATAAGCCTGTGTTTTGTTCGCATGAAAGAAGATTCCGAAAATACTATATATTATATACACTACTTTAAATGAAAGAAAAACCGGCGGCGCTCTACAAAGCACTAGCGGTTTATAAAAGATATTTCGCCCGCATACGCACAAATGCGGTTTCTTAAACGAAAAAACAACCCACATTTTAATACCAGAAAATATTAAATTTATGAAACAGAAAGATGCATCAGCCAATTTTCAATTACCGTTAATTTTGAATGTATAGGTAACGGGGTAAGAGTTAACTCTTAAGATCTGAAACTTATTATTATCAGGAAGACTTTTATTAATTTGTCAATTTAAATCAACAATGACGTTCTAATGCGGACACAAATTTGAAATTTTATTGACATAAGCCGCTAAATTTGGGGTGTTGCGCTAATTAATGACTAAATGCAGAGAAATTTGTCGTTATTCACAGAAATGCATGTTTTGTTTTGCCTGAAGCTTTACCCAAATATGTTTACATTTTTTAATCTAACTGATATCTAATGATTTCATATCAATTTTTTAATTCGTTCCGGCTTCCTTCTTTGATATTAAATAATGAAGGAGATATGGCAAGGATGCATTCAAAATCACGATTTTTATATCTGATATTAGAACGAAAAACTCTACACTTGTCAGAAATATTTTTTGTTGGTTATAGTAATGGTATGTTTTTATTAATATTACAATAATAAGATAAAATAATATTTCATTTTTCGTTTATAAATTGCCTAGTTCCAAAGATTTTACCTCAAAAGTCTCACAATACTTTTGAAAGGAAATACAAATTTTCAATTAGTCCTAAATCGAACAGCAGTGATAGGTATGAATATAAAATGCAGGTTTAAATAAATAATTAATGATTACTTTATATATATGTATATATAGATATGAAAATAATTATTTTGAATTAATTGGATTAAAAAACAAACATATTTAGTAAAGCTGTAGGAATGTGTAAAGAAAACAAAACATCTGTTCGTATACAATATTATATTTAAGGTAAGTAATTGAGAAACTTGGAATTGTGCTAACCGAGGTAAGTCGGCAGGCATAAGTATGCGCCTTTGATGTATTTATTTCTCGCTATTTTATAAGTTCAATGTTTTTCTATGTTTGCTTACTGCATTCTTCCTTATATTTAAAGTAGATTTACTACCAAAAAAACAGGTACCGCACATCTGTGTTTATATATTTCGAAGGCGAAAGTGAATGCATAAGCCGTCTATTACCCATGCTACACATTTAGGCTCTATTTTATGCTGTAGGTCGTACAATTAGAAAGTGTCGCTGGTGTACATATATATATATATATATTTCTCTGTGTGCAAACGGATACGTATAAAGATAAAGTCTTTTATATTTATTTAAAGTTAAACTCCACCAAGTTTTTACTTTTTTTTAACATGTTATAAAACTATTTTAATTAAAAGTCGGTATTTGGATTTTGAAGTACGTTTCTGTGGATGTAATTATGTTAAAACAATTAATGAATAATTCCGAGTCCGTAACAGACAGCGAACATTGTTTTTGCAATGTTTCAAGGTTACTCGATTCAATGTGATTAATAAAAAAACATCTGTTTTGATAGATTTACATATTATCTAGTAATATCTGCATATATACATTTACGTAGTCAGTTTTTAAAGGAAATTGAATGGGAATTGATTGGTTATATGACCAGCTATTTTTAACACTGTAACAAACCTGTATATTGGAGGAATTATTTGTATATTTAAGGGGATTTATGTATTTGAGAGTTAAAATACTAAGAAAAACGTCAAATTTTACTTTCGTTAGTTTAGTACCGAACACGCTGGTACCTAATTGTTACCATTCTTATCATTGACTGCATTTTTATACTGCATTTTTATGCAGTCAATGATAAAACCGATATACAATATTTCACAAAATTATATAATTTACTTTTATAACTAAATACAATATTTTTAAAGAACTATTTAATTACAAAATTCAAAAATAAATAATCAAAACATCTTATTTTAAAACGCAATCTTTAATTAAAACATAATAATATTTTCAAAATCATAGAAAACAAACAATTTGTCATTTATTAAACAAAAACATCTTATTTATCACACTTTTTACATTTATTTATAACTTGAAAAAGCTTTTAATAAAGCGAAACGTCGTTATAGTCATTCATGCTTTTATTATTAAAGACCTAAAAACCAAGAAAAAAAGAAATGAAATATATACATGGTCAAGATTCAAAGATTTAAAAAATATATTGATATTATACTATATTCATTTTATAAGCAATTAAAAAAAACACTTCCACAGTCTAACATTGATTGTGAGAAGCGATTAAGTCAATCGGTCGGTAGATGTCTCTAGTAGCGGCATTTATTCATTCGTCCTTTCTTAGCGCTTAAAATATTATGCAACCAAAATAACTGGGGTGTTATTTCGGTTGCATAATTCATTATCCATTCAAGAAACGATCGCGGTAACATTAAATCTCATTAGCATAAAATAACCCACAAATACCTATTTGTGTCAACACTTTAATAAGTAAATAGTCTGATTTAACTACCAAAGAATGCTATACCACTATAGAGTTGGCGAGATAAAAACTTATAATTTTATAAGGACAAGAATAGCATGAATGACGTGTGGTATAACGATTTCAAAGCCATTTTCTAATGTAGCACATTAAATTTACGTGTTACGATGTGATGTCAGTTTACTTCCACATACTGGGTTTGATATATTACACTTTTATCCTTTGAGAGTTTAAAAAGAATCTCTGTAATTAATGTTTGACGTAGTAGATATATCTACATAATACATATGTAGATATTCTCAGCAACAGGAAGTTGTTAGTAAATTTATACAGAGATCTAAGACGACGCATGTTTGCTAGTTTATTACTACTATATAAAGTTACGGTTTTGAAGGAAATGGTATTATAAAAGGACTGTATCAAGGATTAGTATGTATCCTTTGACGTACGTACATAATTCTAAAATACGAAACCGGAATTTCAATAAAGAAAAACGGGATAAATACAAACCGAGATTATTAAAATTTAATTTTGTCGTAGTATAAAAATCTTAATGCAGTTAAATTATGTTTAAACACCTAGTGACTTAATTTAATTTTTTATAATTCAGAATGACTTTAATTTTATTTATTTTGGTTTTAATATTTTATAGTTTATTTTAATTTTTCAAAAATATACAGGGTGTTTCCTAATCCCTCTGACAAAATAAATGAGGATACTCCTCATCAAATTTTAAGACGAAAATGTGGTATATAATTTTTTTGAATGTCGCTTCGTTTTCGAGATACAGCGTGTAGAATTATTTTTAAATTTTTTTTTTATTAATTCAGAATGACTTAATTTTATTAATTTTGATTTTAATATTTTATAGTTTATTTTAAATTTTCAAAAATATACAGGGTGTTTCCTAACCTTTCTGACAAAATAAACGAGGACACTACTCACCAAATTTTAAGACGAAAATGTGGTATATAAGTTTTTCGAATATCGCGTCGTTTTCGAGATACAGGGTGTAGAATTTTTTTTTAATTTTTTTTTTATGTTAATAATTAATGCCAAACGATATTCTAATGATATTTCTTAAACATAATAAATAGTTACAGCACTTTACTTTGGGTCAATTTTAAACTTTGCAATTAATTCATTGGCCGACATCTAGGTAACAAGTACCTTAAGTTTGCAAAAATCGGTAATACGGATCTGTTAAATAATCGAAATTGATGTAAAAATTAATTTTCAGGATATTACTTGTAGGGACACATTGTATATACGAAATAAGATATTTTAATAAATTAATAAGAACATCCAGAAACAGGAAATCTGTTTTATCAAGGAATACATCAAAATATTATTTCAACGTGTGCATGTCTGTGTTTTCATAATAAAAAATAAATTATAGAAATTAGAAATCCTGTGTCGGATAAATACACAATGAATCATTTTTCAGCAGTTTATTTGACTTTTGTTCATGTATGTTCATTATGCAATGTTTTTAAACATTTATTAAAATAACTTTTATTGTTATACTATAAACAGGAAATTCGTGTAACATTAGCAATTAAATTACTTTTACTTGAAAACGTAATTACCCTAAAATTAATTTTTACATGATCAGCTATAAGAATTTCGATTATTTAACAGGATATTCTTTACCCAGATCTCCGCCAATCAACTAATTGTAAAGTTTAAAATTGACCTAAAATAAAGTGCTCCGACCCCTTATTATGTTTAATAAATAATAAAATGAAAAAAAAAAATTATTCCCTCTATCTCGAAAACGAAGCGATATTCGAAAAAATTTTATATCACATTTTCATCTTAAAATTTGGTGAGGAGTCTCCTTATTTATTTTGTCACATAGATTAGGAAACACCCTGTATTTCACAAGTCTCTTCTTTGCGGAAAACGCAATAAGGATATACATTTATCTATTTTTGACACACTCTATATAATTAAAAATATTTTTAAATTGTACACTGAATTTTATACAATTTTTATAGAGGAAATTTTTTTCTAAAATGAAAAATAAAGCTGTAAAATCGAAAATCCAGTCTCCCATAGAACACTCTGTACATTTATACACTGTCCTAAGCAACAATGGCTCAAAATGAACGGGGATAATACGTAATACGCATATTCACTCTTTAGAATACAAGGTATACATTACAATTACATTTTTTCCATTCTTTTAGACAGACACAGTAGAATAGTAATGCTAGAAAAAAAGAGAACCTACAACAATAAAATCCAGTGGTAGGGGAAGCACTCATTCACCTCTAGGATTGATGCACATTCGCACAGTGTTAATCGGCGAAGTCAGCTGTTAAGAGCGACTTTGAACGTGTTAGAAAATTCCGCACCAAATTTTAATTTCTGTTTTGTGCTGACAAAATCGGAAGAGATTGTAATGCAGTGATAATCAGGATTTAATACGATATTTATATAATATAGTGTTTCGGTTTTTATTTCCTCTAAATATTAACTTTTAAGATCCAATGATGAAAATAGAATTTCTTTTTGTGTTTCCACATTGGAAAATCGCGAAATAATTTGAAATAAGTGTTGAGGGAACTCTTGAATAAGTTAAATGTTTAATAAGGAAACGGATTCATAAGGACTATTCTAGTATGATTGTTGATCAGGTATGTCTTGTATATAGCATACGTAAACACACGTTTGTATTATTAAATTGATTTTAGAGTCAAGTTTAATCGATTTTAAATCTAGTTTTGAGCGATCGGCGAATATCTAAACGACTTTTTGGGTGTTATTCGATTTTAGATTCTATCAAATTTGAACGAGCGGTTTTCCAATATTGGAAAATGGTTCTGACCTAGTTCTTCCAACACGCTAGAGCTATATGTATTTGTATTAGTATGGGGGAAGCGTTTTGAAACTCATTAGGAAGATTAAATCTAATGAAACGCGGAAAAATATGAAAATTAAACAGATTAAATGCCAACAAGATTATTTTTATAAATTCTAGGTAAATATATTAATTAAGAACACACTGATCTACGTATATAGTTTATTTATATTATATTCTATATAAATGAACAAATATGCTAACTTACAAATAATGTATTTGTATAGAGGTGCTGATATTGAACTCAAAACTGCCATCAATTGAAATGCGCCATATATACAATATGTTCGATTGTACCCCTATGTATTTTATATGAAATTATTTTTTTTTATTAAAGTTGTGGACAACTTAGAACTATAGACAGTTTCTAAAGTTACGATGAACTGGTAACATATACTTCATTCGTTCTCAGGTTTTATAAGAGAGAAAAGAAAAAAATTCTTTCAACGCCATATAAAAATACCTAGGAAAAATCTAATATAAGTTTCATGAGATCTTCACGACTTGTCATAACAATCCAACATTGTATGTTGTCTTTAGCCGTAAATAATATACTGCAATAGTTGTTGTATAATTTATTGATGATTAAATAATATTAGTTTACTTAATTCCTTCCTTATTGACTTTCCTTGTATTTTTTCTGTAAACTTATTCGCTAAAATATGAAATCTAATTTTGCTATAATAATGCTAATAAAATTGAAACATGAATTTCTTACAGAGGTGACATATCTAACAAATGATGGGATAAACTAGAAAAAATGTTTTGGGGAACATGACTTGATAGTAAATAAACAAAAGTTTTCTTCTTGTGGAATCTTGTTTCCTGTCAAGACCATTACTTTCCGAATTTGTTTTTCGGTGAACTGGTAAATATATCGTACCTCCTTTGATGGGCAGATTAATTTACCTAAGAAATAGGGAAGAAAATTTAAAGAAATATATATGTTATACATCATTTATTTACCTCTACCCTTTGTTTTCAGGAATATCAAGTGATTCTAAATTAAAATACACTTTTTTAGAGTTTCTTTGTCCGAACTCTATGTTGGAATAACTCCCTCTTTAATTCGCACAATCTGTCTCGTTCTATCCAAATCCTTTTCGAGGAAATGTAATGAACAAACATATGCACGCTTACTTTTGCAGGGATCCATGGTACCCCCTGTAACAGTAATCCACACAACAATGTTTGGGCATTCTCCAAAAAAATTATTTCACATAGAAAGACTAAGTATTATCATAATTTCAGAATATTTTTAAGCTATGGCATTATTCTGCTAACTTACATATGAAAAGTTAGTTCTCCGTCATCTTTTTAACCATTGCTTTTGCTGGATTTTACACGACACGATGGCATCACTTTTCTTTAGGAAAAACTACCTGGATTAATTGTCATATAAGCCCAATTGTTAATGCTATAATATGCATACTTACACCACAGCCTTACACGTAAAACAAAAATATCGGGTGAATAATATATAATATTCGAAACAGTCCGTGAAAGAATAAAGCAAAGAAAGTAAATAAAACAATAAACTGCAAGGTTGGGTAACATCAGTAACACTTGTGAACTTGCAAAAAACTTAACTTAACGCAAATACTTCCTAAAGAAAACTAACGTAAGCATGACCCTACATGAAACATGACGCATATAATGACGTCTGTGTTCCAAGATGTCCTTTAGTCTTTTGATGGTGCGCCGTAGCGATGCGCATACGATTCGTTGGCAGTCTATCAGGTCTGTGAATATATGATAACAAATAAATACATATGTTTATTTTAAGAATTAATTTTTATATGTGTGGCCTACATGAATTTCGTTGAACAACCGTGCTGTAGTTTGGTAATAATTTAATAATAATAATAATTATGTCTTGACCTACCCCCAATAGTGATTGTTGATCTAATGAAGGCAATATTAATACAAAAGACTTTATTAGTAAAGACAATCTTAGAAACAAACTTACATCCATGATAGTCACTATTTTATCGTATCATGTTCTAAGTATTTGACACAAATTCTTTTCAACAAACTAACCTAATTAAATTTACACGTTCAATTCACAACAAGTGCATATGCGTTAGAGAAAAATCTTGCTGAATACATATGTAAGTATATACATGTGACTCCTTCGAAACTTATTTGGAAAAAATGCGTAGGAAGCCGTTTTATAACGCAATAATATGAATTAATGGCACACTCGTAATTCGATTTTCTACTGGCGTAATAATAAGTAAAACGATTTGAAGCGACCTTCAGGATCATGTCAAAGTATTTTCCTGAACAGCATACGTGCTGTTTGCTGTTTCAAGTCGTCAAGAGCAGCAAGCAGGTATATACAGATATACTCAAATGTATTGACACCTATATTTTTTTATGAATAATCAAAGTAAGGTGAGTACAAAATTAGAATTTGCCAAGATATTGTCCACTGGTTGGTAAGAAATTCTTTTAGTTGTTTAAACCTACACGGAGAAAAATGACATTGCAAATCCAACAAAAAAAGTATTGTCCTTACGTTGCAATCGGTTCAAAAATAAATTGGTATTGCAGTAAAGTTTTGTAAGTATATTCCAAAACTTTTGTTTTGTTCCACCAGCAACGCTTTTGTTGGCGTTAAAATATTTTACGGTACAAATAATCGCTTTGGCCATAAACTTTATAGTTGTAGTTATTTCAGATCTAAAACACAGAACAACGTGTGCGATGAAGTGAAGTAGATCTAAACACAATTTTTCAAACCAGTACAGTCAAGAAATATTTACATTACACACAATTGTAGTTGACGCAACAGGGCCTACGTTGTCGATATTACAACTTGTGATGCGGGAAGTCCCGGAATGGACAGTAGTATCACGTGATTCTAACCGCGTGTTTCATTGGTCTTACATAGCCTTGAAGAAGCAGACTCGGGGTAGACGACGCCATTTATTTTCGGTTGTGACGTTGTGTTAGCTTATTAGTTTTGTGTAAAAGAACGACAGTGTATTAAAATTGAAGAAAACTGGCTCACTTCTGACGTCTACTGACTCTTAGATATGGATAATTTTGTTACAGAGAAGCTAGCTGAATGGAATATTATGCGTACGAAGTACAGATTGCTAATGATGAGTACTACATTAAACCTTTCGATAAATTACCTAGTGTTTTCCCCTGTTTAAAAGTTGCAAAACGATCTAGAATATACGTTGCCTTGAGACATTTGTAAAATAAGACTTAGATACATTTGAAATTTTAATCTTCATTTTTAGTGTTTCCCAGTTTTAGAATTTATCTTGTTTATTATTTTTTTGTTAATTATTAATAAAAAAATGTGTTATCCTATACTGATATTTTATTTAAACCCTCCACAGCTTACATTTAAGACAGCACCGAATTTGTGTGTGAATCTAAAATATTGTTCGCTTTGAACAGAAATTGCGATTACAAAAATCAAAATCAAGTGACAATATAAACGTAGAAAATGATGACGGAAAATCAATTGTTTGTTAAATATCCACAACTTGCTGTTGAAGTTTCAAATTGCTTTGGTAGTGATAAACAATTTTTAATACTGCATTTCACACAATTTTGTTGAAAACACCATATTTTTGTGATTCGTTAAACAACAAGTAACTGGTTGATTATAACATGTTTTGGAAATATATCCTTCCAAATTTTGTGGCAGTTCTAACAAAGTTTTTCGACAACAAGTTTATTTTGTATTGAATAATGGTTGTTGTTGTCATATATTTACCCACAAATTGTTGTTCAATGTGCGTCAATTGGTGCCACCTTAACAATAAATTTTTCTCCGTGTAGAGACGAAATTACACATCGTACAAAACATTGAGAAACCACGGCCTAATTTATCTGTAGTATCTAACGACGGCAACCGGCAAAATCGTGGTTTTAATTCATTGTGGTACACTAAATGTGGTTGGCTAACTGGTTCAATTGAACGGGAAAGATTATTTCGTTCGCCATGTCTGCTTTTTTGTAACCAAACCGAAACGTGGTCGAAATTAGGTTATACAGATTTAAAAAATCTACCGCGCGCTATTGAACGGCATCCTAAGTCCAAAGAACACATTTCATCGTTGTGCAAATTTAAATTATTTGGAAAATTATTGCCTATAATAATGAAGTTAGAGAACACCGCAAAAATTTAAGAAAATTAATAGACGTAACAATATTTTTAGCATCACAAGCTTTAGCTTTTCGGGGACACTATGATACTTCAGATTCTTTTAATCGTGGAAATTATAAAGAATTACTCGAACTCTTTAGTAAATATGATTAATAAATTTCTTAGTAGTAATATTTTTTCGGGTACATCTAAATCTATACAAAATGATTTAATAGATTGTATTTCTTTTGCATTAAAACAAGAAATAGATACAGAAATTAAAGAAGCTCCGCTTTTTTCTTGGCAAGTAGATGAAACCACAGATATTTACTGTAAGTCTCAATTATCAATCATATTACGTTATGTCAAGAGCGGTGAAGTTATTGAAAGATTTTTGGAGTTTTTTGACGTATCATCCCGTCGAACAGCTGAAGATTTATTTAACCTTTTATCAAATAACAGCGAAAAATATGATTTAAAAAAAAAATTAGTCGCTCAAACATATGATGGTGCATCTGTTATGGCAAGGCATTTAAACGGTTTACAAAGTAAAAAAACACATTTGCACCTCAAGCTCTTTTTGTACATTGTCATGCTCATGCCTTAAATTTAGTTTTGAGTCACGCTTGTAATATAAACAAAGAATCTACAATTCTTGTTTCTAATTTAATTGTTATTGTTTTTAGAATTTATTTTTGGTTTATTATTACGTTTATCAACAGTTTATTTTTAAGTTTTTATTACCCCTCTACGTGGTTCTTGCTAAACAATAAATTATATTTTATTTTAATCTATTTTTTTTTTCAATTTTTATTCTACACTTACAATGCTACAATAATAACTATAAAAATATAATTTATTGAGCGAGAAGAGTTACTTACGCTACAGTAGCCTCCCTTGAATAAAACGTCACGAGCCGCCACTGCACCTTACTTTGATTATTCGCAAAAAATATAGGTGTCTAATACATTTGAGCATATCTGTATCTATATGTGGTACATTAAACATGCCTATCTAACAATAAGTAAATATATGCTGCGTGTGTACAAATCCCATACAATTGATGTATAAATATTTGATTTAGAGATTAGAGATTTTAAGTTTGTATTTCGGACGAACAAAAACATATAAAAACACATTTTTTACTGTATATAATATATGTAGATATCTAGATCTGCATTGCTGAAAGAATAGAGGCATTTATTGCTTCTAAAATATTAGAATTTTGAAGGAGTCATTTTATTATCCCATATATAGGAATTAATTCCTCTATATGATTTTCGTCCAAGATTGGCTTCATCAATCAGATTACAGTAAAAGAAAGTAATTTCTTGCTATTAATACCTTGAATTAATAAATCATAGGTTGAATGCGATGAAAAATACACCCCATTACAGTTGTGCTACCTGAATATCTTTAAAAGATTTACCTAAAATAAAATTATTTCATTTTGTCTGTAAGAAAATTGTGTTAAAACAATATTTTGTTTTTAACTCAGAATGCATTTTATTATGTGTAGTGGTATAGTGCTTTAAATATATTACTACATCATTGATAGATACAAAACAAAGTTTGTTCTATCTAATTCGTAATGTACGAAGCAGGTTAACATCAGGTCACTTTCTAACGGGCTCAGCTCTGGAAGGCGCGGCTTCTGGATTTTTTTTTCACTTGGGCACTAGCGATTGTCGATATCGTGTGAAAGTGAACATGCGATACATAGAATAAGAAAGATTGGAAGGAAAAAAAAGCAAACAGGCAGACATTCCAAGCGTTTCAATGCCATTTTGTTCAGAGAAGGAATACCCGAGGCGTTGCATTAAAAGTTCCGAAAAAGGGCATGAGAAATTGTTCGGGAAGTTGTAATCCTGGAATGGTAGTTTATTTCAACCATTTCTGATTTCCTATTATCCAGATTATGATCAGCGGAAAACGATCTTATACTATTATGGTACTTGTTATAACTACCTTAGTTGCTATAATTTTGACTTCAAATATGGATTAATATTAAAAAAATATGTAATTTGGATCTTTGTTAAAAACAAAAAAAAAATTGAGATTAGTGTTTAAAAATATTCTTTCGCGTCATGCTTACGTTAGTTTTCGAATTTCCTTGAGGTATTTTCATTCATATAATATATACCACTCTTAGTACTCTCTTGTTGATATATTTTTTATTACCCTGATTAATTTTTTATTTACTTTAAGTTGACCTAGGCTCTTCCATATTATATTCCTGTTAGCTGTGTCGTGTGCAGCTTTTAAGTCAAGTGTTTATTCGCCTCTATTTCCCTTTCTGATATTCCTAAGTATATGGATGTTGTCATTTGGTCGCCTACCTGGTATATATGTAGCTTGCTTATCTGTCAATTCATTTCCAATATTCATTAAAATACAGTAGTGGAATAAAAATAGGTACAAGGCAAATCACTTTAGTGTTAGCCGTATAATTCTGTTGCTTATCATTAATATCATGTGACATCCCTTGGTAAGTGTCCACAAACACATTGGAAGGTATATACTCCAGGTAAATATCGCTGGAAAACAATACCGGTTATTCCGCAATAACAAAAATTTTATATACCTGGAAGTGGCCAAAAAAATAAACACTATTATGAAAGTACAATAACTTGGTTTATTCATTGCATATATAACTTGTTGAAGCATTGTACCTATTTTTATGTCCACCAATGTATATCTACTTAGGGTTGAGACTGAAGCGTTCACCATTATTTTCGGTAGACCATTCGCTCATAATACAGCTTTAAGCAGTGTATTTCTTTCATTATAGGGAATGATGCATATTTGTCGTGAGTGATTATGTATTTATGTAAATGAATATTTTATTATAACCCATGCATTTAACACGAACATGATATTACATAATTTGTTTTGGGCGAATTACGTACGACACTTAAAAGTAATCGATTACCTCATTTGATGACCTTTCTTCTCCATAGAAGTCTAGCGACATTATTAATTACATAACCGACAATCATTTAGTATAGGAATTTATTCAGAATTGTGTAAAGTTATAAGACTGTAAGCATGTCCCAATTTTAATAAATACGATATAGAAACCAACGCTTCATGCCATCTCCCACGTTATTAGAATAGTTTCTGAAATTCATTAAATATTTTCTGGTATACACCGATTTAAATCTATAAATAATTCATATCGCTTCAAGATTAGTGCATAAGTACTGGAACTTTCTCCGCATTTCATTGCAGGTAAAATATACAAACCTGTATCGCTGAATAAGTTATTGTAATATGTAGAATCAATTCATAAAATGTATAATTTCGTTTTCAAGGTTAATATGTATGTATATAGTTACTTTCAATTGGGAATAAGAATTTATAATCGTTCTCCTGAGTTTGTAAGAATTGCATTAAAAAGTAGCTCAATCGCTTTAATGAAAAATAGACGCATTGCAATGTAAAAATAAGCATTTTACCGTGATTGCATCCGGTTAACTTAAGAGTGCAGGATGTCAGCTGATCAACACGATAGCCATCCCCATTTCAATACATAAGTTCGATATAAAAATGATTTCTACTTGAATGGCCGAACAGATGCAGAAAAATCCGATTCACAATATATAAATTTTATTTTACAAACCTGTTAGTTTTTGACATTTGTATTGTGAGTAAATATCCTTTAATATTTTGTAAGGGATTTTTTACATCAGGGAACACCGTTGTGGATCCATTTTTCTTTGACACTACCTTAAATTGTGAGATTTATAGAAACTTTTTTTTAAAATAATTTACCAATACTGCTAGAAGGCCTCCATAGGAACTTTATGGAGAGATTGTGGTACCAACACGATTGTGCATTCACACATTACGGTGCTGCTGTAGAAGCGCACCCTATAAAGTATTTATTAATAGACGGATTGGGATTCATTAAGTTGGTCACCCCATCACCAGATTGACTCCTTGTGATTTTTTACTACGGCCTACTATAAAAAACCATCATATGTATGACACCCGATGCAGCGGCCTTCACGACATGCACAAACGCATAAGAAATGCTTCTCTTCAGTTAAATGTGGATAATATGATAAAATGTATATTTGAAAATGTAAGGCAGACCATACACACGGAGCTGAATAGAGACATATTTGAGCATCTTTTGATTTAAAATTATTATATATATCTAAAAGTAAAAAATAAAATAATTTTGTGTCACGTACGGTTTGTTTTTGTTACGTTATAAATAATCTAAACAACTTACATAAAAAAGAACAAATGAATAAGGGTAAATTGCTATTATTAAACATATTTTCCATAATATCTTCGAAAATACTGAAACTAAGTACAAATTACGTTATTGGTACCATTTTGAAATTTAAGATTTTTAGGGATAATATTTTTTCTTAGGCTCTGTTGTATGTTTGTGTTGTTAGTTTATGACAATGTGTAAAATTGCTTTTACAACTTTGCCAATTGAGGAGGATGTCGGAATTTCTTGATAGTGCCTAGCTTTACCGCTTGGGCCAGCATCTCACGATTAAATTTAATTTCATTTTGCTCTTGGATACCATCCCAACCCCCGGATTTGTTAATGTGGCATTTTAAATTTTGTTTCTACAGAAATGATTTAAAAACGATAGCCAATTTTGCTACATAGCCCTCTTTGGTTTTAACGTGCAATGTTCGTACAAGAAAGAACCGAAAAAAATTGGAAAGACTCATGTCGCGATAAATTATAATTCATTTGCTTCGTCTACATTAATTCTTTGCATAATCCCATATTCCAGAGAACAGGCTACCACCCAAACACAAAAGATCACCCTTAAATTTTCCCATATTTACATGACAATATATTATTCATTGTAACATTATCTCTGGAAACTTTCTGCCTTCGCTATATCTAGAACACTCTCCAAATGAAAAACATTAAATATTCACAGGAGAAAGCTATTATAGAAGATACTACGGGCGGACAAAATAAGGTACTTCAAGTGACAGGCATATCAGGAGTTTACTGAAGTCAGGAACTCTGAAATAATTCAACAGGGATTCAGAATTGTAATCAAATTTTCATTTACCAACTTTAGCTTGGTACAGAAACGTTGAAAACACAAAAATATTTTCACGTTTTTCAATATCGCCGAGATATAATGATACTATTTCAAATAAAATATTTAAAAATTCTGTTTTGAATATACAGTAGTACCCCCATATCCGCGGGGGTTTGGTTCTGTGCTCTTCCGCGGATACTGAAAACCGCGGATAGTAGCGAACGCTTTATTTCCGAATACAATATGAAATATGAAGCAAAGTTAAAACAATGAAACAAGAAAAAATAAGGTTTATTTATTTAAAATAAATAAACAATAAATAAATAAATATTCTTGTGCTGTGGCACAAATAGAATTTAAGTTTAATAAATATATAAGTTCATACATATGTACATATAGTACATATTTACATACACAACAAGAAAAACTTTATCATCGTGAGCTACATATTCATTCATCTTCCTCCAAGTCCAAGTTAGCAGTCGATTGTTTACTTAGATCCGAAGCCAACGATGTTGATGGCTGTGCATTATCGATAGTTTTGTCGACTTTTTCAAAGAACATTGTTATTGGTAGTTGTCGTTTTTGTCTTTTCATTTCAATAAACAAATCCTCCAAAGGTTTCAAGGCGTCTGTTATAGTGCGAGTAATTTTTATACTGCGTTCCATTATTGGATCATATTCTACTATCTGTTCTTTTAATTTTTGAGCAGTTCGAAATATCGCTGAAAATTTTTCAAACGTCCATGCTGGCGGTTCTTGTTTACCCTCATCCTCATCGTAACTCGCTTCTGGAGAAGATTTCACAAGGTCTACCAATTCCTCGTTGGTGAATACTTGATCCTCTTCGTTTATGTAATCACTGAGTTCCTCTTTGGTTATGTCGTTAAATCCTTCTCCATCTATTTTCTGCGCTATGTTAAATATCGATGTTAGATGTGGATTAATATCATGTGTGTCTTCAGAACTAAGAACGATGTCATTCCACAGATTTTTCCAACATGCTATTATCTGACTTTAATTCCTCCATCGCTCCTTTGATAAATAGAATTGCGTCAGCAATTGTAAATGACTTCCAGCATTCAATATGATATCGGGCTATATCAGAGCATTCGTTAGCCATTATATACAGCATTTCGAGAACCTGTCGAATATATATGGCTTTAAAGCATCTAATGACACCTTGATCAATGGCTGAAGCAATGAGGTCGTGTTAGGTGGTAAAAACACCACTTCAACATTTTTATTTTCTGTGCCTAGTGACACAGGATGCCCAGGAGCATTGTCTAGTATCAGCAGCACTTTAAATGGTAATTCTTCCTTTTCCAAATATCTTTCCACTTCCGCAATAAAGCATTGATGAAGCCATTGTGTAAATAGAACATCCGTAACCCACGCCTTTCGATTTGATTGACAAAACACAGGCAGGCAAGCTTTATCTTTGTATTTAAGAGCACGTGGATTCTGTGATCGGTAAACAAGTCCAGGTTTAATCATATGACCAGCTGCATTTGTACAAAATATCAAGGTAAGTCTATCCTTAATTGCTTTAAAGCCTGGTGCACTCTTTGCAGTCTTATGAATATAAGTCCGTTGAGGCATTTTTTTCCACATAAGACCAGTCTCATCGCAGTTAAAAACTTGCTTAGGATGATAATTCTTTTCTGCAATAATTTGTTTAAATTTTTCTGGCAACAGGGCAGCAGCTACATGATCAGCCGACGCAGATTCCCCTGTCATTTTTATATTTTTTAGATTTAACTGAGTAGTCTTTAGGCTTTCACGGCCGTCGTTGCTGGCTGCTCTTCGGTTCTCGGGTTCTCTGCCGTGTAGAAAGTTTAAATTACTTGACGTTTCGATCATCTTGTCGTGATCTTCTTCTCACTTCACTTCTGAAGAAGATCACGACAAGATGATCGAAACGTCAAGTAATTTAAACTTTCTACACGGCAGAGAACCCGAGAACCGAAGAGCAGCTAGATTTAACCGAGTTTTAAATCTATGCAGCCACCTCCTACTTGCTGTGAATGATTTTCCTTCCTCTATATCTTCATATAAAACCAACGCCTTTTGTTGTAGCACTTTGCCATCGATACGAATATGTTTTCTTGTCATATCTCCCACCCATAAATTTAAGGCATTTTCTACCTTAAGTAGCACTTTATTACGTATTGTGGTTGCAACTTTTGCAGTTTGGGGTGCACTAGAAAAACTAGCTCGAATCTTATCTTTGTTTTTTAACACTTCCCGTATCGAAGATTCGTTTTTGTATTGTATATTTTAGCAACAGTTGCAATAGATTTTTTTTCCAGTTCAATCATATTAATGATTTTTATTTTTTCACTAATAGTGAGCATTTCACGTTTTCTTTTTGGTTTAGAAGCCTTTTTAAAATGATTTTCAAATTTACTTGCTTTATTTAAAAACTATTGCTAGCACTGTCTTGTCCGATAATTCGAATAGTACTAAACTCATAGTTAACAGGAGCGTTTATATGTACAAGTAAAAGCGAGTGGCACCTTAAGCACGTTAAGAGAGCGCCGAATTCAGGGGATGACTCATATATACGACGATATATCGACAAATGCTCCTATAACTTTTAATAAGGCTCGAATGTCTTTATTTGTTTCTGTATTTATTGATATAACGCGTTTTCTGCTCATCATATAGGTAAATCGCGGATGACTGAAACCGCGGATACGGAGTCAGCGGATAACAGGGTACTACTGTATTCGTCTGAATCTTTTACATGATTTTGCCCATCACTAAATCGAATCCGGATTATAGTATAAACTTTACTACATACTTGACTACCATTTTTGGAGATATATTTAATTTTCGATGTAAAATGTATTTTACCCGGGACATTCCTTATTCAAGAAAGAGTTATATGTACGTTATGTGACTACGTAATCCAGTATTACACAGTTATGCGGGTACTCCTTCTGGCTTGTGATTACGAATGGTGCATACAAATTACTCTGCAAGTATGTTTCTTTCTGTCTGTCCATTCTCTATCAATATGCAATTAAAGTAACTGTCTTGTTACTGCATACTGTGAAGTTTCCTTTTCCTGTCACCCAAGTCTGTATAGTCTGCGTATGTACATACATACATACTTATACTGTTTTATAGAAACGAGATATCTGCAGCCGTAAAATGCCGGTGAATGGTTCTCATGACTATATACATCTAAGAGGCGATATTTTATCTGCAATGCGGCCAAGTATGGTAAAGTCTTAGGAAATATCGTTAGGTTGTTGCTACCACTAAACACAATGAGAGAGTTTTGTATTAGAAAAAAAGTTGTGGGATAAATAAAGAACGGATTATATGCAAAGAAAAATTAAAGTAAATGCCCATATATATGTGCATGGATTTTTCAGGAAATATGCATACATTTGGGCCATATATGCAAAAAAAAAAATTTTAGTGAGAGAAAGGATAAGAAAAAGTGTAAATATGCAACATATGCAATTTTTGTAAAAATATGCCTAAAAATGCATAAGACATATGCAAAAAATTAAATATATGCACTTTGCATATAATCCCGTCTCTAAGTGATAAATATTTATCTTGTATTTATTGTATGTAAAAAGAATGATTGTATTTTTTATTTATAGGTGATATTCAGTAAGGACAACAATAAATAATCTATATAAGAATAGATTTGACAAAATTTTATATACCTAAAAAATCACATTTATATAAGTAAATGTAAATTCCATCTTTCCATATAAAGGAAGCCTACTAAAAAACAGAAACTGAAAATGATGCCCAGAAACTCATTTCCTGTTATTGAACGAGAACTGGTGTGCACCTATAAGGTAAAAAAAAAAAACAAACCCATCATAACGAAGTTACTACTACATTAACAAAAGAATTAACTATAGAATTTTTGGGACAGGATATTAAATTATTCTAAAATAAATATTTACCGTTGAAATCATAAGAATAACTTAAATACTAATTCGGAGTAATAATTTTAATAATACTGCTTCTTCAAATTTCATCACTTATTACTAAGTTCTATCAACATCGAAGTGTCTTTAAAATATAACACTTATCACATAAAAGAGCAAATAACTATAACTGAATTGCTCAATATTTCGCAAGGAACCGTTTCCAAAATTCATTCACAGTTTAGAGAACTTGTGATGAATGTTTATGATAATAATTACATCCCTCAAGATTTACGTATTATCATTTCTGAAGTCTATAAACAAGCCCTCAAAATTATAAAAATCACATTTATTTTTTTTTTCCACAACTAACCAATATCTTTTAAAAATAGGTCATTGCTATTTCTGCAAATAAACCCAACGAGTTATACATACATCAGTATTAGTAGTTATTGCTTTTTACTCTCTACAGGATTTCATAAATTTTAGAATTAAGTGCTTCAGCTTAATCTAAGGTTCTTCTTGTTTTATTGTCTTCACTCTCTATAAATTTTTTGAATGCTCTTGATAGAAATGTTACTATTATTATTTTCATCAGCATTGGGTTTAGCTTTTTCTAAATTTTCCTCTTTATTGTCTTTATTAACTATCACTGTACTTGTATTTTTCTTTTTTGTTTTAATTTAGTTAGTAGTATTATTATTTACATGTTTACGATTGTTACTATTTCAAATATTCTATTATCAGTTATTTCAGTTTGCTTATTTTTTGTTGACGTTTCCTATATCATGTTTAGTTTGATCTTTGGAAATAAAAGTTTAAAGTTTACTTTACTTTACTTTACATCAGTGGAATCTGTAAATTACGCTTTTTCCGGTGCAGTCAAATTTATCAAAGTTATTGTATTTAAAATAAGGAAGTTTTAGGTTTCGTTACAGTATTCAGTTCAAGGTGAAAATGTGCTAGGTAAATTTTTTAAACCAATAGGCAGATATACATTGGTGACTACATTTTAGGTTTTTAATAAAACCCTATAAAACTTTTTATATAGGGTTTATGGGAAGTCGGCCTCAACAAGTTCAAAATTCGAAAAATAATACATTGAATATGGTTCATGAATTAATCAAATTTATCACAAGCTTAAATAATTGTATCCTAACCACAGTTTTATTTATTCTATTTTACGAAAAAGGAACACTGCTTTGTAAGTATTAATAACGGTGACAAAAACACAATTTTTTAAATTCTGTGTCAACTATGTGTATAACAGAAGTAGGTAATTCACAGTTAAAAAAATGTGATGCATATAAAAAGCAGGGTCTTCAAGTTTTAAATATCCGTTAACTCCAATTACACAAATGTTCTTTCTAAGTCAAAGTAATGTTATAATTATTACAGTGGGGATTTTTAAGCACCAAATATAATAGAAAAAAAAAATGAATGAATGAATCTATTGTTTGGTATCTTATTTTTGGGTTTAAATTGCTTAGATTTTTGGAAATTGAAATGCAAATATGAATACGGGTCGTATGAGATGATCGCCAAAGATACCAAGCCATACCATGCGAAATTCATTTGTTGATGATAGAAATCATAGGCGACTGAATTACTTTAAGCTTTTTTCGAACGCACGACCATAAGCACTTTTTTTCGTTTTTCTCGAAAACGAATGAAAATAAGAAAATTTTACAAGAGACATAATTTGATCGCTTTTGAATACTCTATCGAGTAAAAATTATTTCGTGTCTCTACTATAGACAGCAAAAAAAATTATGTTAATTTTCATAATGGTCATGCGTGTTTCATTCACTTCCGGTATTAGTATTTTCTTGAAATTTTCTCAAAACATTCGTCCAGTAATACTAACTGACCATGCCAAATCTTATTAAAATCGCATAAGCCGTTTTGAATTTATAATAAAAAAACGATTTCAAAATTTTTACTTTAAGGCCGCATAGCGCCCAAAGTAAGCGACTTTGGACTGAGATAAGTTTACTTAATTCGGTTTATTTTGGTCTAAGGAATATGTGGTAGGCGTGGGTAAAGACCTTTTACAGACACCTTATATAACAAATACAAAACCCGCTTCCGTAAATTTTTGGATTAATTGCAGTATAGCCAGAATATATAATAATTCCAGAATAAGCTAGCTGTATAAATTGTTTGGTACGAGTTAATGCATTCCATATTAGAGGTGTAAAATAGATGTGAAATTAATTCATGAACAGGTAAATAACTGAAAGATATTTATAAATATGATTTAACAGCCCAGCTCCGTCTCAAACAGCAGACGACCGGAGGTCATATGAATATACAACTGCGCAAAATATGTCCCATACTACCTAAGATCACAAAAGAAAAGTACTTATGTGCGTAATAGAATACATCGTTCTAGCTTTAATTTCGTTTAAGTGAACTTAATATGTTCGCGTAGGAGTGACTTTCAACAAGAAGAAGACATACAACAGGCCTTGTACTGAATAAAGAAAAAAATCTTGTAAAGTGGATTGCTGGATAATTTTTGATAGATCCCAGCTATTGTGCAATAGGTACCTAATCATTTTTATGTTTATAATATGGTATCTATGTAAACAATATTTATTGCAGTATTGTAGACGCGCTATTTATCAATTTGATATAACAAATTTTGAATAAAATAAACACATGTATTAAAAATTAACAACAAATTTCTCTAAATACTAATAGTAATTATTTAATTGTTCATCAATTACCAAATAGATTAAACTAAGCATCTTTATTTATAACATCGTTTATTTAATTTAAAACCCATTCTCTTGCTTTTCATTAATTATCTGAATTGTTTGTAATACCTACACCTATTTGAAATAGTGTTTTTGTATTTTTTTTTCTCTTTATTACAGATCAAATTAGAGAAAGTACTTGGTGTCACAGTATCTACAAATTCAGCCTTAGATTCAAATCCAAACGCCGAGATTGTAGCTTATCCTGCAGGGTAAGTAATTGTAAATTGTTTAAAAATAGCTAGTTTAATTTGTGAGAAGTTTGAGAGTCCGCATATATTGATTACAAGCAGATATCATTAATTTATCGTGAAATAAAATGAAATACACAAATAAAAATGCATGCTTACCTTAAATAAATTTGTCTCGGACGACAGGCAAGACAAAAATTTCTTAAAGCAAGAAAAAAGTTGTACAAATATACAGGGTTTTCCACGGTAGCCGTTCGTTAGAAGTTTCCTAGGTTAGAAAAAACCTGGAACTCTGAATTTTTGGAATCCGGGGCTATTCAAGATTCTCTTTCATTTTAAAATATTTTCAGGGTCTTACAACTTCCGGTTATACCGGAAGTCGCCGTAAACTTTCTTATTTTAAATGGAACAGCCTGTATATTATTTCATTTTTAAATTCCTGAGAAAATTTTATGATGAGTGCTAATAGGTTTCCCCCCTATACCTATTTTCAACTGCTACTTAGATATCTTAATTTTTTTGAAAATTTTGAAAGATGTAGCGTTATTTGCAACACGGTATCTTTTGCCCATTTTCGACTGGTAATAAACACTTCTAGGGTAGATGGAAGCACAAGATTGACACTTTCAAAATCCACATTGACAATTGATTTGTCGCATACAGGGTGTCAGCGACAATTCCCAAGGCCGATGCCCGAGATGGATTATGTAATATTGCAGGTAGTCGTGCACCGAACATCAAAACATCGAAACCTCGAACGACGACGAATTTGATGTGAAATAAGCACAAAGGGGATCGAAGATTTCTTTCGTACCTAATTTCTCATATGTCAGTAATTATATTACTACCAAGCAACTATTTACGTTTTACATATAACTATGTGGATGTATGAAAAATCCCCATCCTAAGATATCTTGGGATGGCTTTATGTATGTCAGAAAGAATTTTTTTTTTTGTTAATGTTGAAATTAAATAAAGAAATCAATTATGTTCTCTCCCTTTCAATTTTATTGATAGTTTTATTCTTTGTTGTTATATCACCCTGTAACGCTGAAATTAACAAAAAAAACAAACACATTTAGATGCTACTCCGGGCTTTGACCGAAACTACACACCTATGTTTTACTTCTTAATATCAAGAATTTGAACAGATTTAATATGAATACAATAATAATAATATATTGGACAAAGGTTGTCGACGGTAGACGTCAGAACAAAAACTGTATGTCTTTCCACATTTGTGTAAAATAAAGCCGATACAGATTACGAAACCTCTATTCAATATACAAAAAATTTTATGAGTCACAATCAGATACCTGGAGTTTGCGGTAATGCCGACAAAAACTTGTTATTACAATAAAAAGCCGATAAGAAGGTATAACATTTTGTCTTAATATTTTAAATACAGAATATACCAAAATACCGGTATTCATATTGGTTTAATATTATTGATTTTGGTAAAGCAGGTCGGTATTTCAACCCCTAATCATATTGCTTAAATGTAATACTACTTAAACAATTTATTGGGATTTCATAAACATTATAAGAATTATACCACCGCAGAAGTAAACAACAATTAACCAAGTTTTAAACGAATGCAATAAATAAACATTAGCTATTTCTAACTGACATATCCGTATTTGCCAAACTCACAATCACTTTTCGCGTTTCAACTTTTGAATCACTTTGGCCTAACCTTCTGCCCGTGACTAGTTATTAAAACAAGGAAAAAGTATAAATTGTGCTAAAGTTGTCTGCGAAATAGCGCAATGAACTTCACCCGCATATCTTTCTAAACCGCTACGAAGCAAATATAATACATAAATATGGGTAATTCACAGAAGAACGGATTAGTCGCAAGGCAAGGGGAAGGCGCGGGTGCTGGCAAACTTCCGAACGCACCCGAACGCTTGCGTTTAGACTACGCATTAGACCGGACATTTTGGGTGTCCGTGAGTGTACAATTCAACCTAAAAATATTTAACCAAAATCGCCATTCAGATTGTTAACATTTTTGTGGGAGGAGCTGTACTTATTGTAATTCTACAAATTACATTATCGATACCTATTAGATATAATCACTTCGATTTCCTATGTGTAACTGGGTGGTGTTTTGGCCCCCACTACTACCTCTTTTCCTGTCAATACCGAACAATCTCATGTACAACGAAAGGTCAGCTATGCGTTTTTGTTTTAACCGTGTTTACGATCGGAAAAGTGAAACAATCGTGCTCTTATAGCGAGATGCAGTTGTTTTAGTGGATAGGCAGACCCCATTCTGCTTATACAGAAAGTTGAGAATCGTAATTTCTACGTAATTATCTAATAATTGCTACGGCTAAGCTATTACATGCTCAACGTATAGTGTTGTTTCTTTTCTGAGATGGTTTAGAATGGGTTTAAACGAATACGCATTAAAAAAAAAAAGACTTGTATGTAGAGAGAAAAACATAAGCAACGTGTGAATCAGGATGCCGAAAATTGTTTTCAAACATTAACATTGAAAGAGAGGTTGCAACCTTGAGAAAGAAAGAAATTTTAGTGGGAGATTTTAGTCGAAATAGGCAATAATTATTTATTGTAAACCCATACAATTCATCTATAATAATTGTAATATACAGGGCTATATTATTTATTATTATTATCTGTATAAACAAACATATTTTAGAAAGAAAGAATAGTTGAATCTTTCTCTTTCAAATACTTTCTTTATCTATTGTCCGTACGATTTTATTATTGAAGGTAAAATGTAAAAAGAAATTATAATGAAACCGGTAATAATTGCAGAGCTTTTTTTTCCTGTTTAACATGCAAAATATAAGAAGAACTATACACAACTGGGACTATTACTTTCCCATCAACTTATTAATTATAAAAAACAATATACAACAGAGAGCGTTATTCAGTTGTTCTTCGTAACAAAACAATTTGTCCCAGATTACTCGAATATTTAGAGCAACTAAAATTCCCTTTCAAAGCAATTATTTATATATAGATTATAATCTAGTCTTACTATAAGCTAGAAGATATTTTAAATTAATGTTTATTAAACGTATATACATGGTGTTTCGTAAATGGGTGAAAGTCGTTATTGATATACAGTAGTACCCCCATATCCGCGGGGGTTTGGTTCTGTGCTCTTCCGCGGATATTGAAAGCCGCGGATAGTAGCGAACGCTTTATTTCCGAATACAATATGAAATATGAAGCAAAGTTGAAACAATGAAACAAGAAAAAATAAGTTATATAATATTTATTTAAAATAAATAAACAATAAATAAATAAATATTCTTGTGCTGTGGCACAAGTAGAATTTAAGTTTAATAAATATATAAGTTCATACACATTTACATACACAACAAGAAAAACTTTATCATCGTGAGCTACATATTCATTCATCTTCCTCCAAGTCCAAGTTAGCAGTCGATTGTTTACTTAGATCCGAAGCAAACGATGTTGATGGCTGTGCATTATCGATAGTTTTGTCGACTTTTTCAAAGAACATTGTTATCGGTAGTTGTCGTTTTTGTCTTTTCATTTCAATAAACACATCCTCCAAAGGTTTCAAGGCGTCTGTTATAGTGCGAGTAATTTTTATACTGCGTTCCATTATTGGATCATATTCTACTATCTGTTCTTTTAATTTTTGA
Source organism: Cetonia aurata (assembly GCA_949128085.1). Taxonomy (NCBI): domain Eukaryota; kingdom Metazoa; phylum Arthropoda; class Insecta; order Coleoptera; family Scarabaeidae; genus Cetonia; species Cetonia aurata. Next base: position 33,689,139 of record OX421889.1, on the reverse strand, counting down.
GCAGTTCGAAATATCGCTGAACATTTTTCAAGCGTCCATGCTGGCGGTTCTTGTTGACCCTCATCCTCATCGTCACTCGCTTCTCGAAAAGATTTCACAAGGTCTACCAATTCCTCGTCGGTGAATACTTGATCCTCTTCGTTTATGTAATCACCGAGTTCCTCTGTGGTTATATCGTTAAATCCTTCTCCATCTATTTTCTGCGCTATGTTAAATATCGATGTTAGATGTGAATTAATATCATGTGTGTCTTCAGAACTAAGAACGATGTCATTCCACAGATTTTGCCAACATGCTATTATCGTTTCTGACTTTAATTCCTCCATAGCTCCTTTGATAAATAGAATTGCGTCAGCAATTGTAAATGACTTCCAGCATTCCATGAGCCCGATATCAGAGCATTTGTTAGCCATTGTATACAGCATTTCGAAAACCTGTCGAATATATATGGCTTTAAAGCATCTAATGACACCTTGATCAAGGGGCTGAAGCAATGAGGTCGTGTTAGGTGGTAAAAAAACCACTTCACATTTTTATTTTCTGTGCCTAGTGACACAGGATGCCCAGGAGCATTGTCTAGTATCAGCAGCACTTTAAATGGGAATTCTTCCTTTTCCAAATATCTTTCCACTTCCGCAATAAAGCATTGATAAAACCATTGTGTAAATAGAACAGCCGTAACCCGCGCCTTTCGATTTCATTGCCAAAACACAGGCAGGCAAGCTTTTACTTTGTATTTAAGAGCACGTGGATTCTGTGATCGGTAAACAAGTCCAGGTTTAATCATCTGACCAGCTGCATTTGTACAAAATATCAAGGTAAGTCTATCCTTAATTGCTTTAAAGCCTGGTGCACTCTTTGCAGTCTTATGAATATAAGTCCGTTGAGGCATTTTTTTCCACATAAGACCAGTCTCATCGCAGTTAAAAACTTGCTTAGGATGATAATTCTTTTCTGCAATAATTTGTTTAAATTTTTCTGGAAACAGGGCAGCAGCTACACGATCAGCCGACGCAGATTCCCCTGTCATTTTTATATTTTTTAGATTACCGAGTTTTAAATCTATGCAGCCACCCCCTACTTGCTGTGAATAATTTTCCTTCCTCTTCAGTATAATCTTGGGTCTGCATATCTTCATATAAAACCAACGCTTTTTGTTGTAGCACTTTGCCATCGATAGGAATATGTTTTCTTAAGTAATACTTTATTACCTATTGTGGTTGCAACTTTTGCAGTTTGGGGTGCACTAGAAAAACTAGCTCGAATCTTATTTTTGTTTTTTAACACTTCCCGTATCGAAGATTCGTTTTTATTGTATATTTTAGCAACTGTTGCAATAGATTTTTTTCTATTTCAATCATATTAATGAATTTTATTTTTTCACTAATAGTGAGCATTTCACGTTTTCTTTTTGGTTTAGAAGCCATTTTAAAATGATTTTCAAATTTACTTGCTTTATTTAAAAACTATTGCTAGCACTGTCTTGTCCGACAATTCGAATAGTACTAAACTCATAGTTAACAAGAGCGTTTATATGTACAAGTAGAAGCGAGTGGCACCTTAAGCACGTTCCAACTTGTTTAACTTGTCATAAGAGAGCGCCGAATTCAGGGGATGACTCATATATACGACGATATATCGACAAATGCTCCTATAACTTTTAATAAGGCTCGAATGTCTTTATTTGTTTCTGTATTTATTGATATAACGCGTTTTCTGCTCATCATAGGTAAATCGCTGATGACTGAAACCGCGGATACGGAGTCAGCGGATGCCGGGGTACTACTGTATTTTTAAATCTAAATATGCAATTGGTCCACTATCTTTATCTCGCAATCTATTGCAGCTAGACTTATGCGACAAACAATTTAACAACTAAACCTTACCTGAAGAACTATTTGAAAATATTTTCTGCCGAAAACGTTCTATTATACCAGCAGTCGATAGCAACTTTCTTATTTTAAACGGTGTTAAAATTTTTTTTTTCGTACCGTCAAATCACCTAACATGGGACAGTTTTAACAATTTTGTTTGTATATTTACATATGTTGATAAGTTAGGAATCTCAAATATTTTCTAACCTTGCAATTGTTTGGACTGTTAGGTAAGACCAACTTTAAAGTTACAATTATCTCAGACACTATCTTATTTTTTAACTTAAACGGTTTCTCCTGTAATTCTTATTAAATGACAACTTATTTATTAAAAGTAATTTCTTGGAGGGTGCTATTTATATTTAGAAACAATAACAACTCTGACGTCAGTACAAACTCCATCACAACACCTGTCATCTGTTCATTCTAAGCGTTAAATATTCATGAGTATGAGACTAATGAAACGATTACCATGTAATTATAGACTGGCAAGCCACAAATCGACCATTGCTGGTCTGATTGAACGCGTCAGGAATCTCATCTCAATATTAATAATATGATCTCTAATCGATTTTGTTCTTTCTAATTCAGATGCACCGTCGTGCTGTTCAACACGCAAACCGGACAACAGAATCACATTATCAACACCAGCCGGAAGAGCGTGACCTCGCTGGCCTTTTCATCATGCGGAAGGTACCTGGTTACAGGTGAGTTGTCCAGTTATTAAACCGTAAAGAAATAACAAAGAAAGGGGACTCTATTTATGAGAGCAACATTGATTTTTGAATTTATATTTTCACGTTTTAATGTGTTTGTTATCGTCAATAATTTTAAAGTAGTTAAAACAGATTAAAATTTAAGATATAAAAAATATATATAAATAAAAATTACTCTCTTAATGCACCTACAAATTTTGACACATCAATCTTTATATATAACATACCTTTGACATTTTTAGTAAGTATTTTATTCATTAGATTATATTCTGTTATATTGTTAAATTTTAAATTTTTAATTTTTTTGATTTCAATTTAAAATAAAAGATATTAGTAAACTATATAAACATAAAAAATAATTTGTTCTATTATTAAATCAGATTATGTGAAATTTAATATTTTAAAATTAAAAAATTTTAAATGTAAAATCAATGTATAATTGATAAAAAATATATTTTTCGCCTTATAGTTGCCAGAAGATGGTCTAATAGACCGAAACATGTCGCAATAAAAGTTATTTAAAAAGAAAAAGGATTGGAATACGAACATTTCTGTTATTATTTCAATATCAAAATACATTACACCAATCCCCTGGGACACTATAGATAACATTGAAATTGTTATCTAATTGTAGCGGGAAAAAAAAACTACTCGAACGACCCTTGTATATCGTAAGGAGTGCCCCAAAACCTTGACTTAGGGCCTTTACTCTTAATAAATTCATATTTTTTGCGTGGCGAATTACACAGGATAGTGAATAGTTTTCCTACGTATGTATATCGCACTAGCGGGATGCCTCAATATAATATTCCAGGTCCTTTGCTTTTTATATGAACTTCACGCTTTTGCATATTCAATTTTATTATAGAATTCACTATTTGCTATATTTTTCTTATTAATTCCGTGTTTTTTTTTCTTTTCTACTTTATACTTCATTCTATTTCGTATCTCCACAATTGGGGTGCCTCAATATCGTATTTTAGCTCCACTATTCTTAATAAATTCTTCGTTTTGCCTATCCCATGTAGAATTTATCATTAATTCGTGTGATATCAGGTATCTAAAATTTGAGGAGTGACTGAGTATCGTATTTTGAGTTCTTTGCTCTTTATAAATGCATATTATAAGATTTAATGTAAATAGTTCTTATTTATTCGTTTTTCTGTTATTCTTATTTTTCTTTGTATTTCTTACTATTTTCGTGTTAATGATAATCGGGGGTGCTCCACGACCATATTACAATTCCCTTATTATTTATAAATTCATATTTATGCTTATTAAAAATTCTGTCGCGCATGTCGCATTCGAGTGCCTCAGGTATCGTCCCTTTTTCTTCATGAATGTTTATTATTATTACATTTTTCGCGTTTTCTATCTGTCATTCATATTTTCCATTGTATTTCTTACGATTTTCGCGTTATTAACACTCGAGGACGCCTCAAGAACATATTCCAACACCCTCACTATTTATAAATTCTTTTTTTTTGCTTAGTCTGTCACGTATATCGCATTGGGGTGCCTCAGTATCGTACCATAAGTCCCTTTTTCTTTATAATTCAACATTTTTACGTCTTCACTTATAGATTTTGCTATTTATTTATAAGATAAACATTCCTTATTCATGTTTTTAATACTATTTTTCTTTATCTTCACGGATATCGCATTGACATGTCTTGACAGCGTATCTTATAGGACCTTTATCCTTTATAAATACATATTTTTTGCTTTTTCAATTTTAGATTGTATAATTAGTTTATTAGGTTATTATTTTCGTCACATACATCACATTGGGGGTGCCCCACTGTCGCAATCTAGGTCCTTTGGTCTTTATGAATTCACATTTTTACGTTTTAAATTATAGATTTATTTATTTATGATGTAATTAGCGCTTGTTTATGCATCTTTCTTTTTCGACGTATTCACAACATCTCATTTTAGGCCCTATGCTCTTTATAAATTCCCGTTTTTTTCATCTTAAATTGTAGGATTCTCTATTTATTCGCGAGGTAACCGATTTCGTTAGCCATATCACATCGAGCGTGCCTCACCATTGCATTCTGGGCCCCTTATTCTTTATAAATTCACATTTTTCATTCTAAATCGTAGAATTTACTATGCATTTCTGCTATTAACGTACATCAAGTGGATAGGGTGCCTCAATATCGATCTGTAGGACCTTTCCCATTTCTAAAATCCGACTTATTGTAAAAATAGATTAAAAACGATGAAAACATTCTGCACGGTTTGATTTTCAGGAGAATGCGGCCACCAGCCGGCTGTGAGAGTCTGGGATCTACAGAGCGATCCGCAAAGCACGGGACATCCGGGTCTGTACCCTCAAGTCCAGCAAGTGGCGGAGTTTCATTCGCACAAATATGGAATATGTTGCGTCGTGAGTAATTCCCTTTTGTTTATTGTAAATCTTTTTATTTAATTTATTTATTAATAATTTTACTAGAGTTACCATTCTGTATATAGCAATTTTATCTTATGTAAAATTTCACCCGGATACTTACATAACCATAAATTCAATCATATGTTTCGCATGCGTTTAAGCCATCAAATTTTTTATATTAAAAATTTTCACTAAGGCAAGCCATTTCAAATATGAAAGCAATAATATTTATGCTAGTTTTAACATAAATTTGTATAATATAATTTTTCTACCTTAATTTGTGAATGTGGAAGTTTATTTTCTTGATATTTGAGTTTGTCTACATGTCTGCAATATTTTATCAAAATCTGGGGTGACTTTGCTTGTTATTGGAATACTAAAGCCGGTTTTATCTGTATGTCAGATTTACCTTGAAACCGGCAGAAATCTACGTGGGACGCTTATCGTATCCTGGGAACGCTTTGTAGAGTCAGTTCCATCTCTTAGCAAGAATCACGTTGATTATATGTATGTAGTTTATTTAATCTTGAGAAGGTGGCTGCGATGAATATAAACATACACATCACATATTTAGTTTATTTAAAGTTTATTGCTGAAAATAAATATAAATCTTCATATAACATCTTATTACGGTAAATTTACTTATATTGGAAAGAAAATTATCAATACTGGGAATATTAAGGGGGGAATATAGCTATATATTTTATTTTTATATAAAAAAAAACTTCCAGGCGTTTTCCCCAACCAATAAATATGTCGTCAGCGTGGGAACACAACACGATATGATTGTAAACGTCTGGGATTGGAGGAACAACATCAAAGTGGCGAGCAATAAAGTCAGCACTAAGGTGAAGTCGCTAGCATTCGCGGAAAATGGAAGTTATTTTGTGACTGTCGGTAATCGACACGTGAAATTTTGGTTCTTGGAATATGGCAAAGCGAAGGTATGTTTCAATTTTTTTTTTTTTTTAATATAGGTAAATTTACGTGAGATTTCTGTTCTTAGTATAAGGAGGCTGTGCCTTTAATGGGTCGTTCTGCAATTTTGGGCGAACAACGCAACAATTATTTCTGCGACGTCGCGTGCGGTAAAGCTGATTGTGGGGACAGCACTTTCGCTATAACCAGGTCCGGACTCTTATGCGAGTTCAATAATAGAAGATTGTTAGATAAATGGGTAGAATTAAGGGTGAGAATATTGCAAAATGATAATTAAGAGGAATTGATTTTGATTATTCGACAGACAACAAGTGCCAATTGTATAACTGTGGGGAAGAGTTTCATATTCGTCGGCTGTGCAGAAGGAATCGTCAGATGTTTCGATCCTTTAACCTTGAAATTCATCACTACGTTACCGCGAACACACTATTTAGGAGTCGATGTCAGTTTGGGCACGAACATAACGTAAGTAACATAAGTTTTTGGAATATATGAAATCGTAAAAAAAAAATTTCAAAACCAGACACATGCAAATTTTAACATTTTTCAGCAACAAAAAAAATGGTTATTTCTTTATTCAATTTGTTTTTCTTTTTAAATTTCAACCTCCACGAATCTTCAATTCTGAACGGTCTCCTGCATACGTGGGTGACGATTCCAGACATGTATTGATTTTCTTCTAAAATTTATACGAATGAAGTTTTTCCTTAATATACACAGGGTTTTCCACGGTAGCCGTTCGTTAGAAGTTTCCGAGGTTAGAAAAAACCTGGAACTCTGAATTTTTGGAATCCGGGGCTATTCGAGATTCCCTTTCATTTTAAAATATTTTCAGGGTCTTACCACTTCCGGTTATAGCGGAAGTCGCCATAAACTTTCTTATTTTAAATGGAACCACTGTATATTATTTCATTTTTAAATTCCTGAGAAAATTTTATGATGAGTTCTAATAGGCTTCCCTATACCTATTATCAACTGCTACTTAGATATCTTGATTTTTTTGAAAATTTTGAAACATGTAGCGTTATTTGCAACACAGTATCTTTTGCCCATTTTCGACTGGTAATAACTACTTCTAGGGTAGATGGAAGCACAAGAATGACACTTTCGAAATCCACGTTGACAATTGATTTGTCGCATACAGGGTGTCCAAAACTGCATGACCAATTACAAAATCTTCAAAGCTGAAAAAGTTCTTTTTTTCCAATGGAACACCCTGTATATTATTGGATGATCAGATGCAGAATTTAATTCTGCATCGATTCGCTATGACTTTCCCTATACCTATTTACAACGGTTTTCTTGTTATATCAATATTTTCTGTTTTAATGTGATTTTTGACAGAAACTGAAACATCGTATGTGTTTCATTTTAATTAGAAAATGGAAACACAACAGGAACATAAGAAAATTCGAAACGTAGTAACAAATGAAAAACAAAAAAATCAGGAACATAATGACAAGAAAAAATAAAAAAATTGAACGAAATAACTACAATAATTGTTCTATGTGACCACCATTTTGGTTCAAACACTGAATCACTCTATCATGTACTCCTCGCGAAACCGATCTCCGAAGTTCGTCTGGGGTTATATTGGTGAACGCATCGTGAACACGGTTCAATAGTTCCTCTCTCGTTAATACAGGTGTAGAGTACACTTGCTCTTTTATGCCACCCCACAGGTAAAAGTCCAAGGGCGTCAAATCGGGTGATCTGGGTGGCCAGTTCCAGGGTCCCTGGGGACCAATCCACCGATCCTCGAACATCAACGTCAATTGTTGATGTACAGCTAGTGTGGAGTGCGCGGGAGCACCATCTAGTTGATACCAACTGTTTGCTCTCTCTCCTGGAGGTAGAGTATTTAAAAAATCACTAACAAATACTCTAAGTATCTCTAGATATCTAGCCCCATTTAAACTTTCATCGTAGACTTGATATGCTACGCTATTGTCCATAACCAGACAAAAAACATTAAAGCTAAACCGGTCCTGGTGATTATTCTCCCTTAAGACGTGTGGATTATCTTGTGCCCAGTAGTGAATATTTTGACGATTTATAATTCCTTGGCTGCTGAATTTTGATTCGTCAGTCCAGATAATTTTATAAAGGAATCTTGGATCTTCTGTCATTTTTGTGCACGTGAACTCGCAAAAGGCGACGCGTCTTGCCTCATCACCAAGGCGTAAGCCTTGTACAGTTATTTCACAAAAAGGATGCATTTTGTGTTTTTTTTAATATCCTATGAATTGAAGTTCTTGATATGCCCAATTCCAGCGCTGCTGCTGGAATTTATGCTTTCAATTTATGAATTCTTTTCTGGGTAATAAGTTCCTGCCGAGTGGTTTTTTTTTTCATTCTTTAGGTTTTCGCTCAATAAAATGCTTGTAGGGCATTCATCTGTCCTTGGGCTACCAAACCCAATATTGAAATTTGTTCGAAAGACGAAAATAAGAAAATTTTACCTTCAGATTATGGTCTGATTCCTGAGCATCGTACATTCTCCACATAATTTTAATATTCAAATTTGAACTCAAGTTGACACGAGCAGCTTCTACGGCAGTGACTTTCTATTGCCTTGAACTTTTTTATGACAGTTTTTACACTGTTCTTTTCTCCGTATGCATTACACCTGATTGGAAATGTCTATTTGCCACACCAATTACCCGATTTTTTGACAGTCTCAGTGCATCTAAGAACGCCTTCCGGCATACTGGTAATTTCTGCTTCGTTGTTTTCTTAAAAATAAAGCACTCGATTGTAATACCTTTATCACTTTTTAAACCATTAACTCTCTCTTTCTCTCTCTTGCCCCTGGTTTAAAGCTGTGTGTATACTTTAAAATTAAAGTATCTTGTTTAATTTTTAACTCTTTAAAATTGTAATTACTATAAAATTTTTCATGAAGCAAAATTTGATCTTGCCTTGTAATGTCCTTAAACGGTAGGCAGCCGTGCTGACAAGTTAAGGGTATTGGAGGTCCACAGGGACCATACCTATAATCAAAAATGTGTATAACTTAAATAGATGCACTAATAAATATACTAGGTGGGGTGAAAAGTAACCTCCTTGACCGCCAGAATGCGCTGCTACTGCAAAAAAGGTCATGGTGCCTTGAAGTCCGTTCATATTTAGGCAGACATGCCAAATTTCAGTGCGATACTGTATTTAGTTTTGTTTTGACAGCTGATTGTTGTTGACGTGTTTGACATCATGTTGAGTATGGACAAAAACGATTTTCGTTCTCTCATAAAACATTATTTTTTGAGAGGCAAAACGGCGAAGGAAACAAAAGAAAAGTTGGATAAATATTATGGAGCTAATGCTCCGTCAGATTACACCGTCAAATATTGGTTTCGAGAGTTTCGTGGTGGCCGCAACTCCACTACCGATCAAGTCCGCAACGGCAGGCCCTCCGATGCGGTTACAGAGGACAATGTCAAAAAAATACATGAAATGGTGTTGGCTGACCGAAAAGTGAACGTGCGCGAGCTAGCAGATACCACAAAGATTAGTACTGAGCGCACACGCCATATTTTGGACAATATTCTGCATATGAAAAAGTTATCCTACCGTTGGGTGCCGCGCATGCTCACTCCTGACCAAAAACACGAACGCGAGAGCACTTCGAAAGAGTGTTTGGACTTGCTGATGCGGAATTGGGCGGACTTTTGGCGTCGATTGGTAACTGTTGATGAAGCCTGGATCCACTATTACACACCAGAGAACAGAATGAGTGCCCGGCAATGGACTGAAGCCGGCACGAGTGCTCCGAAGCGGCCGAGGGAGGCTCAATGGGTCGGAAAGGTTATGGCGTCGGTTTTCTGGCATTGTCATGGCATACTCTTCGTGGACTACCTCGAAAAAGGAAAAACCATCAACAGCGTGTATTACTGTGCATTATTGGAACGATTGAAGGCCGAAATCACTGCAAAACGGCCTCACATGAAGCGAAAAAAATTTTGTTTTTGCAAGACAATGCACCGGCGCACAAGAGCATCGCAACCACGGCTAAAATCAATGACTTACGGCTCCAATTGCTGTCGCATCCACTGTATTCGCCCGATTTGGCTCCCTCGGACTATTATCTCTTCCCAAACCTCAAAAGATGGCTCATATGGCATATATCCTGTTTATTTCTACAACGATCACATATTATGTGTATAACTATAAAACGAACACAATTCACTCAACTCAAGTTAATATATTTTTTTTAAAAATCGGGTGTCTCATTTTAAAACTACGGATATTTAATATCATTTAATGTAATATTTTCAACAGTCACATGTCGACAACGCCTTCCGATGCCAAATATCCCGACACGACAGCTATCACCTTCGATGAGGTCAACAACAAACTGACTTGTATATACAACGATCATTCGCTCTACGTTTGGGATGTACACAACATTAGAAGGGTAAACCACCTATTATATACAGAGCAATTCAATTGAATAACGCTTTACCTGCTGTAATTTATATAAAATTCGGAAAACTTGTGTAATAAAATCGTGTTTTATTACACAGGTTACAAATTATGCACTTTTCGCTTACTGATTAAATACGTGTTGCCGTAAAGAGAATTAAACAATGGACACCGTTTCGGAATTTTGTATAAATCACAGCAGATGGAGAATTATTTGAGGTGGGCTCGTTTCTAACTATATTCAAATTTTTCACCGAATAGGTGGGGAAATCACACTCGTTCCTATATCATTCCGCTTGCATCTGGGGTGTAGAAATGGCCCCTCCGAGCAGTCCGTTACCTCCAGGCAGCTTCCTAACTTGCAGTTCCGATGATACGATTAGAGTTTGGTCGTTGGATAAGATTACCGAGAAGAACGGAAGGGGAATGTACAAGAGAAATATTTACAGTAATGTAAATCTTATTTATATCGATTTTGCATAAATCCACTCACCTTAGACCTGTACCGTTCCTCCGCAGGAGCTGTTGAAAGTGGTTTATATCGATGACGATTTGACCTATCTGAAGGATTTGGATATATCGGCGAACACCGTCACGAATGAGAAACAAGAGACATCTTACGACGGTCGGAATGGAGTGCGTTGCATTAAATTGAGTCCGGACGGGAAGAATCTAGCTTCGGGGGATCGTTCAGGTATTATTTCCGTTCTAAAAATATCGATTTCGATACAAATTGCCTTTGAATCACATCCAGATCACAATCGGCGTACATTTCATAAAGAAGCTTCAATTATTTCATTTATTGCGTAGGAAATATGATTAATTGGATAATTCGTATAAAAACTGCGATTCACAATCGCGTTTCTGCCAGCAGATCAAATTCTTTTCACAAACATTACAAAAAGAGAATGTTTGCACAATCATACCGTAAACCCGGGTATTTATCGATAAATTTATTAATTGTTTTGACAAGTGGTAGCATTCCACGTTTCCGCACGTTCGAGATATGTTAATTTATGTGCATGAACAATATAAAATAACGCGCACACAATCCGAATCTACATATGATATATACTCGCGGTCAGTTATTGACGCTGCTAGCTAGGAGTAATGGTAACATTCCACGTTTCCGCACATCCGACGTATCTTTCTTTATACGTATGACTAGTATAAAATAACATTTTAAAAATAAACGCACGCACATTTCGAATTTACATAAATATATACCCACTGTCAGTGATTGACGCTGCTAGCTAGGAGTATGGATGCGCATAGAAAGAACGCGCGAATTACGAGATCACGGTCATAACCGATATACCCATTCGATTCTCTTCGTCTGGCGACGCTGCTATTAGCAAATTAGTGCCAGCAGCTTTACTAATACGAGTTATCATGCTAACTTTAAAATTAAAAAGCCACAAAAGTTTTTTCGACGGATTATTTTATTCCAAAATATATTTTAGGTAATATAAGGATACACGAAACCACTAATATGAAACGATTGATAAAAATCGAAGCACATGACGCCGAAGTATTATGTTTGGAATACTCCAGTTTGGATTCGGACATTAAATTAATGGCCAGTGCCAGTCGTGATCGATTGATCCACGTTTTCGATGTGAATGGGGTAATTGTCACCTAAACTAGGGAAATTTTTATATTTTTATATAACCGTTCTAGGATTACGATTTCCTACAAACACTAGACGATCACTCGTCCTCGATTACAGCAGTGCGTCTACTAAATTCAGCCCACGGGAACCTGCAGATGGTGTCATGCGGTGCGGATAAGAGTTTAATCTTCCGTTCGTTAGGAGGGGTTGGTTAAACATCCGAATAAAGCCATTTTCTCTAATTATTCTTTCACATTCAGACACCGAACGGTAACCCCCAATTTATCCGGGGACACAACGCCACTGGAAAGACCACCCTGTACGATATGGAAGTCGATGCTGGGCAGAAGCACGTTCTAACGGCTTGCCAAGATCGCAATGTCAGAATCTACAGCGTAAGCACCGGGAAACATACGAAGAGCTTCAAAGGAAGTACCGGAGATGATGGGACGTTAATCAAAGTATACATCATGAGCTCTCTTTTAAATCCCCATGAATAATCGTTCAACTTCTTACTTTCAGGTTGTTTTAGATCGTTCTGGGATATATTTAGCCACATCGTGCACTGATAAATCCCTCTCGGTGTATGATTACTATACAGGGGAATGCATGGCGACGATGTGTGGGCATTCCGAGCTTGCAACAGGGCTGCGGTTCACCAACGATTGTCGAAGGTTGATTTCGGCTAGCGGTGATGGGTTTGTATTGAAACGTTGTTGGATTAAAGAAATTTTGTGCTGATTTAATGATTTTCTTTTAGTTGCATATTCGTATGGAGGGTTCCTCATGATATGGTGGTGACGATGCATGCTAGATTGAGTCAACAGGCTTTGCGACAGGGGAAGACTTTAGATAATGAAATATTCAGCGATGGACAAAATGTTGATTTCTACGATAGCAACCCTGTAGAAAACGACTACAGGTATGTATCTACATATCTTTTGAATTAATGCGTAATTAAAACGCTTCAGTATTGAAATTTCAAGAAAAATGACCTTGACTTCAAACCAGACTTTAATTTTCAAAGTAACGCAAATATATTGTGATAAAAATACAAAACGAATAATTTTCAAAATTAAAAACAAAAACATATATCTAAGAACAACTTACAAATATATTGGTAAATTTTTTTTTTTAATTTTACAAACAAAATCGAGCAGAATTATTTAAGCATGTTGTAAGTCACATTTTAGTTTTTCGTTACATTCAGATAACAAATTTAAAAGATTGAAGAATTTCAAAATTTAGTTTCAAAATATATCTGACATCTAGCGAGAAAACATAAAAATTAACTCTTATAATTTAGTATAGAAAACATTTAAGTTGAAATGCCAAAGAATTAATTCCTTATTAAAACTTATTATGTAAAATTAATATAAAAGAAATATTGATTGAACGAAATGAACAGTTACACCGGAAGATTCTCTGAAGAATCTGCATGCAGTCGAACCGGTTTCATGCAGATCCTTCCGGGAATCTTTAATTCAACGAATTGATCCAGTTTCTAACGCAATCCAACGGCATAATTGTTTGGAATGTAAGTCCTAGTAAGCTATGGGAAAGCAAAGAGCTTTGTTTGGAAAATTTGATAAGGTAGAGCGAAAAATAGCGTGGGTAATTAGACACGTTAAAATTTTGATTATTAAAAGATAAGATAAATGTATTAATAAATAAATCATTTGGTAAAGATAGTTCACCCGAAAGTGACAGTGTTTTTCCCGAGATCGATTCTTATTCTAAGGGAAAAAAAAGAGATCTGGAAGATTTCTTCTAGTTAAACAGACATCATTGTTGAGAGTCCGTTCAAACCACAACTCGAATCCAAACAATAGATATAACTGCTGATTCCTACAGAATGTATCAGAATTTTATTAATTTCGAAACTATTGAAGCTCACGAGCTACGATTAAAGACGTGAAAAACGAACAGTGAATAGTGCTTACACAATTTTTAAAGAATATTTTAGATACAGGGAGGAACATAGATGTAATATTATTCTTGCTGTAGAGATTATATTAGTCATAAGGTAACAATTCATGTAACTTCAAATTTATTTGTCGTATATTGTTGATTTCACAATTTAAGGACTTTCATTTCCATTTACACATTTGTTCAGAGCCTATAATTTAAAAACGATTTACTATACTTTAATTTTCATAGTTCTGCACTTAAACAGAGAAGTCGACTATTTCCTTGTTAAAAGAGTTGATCTTACTGTTTTTTAAATTAGGATTTACAGTTGTGTTTAATTTTTTTAAAAAAAGTTTCAGAATGTGATCGTTTCAAAAAGGTTCAATTTCTTTTTAATTTTTACAGGTTTAGCATCGGTCAGCTACCCTTATGGGCTAAAAAACACATTTCAGATGATACTAGTCCACCAGTTTCTTTAACTAAATCAGTGGTTGCTCCGAAAGGTCGTTGGGCACAAAGAGCTGAAAGAAGTATTGGTGTTAAGAGTTTCTACTCGTCAGATTCTGTAATACCTTTTCCAGCACCTCAAGGTAAAATGGATTTCTTATTTTGCATTGGGTGTATTCTTTTATCGCTTATATCAAATTGGGGTACCTCAATATAGTAGCTTAGGTCCTTTACTTTTTATAAATTCATATTTTTGCTATTTATTTATAGCGTGATCATTTCTTATTCATATTTTTTTTATTTTCACATATATAGCAAATTTTCAATTGTTTTTATTTAATTTTTATTTACTGATATTTTTTTTTTTCATTTTGATCTTAATGTATGCATATATTTTTGTCAATTTTAGATAGGAGAACTGATCCGAATGCTTCGAAAGACAGTTCGTTAGACAGCGGAACAGAAATAAAACAGTATTCTGAGTTACGCAGAGAAATCATAAGCCGCCAGGTTAGATTTTGAAAAATCGATTCTAATTTTAACAAAATTAATTAATAACGATTAAAATTTTAACCACCCTAACTATTATTTTTAGGACGAGGAACTCACATTTAACTCGGAAAGTTTTAACGAAACTAACCGATCAATACAGGTATTCACCGCAGATAAATATCTTCCGCAACTTCTTCCACACAAATCGATTGTTTTAATCTGGTTTTAGTTATCGACAAGTAACATTACAACGTCTAGAGGTGATTTAAGGCGGAGTATATTAACAGACGATAGTACCTTGGGGTCATTACGAGACCCGGAAGCTGAATTGACTGCTCACGACGGTGATATAGACTCAGATCAAGAATATAGACATCAACCATTGTATTATCCCACCCAGATCGATTCTGCCAGGTGATTATTTTGGTCTCGTAGGTGTGCGATTATTTAATTTCTTTTATATTTATAGCGGGAGTGAATTTACAATCACCAATATCGATGCTGATGAATTGAGGAAATCGATTCGTAAGTCGAAGAAAGGTAATCTACCTCCCATCGCAATACCACAACCGGTTTCCATATCGGGTAGTCAAGATTCCGATGACGATGAAGATGATGTAAGTTGTGATTTTATTAAAATAAAATTCTTTAAAAGCTGATGAAAGTTATTTTTATTTATTCATCGCAGGCTTCGACTCCGAGTGGTGAAACGACAGATCGAAACCCCATGTCTATACTATCTTTAAGCTCGGAATCCCTCGACCAATTAGCAACCCGTGAGAAATATCTACAATCGACATTTGAAAGTCTAAGTGGCGCAGAAATGGAATCCCCAAGTAATCTCTTTATTATACCGTTGTTAGTAGTTTGAAATCGACCGATATATTTACAGTAAATAAGTCGTCTATCTCTTCGCAATACCACACCACTAGAACGAATGGTACTACATTAACACCTAGGAACTTATCCGTTATAAATGCAACGAGGCAAGCGAAAAACGATCCTGATACTTTGAAGAAACGAGAAGAGCTATCAAAGATGATCGCTGATACTAAGAAGAAGTTAGCGACTGTAAGTATCACATTTCTAATTTTTATTTATTTAGTACGTATTTGATAAAATTTAAGAAATAACTATAAAATGCCATATTTGTAGTTCTTCTTTATATATAACTACAAATATGTTCTTCTTTATATGAAATAAAAGTTCATTTCCATCTTTTCAGGTGGGTTATAACAGCCCATTAAAATATAGCAAATCCATCCATGATCTATCGCACATCCCGGAGAAAGACAAATGGGGTTCATCTCCGAACAGAAAACAAGGTAACGAAAACGATATATCACAATGCCCATGCTCACCACCGATAACAACAACATCATCGACTATCGCCACCAACAATATTAATCCCCCCGAATTATCCTATCAACTTAACAGGAGCGATTTCCCCTATTCTATTAACGATACTAACTCAGAAACAGAAATAGCTACACGTTACAGCTTGCATGATTGCAATAACCTAGCTTCGAGCATTTCCTTGCCGGTCGATTTGCAACTGTGCGGGTGTCACATGAAGGATCTCATAGATATCGGCACGAATCCCAACCCCACCACCACGAAACTCAGCGATATGCTGCAGAAAAGCCCGGAGAAGTCGCAGAAGGATCTAGCGGCCATGATAAAACCGAGGAAATTACAGTTGGATAAAACTCTAACGAAATATAAGATGCATAAAAGTCTACCCGTCTCTCCTGTTAGCGAAGAGTGTCGATTATCAGATTTTGTGCAGGATAAATTGCAGTGTAATTCGAAGGATGATTTCTCCACTCGTAGGTCGTTCAGTTACTTCGTCGACTTCAAAGATGACACCGATAGGGGATTCAAGCAGATTTGCGAAGACATCGAGAAGTTCTCGCAGGATTTCAGCAAGAATTACGATACGATATTGGATCAGAAGAAGATCGAGGAGGACGATGGTAACTTCAGCTCGGATTCGTTGGAGGATTGTAGTTTTACATCGTCTCGGAATAAAAAACAAAAGGAGTTGATCCCACCTAGACGATGCGTCTCGAACAATGAAATATACAAATATCAAACGGAAGAGACCGATTACACCAATTTTTACCACGCGTATGATTGTGATATCCCTAAGAGCGAGAGTTTCTATTTGAATCCCAGCAATAAGAACTCGCAGGATAGCATCCTATCGGAAGATAATCTAGATTACGATTGCTTCAGAACGAAGAGTTATTGCAACAGCTTAGAGAGCGTTCTTTCGAATGAATCCGATTGTAAATCAGCACCGTTAGAGATTCTATTCACCACTCATCGAAGATCGTGCAAGAAATCTGAAGGGGAATTCTCGAAATCGTTGCCTAAAAATATCACCAACGATTTCTATAATTACGATTGTAATCAATATTTGAAACCGTATTCTTCGACAAGCTACGATGTAATGAGGAGATCGCAAACCTTCACCGCAGTCGAAACCCCTCGGAATTACTGCAAATCTAACTTGCGTACCTCGCAGACTCAAACGGATATTGACTATAGCATTCCGGAAGATGTAATCGCAAAGAAATCCAATATGAGTACGGATTTCCAACAGAAATTGCTGAAGTTCGAAAGCTGCATCGCCCAAAACGAGGTAAAACAGAACCCGAAGAAACGCGAACAGAAGAAGGCAATCGCTTTCTTCGTAGAGACCGAACCGAAGCCCAAACACTCCAAACCGATAATGAAAGAACGGAACGAAGATACCAGGAATATCACGACAGCGAAGAAGGATAACATCATGCACATACCCAGCTTGGAGAGCAAGAATCGACAGTATAAGAGTAAATTCTGCAACGTACTGAATAACAAGCCGGATTTTAACATCGAAATATTCGAAAGTGCTAATCGTAATAAGAATTCGAATCCCAACGGGAACAATTTCACTTTAACCAACTTCAATTTCGATCGATCCTCGAATAAGAACAACGTGCAAGAGACTTCGAGCTTGGATAGGCATTTATTATCGAAGGGATTGTTGGATTCCGAAAAGATTTGCCACAAACCCCCGAAAGCCGTTCGACGACACAGCTCTAAGAATCGCAAGGGAAAAACCTCATACGAATACATCCGGAAAGATGATTTCTTCCGAGATCTGAAGAATCACCACAATTCCAAACGATCGATGGGTTTGAACAATTGCAGTAATGAAAATCTTGCCCCGACTGTTGAGAAAACGATCGAGTTCCATTATAAAGAGAAGAATTTAGATAAGGAATGCGAGAATGGAAATACTTTATTTACAGAGCTATATGATAGTTTAGACAAACCGATATCGAATACAAAGATGGATCACGATTCCTTAGAAGTTAATTTGAACGTCGAAGATAATACTGGAAAGATGTACGATAGTTTAGAAGTCGATACTAAGAACGTCTTCGTGAAAAATAGCCACGATCATGCTTGTAACGTCTGGAAAAATAAAAAGAAAGACAAATTAAAGCATGGGTACCCAACGACGATGGACAGGATACAATTCGCACTGCAAAATATCAAGA
This sequence comes from Cetonia aurata, assembly GCA_949128085.1. Taxonomy (NCBI): domain Eukaryota; kingdom Metazoa; phylum Arthropoda; class Insecta; order Coleoptera; family Scarabaeidae; genus Cetonia; species Cetonia aurata. The sequence continues at coordinate 33,670,780 of OX421889.1, read as the reverse complement.
TACTGAACGAAATACAAAAGAAAATCCACAAAATCAACAATCTAGTCGATATATTCAAACAAAACATGTGCGTGGGAAAAGTGAGAGCCCTATCGAGTATGTACGAGAGTTTGACCAACTCGAAGAGTTATTACAACGACTTGTCGAAGCATCAGATCCCACACGTCAAGTTTAGACGCAGGAATTTGAGCCTGCCGAACTTTGTGGAGCGCAGATTGAATTACGAGAGCCACAAGAATGAGACGGAACCCAAGAGCGTTAGCAAAAACGACTATAAGAACAATAAAAATAAACGGAAAGATCCTAAATCGTCTGCCAGCAAGGAGGGCGGTTCAAAATTGAACGTTCTGCACATCGGAGATGGTGGATCGACGACAGACGATACTGAAAATCAAGGTGAACCGATTTCCTAAGCAGTATTATAAATAGTTCACGCAACGCATGGATGTTATCGGAACAGTAGCTTTTTGTTTCTGCATTTTTCGGATGTTATCGATGTGTTTTGTTTAATTTTTATCTTCTGTATAGCGACACAACGCATGGATGTTCAAAAGGAAAACAGAGAGAGATCCTGTTAATCCCGATTTATACAGCTGATAATCCTATTTTATCCTTCTGTTAATATTCCAACGTCCACCCGTGTATATATTACACCGTTAAAGTTGGTTTTTTAAAGCATTTTTTATTTGATATTAATGGATTTTCACCTAATTATTTACATGATTTTAAAGCATGTGGCATTGGGTTTTTTCTGTGGTTTTGTTAACTGGATATAAACGGAATTGTACACTGAAAGAATAAAATAAGCGCGGTGCCTGCTAGAAAAATGACTTGAATGTCATGACTTGCAGAATATATTGTAAATATATTGAATCTAAGATTTGAGGTTTTTATCAGCATTTTTTGCAAGAATTAATTTTATAAACATTTTTATTTCCGTTATAAATTTGTGAATTAAAGAAAAATATCTGTCGAAAATCGTTTAAAGTTAATCTATGTAATTATTAAATAATCGAGAATGAAAAAAATAGTGGAATATCTTCATCATTCAGCGGAATGATTTTAGCCTGTTATTTACTTTATACAAGGTGTTTCACGAGAAACTTCATCGATCGATTTATGAAAGAGCATCCATACATCGGAAAATTCTGAAAATTTCGCAGTGTTACACTAAAGCCGACGGACAGTGGTTAAGAACGCGATCGAAATTGTTTACTCTTTAGTTTTAACAAATTTTACATTTAAAGTTGAGTAAATCCATGTTTTTGGGTATGCTGAATCTGAAATTATGCATAAAAAAACCCGTATTTGTAAAACTACACTAAAATACAACCCATAAATGCGAAAAATTGATAGCGCTTAATTACAAGTACGAAGAATATTTTTTATACAAATTATACAGTTTAGTTTGCAAATACGAAGTATTTATTTGTCAAAACCACCCCTTAATACATTGAATTTGACATGTTTAGTAGTTTGTACTTGGTTAATAAAACGTCTTTTTTTGCTTTTAGAATATCGTGGTAACTTGGATATAATTTGCAACCACGTTTTAAAGGTGTTGCTCTAATAAGCACATATTGCTGCTTCGTAAAACCGCGCGAGATAATAAATGATAAAGCCTCTTCAGGTGTCACGGCATTTTATTCTTGTTCGGGACATTTTTCCATTATACGTTTGCCACTAGTTGGTGTAGTTGAAGTACTTTCAATTTTCAAATCGGCTTTTATCTCGACTTTCTCGTACTTTCATTGCGGTAGCAAGCACAAGTTCTTCCACGGAAGTACTTTTTCTGAGCTCCTCGCTTTTACGCCTTTTTATAACATCAGAACTTTCAGCAAAACTCTTTGAAGGATGACCTCGAATACCCGAAGTTGATGAACGATCAGAATAAACAGATTCAGGAAAAATAATTTCTTCTTGTACCCAAACATTATGCTTTTTTTATAAAAACACTTCATGTTCTATCGATTTCCAATATTGAAAATATCTTGGAAAAAACATGTGTTCAAGCCAATACAAAATATTTTTACTTGATTCATCTTCTTCGGCAAGCCCGTATGTTTCAAGTATAAACCGATACATTGCTCGTTTTTTTACTTTCAGTCGATTTATCATTCTTCATAGCGACTCTGTGTAATACCAATCGATTTATTTTCTTCGCGTCCATTATGTTACAACTTCTCAAAAAAAAAAACTATTGCAACAAGAACACAATCTTTTACAACCACTCTAACGTCAGAAATTTCGAAAATAGCACACAGAATAATCTGCATAAAGTTTCGACTCAAAGTTGAGTTTCAACTGATCGGGTATCAAGTTGGGCTTTCTCTTATATGTTCTGACAGGCAAATATTGGCAGCTAATACTCTTGAATTTACAAATCCAAATACCTAATTTACGTACAAATGAGGTAATTATCGTGTAGGGTTGTGTAGAACTAAACTTAATCCTCTACTGAAGGCAAATTTTTATAATCCGATTACCTGTTACGAACAATTAATTTTCTTGTGCCAACACATTCCGTTCTATTACTTGCATCTCAAGAAGTTTTAAGAGTAATTCATTTTGAAAATATTTGCATCTTCAACAGTATGTTTGTGCTTTTGAATTTTTGCTTTGACCGATCTGAAGTTTTTAAAATTCTGTGTATTATTCGTTTAACTCTGTTTGGTGACGGCTTCTGCTTTTGGGGATACCAATCGGCAAAGACATCACATCTTCTTGATATCACTTTATTGCATTCTCCATAAATAATAGACAAATTTAAATAATCTTCGTATTTATAATTTAAACGTGCCGGCATTGTTTATAATTGAAAACTAAGTGACATTTCATCAATACTGGATTGTTTCTCGAACGATCATGACTAACTTATAGATATATCAAAGCAGAATGACATTTTAAAAAACTCCATAAACTACATTCATTTACCATATAAACATATTTTACTAATTATCTTAAAAAGTATCCATTTTAGATACATAATGTGTTTATGATTTTTTTTTTGCAATTTTGCAAGGGCAGTTTGATGAGAAAGAGAGAAAAACAGGTAGTTGTATTAAAAGAAAAAATGAGCCTTGACACTTTTTCAATTCGAAAGTTTAACCGTAATTTTCGGACAGCCTTTATAATGGTTTCGAAAAATTCATTCCGTTTCGAATGATACTCTATACGGTCAACAGTTCTGCAAATTTTAAATTTTCCAAGTTAAATATTTTTAGAGTTACAGAAGTTCAGATGCAATAGTTCATCTGTCAAAAATTTAAAAAAAATGCAAATATTTCAAAAATGATTGGAAATAACAACATAGTTGTTTTATCAAATTTATTTTAAAATTAAACGAGGATTTAAAAAATGTAATAATATATAGGGTGTTTTATTTAAAATAACAAAGTTGACAGTCACTATAACCGGATGCCTCAGATTATTAAAAATATTTTAGTTCAATAGTGCACGTGGGTTTTAGTATACAGCCATAATCCCTGCAAAGTCGACGGTTATACCACGCATGTGCGTCTCCCGCTCATTCTTCTTACTGCAGTAGGTATTACCAGAGACAAGTTACATCAGGAGATGGGTAACTTACTTATATATATTTGTTAATATTGTTTCGTCTAAAGTACCACGGGACGTTTCTAGAGGGCGCGCATCAAAACTATATTAAAATATGCTATTATTTATTTTTTAATATTTATAATTTCAACAAATAAGGTAAATAAAGAAAAGCACTTTTGCCTAAAGATAACATTTTATTTACAATATAGATAACGTTTATGATAGTACATATTTTATATGTATAATTAACCTGACTTTTAAAATTTATTTATGAATATTATACTTATGCTAATCTAGCTTAAATATATACCTTAAATAACTAAGTATAATATGTAACTAACAACTACAAATTAGAGAATATTTAGTGAACATTATAACATATAACTTTGAGTTCATACTCACTAAACTACCCGATAAATTGCACTTTGTAAATGTTTGTCGGATAAAAACTAAAACACCGCAGGCTAAATAAATTAATACACCACTTTTACTTTACACTTTTTAGCCCAAAAATAATTACTATGGAAATAGCAAATACGTGACAGACGCGTAGTCAAACCACAAACGACAATCACATGAATGAAGACAAAAGATGCCAGATACAACCATGATGAACTGTAAAAAACAGAAATACCAACCTAAACTTTGTAACAAGTTGGGGAAGTTACCCAATTTGGACTTACAGCGTCATCTAGAAACGTCCCTTGTCACCACCAATTTTCGTTAACAGTTTTGCCCATTTAACTTACCCATCTCCTTTAGAATATTGTCTCTGGTATTACCCTACATTCAGTCATTCGTCATAGCCACTCATAGCTCACAACGAATACTGGCGCGAGCGCAGCGGTTGCTTTGCTATTCAATCTACACGCAGAAATGTGTTAATTTTTAATGACCGTGAAACGTATTGTATTGTATGTATACTGTGTATACTGTAGGAGTATATGTACTTCCCCGCCGTTTACTTTGCAGAGATTGAGGCGGTATTTATTTAGTATATTATATTCATATATCGATCGATGGAGTACCTCGTGAGACACTGGTATGTATTAAAAAATTGGAGGAAATGATGGTGCAATTCAAATTAAAGTTTTATCTATAAGAAAAAATTAAAATAAACTGTAAAATACTAAAGTCAAAATAAATAAAAAAAACAAGTAATTCTAAACTATAAAAAATAAAATTTAGTACCTTACGGTTAAACAGAAATCAATAACTAATATAAACAATTCAAAAGAAGTGTTTACAATATATTCCGCAAAAATTATATTCATCTTTCAAGCACCGCGGTTATTTTATACCTTCAGTGTACCTACATACAGAGTGATTCAAAACGTATTTATTGATTTTTTATATCGATTTTTAATTTTGTTTGTTAATATCATTTTGATTCATTCGCATTTGAATGTAGTGCACGGCTTTCTCATCCGATATTTCCATCAATGTGTTATTCGCATGTTTGCAGTGCATATAGATTCCGATAGTGCGGAAAGCAGTTTACGTAGAACGTGCAGTTTGAGTGATCTGAGCATGCAAAGTCCCATAGTTGTACAACCGAAACGAAAGATCGAACAAGGTGAGTCTTGTGTTTTATCGATTCGCTTTTTATAATAATAGAAAATACGATGGATGAAATCGCACCGATTACATTTTATAATCGGTGTCTTTATCTTTACGTATCGCTTTCGTCTGGACACATCGACCGAGTAAACCGCAATGGAAACTCCTTTCAGTTTCAGGCAAGCTAGCGAAGAGCACATCGACCGCCCGGGCCAATTCGAGGTACTCCAAGAGCCTCTCGATAACCAGGAGTAGCTCGACTGGTGTTTTGAACCAGTCGGATTCGGACAACGAAACGATCGAAAAGAAACCGCAGAGTAGGCTAATGCGCCCTACCATAAGTTCACTTAACAAACTCGCTAACGTCAAAAATACTAACCTTCGCAAGAGGCATTGCCATTCTGTCAGTAAGTTTATGTCGCACGACCCCATTTTACTGTTTTTATTTCTTATTTTAAAACGGAGAGGTGAATTTGCCTACGGAAGCTGCAACGTAGTCTCGATACGAGGGCTTGCCAGATGTAGTGTCTTTGTAGTTCCGCTCTATTCGCTGTCTGAGCTTTGATTCTATTTTATTTAGTTATTTTTTAGTAGTCGAGCTTCGGTTGATTTCGAGGTAACATTTTACTAATCACGAGCAACTAATTTTTTTAGTGTAGATCAGCTTGCGTTATTTAAATCTTGGTTTTGGGTTGGTAGCTCTATGTTTTTAAAAAGGGTAATACAGGGTGAGTCTCAATATATGCGACAAACTTTCGGAGCTGATTCCTGAGGTTATTTTGATCATTAAAGTTCATATGAGTATATGTCCAACACGGTTTGGTTTAAAAGTTATTGAATGTTTAATAATAAATTATGAACTATGACTAACACGATTAATATCACAGTTGGTTCTCCAAAATCAATTGTGTTGAGAGGGAATTGTTTGTCATTTCAATATTTGACAGTAGTTGTCAGAGTATTTTTTTTTTTAATTATTTTTTATTTATTTACTAATTATTAATTATTGTTAATTATGTTAACTTACTATTAAACATTGTGACGGAACGTCTTATATTTAAATTTAGCGCCACAAGGAAGAAATTTTATAAGTTGGGCGCCACCACAAATGGGATCAAAGAACTACTAGGAGCAACTAAATTTAAATAAAATGATTTGTAGCCTAATGACTAAATTTGCATTATTTAATCTTCCTTTTCTTTAATCAAATAAATTTAATTATGATTAATAACTTTCATAAGCTCTCTTATTGTTTTATTCTCAGGGCGTACGGTTAACAAGGGGTAATTGTGAGTTCAATTTTCGAATAAAACAGTTCATTTCGGATTGACTATAATTTTACAGACTTTATTTACAGCGTTTTCATAAAGTGAAAGAAATAAAAACAAATAAGCATCCCAAGATTACTCTAAAATTTAATTCCCGGGGGAATTACGGGCCCGCTCAAATACTTATATAAAACTTCTATATTTACAATTTTGTTCAGAGTATATGTAACAAATATATATTTATATTTAGACTTGCGATTCAGCTGATTTCGGCTTCTATCAGGGCGTGGTTCCCTCGTTGGGTATACCTAAAGGCGTCCTCCACAGCTTCTTTTTTGCGAGGTAGCACTTTACTTTACTTTCACGTTTTACCGACTCACTAACTCGTGGTAACCTTTTTACTTATTTATTATATTTTTATTTTTATCTGCGCGTTAAGAGAGTATGTTCAACGCTTAACAATTCTCGCGCGAGAGACCTTCCATTTCTCGCCGCTCTCGTTCTCCCGTGTTTCTTGACACGAACACCTTACTCGTTCACTATTGGCAGAAACCTTCTGGTGCGATCACGTGGTTCTTCTAGCCTACCCGTAGCAAGGGTATTCCCCGAATTCCCACTTTCCACATAGAATACTTTACACATATGACATATATGAAACTTAAATATTCTTACAACTATAATCAATCCTTTTATATTTTTTATTATTAATGAAAATCAAAACAAAATAAAATAAGGCGTTCCATTGCAACATTGTATAACTTTAGAAATAAGCAGTTTGGGACAAATGTTCTTATGAACTTTTATGATCAAATAACCTCAGGAATCGGCTCCTAAAGTTTGTCGCATATAATCAGATTCACCCTGTATACAGTGTGATCACCACTTGTGAAATAAGACTATTTTTCATTTTTAAAAATGATCGAACACTTTAATTTTTAATTTTCCGAATGAAATTTGAAATATACAGGGTGATGCATGTAAGTGCAGCAGAAAGTAGGTGATCTTTTTTAAATATATCACCCTGTATGTTCTTTAATTTTTGAAGTCTTTGAAAGTGGAAAAGTAGTTACCACACTTCATTATTTTTAAACAGTATTTTTTTTCACAAACAAAAACTAATCCGTTTCCATTTACTCACCATCATTATTCATTTGTTCTTAATAATGCGGTGTTGCAACATTTCTTCCTAGCTATTTTTCTGCGTCCAAATTTTTATTTTTCTCTAAAATGCCTATAGTGAATCTAAGCTCCATGGGTAACGAAGATAGTTCCTCTGAGGACGGTGAGAAACGCCTGCAAGTCAAACCTACAGCGCCACCTAGGACGCGAACCTTAAACTCCGACCCCTCATCTAGGAAAAACTCGAATAAGGACAAACCCAAAGGTGAATACTAGTCGAGTTAAAACAATTCAGCGTTTTTCATATAATTTTTTTAATATATATATATATTACAGCTTTGAATAGAGCTTCGACCTTGAGTTACGATAAGAATAATGAAGTCCCAGACCTGGAGTCGACTCTAACAAGCGTTTTTGATGATACGACAGAGGATTTTGATGTTTCGACCGTGCAATGTTAGTATTTAAAATGTTTCGTTTTTGTTTTAACTTTATTTACATTGTATTAAATGGCCTCAGTGTCGTGTTTTAGGACCTTTACTTTATTTAAATGGTTATCTTCGCCTGTTTAATTGTGATTTTATTTTAATTTATGCTGCACAGACGTTGCCTAGATACAATAATTTACATCCTTTGCTTTTTTTACAAAAACAAATTCTTCAATTTTATGACGGAATAGTTGCTTTTTAACTTGAGACTCGGGAATAAAATATTGGGGTACCTTCAGTATCATATTTAGGATACCTTACTGTTTATAAAGACCTGTCTAATTAAAATGTGTGCGAATTTTTTTTCATTTCGACTTAATATTTCTTTTGATTCATAGTTTTACCATAAATTTATACATTTTTCCATTTAATGTGCAGCATTTACCCAATTTTATAATAGATATATCATATTTTAACATCAAAGATTTACAAGATCGCACTTTAGGACCCTTATTTTTTGTATTTTTTTTAGTGAATATTCTCTGAAATTTGTTGTTTTTTCACTTAAATTTATGTGCAAACACTACTTTATACAAATAGTCCGTTTAATTCCTCAATTAACTAATTTTATAATAGATATATCACATTTTAACATCAAAGATTTACAAGATCACACTTTAGGACCCTTATTTTGTTGTAAATTTTCTATGAAATTGTTTGTTTTCCGGCTTAAAATTTAAGTGCAACCACTGCTTTATATACATAGCCTATTTTGTTTCATAATTACCCAATTTTATAATGAAATAATCTTTTTTTACAATTAAAGGTATTCATGATCACACGTTAGGACCCCTATTTTTGTGAATTTTCCCTGAAATGTTTTGTTTTTCCACTTTTTATGCGCAAACACTACTTTATAAAAATAGTCCATTTAACTGGCCCAATTACCTAATTTTATAATGAAGTGATCACTTTTTAAAATTAAAGATATTCATGATCATAGTTTAGGACCCCTATTTTTTGTAAATTTTACATAATTTTTTGTTTTTCAGCTTAAAACTTATGTGCTAACACTACTTTATAAAAATAGGTCATTTAATTCTATAATTAGACAATTTTACAATGAAATAATCTTTTTTTAACCTCAAAGATATTCAAGATGATACTTTAGGGCCATTACAATTTATAAACCTTCCTTTTTTAGCTTTATAACTATGATTTTTTATGTAATTCTCGCTTTTTCAACTAAAAATGTACATTTATGGCATTGGGGTGCCTCATTACCCCACTCTAGGCCCACCGCTTTCTCTAAATTCACATTTCTAACATATTTCCACTACAGTATCGACCCAGTTATGCGACGAGGTGGCGTTGCAACTTACCAAAGCGGCCAACAACGTCGTGGAACTCTACAGGAGGCTTACAGACGCCGAAGCGAACAGCAGCGAGCAACTGGCCAGCGTTCAGAAGACCGATATGGTGAAAAACTTGGAACTCTCGATCAGCCGTACGCAAAAGATGTTACAAGAGCTCCAATTGGAGAGGATAAGGAGGAACAACGGATTGGACGTGAATCAAACGGACACGGTGAAGAAATTGAACGACTTGGCCGCCCGAGGATTGACCAACGATCAGAATACGGTCGTCAGCATGATGCAACAGTATTCGGACATCCTCTTGGGAATGATGCAGCAGAAGATACAGAATACGAACAACACCTGATGCCTGCGGGATAAGGAGTTGTGCTTCGCGTTCAGTCAGGATAATATTTAATGCGAATCGTACACTGTATGTGAATCTCTTTATTATTATTTATTGTTATTCGTTTGTTTTTTTAATCGATTTTATCATAGAATTTTAATCACAAAGATATCCTAAAAATAAGCATTCCAATTATAAAAATGGCTGTAACGATACATATATTTGATATTGATTATATCATAACGATTAACCCGGGCAGAATAAATCGATTGTGAACGGTGTAAAACCATATTTTGTAGTAAAATTTGCAATTTTTACGACGGTGTGTGTTGTCGCTGTTAACTACGTAGAGATAATTGTAGTAGTGTCATAAATAACGGATAAGCATGTGTCAATTTATTATAAACGGAATTGTTTTTGTTAGCCTGATGATTGTTACTGTATTTATCGCAAAGAGTGAATTGATCGTAAGTATATTAAGCAGGAATTGTGTGTCGAATTGTCTTTTCCTTGAGAATCTAGTTGATTATTATATATATATATATTTAAACATAAACGAACTGCCAAAAAAGAATTAAATGTAGGCTTTTAATGAAACGCTTTTTAATATTGTGCAACAAAAAGAAATATTCTTCGTAATAAATGTCTGTAAATATTTAAGATAGAACTGCAACCGGAATTTAATAAAAACAAACCATTGATATTACTATTTCCAGTTTTCTGTCTGTTTCTTTTTGTTATTATTGCTGTTGTGTTTATACTAACCGAAATAAGATGCTTCCGATAATATCCTAATTTAGCATCTTTCTAATCGATCTGTATCTGTTTCTATTGCGAAATGTTAATATGCCTGTTTGTAATGTAATATCGTGCATTTCCCATTTTTATTTCAACATAGATACATGTAATAAATAATGATAATGAAATTAATAGATATAAAAATAACGGTAAAAGATTGATTTTAACGTATTGTGTAACGTAATTTGTTTTTTTTTATGTGTATATTCTAATTATTAATAAAATTAATGGTTTATAATCACTACTATCGCAGAAGAATTGTCGAAAATCGAAAAATAAACTGATTATTGAAGTAAATAAATGAATAAAAAAGGAATATTATTATTGTAATGTATTATTAATAAAACGTATTTAAAAGTAATGTGTTTTTTATTATTATTATTATGGCGTTTCGTTGAGCAGATACAATGATATTTTTCAGGGCATCGTGCAACTCCGTTTCTTGCGGTGTCAACGGAATTGTTGCGATATTGGCGGTTTGAAACGTTGCAATTACCATGTTCAGCAAACTATTCTAATCTACACTGCATGAAAAACAACTTCTAATACTCTTATTTCGAATATCTTATATACCTACCTAATCTCAAGTGGCACTTCATCCTGTCAGTCACGCAGGGAGGTACACAAAAATAAATTGAATATCTATTATTATTAATTATTACTTTTTTAAATTTATTATACACCATCGTTTCCTACACAAATACGACCTATTTTTGGAGAATAAGAAAAAGATAAGTCATAAAAAATGGGGGGTATAGTGAGCGCGATCCCCCGGAGTTAACTTTTGGCGAAGATAGATGGCGTGATCCTTGGGTTCATGTGTGAGAATGGCTGTAGTTGAATGCAGCTTGTGCGATGTGTGCTTAGGTGAATGTCGGTAAGTTAGGCTGGATGAGAGAGAAGCGCGGGTGACAAAAGATCACGTAGGCAGTACGAAAGTTGACGCGCGGTTTGAAAAACGAGAGAGCGAAGTTTGGAACAGTTTATTTTGTGTGCCTATTTCAATAAATATCTAAAAACATATATGCGAGTATTATTGACCATTACATTATGTTAAAAGAATTTTTTAATACGTACTTCTTGTTTGAAGGTACTCTTTCAGTCTGTGAAGTTTCATTGAAATCGGAATTTACACTTGCCGGTGTTTCCTTGTTAGACAAACTGGACGATTGATTGAGTTTAAACAAGTTAACTTTAAATAAGTCGAGATAATTAGTCCTTTTTTTGTGATAAGGCTGGCTAAATAGAGGTATTAATTTTTTTTAAAAACGTTTCGACTCTTTATTACAGTCTTTTTCAATTAAAACAAATCTTTTTTGTTTAAAATTTAGAAAAACAAAACTTATTTAAATTTAAATACTTACAAAATTAACAGAAGCGTTAATAAAACATAACAACAGTCATTGTCACAATATAAGTTTTACACATTAAATTTTTTGTAAATGGGACAAGTACAAACAACAGACACTTAACAATAGCGAAGCAAAAAACCAAATTAAAATAACTGATTATATATTTTTGATAGATTATCAACATCGACTTTATTTACACTAAAACCACTAACAAATCATTTCCAAAACGTTTCGTGAGTAATAATTTCTTTCTTTAGCTAAAATGTTTGTTATTAAAATTAAATTTATGTTTATCAAGTTTGTGTTTTTTTAAAACTGTTAAATTTGTTGAGGATTTGTGATGTAGGATACGATTTTTAAGGTATTGTTTGGCCAATATATGCTCCTTTACAATCATTACAAGGGATACAATAGATTAAATGGGAATTTTTGAAGGGTGGGGAGTTTTTGCTTTTAATTTTGTGAAACGGTGATTGTTTTTATGTGCTATTTCTATAAAATAACGTTTTAATATTGCATTGATTTTTTCGGATAAGTTTTTAACATCAGGAATTGATATATATTTTATATTGGTTAGTAGAGATTTGTGTATTAAGTGTTTTATTATTGTTATATAGTTTATGTAACCGTTGTTTGGTGATTTTATGTATGAAATCCTGGGGGTAGTTATCAGTTTCAAGTATAGTATTAAGTTTTGTTAAAATTTCAGGTCTGTTAATAGGATTTGTTAGTTTTAATCCTCCGACTATTAAGGCACTAACTACATTCTTTTTGTAAAAGAGTGGAACGTTGCCATGATAGTTTAGATGTCTCCCAGAAGAAATGCGTTTATTATACCATAAAGTCAGTATTCTATTATCCTCTCTACAAACTGTGATGTCTAAATAATTTCAGCAATTATTATATCTTATATCCATCTCCAATTTTATTGTGATATTTATTAAAAAGTGATAGAGTATTTTACCAAGTGAAGGGGATATGAAATTTTGTTTTTCCCGGTCAGTGATAAGGTTATTATATCCGATAACGTCTGGGGGGTTATTCTCGAACCGATGGAAAGTTTTCACTCCCGGAGAATAACATTCACCACTAACTCCCCGTTACTAAAAATGTGGTATTCTCGAACTAACAGGGAATATCTTTCCTACGTTTACTCCCGGGGAATTATAGCACGTTGTTGTCAAGTCATATATTAGGAAGGGATGGGAAAGAACCAATAGAAACGGCGGTAGAAAGAGATGTATTTATAACAGTTCTTTTTAAATGAAAATATAGTGATCGTTTTCTTTACATTGATCGATATTATCTCATGGCATTTTTAAAAATAAAAATCATGGCAAAGAAAAAATCTAGACATGTGTTACAGCTACACAAAAGCAAGACCACGACTAATAAAAGAGTACATAACCAAACATCTTGTATTGAATAGCTCGGATTTCGCCGCTAAGCTTATAATTATTGCATTATATATCTGACTGAAGCTTTATTCATATACAAGTATAATTTAAACAAATTATCGCTTAACTGCATTCATGTTCAAGTTTTGAAATATTTTCTCGGTCAGTAATATTTTCTGCATCCATCGCACAATATAAGTATACCTATATAAAATTAGGGGAGAATATATAAGATATCATATTAATTCAAGCTGCTTTACTTGCAAGCTATATATTGTTATTCGTTATTCTACTATCAAATATTAAATAAGATATAATTCACGAATACAACCACATATCAACAGCCGTAAACCGCCGAAATAAAACCGAGCGAAGCCGATTCAATTTCTCATGCAAATTCTCCTGCTTATTTGTAGGAGAAAATACCGGGGAATCTTTCGGGAGTACTTTCCTACGAAAACGTGAGAAATTGAACTCGAGAATACCAACTATTGGAATCGTAGGAATTTTTTGACAATTCTCACGGAATTTCCACTCCCTCAGATTCGAGAATAACCCCCCTGGTAGGGTCGAAATTGAGTTAATGTGTTGCGTTATCAGATAGATTTGATATTTTAGTTTGATAATCTACAGTATTTAAAATAACTGTTTTAGCATTTATTAGATTTCAAAATAGTAATTTTTTTTTACAAATTCCTTTGTTTTTTTAATATTTTTTTTTTTCATACTGGTGATATTTACATCTTTAATTTTATGAAGTCTAGTGTGATTATTATTTGTGATAGTGGTACAAATTTTGTTTCTAATTGAATATTTTTTTATCTTCATTAACTTCAATATGCTTTATACCAGTTTTAACATTGGCCATTATAGACTCTAATGGCAATTTTTCATTTTCGTCATAGTCTAAAGAATAATTTGGTCCAAGAGATAAAAGTTATTCTTTAACAGGATAAAATGTTTAATATTTAAGAAATCCATATTACTACATAGACTGTTTGAGGCATTTTTTATTCAGATAGCTAAAAAGTAAAAAAAAAACAAACAAATATATATATGAAACCATTTTATTTTCGTAATATTTTAACGCTCGATTACAAAAATTAACATAAATATTATACGACAGATAATAACAAAAGAAATTCTTTTGGCACTTTTTCCGCCTCAAATGCATTCCTTTAAAAAATAAAAGAAAAAAAAAAAACATACGTTTACTAACTAATTCAGCGAGAACAGAAAATCCCGATAACCTATTATAAACGAGTAAAAGTTGCCGATGCAAAACACGATTTTCGATTTTAAAACTTAATTGCGTTTTTTTTTTTATTATTATTAGTATCTTATTTACATGTCATCGCTTATATTAAATATAAAAAAGAAACATTTCACAGCCGTTATTCTCAGTTCATTTCCGTTTATATTATTTACACACATTTCCATATTTAGCTTAAAGATGCACCGGCTTACTCTTGAAGATAAAGTCGTAGGTCTGGCCGTTGTGTCGATCGAAATGATGTTTACGCAATAACCTCCAATTATACACTTTATAATCGCACAACCTGCACCCGAACGCATCAGAATGCGCGCGCAGATGCGCCAAATACGTCCGGTTGTTTTGAAAAACCCTCATACAGACCTGACAGCACGACCCCAAACTCTTACCGACGTACGCCACTAGGGGGCGCGGTCTACCCGCGTGCAATCGGCTATTGTGCCAATCGAAACTTTTCGGATCGACGAAACTGGCGGCGCACTCCGAACAGGTGAACTTGAACGGCACGACGTGGTTGCGCGGATGTTTCGCCTTGCAGCGGGTCGCGTATTCGACGTAGGTCCGCGCGAAGCCGCAGACGTGACAGACGCCGCGCTGTTCGACGTTGAGCAGCGCGTCCGAGTACTCGTAATCCTCCGCGGTCATGATCTTCAATAGGAAGGATTCGTTCTCGTCGGGGGCGTCCGATTTGATGGTGTACGTGGCCGGCTTCTGGGCGGCGTGGACTCTCCTAGACGCGATATCGTGCGTCTGGCAGTAGTGACGCGTCAATGCGAGCGGACTCTCGCTGGTGCTGAAGATGCACAGCGTGCAGGCGAAACGGTTGCCGGCGCAATGGGTCATCCTGTGTTGGAAAACGTCGAAGTTCGTGCCGCTAAAATGCGAGACGTGAATAAATCTATCGTCACCGAATCGAACGAGTCGACTTTCGTACGATTTAAAGTTTTGTCACGGTATGGGCAGTTACAGTAGCGACAATCGCCGTCATTACCGCTTTTTGGACGCCATGTTTTTGGTTATCATAATAATAAAAATATTTATTTTCGATGAACCAACAACATACATTGCAAATAATGTGAAACTGGGGCACGAAAACTAGTCGCGAAAGAAAAGAAAATTATTACACATTCAACATTGTAGGTACCGTAAGATGGGGTGGATAGGAACAGTTCTGACAATTTCGAGGGCTATACAGAAAAAAGAAAAAAATTTTTTTAATTGTTTTTTTCTGAAAAATTATGAACAGGGTTTCTGCTTTTAGCTTGCGAGATTAGAAAAAATGGGCGCATGCCAAAACCCTTATTTTTTAAAAAAAAATTGTTGTTCCTATTCACCTGGAAATGTGGTGAATAGAAACACTCATAAGAATACACGTTTATTTCGTTTAACAATGTTCCCAGATGTTTAGAAACACCATCAAAAAACAATTAAACCAAATAGTACTAGTTTGCACGTGTTAGATTTGAGGTTACGTACAAACTCAACTTTGACAGTTGACAGCATTTTAATAACATTGGATATTAATAATAACATTTTCTTGCAATCTCAGCGTCACCAAATATTTTTAAATCTTTTATTGCTCTTTTAAAAACTTTTCCCATTTTTGTTCCTTTTCACCCACGAGTTCCGATTCACCCCATCTTACGGCACTATCACAGTATAACCAGTAAGGACATTTGAGTCGGCACCTTTGATCTTTTAGGTACAATTTTCAATAGCCTTCAAATATACGGTGAAGTTAGGGGCATATTAACAGCATGACCAAATTAATAATAGTGAGAATACACGAGATCGCAAGAGTGAACAAATTGTAAAAAAGAAAAGTATTTTGTAATCTTGAATGGGTATTGAAGTAATAAAAATCATATAATGATTTTTATTAAGTAAATTTAATTTAGTGGCACTAACTACAATATAACATTTTATTATTATTAATAAATGTGACTTAGAACTTTAAACTTTAAAATTATATACACACTACACTATACATACATACAAACAAATATTTATATTAATAAATAGAGAAGTAACCGAACACTTGTTTATTAAATAGTTTTGCTCGAATTGCCGAAACAATGGGCGCATTCAGGGATGCTCAGCGGCTAAGATAGCCAGAAATAAGCTGAATGTCAGCACAACGCAAATCCCTGAATGAACCGCTGTTTTAAACATTACTCCATCTGGCGTTGACATTTGAAATTCGATCGAAAAGTAGGTTATGTTTTGTGGAAAAATATATAAATAACTAAAACCATGTGCTAAAGCTTTATAATAAGTCGCCCATTCTATTTACCTGAATGAGATGCTAACGTTCAGTGTGCTAAATTGTGTTTTGGTTATATAAGTGGTGTGATGATTTCAAACACTTTTAAACCTAAGAAACATGGATAATAATACAAATAATATAATAATAATTTTCTTAGCACTGCTCATTTCTATTAAACTTATTTAATTTATAAAACTATTTTTATATATTTTATAAGTATAACCTTCAATTTTATTTCATAATTTCCCCCACCTCTCTATATTTGACAGCGCTGACAAACTAAGCCTATAATTCAGGTACTGAGGAAATATTTCAGCGGCTGTCTCTCAGCGGTAGGTCAGCGGGTCTGTTCAGGGAAATTGCTTACTAAGCCTCTCAGCCGCTGAGCGTCCCTGAATGTGCCCAATATTTCCAAACGCTTAATTCAACTCAAAACATCTCACAAAATAAACAATCCGCCATGCTGTTAAGATGAACTTCTCGATTCTGCGCACAAAAACCGATGACACGAAAATTGCCCAAATGTCCATACTGGTTATACTGTGGTACTATCATAATATTCTTCTAAATTGTATGGATCTACATCCCATAGCCTTGTTTCATGACATCATAACCGTTCGGTGCCGTTTATCATTGGCGTTGTTAGGTGCGAGACTCGTACGTACACTATTTAAAGAAATAAATGCGAATCGAGTTAGGGTAGGAGGTAGGCAGCCAATCTAACAAGGTCATACAGTAGTGATCCGTAACGTACAATTTTTCTAGCACTATTATCTGATTTTTATTTCACTTTGCAGTGTTTTTTTTTTCTTACAATAAAATCTAGGTAATTATCGCGTTGAACATAGTTACATGAAAGATTTATGTAAACATATCAGAATGTAATAAAACGCGATCGTAATACTACCGCCTGTGACGGGGCTGTTTCTGTCTCGCTAAGTGTATCCGAGTATAAGGAAACTTAAAATGCCGCCTAAAGTAGCTCAGTGGAAAAGGGATTGTGAGTAGACGTTTGGTTCTACGGCATTTCGCGATGTGTGAATTCGGGACTGGAACCGGTGCATTATTATTTTTTTTTTTTCATTTTTTCAAATTAGACATTACAGCGACAATTAATGCGTAAAATTAGGTTTAATTAGCGAGAATATGACAAATGACATATGACTACTAACTCAAACTGGCGATTCATACTCATCGCTGCTTCCCCCATACGCGGGTAATCGGTTTGACAACGTTGCTGTAGTTCTCTATTACAATCATATCTCTAATGTTTTGTTCGGCCAATGTGTATAAAACCAACGTGTAAAAATGAAAGGAAAACCATATTTTTTTTTAATCAAATATGCTTTCATATTATATGTATATAAAATATTAAAGTAGAGATTTCGAAAAATGTCATAAAAAAGAATCCCCATCACTTTTGTAGTCAAAGCCATCAAACTAGAAAACTGTGCATGTTTAACCCTATTGATCGTCGGACTTATGAAGTACCTTACTAAAAAAACTCTATGTAGTTTCTTATTTAACCTTAAAAAATCAGAAAAATAAAAATTCCAAAGAAACCCTGAATTTGTCTCTTTTGAATTAACTTTATGAAGAAAAACACAAAAAAAATTACTAAAATTTTTCATATCTTGGGTAAGAAAGGGTTAAAATACACGCATTTGTTCATGATTTGTAATAATAATTGTGTGAAATAAAAGGGGACATTCTAATTTCAATCACTTATTCATTCAGACATCATTCATGAAAAAAACCCACTAGTATTTGATAAAACTTTTCTATATTACTTAAAGCAGATAATTTGAATTTACCGATAGAGGGAAACCCAAAGTCATAAATTTGAAGTTTCAAAAACTTATGTATAAAAAGTAGTGTCGCTACTGTAACTACATATACTGCGGTTTCGTATACTAACAATTCTTACCACATCGAGTCTCAAACGCCCGACTCGCTGTTTTGTAGAAGCCAACAGAAATCCGTAATTTTTTTAAATACAATACATCCGTATTATGCATCGGATAAAATAATAAAAACTAAAAACGATTACTTTACAGAATTTCAATTGAAAATACGAAGAAGTATTATAAATTTTTCAATTCACATAAATAAAACTTACATAAATGGGCAAAATTTGCACTTCTTCGCCGATCCGCTGTAGATATCCCACCAGAAATACAAGGTGTTCGTCTGGAAACGGATGAGGTCGTGCACCCACCGCGTCTTCTCCTCCTTGCTTGCGTTCGGATCCAAAAATTCCTCCCTAAATAACGCACAGAGACACACACGGCGATCTTTTTAATCGGAAACCCCCAAAAAATCGACGATATACTCACTTGACGTTATCCACCTCCGTCATCAAGTGTTCCGCAATCGTTAGAGCTTGAGCCGTCGCGAAGCTACACAACGGGCACTTGTACCAATTCAACAGAGGCGTATCGTGCGGACCGTGCGGCTTGCAGAAACCCCTCTTCAGGTATGCCGAGATGTCCTCGTTGATCGAGGTTGCGATACCGTCTGGCGAGCCGTGTATATCAGGAGGGGGTGTAGTATCGTCGTCTGATGTTGGAGCGTCGATGACGATAGTCGGAACATTGTTTTCTCCGATCGGTGGATCCTCTTCGACGTCGCTATCACCAACATCGAGCGATTCTGCTTTGGGAATGGTGGTGGCGGTGTTATTATCATCGGTTACATCCACCTCGTCTTCAGAGTTACTCAAGACGATCACCTCGTCGTCCGATCGGTGGACGTCCGGGGTTATTTCGGTTTCGACTTCCGGTTCGATAACTTGCGTTAATTCGGGGATGGAATCGGTCACTTTGCCGCTGGTCGCGTCGAGAGATGAACGGACATTCTACGGAACGAGGAATTTAAATTGAATATCACAGCGATGATTATTATTTCGGTAACTAAGTGAATATCTATCATGTAATAAGATCATACATAAAAATCAGTATGCATTTCAAAAAAACTCGGGAACCACGTCTGCTTCTGTCAAAGTTTGATAAAAAGAAACACCATGATTATAGCAGGAATGCAGAAAATTAAAGACATAGCACCAGAAGATCTGAAGAAGTCTGTATATCACAGTGCATTTACGTCCCATATTAGCTATGTAATAAACATATGGAGCCATACAACTAAACAAAATTTAAATAAACTACAAAAACGGCAGAACAAGATACTAAAGACACTGTATAACATGGACAAATGGACACCATCAAAGGACGTTTACGAGAAGACGCAAGAACTAAATTTACAACGATTAATAACATTCAGAAATCTCCTTACAATCCACAGAATCGACAACAACTTAAGGCGGTACTTCAACCAAACCGGAATTCTATCGTTGACTGCGAAACGAAAGTTCTAATAGGGATGGTAAATGTGTTCCGCTTCAGCCGACGTAGTAAACAAAATTTTAGCCGATGACGATTAGAACTCCCAGTTTGGATAGATACCTTACTGTTTTTATGCGTTGTACACTGTTATAAGTTATCAGGGCTATACGTCGGAGGTCTATTTAGGTACTGAATATGAAATACGCGTTATTGAAATTTGAGTATTGGTATTATTAGTGTTACGTCCACATATTTAGGTTAAAAGTAGTTCCAAGATGTTACGTATTGAAGGCATCTTTCCTTTTGTCTATTCTTCTACATTTTTCTGACAGTCAGTCTCTTCATTCATTATTTATGGTCCTTTTGTATACCACACATGCAATTACTTTTGTAACCCCACTAACGGAAAAAATGGTCAGTGTACAAGGGATTAGTAGTTTAAACGATATTATATAAATAGTTCTTGTCCGACCATCTAGCATCCATGTATATACCTCTAAATTATTTTTATTATTTAATAAATAAGTGTTGAAAGAAAGTCGGGTGCGTGTTTGCGTGTGTGTGTGTGTGTAAGTGTGTGTGTGTGTTTGTGTGTGCGTATTTAAACAACCATACAGTCTACAAACAACAATTTGTAAAAAGTGTCTACGGCTTTCTTTTCCTTCATTGAACGTCTGTCGTCAAAGTGTTGTATCATAAATTGTTATTTTATTTTATTAATAAATATTGGAAATTCAATTTCGCGTGACAGTTATAAGAGAGAATGAATTGGCGAACCCGAAACAAATTTCATGTTAAATCTGCATATATTATCGAAATACCTTACAATCGCTCGACCATCTCTAAAGTATTTTCTACAAACAGGAAAACTATATTTTAAACTTAGTTTATGAAATACGCAATTTGTTATTCGGTAGGTTTTCTACTGATAATAACTAACCTTTAAATGATCCAAAGTGAAAAACAAATTAAACATTACCATCGAAATAGTGTATGTACCTAGAGGTTGAAGCCAAACATCAAATTAATTCACTATTAATTTTTGTGAGTTGGTTTCTTCAGAATGTCGTCCAGTTGGTGAATTAGAATACAAGTATGTAAATGTTACCCAAGTCTACATATATTATAACGCACACGTTAGGGCACAAATGCTGTCGGGTATTTACGCCTAAACACATGATTTGATTTTTTACAGTTTACGTTTGAATTGACACATATGCGTAAATTCCAAGCTGACGGGCTATACTACTCTCCAGTCTGAGTGCCTGTAAAATATGCAATATGTATTGAATTTTTAGTAAAACATTGGTGCTTTAGATCAAATATTTCTCCCTTAATGGCGATTATATAATATACTATTTTACATCATTAGATTAAGCATTGTTAAATTTAGGTACGTACACCGGGCATTTTCGAGTAATCAGTATAAAATATTTGTTATATGCTTCTAAAAAACAGATAACTTTAACCATTTTACTCGAAACAACCGAAGTTATTTGATAAAATTGAAGCCTGTAGGTACCCTTATTCGTCTTTACAGAACACATGGTTTGTTATTTCAAGTCATAATTCGATAAAATAATAGCGCAAGATTTGATTGACTGAGGTCGTGCAATTGTATAGCTACAGTACCCCCTTAATGAAAACTGATTGCAAATTCACACCTAATACAGAAATACATACACACAAAACACGAAGCCATTCACACCCAAGAACAGAAAAAAACACAAGTTACAAATATGAAAAATTTCCAACACCTGATGCGATCAAAACATACAATCAACTACCAAAACACACAAAGACACTAAAACACGTTACATTTAAAACCAAGATAAGGATGGAGGTATACCGGCAGTACAACATATAGGAAGGACCAAACGACTAAATCAACGACGCCTTCGATACCGTTAGTTCGAGAAGAGTGCACCATCTCCAATGCTCCGATGAAGAATGAAGGCGGAAAAACAGTGCATGGCAACGCTTGCTATACGAGTTGCAATTTTTTTTTTGTACATACATATATTTTGTAAACTGTATAGTTTGTGTTTGTTTAAATAAATAATTGTTCAAAAAAAAAAGCAATGACAGTTTGGTTATTTTAAACTGACCACCTTCATTTTTTTTTTTTTGCTTATTTACATAGATAGTTTATAAAATTCTGTCAGAGCACTTTAAAAAAATTAATTATGCCTTAATGAGAAACAATTTAAAAGAAGGTTTAATGAAGAACTATATATTACAACATTCTCTATCGTTCTATGACATAAAAAGAAAGTTGTGCAATTCCTCATTGAAAATCTAATTAGAAAAAAAAAAAAGCTATACCCATTGTATTTAGGAACTACAAACTTAAAGTAAATAGTGAAATGCAATACCAATAATGCTGATGATAATAATAATAATAACAACAATAATAACATTTCTATCAAGAGCATTCAAAAAATTTATAAACAGTGAAGACAATAGAAGACAAGAAGAACCTTATATTAAGATGAAGCACTTAAGGGGGTACTGTAGCTATACAATTGCACGACCTCAGTTAATCAAATCTTGCGCTCTTATTTTATCGAATTATGACTTGAAATAAAAAACCATGTGTTCTGTAAAGACGAATAAAGGTACCTACAGACTTCAATTTTATGAAATAAGTTCGATTGTTTCGAGAAAAAGGGTTAAAGTTATCTGTGTTTTAGAAGCATATAACAAATATTTCATACTGAATACTCGAAAATGCCCGCTGTAGGTACCTAAATTTAACAATGCTTAATCTAATGATGTAAAATAGTATATTATATAATCGCCATTAAGGGAGAAATATTTGATCGAAAACACCAATGTTTTACTAAAAATTCAATACATATTGCATACCTTACAGGCACTCAGACTGGAGATTAGTATATCCCGTCAGCTTGGAATTTACGCACATGTGTACACTCGAACGTACACTGTAAAAAATCAAATCATGTGTTCAGGCGTAAATACCCGACAGTATTTGTGCCCTAACGTGTGCGTTATAATATATGTTTACTTGTGTAACATTTACATACTTGTATTCTAATTCACCAACTGGACGAGATTCTGAAGAAACCAACTCACAAAAATTAATAGTGAATTAATTTGATGTTTGGCTTCCACCTCTAGGTACATACACTATTTCGATGGTAATGTTTAATTTGTTTTTCACTTGGGACCATTCAAAGGTTAGTTATTATTAGTAGAAAACCTACCGAATAAGAAATTGCGTCTTTCATAAACTAAGTTTAAAATATAGTTTTCCTGTTTGTAGCAAACACTTTAGAGATGGTCGAGCGATTGTAAGGTATTTCGATAATATATGCAGATTTGACATGAAATTTATTTCGGGTTCGCCAATTCATTCTCTCATAACTGTCACGCGAAATTTAATAATTTCCAATATTTATTAATAAAATAAAATAACAACTAGGTAATTATAAAAGAAAAGAGAAACAACTTCTATTTGCCACCAATTTGCCAATGCGAATGCGACTAGAGATTCAGCAAGCGAAGATCGTGGTAGTAATCTGTGGTCTATCAATGCAAATGCATGTGCATAGAGAAAGATTGCTTTTCGTTTTCATTAAATAATTTCTGAGTTTCCTTTATTTATTTTAAGTTGTCACTAGAGATTCCGTTTTTTATTTCATATTTTGAATTTCTATTCTTAGTTTAAATTGTATTATAAGAATATTTTCTTTTAAAACTTACCCACCTGGAATATGTAGTGGTTTATATTTTCTGATTCTACTTTTACATTGTATTTACCTTGTTTTTTTACTAGGTTCCCCTTATGGGTAATGATGTTTTTCAAATGCAGGGCGATGATATTTTGTGTAAACTTTGTAATGAAAAAATTAATTCTAAACGGCGTCTGCGTAGGACATATAGGAAGTCTAACTCACAAATCTAAAATCCCTGGTTTACATTCATCTAGAAAGTATGCCCCTAGAACAAAAAACCACAAAAATTTAATTTGGGTTTGTGTGAAGCGTTACTTGGCCCAGATATTCCCCTAAATAAATTGAACAATCCAATTTTTTCCAAGTTTGGTAATAAATATATAGCCGCTAAAAAGTAAACTAAACTATTATTTGATCCTCCTCCCCAACTCCATTCCCATCCCGGGATGTTCGCCTCTGCGCGGACGCAAACACTACCACCCCCGAGACGACCAACATTATTGTTGTTAATGGTTTTATTACTTAATTATTTCATTATTACAAAATGTATACAGTAGTCGTATTACATACGATGGTGTTTTTTTTATTTTTTTTATAATATATATTATAAATTGTTGTTTGTAGACTGTATGGTTGTTTAAATACACACACACACACACACAGGGTATATACCATATATATATACCATAAGTAAACTGTGCGAGTCTAACGTCCGGACTATAACATAAACAAAACACTCGTGGTGTCGTGCGTAGGCATGATGTTTAGATGATAGAAAAATGGTAAAGTAAAATAAATACGAGAATTTAAACTGGTGGAAATAAGCCCTGCATTTTAGACATAGGACTTACATTTTTGGAAAGAGTATATGTTAGAATAGTTTTGTCATTTACATCGTAATAATATGATTTTGGTTTGACTTTCATCAATATTTCACTGAATATCTAGATATATTATACCTTCGGGCGGCAGCGAGTGTATAGTATCGTTGCATGCTGCAATCACACGTATTCTAAATCTGGTGTCGATAAACACACCCACAGTACCGGAGGGTTAAATAAATGAGAATTATTTTGTATTTAGGGCCGGTAATTCAAACTCTTAGTAAAGTTCCTAATAAAACTTATTAGCTGAATAACTAAAATAACTACATTTCTTCTATATATTTTTTTATTTATTCGCTTTCTGAAAGATCTGTTACAATGGAGTATTGCAATATTTTTTAGTGTACCTAATATGTATTTCAGCTGCAGCTAATGTAAGATTTACATCTTGGGACATTGACATTTCACTAATTATAATAAAAATAATAAAATAAAGAAGACTAGGTGTACAAATATTTTGAAGAATAAATATTAGAATAATACGAATAATAAATTTAAGTAATACTGTTACGATACACAATTCTAATCACATACAACATAACAGTGCTTCACCAAAATCACAATAATCTTAAATTTTTTTATTACATATTTAACAAAGGAAAGGGGAAAACAAACAAAATATCATTATCGTTTTAAATGTGAAATTACGTATTTGTGATATAAATTTACCCCATTTTTCTACATACTAATCCGATAAATCAATCCCCAACTGATTGTGAGTAGGTAATAAACAAACACAATCCGTCCAACATCAGCACATTATTCAAATAAAAATGTCGTTTGACTCGTTTAAATGGAACATTTGGTGTGCGTTTATAAGGGCTATTCGAAAAAGATGCAAAATGCAAGCCGTTAGTTAGATAGAGATAGAAAGACTAATCGACAAGAAGTCCTCTGTCGAAGAGAACCCGGCGGCGTTCTACGGTAGAAAAGTTACAGAATCAGTGAAACTACCTGCCGTTCGATACATCGACCAAAATTGACACATGTTCTAGTCGAACCGAGTTACAGAATCCCGCTGCTGAAAGGCATAGCTAAATAGACCTCCGACGTATAGCCCTGATAACTTATAACAGTGTAGAACGCATAAACACAGTAAGGTATCTATCCCAAACTGGGAGTTCTAAACGTCAACGGCTAAAGTTTTGTTTACTACGTCGGCTGAAGCGGAACACATTTACCATCCCTGTTACAACTTTCGTTTCGCAGTCAATGATATAATTTCGGTCGGTTGAAGTAGCCCCTTAAGTAATTCTAAAATTTAAGAATTCCTGTAGAGAATAAAATGTAGTAACTACTAATAGATTACGCATAAACCGTTTAAAACGTCAACGGTTTAAATCTTTCCAATGATTAGGGATTTTATTATATACATATATTCAAATTATTTTAAGGTTATGCAGCCCGGAATTTTACAAAACCTTTGTAGGAAAATAAAAAATAGAGCTTTGTGCGGTTCGCACAGGGTATCAGAAAAATTAAAAGTACGAAGAATGCATAGCTAGAACAACTTACCACAATCGAAAATACGTCTGGTGCAGTCGCTTTTCTACACGGCGCGTTTTTTCTATTGGTATGCATATCCGTCCAGTGTTTAGCCCATCCCTCCGGTGAATCGGCCATGTAATAGCAAACGTGGCAACGGAAATGTGACCCGTGCAACATGAAATGCTTCACGATAAACGGTATCTCGATCGGCTTCGAATTAAAATCTATCACGAGATTGCAGTATTCGCAATAGTAAGTGGTATCTTTGGAATGACGGAAGCTCAGGTGGGCCTCGAAATGGTTCTCGTTAAAGAACAGCCTCTTGCACTCCGATGCGCCGCAATAGAACCTAAAGTTTCAATCGTTTTCAATATATTACGGGGAGGGGAAATCACTTATTATCGCCCTACCTCTGAATCTTGTCGATGTATATCGGTTCGATGAGGGCCTCGGCAACCAATTTGTCCTTCATGAGTTTGTTACCCCGTTCGGTGGTTAAAAACATATTACGTACTAATTTCGCGGTAATCGGCTCCGTATTCTCCTCTTTCCGATAGGGAGAGATGTGCGCGCAAGCTGGTCTTCTAATTTGTAATCCGCATTTGGTGCACGACGGATAGATCGTACCGTCTGCATCGGTTAAGGAATAAGCGCTTTGGATATTGACGCTTTCCTGTTCAATTTCTACAATACTCGATTCTTCTGAGTTATGTCTGAATCGGTGAGAAAACAAAAATTAGTTCTTCCAAAAAATGTCACCCAGAACTATTAAATAAAGTAAAACAATTTAGCCCCACGTTGGGCGCCAAACATAAACGATCATAATACTATTATCTGAATATTAATTCTGTTTTATTATAGGTAAAGGTACGCTTTAATCTACATACTATACAACAAATGTAGGGAATAATAATAATCTTTACATTTTCGAAATTTGGTTTGTGCATGTTTTCTCTCATATGTAAAACTAAAGCACATCTTAATTTGTGTGTATTAAGATCACTTTTATGTAATGTCAATCTCGTTTTTAGCCAGTTTGATGTTTGGCCTATGTAAGTTTTATCACAATTATTACATGGGATTGAGTAAATAATATTTGATTGTAGCAATGGATCTATTTTATCTTTAGTTTGAGAGAATAATTTTGATAAAGGATTATAGTTATAATGACCGAACTTAATAGTATTAGATGTAAAAATTTTATTTATTTTATAAGATATTTCTGATATATATGGAATCGATCACGTTTCGCGTTCTGAACCACTGCGTCGGTACAACAGATATCTCAACCATCAGGAATAAACCGTTCATCAGTTTGTAGAATACTTAAAAAGTACAATTTTTCGATGATCACTTTCGCGATATTTGCATTGGTCGAAAAGGGTCTATAGAATGGCCTGCCAGATTGCCGGATCTTAGCAGCAGTCGCCGGTATATGTTCAGAAAGGCAAAAAGATGAGTCAAAGACGACTCCAAGATCTTTTACAGAGTTCTTCCGAGTAAGAGAGAAACTATTTAACTGGTAATTAAAAAAGTAAGGATTTTTGTTTCCCCTCGTAAAACTAACAATTGCACATTTATCAATATTCAAAGAAAGTCTGTCAAGTTGACACCAGTCAAATATTTTGTGTATATCACTTTGTAAATGAAAGCAATCAATGGATGTAAAAAATTCTTCTATAAATTTTACAGTCATCTGCATAAAGTAAACACTTTGTGCACTCAAGGATATCTACAATGTCATTAAAAAATAATAGGAACAAAAGTGGTCCTAAATTGCTTCCTTGTGGTACTCCCGTTAGTGTTAAAAAAGGGTCTGAATAAACACCTTCAAAGAACACTACCTGCCTACGATTAGATAAATAAGATCCAACAAAATTTAAAAGTTTATGTGAAAATCCAAATCCATGAAGTTTTTTTTTCAAAAAGACTATCGTGATCCACCCTATCAAATGGTTTGGATAAATCTGTGAAGATTACATCCAATTGGTAATTAGTAAAAATTACATCTGAGATATCATTTG
The DNA here is from genome assembly GCA_949128085.1 of Cetonia aurata. Classification (NCBI taxonomy): domain Eukaryota; kingdom Metazoa; phylum Arthropoda; class Insecta; order Coleoptera; family Scarabaeidae; genus Cetonia; species Cetonia aurata. The sequence continues at coordinate 33,642,622 of OX421889.1, read as the reverse complement.
AAAATATCAATAAATTTGATTCAATGAACTTTCCTCTAAAAAGAACAAAAACCATGTTGGTGATCAGACAGGTAATGTTTAATCTGTGCATAGATCTTGTCATATATGATATATTCAAAAATGTTTACAACAGCTGACAAAACTGAAATAAGATCGATAATTGGACATTAATTTAGAGTCTCAATTTTTATATAAGGGCAATACCTTAGAAAGTTTCCAATCATCTGGAAATGAGCTGTTCTTGATAGATAAGTTAAATATATGAATAAGAGGCGAAATAAAGAAATCAGCACAAATAAATATAGGTTGCAATATCATCTACACCGACAGATGTACTAGATTTTAATTTATTAATAGCAGATCGGATATCCTCCTCAGGGATTAAATCAATGTCAACAGAATTAATATTCGAGTTGTTTGAGAAATTGGTAGAATACTGCGCTGAAATGCTGAAAAAATATAAAGAAAAACCCTTAACTTTATCCAATGCTGTCGAATATTTAGTGTTATTAAAAATTAACGTATTAGTTGAGACGAGACTCCTTTTTTTTTCTCCTAATGAAAAAATTTAACGAAATTAAACTTGTTAAAAGTAAAACAGTAAATGATTTCGACTTCAAATTTAGTTTAGAATGCATCTACCTTGTATACGGTGTAAAATAAATTGCGTTTAATGACTCTTAAATTTATTTTTGAAAGGTACCTAAAATTCATGCGTTATTGCAGTTTCACAGAAATCTATAACCAAGAAAAATCCCATATGTTAAGCACATATTTCTTGACACACGTTGTATAATAGCCATTCTTAATGTGGCAGTAACATGTGTCAAAATAAATGTTTAAAAGTGTTGACTTATGCCGAAAAAAACAAGTCTATACTAATACTAAAAAAAAAGGATCCTATATACAGCAACAATACATTTCAAGACATCTATTTTTAGCGCCCAATGTGGGACACGAAAACCTACTAAAATTATACTTCATCCCTGATTGTAAAACAAAGAGTACTTACTCGGGAGTTTCTTCTTCAACCGATACGGAGATAGACGGCACGCTGGGAGTCGTTTGTTCCGAGAGTTTAAGTTTAGGTTTAATGGCCGGCGTAGGGAACTTAATCATACTGCTGATAACGTCGCACGGTTTTTCAGTGACACGCTGAAAAACTTGTTCCCGCTTCGTGGTGTATCGATTTTGTGCCTGCAGTTTCTTCCGCGCGGCGGATGTTTTAGTGTATTTCGATTTGATGGCGTCTTCCTCCAAAACCAACTGCTCACAAGCAAAAGGGTTCGGATCTTCCTGCAAAAGGAGTTTAATTTTGAAACGTTTTCGCGGGTGTTGAGGGTTTTGTTTTTACGAGACCAATTGAGTTTTGAGAGTTAAAAGTGAATATTTTAACTTATATTATTATCATCTTCAAAATGTATCAAAAAATGAATCCTTTTCATATACAATACATTAAAATTAGTGTTTGCTTTATATATGTATATAAAAACAGGGTGGACCAACTCATATGGCGCGGGCTCTATATGGAGAAGCATATGATTTCTTGAAATCTTTTTTCTTTGGTTGGATGCTAGACCTTTGTATGTACAATTTAAAATTATTTTGCATTATACAGGCTGTTCGAAAAGAAAGATCCATAACAAAGTTTTACCTTTTTTTAAATGGAACACCCCAGTTTATGTAATACGCCATATTCCTAAAGCCATCGGTTTTCGAGATATTTTAAAATTTATGAAATTGCAGTACAAAATGTAAGTTTGATTTTTACTGTGTAATCCAAAATCAAACACGGCTACCTACATTCATCATTCAGCTAAGAGGCTAAGCAATGAAATATAGTGGAATTTTAGTCACACAGTTATACAGAGTGTTCAAAAACGCTTGTTTAAGTTTGATGACTTTTGCAGTAAATTAACTTTCCCCCATCTACACCCCATATCTGATGATACTATCCAACGTAGAATTTAATTCCCTTTCAAAATATATTAAGGTGCCCTATACCTAACATGAATAGTTTTCTTGTGGTTAGCATTTCATTTTTCCGAGGACTACATTTAATACAATTTATTTAAATTTAGTTGGCTTAGACATCGTTACTAAGCATGTATAAACAATTTATCATATTTGACAGCATTCAAAACCTACTTTGGTTGAACTGTGAAATTTATGGTTAAATTGTTATAAAAAATGAAAATTTATTCTATTCAAGAGAGAAAAAATCAACGTGATTTTAACAATTGCTGAATGCGAAGGAAACTATTTCCTTGTATCAAGGGTGTACACCCAAAAATATCCAGATAGATCACATCCAAGAAAAACTGGGTTTGAAAGCGTACTTCAAATGTTTGGGCAAACTGGAAGCATAAAATATGAGAAAGCCAACCGACGACGAAAGTCCATTGTAGGAAATGAAAAAAACGAGTTTGTTGTAGTCGGATTTATTATAGAAAATCCTCGTATCAGTTATTAAAATTAGTCGGGAAACAGGAATAAGTAAGCAATTTGTTGCTAGGATTATTAAAAAATAAAAATTTCATCTGTACCATATTCAAATGCATCAACAGATTAGTGAGAAAGACTTCCAGTGTCGTCTTGACTTTTGTGTATGGGTTTTGGAAAAATGCAGAGATGAAATTTTGTTTAATTCTGTTTTATTTTCGGGTGAATGTTCTTTTCATGGTTTTGTAAACAGACACAACTTTCATTTTTACACTGATGAAAATCCACATTTCTTCCGGATTCTAACCACCAACGTATGGGAAGGAATCGTGGAGTTAAATATAATAGGTCCTTATTTCTTTAATGGTAACCTTGATAGACAAAAATGTCTGCGCTACCATCTTCAAGAGCTTTTGGAAAATATTCCTTTAGCTGTAAGATAAAGTGTGTGGTTACAATTCGACGGTGCCCCAACACATTTCCATACTAACGTTCGGGAGCAGCTAAAAGTTCTAATTCCAAACAAGTGGCTAGGCAGAGGTGGAACACAATTTTTGTGGGGATTTATTAAAGATATAGTACATGCTACACCTCCGAGTATACCAGAACATATGAAAGAAAGGATAATAGGTGCTTTACAGGCTACTACCCCAGATATGTTAACAAACGTGAATAAAATCATTTAAATCATTTTTCTAAATCATTTGATTTAGAAAAAAAATTTCACTGTGTTTGTTTATATCTTTTCCATCGCACATGCTTATTATCTGGTGTATATCTTTTTTATTTGGTTTGTTTATGTAAAAATTACAATATTTCAAAAATTTACTTTAGCTAATAGACTTCAAATATACTGATTTATTTTATTAAAATTCCTGCAAACCCTGAAATATATTTAGAATTTTTTCTAACGGTAAACAATTGATTGCTGTCAAATAATGATAAATTCTTTATACATGCTTAGTAACGATGGCCAAGCCAACTAAATTTAAATAAATTGCATTAAATGTAGTCATCGGAAAAATGAAATGCTAACCACAAGAAAACTATTCATGTTAGGTATAGGGAACCCTAATATATTTTGAAAGGGAATTAAATTCTACGTTGGATAGTATCATCAGATATAGGCAGTTCTATTTAAGATAAGAAAGTTAATTTACTGCAAAAGTCATCAAACTTAAACAAGCGTTTTTGAACACTCTGTATAACTGTGTGATTAAAATTACACTTCATTTCATTGCTTAACCTCTTAGCTGAATGATGAATGTAGGTAGCCGTGTTTGATTTTGGATTACACAGTAAAAATCAAACTTACATTTTTTACTGCAATTTCGTAAATTTTAAAATATCTCGAAAACCGATGGTTTTAGGAATATGGAGTATTACATAAACTTGCCCTAATTTGGTCGTTAGATTCCAAATATGTCATTATATATAGGCTGTTCCATTTAAAAAAAGGTAACTTTGTTATGGATCTTTCTTTTCGAGCAGCCTGTATGATTCAAAATAATTTTAAATTGTACATACAATGGTCTAGCATCCAACCAAAGAAAAAAGATTTCAAGAAATCATATGCTTTTCAATATAGAGCCCCATGAGTTGGCCCAGCCTGTATAAGAAAAAAACATTTAAAATGTACTGAAAGGCAGGCCTTTCGTGACCTGCATCTGTGACATCATCCGCCCCATAAGCAAAAAGATCTGTTTTAAACGTATTTTTACTAAAACACCAACATTTATCGCTTAAATTTTGAAGCTTTTACAATGATATAATTAATACAAGTAAACCACGCGATTTTGATACAATTTTACCTGATGGCTTATGTAGAGGATACTGGGGTAGAGTACCTGACTCTCAGATATTATTAAGTTCAAATATTTGATATACAGCTTGTCCAAGATAAGAATGCGATAGCATTGGAATCTTGAAACCGGTAGGAGTTACCATGTTAGTTAGATTAGGAAAAAGTTGCACAATTTTAATACCATTTCCATGGTGTTTGAAAAAGTAAACTATTTTTTACCAATTTCCAAAGTATTTTTTGCGATATTAGTTTTTATTTATTTCTGACATTATTTTAAAACGACATTTGGAAACGCTTCATAGTGAGTACGTTGGCAAACCCCGAGAATTCTTCGAATTAAAATTAAAATCGTATGAAAAGCAAAAATTATTTTTAAAAGAAACTTTGTCTGTAAATGAAAAAGCTTTACTTGCCTCTTACAAAGTTTCATATCAGATAGCCAGAAGCAAGAAACCGCACACTATTGGTGAAGAGGTTATACTACCAGCTGCAATTGAGATTGTAGAAACTATGTTTGGAGATAGTTTTGCCAAACAGTTGCAGTCCATACCTCTATCAGATGATACTGTTGCCCGTCGAATTGATAATATAGCTGAAGATGTGCAACACCAGCTTTTTGGGAAATTGCGTGACAAACTTTTTTCAATTCAGCTCGATGAGGCCACAGATAGCAATATAAAGACGCTCATTTCATTGCCTATGTTCGATTTTGTGATGGTATGTCAGTAGCGGAAGAACTATTATTCTGCAAACCAATAGAACTCAAGGCAACAGCACTTGCATTATTTTCTATCTCAAATGATTTCCTAAATGAGGCAAACATAGAGTGGAAAAATTGCGTCGGAATATGCACTGATGGTGCTCGTACAATGTCTGGAAGATTCCAAAGTGTACAAGCACTTGTGAAACAAAAATCTCCGGAGTGTATCTGGACGCATTGCATGATCCACAGAGAAGCTCTGGCTTCTAAAGAAATGAGTCCTGGTCTGAATTTTGTGCTAACAACAGTGGTAACCGTAGTAAATTATATAAAAATGAGACCACTAAAATCAAGAATCTTTTCTGAACCTTCTAAAGACATGGGTGCAGTACATTCAGCGTTACTGTTTTATTGCGAGGCAAGATGGTTATCACGTGGGGCATTTTTGCAACGAGTTTATGAATTAAGAGATGACATCGCATCACAATTTTTCTAGAAGAGGAAAACTTACCGAAAGTCGAGAACTTTCGGGATGATTTATTTGTGATGAAATTGAGCTATTTGGTCGACATATTCGAGAAATTAAATACCCTGAATCTTCAACTCCAAGGAGCAAACACATATGTGTTGGATACGAGTGACAAAGTTAATGCTTTTTGTAGAAAACTAGAATTGTGGAGTAGAAATGGAAAGCAAAAAAAAACCTAGAAATGTTTGCAAATTTCGATGAATGTGTCAAAACTTACAAGGCTGGAGAGCAACATATAGCAGTTGTTTTGGTAACCATTGAAAATCATGTAACCATGCTGGCAAAGAATTTTAAAAAGTATTGTCTTGCTGACCTCAACTTGATAGGAAGTTACGGGTGGGTTAGGGACCCATTTCAAAATACTCCTGGAGGTCTCTCAACTGCCGAAGAAGAAATCTTTATAGACGTCACGGCAAGTGGCGAAATAAAAAGACAGTTCCGTAATAAATCACTCTTTGAATTTTGGGCAGGGTTGGATGAGTTTTCTGCACTAAAATCAAGAGCACTGCGTATACTATTACCATTTTCCACATCCTACCTTTGCGAAACCGGATTTTCTGGGGTGGCTGCTTTGAAGAAAAATATAGATGACAGCTAAATATAGAAAAAGAGCTTAGAGTGTCAATTTCTAATATTAAACCCTCTTTCGAAAAACTTTGCTCTAAGAGACAGGCCCAAGGAAGTCACTAATAATTATTAATTCTGTTTTAAATTTAATATTTTTCAGTTAATTAATAAATACGTTGTATTCTATTCATAAGTGCATTATATATCAGTGTAAACGTGCAATTTGTTTATTATTATATTAGAATGTATTTTCCTTTTCTTTGAGTAAATTGAGTGATCGTTTTACTAATGTTTTTTTCTTATTTTCTCTCGTCTTGCTCGCGCCCCACTTTAGTTTTATCACGCCCCCCTGGGGGGCGCGCCCCACAGGTTGAGAAACACTGCTGTAAACGCTATCTTGTTCAGCTTAAAAAGTGACAACGAGAAAGTATTTTTTATATTTCTTAAAATAATGTCAGAAATAAATAAAAACTAATATCGCAAAAAATACTTTGGAAATTGGTAAAAAATAGTTTACTTTTTCCAACACCATGGAAATGGTATTAAAATTGTGCAACTTTTTCCTAATCTAACCTAAATCGTTTTCAAGATTCCAATGCTATCACATTCTTATCTTGGACAGGCTGTATAAATCACACCAGGTAAAGCCCTGGATAAAGTGTATATTCTGGCCTATAAAAAATACATTACAAAATAAAATCGTTCAAATTCGAAACTAGCTAGGACAATAAAAACCGCTGGAGTTGTACCGAATCTTACCTTGAATTTCATCCTGGACAACAAACAGCACTTCTTATTGTAATGCTCCTTGGCCATGTGCTGTATTAGAATAACCGTGGACATGTCACCAAATTTACAGTACCGACAGTGGTATCGAAATATGCGGTGTTCTTTGGCAAAATGAGAAACGGAGAAGCTATCGAGTTCTAGATGACAGTAGCCGCAATACGTGATTTTGTCCCTCGCACGCAAAATGCCGAAATTCCTCAGCATACGCTTTTCGAGAAAGGATATCTTCCTCTCATCTGCAACCGCATAGAAACGGATGTGTCTACAGAACCACTTCGGAAAGGGGTGAAATATGGGATACACAACATGCAAGAAGCTCCAGTGAAAAAAAAAAAAAACAACCAAACCGCCAACAAAACCAACCCGATGAAATAGCCATGGGAGAGGAGGTGTTTCCAAAGCGTGCAGGAGATTAAACATGTTTTATTTTAAAGGAGAAACATTTTAGAGCATCATTTTATTACGTAAAATAAACAGCACGGTTAAATGTTGCAGCTTTTATTAGTAGTGCTTTCTCAAAACTCAATTTCACATAAGGGGTTACTCTAACGCGTTTAGGAGAATTAGTTCCAATACACTAGTAAAATAAATTATTAAAATTAATATTTAACGTACCGCTCAATCTGTCGTGCGGACGTGCAAGTTTGCACTAACGCGGCATTACAGATAATAGCTTGCGACCGCTTTTCATTTGGGGTTCTGTCAGGAGGGTTGAATATTTACATCTCACAGAAAGTCTCCCGATAATTAAAAATATGCTTATTCCCTGACGACAAATAGTCGCCACGACGATGAAATGCACCCCACTGGAAAACACGCTCTTTCTCGGAGCTTTTACCGTGCGACTGATTTTACCGAATTACCAGCACATAAAAAGTTTAATATGTTTTCAATTCTCTTTTTTAATTATTAATTGTAGATAATAATAAGATAATAAGGTCACACCGCGCTACACCAATTTTAAATTAAATTCGTGGATTTCCATTTTCAACTGAACACCGAATCTACTAAAAAACGATAAAATATCTAAACATGCTTTGTTACCCTTACTCTACAACGAGACATGTTCCCGATTCAATAAATTTTTGGATGCTCTTTTGATATAAATGCTTTCAAAAGCGTTTAATTCTTGCGTATTATTGTACAGTACTAAATAAAAAGAAGCGTGGCAGATATACATGAGAAATGCCTAAATACAAAAAATTGCGGTTCTAAGTGCACCAAGAAAATGATCTTTCTTTATTCGAGCCCGGCTCTGACTCATTTAGCCGACCGGTGAATCGCCGGTTGTAGCTATACTTTGAACGTTGGGATTTACATTTAGTGTACGCACTTGCTATTCGTAGTGGATCCGTACGTTTGCAATGGCAGCGTATACCAATATTGAATATACTACTAACATGACTTTAATTTATGGTGAAACAGGACAGAATAGTGTTGCAGCAAGGAATTTGTACGTATAACGTTTCCCGCATCGACATTCATCCTTCGCCTGAAACATTTGTAAGAGCCGTGTATCGACTTCCAGAGACTGCCGAAGATCCGCGGAAACCGTGTTTTCGTAGCAGCTCAACGCATTCGCGAGGAAATGTTAAATTTTACGAGCGTACGTAACAACTTTACCATTACTCATGCATATCCTTCATCCCTCTTTTATTTCGTACCGTACAATAATAACCCTGTATAATCCGCACTTCAATGTGGTAGTTGTTAGAGTAACCCTTTAGCAGACAAAAGGAAAAAAACAAAAAAAAAAAAAACGATGGAAGCAAGCTTTTCACTTACCATTATTCTCGCATACGTAAGGTCTTATAAAATCTTCAAAGTCGGGTTCAATATCGGGCCGTTCTTTCACGGGCAAAGTCTCAGGGGGCGTCGACACTATCAGCACACGATTAACGTCTTTGTGCTCCATATCGATGTGCGCTTTCACAAAACTTATACTGCTAGCCCTGTAGAAGCAACGCGAACAGGAGTACCTGCAAGTGTCGTGGTGGTTCGACAGGTGTTCCATATACGAGTACAGCTTGACTATGAGCGAGCAATAAAGACAGAAGACGTAACAGTTGACGTGCGTCTCGCAATGTTTGAGGAAAGCGCGCCCGGCGAACGCCGAATAGTGACAACGGGAAACCGGACATTTGTAGAAATGCGGAAGGCGGGACACATCCAAAAGGTAGTTAGTGGCCTCGGTTGTTTTCTTCAGGAGCTTCTGGCCGTTCAAATTCTCCGGCAGTTCCTGGGCGTCAACTGAGGTGGAAGGCCGAACAGGTATCTCGGTTTCCGCTGTAGCCATTAATTTGGATAGAGGTACCGGACGTATGTATTCTTTCTTTTGGGAATGATTAGAGGTGGGGGAAGACGATTGACTGTCATCCGCGCACAATAACGGATCGTTTATAGGGGAGGAAACTGAAGAGATGGGAGGGGTAATTAACGGTTCATCGATTGAAGACTTGACACCAGTTATTACGCATTTATACTTGGACGAATTCTGAGCGTTCTGAAAAAAAAAAAATTGAATATAATCTAAACTACACTGCGTGATTCATTTCGCGATGTGATTTCAGTCATTATGCAGAGCAGTGCTCAGTAACTTTGATACAGAAAGAAGATTGCGATGCAGATTCCTTATCTGATGGATTCTTTTAAATAATTTTGAAATGCTCGGACAAATCAATTTTTAATATGCCTTCTGAATTAAATTTAAAATATACAAGGTGATTAATGTAACTGCAGCACAAAGTAGATGAGAACATCCTGCATATACAGGGTTGCTCATTAGTGAGTCAAAGTCCAACATAGACTTTAAAAAATAAAACTGAAGGAATTTATTTTATGAAAAGTGCTACAGTAATCAAAAACGCACATTTTAAAAATAATTTGAAATATACAGGGTGATGCCCTAAAGCGAGGCACATTCAAATTTTTTTTTTTAAACGAAACGGCCTGTATATCTTTTGTGTTTTCTTATCTGCTTTAAATTGTGTTTTCAACGATCCCCTGGTTTTTAGTTTGGAGTGATGCATTGTTGAGTTATTAACGAAAATTTAAAAAAAAATGGTCGTGACAAGGTTTACCATACTAATTCCATGCAACAATATTACGATTAGCTAAGACAAAATTATTTAGTAAGTATGCAGCCAAGAATTGTGTTGAACGTATAAAATGATTAAACATTAATTTTATTATACAGGGTATTTGTTGCGATGCAGTCAATTTGGCGATTGTCAAAGAGCGTTTCCTGAATTTTTTTCAAATGGAACATCCCGTATATTATTAAATTTTTGGAATGGCCCGTTAATTGCGCTTAATTTTTATTAATAATGTCCTATACCCAAACCCCATAATTTCAAAGTTATTTTCAATTTTTCATTGCAAACCGCGAATTATTTGTTTTCCATTGGATCTAGTGTACCTACCTATCGGGCGAACGCTTTGACAAACAAAAACAAAAAGTGGCAAATGTGTCAAATCATAATTATTGCTGTTACTTAGGCATTAGTGATTTCTTAAGTTTCTGCCTTTAATTGCGCTGTTCAAAAAAGTATGGGCCAATAATTTTCCCCCAAACATTCGCACCAAACATTAACACTCCAACGATTTTGAAATTGAACTGAAATAGAACCTCTTTTGCATCAAATAAGGTCTGGGTGTTAGATCAAGGGAATTCAGTATGGGTATACCGCACGGCGGCATTTTAGGACCTCTACTTTGTTTTCCGTTTATAAATGACCTCTCAGAGTATCGTAGCGTTCCTTTCGTAATTTTAGACGCGGCATTTGTGGCGTGAGCACTATAAATATGACTTTATTGCGTGTTAGGAAGATTTGACAGAATTTCTGTATTATTTTCCTCAGATGAATGGACCATAGTGTAAGATATACAAACGCAGTTTAGTAAAAAATTACACTGTTCGTTGCTGTGCGTATATATTTTTATATCTCTCTTTATCCTATTCAACTTGTATAGATGCGTCTTTTACAATTTTCAGCGTCGGTGTTGCATTTATTACGTCAATATCACACTACCCTAGTTTTTCTATCGTTTAAACATGAGATGGTGGGGTAAAATCCTTAACGGAAAATATACGATTTAGTCATTACATTCGTATATCTTGCACCATGGTCTAACGAATAAATTTGAACACTTACCTCTTGCTCCTTCTTGTTAATAACACCTTCGACGTGTACATCTTCAATGTGTAAAAAAACGCTGTACATACTATTCTCTAACCGCATTTGGCATTCGTGACATCGCCAACGAGGATCCCTTACTGTCGTATGTGCGTTCATGCAATGATCGGCGAACTGTTCCGAGTCTTTAGTGCAGAAGACGCAAGGGATCACCATGCAACAATAAAGTAACTCGTTCTCGGAGATCTTTAGCACTTTTATCGGCCCGGCTTGTACGATCAATTCCGTCCTTCTTGGGGAAGTCAGATGCTTATAGTGCGTCAACGGGGGAAGTTCTTCGCTCGGTTTTCGCATCGCTGAACGCCCTCGCCTTACGGACGAGTCAACGCCGTTGGGATTTTGGTTAATCTTCAAGAGAGTCTGTTGTGGAGGTTTAGTATCAGAACTGAAATCTTTGTAATGAATGAGAGGCGGTAGATTATCATCGGCTTTTTCCGCAGTTTCAACGACGGGCGTTTCTTTAGGTTGTAGATTATCTTGCAGACGGTTGATTATATCGCAAATTGTGCCGACTTTCTTGTTGGGATTATTGCCGTCCGTCTGACTCCCGTTGGTGGGATTCTCGCCGCTGAGGAACGCACGCGAGGGTTTCCGTTTATGTCGCAGGACGGTGAATTTTAATGAAGTATTCGAATCGTTCTGGGAATTCTGCGTATTGGCCAATTTCGTTTGTAATTTATCGGCGATTGAAGTCCCAGTGTTGGTCAAATTCACCTTCTCCAATATCTGATTCATCTTCTTCAAACGCTTCTCGTCCAAGTTCTCTTCGTCGGAATTTCTCTCGCATATAAACGGGGTTAAATCGTTCGAATCCTCCACATCGATTATCTCATCCGGGAATTGCTGTGGTGCAACTTCCCGCTGTGGTGCAACTTCCTGCTGTGGTGCAACTTCCATTTTCACTATTTCGTGTGAAATCGGTGGATAATCCAATTTATCCGGCGGGATTTCGACCAATTGCGGTTCTTCGACCTTCACTTGCATCGCATCCTCCGGCTCTTCCTCCAGCTTATCCGAATATAAATCGGCCAGATTTAAATTCACCTTAAACACGTCGATATTCCCCGCCACGTGGAACGTCGCTATGTGTTTATCCAAATTCTCCCGTAAGATCTGCAAGAAGAAACACTCCCCGCAGATATATCCGAAAACAATAGCAGAATTCGGCGCCGACGGTCCAGCCGCCATAAACCTCCCCTTGTTCTTGAGATTGCAAGCGCTTTTCCGATGATACGACGAATTGTGCCAAGAATAGTTGCAAGCGCTGCAGCGGTGCCTAAATTCTCCGGTGTGACTGCTCAAGTGATCGTAGAAATTGTAAGTGTATTCGATCAAAAGATCGTTCGGGCAAAACGGACAGATGTAAGTATATTTATCTTTCGATCCCTCATCTCTCAACTCGATTTTTGCGTAATCTCGTATTTCCGATTGCTTGATCAATCGCTCAGTCAGATCTGGATTCAATCGAGATGTAAGGACTTCGCTGTCTTTATGTTTAATCCTGTAATGATTCGCTATGGCCTTCCCTTTGAACGAGCACAATTTGCATTGGGTCTTCTCCAAGCTGGGATAGTAATGTTTGTCGTGAAAATTCGGTATTGATTTCGCCGGCGAACATTTAGGTTTCTTTTTCGGTGGAATCTCTTCATTCTTATTATATAAGGACAAATCTTCTCTGTTTAAAATCACTCTTAATCCGGCAGCGTTCTGAATCATCTTCTCGTAGCTCACAATTGGTTTAGTCACCTCTGGTAGATTAGAATCCTTATTAAAAATCGTGCAAGAACGTTTTCCCGTCGCTTTGATGATCTCGTTAGACATCCACATCTCCTTAATATCTTGATGAAGCATGTCCAACTCTCTTACGCCTTTTTTCTTTTTAATAGGTTCTTTTTCGGCCGTCTCTTCATTTTCCACCGTCTCTTCATTTTTGACCGTCTCTTCATTTTCTACCGTCTCTACATTTTTGACCGTCTCTACATTTTTGACCGTCTCTTCATTTTCGACTGTCTCTTCATTCTCGCCCGTCTTTTCATTTACAACTGTCTCTTCATTTTCCACCGCCTTTACAGTGCGAGTTTCTTCGATTTTTTCCGCGGATTCTTCAGAATTCTTACTTTTCTTCTTCTTCTTCTTCTTCTTCCTCGAAGACTCCTCTCCAGACTCGGAAGAAGCCGTGGAGGATGTCGAGGACGATGAAGAACTGCGCCTCCTTTTCCTCTTCTTGTGCTTCGTCCTCTTTTTATGCTTCTTCTTCGGTTTGTCATCATCACTGCTGCTATTCTCTTCAAATATCTTCTTTATCTGCTTGTAATTCTTCAGGATGAAGTCTAAGAGCTCTGTCGAGTCGCTAATCGTTTGCGACGAAGACGGTTTAATCTGATTAATTTCCTCCGTCTTCGTTTCTTCCGCCAGTTTATCACGATCTTCAGATTTAATCGTCTTCAAAATCGCATCTTCAGATTTGACTGTTTTCAGATGAGCGTCTTCAGATTTTAGATCATCCGGTTTAAGTTTCTTCGAATCGACATCTTCAGATCTAATTTCTTCAATAATTCGAGAATTGTCTTCCGAAGCGTGATCGATCTTCAAAGTTTCATCCAAGAACAACGATTCGCCGGCATCGTTATCTTCATTCTTCACTGTTGTTTCGGTGTTTGCCATTTCTTCGTCAGAATCTTCGAGCATTTTTATAATCTTCCTCCTCTTCTTCGCCTTGAATCCCTTCGATTTCTTTCTGCCCGTTTTACTCGAAGTGTCATTCTTGCTGTAGGTTCTCAATTTTTCCTTATCTTTAACTACGAATTCCGTGTCTTTGCTCTTATCCTTCTTCTTCATGACATGTTCGATGACCACTTTAACTTCGATCGTTTTAGAACCGTGCTGATCTGTGTCTATAGTTTGCAACGTTGAAATCTCCTGCTGTTGCGACTGCTTCTTGGGTATCTTAAATTTCTTACTCGGAACTGCTTCGGAATAAAGAGACTCCAACGGCGCTTTTAAAGGGTGCGTTTTGGTCAAGCTTGAATACATCTTATCGTATTTCGAATATGCGGTAATAACAGCCGTAGTTTTATCTTCTAATATGGTAGATTCTTCAATATTTTTACACGATGAGGTAACCGATTGTTCTGACGATTCAGAAGGCGATGCAAGTTGTTTTGATTTGTCATCCTCATCCGTAGAAAATTCCTGTGGAGGTTGTTTTGAGATTTGTTTCTCCTTGGAGTTATTCTTGTAACACCTAAGCGGTATATCGTTTCTAAGAGCTTCCGTTAGATCAAGTTCTGAAGTATTATTTTGTTTCCCATCTGGGATTTTTGGAGATTTCTTCGCAACGGGTTTCCCTACTTCATCTACACTATTCAAAAATGCAAATTTCGGAGCATCTGGTATGTGTTTATCTTTATTTATCTCCGAGGATTTTGCCAAGTTTTCTGTTTTAAATTCCGCTGTTCTTCCTTTATTATCGGAATCATTTTGTTCGGTGCATTTGTCTATACAGGAATATGTTTCAACGATTGTTTTTGGGATCTTCTCGAGTTGTTTAGCATTTTCCGATACCTTTTCATCTTTAGATCGCTGGGTCATCACCTCATTCGAATCTTCATTTTCTTCGTACGTTTTAGAATAAAAGTTGTTCTCCTGATTGTACGTCCAGGGATTCGTCCTGGAAAAATTAGTTTTGGGATATCTGCAGGGCTGTTCGTCCCCAGCGGAATACATCTTGCTTCTGTACTCTCTAGGATTTCTATAACTGTCGTTTTCATCGTTATATCTCTCAGCGTTCATTCTGAACGAATTATCTTCATATCTGGCATATCCATGCTTATATCCACAGTTAAAAGATGTCGCTTTCCAATCGTTTTGATAATAATCATTCTTATAATCGAATTTTCTATATTTCCTGCTGGCTATAGAATCTGCTGGCGGTGGAGGATCATAATTACGGAATGAATCGTCCAAACTCCGCCTGTTTTCCGTATAATCAGAATACGGTGGATACGAAGGATAATTTGGTGAATATCTCCCACATTTAGTTTCATCCGTGCGTTTCTCGGAAGTATCTTCCGACCTCGAGGAATCCCCGTCTTTCATGGCGGCTAGTAATAGCGGAAGAATCACGTTCTGTTTGGAAGCCTTCGCCATGGAAAACGGTCTGTATCTTTTATATGCATTCCTTTCGTTGCTGTGATACGTCTGGGAGTTTTCCCATTCTGGACTGCGTGAACTTTCTGCCCTAGAATGAATCGGTTCATTCGAACGATCAATTTCCTCATGCGATTGAGACGTCGACTTCTTAGAGTCAGCTGATTCGTCCTTGGGTTTTGCTTTATCCGTCGTGGCAGGAGATCTAAATTAAATCAATAAAAATTATTTAAAATATTAAGCAATCAGAAAAAAAAGGACTAACTTCGATCTGATTGCTTGATTAGCGATGTCCGTTGGAGAATTTGCCGTCTCCTTGGGGGGATTACACGAATTCGATGATATATTCGGCTTCTAAAACGTAAAAATAAAATAAAATTACAATTATCAAATAGGTATACTAATTCCATAATACTTCACACGAATATTAATATTTACTTTCACTGCTTGGAATGAAGCTAGCTAACATAATACAATGTTAGTTACCTCAAATAACTCTCTATTCTTTATTTTGTTTCCGTAATACAGTAGTGCATAGAAAACGTCAAATTCAAAAGTAAATAGGTACACATAAACAATGACAAAGTAAATTACAAACATACATCAAGCAATACAATTCATTCATTTCTGAAGGAAGTTGTTAAATGTTTAGACGCTGGTGAGTGTCCAGCGGGAGTGTTCTGTGACTTAACACGGACCTTTCATCGCGTTGACCATGGGATATTGGTGGGAAAGCTCGAGAGTTATGGCGTGAGAGGGGTTGTTGCTGATTGGTTTCGATCATTTCTGTCTGACCGCGCGCAGTATGTTAAAGTTTCGTTTAGATCGGGAATTTCCTGGGAGATGGTCCAGGTTCCCACCCAATACGGATCCCAAGTCTATTCCCACCCAATACGGACCCCAAGTCTATTCCCACCCAATACGGACCCCAAGTCTATTCCCACCCAATACGGACCCCAAGTCTATTCCCACCCAATACGGACCCCAAGTCTATTCCCACCCAATACGGACCCCAACTCTATTCCCACCCAATACGGATCTTTTATTCTTCTGTTATTCTACCGACGTGTTTGGGAGTACTTCAGGGCTCGGTTCTGGGCCCAATACTGTTTTTACTTTTTATTAATGACATAGTAGACTTCATTGACTTTTCTTTTGTTTTTATATGCCGACGACACAAGTGCTGTGGTCTCCGGAACCGATCCAGCACAGATTCGCGATCGCGCGAATGTCCTCCTAGTCGAACTGTGTGAATGGTTTAAACGCAATAAACTGCACATTAACGTTTCAAAAACTGTTTTTACCCTCTTTCACACTTCTCAATCGAGGATGAATTTTGATGTAAACATTACCTTGAACGGCAACCTATTAAAACGCGAAACTTCCGCTAACCTGCTTGGGGTGCGTTTGGATGAAACACTTAGCTGGTACGCCCATTGCCGCCAATTAATACATGGTTTAAATACATCGCGCTATCAGATCCGAAATCTGAAGACAGTATTGAATCACAATTCTTTGGTGACATTTTATTACGGTAGGGTTTTCACCAGAATGTCCTACGGTATCGTCTTTTGGGGCTCTTCGCCGCATGCGCACGATGTTTTTCTTGCCCCAAAAACGAATAATTCGTTGCATCGCAGGCATAAGTAGCAATCAAACATGCAGGCCATGGTTCAGGAAATTTGCTATATTGCCTGTTCCTAGTGAATATATTCTAGAAACCCTAGTGTATGTTTACAAAAATAGCAATAAATTTCGGCTAAATTCTGACGTTCATTCATATAACACGAGAAGTAGAGCAAATTTCAGACTGCCTCTAAATCGATTTGAAATCACCAAAAGATCTCCGATCTCGGTTGGACTTCGCCTTTTTAACTTGTTGCCCGATGCTATTAAGGGACTACAAACCTTAAAGAGATTTCAATCTGCTCTACGAAATCTTTTGCTTGAAAATTGCGTTTACTTGCTTACTCGTCAAGCATTTGGTTATTCCAGGGGTACAATAATGTTTAATGTCTTTTGTGTTAATTTATATATCTATATTTATCTATATTAAACGGCATAATATGTATGTCTGACTTATCCACTATACTTTTATATTTCTTGGATAAATATACATCTATCTAAGTTAAAATTAAACCATGAGTTGTCAGAAGAAAAAGTTAGGTTTAAAAGATCACCATTCCTTAGATTTGCAATGTAGATATCTATTAATTGCGGCACAACAGAAATTTCATGTAAAGAATAGAGTTTCAACGTTTACTGCTTCGTCAGCTGATTCATTATATTATAGCGTTTTGTTACAACATTAATTATTATGTGCGTATTTCTATCGGTTTGTTCTACAAGTTATTCTAATGCTTTGTTATATAAACACATCTTCTAACATTTTAAGAGGCGACTAGATAATTTCGACAACACTTCTTGTCTGAAGTGATGGACAATTCCGTTAATACGTCGAATTTCAGCACAAAGCATTGATAAGCACTTTCACTACCATATCAACTTCTTGTTAATCATTTCAAACATATGGCACCAAAATAAATTTGAAGACAAAAGAAGGTTACGCACTCAATGCGAAATTAAGCCATAGTCTTGAGAAAGACTGTATGTCAAAACCAAAGAAGAAATGTGCGACTACAGCGAGCAGTATAACTGCAAAAAAAACACGCTGCAAATCGGAAGTAAATATTGATTTATACATCGTGGAAAGTAATGTAACATTAAATATATTTGTTTAAAAACTTACCATCCTGCTTTTTAATTTATCGATGACCTCCTCGCATTTAAGCAGTATATCGTATTTAAATCTGAAACATTAAAAGAAGAAAGTGCTTTTCCCATTTCTCAAATGCACGCTACTCTTACTTCCGTTTTTTGTCTGTTATCATGGTGTGCAAGGACTCCATCTTGGTCAGCTGGACCTCCCGCGATCCCTCTTTGGTGTTTTTTAGATGGTTTATCATCGTCTCTATAAACGGTACGTGTTTTTGTAGGTCGGCAAGTTTCCGGGTGTAACGATCTTGTTGCTCTGTTGATTCCTCCATATTGGATAATATGCATGAGATATCTGCCCGATATAAGAGAAGAAGAAAATACAATCAATTACCTGCATTTTTTTAATCGTTGGAAATTAAATAAACATCAAAATAAGTCCATTTTGTAATAGGTTTGTTCGCTGTGCGAATCAGAAGTTAATTGGAAACTATTTCGGTCTTTCCAGTGCGCATGATTCAAAAAAGGATTGTAGTTTGAAATTAGTTTGATAATTTACTCCGCGAACACATCCCAAAGCGACAATACTGCCATCTGTGTTCAACAATTGGAATTTATGCGGGCAGCGTGAACTTCGATTTAACTGGGTATAACTTAAAGTTTGTGTTTGTTATCTTGCCTTTGATACATAATAATTTCAATATTGGCTTGTATTTTTGTGAAAATAACAGGATTAATATGGATGGTAAATCTTTAATACGAAAGTATTTATCGATTCCTTTGCCACTCAAGAAATATAATTTACAGGTTTCGGTATGGTCG
Organism: Cetonia aurata; assembly: GCA_949128085.1. Taxonomy (NCBI): domain Eukaryota; kingdom Metazoa; phylum Arthropoda; class Insecta; order Coleoptera; family Scarabaeidae; genus Cetonia; species Cetonia aurata. The sequence continues at coordinate 33,623,909 of OX421889.1, read as the reverse complement.
ATATTTTGATTATCCCCTCACAAACGCAAGAAAACATATTTCAACACGCTTTGTTTTATCTCTCTCGTTTAATGCGCATGTGCGGATTTGAAGTCCACAAGAAATCCGTGAACTTTTCGGATTAATCACCAACTGTTACTGACTACAATTTGACACTGTGCGAACACCAAATTCTAAATTGCAAACGGTCCAAATCCGAAATTGTAGCACTGCGAACGCTTAATTGTTATTACGCATGCGTCGTTCAGTTGTGGATAGTTGCTGACTGCACAGCGAACAAAGCTAATACAATTAACAAAAATAAGTTCATCAAAGGCACTCCCCAAGGAACCTTTAAATTATCTTTTTTTATATAAAATATTGTTTGTTGATATTCCTGTCCTGAATCAACAAAAATGCTGCAAAACAACAGCTACGAGCAGAATCTGACTACGACTCAATATCAAGGAAAAAATTATACGAAGCATTAGAAAAATTAAGAATACCACATAAATTGATAAACTTAGTAAAAATGACACTGAGCTTAAATAATAAGGTACTGTTTGGAGGGGAGATACTCGGGGAGTTTTTCAACAGCAAGAGGATTACGACAAGGTGACCCACTCTCGACCAATCTATTTAATGTTCTGCTTTAGGTAATGATGAGAGAAAGTAGAATCCAAACTAATGGTCTAATTTTTCACAACAAGACACAGTATATAGCTTACGCAGACGACGTGACAGTGCTAACAAGATCGAAAAGTGAACTTGAAAAGGCATTTGATAGATTAGAACAACACGCAAAAGAGTACGGACTGAAAATAAATGAAGCAAAAACAAAATATATGGAGATGCGAGTGGACGCGAAAGGGGTGGAAGAATATGTGAAATTTAAAACTAAGTTTAAAGAATACAAGGTAGATAATGTTGATCAACTAGAGTATTTTGGGTGTAACCGTAACAAATAAGGGAAAAGAAACGAAGGAAATTGAGAAAAGGATTATAAGTGGGACCAGAGCTGCAGGATCGTTAACGAAACTTTTACGAGAGAAGAACTTATCTAGAGCAACAAAGACGCGTGCATATGAAACAATAATACGACCGGTGGTTTTATATGCGAGTGAAACGTGGACAATAACGAAACAAGACGAAGAGAAACTCGACATCTGGGAAAGGCAAGTGCCGAGAAGAATCTTTGGAGGGGTGAAAATATATGCTAAACCAAGAATTACGCAAGTGATCCGAGCACATGGTTGGGACATATTAGACGAATGCGGGAACAAAGGATACCCAGGAAAGTGTTGGAGGAGGGAGTTGGTGGAAAACAAAGAAGAGGGCGACCAAGGAAAAAATGGCTGGAGGAAGTAATAAAAGATGTGGAGGGGGTGGGAGTCACAGACTGGAGAGGAAGAGCAAAGGATAGGAAAAAGTGGAAAGTCACCGAAAAAATAAAAACCAAGGGCCTCCAAGGCCTGTAGTGTTGCTATATACATATATATAAAATATTACATAATAAAATATATTCATTCATTTATAAAACACTTCTTGGCGTTAAATTTTTATTAAAATCTATAATATAATTACGCTTGAAAATTTGTCAAATACTTTTAAATTATTTTGGAATTCACTGCCTGGGGTCCCATAATAAAAGGGGGAATAAAAACGACGCGTGCAGTAGAAGAAATAAAGTATTTAGAAGATTTTAAGAGCTGCAGAAATTACGAAGGCGCCCAAGAATTAGCCGACCTAACAAAGAAAACACGACAAATTTGGGAAAAACTTTCTTTATTTCTCAACATAACCTCCTTTATCTCGATACACTTTTCCCAGTGATATTCAATAATTGTATTGTATTGTATTGAATTGTGCTTTATTAGGCGTTGATCCATAGGATATAGGCTTTGTCAGACATAAGAATACATACTAAAAAAAAAACAAATATAAATAAGAATACTTATATAAAATACAAAACACAATATAACCGACAAGAAAACACTCAATAATCACGAATCGACTCAGTCAAAAACTGCGAGACAGTTGTAGTAACACTTGTCAACTAAAAATCGTTTTAACGATATTTTAAATTTAACAATTGTTAATTATGTATTATTGTTATTAATTAGTATTGTTCTTGGGTGGTGGAAAAGGGGTTTATTGTTATTACATTTATTGCATACTACTATATAAGATGACCTTGCATATTATTGTGAATCATCGGTCCAAAGGTATGTCGCGCGAGACCCAAATTCTACCCGAGTATTGTTAACAAAGAATGTAAATCATAACTAGATGTAAAAAATTGTAAAGAGTTTTAGTTTGAATATAGTTCTTGAGCAGACTGGTCGTGTTATTATTTTACAATATGTTTAAATTTGTTAAGTTTCTAGGGAGTTTATTATAGATTTTATTACATATAAACCAAGTGTTTCTTTCATATAGTGTTGTTCTATGTCTCGGAACCGACAGCCCACAAGCATTCCGTGTCTCATATATTATTAATATCGCAGTTACGTATGAAAAGGTTAAAGTTTTTCTCGACATATACTGCGCACTCATAAATAAAAATGCTCGGTAAAGTCAACAGGTTATGGCCCCTGTAAAGTAAAACATCGTGGGAATTGGGAAGACAAGCCCCAGAACATTAAACCATATCTCAATCTTGATGAGATATGAGAGTGGTGATACATCAAAAGCACTTCCTTACTGACACTAATTTTCAATTGGCGTACAGCATACTGAAGAGAACACAATTCTTTACAGAGAGCATCCACGTATGGGTATTCCATGTAAGATCCATGTCAATGTAACAGCCCAGAAATTTAGTGTTAATGGTCACAGGGATCGTGTTGGATCTCAAGCGTACTAATGGAGCTGCATCTCGCAAACATCGTTTTCTATTAAACGTTAACATGTTTTAGATTGGTTAATTTCTAAACCGTTATTGCAACACCACGCCCTCATTGCTTCAGCATACTGATTGCCAACCTGTGCCAACTCTGCCTCCGTGCGACCCGAGATGACCGCAGTAGTATCATCAGCAAATTGAAATAGACGACCATGTGCAAAGGAATGATGCAGATCGTTCACAAATAAGATAAAGAGGTCCAAGAACTGATCCCTGAGGGACACTAGCTTCGGTACCCTGTTTATAGGAAGAACTGTTCAGCTCCTTAAAATAGCGATCAACGGCAGACTCCACCTCTTCATTGTTGCAAATCTTTTACCACCTTCTTTCAAGAAGCAATTCGAATTTTAATTCGTTGATTTTGGCCATCGCAATGGTGGATGCGTCAACTGGTACATTGTCTTGATGAAACAACACCAAATGCGGCCTTTTTTCCTTAATATCATCACTTAAACGCTGCAATAAGTTAGCATAATACTCGCCGTTGATTGTTTTTCCTTTTTGAAGATAATCAATAAAAATTATCCCACGTGCATCCCAGAAAACATGAAAAACGCCATGACCTTGCCTACAGATGGAACTGTCTTCGCCTTCTTTAGACACGATTCCCCCATTCCAGTCCACTGCTTTAACTGTTCCTTTGTCGCAGGTGTGAAGTTTTGAACCCATGGTTCTCATCCATGGTTACGAATCGACGCAAAAACGCGGCTTTATTGCGGTGAAACATCACCAAACACTCTATTGAAACATCTTCACGGCGCTGTTTTTGATCCATTGTGAGTGATCCATCTTGTGCACAGCTTTCTCATCTTTAAATTATCGGTTAATATGCGATGTATAGCACTCTTTGAAATGCCAAATCATTACAGGTAGCTCACGCACCTTCATCCAAAACTATTCAGTGGAATTTCTTAACCGTTTCTGGCGTGGATACCTAAATTGGTCGTGTCGTCTTGGCAGCTCGTACGGCCTCGTTTAAACTCTGCCACCCAATATTTTATAGTCGTAAACGAAGGAGCAGACTCCCCCAGAGTAAAATCTACCTCGGCTTTAATATTGGTTGGACCGAGACCTTTCAAATGAAAGTATTGAATTACATAACGGTGACCAATTTTTTCCATGTTTACAAATTCACTGATATCGTTTATTTTTGATGGCTTCATCAAAAAATACTAAACATCTTAAAACATACGTTTTATAAGGTTGCCACTAAAGTAATTTCTTTCAAACTACTGCCGCCATCTGTACGTCAGGTCATATTTTGGGACCGTCCTTGTGTTGAAGAATATACAAAGATGCTTTTAAATTCATAGTTCCAGGAACACCAGTTTGATATTTGGAAAAAAAACAAAGCATCGTATGACAATATTGTTTAAACCATTCTGTTTGCAATTATTAGTTTATGTATTTGAACTAATTTCATTGATTTGGAGAATAAGGTGAGATTGGACGGCAAAGCATTGTAGATTGATCATTCTTATCCCAAATCTCCAATACAACGCGCTGTATTTCTTTTTTTCTTCTTTTTCCATCATCATATCTATCAAATTCAACACATGTCAGGCTTTCTAAACTTGTAGGGACATTTTAAAACGGGTTGTATGTCTCTTCTTCCAACATACATCTTAATTTTGTTCAGCTTATCTTGAAAATATACTTATGGCTTCCAAAAAATACTACTACAAAAACACAGTGCTGATAAGGAATTGGGTCCAAGGGAAACACAAAGAACACTAAATAATAAAACCAGACAATCTCATGGAAAGACCTTTATCGAAGAATAGTGAACAACTACTAAAACTTAGTAGGAATTGTAACAGCAGGTTTCCTAATAGGACATTGTGCATTGAAAAGACACCTACAGAAAATGGGGATCAACAGAGCAATAACAACACCGCAGATATGCAATGCAGACGGTGTAATAGGACGACAGAGATCGCATACCACATCCTATGTGAATACTGGCCGCAAATGGACAGGGAATTTTTGGCACACCAAACATACACCCAGAAGATCATTTCGGTCGACCAACCAAGACGCCTGTACAAACTAGTACAAGGAACCAGCATGGGGTAAAGAAAATGGAAGATATATGTATGTACCAAACACAAAAAACCAGTCAAAAAGTCAGACGGCTCAAAAAGAAAGATACAGTCCTCCAGCAAGATAAAAAAAAAAGATAAGACAATACTGTAAGCATCATTCATTATATTAGGCAAAAATGTATGTACTTATCGACACTTTACTGCTACAGTATTGATATAATTAATGCACATAATTGAGTTTTGTGGAAATTCCCTATATATTTTTAAAACCCATTCTATAAATTCTTCAACGCGTAGAATAATATGTTATACCTACTTTTAAATAGCAAAAATGAACGGAATCGAATCGAGCACCATCTATCGGGAAACTAATGTACTTAGTAACTGAACTAAATTCTTATATAACATCCCACAAATCAATATTAAATTGTCGATCCTACAATCTAAGCTAGTAATTATATAAACACCGATAACAACAAATTAATACTGTACTAAATTTAATGAAATTAGTACACCTACTTTAAAACCTAGATTAAACCTCAGTTTGTCACATGCTAAATACACATTCTATTACGTCTAAAAAGTTAATACTTGACAATACGGAAGTTAGAAAACCGGCTATATAAATTATCAACGCAAGGATTTGTTTAGGAATAATTCTACGTACCTCAACTGCAGTAGATTATATGAAAATAACATGTACAACTCAAAAACTACTACTCTACTTCTGACACCGTTAACCGTTAACATCAGCTTATAAAATGGCGGAATCGTAACTAGCGATAAAGACTAAATGAGTTAAGCGCCATCTTTGATGCGATTGCTAAAGTATAGTAAGATAATAATTTAAATTCCCTCTTCTAATATAAAAACTACAATTGAAACAATACTATTCAATTCTACCCTAGGTTAGATCGAATTAAATTTCTACTAATAAGAAGAAATTCCAAGCGAATTACTTCAAACGAGTCCGAGCGAGGCAAAATTTGACCGGGTGCGTCAGAGGTTAAACCGTTCTACTCCCGGGCTACTCAGAACGAACGTAAAATTTAAATTACATACCCGCGTTTATTATAAGCGCATTCCCTTATCACCGTCGCTAATTTCTTCAGGTATTTTCGGGATTAAATTCACTTAGCACTAACATAGACAGGGTGGAAAAAACAAACATGGCGGCACTCGAATCTATTTTGTCCTGCTTTTTTTGACGTTAAGGTAACTAAGATTGCTAAGATGTTCCTTGTCAAATTGAGAGAGTCAAGGATGATATTATTATGATAAAATAAGTGTTAAATTGATTTTAAAAATAATTAATAAAGATATTTATTAAAACTTATATTCTGACAGTCAATTTTACTTATAAATCAGATTGTTTTGAAGGTGTGTAAATACATGTTTTTTTTATATATTTGAATACAAGAAATTCGTTTTAAATTAGATATATTTTATTTTTTTACCATATTCAAAAAGAGGTTGCAGAAATTAAAAACAGGCAGGACTTAACGACACCTATTATAAATCTACTGAACTGTTATTAGTGGAAAAGTACCACAATTTTTCTATGAATCTTCATACCGGATCGTTCGCTTATAGGAATTTTCAATGTATATATTTGCAACTGTAGGTGTAGGTGGGAATCATTTTGTGTATGGTAGTGACATAGTGCGGATTTTAGTCGGTAAAAATTATTGTGAAACTCAATGACTCGCGTTCAGAATCTACGTAGAAAAATTTGTGTACCTACCAATGATTATTTTGCGTATCCGATTATCCTTATGGCACTTAATTTTAACATAAAAACTTATAAATTTATCACGGCTTAATTGCACTCATGACTGCACTGCTATAAACTCGTGTAACAACAAATATGGCGGACGTGAATTATGTAGGGCGCGATTCTTTCGGCTGTTAGTAGTACCATCTGTGATGAACGGTTTAAATTTGAATTGAAGGTACATTATATTTATTCCATGATAATGAGCGTGGTTTTCTCAACCGTAGCTGGCGCTATCTACACCGAATTAATTGGTTTTAATTCGTAGCCCGTAAAATTGATATCAGCCCGGTTAATCCTTTAAATTTTGTGTTAATTGATTTTAATTTCCGTTTCTACTTTGTTAATATTAATAAAAACAGTAATGATAAGCTCATTAATGATAAACGAGGTATTTAAACGGAATATATAAAATGGAATTCATACACAAGCAATCAAGAGGAACATCTATATTAAATTAGTGTATTCTTTTTATATTCTGGGATGTAGGATGCAAAATGTTCGGCGGTAATTGCTGCTTGGGGTATCTTTTCAGTACTTTGACTATATTTAAGAAGTAATTGACGCCCGGTTACTACTTGGACTACCTATCAAAATCTATTGGCTATTTTTAATTATTTTTAAATACATTTTAATGGTACCAACATATTTTTGGGCAAGAGTGCCGTATAGGTGTCACCGATTTGGTGATTTGCAGGCATATTAGCGGATAGGGCTAGCCTCCCTGAGTCCAAAATGGGTATTCATTTTTTGAGCAAATGAAAAGAAAGTACTAAAAATTGGGTTTAAAAAGTGCTATTTCCAGGTTATGTATGACACGATTTTTACGTTTAGAACGGGTGGTACGAGTAGTCATGTAGAAGAAAAAGTTACTTAAAGTGAAGTAACCAATAATTTAGGTAAACCATGTGCGAAATATTGTGAAATGTCTTGTGAAACGTGTATTTTATACTGTTTTTCTATTTCGGGTATTAAAAGTTTAAAACGACTTCAAATAAGACACAGGTTTTGTTCGAAAACTGTAGAAATTTATTTGTTGATTACACCACACGCTGATTTTTAACTAGAACATTTTAAATATTTGTTGCCAACTTAGTAAAAATAAATCAAATTAGCGTGCGATAATGTAAGACTTTATACAACTGAAAGGGGTGTCGTAAAGTGAACTTTATAGCACCGAAATAAAAAAACAATACTATTTCATACCATATTTCAGTATCTTTTTAATTTTGCGGTTGGTACACTGTGTAATTGTTACCTGTTTTTATTAAACTTATATTTTAATATTTTATAATAACGTACGAATAAACTGTTTTACAAAAATAAAATAAAATAGCTTATCTTTTTACTTTTCCCAAAAATCTACGGATATCTACCGAATTTTACGTGCGCGGTTTACCGATTTCTGTTATTACAGCGTGGCAGCACTGGCACTGGAATTCCGTGATTCGTAACACCATAACGCATAAAACCAAAAGTAATGTTATTTCCTTATTACAATGTACTGGCCTAACTCTAAGAGGATTAAATTTCAAAAAAAGCTTTTTTCTAGTAGAGAAATTATATATTTTTTAAGTTTAAAATCTCTCTCGAGTCCATCAACTATACCACATGTTTTAAAAGTTGTTTTTTCTTACCCTGTATTTTAATAATGTTTCTATTTAATATATGCAATGGCATGGCATATTGCATTGTTTTTGCTTTAGAAGAGATTTCATTTTCTAATATTTAATATGTTAATTGACAATTGAATCGCTCGTCACTTGAAATCAAATGAATTCAACGCGATATAGCTATATATTAAATTTATATACAGTTACATGACATGTTACTATCCATAGATAGGTTACTATCGTAGTACCAGTACTGCCACTCATAAAACAAAAAATGTATTATACAAAAATGTCCGTAGATATTTAACAAATACTTATATTTTTTGTGTTAATAATAAAAATGCAAAAAAAAAAAATTAATGTTGGTGTTAATAGTCGGCTACTTTGGACTAAATTTTTTCCGTTTGTTAGCTACATTGTTAGTTTTTGATCAGGCAACCATGGAAGACGGTAGAATAGATTTTGGTTATGGAATTAATTTAAATTATTGTGTAAATTGATTTTAATTTCTGGTTTCTTTTTTGTTAATATTGGCAGAAGCAAAAATAAGGTTAGAAATTTGACAGATAATGTATAAAATTAATGTCATTTGCTTATAAGAGTGTTGTACTCATTGATGAATAAGTGTAGTATAAGTTGCCTAACTCCAAGGTGTTTAACTTTAAAAAGACTTATTAATATTTTTGAGCTAATCATAACCTTCTTACATATGAATAGTGTATTTAAATCGAATTTAGAAAAGGATATAAATCTTGTAAAAGCAATCAAAATAAAAATGTTATTCAATTTAATAACTTTTCTTTATAATATTAAATAATATTCGCATGATAGAACGGAACAATATGATATAAAACACTATAATATTCTATGATTTTATAATGTAATATATAAGTTTACATACGTGCTTGTATGAATTAGTACCAATAGTGAAAAATGTTCGAACTTAACAAAAAAGCAAAAGATTTAATCTAATAATTTTCTCTGTGAGGCTGAATGGGATATTTAAGTCAGATATAAAAAAAACCGTGATTCGTACAAAAACGATCAAAATGAAAATATTTTTTATTTGATTATTTCTTTTTTATTTTGTACATGATACACTTATTCGTCTCGTAGAAAAAAATAATATAATAATAGTAACACATTATTGTTTATCGCAATATTTCGTAGTATAATATATATGTAATAAGTTTCCTTAAGTTTTAATGAATTAATAATAACAATAATACATAACATGAAAAAAAAAAAGTTTTGTCTAACTTAACTATGGATTATCTTGTTTTTTTTTTTTTTTCTAAAAAAGAAAAAGAACGGTAAAGTGAGAAACGGTGACTCTTTTTATACAACTTCGGCTAAATTTTAACCTGTCGTTTAACATTAATATAATGCATATTAAATAGGAATATTTTAGACTTATAAAGTGTAACGTTCGAAGTTCTTTCTCCTCCTTCGTAAAACACAATAATAATTTGCACTTAGATCACGTGATCACTGCTCATCCGTTCTGATTTAAATTCACTGCAGTGTCCGTCACAATAAATAAATTTCCTCGTCTCGATACGCCTAGATCAGAACCAATATTCGCTATCGGTGGGTGAATCTAACATCGTAATGCTCGGAACGATCCTCTCCAAGTCTGTCGAATCGTCTGTGTCGATCTCCAAGTCGAACATCTTGCACTGGTGAGATCGTCAGGGATTGGTCTCGCAGTCCTCGATGACAACCACAGGGTTAATGTTGAGGATCTTCGATAACTGGACGATGTTCATCGTAACCGAAGCTCCCATAACGTCGATCGTTGTCATTACACTGTTCAGATCGATGGGATTATGTTTCGTCTTCGATTCCGATCTTTTATAATAACCACCGGTCGATTTCCTAGCGACTTGTTTGATTTTAACAGCTTTCGAGGGGTTCTCATCTGATCTTTCCATGGAATCGTCTAAATCCTCATCGGTATGCTTCCGTTTCTTGTTATTAGAGGAGCCGGCACTGCTTCCGTTACGGATCGAATTAGTCGTTATGTTACTCACAGCCTGTTCGTACGATTTCTCCTCGGATATCAAGAAGACGAACTCGAAATTCTCACTGCGGTGGTGTTCGCGGTAGTGCTTCCGCATACTCTTCCAATAGACGACTCGCAGGTTGCAATACATGCATTTGATCATCTTAAAATGGGTGCGCAGATGCTCTTTGATGTTCATCAACTTATCGTCGCTCACATGACATTCCGGGCAGCTGTAAGTCCGAAGCGTTTCGCTCACTTCCGAGAAGCACCGCCTCATTCCGGAATGGCACGAGATGAAATGTTGATCCAGCGTAAACGATGAAACGAAAGTGGAGGCACAATAGTTGCATCTGTAACGATACGCTTTGAAGTTTTGATTCGGATGTCGTTCTTTGATGTGCTTTCGCAGTTCGGGCAGTTTTTGCCAGTGCGTGCAATAGCCGCAGCCCAACAGCACGTCTTTCAAACGTTCCTCGTCGAAGTACAAATCGCAGTCGGTTTCGCAGCTCTCGTATTGATCTGTACTCTCTTCCGATTTATCTGCTCGAGCGCCCATTCTAATCCGCTTGATTATCACTTCTCCGCACAGATCGACTTCTTTGACCCACGCGTTTATCCTGGTATGGCAACGTTTGATGTGGTTTTCCAGTACGACTCGATGCACCGCTTTGAAGTTGCAAGCACTGCAAGCGAACGGTTGAACGGTCCAATGACGGACTTGGTGTTTACGCATGTCGGAAGGATTGATGCTCCTGTTTTAATAAACGAAGTGAAATTAGTAATAATTATAAACTTTATATTAAAGATTATAAAGCAAAATAACTTTTACGGGATTCTAGTTTATTAGCATTAACACAATTTATTGTGGTTCTTTGGCAGTCTATATTAAACAGAAATCAGGATTGAATAAGAAACGATATTCTTTTAAATACCGGGGAAACAAGATATAAATCAGTTTTGTTGAAATTTAGGGATTAGCAATTTGCGCAATATCAATTCTACGCAAGGTTTTGCTTGCAATAATCTTCAATATCTTAAATACGGAGAAAAAATTAATGTAATTCTTTTATGACTTTGATCTACACCAGTGATTATTATCATTAATTATTTAATCAATGGGAAATACTTAGAGCAACATTAAAGGCTGCGGCTACCAAGTTCCAAAGAGAACCACAAAAAAAAAACAAACAGCTTGATGGAACGACGAAATTAAACAAATCATAAAAAGAAAAGAAGAATGCATGGAAAAAGTATCTACTAACAAAAACGGATGAAGCATACGATACATATAAACGTGCCAGAATTGTTGTTAAAGATAAGATAAGAAGGGCAAAAACAATGGAATGGGAGAAATTTGGTAGAAAAATTGAAGCAGATAGCGTATCAAATCAAAAGTTACTTTATAGAAGTCTTAAGAATATGCAGAAAATGGAAAAGAAAAACAAGTAATAAGAACAAAGAAATCCTCACAAATGAAAATGACTAGAAGGTGGAGGGAGCACTTCATGGAACTATTGAAAGCACAAGACGGTACTACAGGAATAGAAGCAAGTATATACAACATTTACAATGAAAGAAATGATGATGATATAAAATTACAAGAAGTAATAGAGGCAGTGGGGAAATTTAAAGATGGGAAAGCATCAGGTAAGTATCAAATAAAACTGGAATTGATAAAGTATATGGCTGAGACGGGCATGGATGCTTTTAACCTTTCGCTATGCAAAGTGTGGGAATCAAAACGTGTACCCGAGGACTAGACGACTACAGTAACAGTTCCTATTTGGACGAAAGGAAATTGATCCTGTTGTGAAAATTATAGAGGTATTTCATTAATGAGTATGAGTACTACAGGGAAGTTATACGAAAGAATATTGGAAGAAAGACTTGGGAAAGAAGTGGAAAGCAGTGGATTTAGGCCTGGATTCTGTGTCGACGACCATATCTTTACAATCAGAAGCATGATTGAGAAATCTAAATACAATAATGAAGATGTGTATATATGTTTCGATGACTTGGAGAAAGCATTCGATAGGATCCCTAGACAGAGAACATCACATGGGAACAAGCAGGAAGATTAGCAAAGTATAGGAAGAAATGGAATAAAAGAAATAAGACTGATGTAAGGAAGAAACAAACTTCGACACCTAGCGGTATAATATGAATCGATTATATATTTAATCAAATTAATAAATAAATACTCACTTGTGATCGCAAAAATAGCAATGGAACAACACATCAGATAACTCCTCCTTCTCCAATATTAAGATCCGAGTTTGAAATATAATCAACTTCTCCACCCAATCGATGATTTGCTGATCTGGGCTCAGGACTGCCCGTTCTGCGGTTTCGACATCTTTATGCGTTTCTCTATGATGTTGAACGACCGTTGATTTCGTCGAGTACCGATAATCGCACGAAGCACACTTGTAACTGTTCGGAAAAAATAGAAATTAGGATAATACGTGTATACAACGTGTCCCATCGAATTGGTGCATCAGAATTTTTCCGAATTTGATATAGAAACTTGTAGAATAGTAATGACCGACTCTAATCTATTTAAGAAGAATATGAATTGATATTGATTGGACTGTTTCCATCGTCTGTTGGATTTTGTAAATCCCATCGTCAAGAATTACACGTCATGCGTTATAATCTATTTAAATCCGGTATACGGGGTGTTGATATGAACTTTCCTATTTTGCATTTAATGTGTGCAAGCAATTTTTATGGATCCAGTGTATTTCTTGGATCTTTTGTGATCAATTTGTATTAATGTTCTCTATCCATATAATAATGTCGTTTGTTAATGCGTAAACTTCGTCAATAAATGTTAACAAATAAAATAATACATAAAATAGTATATGACATGTACACTCGTGGCCACATAAATGTTTCCGACCTGAAACCGTAAATTCGTATGTTTTCAACCTTAACAGTGTAGCTGCCAGATGTTCGACCGCAAGCGTTTTTTTCCTATTAGAATTTATTAGTAGTAGATATGAAGCGAGTAAAATGAATAGGAAAATAAACGAAGTTGTGTATGTAAGTTTATAAAACACCTCACAGTAAGAGAAAAACAAGGCAATTGGACCGGTTATTAATCTTTTACCAATGAGTTATAAATGTTATTTATTTATATTTTTACATGCATTTTATAGTGTGGATCAATACCTTAGTATGTAGATTATCATCATGTTTCGTATATTTTTTCTTGTTGTAATATTTTTTGGACAATATAGCATAGAATTGAAACTTGAAATAATTATTTTACAAAACATTTTGATATTTTATTCATGTTTTTTTTTATTTTCTGTAACAGTATTATAAGATTTGTAATAACGATTTTTCTTTTCTTATTATTATTTGTTGTATTTTTTTTGTCCCTGCCATATATAGAGGGCATCACGCTATAAGGGCGTAAGAACATTTATATTTAGAACAATGTAAAATTAATTTAAATGCGTTTTTGATTCTAATTTTGTAAAACAAAAGCTTATATTACATTAAACATATACCGTAGTCAACAAAATTGAATTAGATGTAGGAAAGCGGAGTGTAGGAAAGACCGCGCCGCTATAAATAAAAAGAAACATGCGTATTTCAAGATCCACTAAAGTTAAATTTTGTCGACTACGGTATACACATTTACCAAAAGGCTGCAGTATTGAATAACTATAAATGTAAATTAATTATTTATACAGGAAAGGAGAGGGAGCAGAAAATAATAAGAAAGGAGCTAAAAACAATAATAAAATATATCTATCGGTGCGGTTCCTCTTTTCGATTGACGGACTTCGATATAAATACCGAGAGAGAATAACAGCCGCCGCACAGAAAAACGTACTAAACGAATTCCGGCAGCTAACCCGCATCCAAAATATAAACACTCTTTTCTCTAACACCTTATCTTGATTTGTGGCATACTCTATTCACTAAACACCACTGGCACGTCGCGCTATCCAACCTCGACTAGGATAAACACATTCGTACACTGTAAAAAATCTGTAGAAAATGCGTGTAGGTTGGAAACATTTATCTGACCACGAGTGTACATTTAACACTTTAGACAAACATTTTTTTAATAAAAATAATAATGCTCCATGCATATATAAATATGTGGGCAAAGTCAATACACAAAAAATAACAATAAAAACAGAAACTACAGGGTACATGAATTAAAATACTCGTCAAGAGAATATATACATCTTTCCAATAGGAATGCTCTAACACTGTACTTAAATTGATTGCAATTTGTAATCTCTTCAAATCTTTGAGGCAATGCGTTGAATAGTACACATTAGGACTATTTAATTAAAATTTAGGAATATGAAACATTAATACAAACTGATCAGATTCCGTTTAAAATAAAAAAGTTGGTATCATATCACGCTCAAAATATATCCATTCAACAGATCATACTCGGTCATGACTACTCTACAAAGTTTCAAAATCATATATGTATATGTAAATCTTTCACACTTTTCCACTTACCTTCCATATTGGAGCTCCTGATAGATGTGCATGGTGAATTCCTTGTTCGATACCGTCACAAATTTCTCACACAGGGGGCACATGTAGTTTCCGTTCCACGGCATACCGTACGGACCATAAGTTCCAACGAAGTTACCTTCCAACAGATCGGTTTTGCTCATCTTCTCTATTTCTTTAATCGATATGTCAAGTTTCAGTTTCTTCAATGGGGTGTCGTCTTCATCGGAGAGATCTTCGTCGGTCTCTTCGTCCGTTTTATCTTCTTCTTTATCGTCATTCGTGGTTTCTTTCCAGGTGGAAGTGTCGACCGGCTTTATGATATTCGGAGATGAATTTTGTGTTTCCGAAGGTGGATTTTCCAACAACGACGATGAATTTTTTAACATCGAAGGTGGATTTTCCAACATCGAAGGTGAATTTTTCAATATCGAAGGTGGATTTCCCAACATCGAAGGTGGATTTTTCAATATGGAAGGTGGGTTTTCCAACATCGATGGTGGATTTTCCAACATCGATGGTGGATTTTCCAACATCGAGGATGCAGCATTTTCCAACAATGCAGACGTACTTTCCAACAGTGAAGCCTCATTTACCAGTGAAGGTGCATTTTCCAACAGTGAAGATGCATCTTTCAACAATGTAGGTCTTTTTTGGAATACTGAAGGTGTATTTTCCAACAATGTAGGTATTTCCTCCATGAACGAAGGTGTTTTCTCCAAGAACGAAGATGTATTCTCCAACAACGAAGGAGCATTTCCCAACATTGAAGGTGTATCTTCCAACTTAGAAGATGTATTCTCCAACACTGAAGACGTATTCCCCAATGATGAAGGTGCATTTTCCAAAAATGAGGGTGTATTTTCCAATGATGAAGGTGGATTTTCCAACAATGAAGGTGTATTTTCCAAAATTGAAGACATACTATCCAACGACGAAGGTTTATTTGCCGATAACAAAAGTGTTTTTTCCACCCGAGTATTCTCAAACATCGGAGCTGAATTTTCCAACATCGAAGGTGCATTTTCCAACGACAAATTATCATCTTCCAACATGGAAGATTTATTATCCAACAATGGCTGTGAATTTTTCGAGATTGAAGGTGTACTTTCCAATATTAAAACTTTATTTTCTAATGCTGAAGGTTTATTTTCTAATACTGAAGGTTTCCTTTTCAGTAATGAAGGTGTCTTTATTCGTAGCAAAGATTTAGATTTTTTCAGCGTAGAAGGTTTATATTTCGATTTTGAAAATTTATCTACCGGCATCAAGGTTTCACCTTTCACCATCGAAGCTTTATCTTTCAACACTGAAGGTCCATCTTTTAGCATCGAAGATTTATCCTTTAGCATCGAAGATTTATCTTTTAACAACAATGATTTATTTTTTATCATCGAAAAGTTATCTTCCACGATCAAGGTTTTATCTTCCAACATCGAAGGTTTATCTTCCAACATCGAAGGTTTATCTTCCAATATCGAAGGTTTATCTTCCAGCATTGAAGGTGCGTCTTTTATCATCAAAGACTTATCTTTCGACAACAAAGATTTATCTTTTAACAACGAGGATTTATCCTTCAACAACGAAGATTTACCCTTCAACAACGAAAACTTATCTTTCGACTTCGAAAATTTATCTTTTGGCTTCAAAATCTCATCTTCCAGCAATGAAGATTCACTTTCCGAGCTCGAAGGTGTATTTTCCCCATCC
Organism: Cetonia aurata; assembly: GCA_949128085.1. Taxonomy (NCBI): domain Eukaryota; kingdom Metazoa; phylum Arthropoda; class Insecta; order Coleoptera; family Scarabaeidae; genus Cetonia; species Cetonia aurata. The sequence continues at coordinate 33,607,384 of OX421889.1, read as the reverse complement.
GAAACTAGATTTTCATCGATCGCAACAATATCTTCTTCGGCCACCCGAGAGTTTACTAATTTTATGGGACTCTCCTTCGACATTTCCATGAAATCAATGTCTTCATCTTCGCTGGAATCATCGAAGGTCAATTTGCACGATTCCAGCACCTCGGTTATAGACTTATCGATCTTCTCGGTCGATGTATCTTCCTTTTGAGATTCCGTGGTGTCTTCTCCGTTACTCAATTCGATTATTTCATTAGTATCGAACGGGATAAGCGATTTTCCATCTTTTTTGGTAATCGGGTTCTCTTTTTTGGGAATTCTCTCATCGATTATCTCAATTATACTCGATATCACAGTCGTTGAATCTTTTCCGGGCTTTTTTATTGGTAAAGGTGTTAACGTGGCAAACCGATTGGATTTCTCGGATAATACATTGTTGATGTCTTCGATGCTCTCCGTGCACAATAAAGATGATTTATCGACTGATTTCAGTGTGGGAACAACCTCGGGGATATCCAAGTCCAAATCGATGATCACATCTTTCTTTTTCGCAGCGAAAGTGTCTAATTTATGATCTGATAGAACCACGATTCCTTGTTTGGGCTTCGCGATCTCCTCATCTTCTTTCTCGTTTATCTCGTCGACAATTATAATTTCTGATTCGGTGTTATCCTCTAGCAAAATCACATCATCGTCTGTATCCGTATCTTTCGGAATGAGTTTTTTACTAACCGCTTTAGCTGTCGATGATGTTTTAGCGAGGAGTTTAGATTTTTTCCGTTTCAGCACTGGTTTTTTCGGCTCTAAGAGTTTATTCAATTTAGAAATGATTATCGTGGATTTTGGCCGGGGTTTAATGATCTCCGATGGTTTATCTGTAAGTGAAGTTGGAACAGACGAGGGTGAATCGAGCAATTTGATTTCTGGCATTGGTGAAATTAAATCCCCTTCCTCTATTTCCACTTGTTTATTAATCGATTCTGAATTAACCGGCAATTGTTTCGGGCTTTCCAACCGTTTATTCACTGGTAATATTGGATCAGATACGAACATCGATTGTTTCGGAGTGGGATTATCTTTTTTGTTTAAGTTCATCAGCTCCTCTTTGGCCAGTTCTAATTTCTTCGACTTCAATGTTTTCGCTTTCTTAGTTCCGAAAGTTTTACCGACTTTGTTGGTAGTTTCCTCCAGTAAAATCCCCCGGATATGCTTGATGTTCTTGTTGCGTTGCCACAAAGGTGTGGTATTGAATTCAGGGTCGACATCTTGTTTCTGTGAGGGGGAAAAATTAAATAAATATAAAAAGCTACGTTTAATATCATAAACTTAAGTATGGAGAAAGTGTTCGACCTGATGCCTCCCGAATTAATAAGACAAATTATAAACATTGTGAAACAAATCATTAATATCACCAAACTGAGCTAAGATTTTTGAAAATATCGAAGATTGATTTTTAAAAAAAAAACCAAATTTAATCTAATTTGGCTATCAAAAAAAATTGTGAAAAAAATATGTCCTAAACTTTTTTTCCAATGTAATCTATGAAAAATAGTGAACTTAAAAACTGAAAATAAATTCCTTCAGTTTTATTTTTTAAAGACTATATTGGACTTTGACGCACTAATGAGCAACCCTGCATAGGGAATGCTTTTAAACTCATATCAAATTACTCAAAAGAAAGAAATCAACGAGTAAAAATTAATTGTATTGTTACTAGTTTTAGTAAAATTGAAACTGGAGTTCCCCAATGAACCATATCGAGGTCCTTACTGTTTATATTATACAGGGTATACCACGGAACCCGTTCATTAGAAGTTTCCAGCGTTCCCTACTATTTATTAATTTGAAACTTTCAGGTTAAGAATAACCCATAGCGTTCTTTTGTTCTAAAATATTTTCGATGTTGTACAACTTCCGGAAGTACCGGAAATTGCCATCAACTTTCTTAATTTAAATGGAACACCCTGTATGTTGTTGCATTTTTGGATTCTACGATCGATTCTACGATACACTGTATTAGGTTAGCCTATACCTATCTTTAACGGTTTTTGAGTTATTGTGATTTTTAAGAAAAAATAGTGTTTTGTTGGGGGATTTTTAATAGCCATTTTTTTGTTCTTCTTTAAACGCAAAACCTTCATATTTTACAAACAGCTAGTAAAACCATAAGGGTCTACGAAATACATTTCCAAACTTATCGCAGGTTATACAGAGTGTTCAAAATTTAGTGGCAAAGCCGAAAAACTTCAAATACTAAAAAGTAACATTTTTCAAATGGAACACTGATATTTTGGGAATAATATTATTTTTTGCAGATGATACAGCTGTGATATCTACAGGGAAAACTTGGAAGGTAGTTGAAACTTAAATGAATATCTATCTTGATAACTATACAATATAAATTATTTGGAAAAAATCATTTATAACAAGTTTTGCTTACTTTGGAAAGAGTTTTTTGATAATCAAAATGTCGATGAAACTTACAAGGTGGTCAAAATAAAGTAAAAATACGTAATTACCTGCTGTTTGATTTCATCCTCTTTATAATACGCCACCACCATATCAACAGTCTGGCCGCTATGATTCAACTCGAAGTGTTTCCCAAAGGATCCGACATCTTCGCTCCCGAACTCGCAGAGGGCGCACTTGTTCTTCGAATTGACGTTATGCTTAGATTGGGAGTGGATCTTCACGTCTTCGATAGTGGTGGTAACGTACTTGCACAAGCCGCATTTCCATTGTTTCTTCGACTCTTCCTTTTCGATTTGAGCGTTGGTACCGTCGCTCCCGCCCTCTTTCCCGATTTCGCGGAAGACGACGAAGGAAGCCGGCGTGTTCGGGTGTTTGTCGGAGAGATGGCGCTCCACTTTGTGCTTTAGATTGTGGATGAATCTGCATAAGCTGCAACCGTACAGGTGGTTGTCGTGCAGCTTCAGATGTTTCAAGATCGCGTCGACGTTGATCGTCTTGTCTTCGTACAGTTTCGCGTTGCAATGGAGGCAGGTGTAATCCGATTCGTGCGAGTGGAACGTGGTCAGGTGACGACGCAACATCCCCTCCTCCGGGCAGAGGTAGTTGCAAGATTCCGCCCCGCAGACCCATCTAAAAAAAAAAAGTCGATAAAAAGAAAAATTATGAACTGGAACAAGGAAATTTTAAATTCAATTTTTTCAATTCAATTTATTTTACAGAAGGTACGTAGGTACAGCTTTTTTAGTCGAAAATAATAGTAGATAACACACGCCAACATATAAATACAAACTAACATATAGATTAAAACATATAAATAAAAACAAGTATATAAATAAAAATAAGTATAAATAAAAGCAAGTATAAATAAAGGAAGGTGTAAATAAAACAAAAACATAAATAAGATATTATGCCCGCATGTTTAAGTTGTATTTTCGATGGGCTTTCATAGATGGCGCCAATGGACAATGGATTGAATAACGAAGTTCGAATATGAGACATTAGAGTGCGGAATTGTGTTCAAACTATGCAACGCGTAATGGAAAAATCGAAATTAATGTGGGAAATCGTCGAGGAGCCCGAGAAACTTCTAGAAATTGCAGCGCGGATTGAGCGATTCCTCAGTTGATTCGAGATAGCAAAGCCAAAGTTTTAACTATAGCAGGTCAAATTTCCATTATGCAAGAGCACCAACAAGCGCAAGTATTGGGTTTGCCCTTAGAATATCTTCCGATTCAGTTTTTATAGAAACTTACTTCCGACTTCAAGATAGCTACGCCCCCTATCTCACATTTCAAGCCAAGTGGGTATCCCTATAGTCAAAACACTACAAGTTGTCTCTAGGCTGCTCTTCGGTTCTCGGGTTCTCTGCCGTGTAGAAAGTTTAAATTACTTGACGTTTCGATCATCTTGTCGTGATCTTCTTTAGAAGATCTTCTTAGTTTCGCTTCTTCTGAAGAAGATCACGACAAGATGATCGAAACGTCAAGTAATTTAAACTTTCTACACGGCAGAGAACCCGAGAACCGAAGAGCAGCCAGCAATGACGGCCGTGAAAAGCCTAAAGACTACTTTAAGTTGTCTCTAGTTTCACCTAGTCTTTGTTTTACTGCTCATTCCTTTCAAAAGTTATGAGGGTGGGGGCAGAATTTACAATCTCATCGTATATCAGAGTACAGCGCAATAATAGAAACTCAGTCAGTCAAACACGAAACATAACAAACTGAGACCATTAAATTAAAATATGTATTTAAAATGCTAGTTCTTACCTCTTACTAATAGGAACAAAACTCGGTACGTAATTCTCCTCAGTCTTTTCCACCTTCGCCTTTTTGCCGTCGCTGTGCGAACTCAGAGCTAGATTTACCATTTTGTCGAACATTTTCTCGCTCTTCTCCAAACAGGGCACCGGATTTACTGGGGCGCTCTCTGGTACGGCCTTGTCGTTCTGGTGAGCCTGCAGATGGCGCACCATGTTCGATTTGACCTTGGTCGCGTAGTTACAGACAGCGCAGAAGACGTCGGTTTGGTAAATCGGCGGTCTGGGCAGTTGATCTATCTCCCTGGGCGAAAAGACGGTCTTGCTCGAACCCAACTGCTCCGCAACGGACGCCAGGGAGCCTATACGTTTGACAGGTGACAGTTTGGGACGCAGCACGAAGTCGTCTTTATTGTAGTCGATTTTCTTCGAGATTGTAGCCGGGAGTACCATCATTTCGTGGACGTTGTGATCTACGTTCAAGTGATCCCTGGAAAAATAACATTATGACAGAAATGCTCAAAACTGTGACGCTGGTAACACTGTTGGTGCTGATGGTTGCTCAAATTTTGGTTTATCTAAAAGTAGTTTAGCTAAAATTTATATAAAACTACAACGTGTTGCTCAAAATCCAGGTAAAACTGGAATTTGAAAAACATTCGAAACAGGTCCATCAAAACCGAAAAAAAAAACTCAAGTAGATTGGTCATAATCCAAGTAAAACTCAAACAGATTGGCCAAAATCTGGGATAAAGATGAGATTGGTGAAAATCTGGGTAAAATTCCAATGTTAGCTAAAATTTTTATATAATTCGAATTGGTTGCTCAAATTTTGATTTATCAAATATAGCTTGGGTAAAATTTATATAAAACTAGAACAGGTTGACCAAAATCTGGGTAAAACTCAAATAGGTTGCTTGGAACTTCGATAACATTCGAAGAGGTTCATCAAAACCGAGAAATACTCAAGTAGATTGGTTATAATCCAAGTAAGACTCAAATGATCAGATTTGGCCAAAATCTGGGATAAAGGTCGGTGAAAGATTGGTGAAAATCTGGGTAAAAATTCAATGTTAGCCATAATTCTAATTGGTTCCTCAAATTTCGCCTTAACTAAAATAGCCTAGCCATTTCTACAAAACTAGAACAAGTTGGCCCTAAATCGGAAAAACTAAAGTGATTTGGTTAAAATCCAAGTAAAACTGGAATTGATTTACTAAAATCTGGATAAAAATTGATTAGGCGGATTAAAATTTAGGCAACATTCGAATAAGCTAACCAAAATTTGTGTAAAACTAATATTGGTTGCTGAAATTTCGGTTTAACTAAAACCGACTTGCTAAAATTGTAAAAAAACTAGAACAGATCGAAAAAAATTCTGATAAAATTCAATCAGGTTGTTTGAAATTTGAATAAAATTCGAACATGTTGACCAAAATCGGAGAAACTCAAGTAGATTGATTAAAATCCAAATAAAACTCGAATAGATTCATTAAAATTTGGGTAACAGTTGAATCGGTCTGTTAAGATCTAGCTAAAACTCCAATAAGTTAGCCAAAATTTGTATATAATTCGAATTGGTTGCTAAAATTTCAGTTTAACTAAAATAGTCTCGACAAAATTTGTATAAAACTAGAATAGGTTAGCCTAAATCGGAAAAACTTAACTGGTTTGGTTAAAACCCAAGCAAAACAGGAATAGAGTGACTAAACTCTGTGTAAAAGTTGAATAGGTTGGTTAAAATCTGGGTAAAACTCGAATAAGTTAGCCAAAAATTACATCTAAGATGAATTAATCTGCCAAATTTTGAGTAAAATCTAATAGATAGAGGATTGGATAAGTTGCATTAAGTCCTGGTAAAACTCCAATAGCAAAATTAATTAACTAGATTGGTTCAAATCCACGTAACACTCGAATAGGTCGACTAGAATATGGGTAAAAGTTAAATAGACTAGTTAAAATCTCAGTAAAACTCGAATAGGTTAATCTAAAATTACATTTAACTTAAATTAATCGGCCAAATTTTGAGTAAAATCTAATAGATTGGATTGGATAAGTTGCATTAAGTCCTGGTAAAATTCCAATAGCAAAATGTATTAACTAGATTGGTTAAAATCCAAGCAAAACTCGAATAGGTCGACTAAAAGCTGGGTAAAACTTGAATAAACCGGTTAAAATCTGGGACAGACTCAAATAAGTTAGCAAAAATTTACACCTAACTTGAATTGGTTGGTCAAACTTCAGGGTAAAATCTAATAGATTGGATTGGATAGGTCGACATAAATCCTGGTAAAATTCCGATAGCAAAATAGAGTTCAGTGTTACTGATGATGATGCTAGCTTTGTAATTGAAACGTACATCCAGTGTAAGTAAAATCTGTGGTAAATTGGTTTGAAAGCCGTAAAAATTAAACTAATATCTCACCTAACGAAACGCTTATTGTAGTGTTTATACTGGCAGAGCGAGCATTTGAACCTCTTGCGTCCATGGACGTTCATATGCGTCAACAGCGTCCTGGGACTCTTCCTGACAACCCCACAATGGGCGCACTTATACTCCTTATCCCCTTGGCACAACACCAAATGATTCTTGAATTTGATCTTATCCTCGAACGCCCTACTACAGATACATTTATACAACATCGCGCCCGTGTATTCCTCGGTATGTTTAGCGGCTTTCGGATCGTATCTCGTGCTCTCCCCGTCCTGTTCCTTCTCATCGTTCGAGTCAGGATCGTCGGACACGTTTCCGGTATTATCGGCAGGGTCGAAACTCAACGGATCCTTATCAGCGGAGTCCAGATTATCGTCTACGATCGCTATCTCGGGTTCGTCGGTTGTATTAGCGGTTTCTTCGACGTTGACAATCGTCGGGGATTCTGTGGAGGAGGTGGAGACGTCTCGGGGATTCCCTGAAGGGAGGGCGACTTCTAGGAACGTCGAGTCGGGTTCGGGAAGGCCAATATTCGAAGGGGAAATCGCGAGATTGGTTTTCAAAATGGACTCTTGAGTTGGAATAGTATCGGTTGTAAACACCGGCGGGGCAAGTGATGGAATGCTGCCGTACATTATGTATAGTCGATCGTAGGTTGCGTCTTCGTTCACATTGTATGATTCGGGTAGATTCCGCTAGATTGAAAATAAAAATTATATTGTATATACACTCCGCCAAAAAAGTATCGCATAATTTAGTTTTGAATCGTAAAAGTATCGCATAATCTTTGTTTGTAGCATAAAGTTGTAAATATACTTTAATGCGCTCTAAGATATAATTTCTATGATTGTTTAAATAAAATTCAGGCCAAATAAAAACAAGAACTCATACTTGAGATTTTTATTAAAACAAGAAATTATAATTTTGGAAAGAACAGTAGCTTTTAATACTGAGTATTGCCACCTCTGGCTCTTATGACCGCTCGCATACGGTTTGGCAGAGATTCGATTAACCTCCGTATATAAGCCTGATCCAAATTCTCCCACTCGTCACGGAGAGCATTTGCTAGTCCATGCAGGTCCGCTGGGGCAACATTTTGGGTTCGTATCCGTCTGTGAAGGAGGTCCCACACGTGCTCGATAGGGTTCATGTCCGGACTTACCGCAGGCCAATCTAAAACTGGAATACCAACATCGTTAAGGTATTCCTGGACGATTATTGCAACATGCGGTCGTGCATTATCGTGCATTAACATGAATTCGTTTCCTATAATTGGCGCATATGGTACTACATGTTCTTCTAAAATGTTCGTTATATACCTGTGGGCAGTCAGTGTACCTCTGTCTACTGGTACTAACTCTGTACGACCTGTTAAACAGATGCCTCCCCAAACCATAATAGAGCCACCAGCGAAATTAGGTCTAGGTCTGATATTACACTGCGAATAGCGCTCACCGTCTCGTCTGTACACTGAGATACGCCTATCTGAGGTGTAAAGACCAAATCTTGACTCATCTGTGAAGAGTATATTGGCCCAGTCATTAATGTTCCAATTTACATGTTCTCTGGCAAACCTTAAGTGAGCCACTCGGTGGTTCCTAGTGAGACGAGGGGCTGTTACAGCTACTCTAGCTCTTAATCCACTCTGTCGTAACCTATTCCGAATAGTTTGAGTACTCACACGAGTATTTCTGACTCTAGCCAAGTCGTTCTGCAATTGTCTCGCAGTTACATGTCTTCGACGTAATGCTTGAAGTAGTAAATAGCGGTCATCTTGGCGAGTAGAACATCTTGGACGACCTGGTACAGGTCTTCTACTGTAAATGCCTGTTTCCCTATATCTGGCTACAGCTCTAGAAACACTTGACTGATTGATGTTCATCAAATTAGCAACGTATGCTTGAGATCGTCCATCTTCGATTAAAGCAACTATAGCAGCCACTTGTTCTGAAGTTAAATTGCTCATTTTAGTTTTAAAAGCGTTGGTACAGAACTCTGACTTCGCACTTTAAAATTTGTCCGTATAGGAAGACTTTCAATAAACAACTGAGCAAACCTTACACATATGCATTTTTCTAAATGTGTTCTTTTAGGAAAAAAATAAAGTAAAAACGCTAGGTTCCATTATTTTGTTAGTGTTTTTATAGTTCACATACACGAGGCAAACTTTTTGTGAACGTATAAAAATATCTTGGTTCATAAATGCCCTTTTTTAGTTTATGCGATACTTTTTTGGCGGAGTGTATATGTATAAGCGAAATTCACAGTGAAATGTAACAATAAACCATATTTTATAACCCAATTATAATAAACTTGTCTACAAAAATTAAAACTACCTTTGGTTTCCATTATGTATTCTGTAGTGTGAACACCGTACAAGATGCGGTAACATGAACAATGCAATAAATGGTTTTGTGTCTTATTTATGAGTTTGGGAAATCCCATGTTCTTCTTTCTGGGATTCCCCTACATACTGAAAGCTTCTCTTGGCCTACAGGCCTACTTTCATAAACAGTTGAACTGTATTTATTCATGCGTGAAGGTGTAGCTTGGTCAATTTTGATAATACGTATATTTATTTGTGCTTTGAGTGAATCTGTGGGTTTAAAGCTATAAAATGCCTAAAATTAAAAAGTGTCTATCTCTTTACCAAAAAGCAAAAATTTTGGAGGAACATGACAAAGGTTTAAGTGTAACAGCTTTGTCCAAAAAATACGGTGTAGCAAAGTCGACCATTTGTTCCATTAAAAGAAAAAGACTGAAAATCACCAAAGTAGTGAATCATACCATGGCACCAAGCAAAAAGTGTACCCTAAGAAATGCTGAGTTTCCAAAAATGGAAAGAAGACTGTATAAATGGTTTGAAAAACAGCGTGAGAGAAATTTACCCGTTACTGCTGATATGATTAAACAGAAGGCACTCATTTTGCACCATGAAATTAACATAAATGGTAAATTTAATGCAAGCCAAGGTTGGCTGCAACGATTTAAATCCAGGTATGGTATACGGCTTCTAAAAATAAGTGGGGAAAAGTTATCATCTCAACCGCACCTGGTAAATCCCTTTATAGAAGAGTTACGAGGAAAGATTACTGAATTTGATTTAAATGAGCACCAACTGTATAATGTAGATGAAACGGGATTATTTTGGAAGTTACTTCCTGACAAAACCTATGTTGCGCTTTCAGAAAAAACTGCGCCGGGAATAAAAGTAGCAAAGCAGCGCATAACATTCTTAGGTTGTGCAAATGCTTCAGGCTCGCATAAATTAAAGCCTTTGGTAATTGGCAAATCCAAGAACCCTAGATGTTTTAAACATTTTCAGAACCCTGTGGTCTACAAAAGCAATAAAACGGCATGGAGGACAGCTGAAATTTTTAAAAATTGGTTTTTTCAACAATTTGTTCCTGAGGTATGTAGTCTTCTTAAAAAAATTAAAATTTAGTTTTAAATTGCAAAAAATTGTAGGTCAAAACCTTTTTACGAGATCAAAACCTTCCACAAAGGGCTCTTCTTATCTTGGACAATGCTCCATCACATCCACCAGCACAAGAATTAAAGCCCAGTGATGGTAACATATTTGTCATTTACATGCCTCCCAATGTGACACCTCTCATCCAACCAATGGATCAGAATGCTTTAAGACTTACCAAACTATTCTACAGAAAACATCTACCGAGTACCATACTTCTTACAAAAGACAACATACAGGAAGCTCTTAAAAGGCTTTCCCTTAAAGATGCTGTTATCAATTTATCATCAGCATGGGATGAATTAAATCCAGCAGTTATAAAAGGAGTGTTGGAACAACATACTATCGAATAATATAGAATTTGATGCAGAGGATGAACTGCCATTGAACGAGTTAAGAAGAAAATGGAAGAGTGAAGAATAGGCTGATGTCGTAGTTGATGCTATGACCTTACTAGAAGCAATTGAACCACAAGAGTACACTTCCAAGGATATCGAAGAATGGAATGGGGACCCTGCTGAAATCGAAGAAGTGGAAGTGCAAGATTTTTCAGAAGAGAGTGAAAGTGAAAATCTGGATGGTGATGAAGACCATAAAGTAACACACCTAGCTGCTATGGAAGCACTGCAAACAGTATTAACATGGGCCACATGCAATGGGTTGGAAATTAGTCACATTATCTCTTTAAAAAACATTTATGAAAAAGCAATATTATTAAATGCTTCTGTTAAGAAAGTTCAGACGAAAATAACTTCATATTTTATGAATAATACTAAGAAATGAGTTAATAATAAAATTTACAATAATTCAGCATTGTTAATGTTACTGTTGTTTTATTCTGGACATTAAAACCGACGCACTATATTTTTACCTCGCTAGTATGCACAAACGCGGTAGGTCGAACAACCTTAATTTTTTTGTGTTCACAGTTTCGAGACTGTACTGTATTTACTAATTAAAACTTTAATGGGTGTTAGGGTACGTTTGTGTATTTTAAATTTACCGCCATGAATGTGTGGTGGCGGCACTGAAAAGTACCGAAAAGCGTTAGAGGGAGAATAGGCGAAAAAAGAGAGATGATGTTCGGAGGGAGGTCATATTTTCTTGTTATGAAACACCCCGTATATCGGCATATATATTTTCTGAGGATACACAATCAACATTATATTACATCACTACAATCATACAACGAGAAAGTAATGAAATATAAACGCACTATCCGCACAATCTGTATACAACGCGCTCCAAATTTTTTCGTCACTAATATACAAACTTATCAGGAAAAAAGAAAAAAAAAATCAGATAATCCTTACCTCCGGGCAGTTAGGATTAGGCACGAACTTCCTCGATATTATGCAGTAATCCATCTTGGAATGTATCAACGATTGATGATTGACCACCACCTCCATGTTGTAACTACCCACCGGACAGTAACGGCAATGAAACTGATGCACCCCATGTACGGCCCAGTGAGCCAAACGACCTCCTTGGGAGCTCCCGCAGTACTGGCAGGGGATCTTATTGTTGCCGGCATGGTATTTGCTCAAATGTTCGCTGAATACGTCGGTAAAGATGGTCTTGAAGTTGCAACCTGGAATTGTTTTTTAGGTTATGTCCCGTGTCAACGAAACTAACATCTTAATATACTGTAATTTTTAATTTCCTTCAATATAATATGCTGTAATATCTTCTTTTATTATATGCCAAAAAAAGTAACCTTAGTTAGGACGTGTTTAAATAAATAATAATTGTTCAAATAAAAATTTAAAATCTCAAACATTTAAGAGATAAAATCACTATACTTTTCAAAATTCCCGTGTTAAACCATACCAAATCAAATACCAATTTATTCAAGATATTTGATTTGGATAAATGATGAAATAAAGGGTTCTCCAATAGGAGGTGTTATTTTGAATAGCCCGCTATTTCGGTAGATGTCACTTTTGAAGCTGTCATTTTTTGACATTTGACAAGTAGAAACTACGCCATTAATAAAAATGGAACGATACACGCTTCAACAACGCATTGAAATTATTAAAATTCACTATACAAATGGTGAAAATTTGGCAGAGACGGTTCGTAAAACTCGAACATTTTTGAGTCGTCGTGAAGCACCTTGTCGGACCGCAATACAGAAATTGGTGGAAAAATTCGAGCTGTCGGGACAACTTAGTGATGTGAAGAATAAAACCCGTGCACGTCGCTCAAGAACAGCAGAGAATATTGCTGCTGTAGCCGAAAGTGTTGAAGAAAACCCAGGTTTGTCCATTCCTCGTCGTTCTTTGGAATTACGCATTCCACAAACGTCATTACACCGTATTTTGCAAAAAGATTTGGGTCTTAAGGCGTATAAAGTTCAGTTAACACAAGAACTCAAGCCGGCCGATCATCAACAACGTCGTGTCTTTGCTGATTGGGTCGTTGAAATGCATGAAAATGATCCGGAATTCCGTCGAAAAATCATCTTTAGTGATGAGCCCCATTTCCACCTCGGTGGCTTCGTCAACAAGCAAAATTGTCGCATCTGGGGCTCGGAAAACCCAAGAGTTATTGTTGACAAACCTCTCTATCCTCAACGTGTGACTGTTTGGTGCGGTTTATGGTCCGGCGGAGTCATTGGACCTTACTTTTTCGAAAATGAGGCTGGAACAACAGTTACGGTGACTGGATTGCGCTATCGAGAGATGATTAATGATTTTTTATGGCCGGAATTGGATGGTATTGATCTGGACAACGTTTACCTTCAACAAGACGGCGCTACGTGCCACACAAGCAACGAAACCATTGATCTTTTACGGGAAAAGTTTCCGGGCCGTGTTATCTCTCGAAGACGTGATCACAATTGGCCACCGAGATCATGTGATTTAACACCTTGCGACTTCTTTCTTTGGGGCCACGTGAAAGAGAAGGTCTACGCCAACAGCCCAGCGTCGATTCAAGACCTCAAAGATGGAATTCGTGAGGCTATCGAGAACATAGGGCAGCCACTTTGCGATTTGGTTATGGAAAATTTCATGAAAAGGATATGGTCCTGTAGGCGTGGTCGTGGTGGTCATTTGTCTGATGTTATTTTCCACTATTAACGGCATACGTTCCTCTTTATAATGAAATAAACATCCGAACATTTATATTAAAAAACGGCATTTTTCTTTGAATATAAAAATAACACCTCTTATTGGAAAATCCTTTAAAACATTTTTTACAGTATTATTTTGACCTAGTATGGTTTAACATAGTTTTTAATTAATAATAATAAGTTTTTTAGTATCTCCTAAAGAAAATAACATGACAATGTTTACCTTTAGCTCCGCATATGTAGTGTTTCAGGATCGACTTTATGGGGATCAATTTTTGCGGGTTGATTCTAGCCGGCATGTTCTCCCTGGCAGTCTTGACGACCATCGGCTCATCTTTATGTACCAACCGATTATGAGCCAATACGAAGGCGGCGTTGGTAGCCCTGTAGAAGCAACGTCCACACGCGTAGTCGCAATTCGCATGATGGACCTCCAAGTGCAAGACGTAGGTGTTATACAACGTCTTGTAATCGCAATATAAGCAACGGACGTAGGAGTTTTGCAACTCCCGGTGGAGAGTGAGGTGGTTCACCAAATCCTGCGAGCTATCCGAAGCGAAGGCGCAGTAATATTGCGGGCATTTATAAAATTTCGCTATCGCTTCCAAAGCGAGCATCGCCTTTCCCGTCAGTTTGCACTTAGACAATTCTGAACGTTCAACCATGGTCAGTGCGATGTCTTTTAGGATTATAGTGTTGCCTTCTCCGTTCACCAAGGTGACACTATTGACCATACCTTTCTTTTCCAACTCGGTCGAGACAGATGGCGAAGTACCAGTCGATGTTAATTGTTTCAAAGGAACCGGACGAATCAGATCTTTCCTGGGCGACGCCAGAGATTGTACACGACTTATGATGGGTAATTGCATTTTGGGCTTCTCGGTAACCAATAGGGGATTCAATATTATCGGAATGGGACTTGACTGGATTGAGGTTATGGTATACGGTTTAAGGATAGGAGAAGTTTGTATTGTACTCGTCGCCGGTATGGATGTGATTCGGAAGGAATCCGAGATGATTGTGGTGGTGGCCAAAGAGATGGGCGGGGGTAGAGTCGGTGTCACAATAGCTGAGGTTGCCGGAGCGATGGGAATAGGTCTTTTCGCTAAAGATTTGACGCTAGTTATGATGAAAGGAAATTTCGGTCCTGTACTGTTATCGGCCTGTAAATAATTTAAACAATCTGTAAGCGCGATTATTGTGTAATTTTCTGATTATCTTTTATAGTTTTTATTTATTAATCAGGTAGGCAACCAAATAAGTTCGTTTTATGGTAAAATACGGGGCAATCGAATTGAAACCAGTCACCTCAAATAACTTTACCCGCTGTGATTTATATCAAATTCCGATTATCTGTCAAATGCACAGAGCTGATGTATGTATGTATGTGTGATATTAGGGTGATAGTACACTGCGACCTAAAAGATCTATTGTGTCCCCTCTTCTCGCTGTATTTACAGCTGGCCGTCCAGTCTGATTCCTTTCAAGAAGTGCAGAATGTCCGAAGGCCCCAGATTAGGTAACTCTCCCTCTTCGATTTCACATGCTCCCAGGTGCAGCGCCCTTGAGTTGCACAGTGCAGCACAGGTTGTGAGTAGATGAATGGACGTTTCGTCCTGTTCCCCACAAAATCTACATTCGGCTTCCTTCGCTATTCCAAGCCTGCTTAGATGTCCGTTCAGTTTACAATGGCCTGTAAGGATCCCTGTCAATATCCGAATATTATTTTTACTCAGGTTGATGCATTCTGCAGATCTCTTCTGGTTATAGGTACCCAGAAGAGTTTTAGCTTGCCTCATTCCCTGGAGATTCTCCCAGTATTTGGATTTTCTCTGCTCTACTTCATTTTCCAGTTTCTCCAGTGTTATGCTGCTACTTATCCCACAAAAAGGTTCTGGCCCTACAAAAGGTGTTCTAGCCCCTCTCTTAGCGAGATTATCTGTTATTTCGTTTCCTTCCACTCCCGTGTGTCCCGGAACCCACAAAAGGGTTACCTTGTTCTTTTTGCCTAGCTCGTTTAGTTTTTGTAGACACTCCCAAACCATTTTGGAGCTGATTATGTTTGACCTCAGCGCCCTAATGGCTGCTTGACTATCAGATATTATGATAATCTCCTGCTTTTCATAGCTTCTGTCAATATTGACCTGGACACATCTTTCAATAGCGTGTATTTCCGCCTGGAAGATACTTGGGTACATCCCCAAGCTTTCGAAATATTTGGTTCTAGGCCCATATATCCCTATTCCAGTTCCCTCTGCCGTTTTGAAGCCATCTGTGTACCATTTAATGGCATTTCTATTGAGTTTCGAAATGGTATCTCTATCCCATTCACTCTTAGTGCTAAGCTTTGTGGTAAAATCTTTCACAAAGTTGAACTTCCTTGGCATGTCATCTCGGGGCATGTCCCAGATTTGGTCACCTGTAGGAGGCTGAGGCCTATGCCTAGCCGTTCCTTCCCTGATCATCCTACGTGTGGTCCTTTTAGCTATGCTCTCCACAAAAATGTGAAGAGGAGTGAGATTTAGTACCACTTCAATAGCTGCTGTTGGGCAGGTTCTCATTGCGCCAGTTGCACAGAGCTGATAGACTGCCAATGAACCGTATGCGCATCGCTACGGCGCACAGTGGTTTCAAACCGACCCAAATGCGACAAAATCCCAATTGTATAAAATTTTTCAAAACAAAAACTAAAAATGACACAAAACATCTTTAATGTAGATATTATAATTTAAAAAAAGACATTAATACAAAAGTGGGGAAGAGGGAGGGGGTGGGAAGGAGTATTTAAAACCTACCACGAACCCTACGTTAAAGTAAGGCAAATCGGGGATGAAGATCAGGGACAGCTGTATACAATTACATCGATAAAAAAGTTCCTTGTCGCATGACACTAATTGTAAGTGTGCATTTATAGCATTTAAAATATGGATGTCAAAAACAAACGCTAACTACACCTTCTTAGAGTTAGAGGTTTATCATTTTTTTAAGGTAAATAACAGCGTTATTATTAAAGATAGACATATAGTAGTTTATATAAAGTCTTATTGGTTTTTATCGTAGAATTCAAAAATGGAATAATATACAGGATGTTTTATTTAAAATAATGGATTAGGTATGCTTTTACCTACTTTTGGGACAGTTTGTATAGTCAAAAATATTTTTAAGTTATGCTACATTGATTTCTATAAAACTATTATAATAATTTTTTTTTTCTAAAATGAGGAATAAGGCTA
This sequence comes from Cetonia aurata, assembly GCA_949128085.1. NCBI lineage: Eukaryota > Metazoa > Arthropoda > Insecta > Coleoptera > Scarabaeidae > Cetonia > Cetonia aurata. Next base: position 33,590,954 of record OX421889.1, on the reverse strand, counting down.
TAAATATTTTGTATAAGAATTAATATAAAAGAATCCAAAATAACTACACAATTTTTAAAGGAAAATTAAGAAATAGAGAACAAAAGATTTTTTACATCACCGTTGAAGCTGGTTTTCAATTCAGTTTTAGGTGCACTTCTAAATTTGTTAATATAAGGGTCGGAACTAGCAAGAAGCATGTGGCAATATGTGGCATACATCCTCGTTAGTAGCTATTCGATTATTTTTACGGGAATGTCAGCTCCGCTATTAATATAAAAGTAAATTCCACTAAACAATGCAAACGTAAAGTAATACCGTACAAAATAAGTGCCTAAAGCTGAAAACAGAAGCAAAAAACAGTGAAGAAAAAGGATATTAAAAATGATAAGTGAATGTGACAAAAACAAGTGGGAGTTACCTTGGTTACAAGGAAAAAATTGCGGCAGGAGAGCACATAACGAGAGCATTTGAAGCCATTTCATTCTAATCGTATTTTATTACATAGGTTGCAAATTATGCACTTTTTGCTTACTGATTCCAAAACAATAACTTTTTGACATATAAGGTGTCTGTAAAAGGTCTTTACAAACGCCTACCACATATTCCTTAGACCAAAATAAGTCGATTTAAGTAAACGGCCTTGAAGTTAAAATTTTGAAATTGTTTTTTTATTATAAATTCAAAACGGCTTATGCGATTTTAATAAGATTTGGCATGGTCAGTTAGTATTATTGGACGAATGTTTTGAGAAAATTTCAAGAACATACTAATACCGGAAGTGAATGAAATACGCATGACCATTATGAAAATTAACATAATTTTTTTTGCTGTCTATAGTAGAGACACGAAATAATTTTTATTCGATAGAGTATTCAAAAGCGATCAAATTATGTCTCTTGTAAAATTTTCTTATTTTTATTCGTTTTCGAGAAAAACGAAAAAAGTGCTTATGTTCGTGCGTTCAAAAAAAGCAAAAAGTAATCCAGTCGTCTATGATTTCTATCATAAACAAATGAATTTCGCATGGCTAAATAATAATAGTGTCAAATCTACTATACCTTAAAGCTTAACTTTTCGTGATTTATCATGGCCTTACAATACACCAATGCAGAATATATACCGATATGCTATTGGTATTTGGATTTTGTGAAGGAAATATTCGAGAGTGTGTTAGGGTGTATTCTGAAAGGTCAAGGCCAAGTCCTTTCATATGACAATTGACAAGTTTCCCAACCCCGAATTAAAGTTATATTCATTACAATTTTCAATTATTTAACACTAGGAATTAAACAAAAAAGAAAACATTGTTTATATCCGATAAAAAACAGATTCAAACTAAAGTAAATGACAAATAACGAACAAAGTGCTGTCCACCAACTTAAATAAATTCATACCACTCTACTTTATTATACATAATAAAAAAAAAAACAACACGAACTTATTTCGTCACCTGATTTTAGAAAAACCGAATATGTTTTTGTTTGAATAGTTCGCCGGTATAAGGCAACTTTGTTTTGGAATATTTTTCACTCACCTGCGATATCAAATTGGGGATCTCATGCGGTAAACTGAATTCAATCTGCTTCTCGGGCAATCTTTTTTGACTTGCCACATCGACTGTTCCTGTTTCAACACCCGAAGATACGTTGGATATGACAAATGGGTATATCTTCCCCGACTCGGATTGTGTAATTTCATTGTCAGCACTTGTATCGCCTTCTAAAGATGTGACGTTGGTAATTTTAAAAGGATATTTAGTCCCAGTTTGTTCGTCATCGGTCTGTGGAAGAATTATAATTTTATTTTATATTATATACACGAAAAATTGCGGTTAAAAACAACCTGCGCAGGATGCCCTAAGTTTTGATTATTATTATTTTTGAGTGTTTTAGTATTTCTTTTTTAATTGAGTTAATAAACAAAGTTATCAATGTTGTAGGTGACTTTATCGACTTCCCATATATGAAAGATTATAGGAAAATCCTAGAAAATATAATAACAATGTGTTCTATTTGAAAAATTGAGTTTTACAACTTTAAAAATTCTTGGATATAATACTTTTAGACACTGTATACTATGAAAAGAAAGTTTCACTACATTTTAGTTAAACAATGTGAGTATATGGCAGTTTTAAAATGCGGGACCTTTGGCAAATAAACAATTACATAATCACGTATTTGTCACCATTTTCACAAAATCTTAAAAACAATCTTAGAAACAGTTGAAGATAGGTACAATATAAACCCTTAGTTGTAATTGTCATAGAATTTTATGGTGAATTCAACAATGTAATAAAAAATACAAGATGTTCCATTTAAAATAACGAAGTTCACTGCGGCGTGAAGAAAATTACCAAACTATTGCAAACCCCGAATTTTTTAATTTGAATAATCAAACGGTATTTTGAAAATGTTTCTGATCCGTCTATAAGAATAAACCTAACAGGGAATATGTAGACGAACTTCCAAAAATTAATTTATCCCATAAATTATTTATTTCCGAGTTGTACAAGGATTTAGTCAAAGTTAAAATCTTGTTTGGGTGCAAGGAAGCTTTGGAAGATATTGAAAAAGGATTTCTGATGCCTTAATAAATTTAAAAAATTTAGATTTTACCAAATCTAGTGACATCCTTGAGAAGAATATTTATTTCAATGACAATTTTGAAACTCAAAGTATATATTTGCCGACATGTAAGGGTCAGTAGAAAGATTTATTCAAAAGTAAGCGACCGGGTTTATCAGATATGTTATTCTTGGAGTTTTATTAATTGTAAATAGTGAAAGTATGAAAAGGAATATAGCTCTTAGAGATTAAACAGGGAAAAATCCATTTTCCTATTTTCAACTTGCTAATCTTAAAGCAAAATCAGCAGTCGATGATTTAACCCTTAATTTTGAACAGTCTGTATATCTACAAAAATACATTTTTTATGCTTTCAATTCATAAAAACTCAAGACGATGTTATCAAACAACAAACAGCAACGACCTTATATCGAAGAGAGATGTCCCAAAATCTAAGGGATTTTTCCAGATCCTTTTGAAAATGATTTAGATACACTCAGATGGAAAGTTAAGATCGCCAGAGAACATAATTTCATCATTAGACATTTGGTATCGTTTGGAATGATCAATTTTTGTTCCCAATTCCTTTTTAAACATTCTTAGGGCAGATTGCACATTACAAGTCAAACAACACCACTCTCAATGGTGCTGTCTTTTAACTCACCTGTGAGATAACAACGTTCATCACATCTTCAGGCACGCTATTACTTGCCTCACCAACATCGCTGGTTGAAACCACATTAGATGATATCGCATTTGTTTTCCGAGCATTCTCGAAGAAAGCGGTATGGCAAGTGCAGATATGCTTATAGATGTCGTGCATCGACACATAGGACTCTTCCTTGTCGATCTTCACTTGGCAATAGTCGCATTTCGACTGGCTGTAAATGAAGTCTGTATGGCTATCTTTGCAATGCCTCTCGTAGGATGCAGAATCTGCGGTGGTGAAAACACAAAACGGGATGTAACAGGAATAAAGCACGTCACTGCTTCCTTGGTAAGCCACGGAAACGGGACCTATCGTTATATCCGTGACTGCATCGATGGATTCGGCCGTTTTTTCGGGCGTGAGACAAGATGGCGGAGTACCTGATGAGTCACTTGAAAATGTTGGTTTGTTATTGCCATTAGTGGGTGATGGTAATAATTTATCTTGAAGGCGGTTGATGATGTTGGAAATCGGAGCTAGTTTCTTAGGGGCCATCACGACTTCCGTAGTGGAAACTATAGATTTTGGGAGGGAATCCAAAGATTTCTTCGGCCTATCCATCGGCACCAAAGGTATTAATGGTGGAGGATTTGATATTAGCAAACTGCGAGAAGGGGAGACTTCGTTCTGAGTAACCTCGAACGCTGTACTCTCGAATCTGCTCTGCAATTTATCCACGATGGAAGTCCTGGACGATCTGCAGTTCTCTTGGATTTCGTTCATCTTCTTCAAACGCTTCTCTTCGATAGTTTGCTCCTCGTCGATCGGCAAATCGCTCTGGCACATGAATACCGTCAAATCCGCGTCTTTGGGCTTCAGATTCTGCGGTTCCTCCAACTGGATTTCCGGTATTAACGCGTCCAATTCCGGCTCGGGTTCCAGCGGTTCCATTTTGACCAACACCGGCGGTTCTTCTTCCTCCGCCTCGATTTGACTCATCAAGTCGAAGATGTTTAAATTCTTCACCAAAGCCGGTTCTGGAGTTTTAACCGTGCCACCTCCACTGACCACGCTCTCGATGCATTCGCTGACGTGCACTTGTTTCTTGGCCGAACCCACTTGATTATGCTCGAGGGGTACGTCGTCGTGCACCTTGCATATCAGAGATAGATTGATTTTGATTATTTCAGCGTCGTTGCCGTGATATTTGGCGATGTGCGATTCCAAACGTGCTTTCCTAGTTTGCACGTAATTGCAAACGGCGCAGACGAAACCGAACGCGTACTGCGAGGCAACTGGGGCTGGTAATCTGGGTTTCCCATGGTGCTCTAGATTAGCGTGGTGTTGCGGTACCATATGCGCTCGTAAATTCCTAGGATTCGTTGTGGTAAAATTGCAATGCGGGCAAAAATATCGATGCTCCCCTGTGTGGCTCGTAATATGATCGTAATAATTTTCGAAGGTGTCAACCGTGGTTCCTATCAGGCATTTGAACGGGCATTTGAACCCGTAGCGTATCTTTTTCACACCACTAGTATTTTCGACGACTATAGAACCGTAATCGTTCATCTTCGCTTCGTGGATTAGATGTTCCGTTGTTTGGGGATCCATTCTCGATATTAATACTTCCGAATGTGGGTGCGCCGATTTGTAGTGTTGCACTATCAGTTTCCCTTTGAACGCGCACAATTTACAGAAGGATTTGGGTCCATCGACGAAGTACTCCTTATTGTGAAGCTCATCATGAGCTACCGGAACGGTATTCGTCCCTTCGAATTTCGTGTCCTCACCGGTGGAAATCTTCCGTTTATATTTCCGTTTGATAAAACCCGAAGCCCAACGGTGCTTCTTTTTACGCAAGATCCTCTTCCTATTGAATTTATTACCAACCCCTCCAATCTCGTGTTGGGTCTTCTCCAAATCGGGGTCTCCCTGCACGATCTTCTGCGCCGCCTCCTTACTGAGCAATTTCTCGATGTCGGTTTTCTCGATCAACACACGAAGCGAAGCAGCATTCTTCACCGGGATTACGGGAGAGTTATGATCTAAACTGGCGGTGGTGGTCGTGTCCTCAGTCGAATCGCCTCTTTTGGACTCTTCCGAATCGTCTTTGGGAATTGTGCAGGATCTTTTCCCGGTCGAAGTTAAATCGCTTCCCATCAGCATCTCTTTGATATCGTCGTGCAATTTATCCAATTCGCTTCTTCTGGTCTTCCTCATTGGAGAAGGCGTCGCTTGCAAAGCTTGATTTCTGGTGACGCGGCCTTGGAATTTCTTCGGGATGTATTTGGCCTTTCGAGCGGGAATCTTCTTGATTTTCCTACGCGCCGGCGGTTTAGGCGCAATTTTAGGAAGTGCTTCCTGTTTCTTCACAACTTCCGCTTCGTGTGAGTCATTATTCTGTTCTACAATTTCAGATTCAGGGCTCGCAGTAACTTCCGCAGAAGATTGAACTAAATCTTCCTTCTTACTTTTGGTTTTATCATCAGATTCGGGTTTCTTCTTATCTTCGTTTTCATCTTTACTCTGCTTTTTCTTCTCTTTCCTCCCTTCATCGTCAGAGGTTGAAGAAGACGATGAACTCCGATCCCGCTGTTTCTTCTTTTTCTTTTTCTTCTTCTCCTTCGATTCGTCCTCGCTGCTACTGTCACTTTTGAAGATCTTCTTTATTTTCTTGTAATTCATCAGGATGAATTGCAGAACATCTGCGCCTTGATCATTAAGATTTAAATTCTTCTTCTTGGCTTCGTTCAACAATTCCTCTTTGGCTTTGCGTACGGGATCTGCCGTTTTAACTCCCTCCTCTTTCATCAGTGACAACGCTTCTTTATTATCGTCAGTATTGTCTTCGATTATCTTCAATTCTTCCTTAACTGGAGCGTCCGCAGAAGGTTCTTCTTTCTTCACTTCTGCTATTTCGATGCTTTGACTCTTATCTGAGGTGGAGAGATCTCCATCTTGGATTTGCGGCTTTTCCTCTGGAATATCTTCAATTTTAACAGCAGCTGTGGACGTGACGTTCTTCCTTTGCTGTCGTAACACCCTTTTATTACCCCCACCCTTCTTTTTCTTCTTCCTCAACGGCGGTTTATTCTTGATCAATCGATTGGCTATAATCGCTGATTGCCTAGTCGATCTTTTAATTATATTACCGGTGTTTTTTAATTCTTCAACTTCTTCCTCTTCAATCTCGTTGTGTTTCACCACCTCCACTTCTTCGTCTTTTTCTTCTTCGTCTGTATCGTCAATTATATTCTTCTTATTCTGGGTTTTATTCCGGGTTCTAATTCTCCTGAATAAAGGTGTGTCATCACATTCGTCAGATTCTTCAACCACGGAAGGCTCCACTTTAGCCGCGAGATTTTCTGTCGTGTCAGCAGCTTCCGCCTTAATATTCGTTTCTTCCATAATAGGTGGTGCTACTGGTTGGGTTGGCGGTTCCGGTTTGGGTTTCTTCGGTATTTTGAAGCTTTGTATTGAGGATTTGACGGCAGCTTTAGAACTGACATATAAAGACTCCAACGGAGAGGAAAAACTATCCCTTTCCACATCCAACTTCGAGTAAATTTCATCATATTTGGTATGCGTCAAATCGCTTTCCGATTTCGAATGGATCTCCTCTTGAGCTTTGACGGATTGGGGTTTCATCTTCTCTTCCTTGCCTCCTCCTATGTGCTTCAGATTATCCCTGGGCGTCTTCCTAGCGTACCTATCAGAGATCCTCTCAAATCTATTCGAATTGTAATTCTTCCTGAACGTTTCATTGCGTCTAAAGTGATTTTGCGCATCTCTATCCGAATCCAAAGGCTCGAACGGGCAGAAACTCTTCCTGGGCGCGTTACTTTGACTCTGTGGCGGTTCAAATCTGGGCGGTTCGAAACGACTATTCGTATGCGTAGCGGAAGGCGGTTCAAAATGGCTTCTCTGCACCGCTGGAGGTACGAAATCGTTCCGCAACGGTTGATTCGAATAAATATTCGGCCCGAAATTATTGGGGAATTGCGTCGTATGTACGGGCGAGATATGTGGTGGGGGTGAAAATCTAGGTTGTCGCCTTGGATCGCCCGTAATCCGTTCCGTATTGTCTTGGTGGAATTGCCGATTGCGCGGATCGAAATGCTTCTGGGGGGGTTCGAAGATAGGTCTGGCGAACTCGTGATGATTATCCCCCGCCCAAGTGGGTTGTTGTATCTGCTGCACCGGAGGCGACTGATAATCTTGCGGTGGTTGCACGTTCAGCTGCATCAAACTGGGAGGAATCGCAGGTTGCTGTACTACGGTGGGGCCCAAGAAATTCGCCAGCGCAGGAATTGAAGGTATAGCCGGATTCAGAGAGGTTAAAGATGGTGGAGGAGGAACAGGCTGAGGAAAATTGGGATTCCCCAATAGACTCGGGGGATTCCCTAATAAACTAGGGGGGTTTCCCAGGATACCAGATCTACGTCTAGGATCCCTATTTTCGAAATTATTTAAACTTTCCGATGCAACATCCCCTTCAGTATTGTGCTTCCTAGGTTTGGGATTGTATTTATCGGCTAATCTTTTCGGTTTCTCTGTATTCTCTGCGGGAATAGCAGGGGAAACGGTGGTTGTTGGAGGCGATATTTTTGCAGCATCCTCTTTCTGCTTGTCCAACGGGACAATTTTATTCGTATCTTTAATGTCGGTTTTTTGCCGTGCATCATCTTTTTTCGCGGTTTTCTCATCGCGTTTATCTTTATCTTTGTGTTTGTGGTGATGATGATGCTTCGAATCGTGGTGATGTTTCTCCTTCTTATGTTCGCTACTATGTCGTCTTTCTTCCTTCTTTTTGTCCTTCTTTACCTTACTATCTTCCAAAATCATATTATCTATGCTGCTTAAACAACTGCCGAATATATCTGGTTTAATTCCTTTCTCCTGTTTACTATTAATATTATTATTTGGAGTCGTAGTTTTAATACTTTTAGATTCTTTTGGTTGCTTCTTCTCGTCCTTATCACTTTTCTTATTACTACCGCTAGAATGTCTCTTAGAATCTTTAACAGGTGGCGTCACTTCACTTTGGGCGATTTTCGGTTTGCTAGCTGGTACCGGAGCAATTCTAGCGGATATCTTTAGATTTACGTCACCCAGAGCTTTCTCCTGCTTAGGAGGCGATTCCTGCTGCTCTGGATGCCTATCGTTCTGGCAGATGACCACGAAATCGTCGCCGGCGCTCAACATCTCCAAATCGGCGTTGGTGAGCAACGGTTTCTCTGGAACATCGGGCACGACGGGCCCCAATCTATCGAAGATCGACACCTTCGCGGGTTGCTGCGAAACGCCTAAGCTTTTAGCGGCACTCGCGTAGATGTCGGGACGTTCGTTCAAGTAGCGATCTTGCTTCTCGCTATTCCAGGTGACGCTCAATTCGTTCGGATCTACGATGTTCCTGGAAAACGCAAGTGAGAGGAAAAAATTATATTTGGAAGGGTCAACATTGATATCGATGGAAAAACAACTGCCTTCATTCGATCAATTGGGGGGATTGGAGATCATTAAAATTAAAGCATATACGAGGAAAATTAAATTTGGTATGATTCTAGACTAATAAGAACAACGATCCACCTACAAAAAAGTACGAAACGTGTTTGTGCTCAAAATAAAAATTTAGAGGATATAAACTAAATAAAACAGAAGTGGCCTTAAAATACAGTAATATTGTAGAAAGAAGCATAGACTTGCCGAATGGCACGGAGAGAATAGAAGAAAAATTGAAGAAACTTGGGAGAACTTTAGGAACACCATAATTAAAACAGCGAAAAGAAGTTGTGGGACAAAACCAACGAACAGAAACATAAAACAGCTTGGTGGAATAAAAGCATAAAGGAAAAGGATAAAACTAAAAAGCAAATGTGGCAAAAATACTTAAGCAATCAAAACAATCACACACGTATCAAGATTACAGAACCCAAAGGGGAAAAGTAAAGCAGCCAGTTTTAAGAGCGAAAGAAAATCCTGGAAACATTTCGGAAACAAAGGTACCATAGTGCCAATTTTCAAAAAAGGCGACAAACGAGATTGTAACAACTACCGTGGTGTTACTTTACTCAGTATTCCATCGAAAATCTACGAGAGAATCCTTGAAAACAAACAACAATATTAGAGCCACAACTAGAGAAATCTCACAGTGGGAACTTCAGGAAGGCAACAAGTATTAATTAAGACATATTTACAATAAAACAGGTGGCAGAAAAATTAAGAAATGCAAGCCTGGAAGTCTATTCAGCCTTCCTGGACCTTAAAAAGGCATTGGATAAGTTACCAAGACTGGAAGTAGAAAACAGCTTGAAGAAAAGAAAACTAGATTTAAAACTTATAAGGGCTATCATGAGTATGTACAAAAACTACATGAGAACCGATAATATGCAATCAGAAGACTTCCCTGTTAATGAAGGTGTGCGTCAAGGGGGAGCCTTGAGCCCTATCCTATTCAATTTAGTCACGGATGATATAAAAGAAACAAAGAGCAGAACATCTAAACTTTTTATAGGGTATACATTTTGCAATCTGTAAAAACGTGGTAAAAAAAAATCTATTAAGTTTTAAAAAACAACACTAATTTAACAGGTAAAAAACCCAAAACAAAATACGCTGTCTTTGCAGTAAGTGCTTATAGCATAACTTCACACAATGTTTGATATTTTCTCTCAAATGGATTGGTAAAAACTGCTAACTAATTAGTTAGGATTATATTCCTTCCTGAATTCGCTTTCTTTCCAGAGCTGTTTAAATTATTATATCAATTGGTTGCCTCAAATGTATATTGTTTAAGTGTGAAAATAAAAATTGGAAATTATTTATATGAATATTGACGAGTCTCTGATTGTAAGCTTCCCGTAAATACTCCATAGTAATACAAGCATTCCTCAATGCATTGATTTGTAAAAATTTTCAGAATCATATTTCCATCAATTACATCCATTAATGTTTTCACCAATGGAAATTGGAAATAGCGATGCAAAATCTCATCTTTCACAAATTGTAAGAGTGTTTCTTCTGTGTGTAATAATGAGCTTTATAACGATTCACATTATCAATGTTTTTGGAGTCTATATACCCATCAAGGTGATCGCCAGAAAGAAAAAAAAAGATACATCTAACAGTTCATCATTTCATAATTATTTGTCAAAATTAGTGGTAATAATGAAGTCTTTTTTTTCTTAATCAATAGGAAACAAACAATTCTTGCTGGCATTCTGCAAGGCTGCATGTGCAAAATCTTTCTTAATAATGTTTCAGCAAGTGATAAGTGGAGTATCAACTTGTTGACGTCCTCAAAGATAAAGAACTGAAGGTTGTTCAGGATTTTCCTTCGATTCACAATTTGTTTTTCCAGCTCCTTATTATCGAATATTTATCAAATTAGTTGTTTCTCAGATCTTTCCAGATGTCCATTAGAGAAATAGTATTCGATCAAGAATGTTTTGCTCAGCAGTGAACCACGTAATTTTCCAAAATCCCGCTTTAGTTATATAAGGTAGTCACAGCAACATTTATCAAGTAAATAGATTTAGGGGATAGTCTTTTAGGATCCTTACTTTCCATGCATCGCACCTCTTAACAAAAATTATGATAAACATGAAGGCCGTAGCATCAAAATCCAGAAAAAAAAAACATAAACGTTTTCTGATCTATCTGATTTTCGCAAAACTCTAGCTAAAAACAAATTGATCCAATACTTTCTAATATCAGCAATACAAAATGGGTACTCCAGACTATTCTTTTACGAAAATTTATCAAAAAGATAATAGTCGAATTATCAAAAATGTAATTGGAATATAGAAGAGAAATTTGGTGTCAATGTACATGATCGTCTGTTGGACAGTATTGAACGAAAAGGGCTTCAAAAACAAAAACTACTCGATTGAAGTAACGAAACAAGCTTTTTGAAAACGGATTATATTTATATAAATAGCAGAAACATGATCTAATATTTTTTTTTTAATTTGCAATACGAAATGAATGCCCTGGATTATTCTTTTATGAAAATATAAGAAAAGATTATGCGGCGTTATTAGAGAAATTGGTAAACTTTGTTCCTATCAGCAATTATATTTTCGTCTCTGCAATTTAATTCATTTCTTAGATTAGCAAACTTGGGAAGAATAGATTTTGGCATGATAGAATATCCAAAGCCCCTATTTTGGACTGCCATCGAATAGTGAAAAATAAAATTGGAATGGACAATGTGATGTTTTAAGAAGAGGCGATGCAATTTCAAAACAAGCCCAGAAAAAGAACAAATTAAAAAGTAGCTTTTTAAATCAGCAAAACAAAATGGGTGGTGCTTCCTTTTATTATTTTATTAAAACATCAAAATGGTGACACAATTTTAGGGAAATTAAAAAAATTTGATTATACCCACGAAGTTTTTGGGCATCAATTCTTCAGAAATTCTCGAAAAAAACATTTATCCACAAAGAATCTGCAAGAAGACCATGGAATATTACACCATAATAATTTTGATCCAGTTCAATTATAACTTGAAGCTATTGTTACTAACGTCCTTACAAAATCTAGAACCACTTTCAAATGATTAAAGCAAATTGGTGATATTACCAAGATAAAAAAGATTTTTTGGCAGTTCCTATACTTAAAAATATCAGCTAATTATATGAGCAAAATTATCCCAGAAGAATTAGAATCCTTGTTGTTTTTTTGAAGCGATTACTGTTGAGAAATAAGACACAATTGGAGGGGACAAAAACGCAATTTTGAGGACCTTCTATCCAGTTTTAAACACCGTTTTAGTTAATCCAAAATTCAATACTCTAATCATTGAAATCCTAATAAATTCTTATTGGGATGCAAGTTATATGAAGCCTATTTAAACCAATTCAGAAATACTGCTGTATAAAACTTTTAAAGGATAATGAAGTAGAAATATTTCTGAAGGATATTAAAGCTAATATAATGAAAATAATTTTGAAGAATGTCCTAGGCTTAAGAATCGAATTATTCATCTTATCATAAATTTAATTTTAACCATTCGCTGTGCAGTAAATCTTTCTTTATAATAGATCAAAAGTTGTAATAAACTTAAATTGAAACCAGAAAGCTCAAATTACTTCTCTCATGATTTACTTTCTGCAAAATATGATTTTTATTTAAATACCCTTGGCGCAATCACAACATGTCAAGGCCACGAATTACTTCGCCACAAACACCAGAACAGAGTTTGCAGCGAGCTTAAAGAAAATCACTAGAAACGTTTGCATTTATCAAAAATCGAACCTCAAAAGCTTTTAACCCGAGAAATGACATCTGAAAACCTAATTTTCCTTTGCGATTCTATCATTCGACTATTGAAGGAGGAACAATACATTATACAATCCCTTTTACCCGAAGAAACCGACCGAAATACAGAAAACGACCCAAAAGATCTAAAGGCAATTGTTTTCCTCGGCAAAACAAGAGACTAACGTGGATTTCCTTATTGGCTCGTTGGTGGCTTCGAACGGAATGATTTTCGGCGTGTGTAACGGCATAAGATCGCGCACAGGACTCGGACTTTTCGGCGTGGACATCTCGCAGTTCAATTTAGCTCTCGCGTTATTGAATTTCAAGGCGTTCATAATATCATTAACGGTATTCGTGACGTTGTCAGGCCGTTCCGGATTCATGAATTGCTCCTTCCTGGCCTCGCCCGGGAATATGGGCCTGTTGGCTTTCTGGAAATTAAAATTCTGATCAAAAAGATCCCCTCCCCCACAAAGAAAAAGAAGATCCTCGCTCCGAAACAAAAACTCACCACTTTACTCTGCAGTTTCAGGATGACCTCCTCGCACTTCAATAGGGTTTCGAATTTCCATCTGTAATCGCAAAAATTGAAAGAACAGCGGACAAAAAACCATGAGATATGGAACATTACTTTTTATTACGATCAGTGATCATGTTGTACAGAGATTCCATTTTGTTCAACTGGGCTTCTCGGGGTTTCCATTTCGGGTCCTTCAGTTGAGTTATCATGGTCTCCATGAATGGAATGTGTTTCTGCAGGTCCGCTAATTTTTTATTGTACAATTCTTCAGCCATCTTGAGTGGTTCGATTTAACTAACTGCGAAAGAGAAATGACAGAATCCTATTGTAAACAAACAAAACGTCACAACAAAATCTTATAATAACGGAAATGTTGAAATAAAACAAAAATACGTATCAAACTAGTTTTATTTAGACATATTAACAATTTTCATTCCGGATATTCTAATAATTTAACCACCTAATGACGAACAACGTGTTAAACTCATTATTCCGTGTTGTATTCATGCAATACTCTTACCTGTTTTTCATACGCGACACTTTATCACTCTCTCCTCGCTATCAACGCACTTATCCGAGACGGAACCGCTTTTATATGCACTAAAATGTAGTGAATATCGTAAAATGCGCACTTTGAGCACCTTTGGGCGCGTTAGATTCGCGATTTTCACTTCAAAATTAGGAAAATTCGCTTAACGTGACGTTAGATTAGTATTGCAGCGGCCATCTTGTTGACGTACGACGTATAATACGAATGGAGAAATAGTGGGGGTCATTGTATTCGTACAAGGCTGTCAAATATTATTAAAAAATGCGTTTTAATTATATTATTTAATAATTCGATTTAAATCGTTGAAAGTGTAGCGTAGGATCATAAATTGATCCTACCTAAACGATTATTAGAATAAATTTTCGCGTTTAAACGCATTTTATTTTGTTACAGATCTACGTAATTTTAATACGTCGTAATTTCAATAGCCTTATACGCAAAAAATAATATCGATTCTGCGATATGGTAATCTACTTATTACTTATTGTAAATATGCACTAAGTGATTTTACATTTCGATAAATTACCGTTTCCGTTTAAAATAACATTTTTACATACCCTTTAAGTGTATTCTTTGGATGTGGGAAATTAATAAATACTACAACTAGGTATAACGCATTTTCATTTGTCGATTTAACCTTTTCGTATGCATACTCGAAAAATAAACACTACGACACAGAAAGCAACTACGTCTAGGATCTTTTGTTTGCGTAAAAACCACGTAAGCAAATCATTTATTCTTAATAACGCCCGAATTCCGTTATTGATTTCGACTTGGGTCAGTCTAATTGCTAGAGCCGCCCAGGTCGTGCAATTTCTCGTAGAATCCGTGCTCTGGAATAGACAAACGGGCCTAAATGCTCCTTCCTCGTGTTCCCTGACACGCCATTTTACGTATACACTACCATTTCCGTTTATGTAAGTGTAGTAGCCGTTACTGTAGAATCTAAGCTTACCTCACGTTCGCTCTAATAACTGTATCCCCGGTCGTGTGGAAACTCGACTTGCAATCGACACGAAAAACGCGTAAATATGCCCTTTACTACAGGGACGGAAGCGATTTCTCAACGGGTAAAATCGAGGGAAACGCTGATGCCGTCATTTCTGCATGTTACGTACTATATATTTTAACATTCGTTTTTGTGTGCGTACGGCCGGCGTACGTTTAGCCTGTCTCCGAGGCGGCCGGACAGATAGATAGGGCTCCCTTGCGCGAGCAGCTGAACTCGATCGTTCTAAAACCCGACGTCACAGCCGACGAGGTGAGCACAAGAACAGAAAACGGGCTGCAGTCAGTCCGAATGGTTCGTACACGGCTGGGCGGCAACATTCTGTGCAGTGCATACATCATAATAGGTACTTTGGTATAGTGTATAATAACATTGTAATAATACAGAAACACGACGAAATCGCACACGAAAACACGTATTTGCGGATTTACAGGCGGAAATCGCGTCGTTGAAAGAACAAAGAAATCGAACGAACCACGCCCAAACTTCCGTTACACGTTGTAAGATCGTAATAGCCGTGAAAACACGTCAAGATGGCTTTAGAGGAGAGCACAGGATTTCTACGTTAAAAAAAAACTTTCTAGCGTCTATTATCTCGTACGAATTCTAGGATTTACATCGCAAAGATCATATTTACAGCGAAAATCAAGATTCCCATCTCTAAAATCCCTCCCCCACAAACGTACTTATTAAAAAAAGACAACAATTGATGAAATTAATTTGACAGTTACGTCATCTACTATTGTAATTTATTTTCATTAATGTCCGTTAATTCTGTGTTAAAAAAGTGCTCCCAAACACTCAATTTCGTAAGATAAACAGGTGTAGAATAGGAATTTGCATATACGCCACTCCTTATGTATTTCCAAAACATCAAATCCATCATATTTCGTTTTATTTTACGCAGGAATAAAATCAATAAACTACTTTGTCGCTAATTCAAGCTGGTTGTTTTATTTCACACTCGACTCGAATTATATATTTTACACGGTCGTACTTTTTATATAAAGCAATTATGGTAGGTGTGTATGAAATGATACTGCTAAGTAATCCTTAAAAATGACGTGTAGGTAGGAAATATTGTGTTTGGATTCCTTGTATTATAATCGTGTTTGATAGAGTGATTGCTGCGATGTGGGGGCAAAGACTAAGGTTATTATTAAAATTAAGCTTATATAACGTGTTGAAATGTAGTAAGAAATCAATAAATTTAGAAGTACAACCGAATTGTGGACACGTCTTGTTAAATTGAGTTTTAAAGCGTTATTTCACACGAACGATGAAGCAAAATGCGGTGTGGTGTAACTTGAAACGTGTCGTTATATAAATAGAATGGTATGTTAACGTTTATGTTGATGAGAATACTTGATTCAGTATCGTTTTTAATAACATCATTATCACGGGTATGTATGGTAAGCAAATTCTAATTATCACCCCGAAAATAATGACATTACTTACCTTGCGTATATCAATATGACCTCAATTTCACCTAACACATATGTATTACTTTCACACACTGTAACAATAAATTATACGAAGCTCTTTTCCCTTAATACAAGAAAAATATACTTTTAAAGACGACAGGTCGAAGATCGTACATTGTAAAGTAATAAACACCGACAAACCCCACAAGCAGCAGGTAGGTATATTCTCTTATATAGTGTTGAATTATCAATTTTATTGTACATTTCGTCAATAAATAAAACATGGGGTCTGTCAAAATGCACGATGAACGTTAAAAATACAATTTACACAACATTTTCAGAATAATTCGTTTTCCGTCGACTCCCTGATCCCGTAAATGTAAGTTTCTATCACGGGATCCACTAGTTGGTACTTCTGCAGGTCGTCCTTCTCGGGCGAGTTCTCCGGTTTGGGGTTAGTAATTCCGAACAGCCTTTTGGTACGATTGAAAGCGTAGTTTAAACTTTTCGCGATTTTTCTCGACGTTTTCGTGTTTTGTGCCTCCTTTTCCATGTTTTTATTTTGTTTTATTATTCGCGTCGAGAATTTATAAGCTTTGATTTTGACAGGCGTCTTGTTAAAAATAATAAAAACGTCAAAATCTCTTGGATGTATGTGGCAGTGAGGTTTTAAAAATCCCATGCAATTAGAAGTGATTCCGTATTAGGGATTCTAAATAAAATATTGAACTATCCTCAAGTTATTTTTAAATAGTGGTTTAGTAAGCTTAAGAGCCAATAGCCTAGGTGTTAAAAATAAAATCTGTTGTGTTATTTTGTGTAGAATTCGGTAAGAAATAAACACTTTCGTTCAGTTAAACTTTTCTGTTTTAATATAATAACCTCATAACTCAGTTTCGGCTGTTTTTAATGCGTTTCTATCCCGAGAATATATACAGGACAAATGTCGATGTCCATAGATGATACTCTATAAAACAGACTACACGAAATCTGATCGTTTTGTACAGTACAGCAAAAGACATGCAGAAGCAAATAATAAAAATGTTTTTATATTTAACTGTGTTTGTGCGACAGTTTCGCTTCTGTTACACCTCGACCGAAACTAACAAAATTTATTATATAATCCTTTTTAACATGAAATTTAATTAAATTATTTTTTTTTAGAATAATTTCAAATTCGGGAGACAAACGCAGAAATAAATTATTCTTTTAGTTGAACCACTTTTGTACTAAACGATTCAAATTTTATAGCAAAAAGAGCGGTAAAGAATTAAGAGAAATATGACTATCATCCTTTCTAATGTCAAACTAGTCAATTGTACAATTTGACAAGCTGCGTTCATCAGAAACAAATGTTTATAATTATAGTTGTATTTTGGTATCTTTTTTTATTTAGGTCTAAATTTCCACGAACATTGTTGAACAAATGTTTATGTTTGAATTGTGATTAGTTGTGTGTTGCCAGTTGTGAATTGACGTTTAATGTGTTTAACCTAATAATACTACTACTCGTTGCCGCCATTATTTTAAATGACAACTTGCGACCGTTATCGATTACAAACACACAGAATAATTTACGGTTGCAACCATATTTGCAACGTAAAAATTCGTTCATCAGACAGATCACAAACAGTTTGCCAACTGTTGGCAAGTGATTGCTTCTGACGAACGCGCCCAATTTTTGTAATCATATGGAATAGTTTGACATTGTACTTTGTTTTTTAATAAGAGGAACAAATAGCTGCAACCCGTATCACATTAGGTAAATTTAACTGATAACAATATTGGCGGTAAATTTAAATGATCAATCGCAATGAAATGAAGTGCCACTTGTCATTCATAGTTTTAAGTTTAAATAAACTGCATGGACGGTTTACAATTGCAAGAAATAAATGCCAATTTTTTCTATAACAGTTATCATAAATATTATTTTACAACTTACACTTAGCCCAAAATTTAATGATTATAATTTTTTTTTCATAGTGATTTACACTCAAAATAAATGAATACTATTTTATTTACACTGAATACACAGAATATTAAATTAGTATAAATAAGGTAGCACGCTTTCTTGGAGGCGATATTCAAAGTCCACTTGTACCAGGCTGTGAATCCATTTTCGCAAGCAAATAGTTTAAAAAAAAAACTGTTTTTGTTATCTAAACACTATACAAACTGATACAAACACAAAAAACTAGTCGGTAAATACTTAACAAGAATGTTTACTTGAATCAGCTGTGTCTACAATATGGCGGCACTAAAATTGCCAAATATATTGGCAGTGTACCCATGACCGGCAATTAGCCAATCGTAAGTTTTAGCGGGCCATTTTAAATTTTGTTCCTCTTATTAAAAAACAGAGAAAGGAGACAGCGGTAGAAATCAAATATTTTTTGAGAATATTTCGAATTAATACATATGCATTTGTAAGCCTAAAACTTGCAAAAAATAATGGGGGACGGGGTAAAACGTTATTTACAGGAGCAGTGTTACAGTGGCACAATCTTATTATGTACAAACAATGTTTAGTATGAATTGAAAGGGCTTTGCATAAGGGTTATAATAATGAGAAGCATCACATTCAGAAAAGCAAGGCAAAAGAGGGTAAACAAGAACAAACACAAATATTGTATACTCCCTATACAAGCTATTGAAGTAATAGAATACACAAAGGAAATCAAGAAATAATTAAATTAGTAACGACATAAATAAATTTGCATGAAAATATTCGTAATCAAACTTGAAAGCATTAATTGTTAACTCTTTATAACTAACTAATAAGATATTATAAAATTTAATGGCTTGATATGGAATTGTCTGTTGAGTCATGTTAGTTTTCTGCGTAAACTTGAAAAATGAAATAATATGTTCCATTAAAAATAACGTTGTAAATATGCGGTACTTCTTAGGTTATGCAATATTTGTTTCTATAAAACTTTTGTAGAAAAAATTTAATTCTAAAATTACAAATAGAGCTGTAATCAAGCACCGCCCAGTCTTCGGTTGGACATCCAGTACATGTCATATACTGAGGAAACAGATTGTATGCAACTTGTTATTCACGTTGGTTTGAAACCTTACTAATTTAAAATAAAAATAGGGTGGCGTCCCCTGGGCGGCCATTTAGCAAATTTCTGAGGTATATCGCGTCCTTACCAAGATAGGCAACCCAAATAACTTGCTATTTAATAATATTTTGTTTCTATATTGGTTCAAATTGATTTTAATTTATGCAGTCAAGCCAACATGCGAATAGTAAATTCCCCATATATTTAATTGATTATGAAAAGTTGAAGTAGTTATACGCATTAATTGTTCTCTGTATTATTATTTATCGGTATAAAATTAAGAATTATTTAATTCACCAAAAGATTTTTGGTAACTTTAATAACATTAAAGGTATGCACCAATCAACAATGATTTTGTAAAAATAACTGCGAGAAATTTAAGTTCCGTTATAATAACATTTTCGCTGGTTAATTAACAATTTTTCTATTATTATAAAACGACTTTTTTTAATTTAAATTTTTTTATTTATAATATATTTATATGTTCTATCATAATTCACATTTTACTTACCTTTAGATTTAAGTAAAAAGGTTCTTCGAATTTAATAAAACACACCAAAGTTTCTTCATTACTTATAATTTATTAATTAGAACGAAAAAAGATTTGTCATTATCGAATTTTCATCGTAAGTTTATCGTAATAATGATGGGGGGCATATATTCAACATTATATATACAAAAAGAAATATAATGAATATTTTCAATCTTGAACAGCAGTATTGGAATCTGAAGTACATATTTATCAACACGGCCCATTAATCAATTATTTTTATTTTTCTTAGCAAAAGATACATTTACAATTTCAAATGTTATTTCCACATTTATATATAACATTGATTTGATGTTCTACAAATCGAAAAAAAGATGAGTATTGTGCTCATTTCAAAACAGATAAATTCCAACATTTTAAAATTTTTATTTATTCTTTAAACAATGTTAATCCTTATTTATAAGTTTGTTGGAATGTCAATTTTTTTAATGCTTCAATTTTGCTTTTTTTTATATATAATATAATATTGTTTCCAATATTTTCATTCTTTTTTTTTTTCATTTCAATTTAAGTCATCACATTAATACAAGTTTCACAAATATTATTACAAAGATTGGGCGACATCCTGGCCTTCCCCCAATTCTGACAGATTTATTTTACTTTTGGGGGCGGAGTCACCTGTCAAAAAAAAAAAATAACAATATGACAGAACCAGTGGCGTCTCGTGCAACGCGGGTCCTCTTTTTTACAATTTTTCTTTTTTAAATATCTATGAATCTACATCGGTTGCTTTAATACTTTTTCTTTACAATTTCGAATCAACATTTTCTCACACATACAATATAATTATATTACATACATAGAAAAATATCTCTCTCACCTTGTATTTTCAAAAACAATCATTTCGCAGTCTGATTTGACGTTATAAATGATTTTTATTAGGTATATTTAATATGAAATGAAAAAAAGTATACATAATAAAAAAGAAAAACACCCAAAAATCAAATTAAACAATTATTTTTTTCTCTTTTTATTATTCCATATATCTTTCTCACGGTTTTCCGAAAAAAAAAAAAAATCAAAAGCAATTCTATTATTGTGTATTTATCAATACTATCTCTATAGGGACTTTTATTTTTCAACTGTTACACATAAGCCCGCCTTTTCGTACCTCAACATCTTTGAGAAGTTTTTTTTTTCCCTTGTAAAATAGCATCCATTGGATGAAACCCCTTCCAGTTTTAAAAACTGAAATTTCTAAGCAAGCCAGATAGAATATGGAGATCGGGGGGGAAACGGAAACTTGATTTGAATGATTCCATCATTTCTCTACAAGCGAGCTGCATTCGTAAAAGTTGAGGAATCGACGCATCGCGGGCACGTAACAAACATTTTGGCATCCGATGCTGTTCGACGTTGGCCTCTTCTTCCTGGGATAGAACACTGTCTTGCGTGTCCAAATTGTTAAATTACAAAAAAAAAATGAAAGGAAAGGAACATCTCGACATAACGAACGACTAAAAACTAAGAGAGAAGAAAAGAACAATGTACAGTAGCGCTTCGTTTGGTTGTTTAACATTTCCTCCGGTTGCAAATGCGAATAAGTCCGAAACTTTTTTTCACTCTGAAATACACAGAAGGATAGTACAAATCGAACACCGACGTCTTCCTAAGTAAGAGGCGTATTACCTTATTCCACTGCGTGTATCAGCTGTTCTTTTGTTAAATTAATTGTTTTTTTTGTTGTTGTTGTTTATTAAAGTTGGTAATATTGAAACAAGACGACAGGTATGACGATTCAAAAAACGATGTGTCCTAATTGTGGATAACAGGAGCCGATTGGCGTTCAATCTCTTCCAGACTCAAGGCGTGCTGGGCGCGCCCCGAGGCGGGCATATTCGGAAGCTTGCCCTTGCGCGCCCTCTCTAGAAGGTCGGGGGAGAACCAGCGGGCCAATTGGTTGCTCGTAGGCGACATATCACCATCGTTTCCGGTACCTCTACCGACTTGCCTGTTATCTGTTTAAAAACAAAAGAAAATGATTCATTTTCGCCGCGAAAAAGTCGAAAGTAGAAAAAATGGGGATTGTAACGCAGTCATTTTTATCAGTAAGCAAAAAGTGTATTATTTGCAAGGCTCGGTGGCCCGTACGGGTGACTCATACCACAGACAAGAGAATATAACAGACCAGCAGCTAGATACGGCGACTAGAATTGTTCATAGGACTGGTACCAGATGTCACTATAAGTAACGTCTGTACATAATTTTATACGTCGCTAAAAGAGCGCCAACAGAATCACGCCCGGACACAGTACAATGTTGCCACTGCTCTTGTAGACGGCGCGTCGACAAAGCTGTTGCATCTAAAGGACACCGCCGCTAATCCGCTTATTTAAAATACGGGGTAGTTTTTTATAAAAACATGGCAAATCTTGGTATCAACTTTCCTTTGGCGAATTTTTTCTTCAAACTCGGTTGTTCAGGTTTATTTCTTTTACCGTGCCATTCGTTTATTATTCCCGTTATTTAAAAAAAAAAACGGGCATTTTTTGCTATTGTCGAATTACCATATTTTAAAAACTATATACCATTAAAAGTTTCAATTACACTGAGAGAACAAAATGCATTAAATTAACAAAAACCATTTTGTTGAAAAAATATTGTTATATCAACAACTTTTTTAATCAAATCGAGCAAAATAAAAGGTTACAACAACTGCAAAAAATGATTGATAATATTTTGTTAGCCCAACAACATACCATTTGTTAACACGAAGAGCAACAAAATATTTCGTTTCATTGAATTAAAAATATTTGGTTATATTGACCAAGTCATAATTGTTGAAGGAAAACTTTACACTAGCATATATTGACAAACATAAATATTTACTTTAACAAATTCACTATGTTAATGTAAATGCATAGCATGATCTGTTATGTATTGTTAAACGAAACAGAATGTGCATTAACATGACAGAAAAGTATCCAAGACAACACTATGTACTTATCTCTTATTTCTACGGTAGTAATCTTAGGTTACAAACATACATATGCCTTTATGCATCCGTTTCTTTTAAATTGGCAGTTTAAAGAGGTAAAAGAAATTATTAATGCAACAGTTCAAAAAAAAAATCTATATAATAATCATTCCTGCGCCTAAAACACTAAACAACCTATAAAACTTGATCCTAATGGAGGTTAAAATGAAATATCCACGAATATATGTACTTCTGTTGTGGGGCATCTTTTAATGGAAATATTTTTTGAATTAAAATCTTGTAATTTATAATTTGTTCTTATCATTTAATCCAAACTTAATTCATGTTTTATCTAATAAAATAGTTGCGGAAAATCATAATGTTTTTACCTATGGCTATATATGCAAGTGTAGCTGCGCAATAAGAATTAGATGTTCTGTGTTTCGGGGTTGTTCGCGATAATAATTATGTTAGTCAGCATTACCTTTAAGGCAGTTAGAGTGTATCCTTCTCCATTTATATTTAGTGTATATGTATATATTGCAATTGTATCGGTAGATCGTTGTACAAGTCGAAGTTCATTAAGTTCAAATTTATGGTTTTGTAATACGAGTACTTGAGATTAAACATTCAAGTAATCTGCTGAATTACATTTTCGATGATAGAGTTAAAATTAATAGCTAATATCACCGACATAAAAATGATTCGGCTGATCATTTGAATTTTTAAGCTAAGGTATTAGGAAATTATCAATTTGAACTTAATAATTTTCGCTTGAACAACCACAATATGCATCTGTATAAGTGTAACTAAATGTATAGGTACAGTATAGTGCAATATACGGAGGATTATTCCATACCAAACGACTATCATTAATTTAACCAAAAAATCATATTTAAATGAATACATTTTTTTGGTTGAAGAGAGTATTTGTTTTTATAGGAACAACATTCCTATTTCGTTGATTTAACAACTGTACATATTTACTACAAACAAAAGTAAATAGTTAACCTAACAACTTCTAATTTTAATGTTAATCAATTCTTTTGGTAAACTTAACATAAAATAACTGTTTGTTTAACCCAAGGCACTTGTTGCCCGAACAATTTCAAAGATTCAGATCAAATTTACCTTGATTGTTAAGACAATGCTAAAAATATTGTCTAATCTACACAATTATAGTAACAATCACATTTTGTTACCTTGACAAAAAATTTTGTTTGACTATATTTAACCAAATGTTTTTGTTGGATAGACAATTTTTTTGTTAACTTAACACATTTTGTTCTCTCAGTGTAGGTGAACATTTATATCGAAACAGGAGTTTTAGATGGAAAAAATTTGATTTTATTTTATTTGAATTAATATGGCAGGCATAGCACAATGAGCCCGGTAAGGGTAGCCTAAGTGCACGTGGTTACCACCTTCCCCGCCCTACTACGGCAGGCAATAAGTGCAAATAGTTCTTACAATAGATGAACAATTTGTTTGATATCTTGAATAATAAACTGATGTACGACAAGAATCCGTACAGTTGCAGATTAAGTGATAGGAATCCCGAGATTATAAATATTTTAATTTGAGCAACGGAATTTCTCAAAATCCGCCTTTTTTGTAGTGACACAAAGTTAAATCTTGATAGCATAACGTTGTAATCCAATCCTCTATCGGGATAAACACCATCGATTTTGTACATTAAGTATTTTAAAAACATTCTTTGAACTGCCTCAAGATTATTAATATGTATCTGATAGATCGGATACCAGATCAGCGATGCGTATTCTAACTTTGATCTAACAAATGCGTAGTAAAGAAGCAACAAACATTCAATAGGCGGCTGCAACCGTTAGATTTATATGATTGATAAAGGTAAGTTTGCTGTCGAAAGTAATACCCGAATCTTTAACAATCTCACAGCGATCCAAATCTTTATTATTCAAACAATATGAAAAATTAAAATGGTGTTGGTTTTTCTTGTGTAAGTGACAATGTTACATTTGCCTATGTTAAGGCTTAATTAAATGGTAGCGAGTACACCATTCACCCACCGCTAGTATATCGTTTTGCAAGCTGACGCAGTCTGCCATGGACGTAATTTCTTTATAGATTTTCAAATCGTCAGATCTGAATAACATCGGCGATATCATTAATAAATAATAAAAACAACACCGGCCCAAGATTCGGTCCTTGTGGTAGCCCAGAAGATGGCTGGAATGTCTCCGATCTTACATTTTAAGCTACTGTTAGTAGATTCAATTGTACTGTCTGCCAACCCTTGCTAAATAGACAAGTGTATAGTTTGCTGCTGTTTGTTTCTGTTTATTTTTTTTTTTTTAGTTTTCATGCATGCACTGAAAATGAGTCGCTTGAATTAATTAGTTAAGTTATCTATGTTTCTCCATATGTACGTATATCTCTTGTTTCCTTACATATATTGTATTTACTTACTTATATACTTATTGTTATTATGAGAATGAACGGACGGGCTATGCTAGCAAGGAGGAGGCGTTCCCGTACGGTCTACCGAGCTCTGTTTATTACACAGGTTGCAAATTATGCACTATTTGCTTGTTGATTAAAAAAAAAAATTACAATTTTGATACATGACGTAAATTGAATTAAAAGATCTTCTAGTGTAAGTGCTCACAAGAGCCATCTTCATTATTAAAATTTTACTAAAACGACTAAATATGAAATAAAATATTGTAGAAATGGGTCATCATAGCGAGTGTTCATTTAAAAACGTCACCGAGTTACCTGTGATTATATCTTTTTGATAGAATAAAAGTAACTTGCACCTTGCTAATTCTCAGAATAATTCCATATTAACAAGTAAAAGTAAGCCGCGATACAAGAGTTGAAACTGTTTGTTTTGGTAACCTAGGTAGTTAATAATGGAATTATTACAAAGAACGATTTGGACTTATACTAAGTAAACATGGTCATGAAAACATCCTTAAAAAAGTTTCTGAAATTCCCGCAAGATGGCGTAATTTTCTTCTTTTTTAATTCATTATTATTTTTAATCTTTTCCCTTGACTGAGATTGGTGGAAAATCAATGTAAAAGAAGCCGTTGATAATTATTCATAAGTTTGGTTCACGATACTTTAATTTTGCACCTATTATAAAGTGGTGGGGGAAACAACTTTTTATCACACAAAAGTAGTAGTAAATGCCAACCGATTTTCAAAAAATTCGATTCATTGTGAAGGGAATAACAAAAAATAATAATAAAGGAAACTGGTCGTTAACTTTTTTCAGCAATTCAGGTAATTTTAAGTTGTATAAACTAAATAATGTCATTTATGCACATTAAATTTTGACGTTTCTTATTTTGATCGGTGGCAGTTCTAAGATATATCTCAAATTCTTTTAGAAATTTCAAATGCTACTGCGTGACTTTTTTTTTTTAATGAACCGATTATAGATTTCTCTGTTTCTGATTTTATCTCTAAAACAATTAATTTCCGACCTAATTTCAAAGTGTCTTTAAAAGTAATAAAATCAATGGAGCTGTTTTCAAGAGAAGAGTCAGTGACGGCTATTAAACGAAAAACGTTTTTCACTTACCAAAACTTGGATTGTGTTGCATGATCTGCTGCCATTGCTGATTGAATCCGTGCTGCTGTTGTGGTTGTTGTTGTTGCTGCTGCTGCTGACCTCTGACGTGATGCTGCTGCTGTTGTTGATGTTGGGCGCGCAGCTGTTGCTGCATATACTGCTGTTGCGGATTGTTAGAGTACTGCATGCCCCCGTATTGTCCGGACATTCCCCCGCCGAATTGATTCTGCTTGTGCTGCTGTTGGTTCATCAGTCGCTGTTGTTGCTGCTGTTGGAAAACGAACTGGTCGTATTGCTGCTGTTGCACGGAGGTCTGCTGGAAGCTGGCGTTGTTCTTGACGATGGGACGACCCGCTGTTTGTTTAATAATGCATTTACTATATATAAACAAAAAAAAAAAAAAGAAATACCTTTCATCTGCTGTTGGAATTGGGCATTCCACTGCTGCTGTTGGGTCTGCGGTTGTTGCCCTTGCGACTGTTGGGACTGGACCTGGGATTGGGAGGTCTGCTGTCCTTGGGATTGCTGATTCGAAGCAGCCTGTTGTTGATTCCTCATGCCGGTCACGGCCCTACCTTGATGCTGCGACTTGCTCTGCGCGTCGCCGCCTTTCAAGGCATCTTTATTTCCTAAATGATAAACAAAAAATATCGTATAAAAACAAAGCGATAAAATCGTTCACGTTAATTCTGTGTTACCGTCGTCTTTTTCGGCAGTCATTTTTCGGAGGACAGCGGTCGGAGTGAAGGCCAATTGAGTCGGGCTGGCCACGTTCTTGGCCGGGGAAATCCCACCTGATATATTAAAAATTGACTTAAATATATTTAGTTTATACATTGTCTAGTCATAAATACAGTATCAGTACTTTGAAGGAACGTAACACAAAAATGACACATGATGCAAATTTTAAAAAAATATATATTTAAAAACTGCAGATAATTGTCTTTTAAAGCATGTTTTGGTTATTCAAAAAGTCCACCTTTACCGTCTATGTTTCTAGAGGAATTTTTGCCGTCGCCTCTGTTATGCTTTTCTTTAGCGACCCCAAATTTTTAAGTCGTTTTTGACAAGCCATTTTCTCAAGAGCAATCCATAGTTCGTAGTCCACGGGGTTTAAATCTGGACTTCCAGAGGACCAATCTGAAGCTGCTATAAAACCAGGAACATTGTCCTGCAACCACTTCTGAGTTGATTTTGCTTTGTGTGCCGGCGCCGAGTCTTGTTCAAAAACCCAATCAATTCCATCAAACAAAGTATCGTTTAGAGGCTTAAGGCTGCTACACCCTGAATCGTAGCGTTAGCGTCAGTAAATGTGATAATTTTTTCGATTTTACGGGCACAATTAATGAATTGAAATTACAAGCACTATGCCCCGCCTTCATCGTGATAATCGGAACATTCCAATGTTTTTGAAGTTAGTAGGCAACCGTGTTTGTTACTATACTACTGAAGGCAAGTATACCACTCACTTTTACAGCGTGACCGCTTTGTTCTACTCTAAATTCCCTAAATAAAACGGCACTGACAGTATTTATGACCAGACTGCGTAATATGAAATAGGAATTAAAATGAAATAATCCGTTTCTGTTTTAAGCTATTTGCAATATAAGGTTTTTGTCTCTGTAACTATTGCGTTATTTATTATTTACTGGTTGCATTTCGCGTTTATTTCTTTTTTAAGAAAAACGTAACTAACATTCGTAATGATCCCATTTAATAGATTAAAAAAATAATAAATAATGAAGGGTCTAAAACAAATCCCTGCAGCACCCCACTCACGTTAGAGTATTTATTACAATTGCATCAATGAAAAATGTCCTTTTTTGTTTAATTTGTTCTCTCTGTGAATGAATGACTGAACACATACCGGGTGTCCAACCTAAGATGCAACGGCCCCTAGCCGATTTATTATTGGCTTTTTGAAAAAATGTTTCAAATAAATATTGGCTCGAATCATATTCTACACATGTTAAAAACGGGACAACTTAGCCCGAATGTGCCCCTAACGTATTGTTATTTAAATTTAACAAGGAATCCAGAAGTGCAATAATACAGGTTCCATTTAAAATAATAAAGTTAGTATCTACTTCCGGTACAACCGGGAGTCCGCCAATTTGTTGAAACACGCAGTACAAACAGCTTGTTACAAGGTGGCAATTGCAGATGTGGGTTATGGCTGCCGTTGCCGAATTTTATGAGGATACAGAAAATAATTGCATTTTTCGATTTGTTGCATCTTTCAGGTGGGTGTCAGATTTATGAAAGAATATATGATATGATTACAATGCTCTACCCATGCTAACTAACAGCATAAATTACTAATGAGTTGATGAAATTGGTGATATCATTTATAAATAATAAGAAGAGTACAGGGCCAAGGATCGAGCCCTGCGGGACTCCTAGGTAGATGTGCCGACGAGCCGAATTAAAATCGATTGGATTTGAAATTAACTATAACAAATTGAGTCCTATCAGAAAGAAAAGATACACGCCGATCGGCAACAACTCCTCTAATCCATAGCGCTCGAGTTTATTAATTAGTAGTGCCAGAAATAGAAGAAAAAAAATTATCTCACCGGGGCTTTGTCCTCGTTGTTGCAGCTCTTGTTTCTTCCGGTAATTCTCTTGCTGCTCTTCGAGTTTCTTCTTAATCAGCGCCCGCTGCATGATGGTTTGCGTGTGGACTTGCAATTCCCTCGGAGACGGGATACGTTGATGCATCGCTGTCGAAAGCGGCGTTTTTAAAATATAATTAATCGAGAAATAAAGTCCGTATTTGACGTGTTAAAAAGTGGTGGTGGGGGGGGGGATACCAAAAAGCACGATTTAAATACAGGAGTGTGAGTGTTTGTGTTCTTACTTGACGGATTCTGGTACTGGGATCGACTCACCTGGTACCGTAAGGGTATTTGGACTTGTCGCTAGTATCGGAGACACACAATACGCTGCTTGCGCAAAGACACAAGAAAACGATACAATCAGAAACGATACGAACAGATCGGGAGCGGGGGAACTCAGTTCGGCACGATAACAACAATAATGGCGGAAAAAGCGAATCACCAAAAGCAAAAAACTACACTAATACTGACGAATGATAAGACTACTGAAAATATGCGTGTGTCGATGTTTTGTGTTTCGTGTGGTGCAAAGAAATCAGCAAGATGTGGAAGTGCAAAAAAATGTATACAGGGTGGGCCACCTCATACGCCGCGAGCTTTATACGGAAAGGCATAGGATTTTTTTTTTAATCCTTTTTATTTAGTTGATGCGTTGAGTGAAGGAATTGTAAAGAGACGCAATTACATAGCAAAAAGCGAACTCTATATGCATCCTTTTCTATTCTCTCTCATCGATGAGAATATTACTTGCGGAGAGTGCAGCTACCTATGAGTGAATTTTTAAATTAACCTTGAATATCTACGTTTCATAAAATCGAAATATTGCACCTTTGATTTATGCAGCCCGCGTGATTTGGCCAATTCTGCTACAGTGAGCTATCTAGTTACTTATCTGTGCTATTATTATTATTGCATTCCTCAGTCTCTTAGCTGAATGTAGTCAGGTGCGTTGAACGTTGGATATAGTGAAAAACATAATAATATAAATTTTAAAATATCTCAAAAACCGACAACTTTAGCTTACATAAATTTGCTCTTTAGGTTTCAAATGTCATTAGGTAGAGGATATTCCATTAAAAAAAAAAAGGTAACTTTGTTATGAATCTTTTTTGTCGAATAATTCATTCGACTAAATAAAAAGGATTTCTCCCATATAAAACCGGCGCCGTAGGGGGTAGCCCAGCCTGTATATATATATATATAAATAAAATCCCAAGGCGACCTGGTGCTTAAGTCGACTCACCGTTGGGCGGGAGTGGGGAGACGCGCAACTGCTGCTGTTGCTGGAACATGGGGTGAGGCGGTACGGGACTTAGAACGCGAGAAGCGGGCCCCACAGCGGGACCTTGCAGTTTGAGGATCATCTGTAGCAATTCCCTGTGGCGGGATTGCAACGCCGGATTGGCTAGCTGCTGATAGAGGTGCTGTGGCGTTATATCACCCCTCTTTAAACCTTCGTAATTGGTATATATTTAAAAAAGGAGATTCCACACAACGGTCTGTTATCTAGTAAAGAGAGAAAGTGCGTCGTACTAACCTTGCAGTATCGCTTGGGCCTCCGGGCGGTTCAGCAACTCCCTACCGGCCAATCCTATGTCCGTCAGTGGCGGCGGTGTCCTAGCTTGCTGCACCCCCGAAGCCAGCAGTTTAGTGAACGCTTCGATTTGTCTCTGCTGTTAAACGATAAAAAAGAGAAAGCGTTTATTTAATAGGAAACAAAATGAAAGTAAATATGGAAACAAAAAATGGTTGTAAGCACGATATTCGACAAAAAGAAAACGTTTTTTCATTCTTTTTTTTTTTAACAGTGGCGGGGAGTAGGTTCCTTTTTATTTATTAAAGTTGTTTTCTATAAAAATATTTTTTTTAATTTTTTTTTTCCACAACACTGGGGGGAAAATGCATTAATAAAATCATTTTTTATTGTAATAGTGATAAATAGAGGATGATTCTTTTTTAATTACAATTTTTTTTTTCTTAAAACACCTCTCGGAAAGAAAGCATTAAAAATGTTTTAAATAATAAAAATATTATTTTTAAACCAAGGGCGCCTCCTGGTGGAAGAGGGTGATTCTTTTTAAAAAATTTAAAAAATATATTCTTTTAGAGGCATGACTTTTTCTTAAAAAAAAATTAAATTGATTTTTTCACACCACCAGGCTGAGAGGGTACATTAAAAAATAATTTTATTAGTTAAAACATTTTTAAGGATTCCTTTCTCCGAGGTGTTATAAAAAACATAACTTTAATGAAAAAAAAAAAAATCAGCAATATCTGCACGGGGTTAAAAAAATATTTAAAACATTTTTAATGCTTTTTCTTCCCAATGTGGTATAAAAAATGTAAATTTAAAAAATATAAAAAATAAATTGATTTAATTTTTTCACACCACCCTGTGAAAATTTTTTTTTTATTAACCAACATTTTTAATGCTTCCTTTTCCCGAGGTGTTACATTAATTTAATAAATGAAAAAAATCGCCACCATCTCCAACCTCTTCCGGGGTTAAAAAAAATATTTTTCACCAAAAACATTAAATTTATAATTTAAAACATTTTTAATAAAATAAAAACATAAATTCAGTAAATGAAAAAAATTACCTCCACCTCCGTCATCCCCTGCAGGGTTAAAAAAAAATTTTTGATGCTAAAATATAAATTTAATAAATAAAAAAAAATCACACCCAACTACTCCAAGGTTAAAAAGAATTTTATTATTTTTTATTTATTTTAAATATTTATATAAATAAAAAAATCGCTTCAATCTCTCGACTCCTCTGGAGTTAAAAAATATATTTAAAATTCTTTTAATGCTTCCTTTCCTTCCTTATATAGTGTTATAAAAAAAATATAAAATTAATAAACAACCCGCCCCCACCCCCTCTCCGATGTTAAAAAGTGATTTTATTAGTTAAAACATTTTTAATGTTTTTATCTTCCCGAGGTATTATAAAAAATATGCATTTAGTAAATAAGACAAATCACCCTCAACCACTTCGAGGTTAAAAAATAATTTTATTGTTTATATCGTTAATTTAATAAATAAAAAAAAAAATCGCTCCAACCTCTGTCCCCTCTGGGGTTAAAAAAATATATTATTTAAAATACTTTTGATGCTTCCCTTCCCCGAAGTGTCATTAAAAAATACAAAATTAATAAACAAAAAAAAATCAGCCCCCCTCCAAACCCGCTCTTCGAGGTTAAAAATTGATTTTATCATTTAAATCATTAATTTAATAATATAAAAAAACAAATCGCCCTATCTTCTGCCCCCTCTGGGGTTAAAAGAATAAATTATTTAAAATACTTTTAATGCTTCCCTTCCGTGAAGTGTCAAATCGCCCTAACGTCTGCCCCCTCTTCGGTTAAAAAATATATTATTTAAAATACTTTTAATGCTTTCCTTCCCCGAAATTAAAAAAAAAATTAATCAAATTGAAAAAAATTAAATAAAATTAAAAAAAATTAAGAAAATAAAAAATTATAATAAATTAAATAAAAAATTAAAAATGAAAGAGTACCTGAACCTGCGACTGCTGCATCTTATAGCTTAGATCGTTAGCCATCTGAGCCTGCGTGGAATTCCTCATCTGAGCCAGGCGGGCCGCCTCCTCTTGTTTCTGGGAATGTGACAGCATCTAAAAACATTAAAAATAAAAATCACCAACATCGAACCCTGCAAAATAATATCGTACCTCCATGATGCTCATCGGCTGCGCTTTTTGTGGAATGGGACCGTTACTCGCTGGAATGACTTGACCGTCCTGCATCTGGGCTAGCTAAATAATCAAACAAAACAAAATGAACATCCCAAAAGTTCCCAACCCACCTCCTTAAATACCAATTTTTGGAAAGCACTGTTGTCCTCCTTAGTCTTATTATGCGGCTTTGTTGCGTTCATCCTGATATTAGACCCGATCTCGGCGGAATTCCCGCCATCTCCTTGCCTGATCCTAGTTTCCAACTCCTCGACGCACAATAGCTTACCTGAAACATCTAAAAATAGTCTCGCAAAGTCGGACGCGCGATTCTAAACGAACCCTCACCGATATTCTTCATCGTGGGCGGCAGATCGGCGTGCAACGGCCCTCCCTGGTGCTTATTGCCCCTCTGCAACATCTCCATGATGTTGAAAGGCTGCGAGGCGGTCTGCGGCATGCCGGGATTCGCTGCCACGCCCCCTGTGCTCGCCGCTGGCGATATCGGAGCGAAATAAGACTCGGATTCGGAGGGGATGCTAACGGTGGCGGGCTCTGAAATGTCGTTCAAAATGTTTTTGATGAGATGGTGGTGATCGTCCGGCACGGAAGGCCTCCTACTACCATCTGGGGGCGCCGTCTGGGGCTTACTGTTCGGGGGGCTGCGTTCGCGTTTGAACCAGCGGCTGAATTTCGAAACGGAGGAGTCGCCGCTATCCAAACCAACACCGTTCTAAAAAAAAAAAAGATTACGTATAATATAAGAATCAGGTTAATAATGAAGGTTTTACTGATCGATTTCACCCCTTAAATTAAAAATTTTTAACTAATTTGCATTAAGCATTACATAAAAATAATAAAACCTGGTTAAATAAAAGAATAGTCAAATTAAAACATACTTTTAATGCCAAAATAATAATTTTGAAGGTTAATTTCACCCCACAAAACAAAAATTTCATACAACTTTCATCAATTACACCCACATATTACAGCAAAATTCGTTTAATTAAATATTATTTGAGTTTTAAACATATTTTTATGTTAAAATAACTTTAACGATTGATTTCACCCCCTAAAATTATTCTTCAGTAATTTTTATCAATTGCACTCGAAAAGAAAACAATAAAATTCGATTAATTAAAAGAATATCTAAGCCAAAACATATTTTCCCACAAAGATGCCAATTTTAACGGTCGATTTCACCCCGTATAGCAAAATATTCATCAAATATCACCTATGTAAACCCAAAATCCTATTTAATTAGAAAAATATCTCAATGGTAACATTTTTAACATAAAATATAACAATTTCAAGGGTTGTTTTCACCCCATAAACTAAATTTGTTAAAAGAACTCACCGGTAAAAGCATCGGTATACTATCAGCCTTCAACATATCCTCAATTGTGAACAGCGACTCCACAACTTCAGCCTGTTGTGTCTTCTGCTGATTCTCGCCTTCGGAAACGTCGCCAGCAGCTCCCTTATCAGCTATTGACGACTGGTCAGCAGCTTCCAGATGATTACCAACCGCTAGTGTTGGAGTCGACCTAGCTCCTGGACCATCGAGTTTTGTCCCCTCCTCTTTGACAGCCGGCTGTCCTGTGATACTTTGATTTTCAGCATTTTTTATGTTCGCAGCCCTCTCCTTCGCCTTCTTCTTCTGAGCCGTAGTCATCCGTTTCTTCCCACCGCTACCAATAAGCCCTGCGATCTTCTCCGATTCATCGAAACCTCTCAATTCGATGGTGTCGTGTTGGGACATGGGACCTTCGGAGAACCTATAATGGAAATATTGCAATGCATCTTTCCGAAGAAATTTGCTGGGAGAACGTACCACTCCGGTTCTTCCTCTCGACTATCATTCGTTATCCTCCTCCTGTCGTATCTAGCTCCGTTCCTTGTAAACGAACTGTCTTTCGATTTAGGCCTAGCGGAAGGCTGTTCCGTCTCTCTTCCAAAAGATCTCCTTTCGTACCTGTTAATTTTATGATTCCAGATCAAACGGAAGGATGGGATTCATCGATTACCTTTCGTCGCGCTCTCTGTCGGTGTCCCTCCTCTCTCTGCGGTACACAAATTCATTGTTCGGCTCAGTCTTTTCGGAGTAATCGAAGAAGATCCGTCCACTGCCAATTCTACGGGGAGCAGGGCCTTGAGGTATCTCCCTATGGGCTAAATCGAAGAATGGTACATTCACCGAGTGCATTGATGCAAAAAATTTAGTTTCGAAAAGCGAATTTGTTAGTGGAACAGGGGTTATCATTAGTGCAACTTGGGACCATTATTTTTCTTATCAAAATTGTTTTATACAAATAATCTTGTTAGTAAACGAATCCTGAATCAAAATGATTGGTTTTCCTCATAAATTTGTATGTTAAAAATTGTTTTTAAATCTAAATTCTTTTAATATGCAATCAAGGATTACTCAAGTTTGGATTTAAGGGCCCTTATTCTGCGTATAAACCGATAATATTAATTAAAAAATTGTAAATCAAAACAACTGGATTTACAAATTAATTTTACTTAAAAAAAAATAATTTTAAAATTAAAATTTTATTACTTAGTATCAGG
Source organism: Cetonia aurata (assembly GCA_949128085.1). Lineage (NCBI taxonomy): Eukaryota > Metazoa > Arthropoda > Insecta > Coleoptera > Scarabaeidae > Cetonia > Cetonia aurata. The sequence goes on along the minus strand of OX421889.1, from coordinate 33,556,009 downwards.
GGTTACCCATTTAGATACTTTAGGACCTTCATTATTCGTTTCCAAACGATATTTTAGCGTATAAAATCAACAAATTGTTCGTATAAATGATAATTGCATAAATTTATTGATGAATTTCACGCAAGACATCTAATGGAAGACCAAGAGTTACTCATGTTGATAGTTTAAGGCCATTATTCTTCGTTTTCAAACGATTATTTAAGGATATAATGACAGCAAATTGTTCGTAAATACAAACCGTAAGATTTACTAATACATTTAAGGAAAAAAATCTACTTCAAAAACATGAATTTTCTATACTGCATCAAAATTGGTAGCATGTTGGTAATTTAGGACACTTATTCTGCTCTCCAAAGAAATTACATAAAGATATAATATTGAGAAATAATTCGTATTTAAATTAAAACGCAAAAATACATTTGAAATTTAAATTTTATTACTAGTATATCTGGTGTTACCCAACTACATACTTTAGGACCTTTATTCTCAATTTTTAAGCGATTTTATAAAGGTGTAAAGTTGTGATATTTTTTATTGCAAATTTACAATAGGTAATTCTTCCATACACTAGGAGTTACTCATGTTGATAGTTTAGGACCCTTGTTCTTAATTCTCGGACAATTATGTTAGTAAAAATTAGTATGAATAGCTGGATTAGTACTCAGAGGGGGGGCCCTATACAATCAATACTGACCGATATGATGGGGCGGGGCTTCACCTTTTCCTCCCAACGGGCTGTGGGACCTATTGGACTTGGCAGGTTCGCGAACGGGGACGCAGCAGCCCGTGGTGAAGCTCCTACGCTGCGGGCTGAGGACTATGCCGTCGTGTTCCTTCCTGATCCTATCCCTAGGGTCACCTGATCTTCTCTAAACGGTCAAAGAAGAAACATTTAGCGAGAGTATGAAAAGAAGACGCATCATTTACCCTGTGGCTGTCCGAGTCGTTAGTCTTATTGCCGTTCTCCGTTGAGGTCTCTGAGCTTTTCCTGTCGAAATGCCAACGTTCGGGATCCCAAATGCCGTTATTACTTTTGTTTTTTTTTTTTTAATTCGAAAAAATTAAAATTAAAACGCAAAAAAATAAAGGGAATTTTGAAACTAAACCCGTGCATTCAAGTTACGGATTTATTTAATTTTCTGCGGTGCGTAGTGCACCGTTTTACTATTTTATCTTTAAAATGGATTTTTTTATACTTTTGAGCGTTAAATAGTAAAAAAAAAAGATAAATAAATTTGTTAAAAACGTGGCTAACTCACTTATCATAGGCCATGTCTAAGCAATCTGGTCTCTTCAGTGACAGCGGTGATTCTTTCAGTTTCAGCAGCTCCTCCTTGCTATACCTGAACTTCGTGGAAGCGTTGGCAGAGCAAATGGCGGTACCCACGCGCAGGATTGTTGGATCGGCCAGTTCCAGCATCTCCACGGATGTGGTATCGACGGTCACCACTTCCACTTCTTCATCCTCTATTCAAGAATGGGAATAATTTTAGTTGGGCAGGCAAATATATAAAAAAAAAAAATTATTGTTACACAAGCCAGTTTAAAAAATTGTACTTCCAATTGGCACTAATAGATGGCGCTAACGTGAATAGAACGAAGTTCACGTACACAACGTCAGAGGACGAAATGGCTTTCTATACACATAATCATATTAGGCATTTTTTTTTTTTACAAAAGATATGAGTACGCCACTGGATTAAGCGCCACATGAAATGGGCATGTACCGAATTTCATAAATTCTGTGACAAAATTAAGAATCGCCCATTTCTCTTATGAATTTACATTGTTTAGATCAAGTAAACAGTGGAATAAAATGTCATAAATAACTGACAATTACATTTTTTATTCGTAATAATATTAAACAAAATTATGGGAATTCTAAAAAAGAAATGGCACCTAATAAAATTCCTGTTGCTTCCACTATAGTACGTTGTCAATGCATTTATCATTATATACCTTTTCTCGAGGTTCAAGGTTACTTTTCTCAGTCGTTCTGCACATGCTCGATTTATCTTTGACCAGTGAAACATGCATTCAAAATTCGGTGACTATCTTGGTCAAGTGAGCGCTCATTTTGATGGCGAAAAAAATGTTTTTCGCTACGATATTTTTGTGAGATCGACAGATTAATGAACTAAGGAAATGCGGATTTTTGTTTTATGATCATAACTGTTTCAAAAAAAAACCTTTTTTCGCTTTCAAAACACCTGCAAAATGAGCCCTCTCACTTGGCCCATCGTGCTAGTTAAATTTATTTTTTTGTGTAACCCCGGAGCTCTTGGCCCAAGGAGGTTGCTAGATGCCATCTGGCACAAAACGTAGCTTTCGTGATCTTATACGACTTCATTCCAAATTTCAACTTTATATCTAAATTCCTTCGAAAGTTATATACGAGCGCAGAAATTAAAAAGGTTCAAAAATAACTGTTTCAAACTGTTATATATCAGTTCTGATTAAAAGAGTGATAAGCAGGGGTTCAAAACAGTTATGAAAACGGTTTCGGTTCTCTAAACAGTTATGAAGATGAAAATGAAGAAATAGGTAGATTTCTTCATTTTCATCTTCATAACTGTTTAGAGAACCGAAAAATCATTTTTTTCTTAATGTAGTTTGTCAGGTTTAACGTAATTCTTAATTGTTTTCATCATACATGTCTGAAGAAGACTATATTAACTAGTTGAAACGTAACAAGATATTTAATTGATATTGTGAAGTCACATATATTGAAAATAAAGCCTGAAATTTCAGGAATTTTTGTATTTGATTCCTTCTAATATATTATAACAACCATAAAATATATTCTTATGAGACACATACGAATAAATTCAATAAATACATTACGCGCACTCAAGTCAATCTGGACAGTCTATAGAAGATATTTATATTCTAAATAAGAGCGTAAGCAATTCACATTCAAGGAGGTATAAATTCTATTCAATTAGCTATTTTAGGTAAATAACAGCTGTGCGGCAAAAAAGCATATTTTTTAAATAAAAACAACTAGGGAGCCGGTACTCCGTCCACACTCCGACGTCCGGTCCCCAACCGTACACCCGTCCTCCCCGCAGCTATCTATGTTTGATAAAATCGTAATTTTGCAGCCTGTTATTTCTGCAACACGCAAGAATCGGCCAATTTTGCTACGGTGAGCTATCTGTTTACTTATCTGTGGTATAATATAGAAGCTGTTGATGGTAAAATATCTTTTATAAAAGATCTTTGTTAAAGAATTTTTATAATGTAATACGAATTTTCTTTTAAGTAGATGAACTATATAACTGTTTTACTCTAAAAGTATAATGATTTTAATAATATATTTAAATAAATGACATATGAATGTCACCTGCGAATATTTTTCGGTTGTACCTTGGTGGTAATGAAGGACCTCCCACTTACTTATAAACTTATAACATTAATTACGAATAATAATTAGCTTTGTTAGAATATTTTTTGTTTAATTACGATCAGGTATATTAGATAACGCTCTGATTTTATGTGCATCCCAGAAATACATTTATATTTATTTTTTGTTAACAAAGTGATATCGCACAGTACTTATAGATATCTTTACTTAAATAAAAACCTTACGATTTGAATAGAATTCCTTATCAATAATTCCATTGTCTGAATAAAATTCCAAGAACATAAGCATAGAAACACGGCTTTATCTGTCTTGCGACGAAAAATTGAACGACTCTAATATTCTACCGAACTTACTCCATGAAACCCTCTTAACTTTCTTCGGGGTGAACTTGCAATGACCGGAAGTGGGGGAGGAGCTACCCTGACTGCTTTTCGACGATCTCCGTCGGATTCCCTTCGTCTTAGCCATATTTTCACTTCGGAAAAACGTTCAATGGAATAACGCGAGAATATTCCAGCGGATTTTTGTTACGGACAGAAAACACGTGGCACGAGAACTTTCGTCAGAGAAAAAAAAATATATAACACAGAAAACGAATTTTGTAAAAATCGGATTAAAACACGTTCACACACATGAACACATTGAATTTAAAATTAATGATGTTCGTATCAGAGATTTTCCACGAAATCGCTTGGTGAAAATCGCAGATTTGCACGGCGATTTCCGTTAACGGAAAAATGGCGAGTGTTCGAACGATAGGTATGTTTGAATGGGGAGAAAAACTTTGCGAAGAATCTACGCATGTCTTAATATCTTTCCTGTAGAATGCCTAATATTTCTACACGTAAATACAAATATTTCCAGGCTTAATATTAAATTAAATACCTAAATAAATAAATTTGGTGTTGTGTTAAAATACAATCGCAATTAGGTTGTTACGAGATTACAATCGTATAAATACCTAACCCTGTAAAATTGGAATCATTTATCTTTCAAGATATAGGAAATATCGAGATAAAAACTAGAAACGTCCAAGTTCTTCTGTACTTTTAACAATAATTCAAAAATTAACCAAACTAGCGATTTGAAATTTGGCGTGGTATTAAATTGCAATCCTAGGAAAGTTTCTGCGGACTCAGATTCACGTACGCCTAATATTTCTGGAGATGGAATTGAAAATCTTAAGAGATTCCTAACTTTTGATTTTTAAAAAAATTATAATATCTCGCACACTAAATAACATAGCGGTTTGAAATTTGATACAATATTAAAATACAATCGTAAAAATAACCCTGTCAAAACCAAAATTATCTGACCCTAAGAATTTCGGAAATATAAGACAAAAACTGGAAAATATCAAATTCTGCTTTGTATCGTAAAACTGTCAATAATTCAAAAATTAACGAAACTAGAGATTTGAAATTTAGCATGGTATTAAAATGCAATCCTAGGAAAGTTTCTGCGAACTCAGATTGATGTACGCCTAATATTTTTGGAGATGCAAATGAAAATCTTAAGAGACTCCTAAATTTTGATTTTTAGAAAAATTACAATATCTCACACACTAAACAATATAGCGCTTTGAAATTTGATACAATATTAAAATACAATCGTAGAAATAACCCTGTAAAATCAAACTTATCTGACCCTTAGAATTTCGGAAATATAAGACCCAAAAACTGGAAAATATCAAATTCTACTTTTTATCGTAAAACTGTCAATAATTCAAAAATTAACTAAACTGGCGATTTGAAATTTGGCGTGGTATTAAATTGCAATCCTAGGAAAGTTTCTGCGAACTCAGATTGATGTACACCTAATATTTTTGGAGATGCAAATGAAAATCTTAAGAGACTCCTAAATTTTGATTTTTAGAAAAATTACAATATCTCACACACTAAACAATATAGCGCTTTGAAATTTGATACAATATTAAAATACAATCGTAGAAATAACCCTGTAAAATCAAAATTATCTGACCCTTAGAATTTCGGAAATATAAGACCCAAAAACTGGAAAATATCGAATTCTGCTTTGTATCGTAAAACTGTCAGTAATTGAAAAATTAACTAAACTAGAGATTTGAAATTTGGCGTGGTATTAAATTGCAATCCTAGGAAAGTTTCTGCGAACTCAGATTGACGTACGCCTAATATTTTTGGAGATGCAAATGAAAATCTTAGGAGATTCCTAAATTTTGATTTTTTGAAAAATTACAATATCACACGCACTAAATAAGGTAGCACTTTTAAATTTGGTTTAATATCAAATTATAATCTCAGAAATAAACATGCAAAATCAGAAATACCCTACCCTTAAAATTCAGGAAATGCAAGACAAACACTTGAAAATACCAAATCGTGCTTTGCATCTTTAAAATGTCAATAGTGCAAAAATTAACCAAATTAGAGATTTGAAATTTGGCATGGTATTAAATTACAATCCTAGGAAAGTTTCTGCGAAGTCACATTGACATATGTACGTCTAATATTTTTGGAGATGCAATTGAAAATGTTCCCAAATTTTAATTTTTTTAAAAAAATTTTGCATACTGAATAAGATACTACTTTGAAATTTGGTGCAATATTAAATTAAAATTGCAGAGATAACCATGTAAAACTAGAATAATTCACCCTTTAGAATTTCGGAAATATAAGAAAAAAAAAAGTCATCATTGTTAGAAATAAAAAAAAAATACGTGATTAAAATGTACTTCCAGAATATTTATGGGATGTTAAAATCATTTGAATCTCTAATTTTAAAGATAAGTCATTTTTCGCAATCAAAATTTGAAAGAACTCGCATATAGGACAAAACTGCGACGTAACCAGAAATCATGCGTAGTGCAGACTTGTTGCAGCCGACAGCACATAAAGAGGAGTTAAATACAACGTTAATATTAAAAAATACTGAGCAAAATATGGACAGATAATAAAAACTTCGTCGCAAACGTCAAGAAAATATGACAATACAGGAATAAAATCGAATAAATACTACTCACCCTCTTTTCCAGACGTTTCTTGTTGCTCCTCGGCCGTTTTTCCCTCGACATCTGACACATCTCCACCAGTAATCGAAGACATAGTCAAATTCAAACACCCAAGACACTACTAGATCGCACGCGACACTTTTAACACCGCGACAATATAAACGATATACGAATTTCGTGTATAAATACGGAAAAAAGGGGTCAAAATTTCGTTTTGCGTGTATTTATTGTATATAAAAGAAAATAAGGGTAAAAATTCGATGATGACTAAGTTTACGATTCGTTAGGTGCTATTATCGTTTTATTGTATGTATTTAACAATACGTGTGTATATTTTATTGGAATAAGTTAACGCGAACGATTTACGGGGTGTCTTGTCCAAGATTTTTTTCTTGTCTTTCTCGAGTCTATCTTATGTGTGTGTTATTTATGTATAATAGAGAAAAAAGAGGAACGGGAGTATCGTACGCACCACACACAATAATACGTAACGTATATAGTGTTAATATATAGAAGTATAGTACTACTAAACTATATGAGAGAACAATAAATGTGTAATAGTCCTAAACAATAATAATTAGTCTTAATATCACAGATTTGAATTTCTTCTTTACCTTAGAGATCGTTATACGGGGGAAAACTTGGACACCGTCCTCTAATCACTATTCTCGAATTCACGCCACAACACAACAGAAGGAAAAAAAAACTTAACACAAAATTTTATATAAATGTAGTACTCCTGGGTTTATGTACAAGTCCTTAGTGTATATACATATAAATAACGCTACGGTGGGGTAAATATTTACACGCGCCTAATTAGAACTGTACACACGGTATTTCGAACGCTACCAATCAAGTTATCACACTGTACATAATAATATCCTACTTAAATTACTTCTGGAGATGCGAATTGCAAAAATAGAAAATGTACGCCATATGCTTTTGATAATGTTTGACAATTGAACTCCATCTGCCGGCGCATAGCCACAATAAATAGATTCAAGCGCCAATATTATAAAAATAAATTGAACTAAAACAACATGTGAATTAATCAAATAAATATTTAAAAGCAATTAAATCATTTCATTTAATTTAAGGTATAAAAACGATGATGAAATGACATTTAAAACTAGTTTAGAACATAAATTAACATTTATATACACAAAATTTCCATGACTATTCTCCCTAAAATCACCAGAATTAAAGAGGGAAATTTAAATTTGTCAACAGAACAGAAAGATATTTAAATTATGACTTAAAGCTATTATCTGCAATCAATTGTGCATAGTAATCGATTTTAGTGAATCTGTAATATCAGATCCTCAGCATTATTGCACAATAATGCAATGTTCACCTCGTGTGGCTATAAATATAAATACGCTTGCGCTGTTTTCCATGTTTAATCACCTCCTTTCATTTATGTATTTCAAAGGATTTTTTCCATTATTTATATGAGTGAAATCGACGTATTTATAAGCAATTACACCCTAGTTGATCCAGAGATCTATCAGTTATGGATCGACGGTTTATCAGGTAGAAACAACAATTAAAGTAATTTAACATAAATAAACGATTTTCTTACAGCTACAGAAGCCGTCAAAAGTTTAAATCAAAACGGTTTGGGCTTGGCCACTGGTGCTTCGCTAGAATTAATTGCCAGCGATGTCTTGGATCATTACCGGACATATTCCCTCCTCGAGAAGTTACTTTGCAACCCGAATAAGCTGCAAGAACAATCAGAATTCCAGATTGAGCCCCAAACCAGGCAGTTGCTGATCGAAAAGTACCCCAGGCTTTAATTCTAATGTATAAAAGCGGATCTTACTTGGTGTTTTAGGTATTATGGCTTCGACGACAGTGTTATGCGTGAACTGCTGGGTAAAAAGTTATCATCGAAGCACCGTAAGGACTTGGACGAAGTATCTGAGAAGACTAAAGTTGCTCTGAAGTCATGTCGGTAAGCATTTTTAATTTTATATACAGGTGTCCCATTTGATATTGTCACTCTCCTTTAAGAGAGTAGTTTTGTATTTAATTTATAGAATATCTTCAAAATTAAATTAAATTAGTGATTTGAAATTTGACATAGTATTAAATCCCAAACCAAGAAGCATTTCTGCCAAGTTAGATTGGCATACACCCAATAATATATATATTTGGACATGCAATCAAACATATTGGAAATGCTGCTCTTGGAAACTGTAATATCGCAGTTTTTTTAAAATTTTTATAATTACATTCATTTTAATAAAACTAAACATCTATATAGAATATTACACAATAAAATGCTCTACTACTCTAATTAAAACTACACCCATACATTTTACCGGCGATTCAAACTACTCTGATCACTTTCTCGTCAATTTAGGCCATGTCTACACATTTTCCGCTAATTCAAATCACGGCCTCTCGTTATTCCCCCAATTCAAACCACCTCGATTATTTTCTCGTCAATTCAGGCCATATTCACTCATTATTTCGCCGTTTCAAATCACCTCGATCATTTTCTCGTTAATCCAAGACATATATTCACCCATTTTTCTACCGTTTCGTCACTTGAGGCCCTGTACACTAATTTATCCGCTGATTCACACCACCTTGATCATTTTCTCATCTATTCAGGTCATATGAACTCATTTCCAGGTAATTGAAACCACATCCACTCATTTTCTCGTAGATTCAAACCACTTCAATCGTTTTCTGGTTTTCAATTCAAGTCATATTCCTTCATTTTTCTGCCAATTCAAACCACCCCAATCACTTTATCGAAAATTCAGACTATGTTTACTAATTTTCCCGCCAATTCAGATTATCTCAGTCATTTTTTCGCCACTTCAAACCACCCTAATCATTAAGCTCGTTAATTCAAACCACCCCCACTATTTTTCAGCTGTTTTTAACGATCCCAATTACTTTCCTGTTACTTCTAACCACCCCAACTTATTCGTCCTTGGATTTAGACAACCCCAACTCATTTTTGCGCTGATTCAGATAACCTAAACTCATTTTTGCGCCGATTCAAACCACCTCCAGTTATTTTTCCGCTGATTCAAACCAACCTCACTCACTTTCTCGTCGATTCCGATCACTCCAATGATTTTCCCACCACTTCAAACCACCCTAATCATTAATATTGTTAATTTAAACCACACTCACTAATTTTTCAGCTAATTCTAACGACTCAAATTATTTTCCCGTTGATTTTAACCAACTCTACTCATTTTCGCGTCGATTTAGACCACCTTCACTCATTTTCCGGCTGATTTAGACCACCTTACACTCATTCCTATTGCAAGTGTCAAAACTCATAGCGAGATCATTCGGTGGCACATAGTTTAAATATAAATATAGTTGCAACTGCGAATTTTGTTTCAGTCGACAATTTGACAACGTTAAAAGGGTGTTTAAGGTGGTAGAAGAAATGCCAGGGTCGATCATCCAAAACATACAAAAAGCGTTCGTCCTGCCTGATGAATTAGCACGGCGATATGCCTGTGTGGTCTTTCTGGCTTGTTTAAGATTCGAGACCTCCAAACGTAGATTGCAATACATGAATTTTAATGCTTTTAAAAAGTGTACTGAAAGTATAATGGAAAACTGGACTTATCCATTGCAATGTAATTGTAATTACCATGTAATAGAAAACACATAAAATGCAATATAAATTTTTAGCTAATAATACAGAATATTATGACACAGAAATGGATAAAGAGTTCTTAACTGATCTGCGGGATCTACGTATTTTATCTGAAAAGGAAAAAGAACATAAGCAGTAAGTGTTTGATTGAATTTTAATTTTGCAGTTTAGGTGGCGTCACGTGCTGCCATCTGGTGTTCTTTCGACTAACTAAAATATAAAGCGATCTGTAATAATCTTTAAAATATTATTCGCGATTTTCCATTCATTTAAAATAGAATTTCACGTTATATCTACTCGAAGTTAATCTAAATAATCATTATTTTGAATCTATTGGTGTAGATACATCGCCGGAACTGCTTATTTTCCCTTATTTTATTTTTATAAGTATGCACATGGAAATGTTCCTGTTACAGCTTGGTTTGTACTTCACTACGACCTACGTTTCTGCAGAAGAGTTTCTACGAATTAGAAACGAATTTTAGGTTCTATTCCAGAGCGATATTAGCGCTAGCAGCGGCGTTGCACAGAACTAGGGAGATGCGTAATCTGTTTATAGAGTTATCTCAAATTACGGAATTGTGGAAGCAAAGCGGTTGGACTCCGCATGATTTGGAGTCGTTTTTGAACGCTTTCACTAAATGTGCTTTGGAGTTGGATATTCGCGAAGAGGATTTCCGTAGAACTTGGGAAAGATACATGAAAGTTATAACACGATGTTTTTTAATAATGTATAAATTGAATTAAATTTTTTTTTGGTCTGTTGTTTTGTATTAGTCAGGATTTTTTTATTATTATTTTTATGTATTATTTTATTAATGTACAGGATAGAAATAATAAAGACTTATTTACAGTGGGTAGGTACCAGATTGATTTAGATACATATAGAATTTTCTTTGTCTTACCTGTTTTTACTACTAGTTTTAAAACCAATAGCTACAACACTTTGTTTGATCAATAAGTTCTACATTGAAACAACACAATGGTAAGTACTAATCCACTTAAACAATTTCTTTCTAAGAGAAAAAAAAAATTGTATGCACTAAATATTTATTATCTTATTTCACACTAAACAATTTTCAAGACAAACATTACATAAGTATCACTAAAGATCGGATTTACGTGCAGTAATCTATAAAACATGCAATAAAAACCTCAAAAGGTGCAATGAACACTTCAAAATACACGATGTGATGTAAAAAAGGGAAATCCGTTGTCATAGCCAGTAATATAGAATATTTCATATGTAGGTAGATATCTAGGTATCTTGAAAATTACGTCTTAAATTGACATTTCAAAAAACCAGTTTACCAAATGTTTCGTTTATGAGTTATAAATGCACAAAAATGTCTTTTTGTACTCGCTTATCAAAACCTGTCATTTCACGATTCAATTTGCGTGCGTAAAAAGTCACTTTAAACACGAGTGCGTAAAAGTAAAGTTGGTACTCCCTGGAACTTGAGTTACGAATTTATACTCTATTCACGATAAGAACATAGTAGTGGGCGCTGATGTCGGCGTACGTATCACATAGGAGCAATATTGAAAGAGCGGCAAATTCAAAATTGTTATATATAGGATAAGTGTTTTTGTATACGTTTTTTTGATTTTATGGGTAATAAATTATCCACTGCAATATTGGCAGCTTCGCGAATTTCAGACGGTGTACATTGCATTTCATTATCAGAATTCATGTTGTTGGTGAGGCTTTTATTTTGTATGAAATTTTTTGAATTTGACAATTTTAAATTAAATGTCACTTCAAATAATCAATACTGCCAACTCAATTTTTTTAATTAATATCAAGAGATTAGTAGTGTGTCATAAACAATAACGTATTTAACAATATGTATTATTATTATAGTTCTCGTACAAAAAATATTGTACAAACTTCGTGCGTGAAACATTTCGCGAATTCGTGTCCATAAAGCGCACGCCTAGGGCTCGCGCTTTAAACTGGTCACTCATTCCCGAAATATGATTTCACGCACTTGGTTCGTAAATAACTATAATTTGATGGGTTCATAAGGGACTTTTATCGAAATATCTTAAGTTGGTCAACCTGATATCTGACAGATTAGACTGTATGAATAATAATTGTTAAATGTATTTATGTATTAAATCAAGAAATATTTTATTTCAATTTAGTTTTAATTATTATCTATGGTTTTGATTTAAAAATGTCAGTGTGAACAACCTACTGCAACTTGGATGAAATATAAAAAAACATACTTTTATCCTGAGTGTGTTTTTGTTTCATGAATTACGTAATTTCACTTGTAGTCAATGCTCTTGTATCCAAAGGTACCGATGACGTTCACCATTACTGTGAGATTGGAAAGAATTTCAACCATAAAAAAAAATTAGTCTGTAAAGCAATGTTTTTTTTTTTTCTAAAACAAATTTGTAATAAATAATTGTTGGAAAAATCTGTCAATCCGTATCCGTATAACTGAAAATCCGTAAAAGTACAAAAATGTCCGTATCGTTGGTAATGTTGATCCAGGGTTCCCACCAGTTTTCTACTAACTTAACAAACCCCCATTTACAAACAACAATCTTGTATAGTCCCGTTTACAGTATACAACATGTTTAGATAAGTGTTATAAGCGGAAAAATAAGAAATTAGAAAAACTAAGCGGGAATTCACTCTTTACATATCACAACATTTTTTTCCCTTTACTATAATTACCAGGCGCGGCTTGTGCTTACGTCAGTCGCAGGTTATGACATTGATCGAATTTCTTCGTATAACTTCGTAACATATAAACATATAGAAACGTATTTGACGAGAGCATACGAAGAACTACGATCATTGTCATAGCATTCCGACTGACGTAAACACGAACCGCGTCTGATAATTACATCTACAGGGTCCCAAAAAGAAGCTCACAAGAGCAGAACGTAACCGTCTAGAGATGGAAAGATTAGAACAAGCTCGCATCCTAGCCGAAATGGAGGCACAACGCGCTATAGAAGAAGAACGCAGAAAATTAGAATTGGAACGGAAGTTGGCGACGGAAAAAGAGAAGAAGGAGACCGCAGAACAAGCTTTGAGAGGTGAACAACTTACCTATTCCAATATCCTCATTAAAAACATACAGGATTACAACTGGAACATCAGGTGTAAAGAGAAAGACGATTTCGAAGTATATTTTTGAAAAAATGATCGTATCTACGCGAATCTATTTATATCTTAATTGTAGTGGGGGCAATATTTGAAATGCGACGGCTTACCGGATCCGACAAAACCGTCGCAGATGAGTACATATTTGCATATTTGGCGGGAGGTTAATCAAGATGTTACGGTTGAAGAAGGGAAGCGTAGAACAGCTGAGATAATAGAAGTAAATAAATTGCATATCCTTCAGTTTAATTTGGGGAATTTAGTATTTTAATGTTAGTATTAAACATTGAGTCCAACGTGTAAAAATGAAATCTTACTAAATTCGCACCAGATTCGCTATTTATAATGAATAATTGAAGAGGAATGGAAAGTCAGTGACTTTTATTACCATGAAAAAGCAATTATATTAGTATTATTTAATACGTTAATATCTTTGTGATCACGTGATTTTTGAGAATAAATAAGAGGGTTGTATATAAATGTATCATACAGGCTATACTTACCATTTATCTGGCATCAATCAATCAGTTAATTGAAAAATATATTATTATTTTCTTGGGTTTTTAGCAGTGGCGGCTCGTCAGGGGAGGCTACGGAGGCGAAGCCTCCGCTATTATTTTTAATAAAATAAGTAGCGTTTATTATATATCAAAATAATGTTTAGGCATCGGTTATATACTAAAATAAAGCAATTTTGCAAAAAAAATATAATCGGTAGTATATTTATTCATTACTTAATTTAAAAATGCAAACATATTTCCAATAATGCGCGAAATTTTACTGTACGCACTATAATAGCAAGCGAGGGGCTAGTCACAGATTTGGCTCCGCACCGGTGATTAATGCCATGGCTGAAAGCAATGTGTCTCCGTAAGTGCACGTGCACTTTATACGGCGAACACGTATGGTTGGAGGCTTGTCGCCACGGTGAGATCCTAACCGATCGGCATGTTCGGTTATCGGTCGTAAAACGTTGTTACGCAACTGCCCATGCGACTCCCAGCTCCCAGTACTAATAACTTAAGAAGCGTTGGGTGAGTTTTATTAGGTTACGCACACAAAATGGATAAAATGAACGAAATTAGAATTTGCCAAGATATTGTCCACTGGTTGGTAAAAAATTCTTTTAGTTGTTTAAACATAGACACGAAATTACACATCGTACAAAACATTGAGAAACCACGGCCTAATTTATTTGTAGTATCTAGCGACGGCAACCGGCAAAATCGTGGTTTTAGTTCATTATGGTACACTAAATCTGGTTGGTTAACTGGTTCAATTGAACGGGAAAGATTATTTTGTTGGTCATGTCTACTTTTTTGTAACCAAACCGAAACGTCGTCGAAATTAGGTTATACAGATTTAAAAAATCTACCGCGCGCTATTGAACGACATTCTAAGTCTAAAGAACACATTTCATCGTTGTGCAAATTTAAATTATTTGGAAAACAAAATATTGCCACTGCTGCAGACAGCGCACGCAAAGATGCAATTATTGCCTATAATAATGAAGTTAGAGAAAACCGCAAAAATTTAAGAAAATTAATAGACGTAACAATATTTTTAGCATCACAAGATTTAGCTTTTCGGGGACACAATGAGACTTCAGATTCTTTTAATCGTGGAAATTATAAAGAATTACTCGAACTCTTTAGTAAATATGAACCTAGTTTTAATAAATTTGTTAGTAGTAATATTGTTTCGTGTACATCTAAATCTATACAAAACGATTTAATAGATTGTATTTCTTTTGTATTAAAACAAGAAATAGATACAGAAATTAAAGAAGCTCGGTTTTTTTTTCTTGGCAAGTAGATGAAACCACAGATATTTACTGTAAGTCTCAATTATCAATCATATTACGTTATGTCAAGAGCGGTGAAGTTATTGAAGGATTTTTGGAGTTTTTTGACGTATCCGGTCGAACAGTTCAAGATTTATTTAACCTTTTATCAAATAACAGCGAATAATATGACTAAAAAAAAAAATTAGTGGCTCAAACATATGATGGTGCATCTGTTATGGCAGGGCATTTAAATGGTTTGCAAAGTAAAATAAAAACAATTGCACCTCAAGCTCTTTTTGTACATTGTCATACTCGTTTCACCTTAAATTTAGTTTTGAGTAAAGCTTGTAATATAAACAAAGAATCTACAATTTTCTTTTCTAATTTAATTGTTATTGTTTTTAGAGTTTATTTTTGGTTTATTATTACGTTTATCAAGAGTTTCTTTTTATGTTTTTATTACCTTTTTACCTATATATCACCTCATCCATTTTCCTATCCAGGCAAGATTTCACTCTCACCTCTACGTGGTTCTTGCTAGACAATAAATTATATTTTATTTTAATCTATTTTGTTTTTAAATTTTTATTCTACATTTACAATGCTACAATAGTAACTATAAAAACATAATTTATTGACCGAGAAGGGTTACTTAGCCTACAGTAGCCTCCCTCGAACAAAACGTCACTAGCCGCCACTGGTTTTTATATCCTTTTAGTAGTAATAAGTATTAAATACAATATTATAATGTAGACGCTTCAGTGTCCAATAATCATTATTATATTTTATATAAAATTAAAAAATATATTTGTCAAAATTTGGCTTTGTAGATAAAAAATCAGTGTTTTGTGCTTTAATTTGATACAAATGAACAATCTTTAATCGATGTTTAATATCTATATATAATAGACAATTACCATACTTTAGATAGATGTTAAACATTTCTATCGTCTCATATGGGATGCTCTTGGAATATATTTGAATTTCAAAACTTTAAGTGCTCAAATCTAATTTTCGTCATTGATCTTAAGTGCCTAAACCTTCATTCATAATATTTTTCGATGAGGCGATTCAGAAACGATGACAGGATGAATTATCCTTGATATTTAACTTATTTATTTATATATTTATATATCAGTTGTTGCATGTACTCCAAGATTCTATAGATGACCCTTTTGATGCCAGCGAAGCATTGATCGAAAATTGGAGATGGGTAAGTTATAATGAATTACCATTTTATTCCACGACTCTCAGTCACTTCAAAAACAATTTGTGCACTTATACAAAATATAATATAAACAAAAACCGTTATTTCTGGCGGCAAATTCAAATTTGAATTCAAATTACGTCACTACAACTGCAGATAAGGAGCCAATGCAGAGAACAGCAACATGAAAACTTAAATATGGTAACTTATCGTCTCCTACGAGACATCGACCAACGTTTAAACCGCCCAGAGATACCAACGGCAGATTTTACGGTGATAGACGATAATTTTATTATTTGTTTATGGTTATCCGTTAATTTATCGGTCCCGATGCATAATCCGAGAGCCCCACCAAGGTGCTTCAATGACCTAAAATAATTCGCACTAAAACCTTACATCTTTCACCTTTCAGAAAACGCCTAGAAATTAATTTCCCAGAAACACGTTTAAATATATTATTCCCGACTGTTCTGAATCCGAAAAATATTGTGATTAGAGCCATTTACATCAAATACGATCATTTGAGCGATAACTGTGAAACTTACGACAATCCAGACATGTTATCAGAAGTCGATAAGGGTTTTACTGGTTTAACTTAAACGCTGCTTCTCATTAACTCAAATAGTGTGATTTTAGATCTGTTTGATGCTACGGCATTGGAATGGTATATTAAAATGAAATATAAATGGGATAATTATCATCGGCCGGTTACGAAATTAGACGAAACCAAGGATGGTGGTTTGAAGGTCGTATCGAATGAAAGAAGGCATTTGTTAGAGTGGAAAGGGGGTGATGTGCCACCTCCAGTGCCTTATAGGAAATTGGAGCCGACAGCTAGCCAATATGCTATCAGTGTAGAAGGTGTGTACGCAGTAAAAAATTGCGCGTAGAAATTAACACTAAAAGTGGTCTATATAAGTCCACACTATTTTTGGTAAATTTTACACTGTGAAATTTTGGTAAATCCTACACTTTAAAACGTGTAGTGTAAGACACCTGCCAGTGTAAACTAGAGATGATGTACACCTTTGGGTGTTAGTTAGAGGTACACTACATGGGTGTAGCTTTTACACTGAATAACGTAAGTGCTTTTAGCTGTAAATGTATATCGTACAGTATATATACGCTAAGCACTCTAATAAACGTAAAGTGGTGAAGTGATCCAAAAAAAAACTTTAATTTGCTAATAAAAATTTATTTGCGAATATCTTTTTGTATAAAACAGAATTTACACATCTGCTTTCTTTGCTAAACGCACAATGTACAGAACAATGTTTAAACGACATGCACTATAATATATGTAAACGAATACGAACACTAATGATTAAACAAAAATATGCATTGGAACAATATACCACCTGACTGGAGGGAATAGACTAAACAGGGAATTACATTCTACACGATTGGTCATATATGCCATAACCTACAATATGTCATAAAAATCTTTTAGAACTGACTAATATTTTAGAAAATGCAGCAACAAAGAATATAGGTTGCAAACGATACGTATTATGTATCTTGCCTATATATTTTACTATTGTTCAAAATGGTGTAATTGATTACTTACCGTTTGATATGCAATGTTTATATGCCGACGAGATAGGCGTAGTACTAATATTCAACCATTTAACCGTACTTTTGCATTTAATTTATATCAACTAATGATTGCACAAAAAATAAAATATGTACACTCACGGACACCCAAAATGTCCGGCTAATGCGCAGTCTAAACGCAGCGAGCTGTTCGGGTGCGTTCGGAAGTTTACCAGCACCCGCGCCTTCCCCTTGCCTTGCGACTATTCCGTTCTTCTGTGAATTACCCATATTTATGTATTATATTTGCTTCGTAGCGGTTTAGAAAGATATGCGGGTGAAGTTCATTGCGCTATTTCGCAGACAACTTTAGCACAATTTATACTTTTTCCTTGTTTTAATAATTAGTCATGGGCAGAAGGTTAGGCCAAAGTGATTCAAAAGTTGAAACGCGAAAAGTGATTGTGAGTTTGGCAAATACGGATATGTCAGTTAGAAATAGCTAATGTTTATTTATTGCATTCGTTTAAAACTTGGTTAATTGTTGTTTACTTTTGCGGTGGTATAATTCTTATAATGTTTATGAAATCCCAATAAATTGTTTAAGTAGTATTACATTTAAGCAATATGATTAGGGGTTGCAATACCGACCTGCTTTACCAAAACCAATAATATTAAACTAATATGAATACCGGTATTTTGGTATATTCTGTATTTAAAATATTAAGACAAAATGTTATACGCACATTCTTATCGGCTTTTTATTGTAATAACAAGTTTTTGTCGGCATTACCGCCAACTCCAGTATCTGATTGTGACTCATGAAATTTTTTGTTTATTGAATAGAGGTTTCGTAATCTGTATCGGCTTTATTTTGCACAAATGTGGAAAGACATACAGTTTTTGTTCTGACGTCTACCGTCGGCAACCTTTGTCCAATATATCATTATTATTGTATTAATATTAAATCTGTTAGCATTTTTGATATTAAGAAGTAAAACATAGGTCTGTAGTTTCGGTCAAAGCCCGGAGTAGCATCTAAATGTGTTTGTTTTTTTTGTTAATTTCAGCGTTACAGGGTGAAATAACAACAAAGAATAAAACTATCAATAAAATTGAAAAGGAGAGAAAATAATTGATTTCTTTATTTAATTTCAACATTAACAAAAAAAAAATTTCTTTCTGACATACATAAAGCCATCCCAAGAGATCTTACGACGGGGATTTTTCATACATCCACATCGTTATATGTAAAACGTAAATAGTTGCTTGGTAGTAATATAATTACTGACATATGAGAAATTAGGTACGAAAGAAATCTTCGATCCCCTTTGTGCTTATTTCACATCAAATTCGTCGTCGTTCAAGGTTTCGATGTTTTGATGTTCGGTGCACGACTACCTGCAATATTACATAATCCATCTCGCCGGCGCGCGGGCATCGGCCTTGGGAATTGTCGCTTCGTTACCGAAAATCGTGAAAAATCGAAATTTCGGAAAAGATTTACGCGCTTAGCCCCAATGTATCTCTAACGTATTGTTATTTAAATTTAACAAGGAATCCAAAAATGCAATAATATACAGGGTGTTCTATTTAAAATAATAAAGTTAGTATCTACTTCCGGTACAACCGGAAGTCCGCCATTTCTGCAACTAATTTTAACATATGTAGAATATGATTCCAGACAACATTTATTTGAAACAGTTTTTCAAGAAGACAATAATAAATCGGCTAGGGACCGTTGCATCTTAGGCTGGACACCCGGTATAGCGGCTACATAAAGTAATATTAATATTGCCAGTCTATCATGCAGTTTATTTATCCCTTAATTGTTTTCAGTGCAGAGAAATAAGGGCTGAATTAAAACCTTTACTATAAAAGCGACTGTTCCAAGTTTTCAGATGTAAAGGTGGTTCGTTTTGATGTCAGTATATCTTTCAACTGCGCAACTAGTTAGTGGAGAAAATTTAAAATATGGTATCAAAGAACTGTATTTTGTGAATATATCGCTCTTTGGGTTTTGATTAATACATAGTTCATGTAGTGTATGCAAATCTGGGTTTCTTAGTCCATAGGGATAACCTTTCCCATTTGTGGATTCCGACTTAGTGTCTTATCAAATGGGACACGTAGATATGATACATCAGTTTCACACTTTGGAGACTGGGTGGCACCAAATGCTTCACTCTCCCCTTCCGGATGAACGGTACTACTTGTTCAGGTTGCCCATCTCTCGGGATAAAATGAAAACTGCGTAGGCACTGTCACTTGTCATTAAAAGCTGTCGTAGCATATTCCATAACACGGATTCACACCGTCTCTCGTACAAATTAAATTCGAAATGGCCGAAGGCGATACCCAACAACAAAGTCCCGAACCCCCAGATACAAGCAAAATTAACGTGGATGCTATCCAAGAGAATCCGGAAACCGCCGCAGAGGTTACGGATAACGTCCAAGAGGTGAAACCTTCCAGTTCCGTGAACCGACAGGAGGACCAAGCGGCCGCTGAAGAACCGACGGAAACGCCAGCGGATGACGCACCACCACCGCCAACGGAAGAGCCTCCTCCCTCTGGTGGCAAGAAGAAGAAGAAGAAAAAAGAGTATGCGCACCTCCTAACGGATGCGCCGATGAAATTCAAGAACGTCAGCTTTGACCATGCTTTAACTGCTGAGGAGAAAGCCGCTAAGAAAGCTGCGAAAAAAGCCGCGAAGTCTGGCAAGAAAGGCAAGAAGAGTCAAGAGGAGACCAGAGAAGTGGAACCCCCGAAAGAGGAAGTAACGGAAGCTCCTGTTGAAATACCGCCCGAAGTTCCCAAAACTGAAGGGGAAAGTAAAGCGGGATCTCCCCAAGCTAGCCCAACGGAAAGTGACAGACGGAAATCTGACGAAAAGCCAGCCTCACCCAAGAAAGAGGGTGAAAAGAAAGAGAAGGAAAAGAAAGAGAAGAAAGCCAAGAAGAAAGAGGGCAAGAAAAGCAGCAAGAAGGAAAGTCGTGTTGTTATTGTGGAGCCTGGTGAGGAAGTCCCTAAACAGGAAGTCGAAGCAAAGGAAGGTGATGAGGTTGAAGGGAAGAAAGTGGGGGGTGAAGCAGAAGTTGTTCCGCCGCCTGAAGGAGCGGAAGAATCAGAAGACCAGGGGGAAGACAAAGCTGCGAAGAAAGGGAAAAAAGGTAAGGGCGGAAAAAGTTTAAAGATAACCAAACTGATTTTCGTAATGATTGGAAATGAGTGACGCGCCAAGAATATTAGCTGACGTTTCCGTTTTACGTGTTTGGTTGATTTAGAGGCAGACGCGGTTGGCGCTGCACGCCTCTTGTGCTAGAGCTTCCCAAACTCCAAAAAATAATAACTAAATCTACTACATATTACAATTACATACAGCGTGAGTCGTTAACAATGGGAAATCTGGAAACTGGGAATAGTAGAGCCTAAAATATTACAAATGTTGCTCGTCATACAGGATGTTCAAGTTAATAATTTTATTTCTAAATTTCCCAATAATTCACCAAGGTTTCATAGAATCAATGTGAAAATTGGTAATACCACGTTTTTCAGCATGACGAATCGGAATTTGTCATCACTTTTACCGTTTCCCATAGAGGGCGCTAGTTACACCCTACTGAATACGTAAATCGAAGCTTATCCTTTTTGTGTATGCAGAATCACATAAACCGAATAGAAAATTTGGAAAAGCAACCTTTTTTACATTTCCAAATATTACGAAAATCGTAGAGTCTCGGATATTCTTAAATTAACCCATTCTCCAATGGATCTTCAATATTCCTCGTTTAATCCACATTTAATCTGACGAAGACAAGAAAGATAAAGGTAAGAAGAAAAAAGAAAAATCAGACGCCGAATCGGAAACCACCAAAGCGACGAAAAAATCAAAGAAAGACAAAGGCGACAAAAAATCGAAGAAATCGAAAGAAGACTCCCGAAAGAAGTCGATGAAGAGCATCAGTTGGATCGACGACCAGAAGAAACCCGGAAAGAGCACCAGCCTCTTGAAAGGAAAAATAAGTTCTTCTCTCATCAGGAAAAAAAGCAGCGTCATCGATTCCACCATGAAAGAATCTTTCCTGCTCGATTCTGAACTGTCGATCGGGTCCGAAGGTAGCTATTATGACTCTAAGATGCAGCTGATGTCCACTAGCTTATTGAAGAAGGGCAGGGCTAGATCCAGGTCGAAGTCTAAGAAGCGTAAAGGGAAGAAACCGGAGTCGTTCTTGACGTTTGAAGCGGATTCGGAAGAAACGGACTTGGCCGACGATGAACCGGCTGCTGGAAAGAAGAAGAAAGGGAAAAAGAAAGGGAAGAAGAAGTCTGTGAGTCGCGAACCCAGCTTTGTTAAAGCTGAGGCTCCTAAGGAACTCAAAGAAACACCGCCCGCTGCAGAGGAGGGGAAAGGAAAAGGCAAAAAGAAGAAGGTTGGGGCAAAACTACTTCTGATTCCTTAAATATAGTCTTAAATCTACAATCTTTTTGAAGAAAGGTAAGAAGGCTGCAACACCAGAACCACCCCCTGAAGACACTGACGACGTAATGGCCCAAATACAGAAGATGAAGGCTCTGGCTGCAGCTCAAGCGGCTGGTCCAGGTACTGACATTATCTTTATTCAATACAGGGTGCCCGACCAGAGTTTTTAAATTTTGTCCCTTTAGAAAGAAACCTCTTGTACAAAGATTTTATAGAACTGAATGCTGTATAACCTAAAAATACAGGGTTATTATTGTATAGTACAAAATAGAAAAGGAATTGAAAGATTTACATGAGTAATGGCTTAATACAAAAGATTGCGATTCTAGGGCCCAAAATGTAGTTAATACATCTGTGTTTACCGTAAATATACACATAAATCTGATAGGAAATGAATTTCAACTTCACAAGATTTAAACTGAGATAAGACGGAAACACCAGAATGCAAAGCAAGCATTCAGGTAATTTTTTATTGTGATGTGCTTTTGCCATGAACTCGTATATCGCGTAAAATAATAGCATTTGATGTTATGCGGCATTGAATTCTATACATTTTCTGTAGAAAAAAGTTTCTTTCTAAAATAACAAATAGAACTGTAATCGATGAGGTTTCTTAACACTTCCATACATGAACATCAGAAGCCGAAGAAGCTAAACCAGAAGAAGCCCCGACTAAGAAAGCCAAGGGTAAGAAAGGCAAGAAAGGTAAAAAGAAGAAAATGATGGGGGAAGACGGTGAGGTAAGTATTTAAGGAAAGAGAAACCAGTTCGTCTCGATTCCATCATTTTCGTCTTAGTCAAAATCCGAGAAGAGGATATCCAATGCGGAACGCCTTAGATTAGAAGCGGAAAAGTTCGAGCAAGCCAAATTGCAAGCGGAACTGGAAGCGAAACGGGCGGAAGAAGAAGAGAGAAGACGAGTCGAAGAAGAAAAGAGACAAGGACGCGAAAAAGAGAGACGCGAGACGGCCGAACAACAACTCAGAGTCGAGCAATTGACGCATTCGACGCAACTCATCAAAAACGTGTTGGATTTCAATTGGAATACCAACGCACAAGAGAAGATCGATTTAGAAGTGAGCGTATTTTAGGTTTCCCGCAGTTATGTTTGTATAGTCAAACGTCACTCTTCTCCTTAGACTTTGGTAAGGGGTGGATTAATTTCTTTTATAGTGTAGGGTCGAGAAGGATATTCCAAGTGCAAAATTGCAAGTTTATGGGGCGCAGCACTACCCACTATTGAAATTTAAATGACCACTCCTTCAAAAGGTCTTTTAATTCTCTTTACATGTTGGCGTATTAAAAAGTCATTTTTTCTTAATCAGTAAGCGAAAATGGCATAATTTGCAACCTGTGTAGTGAAATATATTTAGAATAAAATGGTGTAGATTTGTCTAGAAACGCACTTTTGCGGAAAAAAGTCCGTAACTTTTTATAGAATTGGAATTTTTAAATAATTTTTTCAGTGTAATGAGATTAAATATAAGGGATTTGGATTACATAAAAGAGAAAAAGATTAAATATAAAATACGGCGCACACTGGATTATTAATATTGATAATAGATGGTGTTAGATAAGCTATTTCATTTTCCACTTTCTCTACTTCAGTCGTGATTGCGTCGGGTGTTTCCTTTATGGACTCAAACTTGACTGGTCGACAAAACCTTGTCGAAGATGGCTTTGAATTGATCCAATAAACATGCGAGTCGTTATTTTTGTTTGACAAATTTAAGGGCACAAAAAAAAAACATATTCGAATCCGAAGTGTCTTAATCGGCAACTCCATTTTATGATAAGCGTTAGCTCGTCTTCCACAGTGACTACTTCAGATTCGGCTTTTGTCAATAAAATGCTTGTTACAGTATGATCAAGTAACCCTTGTGAACTGACATTGCCATAACCCTCCGTAACTTCCAGATCATTCAGTTAATGTTCTTTCCTTTCCTCGAGTATTTGGTAGTGAGGTGGGAAAATATCACATCCAATTTCTTTTGATGACTTTTGTAATACTTCATACTGGTATTTACTTAGTGAAGCATCCAATATCAAAGCCAAAGGTTTTTTCGGACTAAAACGGGGTGGTTCCATGTCAGGTCCATGTAATTTTTTTGCAGCTGAATTAATCAGTTGTTCTGAATATTGTTCATTTAGTTGTTTGATTTTAAAACGTTTAGCCCTCTTGTAGGAATCTTAAAACGGCTTTTGTCGATGAACATGGTTGATGTTTTTCGGCATCCAATCGAGATATAAAGTATGATTTTTCAAGCTTTGTGAAAAACCCTATTTTATTCCAGTCAGCTTTCTGTCCCTGTCTGGTATAAATGTTTTAGTCAGGTCCTTTCGAATGCAGTCGAAGTTGGCTGGTGTTAAGTAAAGATTATTCGCAAAAATTGATTCCAAACATTTATCTACATTACGGTCACATTCAAATAAAACGTTAACTAGTTCCTGGTAAGAAACATTAAAAACACTCATTGTGAATTTAGTAAAAATTGAACGTGTTTCCCAATTGAAAAGTAAAGGAAAACTAAAGAAAATTATTGTAACTAGTTAAATTTTATGCAAAAACATATTATTTATTATAAAACGTGGCTAAATGGATTAAAAACAAAGTCTGTAATTCTAAATATGTATTTCTTAAGTATATTTTTTTTTAAAAGAATATGACATATACAGTGTGGCAACCGTTCATAGCACGATGCATGTATTAGTAACTACTGGTCGACTGTAAATGGGCGTGCCACCTTGAATTCCCACGCCTACTTAGCGGCACGCGGATGGCATTTACAAACGATAGCGGACGTATTATAAGTTACACGTGTAAATGTATTGGGGCATATAGGCAAATCAAAATCTTTTAGAGTTCTATGTTATAGCATAAGTGATTAATAACATTACATGTGGCAGAAAATACTATTCCTGAAAAATAAAAAGCACTGTTAGAGGTAGTGTGTTCCCGATATAAGTAAATATTTTTAGTTGTTTGCAGCGTCAGATAATCACTGATAACATGTCAGTGAAGTAATTCATCACAGCCTCATAAACAACATAAAAAAGCAAAAATAAATAATCAGAACTCCTAAACTTTAAAATAAAAACTAAAATAATATTGTTCAACTAGTATAAAATCTAAAAACGCAACTATAATAAAATAATGGAAAATAAAATATTTAATTCTTAAAACAGAATTGTATTCAACATTGCAATAAACCTGCAATTAGCTAAAAGAGAATATTATTCTTAAACAATAACAAAAATTTGAAGTAAATTAATTTATTAAGTGTTCAAATAAACCTCCCTCTTGATAAGAACAGTAACCCAACCGATCATAAAAATTCCGACGAACATTTGTTAACATATCTGCTGTGACAGTATTACTGATTTCAATAATTCTCGCGCGCAGTTCCTCTAGGTTTGATGGCCGTTGATCACCGTATCCGTATATTGTATTATGTAAAAAGGGCCATAAAAAGAACTCGATTGGAGCTAGATCAGGGGACCGCGCCGGCCATTTAATAGGGCCCGAGTTACCGATCCATCTGTTTTCAAAAACCGTGCTTATAAAGTTTGTTACAATGCGTGTATTGTGTGCTGGGCAACCATCTTGCTGAAACCAAACTTCATTCATATTAAATCGCTCCCGTATTGCCGGAATAATATTATTTTCAAGTAACTGTAGGTATCTATTTCCGTTTAAATTACCGTCAATGAAAAAAGGCCCAATTATATGATTTCCAATGATACCTGCCCATACATTTAGCTTCTGTGGATACTGCGTTCGCGTTGGTATATTTAAATGTAGATTTTTACGCGACCAGTAACGACAAACTGCGCGGTTATGATGCCCGTGTAGGTAAAATGTTTTTTCATCTGTGAACAATACGTTGTTAAAAAAAAATTGGTTATCGTGATATTTATTTATCATTCTTTCGCAAAATTCCATTCGGCGATAATAATCATCGGGAAGAAGTACTTGTGAACTTGTAAATTTGTATGAACGATATTTATTAGTACGTAAAATCTTATGAACCGTTGTTTTAGAGGTACCTAATTCGCGAGCAATTTGTCGAGATGACATAGTGGGATTTACTTCAACTAAAGCACATACCTACTCGAATTTCTATATCGCTTACATTCTTATCCGGAACAACTTTATTTTTATTATTTACTAAAGAAAATGTAGTTTCAAATCGATTAACGGTCCTACGAATGGTGCTTGCATTGGGAATTTGACTTTCGGGGAAATTAGCTGCAAATAAATCCCGAGTTACTTCCGCGGAATTACCACCGTAAAAGCGTTTAATCATGAAGAGTTTTTGCTCCGGCGTATAGTACTCCATTTTTAAAATAACCGTTATCTACCTACCAACAACGCGTTTTATTAAATAGTACGAGCGAGTAGTTCTCCCGACGAAATATAAAATGCATCTGACACGCACGTGTGCGACGGCACAATCTTTTACAACCACTCTAACGTCAGAAATTTCGAAAATAGCACACAGAATAATCTGCATAAAGTTTTGACTCAAAGTGTAGTTTCAACTGATCGGGTACCAAGTGGGGTTTTCTTTTATATGTTCTGAATAAGCAAATATTGGCAGCTAGTTTTCTCGAATTTACAAAGCCAATACATTTGAACGTTTAAAGTCCCGTCAATGAATACGGGTCCTATGAGGTTATCGCCAAAGATCGTGTTTTATTACACAGGTTGCAAATTATACATTTTCTGCTTACTGATTAAAAAAAAAAATGATTTTCTGATACATGTTGACGTAAAGAGGTTTAAAAGAGAGGTTTATTTGAGAGGGCTCGCTTCAATTGTTTGAAGCCAAATTATGATAATAACGATTTTCCGTGAATGATGACAACGCCAAATACGTATCCCTTTTTTAAGATGGCGCTAGTAAATACTTCCTCGTATTGCACTAGAAAAGATTCAAGTCATCCTTTTTTTTTGCAAAGTCCCGAGTGAACCGTTTAAAATATAACATTTTCCCTTGACTGGCAGTAAATTTTAGTGGGAACGTTATTTAAAATGCGACGGATTACCGGATCCTACCAAACCGGCCGAGATGAACACTTACCTCCATCTGTGGGAGCAAGTATTAACCGACGTCAGTGTAGATGAGGTTAAACACAGAACCGAAGAAATCATCGAGGTAAAATATCTGTTTTATTTATCCTTTTGGATAACGGGGAATCCTCATATGTATCTACAGCTTCTGCGAGCGTTAGAAGACGTCATTGATGACCCATTTGATGCACCAGAAAATTTGGTAACCGATTGGAAATGGGTATTACTTATAAGCGATTATAAAATTATATATAGATAAAAAACGAAATTTGTCGAATCTTCCTGTTCAGGTGAGAGGTTTGTGCAGGGCGCATCAGAAAGAAAATTTGGATATGGCAACTTACCGCTTATTAAGGGATATTGATACGAGATTAAACCGAATCGATATACCAACTGCGGATTTCAACATTGACGAAAAGGATTTTAAGTTATTCTTATGGCTCTACGTGCAACTAGCGACACCTATGTTTAATCCCAGAGCACCACCGAAGTAATCCCCTAAAATCATAATAATATAATTAAAGACGATATACACAGTATATCAATTAAAAGTGTTTTAAGTTGGCATCAAAAAATTCCCTAGTTTGGTTAGAAACTAGTTGATATTTAATTTCGCAGTTTGGCTTTGGTTACACTGTTTGTCATTTATCATCGCTCCATGTGTCATATTATCATTTGTGCCTTGCTGTTTAACACCTGTTTGTTTAACGTAGTGGTAATGTTAGGCTCAAAAGAACACAATCAACACTACCATTAACATCATTGGGACACAACCATAATTCACACTTAAACATTAAACTATTTACAACATGACAATAATAATTAATAAAACGAGATTCTGATGAGTCATTTGCACAGTGGCGCCATGCAGGGTTGGGCATTATTCAGTAATTTTTTATTCAAATAATTATTTGAATGAAATTGTTGTCTGTTATTCTTTATTCCGTATTAAGTTATTTTTGAATAAAGCTATGGGAAATCATTTGAATGAAGAATTATTTCAATGAAACGTTATTTGAATAAAGCATTATTGGAATGATACTTTCACCAAATAAATCGTTATTCAAATAATCTATTACTGAATAACACCGAAATAAATTTAGATTAGGTATATGCCTACATGCATATCTCTTGATTGTTTCAGTTGATTCAAAACTTGTAAAGACTGCTTCTAATTTTTTCCATTCCTCAACCGTATGAGATAAACAGGCACGTTTCTGCTGAATTCCGTCAAGTGTCACAGAAATTGGTTTCAATAATTTTAAAAAGTCTTCGGCCATTCTTTTGATTTGAATATTTGAATGCTCTTCACAAATTTGTAATAACTTCCACCATTCACTGACATATGTTTCAAAACAGTCAGCGAGTGTATTCCATCGAACATCGTGAGGTAGTACTAATTTTTTCCCTCCTTTTTGTTTATACCAAGCATTAGGTAAATGTGTATTGCGAAAATATTTTACAATTTGAAGTACATGTTCTTTTATTTGTTTAACCTCTAAATCCTTGGAGAGCAAATTCAGTATATGAGCAGAACATCCATAAGTTATAATGGGATATTTCAAATTCAGGAGCTCTGATAGTTTTTTTCTCATACTACTCATATTAGCCGCATTGTCTGTGACGATGCTAGTTACTTTGCAATTATACTCAGTGTCACACTTATTTATTACATTTACAGCGATATCTGTAAGATAATCAGATGTATGTGGGTGCCCTGATGTATCTATACTTTCGCACAAGAAACTATTTCCATCTTCGGCTGTCAAAACGACACAAATTATTGGTTCATTATGAATATTTGACCATTCATCAAGAGACATAGAAACTGACTTGCCTGATAGATCTTTACAATATTTTGATTTCTCCTCTCCAAATATTTCATCTAAAAGAACCGATGATAGCTGGAACCTAGAAGGTGGAACATATCCCGGCCTTAGCATTTCAATTGCTTTTCGAACTACTTTATGTTCAATTGACCTGAAGCTACAGTTTGTTGAAAAAATAGCCCTAGCTAACTGCTTGTCCAATTCTTCTTGTCGTGATTTGTTCTAACAACAAATGACCTTAA
This sequence comes from Cetonia aurata, assembly GCA_949128085.1. Classification (NCBI taxonomy): domain Eukaryota; kingdom Metazoa; phylum Arthropoda; class Insecta; order Coleoptera; family Scarabaeidae; genus Cetonia; species Cetonia aurata. The sequence goes on along the minus strand of OX421889.1, from coordinate 33,526,735 downwards.
AACGTCGCTATTCCTACTGCAACCGGCATCAAAATCGAAAGTACTAGAGCCACTCAAACTCCCACTTTTATTAAATTTTTGTTTTTTTATATGCTGTGCAGTTAGAGTTTCCTCATTTTCTTTTCCTTGCTTTGTCGGTTGAGATTCATTTATATTTTCACTTTCATCATCACCATTATTTAAACAATTTTTATTTTTACAACTTTCCCAGTGGGTTTTAAGTCTCTCGACCAGCCCTTGCATATTTTTACCGCATTTTTTGACACCCAAGTTTGCCAACAATAGTTTGTTTAACAAAATACTATCTTCTTTTCTACCTCTACTTGTCATTTTCGCGCGTACACCTACACCTTCACTCGTTCAAATCGAAAGATAATAAACTGTGATAATTGCGGCGCGGCATCCGACTTTTATACGGTGCAGCCGGCTAGCGCGCGTTACAAGTTTCAACATGTTTCAACACGTTCGCGGATTGGTTCAGGATTGCTATCTTGCCGAAACAAAACCGCAAAACGTCTCCGCTTTTTACCAATTTCAGATTCTCGGCAGTATTTTATCCGTACTTTTTTATGAAAGTAAATAATAAAACGTTTTTATAATGCATCAGTATTTAAAATTTAAAGTAATCAAAAAAATCATGATTTTTTTTTTAAATCTACGATTTTTGATTTTTTTTTAAATCGTGATTTTCATCAACCCTGTTTAAGAGTTTTTAGAATAATCAAAGTTTAGGCCTAAAATATTACCGAGTTATACGAAAGAATTACCTACAGGAAACGATTGGAGATAGACTTTCCGCCCATGAATTTGAACGTCTTATTTCCGGCGAACTTGGAAGGGAAATGCATGGCCATACGAGTCATGTACATGGAATACGACCACTTGAGCGATACTTGCGTCAGCTATCGGCGTCCTGAGATACCCAAAGAGATCGACCAAGGTTTTCCATTTCATCTTATTTTCACTGCATCATCGTTTCTGGCAAATTTATCTCTTCCGTTAGATCTGTATGATGTTGTCTGCAACGAATGGTACGATAAAATGAAATACAAATGGGAGCATCGCAAACCCCCACCCAAGAAGATGATTGAAGATGCTGAAGGGAACATGATCGAAGTGGAGGAGCCCGAACCGGAATTGGTTCCCGGTGAAATGCCCCCGGCTGTGCCTTGGCAAAAGTTAGAGCCTTCGCCTAGTCAAAATGCAATAGACCTCGAAAGTATTTAAATTGTGCATTACCCTGTATAATAGGACTTTGCGCGAAATTCTGTGTTTATATGATTTTTTTTTGTTGTTTTAGCGGCGCTGTATGAGAGATGCCGGAATGAACTTTTAGTGGAAGTCAAGGAGAATGTCATAAATTTAAGAAAATACTTAATAATCGGTGGGGTTTATTATATCGACTTGTTTTATCAACCACCGCAACCACACGATCAAGTAGCTTTCGACATCCGGATAACAGCACGTAAGTTTTATAATTAAAGCTATTTTATTTATTGTATATATTTTAAAGCTAGTTAATTGTCTTAGTTTCTTTAGCCACTAGAATTCACTTCTCTGTCCTTTTGTGTGTCAATTTGGTTGTTTTGTTCCACCCAATGTGTTTTTCTTCCAAAACATCCTTTATTGTTATATTCTCTTCTTGCCTATGGCTTCCATTCTTCCGTTCTTTTTTTTAATTTATTAATTTTTATTTTTTTTTCAATCGCATCTTGCTTTGGAAAACTTGGCGCAGTTCTTGAAAATGATCTTTCCCGCAGCCCATAGCCTCCTTTTCATTTGTCAATTAGGCAATATTACAGTAGTACCCCGTTATCCGCTGACTCCGTATCCGCGGTTTCAGTCATCCGCGATTTACCTATGATGAGCAGAAAACGCGTTATATCAAGAAATACAGAAACAAATAAAGACATTCGAGCCTTATTAAAAGTTATAGGAGCATTTGTCGATATATCGTCGTATATATGAGTCATCCCCTGAATTCGGCGCTCTCTTATGATAAGTTAAATAAGTTGGAACGTGCTTAAGGTGCCACTCGCTTCTACTTGTACATATAAACGCTCCTGTTAACTGTGAGTTTAGTTCTATTCGAATTGTCGGACAAGACAGTGCTAGCGATAGTTTTTAAATAAAGCAAGTAAATTTGAAAATCATTTTAAAATGGCTTCTAAACCAAGAAGAAAACGTGAAATGCTCACTATTAGTGAAAAAATAAAAATCATTAATATGATTGAAATAGAAAAAATTCTATTGCAACTGTTGCTAAAATATACAATAAAAACGAATCTTCGATACGGGAAGTGTTAAGAAACAAAGATAAGATTCGAGCTAGTTTTTCTAGTGCACCCCAAACTGCAAAAGTTGCATCCACAATACGTAATAAAGTGTTACTTAAGGTAGAAAATGCCTTAAATTTATGGGTGGAAGATATGACAAGAAAACATATTCCTATCGACGGCAAAGTGCTACAACAAAAGGCGTTGGTTTTATATGAAGATATGCAGACCCAAGATTATACTGAAGAGAAAGGAAAATCATTCACAGCAAGTAGGAGGTGGCTGCATAGATTTTAAACTCGGTTTAATCTAAAAAATATAAAACTGGCAGAGGAATCTGCGTCAGCTGATCATGTAGCTGCTGCCCTGTTTCCAGAAAAATTTAAACAAATTATTGCAGAAAAGAATTATCATCCTAAGCAACCACTAACCTACCACTGGGCATCCTGTGTCACTAGGCACAGAAAATAAAAATGTTGAAGTGGTTTTTCTACCACCTAACACGACCTCATTGCTTCAGCCCCTTGATCAAGGTGTCACTAGATGCTTTAAAGCCATATATATTCGACAGGTTTTCGAAATGGTGTATACAATGGCTAACTAATGCTCTGATATCGGGCTCATGGAATGCTGGAAGTCATTTACAATTGCTGACGCAATTCTATTTATCAAAGGAGCGATGGAGGAATTAAAGTCAGAAACGATAATAGCATGTTGGAAGAATCTTTGGAATGACATCGTTCTTAGTTCTGAAGACACACATGATATTAATTCACATCTAACAACGATATTTAACATAGCGCAGAAAATAGATGGAGAAGGATTTAACGATATAACCAAAGAGGAACTCAATGATTACATAAACGAAGAGGATCAAGTATTCACCAACGAGGAATTGGTAGACCTTGTGAAATCTTCTCCAGAAGCGAGTGATGATGAGGATCAGGGTCAACAAGAACCGCCAACATGGACGCTTGAAAAATTTTCGGCTATATTTCGAACTGATCAAAAATTAAAAGAACAGATAGTAGAATATGATCCAATAATGGAACGCAGTATAAAAATTACTCGCACTATAACAGACGCCTTGAATCCTTTGGAAGATTTGTTTATTGAGATGAAAAGACAAAAACGACAACTACCAATAACAATGTTCTTTGAAAAAGTCGACAAAACTATCGATAATGCACAGCCATCAACATCGTTTGCTTCGGATCTAAGTAAACAATCGACTGCTAACTTGGACTTGGAGGAAGATGAATGAATATGTAGCTCACGATGATAAAGTTTTTCTTGTTGTATATTTTCTTGTTGTGTATGTAAATATGTACTATATGTACATATGTATGAACTTATATATTTATTAAACTTAAATTCTATTTGTGCCACAGCACAAGAATACTTATTTATTCTAAATAAATATTATATAACTTATTTCTTCTTGTTTCATTGTTTTAACTTTGCTTCATATCTCATATTGTATTCGGAAATAAAGTGTTCGCTACTATCCGCGGTTTTCAGTATCCGCGGAAGAGCACAGAACCAAACCCCCGCGGATATGGGGGTACTACTGTACTTTCTCTTTATTTTTGACGTGTTTGATCATAACACAAACTTAAAAAAAATAATAAATAAAAACAAAACTTTATTGCTACCAACTAATTGCAGTCGAAATACCGAAGAAACTAGTCGAAGTGCCTTTCTATATCCCCTACAACCCTCTGCCCGAAGAAGATCCCGAAAATAAGAAAACCCCAGAAGAAATCGAAGAAGAAATGAAACAGCAAGAGGCCGACTTGGATAAATTAATGATGGTAACTTTAACGTAAGTTACTTTCCCTTTCGTAAAGGCAATAAAGTCTCTTAAACGTATTCCGTAAGCCTTCCGGAGCACGTGATGTTCCTGGATTTACCGCAAGTGTGCCATTGGAATAAAGAGAAGAGACGGTGGACCACGGAAGACGTGCACGACCTCAAACATATCGAAGAGAAGAATTATATGACGTTCCGGACGGGCAAATTCGGCCCGTTTGCTTTGGCCGTTAATCGATACATCAATTTCCCATTCCAAGCTTGGGAATTGAAACCGGAACCAGAGTACGTTTGTATAATTTACTGTTAGATATAACTAAAAGTAAACTGCACTATAAAGAACATTCCACGAAACAATGCAACGTAAACTAATGCTAATACCACACTAATACGGTACGAAATAAGCAAGAAATAAGGTTTGTTTTCGTTCTCACTTTGGACGGTTCTATTACAGTTCAAAGTAAACGCCCGCCCAGGTAGTAAACGATTTCGCACTATACGACAATATCACGATTGATATAGGTCCACTGCTTTGGACGGTAATAGAACCGTCCGAGGAAGGAACCAAAACAAACCCATAATTCCTATACGTCACCCACCAACACCAACCTCATACATATATAAAAACTGCAACCAACTGCTAATATAAAAAAGAACTAAGAGTTATTAGTGAATTCTTTGCCTAATTTTACGAAACAATTCAGCGAAAAACAGACAACCAATAACCAACTGTACACTAGTTCTCCTTTTTAAGACATTTTAGAACCTAATATCCCAACGATAAAATAATTTTAGTGGCAGCGTTACATTTCAAATAACTTGTGCGATACTAATGGTCGAGTTTAACATCAAAGGGAATCGAATCTGCTTAACGCAGCTGCAAAACAGTCCGAATAATGCCATGCAGGATATTGTGGGGACTTACTTTAAACTGCCCAAACTGATACGGGTAAAAATCTGTTTTAACTTTGAAATTTCTGAAGCATTGGCATAAAATTTCGTATTTTTACAGATCTTACAAACCGGTGGTGTTGATTTATTTCCAGCCTGCGATGCTTTTTGCTATATCGAGGGTAAAGTAACGGAAATAATTGATAAATACATAGTTCGAATATACAGGCATGTTCAAAAATATTAGACGTGTTTATGATTTAACATTAATTTCATGTTTTGCGGATGTATTAAGTGTTTATAGATTTATTAAATTTTTATGCATTTTTAAGATGTCGGTTTTTTCCCGCCACAAAAAAATTATTGCAGATGTAGCATATACATAGTAGTGCAAGATTCTGTAATAAGTTGCTATTTATTTATTTAATTATTTAAGCTAATAGTTTTATTTTTTATTCATTTCATTTTAATTATTGGCATTTGTGTTTAATACTTTTGATCGTGGCTGTATATAATTCGAATATACAGGATGTTTCACTAACAGGGAATTCCTCTATATATTTATTTAATATTTCAGGAGTTTGCGAAAAACATTGGCCCACCGAAAAACATCTTTACCACAATATGGCCCTGTTAAGCCCCAGTTATAATTTCGCCTGGTCTAGATGGAATGTTCAAGCAGGACGTAGAAATATCGTACTACAAATGAGGGAATACAAATTGAACAGCACGAAACAAGTTAAAGTTCTTTACCGCTCGCTATATCGAACAAATCCTTCTACCATTTTTTTTTTTTTTGTTAATTTGCAGAAAAGTCATTTGATGCTTTTAGTGACGCCGTTGAAGTCGACATTTATCGAAACCACAGAAGTGAGTCCACAGTTCAATGAGACGCCGTCAGAGGGAATGAAAGTAACTCTTAAAAACCAAAAAAAAAAAAAACATAAAATTGTTAATATATGATTATGATTTTAGTTCTATTCAGATTTGTTTAATTTAATGAAGGGCACCAGTACAATGGCCACTCGCAATAAAGTACAAAGTGGGCCTCAAGACGTAGCGAAAGTCTTATCGGATTTGCTGATAATGACCAGAGTGGTTAGTTTTTCTTGAAACTACAAAATTATAAAGTGTGAATGTGTAGAAATCTTTTAGATCGAATAAAAATTTGGTATATTTACCAAAAGAAAAAAGGCGTTTTAATACTATTAAACTCAAACATCTGTAGTCTATGGTTTTTCAATTTAAATCTCCCGCGCCTTTGCGGCGTTTTACTAACTTCCGTATAAAGAGAGGGAGCGGATGGCGGGAACTAGTAGGGTTAGGTTACGTTTTTTTATGCATAGTGTCTTATGTGTGCTTATGTCTTACGTTGTGTGAATAAAGTACGTTCACAAGTTTAGTATTTTAATTCAGAACCTCTACTACACATCAAAAGAAAATAAACGAATTACAATACAAACAAACAAATCAAAATACGGAAATTGTACAAAACAATAATTAGGTAAGCGCAATATTTCCGATACAGAAATACGAAATAATGTCATTAAGACCAAATTTTGCTTTAGAATACAACATAAACGAAATTACCATTAATAACATAATAGATAGCAAACATAGAATCTTCAATTTCCCAATTACCAATTGAAAGTAAAAACAATTGTTAAAGTAAATTACTTTATTCGTGCTAACACACAACATACATCAAAATATACGTCTTTTCGTCAAATACTGAATATATCCGTTATAATTCAAAAACACTCCTCTATTTCAGTGGTGCCAACGGTAATATTGAAAATGTCTAACAATATATATATATATATATATAAGAATCAAAATTACATACAATATACAATTTTAAAAATAAAGAACATACAAATAAAGAAAACAAGAAATTGAACAAACTGTAGTGTCTATATTTTATTTAACATTATTGAGAATATTACATTTTACATAAGCTTCCCACCAATCTGGCGCACATACGTGCGTAACATAACACAATAAATAACTTATAGATCTATATCACGCATTTATCGTAACATAACCGTACCAGAGACAAACCGTACGTTGTCGATTCATCTCATCGAACAATCTAGAAGTAACCACAGACCTGATAGACTGCCAATGAACCGTATGCGCATCGCTACGGCGCACCATCAAAAATCGACAGGACATCTTGGAATACAGGCGTCATTATTTGCGTCACGATTCATGTAGCGTCATGCTTACGTTAATTTTCTATAGGAAGTTTTTGTGTTAAGCCACGTTAAGTTTTTTGCAAGTTGACAAGTGTTACTGGTATTGCTGGTATTACCTAACCTTGTAGATTGATTGTTTTGTTTACACTCTTTGTGTTATTATTTCCCGGACTATTGCTTAATATTATAAATTATTCACCGAGTATTTTTGTTTTACGTGTAAGTATGCATATTATAGCATTAATAATTGGGCTTATGTGATAATTAATCCAGGTAGTTTTTCCCAAAAAAAAAGTGATGCCATCGTGTCGTGTAAAATCCTGCAAAAGCAATAGTTACAGAGATGACGGAGAACTAACTTTTCATATGTAAGTTGCAGAATAATGCCATAGCTTCAAAATATTCTGAAATTGTGATAATACTTAGTGTTTCTATGTGAAATAATTTTTTGTAGATTGCCCAAACATTCTTGTGTGGGTTACTGTTACAGGGAGTACCATAAATCCCAGCAAAAGTAAGCATGCATATGTTTGTTCATTACATTTCCTCGAAAAGGATTCTTATAGAGCGGGACAGATTGTGCGAATTAAAGAGCGAGTTATTCCAACATTGAATTCGGACAAAGAAAATCTAAAAAAGTGTATTTTTATTTAGAATCACTTGATATTCCTGAAAACAAAGGGTAGAGATAAATAAATGATGTATAACATATATATTTCTTTAAATTTTCTGCACTATTTCTTAGGTAAATCTAATCTGCCCATCAAAGGAGGTACGATATATTTGCCAGTTCACCGATAAACCAATTCGGAAAGTAATGGTCTTAACAGGAAACAAGATTCCACAAGAAGAAAACGTCCTAACGACTTTTGTTTATTTACTTGATAGTCATGTTCCCCCGAAACATTTTCTCTAGTTTATCCCATCATTTGTTAGATATGTCACCTCTGGAAGAAACTCATGTTTCAATTTTAAGTAAAACCATAATATCGTCTTATAGCAAAATTAGATTTCATAATTTAACGAAGAAGTTTACAGAAAAAATACAAGGTTAATCAATAAGGAAGGTATTAAGTAAACTAATATTATTTAATCTTCAATAAATTATACAACAACTACTGCAGTATATTATTTACTCCTAAAGACAACATACACTGTTGGATTGTTATGACAAGTCGTGAAGATCTTATGAAACTTGTATTAGATTTTTCCTACGTATTTTTATATGGCGTTGAAAGAAATTTTTTCTTTTCTCTTATTAAACCTGACAACAAATGAAGTATATGTTACCAGTTAATCGTAAGTTTAAAAACTGTTTATAGGTCTAAGTTATCCACAACTTTAATAAAAAAAACAATGCCATATAAAATACATAGGATAAAATGTAATATGGTACTAATTATCATTACAAATTGCAAGTGCTATTAAAATTTATTGATATCCTTAACTTTATTTATTTGAAAATCCGCCATGGTACCGACGTCATTGATGACGCCTGTATTCCAATATGGCGCATTTCAATTGATGGCAGTTTTGAGTTCAATATCAGCAGTCTATCATGTCTATGGAAGTAACGCACTTCCGCTTCCCATGTCTACCACCCTCAGTGAATATCAGTCTGGACACATACGTCATTGAAAGTAACTAGGAACAAGCGCCAAATTTAAATTTTAAAAACAGTGCCTACAAAACAAAAAAAATAATCCACAAGTTACAATTTTAAAACCAGAGAGAAGTAATATCACAGTAATAATGAATACAACCGATTATAGAATAAAGTAAAAGCATTATTACATGATAATACAACCTATAAAGAAATTAAAAGTGACTCAACAAATAATTTTCAAAAACAAAATAATTAATTAATAAAAAAATTGGATTTACTTAAATTGATAACGAAAAATGAATCTGAAACATTACAAATTTATAATGCGCAAGCTCCTAAATTATACGGTTTACCAAAATTACATAAAAATAACACACCTTTAAGATCAATTGCTTCTTATGTACAAAAGCCCTCTCTACAGATTATCAAAATTCGTAGGAAATTGCCTTAAAAACATTGCATTTAAAAACGAGGTACTGTATAAAAAATTTATGACAATTCAAAGAATTTATAAGCAATGTCGATTTAAAACTAAATTTTAAATAGAAAATTATAGAAAATAACAGACTTCATAAACGCAGTAGAATTAACTTACACAAACATAGTTTCTATACAAACATTTTTATAAACAAATATTTGAATGTGCAATGGCTTCACCTTGAAAATTTTAATTCTTATCATCCTAGATTAAAATTTACAATTAATATTGAAGAAGAGCATTACCTTTTTAGACCACAAACTTATAAAAACTAATAACAAAATTCTAACAGAATGGTATACTAAACTTACATGGTCTGAACGTTATTTAAATTTTAAATCATCACAACTACTTTCATAAAAAATTAGTGTTATTATTAGTTTAGCTGACCTAGCTATAACTCTAAGAAGTCAAATTTTTCGGTCCGACGCTAATTAATAAAGCAAAAGATATTTTAAAACAAAATAATTACCCAAATTGTTTTATAAATAAAATTTTCAAACAAATAATTTTCCTAATTCACAATAAATCAACAAGAAATACGAGAAATAATCAAATAAACACTAAATATATAAAAATCCCTTATGTACAACATTCATCCGAAAAAATAAATAAAATTTTCATGCCATATAATTTTAAAATCGCAAATAAAAATAAATAATAAGACCAAATCTATTGTTAATTATGTTGAGCAATTTATATGTTATTTAGACTATTAGTATTGACATCATTGTTATAGGTATTATTGTTATTCATTAATATTGTTCTTGGGTAGTGGTAAATATTATTTTTTATCTCAACTTATTATTTAATAAACTAGTAGTGACATCTATATGTATCTTTGTGGTATCTTCTATTTGAAATTAAGCAGTTAGTCTTGTCTGATCAAACAGAAACGTGTGTGTTTTCTTTTATCCACGTTTACAACAGTAAAGGGGTTTATTGTTATCACTAGTATATAACTAGTATATAAGATGACCCTACATATTATTGTGAATCATCGATCGAAAGATATATCGCGCGGGACCCAAATTCTACCTGCGTATTGTTAACAAAGAATATGAATCTAGATGTAAAGAAATTGTTAAGAGTTTAGTTTAAATATAGTTCTTGAGCAGAACAGACGTGTTTTTATTTTAGTTTAATCATATTAAACCTGTTTGGATTTATTTGTCTAAAGAATATATTTTATTAAGAAATGTTATGACAAAACCCTAAGCAATTTAATTAAGAGATGGGAAAATATCTTACTGTTTGGTAGATGTCTCTGAGCATATATATTTGACATATGTCAATATAAGTATAAATAGATTCATCCAGTGGCGTATCTAGGTGAAGGCGGCCCGTTCCGGGTGCGATTTCACCATGAAAAAATAAAACAAGTCAGTAGGTAGTAGTATTGCCATAAAAATTAGTTGCACAATTCTCTGCGTTGTTTTTATATTCATAATATTGTAACCTGATTATTAAAGACTCTCATTTGCATTAATTAAATAAAATCATGCTTTGCGTTTGTCAGATTTTTATTAATTTTATTATTTAATCATTCTTTTAGGGTAAAACACCATCGATATCCGTCCTGTGAACCACCCATCTTCTTCACTGAATTCGTCATTAGTGCTTTCTATTGTAATTTAATATATTTTAGATATATTTATTTGTTATTTCTGCTTTTATAAAAGAAATGCAATATGTGTATATATTTTCTTTGGTAAATTAATGTAACCATAAAACTCGTGTACGGCAATGTATCGCAACGTTTCAATTTTTAATGAATTTAATTTAAATCATATTTTTTTTTTAAATCCAACGTCAATAATTCGCTCATTAAATATCAGAGGGAGCTATATTCATTTCTGATAGCACAAATCAATTATCTACGACGTAACCCGCGTATTAAAGATAAAGATAAGCCGGCAGAATTATTTCCAAATTTAAAGGTGCATTTATCCGATTTATTTGAAATACAAAACTTTGAATCACTCGACAAATACAGAAATACACTCTCAACTCGTGAATCAAAACTCATCTCATACGAATTTCCGCGTCTTGAATATATTTTTTGGGCGCCAGAGTTACGCATGTAGAACGTATGTTGATGATAAGGCCTAACATTTCTCCTCTCCCAAAAGGTCACCTTCTAGCTGTAATGTAGCAATAAAATAAACTTCACTCGTGCGGTATACAGAGTTCGTGCATTAATTTTTTACTCTTGCACAATTCGCGTGTGTGCATATGTGCAGAAAAGGCTGCAGACAGCTGCAGAAGATCGCTGCATCTATCAAACTCCCCTAATATCCAGTCTGCATAGTGTTTGTGAATGGTGTAAGTGATCTTCGTTGAGTAAAATAAGAATAAACCGATTATTTTGACTGAAAGTACATGTAAGTAAGAGTTTGTTCCAATAAAAATGCGTTTGTGCAGATAACCAAACTCGTTTTTTTTATTTAATTTTACGGAAAATATCTATAGAAATGTTTTTAAACGCTGTAAATTTTTTTTTTATCACGAGTTTAATTTAATAACAGTAATTAAACTGATTAGGAGTCGAAATATGCATTTAAAATGTGCGTATATTTTAGTGAATTGTGAATTGCAGGTGTTAAAAATTATTTAATAAGAAAATGCAGCGAGAAAGGTCCTTCAGTCGGAGGTTTTATCGGGGAGATACTGCCAGTAATCTATGGGCTTGCATGGACCGGGGGATGCAAGCTGAAGAAGAGAATAGGTGGACCTTCGAGGTAGCATGGGAAGCTGCTAATAAAGGTATTCGTTATGTCTCTCCTGCTTCTATTTCTTTCTAATAGCCTTTTTCCTCCTAAATTATACTAAAATATTGTTTTCCTTCCTCAATTCCACAGTTTTAAAATTACGAGGTTAATAAAATATACAAATTATTGCTGCTATATTGCTCTGATTTATCTCTATGAAATATTTATATTTATTCCTTTCTTAAAATTGATTTTAAACATTCCTTTTAGTCGGGGGTATCTATACCGTGATTCGATCGAAAGCTTACGTTTCCACCGAAGAAATGGGGGACCAATATTGTCTGATCGGCCCTTACAAAGAAGCTACAGCGAGAACGGAAGTAGAGGAGGGCGCTTTAGGTGTTCCAGTCCTCAATGAAGCTGTAAACATCGTACGGAATCAAGGATTCAAGGTAAGATTGAATTAAAATAGATTAGAATGTTTAATATCGATTTTCGACTTTCTAAATTAAACTTGATCTGTCTTTATGACCAAGAGACATGATCAAATTATATGTAATACTATAATAGGGGCTATTTAATTGACATTATTGCTTATATATACATTTTTTTTTAAATCCAATATAGACTAAATTTTTTTATTATATTAATAGGAACTATTTAATTTACATTATTTTCACAAATGCTATTAATTTTTTACTAAATAAAGATTTCCCAATCGTATTTCGCTTACTCGATAAATCAAACGACAACAACAACATTTATTCTTTATTGGTTGTTTTTTTATTTGTTTTTTCAGATAATTACAGGTAGATGGCTAGTCGACGGTAACCCCCAAGTGATCCTAATGGATATAGGATCGGCTGCGTGGAAACTGGACGAGTACAAATTAGAATTGTGGAATAAATGTAACGTAGGTATACCACATCTCGATATTGAAACCAACGACGCTGTCATATTGGGTTTTATGGTGGCCACATTCATCAGCGAGGTACTTATAATAACGACTGCATTTACACTGAAATTATATATTTATAAAAAAAGTTTTATTTATTTATGTTTTTAGTTTAGGAAGGTGACAGATTCCGGTGATGGGAACATCCCTAAGATCGTGGGCCACTTCCATGAATGGCAAGCCGGAGTTGGTTTGATCGTATTGAAGTTGTGGCATATACACGTTGCTACCGTCTTTACTACCCATGCTACGCTCCTAGGTCGATATTTGTGTGCTGGAAATACTGATTTTTATAATAATTTAGATAAGGTATTGATAATTTTAACGGATTTTATGTACTATTTCGTTTGTTTATAATATAAATTCTAGTTTAATGTAGACGAAGAAGCTGGGAAAAGACAAATTTATCACAGATACTGCCTGGAGAGGGCCGCTACACACCTAGCAAATGTTTTCACAACTGTCTCGGATATCACCGGTATGTAAATACTTAAATTAAAACACCGTTCATACTAAATGTACCCTAAAATTTACCCTAAACCTCTATTTACAACTGTTTCCTTGTCAACACCTACTATAACACCAAGAACTCAAAGATGTATACAATATGTCCTCGGTTGGACCTAATTATTTAGGTTTTATATTCACAGAATTAAATCATTCTCTATAAAAAGTTTTACTAAGTTTGGAAAGGGTTTTCCGATAATCGAAATGTGGATTAAACTTACAGACTGGTTAAAAAATAAGAAAACGTAAAATTGCATTAAGAGTAAACTGCCAATTATTTAGAAATAAATTAAAAATAGTATAAGTAAAAGTTGTTTGAAATATCAGAACTTCAGATATGAAATTTGCACGTTATTCTTCATTGTTGATATGTTTGCGTTATTCTTAGATTTTGTTTTAGTTTCATTAGTAACGCCTTTATGATATGCAACTTATATCTAACTTCTGTGTATTATTGGTTGCCTATTTTAACGGCGTTATTAAACAAATAAGGAATTAAGATATATTCTGGATATGATTTTAATTTGAGAAATCATTAGATATTACAAACTTGTAGACGTAGATATGAACTTATTCATCAGAATTATATGTATAATAAATTTTAGTATAAGGATTACACAATATAATGACCCTCAACTTCTACACATTTCTATATTTTCCTGCTGAATTCGTCGTAAATTGCAATAATTGAATTTTCATTAATATTTGCTATTTTTTCCCGTAATTTTTTGGTTGAGTAAGTTCAGATTATCGTGGAAATCAGTAACATACGCTTTCTGCTTTAAATATCACCAGAAATAAAAGTCAAGGCGGGTAATGCCTGGAGATTTTGGAGGGCATGTTATGGTCCAATCTATTTATTATAAAAATGTGTATTTAATCAATCTCTCACTATAATGATAATAAAGTTATACGCCTTGTTCGCCTAAAAGAACATTATTTTAATAAATGGAAACACTAAATCTGACTATTACTTAAATGAATTTAATAATAATAATAATGCCTTTATTGTCATTGTCCACGCATCTGAACTTCGACATTGTCAGTATTCACACAGCAAATTGTACGACGATTATTGAGTGGTAGTGACTTTATCAGCTCTGGGCCGCTATTCTCAACATCTTCGAATGTATTTCGTATGCGCATGTTTGTGTAGGGTTCATATTCGAGTGTGAACGGTATTTTGTATTCTTACCCACCCTTCGTAAACGAACCTTCGAGTTGACCTGGCAACAGGTTATTCGCGTGTTTCGGCGCGTAAATATGATGGCCTGTACAATGAATTTGAATGGTGAAACATTTGCAAAACACATGTTTTATATGATTATTGTAAAAGCAAAGTGTTTGCCCAAAAATCAGGTAATGGGGTATTGCTATATTACTGACTATAGTGACAACATCGTTTCACTCTACTCAGCTCTTATATATTTTGTTTGATATTTCTACATAAAATTAACTTGGTTAGTTTTTTCTTTACTGCAAAAAAAATATGTTGAATATAAGGGTATATTATTTTAGTAATGGAAACTCAAACTGAAAAAAAAAGTGGGCATCTACTGTTTCGACCTTCTACTGATTTTTTTAATGAATTTTTAGTAAAAGGAAACATTTTATTTGAAAGAATAAATAAAATTGCCAAAATAGAGCCAAGAAAATGTTTCATTATATTTTTAAAATTATGAACATCACACACACAGTCAAATTTATTAATTATATTAGGGACTACGAAACATGAATAGAATATTGTATGAAATTTTATTTAATTGAAAACATTTCTTATAAAACTTGCATTATTTAATTCAATAAAAGGATTTCTATTCACATTTTCACCAGGTTCATAATCCAATTGATTTAATTCAGCTGCTTCTAATTCGTCTAATAAATCTAAATGCACTAACTCATCCATTCTATTTAGAATAATTTTCAAATCACGTTTAACAATAACCTCGGAATACACTAACGCATACGCATAAAATAAGCCTAACTTGTAAGATTCAATACTATTTCAGCTATACGAGTGCTCAAACACCGCTCGCATTTAATTCCTAGGAGATATTCGAATGTGAAAAAGACTCGAGGGGTGGAGAATACAGTTTTAACCAATACCCTTCGCATGACGTCACTATGCGAGTGCTCGCACATAATACGAAGGGTCGAGAATAGCACCCCTGAGTCGAAACCTTTTGGTTTTCGACCAACGCGTCCTTTCTTACGTGCCCTGACATCTGCTACTTCAGCACCATCGGCTAACGATTTTCGTCCTTGATGCCATATTCGGCTTATAGTTTCCACAGAAATTTTGAATTTATTGGCTGTCGCCTTGATTGAACCTTGCTTCAGTTTATTACTGTCGCTCAATTCAAGTAATGCATGGTAAACCGCTTGCCTTGTGTTCAGAGTCAAATTAGATCTCTTACCATGATTTCTCGCCAAAATGTTTACCGCATCTGCCATATTTTATTTAAGCCGGAGATTTATATCAAGTCTTGAGAAAATCTTGTTTTTTGATTGAAAATATAAATTCTTGAAAAACTACAAAACTTTCAAACTGCTGTAAAAAACTTGACATATAAAAATTGTTTTCAAAATGGCAGTTAATTTTTGAAAGCAGCGCCACCTTTCTTTAATTTTTAAAAACAATGAAAATCGGACACTTATTTCTGGACAGAGGGGGTACTATTTTATGAAATTAAAACAAATTCCAATCAAAAATATAAAGTCGTTGCTGTGAATTAGGAACATTGGACACATACTTAAAGACATTAAAAGTGAGTTTCCTGTATTTTGGAAAGGATTACAAATCTATGATTGGAGCAGCCCAATGATTTTTGTACATTTTACAAAGTGTTTTAATTATTTTAGGATACGAGGCAGAACACTTACTAAAACGCAAACCCGATGTTATCACTCCCAACGGTTTAAACGTAAAGAAATTCTCCGCACTGCACGAATTTCAAAATCTTCACGCCGTTTCCAAGGAGAAAATACACGAATTTGTGCGAGGCCATTTCTACGGGTAGGAAATCGTCGAAAAAAATTCTAATTAAATTTACCGAATCGAATTTTAGCCATTACGACTTCGACTTGGACAAAACCCTGTATTTCTTCATCGCCGGACGGTACGAGTTTGGAAATAAAGGTGCCGATATATTCATCGAAGCTCTGGCAAGACTGAATCATTACCTTAAAGTAATTTTCATTTAAATATAAATTTTTTTAAAGAGATTATAATTTATTTTATTATAGACTTCACATCCGGATATCACCGTAGTAGCGTTCCTAATTTTTCCGACGAAGACGAACAATTTCAACGTGGAATCCCTACGTGGGCACGCTGTAACTAAAAGTTTACGAGACACAATCAACGATATCCAACAGCACATCGGAAAACGCATGTACGAGATATGTTTGAGGTTAGGACGTCTTTCAAATTAATATTTATAATCTAGACGTTATTAATATTTTATTTCAGCGGCCGTTTGCCCGAATCGACCGAATTGTTGCAGAAAGAAGAAATGGTACGACTGAAACGCTGTATATATTCCTTGCAAAGATATTCCATGCCCCCGGTGACTACGCATAACATCGTCGATGATTGGAACGATCCAGTGTTAAGTTCCGTGAGGCGTTGTAACTTAATAAACAGCTCCAACGATCGTGTTAAAATCGTCTTTCATCCGGAATTTTTAAGTTCGACTAATCCGCTGTTCGGTTTAGATTACGAAGAATTCGTGCGAGGTTGCCATTTAGGAGTGTTCCCGAGTTATTACGAACCTTGGGGATATACGCCCGCGGAATGTACCGTAATGGGTATTCCGAGTATAACGACTAATCTATCAGGTGAGATATTTATGATATTGTAACGTTTTTCGACGATGAAAAGGTTGTTTGTCTGTCGAGGTTCCAAGAAATAACACCGGCGAAGTATTGAATGAATCAACTTCATTATTTAGCACTTAAAGTCTATTAAAAATTAAATACAGTCAAAGAAAACAAAAACTAAGTAATCACTAATAAAACACTTAAACAACGAATTTCTAATAATCTCTACCACGGCCATCCGTCAGTCGTTTGCGTCGTCAGGGAAG
Source organism: Cetonia aurata (assembly GCA_949128085.1). Classification (NCBI taxonomy): domain Eukaryota; kingdom Metazoa; phylum Arthropoda; class Insecta; order Coleoptera; family Scarabaeidae; genus Cetonia; species Cetonia aurata. The sequence continues at coordinate 33,509,213 of OX421889.1, read as the reverse complement.
CACTTTGCAGTTCCGTTGTCGTTTGCGTCGCCAGGAAAGCACTTTGCAGTTCCGTTGTCGTTTGCGTCGCCAGGGAAGCACTTTGCAGTTCCGTTGTCGTTTCCTGTTTGCCCAAGGTGGTTTTCACCGTGACCGAACGCCGTGAATTTCTGTTCCTGTTTTCGCATTTTCCGCAGCGAGCACTCGTTGTGATCGGTTGTGATTTGAACCGTTGATTGGCATATTAGATAAGTAGTAGAACGTTTTAAACGAAATTTTTGGGATTTTTGTATTTGGTGTTCTGAATACGTCTGCTTGAGAGCAAGATTTGTACGTCGCTACTACGTTTTGGCGAAGTTGATACGCTCTTTTGGGATTTGGTTTGTCAGGAGTCGTTCCGGATTCCAGTTTCACCATTTAATGCTGTACCCTTTAATCTGTTTCGAAATTTGGTGCACGAATTGTACAAGCTTACGCCGAATTGGACGGATTTACATATCTTCAGTTCGCATTTGACACCATGTGCTAGCTGGAGAATAATTGTTTGGGATTTTAATGATCTCCTGTTGAGGCTTCCGTGGAGTTCCCCTGAATCACCGATTGACCGAACGCAGTAGTCCTTTAGACTCTTTAGAGGAATTCCTGCTTGGCACCGTATCTGCCTTCGCACCCTCCGGCGAGAATTCAAGGTCTGGCTTTTAACGTATTTCTTATTTTTTCTTTTATTGTGATTGAATTTGAACTTGTTGCGTTAACTTTACAAGTATACGTGAAGCTGTCACTTCTTTAATATATCCAAAATAAATTTTTGCGTATTTTTTTATAAAAAAATCACAAATCTTGGTATCAACTTTCCTTTGGCGAATTTTTTCTTCAAACTCGGTTGTTCGGATTTACTTTACTCTTTTACCCTGCTATTCGTTTATTGTTCCTGTTATTAAAAAAGAAACGAGCATTTTTTGCTTTAAGATATCCTACTAATCCAGTAGTGATAATTTCATCGTGTCAGTGTTTTTTCAATGTTTCACAAAGATGTTTCCATTTTCGTTGTATTTTCCCATTTTGTTTAATTCAAGGCTACAATTCTTTTAGCGTTTTCATGCATGTTCTGTCGTCACTAATAGAGAACCGATTATCTACAATTAGATACTATTTATGCCGACTTTAGTAAAGCTTTCAATAAAATAAATTATCAAGTTCTCTTACTAAAATTACATAGATTTGTCTTCTCTTGTTAATGAATCATCTTTCGTTTAATATTTACATCCTTCCACGATAAGAGACAAATAATGTATTGTAAAAACGCATATTCAGAATCCTTTTTCAGTAAAGTCCGGCGTACCTCAAGGTAGTAACTTGGGTCCTCTATCGTTTCGCAATATTCGCAAGTAAACCACCTGAAATTTTTCAAACATCTAAACCTTCTTGTATGCAGATACAAGATCAGTCAAGACAATCTTGTTTGCAAGATTTATACCATAATGCATTGGCTTTGCAAGATAATAATCATTATAATATGACAATAAATTTTAATACTTCTGCAGGTTTCGGTTGTTTTATGCAAGAGCACATCGCAGATCCCAAGTCTTATGGAATATATGTGATCGATAGGCGGTTTATATCATTAGAGGACTCCGTAAAAGAATTGGCTCAATACATGTACGATTTTGCCCGTTTGAATCGAAGGCAAAGGATAATACAGAGAAATCGAACGGAACGCCTGAGCGATATGCTAGATTGGAGGAATCTAGGCATATATTACAGGCAAGCCCGCATAAAAGCGTTACATTCTGTCTTCCCCGATTACAAAGAGGAAGTGATGAACGGTTTCGGTTCATTGAAATACCCCAGGCCGTACTCAGAGCCCCCCAGTCCCAGTTCGAGTAGAGTCACTACACCGGCAGCTTCGATACATGGCAGCGACGATGAAAACGATTCAGTCGATGAGGAAGGAGAGGTAAAATCGTTTTAAAATCGATAATAACGCATACTTTCAACGCTATCATTATCTTATTTTCCAGTTGGAAGAGCTTAAAGTTAATCACCAATGAAACTATACATCGAATATGCAACGACCACAATTTGATATAAAGGAATTTCTACGAAAAATACTATTCTACGTCTGTATGTGTAAACGAAACACGTAAAAATGTGAGCCAACCCTAACGAAATCAACAAATTCAAAGTTACTATTGATTACATATTATATATGAATGGAATAAATATGTATAAGTGTTAGTAAAATCTAAATAAATATGAGCTTGTTATTGTTTTATCGATTTTATCGATTTTATCTAATTGTTAAATAAATAGGAGAAAAAAAAAACAAGATTTTATAATAAATTATGTGGCAAAAGTAGTAAGATATTTTTATTTTGAATTTACCCGCAATTGAGATCATGTTCTGCTATTGAAACTTAGAGGGCGCTGCATCCGTTTTGAATAATAATTTATTCAAGATTAAACAGATTATATTTTTCAAAATTTAAATCTCACTATATTTTATAATGAGGAATTGCACAACTTTTTTTTTATGTCATAGAATGATAAAGAATGTAATATATAGCCCTTCATTAAACCTTCTTTTAAATTGTTTCTCATTAAGGCATAATTTTACAGAAAACCGTCAAAATTTCAGTGTAAATATATATTTAGGTCATGTACAAAATAATATTATTTTAACAAGAATTAAAAAAAAGTGCAATTCCTCATTAAAACAAGATGTTTCTATATTATAAATTCTATAATGGTTGTATATTCACATGTTGCGCTATTAAATCACAGAGGTCAGCGCAATTGCTTTTTCTACTCTGACGTTACGGAATTGAAATAAAGATGTCACTGGGTACGTTTCAAATTTAAAATATTTGATTTTCTCGACTTGAACAGTTTCATATTCAACAACAATGATTTTATAGCATTTAACAATTATCTTCATAATCAGGTTTAAATAATAATGGATTTAATAATCAAAGTGAAATCGTGAAATCGAAAACTATAGACTATATCCAACAAAATATTTAAAAATCCCGATTGAAATAAAGTATTCCAAAGTTTTAAATATTTTCCTATATGTTCGCTTAAAGTCAATCAAGCCAGGATATTAATCAAAAATATGAACGAAAAACCAACAAAGTAAAAATAAAAATTGCATCAAAAAGATCTCATCCAAACCATGTAGTCACGCAGTAGCAAATCATAATAAACAAAACCATAAAACAAATTTAATTTCACTGTTACAAGGAAAAAAAGTTACAAAATATTGTTTATAGATTTATTCATATTATTTGGCGCGTGCCATCTATGATGGTAATGACGTTACTTTCTTATACGTTACATTTGCTCTTAAACACTAGGGGCCAGCACTTCCTTGAATTTGTTTATTCAAGCAACTCATTAAATTAATTTTTTTACTGTTTTACTTATGATATAATGTAATTGAATGTAATGAAATGATTAGTGTTTGTATTTCGCGCTCATTTCTTCCACATTTTTTGATTAGTTTTACCCTTACATAGGTACCCTAGAAATAGCTCCTTTTAAGCACATAGTTTCTAATACTTTCTTTTTATTTCCTAAAAAAAATGAATGCTCATTTTAGACTTAGGGGAACGTATAATCGATGTCTCTTTATAATATATTCATATTAAAATTCTAATTTAAATAATTTAATTAAAATCTGGGGATTTTATTTTCTTGACTAGGGAATATCTGTGTCTGTGTGTAATTCACGTGTAATTATCATAGAATAACGTAATTGTCAAAGTCAATCAAAATGCCATTTGCCATCTTGTAAAAGAATGTTATTTCGTACTTTTTAGCAATAAATAGAGGACAATCACTCGAAAAATGCCAATAACAGGTTACGATACACACAATGAAGGACCCGGATTCGTCGGCATCCGTTTCTGCCAAGAATGGTAAATATAAACGCAACAATAACAAATTTTTATAGGTTATATTTCTATATACAAACAGCAATAACATGTTGTACCCTAAAGAAGACAAGGAGAATAAAATATTGCTCTACGCCTGCAGGAATTGCGATTATAAGCAACACGCTGACTCAAAATGCATCTACGTCAACAAAATTATGCACGAAATTGAGTAAGTATGACTTATAAAATTTTGAAGCTCCTTCTAATAACTAAAACCGTAGTGAATTGACGCATATAGTCCCCGATGTGATATCGGATCCAACTTTACCTAGAACGGAAGATCACCCGTGCCCGAAATGTCATCATAGGTGAATATAATTTGGTATATTTTACATGGCAATTTTAATTTTTTATATTTTGCGATAGGGAAGCTGTTTTTTTTCAAGCACAAACGAGGAGGGCAGAAGAGGAGATGAGGCTATATTATGTTTGTACCAATCCGCATTGTTCACATCGATGGACGGAATAAATCTTTTTTACGTGTAAAATATAAGAAAGAATAAATAGTTTTTTAATTAATAAAGTTTTTATTCTAATTTGTATTTATAATTATTCATTTTAACATTTTTGTCACTTAATTAATTCGTTGTAATAAGGTAAGTGCTGCAAATCGAGTTTCCAATCGCTAAAATACATAATTTGTGCTCCGACAGCTGTGGAATATAGCAGAATAGATGGTACGAGTCCTAGTAGGATAACAACTTGCTTTTTTCCTATTGTTCTTAAGTGTTGCAACATATTTCTTAGCCTTTATTCGAGTTTTTTTTATAATTATGACTGATAGTTGAAATTCATAATTTTTTTGTTTTATTTCAGAGCTGTCTCAAGAATTTTTGGTAAGGGTGAAAAAGTTTTCGTTATTTATATGCATATTAACGGATAAAGCATGTTTCTGTGAGTCCAAATTCATTGTTTTAGCAAATGAAAAGAAAGTTTGAAAAATGTTATTTTCAGGTTATGTTCGACGCGATTTTGACGTTTATTACGTGTGGTACTAGTAAAAGTGACTAAAAGTAACCAATAATGTAGATATAACAGGCGCGAAATACAAACCTAGATTAACATGAATATTCTATCGTAACTTAAGTTAATGTTAGTGAATATAATATAAATGAACTTTAATGATAATTATTATATGATGATATATATATATATATATAATGGTATTATATAAAAGCAATTTATGATATAACTTGTTTGTTGGTTCCTCTTAGATAATAATATACGAGAAATAACTAGGTTTCTGATGTCAATTTGAAGTGAAGACCCTGCTTTGTTACAACACGTTTAAAATTCAAAAATTATTAAGGTGGGAAGAGGGTGAAATAAGAACAACTACATTTTTATTCAATTTTATTATACAAACAAATATAAGTTTTAAAATATTAATGTCACAATAATGTAGTGAATTAGTTTGATTCTAAATGCCATTAAAGTTATTATATTAAAAAATATTAGTAAGTATAAAACACCTTTAAGGCTAATAGACACGATTTCTGAACGAACTACCCCCAAAAATTTACACGGCAAAATGAACGCAATTTAAATCACATGTAATAATAAACGTCAAAATCCCTGCTGTATAAATGCTGTATAATATGTGATAATATTGATAGGAAATAGTTACTTTTCAATGCTAGTATTTATTCGTCACTTTCATAAAATCACAGTTACTTAAGGTTACTATTTTTTATATTAGATATGTTTGAATAGTGGTGAAGTAAGTGTCAGCGGTTACTTGTATTCGTTACATAATAGTTATTAACCATTTATCACCTGTAAAATTTTCCGAAAATAGAATTGGAAAGAATATGAATTAATTAAGAGATTGTGTAACGAGAATTCTGTCATCGAATCTATAATTAATCACAGAAATGCGTATATGATCTATGCAGAAATGTCAGTAATTCGCATATAGTGTTGCCAACCATTAGTGGTCTTTTTGCCGACCTAGGCCGGAGAATGGTAATTTTCCGGCCGATTTAAAGTAATGCAAAATCAGTGTTTCTGGACGGAGGCGCAAAAAATATATGAATACCTAAATAGATACGTTGGTTGTTGTATTTGACACAACATAAAAGGGATTTTTGTTAGGTAAAATTTCTTTCTTTTAAGAGAAGTATAAATTTGAAAACGACAAATAAATTGAAGACCAGGCATATATCTATGTGGTATAAATGATTGAAATTACAATAATCATGTGTCATTCCTTAATAAATAACAGAAAAGTAAGTTACTTTTCAAATGACTGACTGATATTACTCTTAGAAACAAGTAACGAATATCATATAACGGTTACTTAATATTTTGGCGCCACTACTTGTTCAACACCGTTTTTTTCTAGTATGTACTTTCTTTTCTTTTTTTAAAAAAATTAATGCCCATTTTGGAAAATAAAGTCATTTTCTTTTTCCAAAAAGTCCGTTTATTTAATTACATTAACAATCTCATCCCAGAGAAAGAAAATATACAAATAAAGTTATAATATATACTCAATAAAAATTTAATATTACAAATTCAACTTCCGCTTATAAAATGGATCGATCGGACTCATAGTGTGTCTCTTCAACAACGGTTTCGAAGGCTTCCTAGTGGCATCGAACGGTATCCCGGGGGAACTCTTAATCTGTGCCACGTGATCACGAATATCCTGCGATTTATTCAAATTCAAAGCGATTTTCACCTTCTTCGAAGCACTTCCCGGTGTTTCTGGCATAGCGAAGGGATTCTTAACGATTTCCAAGTTTAAAGATCTCCGTTTTCCTCTGTTACCTCCAATTTTGTTTGCGTATTTCTTGGATTCTAAGAATATTTCCGTTTCGCCTTCTTTTAAGGGCACGTCCCATTCGTTCTGCTTGAATAGAGAGGTCGCTTTCTCACTTTTTTGACACTTCGTCGGTGTTTCAATCTTTATCGGTGTGATTCTATGTATTCCGTTAACTTTTGGAGGTGCGTTTAATCGATCTTTCGATTGCGTTGGAGTGGTATTCTCTTGGATGTCGATATTTGAAAGGGAGGTATCGCTCGTTGAGGAATCGTCATCGTAAACGAACCAAGTTCCGGAATTACGTTCGAAAGTGCATTGATAATTCTGATCTTCCGGGTTTTCTAACCGCATTTTCTTCTTAATCGGTTTCTTAAGTTTTAATTTTGAAGATTTATCACCCTCGGAAATCAATTTCGTCCCCGTCTTCACGATTTTCTTCGAATTCTTTGCTTTCGTCGTCGTTTCAAATTGCCCATTTCTCTTACGTTTAATCCTCGACTTCCCTTCACTTTTTTTAATGAATTCTGCTAATGTCTCCTTAAACACTCCATCAACGATTGCGGAATCTAATTTTTTCTTCTTAACCGCGATTTCTTTAATATCGTCAACATCTTTCCGTTTCCTCTTCTTTTTATTTTTATTCAATAATTTATTATCGAATTTAATCAATCGTTTCACAGCATCCTTCGGACGGGTCGAATATCCATCATTCCCCAATAAATCTATCTTTTTTACACCCAATGGATAGTCGCCTCTCGAAAATTGTGTGAATCTAAAAATAAAGTATTTAAAAAGCAATTTTTATAATCGAAAACAATATTTAACTCCTCGATTGCCGATGTTACAGCCTTCCTCGATTTACTATTACTGCCTTGGATGAATCTATTTTGATTTAATATTTCTACGATTTGTTTCGGAATGAATTTTAACTGCGGAAGGATCACATCGATGTGACCGGCTCTGGGATCTAAAATATTGGTTTTCGTTGGTTCTTGGTCGTTGTTTTTGTCCTCGGATATGAATTCCTCGTCGGATAATTCTTCTTTTTGCATAGAATTTATGTTACCACCTGGAAATCCTTGCTGTAATAAGAATTTTATTAAATTAAATTTAACAGAAATTTTAAATTGTTGTTATCTAATTTGTAAAAGAGAACCTAATAATGAATTGGTAAAAACTACATATAAAAATTATGTCAAAATATTGGATAAAACAATAAATGTAGGTTAATTAATGTATGATAGATAAATATCAAATTATTAAAAATAGCAATGATACCAACAAATTTATGGAAACATCTCAATTTGAAGCGGGGTTTACCCCACTGACTTTTAAGTCAGTGTTGGGCAAAAAATAATTTTAAATTATAGTTTAATTGAACTCCTTCAGTTACAAAGTTACAAATTTCAGTTCCAAAGTAATTTAATTACAAACTAATTGAATTATAATGTTAGTTGCCATAGTAATTAGTTATTTTGTATTTAATTACATTTAAGTGAATTAACTTGTACGTAATTAATGCCCAACACTGTAGTAAAGATAACAATTTTTTTTATTTATACGATGAAAATAATCATAAAATTAGAAATTCTGATGGAATAGCAAATGCAATGAATTCATTTTTCTGCAATATTGGTTCTAAACTTAGAAAAGAAATCAAAAAAGCACATCCATCTCGGAAAATCAAACAGAAACGATTAAGAATACTATTATACTATTTTCATTGATGACATAACTTAAAAAAAAAAAATGGTGGTGTTGACAATATACAGGGTGTTTCCTAACCTTTCTGACAAAACAAATGAGGTTATTTCTCGCCAAATTTTAAGACGAAACTGCGGTATAAATTTTTTTCGAATATCGCTTCGTTTTCGAGATACGGGGGTGTAAACTTCATTAACGACTTTTGCATAATAAATATCAATAGAATATCGTTTGGCATTAATTAATAAAATGAACAAAAAAAAAAAAAAAAAAAAATTACACCCTGTATCTCGAAAACGAAGCGATATTTGGAAAAAATTTATACCACATTTGCATCTTAAAATTTGGTGGAGTCCCCTCATTTATTTTGTTAGAAAGGGTAGGAAACACTCTGTATATGCAAAAACTTTGCTTGAAGTACATATTATCTGATTATACAGTGTTACCACTTGGTCATGTCATAAACTTAAGTCTAGAGAAAATCATTTGGCCTGATGCACTCAATTCAGCTGATATTATACCAATTTAGTGTTTCAGATCACTCGTCACTATCTTTTTCTCGCGATCTATGGCAGCTAGATTCACGGGACAAAAAATTTAATAACAAAACCCTACCTGAAGAATCATCTGAAAATATTTTCAACTTCCGGAAACGTTCCATTATAATGGAAGTCGATAGCAATTTTCTTATTTTAAACGGATTCATATGTTTTTTCTTATTTCAATCAATTCTACACATTACTTGAATAGAATTTTTACTGAAGTTCACTAACTCTAAATTTAAGCGTTAACAACATTAATTGATTTCTTCTTAAAAAGAACAAAATTTTATACAATACGCAATTTCGTTTTATGCAAAAATTAAATTGGAAGATATCGACGAGTAAAAATTAATGGTACTATAGTAGTTTTAATAAAATTGGAACAGGAGTTCCCCAAGCACCCATATTCGGGCCCTTACTGTTTATATCACATATTAATGTTTTATTTGAGATTTAATGGTGTTAGATATTGGTGAATCCATTGCACAAATTGTTTTAGAATAGATAAAAGAAGATATTTCAAATAATATAGACTTTGAAGTAATTTTCTTCAGAAGAAATGTTGATGACTGTGTAACAGCATTAGAAGAAAAACCATGCTACTTGAAACTTTTAATTCTAGATTAAAATTTACAATTGAATTCGAAGAGAACAACAGCATTACCTTTTTAGACTTCAAACTCATAAAAAATAATAACAAAATTCTAAGAAAATGCTATACCAAACCTATTCTTTTAATTTCAAAATGTTATAACTCTAACAAGTCAAATTTTTTAGTCCGACGCTATTAATAAAGCAAAAGATATTTTAAAAGAAAAGATAATTACCTAAACTATATTGTAAATAAAATTTTCAAACAAATAATTTTCCTATTTTATAATAAATCAACAAGAAATATAAAAGACAATCAAATTAACACAAAATATATAAAAATCCCTTATGTAAAACCTTTATCCAAAAAAATAAAATTTTCAATTTTCGTTGTATTTTCCCATTTTGTTTAATTCAAGGCTACAATTCTTTTAGCGTTTTCATGCATGTTCTGTCGTCACTAATAGAGAACCGATTATCTACAATTAGATACTATTTATGCCGACTTTAGTAAAGCTTTCAATAAAATAAATTATCAAGTTCTCTTACTAAAATTACATAGATTTGTCTTCTCTTGTTAATGAATCATCTTTCGTTTAATATTTACATCCTTCCACGATAAGAGACAAATAATGTATTGTAAAAACGCATATTCAGAATCCTTTTTCAGTAAAGTCCGGCGTACCTCAAGGTAGTAACTTGGGTCCTCTATCGTTTCGCAATATTCGCAAGTAAACCACCTGAAATTTTTCAAACATCTAAACCTTCTTGTATGCAGATACAAGATCAGTCAAGACAATCTTGTTTGCAAGATTTATACCATAATGCATTGGCTTTGCAAGATAATAATCATTATAATATGACAATAAATTTTAATACTTCTGCAGGTTTCGGTTGTTTTATGCAAGAGCACATCGCAGATCCCAAGTCTTATGGAATATATGTGATCGATAGGCGGTTTATATCATTAGAGGACTCCGTAAAAGAATTGGCTCAATACATGTACGATTTTGCCCGTTTGAATCGAAGGCAAAGGATAATACAGAGAAATCGAACGGAACGCCTGAGCGATATGCTAGATTGGAGGAATCTAGGCATATATTACAGGCAAGCCCGCATAAAAGCGTTACATTCTGTCTTCCCCGATTACAAAGAGGAAGTGATGAACGGTTTCGGTTCATTGAAATACCCCAGGCCGTACTCAGAGCCCCCCAGTCCCAGTTCGAGTAGAGTCACTACACCGGCAGCTTCGATACATGGCAGCGACGATGAAAACGATTCAGTCGATGAGGAAGGAGAGGTAAAATCGTTTTAAAATCGATAATAACGCATACTTTCAACGCTATCATTATCTTATTTTCCAGTTGGAAGAGCTTAAAGTTAATCACCAATGAAACTATACATCGAATATGCAACGACCACAATTTGATATAAAGGAATTTCTACGAAAAATACTATTCTACGTCTGTATGTGTAAACGAAACACGTAAAAATGTGAGCCAACCCTAACGAAATCAACAAATTCAAAGTTACTATTGATTACATATTATATATGAATGGAATAAATATGTATAAGTGTTAGTAAAATCTAAATAAATATGAGCTTGTTATTGTTTTATCGATTTTATCGATTTTATCTAATTGTTAAATAAATAGGAGAAAAAAAAAACAAGATTTTATAATAAATTATGTGGCAAAAGTAGTAAGATATTTTTATTTTGAATTTACCCGCAATTGAGATCATGTTCTGCTATTGAAACTTAGAGGGCGCTGCATCCGTTTTGAATAATAATTTATTCAAGATTAAACAGATTATATTTTTCAAAATTTAAATCTCACTATATTTTATAATGAGGAATTGCACAACTTTTTTTTTATGTCATAGAATGATAAAGAATGTAATATATAGCCCTTCATTAAACCTTCTTTTAAATTGTTTCTCATTAAGGCATAATTTTACAGAAAACCGTCAAAATTTCAGTGTAAATATATATTTAGGTCATGTACAAAATAATATTATTTTAACAAGAATTAAAAAAAAGTGCAATTCCTCATTAAAACAAGATGTTTCTATATTATAAATTCTATAATGGTTGTATATTCACATGTTGCGCTATTAAATCACAGAGGTCAGCGCAATTGCTTTTTCTACTCTGACGTTACGGAATTGAAATAAAGATGTCACTGGGTACGTTTCAAATTTAAAATATTTGATTTTCTCGACTTGAACAGTTTCATATTCAACAACAATGATTTTATAGCATTTAACAATTATCTTCATAATCAGGTTTAAATAATAATGGATTTAATAATCAAAGTGAAATCGTGAAATCGAAAACTATAGACTATATCCAACAAAATATTTAAAAATCCCGATTGAAATAAAGTATTCCAAAGTTTTAAATATTTTCCTATATGTTCGCTTAAAGTCAATCAAGCCAGGATATTAATCAAAAATATGAACGAAAAACCAACAAAGTAAAAATAAAAATTGCATCAAAAAGATCTCATCCAAACCATGTAGTCACGCAGTAGCAAATCATAATAAACAAAACCATAAAACAAATTTAATTTCACTGTTACAAGGAAAAAAAGTTACAAAATATTGTTTATAGATTTATTCATATTATTTGGCGCGTGCCATCTATGATGGTAATGACGTTACTTTCTTATACGTTACATTTGCTCTTAAACACTAGGGGCCAGCACTTCCTTGAATTTGTTTATTCAAGCAACTCATTAAATTAATTTTTTTACTGTTTTACTTATGATATAATGTAATTGAATGTAATGAAATGATTAGTGTTTGTATTTCGCGCTCATTTCTTCCACATTTTTTGATTAGTTTTACCCTTACATAGGTACCCTAGAAATAGCTCCTTTTAAGCACATAGTTTCTAATACTTTCTTTTTATTTCCTAAAAAAAATGAATGCTCATTTTAGACTTAGGGGAACGTATAATCGATGTCTCTTTATAATATATTCATATTAAAATTCTAATTTAAATAATTTAATTAAAATCTGGGGATTTTATTTTCTTGACTAGGGAATATCTGTGTCTGTGTGTAATTCACGTGTAATTATCATAGAATAACGTAATTGTCAAAGTCAATCAAAATGCCATTTGCCATCTTGTAAAAGAATGTTATTTCGTACTTTTTAGCAATAAATAGAGGACAATCACTCGAAAAATGCCAATAACAGGTTACGATACACACAATGAAGGACCCGGATTCGTCGGCATCCGTTTCTGCCAAGAATGGTAAATATAAACGCAACAATAACAAATTTTTATAGGTTATATTTCTATATACAAACAGCAATAACATGTTGTACCCTAAAGAAGACAAGGAGAATAAAATATTGCTCTACGCCTGCAGGAATTGCGATTATAAGCAACACGCTGACTCAAAATGCATCTACGTCAACAAAATTATGCACGAAATTGAGTAAGTATGACTTATAAAATTTTGAAGCTCCTTCTAATAACTAAAACCGTAGTGAATTGACGCATATAGTCCCCGATGTGATATCGGATCCAACTTTACCTAGAACGGAAGATCACCCGTGCCCGAAATGTCATCATAGGTGAATATAATTTGGTATATTTTACATGGCAATTTTAATTTTTTATATTTTGCGATAGGGAAGCTGTTTTTTTTCAAGCACAAACGAGGAGGGCAGAAGAGGAGATGAGGCTATATTATGTTTGTACCAATCCGCATTGTTCACATCGATGGACGGAATAAATCTTTTTTACGTGTAAAATATAAGAAAGAATAAATAGTTTTTTAATTAATAAAGTTTTTATTCTAATTTGTATTTATAATTATTCATTTTAACATTTTTGTCACTTAATTAATTCGTTGTAATAAGGTAAGTGCTGCAAATCGAGTTTCCAATCGCTAAAATACATAATTTGTGCTCCGACAGCTGTGGAATATAGCAGAATAGATGGTACGAGTCCTAGTAGGATAACAACTTGCTTTTTTCCTATTGTTCTTAAGTGTTGCAACATATTTCTTAGCCTTTATTCGAGTTTTTTTTATAATTATGACTGATAGTTGAAATTCATAATTTTTTTGTTTTATTTCAGAGCTGTCTCAAGAATTTTTGGTAAGGGTGAAAAAGTTTTCGTTATTTATATGCATATTAACGGATAAAGCATGTTTCTGTGAGTCCAAATTCATTGTTTTAGCAAATGAAAAGAAAGTTTGAAAAATGTTATTTTCAGGTTATGTTCGACGCGATTTTGACGTTTATTACGTGTGGTACTAGTAAAAGTGACTAAAAGTAACCAATAATGTAGATATAACAGGCGCGAAATACAAACCTAGATTAACATGAATATTCTATCGTAACTTAAGTTAATGTTAGTGAATATAATATAAATGAACTTTAATGATAATTATTATATGATGATATATATATATATATATAATGGTATTATATAAAAGCAATTTATGATATAACTTGTTTGTTGGTTCCTCTTAGATAATAATATACGAGAAATAACTAGGTTTCTGATGTCAATTTGAAGTGAAGACCCTGCTTTGTTACAACACGTTTAAAATTCAAAAATTATTAAGGTGGGAAGAGGGTGAAATAAGAACAACTACATTTTTATTCAATTTTATTATACAAACAAATATAAGTTTTAAAATATTAATGTCACAATAATGTAGTGAATTAGTTTGATTCTAAATGCCATTAAAGTTATTATATTAAAAAATATTAGTAAGTATAAAACACCTTTAAGGCTAATAGACACGATTTCTGAACGAACTACCCCCAAAAATTTACACGGCAAAATGAACGCAATTTAAATCACATGTAATAATAAACGTCAAAATCCCTGCTGTATAAATGCTGTATAATATGTGATAATATTGATAGGAAATAGTTACTTTTCAATGCTAGTATTTATTCGTCACTTTCATAAAATCACAGTTACTTAAGGTTACTATTTTTTATATTAGATATGTTTGAATAGTGGTGAAGTAAGTGTCAGCGGTTACTTGTATTCGTTACATAATAGTTATTAACCATTTATCACCTGTAAAATTTTCCGAAAATAGAATTGGAAAGAATATGAATTAATTAAGAGATTGTGTAACGAGAATTCTGTCATCGAATCTATAATTAATCACAGAAATGCGTATATGATCTATGCAGAAATGTCAGTAATTCGCATATAGTGTTGCCAACCATTAGTGGTCTTTTTGCCGACCTAGGCCGGAGAATGGTAATTTTCCGGCCGATTTAAAGTAATGCAAAATCAGTGTTTCTGGACGGAGGCGCAAAAAATATATGAATACCTAAATAGATACGTTGGTTGTTGTATTTGACACAACATAAAAGGGATTTTTGTTAGGTAAAATTTCTTTCTTTTAAGAGAAGTATAAATTTGAAAACGACAAATAAATTGAAGACCAGGCATATATCTATGTGGTATAAATGATTGAAATTACAATAATCATGTGTCATTCCTTAATAAATAACAGAAAAGTAAGTTACTTTTCAAATGACTGACTGATATTACTCTTAGAAACAAGTAACGAATATCATATAACGGTTACTTAATATTTTGGCGCCACTACTTGTTCAACACCGTTTTTTTCTAGTATGTACTTTCTTTTCTTTTTTTAAAAAAATTAATGCCCATTTTGGAAAATAAAGTCATTTTCTTTTTCCAAAAAGTCCGTTTATTTAATTACATTAACAATCTCATCCCAGAGAAAGAAAATATACAAATAAAGTTATAATATATACTCAATAAAAATTTAATATTACAAATTCAACTTCCGCTTATAAAATGGATCGATCGGACTCATAGTGTGTCTCTTCAACAACGGTTTCGAAGGCTTCCTAGTGGCATCGAACGGTATCCCGGGGGAACTCTTAATCTGTGCCACGTGATCACGAATATCCTGCGATTTATTCAAATTCAAAGCGATTTTCACCTTCTTCGAAGCACTTCCCGGTGTTTCTGGCATAGCGAAGGGATTCTTAACGATTTCCAAGTTTAAAGATCTCCGTTTTCCTCTGTTACCTCCAATTTTGTTTGCGTATTTCTTGGATTCTAAGAATATTTCCGTTTCGCCTTCTTTTAAGGGCACGTCCCATTCGTTCTGCTTGAATAGAGAGGTCGCTTTCTCACTTTTTTGACACTTCGTCGGTGTTTCAATCTTTATCGGTGTGATTCTATGTATTCCGTTAACTTTTGGAGGTGCGTTTAATCGATCTTTCGATTGCGTTGGAGTGGTATTCTCTTGGATGTCGATATTTGAAAGGGAGGTATCGCTCGTTGAGGAATCGTCATCGTAAACGAACCAAGTTCCGGAATTACGTTCGAAAGTGCATTGATAATTCTGATCTTCCGGGTTTTCTAACCGCATTTTCTTCTTAATCGGTTTCTTAAGTTTTAATTTTGAAGATTTATCACCCTCGGAAATCAATTTCGTCCCCGTCTTCACGATTTTCTTCGAATTCTTTGCTTTCGTCGTCGTTTCAAATTGCCCATTTCTCTTACGTTTAATCCTCGACTTCCCTTCACTTTTTTTAATGAATTCTGCTAATGTCTCCTTAAACACTCCATCAACGATTGCGGAATCTAATTTTTTCTTCTTAACCGCGATTTCTTTAATATCGTCAACATCTTTCCGTTTCCTCTTCTTTTTATTTTTATTCAATAATTTATTATCGAATTTAATCAATCGTTTCACAGCATCCTTCGGACGGGTCGAATATCCATCATTCCCCAATAAATCTATCTTTTTTACACCCAATGGATAGTCGCCTCTCGAAAATTGTGTGAATCTAAAAATAAAGTATTTAAAAAGCAATTTTTATAATCGAAAACAATATTTAACTCCTCGATTGCCGATGTTACAGCCTTCCTCGATTTACTATTACTGCCTTGGATGAATCTATTTTGATTTAATATTTCTACGATTTGTTTCGGAATGAATTTTAACTGCGGAAGGATCACATCGATGTGACCGGCTCTGGGATCTAAAATATTGGTTTTCGTTGGTTCTTGGTCGTTGTTTTTGTCCTCGGATATGAATTCCTCGTCGGATAATTCTTCTTTTTGCATAGAATTTATGTTACCACCTGGAAATCCTTGCTGTAATAAGAATTTTATTAAATTAAATTTAACAGAAATTTTAAATTGTTGTTATCTAATTTGTAAAAGAGAACCTAATAATGAATTGGTAAAAACTACATATAAAAATTATGTCAAAATATTGGATAAAACAATAAATGTAGGTTAATTAATGTATGATAGATAAATATCAAATTATTAAAAATAGCAATGATACCAACAAATTTATGGAAACATCTCAATTTGAAGCGGGGTTTACCCCACTGACTTTTAAGTCAGTGTTGGGCAAAAAATAATTTTAAATTATAGTTTAATTGAACTCCTTCAGTTACAAAGTTACAAATTTCAGTTCCAAAGTAATTTAATTACAAACTAATTGAATTATAATGTTAGTTGCCATAGTAATTAGTTATTTTGTATTTAATTACATTTAAGTGAATTAACTTGTACGTAATTAATGCCCAACACTGTAGTAAAGATAACAATTTTTTTTATTTATACGATGAAAATAATCATAAAATTAGAAATTCTGATGGAATAGCAAATGCAATGAATTCATTTTTCTGCAATATTGGTTCTAAACTTAGAAAAGAAATCAAAAAAGCACATCCATCTCGGAAAATCAAACAGAAACGATTAAGAATACTATTATACTATTTTCATTGATGACATAACTTAAAAAAAAAAAATGGTGGTGTTGACAATATACAGGGTGTTTCCTAACCTTTCTGACAAAACAAATGAGGTTATTTCTCGCCAAATTTTAAGACGAAACTGCGGTATAAATTTTTTTCGAATATCGCTTCGTTTTCGAGATACGGGGGTGTAAACTTCATTAACGACTTTTGCATAATAAATATCAATAGAATATCGTTTGGCATTAATTAATAAAATGAACAAAAAAAAAAAAAAAAAAAAATTACACCCTGTATCTCGAAAACGAAGCGATATTTGGAAAAAATTTATACCACATTTGCATCTTAAAATTTGGTGGAGTCCCCTCATTTATTTTGTTAGAAAGGGTAGGAAACACTCTGTATATGCAAAAACTTTGCTTGAAGTACATATTATCTGATTATACAGTGTTACCACTTGGTCATGTCATAAACTTAAGTCTAGAGAAAATCATTTGGCCTGATGCACTCAATTCAGCTGATATTATACCAATTTAGTGTTTCAGATCACTCGTCACTATCTTTTTCTCGCGATCTATGGCAGCTAGATTCACGGGACAAAAAATTTAATAACAAAACCCTACCTGAAGAATCATCTGAAAATATTTTCAACTTCCGGAAACGTTCCATTATAATGGAAGTCGATAGCAATTTTCTTATTTTAAACGGATTCATATGTTTTTTCTTATTTCAATCAATTCTACACATTACTTGAATAGAATTTTTACTGAAGTTCACTAACTCTAAATTTAAGCGTTAACAACATTAATTGATTTCTTCTTAAAAAGAACAAAATTTTATACAATACGCAATTTCGTTTTATGCAAAAATTAAATTGGAAGATATCGACGAGTAAAAATTAATGGTACTATAGTAGTTTTAATAAAATTGGAACAGGAGTTCCCCAAGCACCCATATTCGGGCCCTTACTGTTTATATCACATATTAATGTTTTATTTGAGATTTAATGGTGTTAGATATTGGTGAATCCATTGCACAAATTGTTTTAGAATAGATAAAAGAAGATATTTCAAATAATATAGACTTTGAAGTAATTTTCTTCAGAAGAAATGTTGATGACTGTGTAACAGCATTAGAAGAAAAACCATGCTACTTGAAACTTTTAATTCTAGATTAAAATTTACAATTGAATTCGAAGAGAACAACAGCATTACCTTTTTAGACTTCAAACTCATAAAAAATAATAACAAAATTCTAAGAAAATGCTATACCAAACCTATTCTTTTAATTTCAAAATGTTATAACTCTAACAAGTCAAATTTTTTAGTCCGACGCTATTAATAAAGCAAAAGATATTTTAAAAGAAAAGATAATTACCTAAACTATATTGTAAATAAAATTTTCAAACAAATAATTTTCCTATTTTATAATAAATCAACAAGAAATATAAAAGACAATCAAATTAACACAAAATATATAAAAATCACTTATGTAAAACCTTTATCCAAAAAAATAAAATTTTCAAGCTATATAATTTCACAATTGCGAATCAAAATAATAACAAACGACAAAACCAAGTCTATACAAAATTAAAATCAAAAATTGAAAAAAATAAAATATCATACATTGTATGTCAAATTGCTTGTAAAAATTGTAATGGCGTATATATTGGTGAAACCATGCAATATTTAGAAAACAGAATGAAAGGACATAAGTATAACAAAAATCTTACCACCCTAAAGAAACAATTAATTTTGACAACATAACAATTGTAAATAAAGAACAAAATTTAAAAACACGCAATAAATATACTAGAAATAATCCAAATTTATAGACATAAAAATTCAATTGATGATAAATCAGATTTCAATATTTTACCAAACTATATAATTTAATTTTATAATGAAACATGACAATATTGTTTAGAAATTCACTTATAAAATTTAAAAAGGTTTTTCATATTTGCCCGAAAAAATCAAACCAATATATTTTACAATGCAATCTTTATAAAAAAACACAGTTTTCAAAATTTAATATTGAAACAAAACAATGGTTTCATCATTTATCAAACAAAGAGTTTACTTGCAATTTAAAATCGTTTTATAATTTTATAAAAGTACCCGAAAAATATTTTAATGAATTTCATGTTTACATACCGATTTCCATGCTTTAAATTTTTCATCATATTCCATACCGAGATCCGATTGCCGTATCAGATAATGAAAAATATGTTTCGAGATACACGACATTTGCCGTTCGTCTTTAAGCACTGCCAATTGTTTAATAAAAGGACTGACCAATTCTGTTAACAAATTAGCTTTTAAATTCCCTTCCGATACCTACAAAAAATAAAAATACATAAAAAAGGAAGCAAAAACGTATTTTAGATTAAATACATACTTTGGCCAATTCCTCTAAATAAACTTCAGTAAAATGCATTGTAAACCCAGTCGGAGGTGGATTTTCCATATTTAACACCGTATCACGTAATGTTTTATTAAATTCCTTGATAATTTTCAAATCCCAATCGTTATTTTTTAAAACAACAAATCCTTGTCGTAACAACCTTCGCACAAGCTAAAAATTTGCAATTATAATTTGAAACTCACCATGATTATATGACAAACCATTAAGAACTTATCCAAACGCAACTGATCGATCCCAAACCATTCAATCCCCAACGTTTCGAGCCCACACTTGAAGAACATTATTGAATATTCTGTAGTTGTCAAATGCACTAATGAAGATATCATCTCAGCGCATTCCTCCTGAGACAAGGGCTTATCCGACATCCACATGGCGTAGAATAAACCCTTCCATAAGCGCATGAAATCATTTTCGGTGAAAGCTAAAAGAATTTATCCCAAAAATTGATTTTTTAAACCAAGCTGTGACTTACGAGTTGTCTTAGAACGGAATTGAAACCACCTTTTCAGACGTCTCAGTGCTCTTTCTCGCAGGGTTTTGTTGTTCCCGGCTAATATCTTCGCCAAATTTATCTCTTGGGCGATTACGAAGGTTTTTTTGTCGATTTTTGATGGTGATTTTGAGTTTTCTGGCATCTTTTCACGTGTTTGTGACAATTCGTTAACCGCCATGCTCTCAAATGTGCTTGCAGAATTATGCTGTAGATGTCGTTTAGTAAGGAAGTGCGGAATTTAAATTAGAATAAAATAAAGTTTAAATATGAAATTATATTTTAATTAGTTGTATATAATAAACTAATATAAATAAAATATTAGGAATTCAATATTTTTAGATGTATTTTAATTAGTAGTTGCGTGGATGAAAATCTGAAAGATCGTGTTGTAGATGTCGCTAACTGAAAGGCGCAGTATTTAAATTATATAAAAGCATTATTTAATCAATAATAAGCAAATATCATAAACATTAATGAATTAACAAGATGAAACTGGGCAATATACAATTTCTGAATGCATATTAAAAATTCCTTGTTTATATTACTATAATCATAGTATATACTGCGCTAAAGTTCTATGTATACAACCATGTATAGGTACAAGGGCATGCTTGACAGATGGCGCACAGCATAAAGTGTGCTTATTCATAAAATTTAAT
The DNA here is from genome assembly GCA_949128085.1 of Cetonia aurata. Taxonomy (NCBI): domain Eukaryota; kingdom Metazoa; phylum Arthropoda; class Insecta; order Coleoptera; family Scarabaeidae; genus Cetonia; species Cetonia aurata. The sequence continues at coordinate 33,488,369 of OX421889.1, read as the reverse complement.
ATATTATGGCCGGAATAAAGTTATATAGTAAACAGTAATAAATTCTAATTCAATAACAATTCCATTTGGTGACATCCAATATTTTAGAATTACTGATTCATAAATAAATTTAATTCAAAAAATTGTAGTGCCTAAGTTATTCATCAGGTGCCAGCACTAGGTTGAACAACTGTAATAATACATAAACAAGGGTTGAAGGTGTCGCTAAGTAAAAGGCGCGATATTTGAATTACGAGAGAAAATTATTATTTCAATAAATAATAAGAAAATAGTATAAATATTAATAAATGTAATATAAATTTTGAATTTACAAGATTAAAAGCACAATTTCTGAACATATATTTTGAATTCCTATAATATTATGTCAGTTATGTCACAATAGGTTATATTTTGTAAACACAAAAAAAAAGATTAGAGTCATCAACATCCTAGGTTTTTCCAATAAAAAAATATTGAAGATAATTAGTAAGGAGGCACTTATAGTTATGAGGAGTGGCTAATCGAGTATTTCTTCATTTTTATTCGGAGAATCGTCGAAAACACAATCAATACAATACACTTAAAATGTTATTGTTAAATAAAGTAAGTATCCTACCTTTCATTTTATTGTTCTACTGCACGGATTGCCGTCTCGTGACCACCTATGTTGCGGAAGGAACGTTAAATGAAACCATAACCGTCGAAGTGAATAAATCATTGGAGTACATTATTGATTACAACAATGGCAACGAAAAAGTAGAGGCAAGTCGTCATAATTATATATTTAATATTAGATTAGACAGACGAGTTATTTACGTAGGTTCTTTATCCATTACGAATACATGTGGAAAGTCAAAATTCGCACAGTAATTCGCCAGTTATAGTCGTGGTTCGCGGGAAAAAAGAAGTTCTTTCGTGGGAGTTGCCGTTGATCGTCGAAGGTGACTCTGGCAGATTGAAATATAGGGATAGTTCTCGTACTTTATGCTACGATGGTGTGGGAACCAATGTTAATACTACGGAATTATATTATGGTGAGTAGTTTTGACTTTATACGAGATACGTTTTTAAAACTTTTAGTTAGATTCTAAAACATTCAAATCTCTTTCTCTTTTAACTGATAAGGGATCTCTTGTATTTCTTTCTAGCTGCTATTAAAGGTCGACCGCGGCCTCATAAAATACAACTGCCGTATGTTACGATATCAACCATGTCAGAAATTAACGTGACCGCTAATGTCGTCTTAGAAATGCAGGATGATTTTTATATAAAGCCGTCGGTTGAGTATATAACAGAGTTAAGTCCGAGCACTCCGAAGTATTATTATTTCAATTTTCCCGAGAATCATACACAATCTAATTACGTCAAGTTAGAAATCTATTCAAAGGATGATATTTGCATGACAGCTAGTATACAGAATTATTCGGTGAGTTTTATAACTTATTTCTATAATAATTGATTAATTAAATTAGTATTTCTTTAGAAATGTTTTTATTAATATTGATGTTTTTCATACTTAAACAAAAAATTATATATAAAAATAACTTAATAATACAGGCTGTTCCAAAACTTAGTTATGCATTAAAGTTATGTTTTTCTTAATGGATGGCATTTTGTAATTGTACACGGAAAAAAATTTGATCATTTTTATTAAGTATGTCTAATTTTTATAGTTTGAGATGTTTAAATTTTTTTTAAAATGCAATGTTGCAAGAACAAGTTTAGTATATCGAAAATGACTCAAGATTTAGAATCCAGTATAATTGCTAATTTAAATTTCAAATCACAACTATACAAACGTTATGTTGGATTGCCTAGTTATTGTACCTAAAGAAAAAATAAATTACATTTTAAATCAGTAACCAATACGACAATAAATTAAAGTTAATCCTAGAAGTAGAAGAAAATAATACCACTAATTTCAAAGATATTTCTTCAGACAGGCAAATTTATGTCTTCCTAACCTACATCTGATAAAAGAAATACCGTGTTTGCTCTAGCTGATAGGGGACTACAACTTACTATTGTTTAATATAGACGTTTTTGATCTATATTAAAGAAAAATTAAAAATACCCTTACAGGAAATCAATACCCTCTCCAATTTATTAACAATCATAATTACACAGAATGTACAACAAACATAATCAAAATTCAGTTTCTAATAAAGACATGTTAAATAACATTAAATATTGTTCAATGTCATACGTCAATTGTTTAGCAGATAAATTAAATAACATTTTAAAACCGCATACTATAAATCTCACATATAAAAATAATATTTAACAATTTAAAATACTTACAACAAATAGTGGATTTCATTCGATATATTAATGTCAAAACGAGGTAGGTGAGAAATAGTGAAAAATACATTTGACAAAAGAGGAAAACCACAAGAGAAACACTGTAAATTTAATCTAGCGTTCCCAATTCAAATCAGAAACAATTATACATTTTTCATTTCAATAATAAATTTTAAAATTTGAATTATTAAAATAACCTTAATAATTCTGCTGAACTATAATGAAAAGAACGTCTGAATGCTCAACAAGATAAAAGATAAGTGACTAAACGTTTATCATCCTTAAAAACATAATCATACATCACATTTTCACCAAGAGAATACGTAGTTCCCCTCAACATTTTGGGTGTCCTTGAGTGTACAAGTTTATGATTGTCAATGTACATGTTTATGATTGCCAATGTGCGTAAGTGAACGTAAACACAATTTTAAAAATGAAATCACAATTGTATACTTATAGTGCTAGCCTCTATAATGTATTATCATAAGGCATCTAAAGTATCGTATGTTCTATTAAGAAAAACATAACTTTGATACACGCTGCATATCGCGTATTATTTGTAAATTGTAGATTTAAACCGCGTTTCCACTGTTACTCCTTGTATAAGATATAGATACAACAAGATTATCATAATTGCGTGTTTTAGTGCCCTGTTATGGATTTGAATGACGATATTACCTTCAGAGGAATGTGGCAAACTATGAGTCGATTAGGTGGCATAACAATTCCGGTATTTTCCTTGAACTTTTTCTTCTAACTTCGTCACGAATCAATTATTTTTACAGAAATGGAAATTCAACTACGGTTTCTTCATAGTTTTTGCCGTAAAGGGTGACGATTTTGCCTGCAATGACGACATGATATCAAATATGAACCGAACGAAGACCATCACTTTTAAAGTAATGCCGACACTGAATGACAACATGTATTTCAATGCTGTCACCGTAACTCTAGCCTGTATCGTTGCCTTTTATATCACCTTCACGATCAGTCTTTTCGTCTGTAATAGAAGATGTTACGTCCCTAGGACGATGGCTTTCGTCAACGACAGTGAAGCCGAGACTCCGACAGATTCAAACGGTAACAATAATGATTTAATTATTATTATTTAAATAAATCGTTATTTTTAGATGCTATAGTGAATGATACAGTTGACGAGACACAATCCTGCGAAGAAACTGTGTTGACCCATTCGATGTATGTCAGTCACCTATCCACAATGGATCAATTGTCTTTACTAAAGAAATCCTACTCGTACTTTTGGCACGTTCTAACCGTGGCACTGTTTTATGCTTTACCAGTCATACAATTAGTCATAACGTACCAAGGGGTGAATATAAATATTTACAGCTGTGTCATAATTTGAAACGAATCTTGAATATTCATTCGTAGGTTTTAAATGATACCGGAAATCAAGATATATGCTATTATAATTTCTTCTGTGCCAATCCGTTAGGGTTTTTCAGCGATTTCAATCATATCTTCTCGAACATCGGTTACATTTCTTTGGGAGTTTTATTTATGATCATCACGTATCGAAGAGAATTGTGGCATAATGACAGTACGTTTGACGAGGTAAGGAATCTTTATATTTTATTCTGTTTACTTATGAAGATCTAACAGAGTTTTTGAAGTCTGTAAGGTGAAGTGAATGAATTAGTGCTTATTTGGAGAGTCAGGCTTTGTAATCTGTAATAGTTTATTTATTTGGAAAGTCCCAAGTTAATAATATTTATTTACCATACATTTATAACAAAACTACAAACAATGAAAAACACGCTTCATGAATATTAATAGCGATTTTATTGCGAATTTTCTTCAATTAAATGTCTTCTATTTCTTTGAGAAGAGTATTGACTGATTTTATGGTTGCATAATAATTTCTGTGTCTGATGTACAGTTGCGGAATCAAAAATGCGTACAACTCTTTAGGCTACGTTTTGCAATATTTTCAAATTGCAAATCAGCCTTTTGTAAGTCGGTTTTGATTTTTCTCAAATGTCACTTTATATACAGTAAAACCTTTCCTTGCGGACACCTCTATTAAGCGGACAAATTTTCTAGAACCAAACTTTTGCTTTTTTTCAACAATTTTCTTGACGCAAAAAAATTTTGAGACCTGAACCGAACGCGAACCTTTAACAACGGGACGGCGCGCTGAAATAATGTAAGTATATTGGCGATACTGCACTCTGAAACCGGGGAATTACCCATTGCCGTTTTAGTGCGGAACTAAATCTTTCTCTGTCGTATTGATTTAGTTCCTGGGCGACTTATTTTCTTTTTATTGTCCAAATAGTGTGTGGTAGAGGTTTTTGAAATGGCGCATAGTAAAAAAGTTAGTTTGCGTGAAAAAATGGAAGTTGTTAACGTTACGGAAAAGAAACAATTGTCAGTGCGGAAGCTCGCCGAAAAATTTAATATTGGAAAAACTCAAGCCGCGGAAATTGCTAAAAATAAAGACAATATTCGTCTACAGTAGGAGTCAGGAAGTAATACCAATCCAAAGAGAGGTTTTTTTGAAAACTGACGGACTTTGACAATGTGTGTTTTAAATTAAATTGGAGTTGCTAGGTGTTAGAGGAGTGGCTCTGCATTTGGTAGACTCTTACTTAAGTAACAGGAAACAGGCAGTAATATCTAGCGACAATAGAAGTATTTCCGAATGGCAAACTTTAGAAAGAGGTGTACCACAAGGAGCAGTTCTGGGCCCCCTTTTGTTTTTGATTTACGTAAATGATCTTCCAGAGATAACATCCCACCCAAATACGCTGTACGCAGATGATACATCAGTCGTAATAAAAGCAAGAAAAGACGAAATTAAAACAGAAGTTGACACTGTATCGAGAGATTTTAATAAATGGTTTACAGAAAATGATTTGCAGTTAAACCAGTTTTGTGCAATTCGAATATTTCAAGGGACAGGGAATGACATTTGAGTTTAATGATGGTGAACTTACCGCGGTTGATTCGGTGAAATTCCTTGGACTGCACATAGATTCACAGCTGAACTGGAGAGAACATATTAACTATTTGGCACTATTTTGTCCACTTTTTATAGTGTTTTTGATTAATTTTACCAATATTGGTGCTAATTTATTTCTGTTTTGTTTTAATATTTTTGTAGTTATTTTGTCATATCCTGGTGCAGTATTGTTTTTTAATTGTAGGATTATTTTGTGAACGGTTTCCTCTGAGACTTCCTCGAATTGCAATTGCGTTTTTACACTGTCGGTTTTGGTTGTGACGGGTAATTTATTTGAGTTTGCAATTTGTTTTTCTGCTAGAATCTTGCCTATCTTTGCGAAATATTGGTTGATTTCGTCTGCTATTTCTTTTGGGCCCGCCGTTATGGTTTCGTCATCCTTTTCTATTTCATATATTTCTCGATTTTCTTTCTTTCTGCTGTTCAGTTCTGTAGTAATTACGTTCCATGTTTTAGTTGTGTCTGTTTTGTATTTCTGGAACTTTCTGATGTAATAGTCCTTCACTTTTCTCATCATGGGTGTTTTTATTTTCCTCCTGATAAGTGTGTTTATATTTCTCATTTTGGGGGGGAGGGGGAGGGGGTATTTTACGTGTCGTTTGTAATATTGATTTCGTTTTTTAAATTTTGTACAATTCCAAAATATATAAAGTTAGAAAAACCGCTTGTTCCATTCATACATGTAAAATTCTAGAACTACGGCCTACCTCGACACTTCGGCATATTCTATGCGATCGGTTTTGCCTTAGTAATGGAAGGAATCCTATCGGGAAGCTACCACGTCTGTCCGAATCATTCGAACTTCCAATTCGGTAAGTCAAATCAAAGTAAAAAAAAAAAACAAGTTACGATTTTTCTGTTTCATCGAACATTTTAGACACCAGTTTCATGTACATCACAGCGGTATTGTGCATGATAAAATTGTACCAGACCAGACATCCGGACATCAACGCCAGTGCCTATTCGACATTCGGAGTGCTGGCTGTAGCGATTCTTTTAGGTTTTAAGCGAAAATAATTCTCATTAATCGTACCCTATAATAATATGTAAATTTTTAGGCATGATAGGAATTTTAGAACCCACTTTGACGTTCTGGGTCTGCTTTACCGTTCTCCACATTTTAATCTGCTTCTATTTAACGTTGAAAATCTATTACTTCTCGAAATGTAATATAGGTATGAGGCATATTAAAAAAAAAAAAGGAAATCATGTATAAGGATTTATAATCGGAAATTATTTTGTAGATCGTCAGATAGTTTCGAGGGCTTGGACGATAATCTCGCAAGATTACAAATCGGGAGTGTTAAAAGTGTTTCACCCGGCATATAAGAGTAATTCCCGTCGATTTTTATTAAAATATCTGAAGTTTAATTCACATTGAATATCTGTTTAGGTCGCATGGTGTTGCTGCTGATTGGTAATATGCTAAACTGGGGATTAGCTGCTTGCGGTATTTACTTCCAAAGTGATTTCGCTATATATTTACTGGGATTATTCATGTTGAACACAGTCTATTACTTCGTTTTCTACATCATAATGAAGGTATGTTGTATGTCTGAATTGCTTCTATCTTGAAGTGGGTAGAGTTAATGAAACTCTTAAAGATTTAAAAATTTGGGATTTGCAGTAGTTCAGTCGCCATGAACATTAAAAATACGTTTTATTTGAATTTTATCGACAAAACAAATAATTTGTCGATCAAATCAATATCTTTTTTTGTTTGCATTTGAAGATTTTGTGTTTTACCACAGACGAGAGAAAAATCCAAAAGAAAAAGTGAAAAAATCCCTTACCACAAAGATTAAAGATACAAATCTAAATACGTATTTCGGCAACTAAGTTGCCATCTTCAGTAGAGAACAAGTGAAGAGCAGTGTTAAACTTAGTGTTTTCGGCTAAGGTATAGTTCTCACATTACATTTTTAAATTTGGCGCCAATAAGCGTGGCGGTTGGTGGAAGTGAGAGCGTTAGGTCAGCCATTATGATGATTATGATTATGTGTGTGCTACGTAGTTACGCTAGTTTTATGAATCTTATGTGTTTAAGTATTTTGCCTGAAAAGCAGTGAATATATACATTAAAATTATTAGTCTATTATTCAAAGCCATCCTACAGATTTCAGAAGTGGGATAAAGTGACATTTTTTAGAATAACGAACACTTTGTAGTCGGTCCCGAATACCTACCTAAAAAATCGTCGAAAGCGTTGTGTGGGAAAAATGAACGGGTTCGCCGGAGAAATGCAGATTACAGACGAGACCGGTAGTTTTGCACCTACACAATTGAGTGTGAAAGAATTAATAGCAGCTACAGTGGATGCAATGTCGTCACGGGAGAGCAACCGCTATCCCATGGAAATCGCCGCAATGATTCCTACGTTTAGTGGAAAACCTTCCGAGGACGTTACTATGTGGTTCGAGAGAGTTAGTACAACCCAGCGCATTTACCGCATTAGTAATCAAACAGCTGTATTAATTGTCATTAACAAATTAGAAGGTTTCGCGAGAGAATGGTTTCATTCAAAATCTGAATATGCAGCATTAGATCTGTCAGAATTGAAGAGAGAAATGGAAAAGATGTTTCAAAGAAAAAGTGACAAACTGATGTTAATGCGACAGTTTGAAGCAAGACGATGGCGAAGGAATGAAGAATTTACCACTTATTTCCACGAAAAGGTTGTGCTTGCAAATAGATTGGGGCTAGAAGAACAAGATATTATTGCTTACATGATAGATGGATTTGACAATCCAACCTTACAGGTACAGGCCAAGGTAAAAGAATTTAACGGTTTATCGCACATGCTGAGTATAATGGGAGAGATTACTAACGTGGAGCGAAGAAGTTTAGAGCATGCACCCAAGAGGTCAGTACCAATGACAACCCCTCCAGTGAAGACGACGGCGACACCTGTGAAGTGCTACAATTGCAGGGAAGAGGGACATATTGCTTCCCGATGCACCAAACCAAAGCGGGAAAGAGGTTCTTGCTTCCGATGTGGCAGCGAGGAGCACCAGGTAGGAAGATGCCCGCAGAGTAATCGAGTTGTATCAGCCAGAGCAGACAGCACTACGTTGTATGTGGATGTTCCTGTGATGTGTACGCCTGCATATACTATTGATGTCACCCTAGATAAGTATATGTCTTCTAATTGTATAGCGATCTTAGACACGGGTAGTCCCATTTCCATTATTAGTAAAAATATTGTTAATAGTAATTATATTTTACCCTGGGACGGTAACCAAACTTACCATGGTCTCAACAAATCACCTTTACAAATAATTGGCACCTTCACTGATTTTGTTAATGTAAATGATATTAAGATCAAAACCCTTTTTCATGTTATACCCGAAAATAGCATAAGTTTTAAAATATTACTAGGTAGAGATTTTATAAGAAACAAAGAAATCAAAGTTTCCTTCGGTGACCAAGTGACTGTAGAGAAAGTATCTTTTGAATCAAATAGAGCTAATGAGTTGTGGACTGAAATATTAACCATTGATAGCCTTGCCTATGCCCCTGGTACTAAATTAGACCTGGACCCTTTACTGACAATCTCCCAGACTGATGAAATAATGGAACTATACGACGCCGAGTATGTAAAGGCAGAAAAACAGTTAGATTCGAGTGTTGAGTTTGAAATGAAAATACATGTTAAACCTAGCATACAACCCTTTTGTTACAGACCCAAGCGACTGTCATTTACAGAGCAGCAAGATGTTAGGAATATGATTGATGAATTATTACAGGCTGAAATAATTAAACCCTCTGATTCAGAATACAGTTCAAGAATAGTCTTAATAAAGAAGAAGAATGGCTCAACGCGAATGTGTGTGGATTTTAGAGAACTGAATCAAATGGTACAAAAGGACAATTACCCCATCCCAAACATTGAGGAGCAAATAGATAAGCTCCGAGGTAAATCCTTTTTCACACGGTTAGATTTGAAAAACGCCTTTTATCATATTAAAGTAAACAAAGAGGGTACGAAATATCTGTCGTTCGTAACACCGTTTGGTCAGTACGAGTTTTTACGCATGCCCTTCGGCTTTTGCAACAGCCCTAGTATTTTTATGCGATATATTCATTTAGTATTTCGTGACCTTATAAATTCAGGCGATCTGTTAATTTATATGGATGATTTATTGATTGCAACCGATAGTTTTAATCTTCATATTGAGATATTGAGAAAAGTCTTTCAGTTGTTAGTAAATAATTCGTTAGAGTTACGATTAGACAAGTGCTCTTTTTGCATGAGAGAAACACAATATTTGGGCTATATTGTCAACAAAGATGGCATAACGCCTAGCGCTGAAAACGTAAAGGCGGTTACCGAGTTTCCGACTCCTAAAAACAGGAAGGAATTACATAGTTTTATAGGTTTATTGTCATACTTCAGAAAATTTATTAGAGACTTTTCTTTAATTGCCAAGCCCTTATACGACCTACTGAAAAGCCACGATTTTGAATTAGGTAAGACAGAACTAGTAGCTATAGAAACTCTAAGAGAAAAGTTAGCCAGTAAACCAATACTTTGTTTGTATTCACCTACTGCGGAAACGGAACTGCATTGTGACGCCAGCAGTATGGGTTACGGTTCGATTTTGTTTCAAAAACAAAGCGATGGATTGATGCACCCCGTGTGTTATTTTAGTAAGCGAACGTCAGAACCAGAATCACGGTATCACAGTTATGAGTTAGAATGTCTATGTATTATTTATTCAATTAAACGTTTTCATGTTTACTTAAATGGAATAAAGTTCAAGATTTTCACAGATTGCAACAGCTTCCGTCTGACTTTAAACAAAAAAGACATTGTACCACGAATTATGAGGTGGGCATTGTTTCTTGAATCTTATACGTATACGATAGAGCATAGACCGAGCACGAAAATGAAACACGTAGATGCGTTAAGCCGATGCCACAATATTTTGGTACTGGAAGAGAACACTTTTGAGCAGAATTTATCTATCAAACAACTTACTGATCCAGAAATAGCTAGCATTAGAATAACGCTGGAAAAGACACAACTACCCAATTATGAATTACGAGACGGTTTGGTTTATAGAAAATCGAGGAGTACAGGACACTTATTATTTTATGTTCCTCCAGCAATGGTTCAAAATGTAATTAGAGTGTGTCACGACAATATGGGACATGTAGGAGTGGACAAGACCTGCGAAATAATACTCCGAACTTACTGGTTTCCCAGAATGCGATCGACAGTAAAAGAATACATTTCTAACTGTTTCAAGTGCATATCGTATTCCTGTAAGCAAGGCAAAGCAGAAGGAGAGTTGCACAGTATACCCAAAGGAAGCGTTCCCTTTGACACATATCACATCGATCACTACGGACCTCTAGAGAAGTGCCAAAACGGAGATAAGTATATATTATTAATAGTTGATGCCTTTACAAAATTTGTTAAACTTTATCCATGTCGCACTACAAACACGAAAGAAGCAGTTAAGCGTTTAGCATCGCATTTTATTCACTATAGCAAACCAAATCGAATCATATCGGACAGAGGAGCCTGCTTTACGTCAAATGATTTCAAGAATTTTATGGAAGAGCAAAACGTGAAACATATCCTTATTGCCGCTGGTTCCCCTTGGGCAAATGGTCAAGTAGAGCGGGTAAACAAGACCCTACGGCCGATGCTCGCAAAAATGAGCAATACGTCGGAAACCTGGAATGATGCGTTAACAGACGTGGAATTTGCCCTTAATAATACTGTAAATCGAGGTACAGGAGAAACACCAAGTAAATTGCTTTTTGGGGTTAATCAGAAAGGAAATTTAGAGGATCCCTTGAAGACTATCTTAGACGAAGCGCAACCAAGTGTCCTTGGTGAAATTGAAGAAATTAGGCAGAAAGCAAGCGACAGAAATCTCCGCGCGCAAGCGTGCAATAAGAAATACTTTGACAAACGGCACACGAGTCCCCAGAAGTATAAGGTAGGCGACAAAGTAGTAGTTACCAACCACATAAGTACACCCGGAGTAAATAAGAAACTTTTGCCTAAGTTTAAAGGACCTTATGAAATCGAGGTAGTTTTACCGCATGATCGGTATATTTTGAAAGACATAGATGGTTATCAAGTAACCCAAATGCCTTATCATAGTACTCTACATGTATCACACCTTAAACGTTGGTCATCGAACGATGCTATCAACATGTAAACCCCTCATTGTATGTTTTGTATACATTGTATTATATGCCCATGTTACTTACATATTATGTACTTGTTTTATCTTATGTATGTATTATTTTATGCTCTTATGTTGCTAACACAGATCGAGGACGATCTTACTGTCAGATTGGCCGAACTATAGTTCTCACATTACATTTTTAAATTTGGCGCCAATAAGCGTGGCGGTTGGTGGAAGTGAGAGCGTTAGGTCAGCCATTATGATGATTATGATTATGTGTGTGCTACGTAGTTACGCTAGTTTTATGAATCTTATGTGTTTAAGTATTTTGCCTGAAAAGCAGTGAATATATACATTAAAATTATTAGTCTATTATTCAAAGCCATCCTACAAAGGTAAACCTTGGAAGATATGCTCTTCACCAAATCACTAGTGGAATAACACGGAAATTAAATATCAGTACAGTAAACGAAGTAAGTTAGAACTTGATTTATATAATTTGCATTTATGTTTAACCAAAAACCTAAATAATTTAAAGAGTGTTATTCCACTAGTGATTTGGTGAAGAGCATATCTTATAGTGGTGGAATTCCGATCTATGAAATATATCTGCTGTAGAGCATCGAAACTTATTGTTGAAGTACCTTGTTTAAAAGTGACTGTTAATAAATTGTTTCGAATACTCTTGAATAAAATTGAAAATATCATATGTTTTTTTGAATTTTTAATCTATTGTGCAAGTAAATTCTCATCACGCACAGGAAATCTAAACATATTTAAATTCGGAATTCTTTTCTTGGATCTTCCACAATTCAAATAATTGCACTTATTGCCTGCCGTACTAGGCCGGGGAAGGTGAAACTTTTAATGGTATATAGTTTTTAAAATATGGTACTTCGACAATAGTCGTGAACGATGTATGCGACATAATAACTATAACTTAAAGCAAAAAATGCCCGTTTCTTTTTTTTAATAACGGGAATAATAAACGAATGGCAGGGTAAAAGAAATAAACCTGAACAACCGAGTTTGAAGAAAAAATTCGCCAAAGGAAAGTTGATACCAAGATTTGCCATGTTTTTAAAAAAAAAATACGCCGTATTTTTAATAAGCGGATTAGCGGCGGTGTCCTTTAGATGCAACACCTTTGTCGGCGCCCCGTCTACAAGAGCAGTGGCAACATTGTACTGTGTCCGGGCGTGATGCTGTTGGCGCTCTTTTAGCGATATATAAAATTATATACAGACGTTACTTATAGTGACATCTAGTATCAGTCCTATGAACAATTCTAGTCGCCCTATCTAGCTGATGATCTGTTATGTTCTCTTGTCTGTGGTTTTACATAAAGATTATTTCCTCAATTTTCTGCCAATTTTGATTTCATGGCTAAATATGAATTAATTTCTGGTAAAACGTTTTCTGAAAGTATTTATTTAGTTATTTTCACAATCTTTATATAAAACACAAATCTTCTTACTAAAAATTAATAACATTTTTTATATTCAAGCATGAAAATAAAACTGACATACAATTTACAAAAGAATCTTTATCATATCAAATATATTTTTGAATTTTATATAAATAATAAAATAAAATTGATTAAAAACGTGTTACATTATAATTTCTATTGATATTATTTAAAAAACCGAATAATCCAAAAAAATATTAATATCTATTAAAAATAAGAGAACCACATACAGATAAAACACAATAATTAATTTCAGCTCATACATAAGGAGAGAATCACTTGGTTAACAAGGGTATTTTTAGTATTATCGTTGATTTGTGCAGTCGTTTCAATGTATTGCTTCCTCAATAAATCGATATCTTGGTCTGTAAGTATTCTATCGCTTAAATCCACACAATATTTGCACTTTATGTATTTAAGAAAACATCGGCACAGTCTCGTACCTACAATAAAGATTGCGTCCTGATGGGTTTCTACGATTACCACGATATCTGGCATTTCTTGAGTGCCGTTGGGATGTTTTTTATGTTCATGGTCCTGTTGACTTTAGACGACGATCTATCACATGTACCACGTGCTAGAATCCCAGCCTTTTAAAGCCCGTTTTAGTTTAAAGGCTCAACTTTAAGGGTGCTATCGTTCCAAAAACAAAAAGAGGATATCTAGTGCTTAGGATATGATATATTTTTAATAATTTATGAAATATTTCAATAATACATCGGCTTGTGATCAGATTAGAGGTGTATTACTCTATGTTAATGTGATATATTAAGTTCTAAATGATGTAAGAATCGACAATGTACTGACGTTACTTTTAAAGTATTTTAAGGAATGTTTTACTTTTTATGTACACATATATTGATTTTAACGTGAATAAAATATAATTTTTATAAAGTATTAATGCGTTTCTTTCCACGAAAAATTAAAAAATAAAAATGCTTAACAGAAATTATGTTTATTTAAACGTAAAATTACATTTGACAAATTATACATTTTATTTTAGTCCTAATTAAACTAAATATTTACCGTAAACAATTGAAAATAACGTTAAGAATGAATCATCATTCGGGCGATAAAAAATAAAAAAAATAAATTCAAAGCGGAACATTTTTGTTTACACGAGACGATATTTATATTTATATAAAATGATTCCCTAATAATAAGTAATTATTACAGTAATAATAATGACGTTCCTATAATATCAATCCGTGTGCCCCGCTGCTTGTCGCAACAAAATATATATTTTCTCCTTTATCCAATCTTTATTATATGGGGCGTACGTGTTTGTCGATTTTTGATAGACCAAGCAACTCAAATCGGACAGCTAGATTCAATTGAAATTGTTGTTTACAAGATAATATATACCCTAAATAAATATAAATATGACTTACCTGGTCGACAAAGTCAAATAATTGCGATATATCGTAAGTAATCGTCGGTGTATTGGGATTCCGCCGTTTCAAATGCTCTTCGTAAATCTTACAGACGCCTTCCATGCATTCGTTCACTGATTCATAATCCGAATAGGTCCTAGTTTCTGGATTCGAGCCCGGTTGCACTAGTAAAATCGTGTGAGCCTTAAAGAAATTAAATTAGAAGTGATAAAACCTAACCGACAAAATCAAAGAGTTTGTATAAACACATAATTTAACGCTAAAAAATCTGATTAAATAACGTAAAATCTACTGCTTTTACTAATTTAACAGTTCAAATGATTAATTTACCATAACTTCTACGTATTTACACGTCGATTTTTCAAAAACTTCTATTGAAGAGAGCAAATTCTAAAATAGGAAGCAAAATTGGTATTTTGTTGGTTAGGATGCCGATGCCAGTGAATTTCAGGTTAAACAACCTTGAAAAATGAAAGTAACAAATGTTAACGTCAATTTGATTTAGAATAAATAGTAAAAGTTAGTAGTAGTTATTTTATTGATTTTATGCACATTTTACCCTAATTTTCTTAAAATTACAACGGGAATTAAAATAATAAAAGCACAAAGGTAAAAAATATAAGGGTTTTTATTTATTTGAATTCAAATGAAATGCGAAAATTCTATCGCGCGGAATTTAAAATGTAAAATTAATTTTATTATTAAATATAATTCAGTATTCAGGTATTCAATCCCCAATTACTGGATACCCCCAGTATAAAGTAACACCCTCATTTTAAAGGTTTATTTAGGGGATTATTTAAGTTTTAAATTATGTTTAACGCAGAATACTTGTCGACCTGTTTGTAGTTATTTAGTAAATAAAAATGCATGTTTTAGATAAGTTTTGATGGCAATTTTTGCTGTGTAAGTATATTTAAACCTATAAATCTCTTTTAAATAATTTACAGACTAAATATATTTACATTACAGGCTAAAATTTCAAAATAACCTTTAATTATACTTATATATTCAAAAACACAATTCTCAGCATTGTCGTAACACCAAAAAAACAAAAACAAATTATGTTTTTGTGGTATTCAATCTATAAATTACTTCAACTCCTTTTTTTTTAAACAAAAACCAGTTTTGAAAACTTAAGATTAGGGTAGAAGACTAACCATGGTTCTAAAAATATATTTTCGGCGTGCAGTCAGACTTTTTTCTCTTTTAATTACCGTATTCCACTCCAATAAGCCCGTTAACAATAGAAAATGCTATACTACTGGCCTGTTAATCGAACGGTGACTGTATTGCGAAAACTTTATTATTAATATCATTGAAATTTACAGAGAGGTAACTGTTATATTTATTAAAACTTGAAAGTATGTAATCGTATGGTCAGTACTATTGTGCGGTTCGAACACTATAATGGGCTTGTGCCAACGTATAATTTGAGAGGGAGCAAAAACGGAAACAAATCACCTTTGAATAACGTTCCAAAATTGTCGGTTTGTCAATTTATTGCAGTTCAGTTTGCCATTTTGAAGTGTCCCGATATTAATTTTGATTTTCATCGGTTGAATTCATTTTTTTGGTGTTTGAAATAGCCATAATGTTCGGAAATAAATCCTCATTGAGCAAACACAGGAAATTTTACTGTAAGTACTCTTAAATTAATATAAAAAATTAAATTAGTTTAAATAATTTAAAAATCCCGCCATTTTTTTTGAATATTTCAAGCGGGAAATTCAAATTTTCAAATTACATAAAATACTTTTTCCCCCATCTTATATAATATAATTATATTGTTTACTACCGTGTAATTTAATTTTTTAAATTGCAGTTCAGAATAGGTTAATACTAGAAAATTACTCCCGTCACAAACAAATTATTACAATGAAAATAATGCTTTTTTTATAGGCAAATTATCATCAATTTATGATTCATATTGTAGATACAGGTATGCTTATGTAATGTAATATGTAAAAGAATTTTTTTAATTACGCTTTTGATCGATAATAACAATAATTTCTATTCTAAATATTACACTATATACCTAACTAACACTTACGCAATGACTATTTTGTAACGCCGAAATAAAATGAAATTTTGTTTAATGTTGCATTGTGCTCAGCGATAAAACAGAATCCGTCCAAAATGCCGTTAGATTGCGACATTATCTTCATATTTGCATGAATATTACATAAAACTATTATATAATAAAACTTACATGTCGAAAATGCGAATTAAACACTTGTTAATTTCCACTAATTTTAAATTAGAATCCACGGACCAATCAGAATTGCACTGACACGTTTGAAATGTCAAATCTCACGTTGCGATTGGCGAATGAACGTTTGAATTCATGGCGTTGTATTTTGATTGGTCGTTGTAATATTTTAAATTTAAATCGACCAATCACAACGAAGGATGAGATTTTTATCGTAATATCCACCAATTGAAGTTCTAAAATTGCATTTTATTATCGGTTTAAGTAATTTTAATATTATCCCATTGGTGGTTGCGTTATTTCATATGAAAATCGACAGATTAGCAATTTTGGAAGCGGTTTATTTAAATTTCACTCGAAAATACGCAAATTTTCCCTATATTCGTAGCTCCGTTCACGAACTTTCACTTGTTTCTCTAATTCGTGTACCGTATTTACGGAGTGAAATTGCAACGCCTACCTCGATATACCTTATGTCGTCACCGTAGCGTACATATACTAAATTAAATGTGTGCTGTATTGAATAATAGTCTTGCAAAATTCGTACTTTTACGCTGTGTGCTGTTAGTACTGGCAATTGTTTTTGATATACATAGATAGATGTGCTTTATCGGGGCATGGAATAATATTATCGGCGTTTCTATTTTGTTTTTGAGACACTTGAATGATGTCAAGGAGAATAAATGTTTTCTGTTAAGTGTATATAAGGTTTCAAAGTTGGGAAATAGAAAATATTGTTCTCTAACGGTCTTACATTGTCTGGTTAAAGTGGAGCAGCTTTATTAGCATCTTTTTTATCTTTCATACAAAATAGGCGTTTAAATATGGTGAAAAAAGCACCAGCGCCATCTTCTCGCCTCTTTTTATACTAAAACTTAAGTTAAGAATAATGAGCGGATTACATGCAAATATACTATTATTTTTCAGGAAATATGCAAAAAAATTACGGAAAAAATTTTACCTAAAATAAATAAAAGTAGAAATTTAAACATGAAATTGAAAAAGCTTAAATATGCAAAATATGCAACTGTTGTAAAAATATGCATACAGTGAAATTCCCCTTCGCGGACACCCTTCTTACACGGACACTTCCCTTAAACGGACAGTCTCTCATCGTCCCGACCGGCTCTCATATAATTTCCATTGTATTAACTCTTTCTTGGACGGACATTCTCTTGAACGGACGCGGACACGAAAAAATGTTCTCTTAACTGGACAAAAAATAAAATAAAAAGAAACGCCTTATCTTATTTTTTTATCGAGAGTATTGCTATTGCATTTCTCAATCGCGCTGCGCGCCAATTTCGCTGGGACTTCCCCGAGTAAACCTGAGATTTACCTACTTTAATCTTTCGGTACAAATGCAGCCTATGTCGCGCATTTCTGCCTGGCGTGAATTAGGGACTTCCCCAAGTTGGTCGGCGATTTACCGTTCTTATTCTTTGGGTGCACGCTTTCGATTTTCGATTGAATCTGCATTCAATATTAGTCTGACGTCTATGCGGAAAAGACACAGTGGGCGACGCATTCATTGTAGAAATGGCTCCAAAGAGAAAAATTCTCACGCTTAAACAAAAAATTGAGATTGTTGAAGTTTACAATAAAGAGAAATTAAGTGTAAGGAACTTATCCAAGCGTTTTAATAGTGGAAAACACAAGCTGCAGATATAATTAAACATAAAGAAATCCTTCTAAACAAATGGATGTCGAACAGCAATTTGAATGAAAAAAGAAGCTTTTCGACGGGTGATGGTACTAAAATTGACAAATTGTGTTATGATTGGTTTACAGCAGCTCGCTATAAGGGGATTCCTTAAACAGGTATGCATATGATTTTTTTAGATAAGGTTTTCTTGTATTAATGCGTTGATTTTCTTTTCATATTAAATTCTAAAATATGTATGTAGATAAAAAGAGTGAGATTACCAATAGGTCTGTCGTGACAAAAACGCAAAAAACTTATTTTTTGATTTAGGTCCGCTAATACGATGTAAAGCAAGAGAAATAGCCGCTTCTTTGGGACATTCTACATTCAGTGCTTCTTCTGGTTGGCTCAATAAGTTTAGAATCCGTCACAATATAAGTTTTAAAGCGATTTCGGGAGAAGGAGCTTCGGTTAATGCTGAAGATGTTTCATCGTTTTTAAAAAAATTTCCTTCTTTGATTAAGGGATATTCACCGAGAGATATCTATAATGCCGACGAGACAGGCCTGTATTTTAGGGCTCTACCCGACAAAACGCTCACATTAAAGAAGGAAAAATGTATTGGGGGTAAGTATCCCAAAGAGAGGTTTACAATTTTGCATTGTGCAAATATGGCGGGTGAAAAAGAAAAACTCCTAATCATTGGTAAGGCAGCTAAACCCAGAGCTTTTAAAAACATTAACATAAATAACCTGCCTGTAACTTGGAAATACAATAAGAAAGCTTGGATGACAGGACAAATTATGACAGAGTGGTTGCAAGACCTAGATTGGAAAATGGCTAAAGAAAAAAGAAACATTTTGTTATTTTTAGACAATGCGGGATCTCATCCGAAAGACGTTCGCTTAAATAATATGAAAATATTATTTTTACCCCCTAATTATACATCAGCTTGTCAACCACTTGACCAGGGGATTATAAAGAATTTTAAAACTTATTACCGAAGTCTAATACTCAAACATCTGCTAGTAAACATTGAAGCTGCTGGTACAGCTTTTGAGTTAATAAAGAAAATTACACCACTGGATGCAGTTTATTTGGCAAAAACCGCTTGGGACCAAGTAACCAAAGAGACAGTTCAAAATTGCCTCCGCAAAGCAGAATTTAATCATGCAAATATGCAAAGTGAAGACCAGTTCACTGAGGCTGATATATCTGGCCTAGAAGATGATTTACCTCTTAGTGTACTTTCAGATATCCTCAAAAATAAGAATTTATTGAAATTGACGGATAATGAAAACCTTAATGATTTTTTGAACGTAGATGAAGATTCGTATGTTGAAGATCCAGATTCAGAACAAGAAATTACAAATCCAGTTGAAATACAAGAACTTTCGGAAGATTCTGATGTCGATGAGGTTCCAGTGCCAACAGAAGCTATCCCGAATTATGATAA
This sequence comes from Cetonia aurata, assembly GCA_949128085.1. Taxonomy (NCBI): domain Eukaryota; kingdom Metazoa; phylum Arthropoda; class Insecta; order Coleoptera; family Scarabaeidae; genus Cetonia; species Cetonia aurata. Next base: position 33,468,779 of record OX421889.1, on the reverse strand, counting down.
AGCTATTACCCTGACCAAGCAGCTCAAAAGTTTTGTCGAAAATCACGGCGATACAGAGCCTTTGGAGCTTCTTTCTAAATTAGAAATACGATTTCAAGACGCCATTTTAAAGAAAAAGAGAAGACAAACAACAATATATGAATTTTTGCGTCCTTAAAGTGACTATTCATTTCACTGTTTTGTATTACATACTACATCTATGTATCTATGTACATATTATATTATACTTTGTATATATCTAAAGGAAATAAACTTTTTTTTCTTAAGTTTAAAGTTTCTTATTTATTTTAAAAACATTTATATACATATACGATTTAAATGTCCCAGTTTCTTTAATATATTCATTTTTCGTTAAAACACGATTTTTGTTGTATCTGCTACATATTTCTTTTCTGCGGACACCCCTCCTGAACGGACATCTTCAGTTGGTCCCGTTGGTGTCCGTTCAAGTAAGATTTCACTGTATTGCAGTAATATAAATTTCAAGTATCCTCACCACATTAGCTCTATGTTAATCGAAATATATGCTTATTCATCCAATAAAAACGTAGAAGAACATAAAAAAAGCACTCGTATTTGCCCTGTTGATAAAATTTTATTAGGTATATGCTGAATTACCTTGGCGATACATAACCTTCAAAGTTTAATATTTAAACTTTGAAACCGAGTATTTTGCGCATCAAAGTACAACAGGGCTATTAACAACAAAGAAATAATTGATTTTCAAGATCATTATAAATGGTGCTTGTGTAAATAAAATATGAATCTATGAGGATTTTCGTGCTATTCGAAGGTGGAAATGAAAATACTTTGTGGAGGAACCAGATACTTTATCGCGCATAAAATTGTCTTGTTAAAATCCGTTTAAACTATCCTTCATACCTTAGACTAAAATAAACCGATTTAAGTAAACTTACCTTAGTCCAAAGTCGCTTAGTTTGGGCGCTATGCGGCCTTGAAGTCAAAATTTTGAAATTGTTTTTTTATTATAAATTCGAAACGGCTCATGCGATTTTAATAAGATTTGGGATGGTCAGTTAGTATTATTGGACGAATGTTTTGAGAAGATTTCAAGAAAATACTAATACCGCAAGTGAATGAAACACGCATGACCATTATGAAAATTAACATAATTTTTTTTGCTGTCTATAGTAGAGACACGAAATAATTTTTATTCGATAGAGTATTCAAAAGCGATCAAATTATATCTCTAGTAAAATTTTCTTATTTTTATTCGTTTTCGAGAAAAACGAAAGAAAGTGCTTATGGTCGTGCGTTCGAAAAAAAGCAAAAAGTAATCCTGTCGCCTATGATTTCTATCATAAATAAATGAATTTCGCATGGCTAAATAATAATAGTGTCAAATCTAAAATACCTTAAACCTTAACTTTTCGTGATTTATCATGGCCTTACAATACTCCAATGTAGAATATACCGATATGCTATTGGTATTTGGATTTTGTGAAGGAAATACTCGGGAGTGTGTTATAGGGTGTATTCTGAAAGGTTTCCAAATCGTCGAATACCAAGTCATTCAACGTTTGCTGCCGTTAAGCGACGTCTTCGGGAGACCGGTCGCTTTGCTCCTGCAACCGCTGATTATGGAAGGCAGCGTTTTGTAAGGTTTCCTGAAGTTGAAGAAGCAATTTTAGAACGTGTTGAAGAAGATCCAGAAATAAGTACTAGACGAATAGGTAGGGAAGTAGGAGTATGTAAAGATGTCGTTCACGCAGTAATTAGAGAACAGTTGCTATATCCATACCATAAAATAGCAGTTCAAGATCTTTTAGAACATGATCCCGAAATTCGCCTGGGTTTTTGTCGCTTTGTTAAAGGGGAAAAGAGAAGCAGATTTAAACTTCGGCAACACTATTTTGTTTACGGATGAAGCTTGTTTCACAAGAAGAGGGGTAACTAATGTCCATAACGAACACGTTTCTGCAGTTGAAAACCCGCATGCCATAAAGATAAATCATTTTGAACACGAATTTAAACTTAATGTGTGGATTGGAATAATTGGCAATTTTATTGTTGGTCCTGTTATTCTTCCACAAAGATTAACGGGAGACATCTACTTGCGATTTTTACAAAATACATTGCCAGATTTGTTAGACGATTTACCTCTGCAACTTCGGAGAGATATGTGGTACATGCACGATGGAGCTCCACCACATTTTTCAGTAGATGTTCGAAACTACCTAAATCAAGTATACCCAAACAAATGGATAGGTAGAGGTAATGACGCTCCTGTAAATTGGCCACCACGTTCTCCAGACTTAACTCCAGCTGATTCTTTTGTATGGGGACATCTTAAGTCCGTAGTTTACAAGACACCTGTGGCTAATGAAGCAGAACTATGGCAACGTATTCAACATGCAATAAATGACCTTAGAGGTGATGGGGAAATTGTGCAAAGAGTACAGTTTAATTTCCTTCGTCGTATAAATCTTTGTATGCGTGTAAATGGAGAACACTTTCAACAGTTTTTGTGACATATTTATTATTTGTGTTTCAGTTATTTAATTTTTTTAATAATTTTTGTGTAAAATAACCAAATGCGAATTATTAAAATACAAATTTCGCAAAAACCATTAGAGTAATCAATTCTTATAAAGAGTGCCGTTTTTGTAGTAAATAAGTTACCCAGAATCTCCGAAACCGTGAACTTTTACTAAGCCTATTCGTTTACCTGTAGTCTTAATTTGAACAGTAGATTTAGCCATGCGAAATTCATTTGTTTATGATAGAAATCATAGGCGACTGGATTACTTTTTGCTTTTTTCGAACGCACGACCATAAGCACTTTTTTTCGTTTTTCTTGAAAACGAATAAAAATATGAAAATTTTACAAGAGACATAATTTGATCGCTTTTGAATACTCTATCGAATAAAAATTATTTCGTGTCTCTACTATAGACAGCAAAAAAAATTATGTTAATTTTCATAATGGTCATGCGTGTTTCATTCACTTCCGGTATCAGTATTTTCTTGAAATTTTCTCAAAACATTCGTCCAATAATACTAACTGACCATGCCAAATCTTATTAAAATCGCATAAGCCGTTTTGAATTTATAATAAAAAAACGATTTGAAAATTTTAACTTCAAGGTCGCATAGCGCCCAAACTAAGCGATTTTGGACAAAGGTAAGTTTACTTAAATCGGCTTATTTTGGTCTAAGGAATATGTGGTAGGCGTGTGTACAGACTCCTTGTATAATAAACATCTTTTGTTGGTGAAGAATTCTTGCACCTTGTTCCTATACCTACCTGACTCGTATGCCTCTCATTTTTAAATCATTACGCACGTCGTCAGGTTCGTTATCCAGTTGATAAATAACATTCTTAGACGTAATAACAATGAGTAAAGCGCGCTCGTTGAGCTGCAAAGAATTCGATGCGCAAACATTCCACAAAATAAAGATTATTTGATTTAATGAAAAGAAAACATATGGAATTAATCACACAAGCGCATGACGGTTTAAAATTCTCACGCAAATTTTTATGTGTTAACGACTTACCCTGCGTCAATCTTCTGATAGTTATTTTGGAGATATCAACTCATCGAAATTTGGAAATCCGCATGCTCTTGGCTCGTATTTTCGAAATACTTGCATGAGAGTGTTTCTAATTTTGCATGTATGTTTCTTGCATTATATTTATAAACACCAGACCAAATTTCAAATCATTATCTTACTTAATTTTGAAGATATCGATATATTTTTGAAAGCAAAAATTTCGAAATTATACAATTCTTGGCTCCTAATTTTAAAATAGATGGAAGAAGGCGATTCCATTCCAACTTCGCATAAAACATTTCTTGAATTACCTTTCAACACTATACCAAATTTCAAATCATTATCTCACTTAATTTTGAAGGTAACCACATATTTTTGAAAGTAAAAATTTTGAAATTAGTCAACGTAGGTCCGCAATTCAACTGTTTTTGACATACAGTCGATTGCATATTGTTTTAGTAGGATAAAAATTTTCAAAGAAATTCTGATCGCAATGTAAATTAAACAAATGTTTATTTAAAGTAAAACTAAAGAAATTGTTCTACATGTCCACGGTTCATTTCTAAGCACGCTTCACACCTTCTTATGAAAGATCGACGCAATCTTTCGAAAATTCCTGGAGTCCTCCGAATTTCCTCGCAACAATTTACGATTCGTTGCCTGAGTTCTTCCAAATTGTTTACAGATCGTGCGTACACCAATTGTTTTAGATGCCCCCAAACATAGAAGTCTAGAGGTGTCAGGTCAGGGGACCTAGGAGGCCATGCAGTTGGTTCACCCCGTCCTATCCATCTCTCGTTGTAATCTTGATTTAAGAAATTTCTAACTACGATGGAAAAATGCGCAGGAGCTCCATCGTGCATAAACCACATATTTAATCTGTTAAAAAGTGGCACGTCTTCCAACAAAACGGGTAATTCATTTCGTAAAAAATCCAAGTATACTTGTCCCGTTAAACGATTAGGGAGAAATACTGGACCAATTAAACAGTCTCCAAAAATAGCAAGCCAAACATTTAGCGAAAAACGGTTTTGGTGATGCAGTTCAACAACAGCATGGGGATTTTCATCTGCCCAGACGTGATTGTTATGAAAATTGAATATTCCTTCTCTTGTAAACCCAGCCTCGTCACTAAATAAAATCTGAGTCGCAAAATTAGGAGTTTCTGCCAGCTTTCGTAAAACCCAATGACAAAAAACCGTACGTGCACCATAATCGAAAGGAGCAAGAACTTGCACACGTTGAATGTGGTGGGGATAGAGCTGCTGTTCCCGCAGGATTCTCCAAATGAGAGGATGGCTGACGTTCAGTTCTGCGGCAAGTCTTCGGGTGCTAATATTTGGGTTGCCTTCTACCCGTCTCAAAATATCTAATTCTACTGCGGGAGAAGAAACTGATCTAGGTCTACCAGAACCACCATTAATTTTAAATGAACCAGTTTCGGACAGCCGGATATGAAGTCTTGAGAAAATCTTATCACTCGGTAACAACCGATTTGGAAATTCTTCGGCATACATACGCCGTGCTTCAGTGGCATTACCATTCGCACGACCGTACATAAAATGCATATCGGCCATTTCTGCATTCGTGTACTTATGCAGAATTTGAGAACAAAAAAAAATTGACGCAAATGATAAATAATCTGATGACAGATGTCTGACAGAACTAATTTTAAGTCACAATCAGTTGTTTGACAAAGGGAACTATTCTCAAAACCGCAAAACGTTTTTTTTTTATTTTAAAATATGCAATCGACTATATGTCAAAAACAGTTGAATTGCGGACGCATGTTGACTAAGACTTTTGCACGTGGCACAAAATTGTTTTATTTTTTACACTTTTAGATATATATAATAATTTTAAATCAAAAGATGCTCAAATATGTCTCTATTTAGCTCCGTGTGTATGGTTTGCCTTACATTTTCAAATATACATATTATCATATTATCCACGTTTAACTGAAGAGAAGCATTTCTTATGCGTTTGTGCATGTTGTCTGCCGTTGCATCGAGTGTCATGCATATGATGGCTTTTTATAGTAGGCCGTAGAAAAAAATCACAAGGGGTCAATCTGGTGATGCGGTGACCAACTTAATGAATCCCAATCCGGCTATTAATAAATCCCACCGTAATGTGTGAATGCACAATCGTGTTGGTACCACAATCTCTCCATAAAGTTCCTATGGAGGCCTTCTAGCAGTATTGGTAGATTATTTTAAAAAAAGTTTCTCACAATTTAAGGTATTGTCAAAGAAGAATGGATCCACAACGGTGTTCCCCGATGTCCCCCCCCCCCCCCCCCCCCCCCGTTTAAGTTGATACTAAATGGGTTTTGTGTATCATAGTAGTGTGAAGTTTTTCTGTTCATTATTCCAGAATTGACAAATGTTGCTTCATCTGTGAAAAGCGTCACCTTGAAACATATAAATCGTTAGCCGCCAAATTGATAACCAAAGAATGACGCGCGACTCTATAACCGTTTTAAAGATAAAACTTAAAATCTCAGAAGTCGCAGCTGTCAAAATTATGGCAAAATTTGCAATATAGCATAAACCAATTGTCACCAAACAACCAGCTCGTTAAATTTCAGAACCCTGATTTTTCGACAGATTTTGAAAAAATATCAGTATATATTTAAAAAAAAAACCAATACTTTTCTTGAGGTTATAAATGAAATGTTCAACTTTATCCATGGAATTCCGATTCCCAGCGTGTTTGAAACCTTCACCATCATTTGAAAACACTTCTGAATCGATTCCCCAGCGTTAACCAATCAAAAACTAATTCTCCTTGGGTTATCGATTAGCGTTCTTCCACATTATACCTGTTCAGAACGGGTAACGATTAATATCTTAGTGGGGCCTGCTAACCGCTCAAAATGACTAGAACTGGCACGAGCGCTTTGGAAGGAGAAAATACATTTCTGAAGCACCGTTAGATCAGTAGCGCAGGTGAGTTGATGGTAGTCACTTCTTGTCGTTTGTGAGTTTGACGTGGTGAGAAGTAAATGCCATCAAAAAAAAAAATCGGATAATCGCGTAGAGAATACCGTTTCAGATAAAGAGTTTTTAAGTCGTGGCTTTAATAGAGTGAGTGGATATCTGTTTTGTATAAGAGATATCGATAAAAATTGCATGTAGTTGCTGTTATAAAAGTAATAGGTGCAACTACCTGTTGCTGTGGCTGGTGAAGTGTCTTTCTTTTTTATAAATTTTAATAAAGGCAGGGCATAGATGAAAGATTGGTAAAGTTACAATCCAAATAATTTATAATAATCTTTATATTTATATATATATATATGAAATGATTTCGGAATTTCAGTTATACCCACTGTAGATAATATCTAAAATTTCTTTAAATACCCATTTACTAAATTTCAATTCCACTGGGACATTCATTAATAATATATTTAGGACCATTATAGAACAAGTTGTAATCTTTCTGCGATTAGTGACATTACACACATGAATAATTTAGCTATTATCCAACTTTCTAATGTGTGTAACTGCAACCTATTAAAGTTAGCCTGAAAAAAGTGTCTTTTACTCGAAAACTGGGTGCGTAAAACTAATTCTTGTAAGGCTACAGTAAGTACTACAGTAGAGAAATAATCGGTGTTTATTCTTTTAAAGGTTAAGCTAGAATTTATTTGACTGAATTTTAAATCGTGCTGTATTTTAAGATGATATAATTTTTAAGTTTATATGTAAGGGAAATTCTGGATTTTTGGTATCGACAGTGTTGTTAAAATTCGAATAAGAAACCGCTCATTTAAAAAGTGTTTTAATTCTCTTTACGGAAATGTGTATTAAAAAGTAATTTTTTTTTACTCAGTCAGCAAAAACTGCATAATTTGCAAATTATATAATAAAATATGATTAGAATGAAAATGGTTTGGAATTTACTTCATTAAATGTTCAAAATGATAACCATTAATCTCCATACAGTAGTACAATCTTGCTTCAAATGTTTTTTTAAATTTTCCTTCGTGGACAAATGACATATGTCAAAATAAGTTTTGTGGTCGTCAGACAAGCTTGAATCTGTCCACACAACAAAAATTTCCACATCTTAATAATCATATATGTAATACTCGTATAGAACCAGTGGCACAAATTTCCGCCGATGAAGGGGGATGGAAGATACACTTCTTTGTCTAACTATATTCTCTGACAGTTCTTATGTTTGACAGATTTTGTTTAGTCAAAAGTCAGAATAGTTGTCTATGGTCAGAATATAGGTTATCTCTGCTGAGAATACACAAGTCATATATGTGTATGTAAACAATAAAGATTATTTTAAAGTATATTATTGAATATACTTTAACATTGTGCAGAATAATAATAATTTGAATTCTTTGGAACAAATGACATCAAAAGTTGGGAAAAGTTCTACCAGATATTTAAAGTATTCCTAGAGGCTACTAGAACGGTAGACAAACCCAAACAAGAAGAAAATAGCAGTGTATTTTCATCGATTGATGATGGAGGCTTACATCTATATGATACTTACTGTTACCTATGGCTAGGGAGAGCAAAAATTAAAATATGAGGCTATTATCAAGCAATTTCAACTGGTTGAATATTATGAAAGAAAGTCTCAACATCGAAAAGCAGTTATTAAGTGAAATTGTGATACATAAATAAAACCAGGAAATCTGAGAATATTCTAAATTTAAGTTTATTTTTATGTGTGAGTTTTTTTTATTTTACTGACCTTGTTTTCAGTATTATTGTAATGAACCTGTTGCTATTTTATATTAGATTTTATTTTTTGTTCAATCTACTATCTTCTCTTTAATTCTTTCATTTTTGGTAATGTTTTTACTAGGAATAAAGTTACAATTTTATTATTAAAACAAAAAAATATTTCTAGAAATACAAAGAAGAAATGTTTATTGAAATTTGTTTACATTTATTGAGGAAACATACACGCATAAACTTGATCTCTGTGATTTCTTTCATCTTCATTTTGGCCAGGTTGCTCAAAAAGTTGAATTTTCAAAATATATTATTCGATAACAACCACTGTCAACATGCCAAATATATGTTCGATTAAAATTCTAACTTGAGAAAGCTTGTATAATTGAATAATATCTGCTGTCCAATAAGGTGTCCATCGCCGCTAAACGGTGTAATTAACCAAGATAATGTTAGATAGGCAAAATCCCCTTTTAACAAAGTTTTGAAAACTATTTTCAGATGTAACCTTTGCATATACCGTGTGTCCACACTTAAGTGTGCACTATTGATAACTTTGTTATCTTTGGAAGAACAGAATCGGTCGAATGGATAAAGTAGTACTATTTTTTACGGCGGTCACAATTGTGAAAGCAGAAAAACAATTGAGCGTCGCGTTCTCTAGATATTCGTCCAAAATTATTTTTTTTAATGGAACGGCTTGTATAGTTTTTTTTGCAATTTAAAAGAAAATTCCAAACTGAACAAAAAAGTCTTAGTACACTATTATAAAAAAATGTTAAATAAAGTAGTTACTGAGAAATCTTTATCTTTGCTTTGTTGGCATGAAATTGATATTCCTATGGAAAATTAACGCGTCACATTCATTAAAGCGTTTAATTTAATAAACAAATAAAAATAAATACAAAAATTGTCAAGAAAATTACTCAAATTAAATGTTCAAAGACACCTCCTTCCATTCCAATACATTTTATCAATCCACAGAAGATTTTTTCTTTTAAATTGCACAAAAATATAAAGGGCGTTCCATTAAAAAAAAAAATTTTGGACGAATATCTAGAGAACGCGACGCTCAATTGTTTTTCTGTTTTCACAATTGTTAGCGCCATAAAAAATAGTACTACTTTATCCATTCGACCGATTCTGTTCTTCCAAAGATAACAAAGTTATCAATAGTGCACACTTAAGTGTGGACATCCGGTATACCAGACCTCGTGAATACTCTTGCGTCATGCATGCTGCAAACCCTTCTTAGGGAAAACTTTTCTCATTCCGTGTGTATGTGTTGCCAATATTTTGCAGCTCCAATTTCATCATTAGCGAATGAATATGTTGTTATTATAGAATCTTCCACAAGCACTTGCTGAAGCAATGATGCAGCACCAAATAATCATTGTTCTCTATCCATTTCGATAAATATGGTTTCAGTGTAAGGAGTAAATCAAGAATGTATAAATAAATAATCAAATAACACAAATTTGAACTGTCAACGTCAACTGATTTTCATGTTTATTACGTTAAAATTACGCGCATGCGCACGTTACGTCAAGAACAAGTAGGAGTTTTCCCCTTTGATTTCGGAATTTTTTAGGATGTGTCAGCAATATAGTAGTATTACATATATGTTAATAATAACAAAAAAACAAACACCATTTGTTCCATCATTTATGTGTCAATCCTAGAAAAAAGATAATTACGTATTTGAAATGGAAAAAATCGTTTTTTTTCTTTCTAATTGTCAGTTTCTTGGAATAAGATACATATTAACATATGTGTCAGGTATATTTTTCCAAATTTACCAGCTGTTCCAAACAAAAAACTTATAATAAATTCCACTACATCATTTTCACTTTCTACTGAATAAAATGCTTAAATATAGCATAGGATCTCAAATTGAACTATTCTATGAATAAACTTTTTATTAACCTATTCATTGTGCGCGTTTGAAAAACATAGGTACAAGTTTTATACTTTCTTTTCACATAATACAATGTATATTGTAAGTAATAAACATTAAGGATTTGTGAGAGAGTATAGTAATGTTAATTGGGAACAAATATGCCTGCTGAATGTGTGCAAAATGCCACTTATATAAATATGGCAATATGTCCGCTTTTTTAACTTTTTACCACATCCTTTTGAAGAAATATTACTTATTCACGTATTTAGCAATATCTTAGAAACGAATACATGATATACCAATGTAAATATTGAATTAGTTTTTATTCGATCTAGTTTTTATTTATACAGGTGGCTCACCAAATCCCCGTTGGTTTATATACGAAAAGTCCTATAATCTTTTCAAAATATTTTTATTAGCGATTATATAGATTCGTAAAGAGCACATTTTAAAATTGTTTCGAAATATACAGTGACCCAAAAAAAAAATTATCCACCATGTTATGAAAATTTAAATGGAACACTCTATATATTATGTCATATTCTCAATCCGTTTCTGAGATAATTAACTATTCTTCAAAATGTAAACCAAAATTTAAGACGTGTGTCTGTCTTACATATTTAAGCTAGATATTTTAAATTGCATTTATTTTTTAAACAAAACACGACTTGACGATAAAATTAAAATGATGCTTAAAAATTATACAGGGTGAATAGAAACCTACTTTTAATGTTCACTATCATTAAAGGCATATAACTTTCTTATTTTAAATAGAACATCTTGCATTTATTATTTTATTTAGATTCTAATTTTAACGGTACATATTTGAGATTGTATCAAGGTTGTCTATGTGCCTATCTCTTATAATTTCTTAGTAATTTAGAATTTTCTATTTCAAATACTAATGGCTAGCAATTTATTTTTTAAAAGTAAGCTTCAACGAAACTACCGTTATCATTAATTGCATATAGACGATATTTATAGCCTAAATCTTTAACTGTTTTTTCCTAATAAAAATACTAATGCTTCGACAAATGTTCAAAATGAAGATCATCATTTGAAAATCACTTGAAACGAATCTTTTAGTTTTAAGTTCATTAAAATATTTAGTGTTATAGTTCGAAACACCATTCTTATTCGTTCTTTTATATATATTCTTAGGTGTGAATGTCTTCGTGTTTTGTGTGTGTGTATTTCTGTATTAGGTGTGAATTTGCAATTAGTTTTCATTAATTTGTTTTCGATTTTGTGTACTGTAAGGAGATTTCTGAATGTTATTAATCGTTGTAAATTTAGTTCTTGTGTCTTCTCGTAAACGTCCTTTGATGGTGTCCATTTGTCCATGTTATACAGCGTCTTAGTACCTATCTTGTTCTGCTGTCTTTCTAGTTTATTTAAATTTTGTTTAGTTGTATGGCTCCATATGTTTATTAGATAACTAATATGGGACGTAAATGTACTGTGATATACAGACTTCTTCAGATATTCTGGTACTATGTCTTTAATTTTCTGCATTCCTCCTATAATTATGGTGTTTCTTTTTATCAAATTTTTTTCGTGGGTATCCCATTTTAGGTTATTTTGTATGGTTAATCCTAGATATTTGATTTGGCAGGTTTGAGTGATGGTTTGTGTTTTAATCTTGATGTTGAAAGTGGGTTTATATGTTTTTTTTTTTTGTAAATACCATGTTCTCTGTTTTGTTCTCATTGATCGTTATTAGATTATTATAGGATCTTATAGTCAAATGTAGAAAACTTTCGGCACAATTAGATCGGATGGGAAGCGTCGCATTATTATGGGTTCCTGGTCACAGGGGCATAGCTGGAAATGAGGAAGCGGATATCCTAGCGAGAGCTGGGGCGAATGAGCAGGTGCGCTTTAGCAACGTTTTCTCTTTGGATTATCGAAAACTTGGTTCAGAACTCATAAGGGAGAGATGGAGAGAAGAATTTGGAACGTCCGATCTGGCACAGAGATACAAGCTATCTTCAAAAGGTTTATCACCCAAACCTTGGTTCGTCGGAATAAAATATAGAGGAAGGGACTTCATTACAACCTTATGCAGACTAAGGTTTAATCACACCCAGTGTAGATCTCATTTATTCCGGTTGAATATAGTGGATGATCCAAATTGTGAATGCGGAGATGTTGAGGATAACAATCATATTTTCTTTGGATGTCCCAGAAGATCTATGCAAACCAATGAATTAATTCAAAATCTTATACAACTTGGAATGTCGCCCCCGTTTAACATCAACACCCTTTTAGCTTCTGAAAACGTTAAAATTTTTAATTTGATTTTTAAGTTTGTAAAATCGAATGATATTATGGTTTAGCTTCATGTTTAACTTTTTTAAACCACTAATTACCCCTTACCTATCCGAGGTCGTCCTCTTTCCACGGTCTGTTTAATGTGGAAAGTAGACATATTGGGCGATAATTTTCTATCTTTGTCTTGTTGCCCTTTTTATGAATAGGTATGATTATTGTACGTTTTAAGGAGTGAGGGTAATGTCCACTTTTTATAATGTTGTTGGTTAGTTTTACCACTATTGGTGCTAATTTATTTCTGTTTTGTTTTAATATCTTTGTAGTTATTTTGCCATATCCTGGTGCAGTATTGTTTTTCAATTGTAGGATTATTTTGTGAACGGTTTCCTCTGATACCTCCTCGAATTGCAATTGCGTTTTTACATTATCGGTTTTGGTTGTGACGGGTAATTTATTTGAGTTTGCAATTTCGCTTTTCTATTTTCCAAACAATTCAAATCTATGCCTCTAAATTTTCCTCTTGTCATTGTAGCCAAATGACGGTATATTTCATTGAACACACGGCAAGTTCTTTCAATAATCCTGTGACATTCTCCATGAATATAAAATATGCATAAGATATCTGCGTTTGAATACCCTTCAAAATCCATTTCAGTGCCCGCAACAGAAAATCTTGTAATGTAATGTATCAAAAACCTTCATAACTTGAAAATTATTGCAGATATGTATGTATGAGGAATGGTAATACATTTTGTTGCAAAATTTAATAAGATTTCAGAATATTGAATAAAAAAAAAATGGGGCATTGTATTTGAAAAAATCGAGTTTTGATGGTCTGCAGTTCCACTAAAGGCAATTAAATTTTGGATAGCCTGTAGATAATGCAACAAATCCAAAAACTTCGACAGAAACGTCAGGATTTCTTCCATCGATAGTTTTAATTTTAGCGTTCTCGGTTAAAATTTCGCGACAGTACATAATGTTAAACATCATGATGTAAATCCAAAAATTTTCAAAAAGTCGAAAAATCTCCGAAACGCCTTCACTTAGGTGTAGGGAATACTAGTAAGAGTTCCTCTAGAATAACGTTTAGATTTCAAAAGCGCAAAGAAAACTATACCGTTCCATTTGAAATAAGAAAGTTGATGTCAATTTCCGGTGTTTCCGGAAGTGCCGGCATCTTGAAAATATTTTCAAGGCATAGATTTTATTACACTATGTACGTATGCAACTTTACAGGAATTAAAAGGAGGCGTGGTTGTTTGACAAACACACAATTAGAGATAACTTAATCAGGTTTTTAAATGAACAGCCGTTAGAAAATCTAATAAAGAATAAGGACTCCAGAAATTCTACATCGAATGTCAAATTTTTTCCGTGAACTCCTAAATAGTAATTTAATTATCACTTCACATATGCGACATAAATACTCACACTAACAAAATCCAAAATAGAAAATTCACATTATAATATTTACTTTACCAATCATTCGTCGCACAACCGCGACTTCAGCCTTCACTATGTATTTATAACGGCAAAAAATGCAACATCACTAATTACCATTCACACATTGGGACCTATTATTATAGGTAAAAATTTCGATGCTCTTACAGGCAGTTAATTTGAGTGAATGATTCAAATTTTCCCGCCAAACAACAAGATCAGGCAGATTCCATGCTAAACGAGAACAGTGGTGATCAGTCTGGTTAACTGAACAAGAGATTTAGAATAATTTTATTAAAGTTTTCAAAGTGCATCTAGTCAAATCGTAGCAGAATACAATATAAAAAAAAAAACAAACATGAAAGGCAGAGAGAAGTTATGGTCCAAACTGTCCAGCGCCTTCTTGAGGAAATGGTGTAAGTATTATTTTAACACTCTGTATTTTAGTATCAGGTTTCTACCGATACATGTTTTTTTTTTTTGTTTTATTCACGTGTCAAACTTGTTTTTTTTTTTTAATGATGGAAATCATGGAGGTACATAAATAAACTTGTACCTAGTATAAATCAACGATGGATAAAATATACCAATGTCTACTCAAAAAATTATTATAAAAAATATCAAAATCATCTTTACAGCACTTGATTTTGCCATAAATGTTTTTTTCTTAGAATATCGATCAATTACTGTTTTTCTCGCACTACATAGCACATTATTCAAAATTACTCAAAAAGTATTAACTTTAGCTATAGGAAATGTTACATGCGATTGAAAGAGGACTTAATTCTGTATTATATGGCACAAAAATATACAAGGTGTTCCATTTGAAAAAAATGAGATTCGTCTATTTAAAGATGCCTAGGTTTATTGTCACTTTAACAACAGCCTGTATAACATAACAAAGAAATTATTAATTGGTTATACACTTTCAAATATTGTCACGACTATACTACAAAATAATCGTAAAATTGTTATAGGTAACGGTGGTATTGATTTTCCAAGTGACCCAAGCAAATGCATTTTTCTTTCTAAAAAGTCGACTAACTCCAAAGCTGTTCGGTTTTGGTGTAGGGTATGTTAATTAAATCTACTTTCCACCTACCTCCACCTACCTCCAGGGTGTTCCATTTAAAATAACAAAGTTGTATACCGCGCAGGCTGAACTGACCACCCTGTATATATAAAAATAATTTTGCGGTGTAGAGTATTTGATCCTGAATCACTTTTATCTAAAACATATTTCACTTAAGTGGACAGGTTAGCCACAATAGCTCGTCCACAGATAAATGCCACACCCTGTATATATTATTTATATAGCTTGCATAGTATAAATTTAAGTAACTTATACTGCACTGTACACCTATCGCTATATTCAATCGGTTTTATGTTTTCTGATAAGCCCGCTAAACACGGCAAAACTGGTCCAGTTACATTTAAAACAATCCGTGTTATTGAATAGAAATGATACATGCAAATGAGTGTATTGCATTTCATAATATAGCACGTTAGCGCGGTATTTATACGCATATACAGGAAACTAAAAACCTTGCCTGACGCGGAATTCATACCGTTTACAGGGTCATACGAGAAGCAGTGGTAAAATTAGCTGGCTGCAAAGAGACTATACAATACAATGAGAAAAATTGTCCAAATAAATGACTTGTATATTTGGCATTTATATATTTAGAACACGTATTTTTTTTTTTTAATTGCCGGAAACTAAAAGAATGTTTGTTGTAAATATAATTTGGAATAAACAACTAGGATTGTCTAGACTTGCGTCTGAGAGAGTGTTTCTGGCAATTAATTTAGTTATTCGCGCTAATACAAGCATATTAAAGGCAAATCATAGTATGCTTCATTTCATAAATTTCTCGCAATACAGGAATTATGATTTAAATGAAATTTGCGTCAAAGAAAGAAAATAAAATAAAAACAAAACAGAAACAAAAAAAGGCTATATTCCCGGTCTATTTAAAAACTCATTTAAGCTATAATATAAGGCTCTAATTGAACGACGACATTTTAAAGCACTCTTTTTAAAATGAATTAGCGTCTTCTATTTTAGATGGTGCTAGAATTTAACAAAAAGAAAAATTTCTTGTATACAAGGTGAGTCAAAACTCTTAATTTTCTCATTAAACTTAAATGGAACACCCTATATTTTTTATGATGTTTCGAGAGATATTTATCGGCTCTTTCATTTTTATTAACCATTCCCTATATTTCCTAACGTTAGCGGGAATTTTTATATTAATATTAGCCGCCATTTTTCAAGGACATTGAAAGTTGTGGGAGAGAAATAAATGCGATTTTTATAAGTTTGAGGGTTATGCGTTTCAAGAACGACAATACGTAAATATTCAAGGATGTACAAGATATCGGCGGATATAATTATTGCCATGTCGTCTTACTGGTGCACTTCCTGACATTAGCGGGAACTTTTATATAAATATTACCCGCTAGTTTTGAAGAACATTTGGAGTTGTGGGAGAAAAAATAATTTCATTTCGATTTTCATAAATTTAAGGGTTTGTATACATCGAATTCAGAAATGACAACACGTAAATCTTGAGGGATATCGGAGATATCGGCGGATATAATTATTACTGCCTTGTCGTGTTACTGGTACACTTTCTAACGTCAGCGGATTTTATATAAATATTGCCCGCCATTTTTTAAGGAGATTAAAGTTGTGTGGGAGAAAATAAATGTAATTTCTGTAAGTTTGAAGGTTTGTATATCGACTAGACAGCACGTAAATCTTGAGGAAATTATTACTGCCATGTCGTCCTACCGATGCAATTCCTAACATTAGCGATAATTTTTATATGATTACCAGCCATTTTGAAGGATATTGGGAGGTGTGAGTATAATATAAATAAATATGATTCTTATAAGCTCGAGGGCCTGTTTATTGGTTATATGTAGTAACGGCCACACGTAAATTTTGAGAGATGTCGAAGATCTCGGTGTATATAGCAATTACTGCTCTCAAACCTCTCAAATCTCTTCATATCGGCGAAAATAAGCAAATTTTGAGCGGAATTAAGATTTAATCAACTGCAGTACTTGCAAACTATAGGAATTATACTATATTGCGCATATGATTACACAAATTTGAATACGGTAATACGAATATTCTAGTAATCGTACTACTACGAAATTATAATTGAGCATTTTTTCTTTATTAACTTCAAAATCAATGAATGAACCTGCGTCAAATCCAAATAACGATTAGTATAGTGGTTGTTTTACATTATAAAATTTTAATTATAAAGAACACCAACAGTAAGAAAGTGAATAAAAAGTTCCTTGATTAAGGTCACCTATGACCTTCCTACTCTGGTAAGCAAAACTATATTTTTAAAACCTTTTACTTTTTTGGAACTTGCTAATCTTTTAAACGTGAAATTGAAAAATTCGTTTTCTGCAGGATCGGATGATATTCCATCTTATGTTATAAAGGCTGTCTTTACAGCTATTGTTCCGGTTTTAACTGTTTTAATTAATTTATCTTTCGAGCAAGGTGAGTTTCCGAATTCATTAAAAAATACTAAATTGGTTCCTGTTTTTAAAAAGGGCGACAAGTTACTACCGGATAATTACCGCCCTGTAGCTCTTACATCTTGTTTCTCAAAAATATTTGAATATTGTTTTTTAGATAGGCTGGAGGCATTTCTCTCTCACTTTAATATTATCACAAATTGCCAACATAGCTTTAGAAAGAATTTCTCTACTCCTACCGCTTTAAATACTTTTATGAATGAAATTATGGCTTCAGTTGAAAATGGTAGTTATCCAGTGGGTATTTTTTTTAGATTTGAGTAAAGCATTCGATTGTGTTTCTCATGATATTCTTTTAAATAAATTGCAGGTCTATGGGATTAGAGGGATTGCTTTTAATGGGATTGAATCTTTCTTGCGAAACAGAACCCAATATGTCAATATCTTACACAACATCATTACGGCCTTCAAAAATTTTGCTTCGGAAGTTTTACCCATAATGTTGGAGTTCCTCAAGGCTCAATTTTAAGCCCTGTACTTTTTTTACTTTATATTAACGATTTTCCTTTGAACTTAGGCAAAGCTATAATTACTTTATATGCAGATGACATTGCTTTAGTAGTGACAGATAAAGATGATCCGATTTTGACTGACACTTGTAATAATTTATTGAGTAATGCATCTACTTGGTTTACAATGAATAGGATTATATTTTGGGGAAATTCAACCATGGCCAAAGATATTTTTATCAGCCAGAAACGTAATTTCCCTTGCATAACCGGCCTAAAAGCTACTGAGTCTTGCAGACCAGTCTATATCAGTTATAAATTATTAACTCTACAAGGAAGAGTTCTTAGTTCTTATTCTTGAGCTTGCTCTTTATGCTTACGACAATTTTTATAAGTTCCAACTGAATAAAGATAAACATGATTATAACACCAGACATAGAAGTGACGTAGCCACACGTAGGTCAAGATTAACCTTATATCAGCAGTCCCCACAGGTTCTTGCTATCAAAATATATAATAAAATTCCTACCCATTGGAAAGATTTAAGCCGTTGACGTTTTAAACGGTTTATTCATGATCTATTAGTAGAGAATGCTTTTTACTCTCTACAGGATTTCATAAATTTTAGAATTACTTAAGTGCTTCATCTTAATCTAAGTTTCTTCTTGTTTTATTGTCTTCACTCTTTATAAATTTGTTGAATGCTCTTGATAGAAATGTTATTATTATTGTTACTATTATTATTTTCATCAGCATTTAGTTATTACATTTAAATTTTTTACCTTTCACTATTTACTTTAAGTTTGTAGTTTCTAAATACAATGGGTTTAGCTTTTTTTTCTAATTAGATTTTCATTTGTGCAATTCTATTTTTTCCTTTTATGACTTTTTCTATACCATTGTAATTAATAACATTTCAAGGTGGTGCCCCGTACAGGCCACTTGTTTACAGTCTCCCGCCTAACTAAACCTAACGCAACGGAAAAACGACTAGAGCGTTTTTATAAGTTTCTCGGCGAGAACATGCATACGATACGGAGCAAGCACACTGAGTCATATTATAAATGCAGAGAGCTTTTCTTCAGAGCGATTCTCTAACCTATATATGCACCCTTATTTGCAATAATCCGACAGAATTATTACTGTTTCTTTAGTTTTGGGAAAAACACCAAGAACAAATTGAAAGTTATATTCTAAAACCTCTATAAATCTAGATCACACAATAACACACTATAACAAGTCAAACCTAATCTAAAACCGATATAGAACCGAAAATAACCGATATATATCTAAAATGAAATGGATATAAAATATCTGTATATATGTAACTAACTTTAGAATATGAAGCTTAAAAATACCTACACCTTTTCTTAATAATTTTTTTTTATAACTTTTATAATAACGGATATATTGAGCTTCCCCACACTAATGCGTCAGGCTGTATATCAAACACTGCATTTGGTATATTATTCACTTCAAATATTCGACTTGAAGATTCACACAGACATACGAAAAAAAAAAAGAAACTTTCACGAGTCACAATACATCCATCTCTCGACAGATGAATTCACACAGCATATTTATACCTGCATCATTAGTACTGTATTAAATTAACTTGAGAAGCTTACAGAACTAGCGAAGACAATGAAGCCATTAAATAGAGTTTTGTCTAGCGGCGAAGATGACGCAATAACTCAGTTGAATAGTCGCTGTGAACATGTCAGGTGAAAGGTTTTGACGTATACAGTATACAGTGACAAATAAATTAAAGGAACACACCATCCATATACAGGGAATTTCAATTAAAACGAGTCACCTCAAATAATTCTTTATCTGCTGTGATTTATATAAAATTTCGAAACCTGTCAATCGGAATTTTATATAAAACACAGGAGGTGAAGAGTTATTTGAGGTGTCAGGTTTCAATTGAAATCACCTGTATGTATTTACATAATCACATATAAAATATTATGAACGTATTTAGATTTTGTTTTTGTAATGTTTCATATGTTAATATTTGTAGATATGTATATCTATTCGATGTAAACAGTTACATGTAACAGTACGATGATACACAAAACTCATTTAGTATCAACACAAACGGGGGAGACATCAGGGAACACCGTTGTGGATCCATTCTTCTTTGAGAATACCTTAAATTGTGAGATTTATAGAAACTTTTTTTAAAATAATCTACCAATACTGCTAGAAGGCCTCCATAGGAACTTTATGGAGAGATTGTGGTACCAACACGATTGTGCATTCACACATTACGGTGCTCCTTTAAAAGCGCGCCCTATAAGGGATTTATTAATAGACGGATTGGGATTCATTAAGTTGATCACCGCATCACCAGATTGACCCCTTGTGATTTTTTTCTACGGCTCACTATAAAAAACCATCATATGCATGACACCCGATGCAACGGCAGACAACATGCGCAAACGCATAAGAAATGCTTCTCTTCAGTTAAATGTGGATAATATGTATATTTGAAAATGTAAGGCAAACCATACACACGGAGCTGAATAGAGACATATTTGAGCATCTTTTGATTTAAAATAATTATATATATCTAAAAGTGTAAAAAATAAAACAATTTTGTGCCACGTACGGTTTGTTTTTGTTACGTTATAAATAATCTAAACAACTTACATAAAAAAGAACAAATGAATAGGGGTAAATTGCTGTTATTAAACATATTTTCCATAATATCTTCGAAAATATTTAAAAAAAGTACTACGTTATTGGTACTATTTTGAAGGCAATTTTACAAGGAATTTGCAGATTATGTGGAAAATATAGGTTCCATTTAAAAAAATCGATAGAAAAGCGTTTGAATTTCTAAAACTGTTCCACGACACATTGAACACCCTGTATACATTTCTAAGTTTCTTCTACCAGTTAAACAGTGTCTTTAATATTGGTTTTTGTTCCAATGCTTCTAAGATAGATTGACCAGTTAGAAATAGAAAACAAAGCAAATCAAATAGTGCCAAATTAAACCAGTGTGAAAACGAAGCGTTTTTAGGAATTGCACAGGAATATAGTCTCTATATGGAATATATTAACATTTCACGGTTTGAATTGAGTCATTTTGCAATTAGAAATAAAAGCAACAGCAAGTAGTTTTTTTTTTATTTACACTAAAAAGTGTTAATAGAAGTTACTATGTATTTAAACAGCGAAACTGTATTTTTTTTCTGCATACATAATCTTGTGCATTTTAAATCAATATTAAATATTGATGAGGACATAATGATGATTACAAATATTAGATGAGTAATGACAGAAAATAGGCTGTTTGTGTGTATTCAAGGAGTTGTATAAACATTTTTAAAGTTATTTATTACTGGTATATAAAAATGTTTAGGATGAAGCAAACATTTTTTTTTAAATTCGAAGATAACTGTTATCCTTTTTAAATGAAATATTTTATCAGAATCTCATTATTACACGGATTATTTACTTAATTTTTTATTACTCATGTAATAGAATGATTAGCAAGGATATGTTAGAAATGAGAAATTTTTTTGTTCATAGTATACACACTTGAGTGCTGACGGGTGAATATTCAGTCGTCGCAAGTAAAAATTTTACTTAAATACAGCACAGCATATATACAGCCTCAATCTCTGCAAAGTAAACGGCGGGGAAGTACATATATGTACTCCTACCGTCTCCCACTCTACCTAACAGCGAGGTGTGGCGCTGTAGTACGATAATAGCACGTGTAGACTGATCAGGGATCAGTATTATTAGTCAGTTCAAGTAAGTTGGTTGTCTAAGTTTTAAATACATATTTTTGCGCAAAATGCCGCGTTATACTGTGGTGGAGAGAGCTGAGATGATGCGGTGGTATCACGCTGGCAATTCTTTTCAAAGGGTACGCGACGTGTTTCCAGCTAAATACCCCAACAGGCCTATTCCAAATAAAGCCACAATTTTTAAATTAAAAAATAAAACCGACAATACCGGTTCGGTCGAAAATTTAAAAACATCATTTCTAACTCGCAGAATTTCTAATAATACGTCCGTTTTAGTATGTGCTGCAGTTGAAATAAATTCGAATATGTCATGTGGCACTATTTCCAATGATTTAGACATATCTCGTTCTTCCATTCAGCGAATACTCAAAGCAAATGGGTATCACAATTTTAAATATTCTAAACACCAACAATTATTTCACGGCGACGCATTTAAGCGTATGGTATTTTGTGAAAAGTTAAGTGATTGAATTAACCGAGATGCTAATTCGGTAAACAATATTATCTTTACGGATGAATATTCTTTTCCTTTGGTTAGAAGTCACAATTCATCTGTGACAACATACTGAGCCAAGCAAAACGAGCACAGATATTTAAGTTCACCTAGTCAGCAACAGCAAAAAGTAAATGTTTGGGCAGGTTTGTTAAACAATCATATTATTGGGCCCTTTTTTATCAATGGCAATTTGAACGCAAATGCATATTTAGAATTACTGAACACCACACATTCTACCTACTGTACAGCAACTTCCCGACATAAATATGCGAAACATCTACTTTCAGCAAGATGGTTGCCCTGCACATAATGCAGTGGCTGTCCGAAGCTATTTAAGTGAACAGTTTCCTAACCGGTGGATCGGAACTCATTCTGAAAATATCAAATGGCCGCCACGTTCACCAGATTTATCTCCCCTCGATTTCTTTTACTGGGGTTATTTAAAAGAAATAATTTATGGCAATGAAGACGTTAGACCAGTTAATGTAGAATAGTTGCCCAATAAAATTGTTCAAACGTCAAACAACATTAGCCCAGAAATGTTGGAAAATGTTGGAATGAATTTCTACAACACATTAGGATATTGTTTAGCCAAGGATGGGGGTATATTTGAACCTTTTGTTTGAAGAATCAATGATTTTTAAAAAATTAACGTTTATTTCATCTTATTATTAAGGCTTATTTTAGTTTTCTATTTTTTAAATTTATTTACCCAGGATTAATTTTTATTTGTCCTTCATTAAATTTACTATTTCTTTTTGAGGGTTTTGCCCTAAATTCATTAGAATGACTTTGATTTCCCCTTTTATGGACGAACCCTAATTTTATATTTCTTTATTTATTACTATTACGAATAGAATAGTAACCGAGCTGGTGTTAAAGTTTATTCAATTTATTATTAAGAGTTACTTTTAACTTTTCATTTTTTAAAATTATTTACTCAGAATTAAGTTTTATTTTTCCTTCGTTAAATTTATTATTTCTTTATGAGGGTTTTGTTCTTCGTTCATTAGAATTATTTTAATTTTCTTGTCATGAGCAAAGACTATTTTTAAGTACATAATAGATACTATAAATTACTGTTTTACGCTTTCATTACACCTTTTGAGTTTATAAGTACGTGTGTTCAAAGCAATACATCTTGCAATTTATTCATTTTCATAATAGAAATACAATACGTTTCACGGTCACTAAAGATTAACACATTTCTGCGTGTAGATTGAATAGCAAAGCAACCGCTGCGCTCGCGCCAGTATTCGTTGTGAGCTATGAGTGGCTATGACGAATGACTGATTATAGGGGAATACCTACTTCAGTAAGAAGCAGTGGCGGCGCGTGGACTTTTATTTTGGGAGTGCACATGTGGGTAGGTACCAGGGAGTCCGGTTTTGAAAATTAACCTTCAAAACTCGCATTTTAGAGCAGTTTGTGACGTTCTTTCGCCTTATCTTGGGATAATATTCAAAAAAGGGCTTAGCGCAAAAATCCGAAATTGTTAGTTCTTCTTTTTATACAGAACAGTCACATCATAAACGAACAAAAATGACTTGAACTAAAAATTGTTTGAAAAATTGATAAGACCTTTAAATATACCAGGATTTATCGAATCATTTCCTTCGTAATGGCCACGTAATGCTAATTCGAAAGCACCACAAAATTTAATACAGTTTATAATTTTCGATAAAATGTATCTGTTCTTTTTTACTTGCTCATTATGTTTCTCGATATTCAGTCGGTACGCACTGTTTAATTGTGGTCGAATATCTTGTTTACCTAATAAATTAAAACCTAATTTAGCAGAGAGGTGTGTCTTGGAACTTTGATGTTTTTTAATTTTTTCTTTTAAATGGATTAAATCCTTGACACCGGATGTGGTCCATTCTGTTTGAACATCAGCGGCAAATAATAAACACGGAAAACAATAAAGACTGTTACTAATTTCACAACCACATAACCAGGCGGCTTTTTCATAAGTGTCTATCTTAAAGGTTCTTTTATAATCGCGTGTTTTACATTTTGTTACATGCGTGATCGATAAATTCGGTTTTGGACGACCGGCACTTTTGATTTTTTGTTTTTCTTCTTATGTCAGCGAAGAAAAACGAATTGTTTTTAAATATTGTACGCTAGTGCAAATCGGATTCTCCAAATTATCCGCCATAATTACGCGTGAATACACAAAAGTAATTTCCCGGTTCCCGGTATACAACACCACACTAACAGACGACCAGACACAAGCTAAATGTGTACATATGGTAGCTAAGTACTGAGGACTATTACGGGAGGTGTGGGTGTGCGAGGGGTAGCTGCTCCAATCACGGGCCAGTTCGAGAGAGCGGTGTACGAGCCGCATTACGCATGTTCGCGCCTGGAGTCTGAACCGAACATCGGAAATGAAAAATACGATTAAATAGTACCCAATAGAAAACGTTAGGTTTACGTCAAACACAAAAATAAATTCCTTTAGATGAAGATATTAGTTGGGGGTACACGTGCACATGTGCACTTATTGAGAAGCCGCCACTGGTAAGAAGAATGAGCGGGAGACGCACATGCGCGGTATAACCGTTGACTTTGCAGGGATTATGTCTGTATATATGATTTACCATTAATTTCGTGTTTTTTCCATTACATCTGTGGCAGTTAATTTAAGTGTTTAGGTATTCGTTTTTATGATTTTACAACAGTTTTTATAGATCCTTTTCCTAGATCTATTAAATTTTTATGCATGTTCACGTTTCTGAGACGACAGTTTTTTACGCACTGGAAAAAGTATTGCACTGTATTAAAATCTTACAGAAATGCGAGAAATTAGTAAGATTCTTTATTAAAATACTATTTATAACGCATTTATATTAAGAATTTTATTTTGTACTCACGTTACTTTGATTATTCGCAAAAAATGTAGGTGTCTAATACATATGAGCATGTATATTCAAAGCCAAATTTAGTGTTATCAAGAAAAATCCTTGCTATTTATGTATTCTACCTTAAATTTTTTTTTGCAACCGTGAACTGATTTTTAAATATGACATAATTTAATATCACCTTGACATTATTTCTAATTAAGTAGATTTTTCTAATTTATTCAAGATGTGAATATTAAACACGATTTCGACTTTTCGGTATTGATTATTTGAGCGTTTTAATTTCACTAGGGTACTCACAGATTGTCACTCTCTGCCAATTTGTTCTTTTTTTACCATGGTGTAGGTCGAGGACTTATTATTTAAATAAAAAACATATTAACATAGGAAATAAATAAATAATTTGGGTTAAATACTCAATTGCCTTTATATGATTAAGTTATCAAGGTTCATAAAATTGTAAATGAAATAATTATGCGTAATCAATAGTAATTTATTCACGGTAAAGTTATAATTTGATCATATTTTGTTTACCGGTGAGATTCCAACATTTCAAGGGTAACCTTTCCTGCAGTTCTATATTCGGATATCATTGAAATATTAATACGACTTAAAATGCGTTCAACATTCAAATTCACTAATTAATTTTTATAATTACACCTTATCGTACATGCAAAGCTATGTTTGGTGATGTTTTTTCGTTGTTATATGGTGAAAATATGTCGTAAAATCAACTATAGGTATATAACCTTGAAATGGGTAACACGACAAGCTAGCAGGTTCTAAAATTCAATTTTATTTCATTAAAAGATACTATAATATTGTTTGTTTTATTATTATTGGATTATTCAAGTCGGAATATATATATTATTGAAATAGTGGATTAAAATCCGTGACCAGGTATCGTCACAGATCACAATCACAGATTCCTACTTACATAAAATGTATTTTCTTAAATTTTCTCTTTTTCAGAATAGAAAACAATGCGTTTAACATTAAACCAGGTCACAGATCTGGACCTACATTACTATATTATATACCACGAATAGCAAATCAGAATTATAAATACAGTACTGTCCGCAGAAGTTTGCACAAGTAACAATTGTGTAAAAAAAAATGGATAAATGAAAGGCATTTATGCTAAAAAGAAATACATTTATAATTTTAAAGAAAAAGTGTAGTTTTTGTATACAGGGTATTTAAATTTAAAATTAAATTTTTACTAATCATTAATAGGAATAAAAGATTTGTTTGAAAAATGCAACAATCGCTGTTTCAGTTTACTATATGAAATATTTAAATTAAAAGAACGGAATCTTTGGATTAAGAAATTCATAATTTTAATTACAGGATGTGATAATATGATCTGCATCACTCAACGTTAGATATATTTAAAAATAGCTTAATATTTGTGTTGATAAACATATAATGTCTTCTAAAAAAATTTGCTATTTATTTAAAAGAAGCCTGGGTTAATAAATAAAGTATTTCATAATAAATATCAGTAGCAATACTTAATTTGGAAAATATTTATTGTGTCTTCTGTGCAACCCCAAGAAGATAAAACCTTTGAAACGTTTTTTTTTTCCAAATTCTGAATTGCAAAAACACAACCAAACCGACATGTATTTTATTTGTATTGTATTTTATCAACGCAATGGCAAAACGTGGCGAAAACTAGATAAATTGTTAGTGTTGGGTACGGTAGGGGAAAATAACTATCGTTAGCGAGGACCAGACAGGCTCGTGTTAATTCGTTTCGGGGGAAGGGGTTTGTGTTGCTTACCGGCTTTCCCGAGAGTCGACTAAACACGAGTCTGCCTAGTCTGCGCTAACGATAGTTATTTTCCCCTACCTTGCCCATTACTATAAATTGTAAATGCAAAACCCCTTCCCACTCCATACCACCCCTTTATAGACAGGCACAGTCACGTCCGCCAGTATAACCTTGAATCCACCAATCACAGCTCACCTGTTTTTGTATTGCAAAAATAACATTTACAACTTCATAATTTAAAATTACCCGTTATATTAATCTTTGAAATGAATACAGTAGTACCCCGTTATCCACTGACTCCGTATCCGCGGTTTCAGTCATCCGCGATTTATCTATGATGAGCAGAAAACGCGTTATATCAATAAATACAGAAACAAATAAAGACATTCGAGCCTTATTAAAAGTTATAGGAGCATTTGTCGATATATGAGTCATCCCCTGAATTCGGCGCTCTCTTATGATAAGTTAAACAAGTTGGAAGGTGCTTAAGGTGCCACTCGCTTTTACTTGTACATATAAACGCTCCTGTTAACTATGAGTTTAGTACTATTCGAATTGTCGGACAAGACAGTGCTAGCAATAGTTTTTAAATAAAGCAAGTAAATTTGAAAATCATTTTAAAATGGCTTCTAAACCAAAAAGAAAACGTGGAATGCTCACTATTAGTGAAAAAATAAAAATCATTAATATGATTGAAATAGAAAAGAAAATCTATTGCAACTGTTGCTAAAATATAAAATAAGAACGAATCTTCGATACGGAAGTGTTAAAAAACAAAGATAAGATTCGAGCTAGTTTTTCTAGTGCACCCTAACCTGAAAAAGTTGCAACCACAATACGTGATAAAGTGTTACTTAAGGTAGAAAATGCCTTAAATTTATGGGTGGAAGATATGACAAGAAAACATATTCCTATCGATGGCAAAGTGCTACAACAAAAGGCGTTGGTTTTATATGAAGATATACCGACCCAAGATTATACTGAAGAGGAAGGAAAATCATTCACAGCAAGTAGGGGGTGGCTGCATAGATTTAAAACTCGGTTTAATCTAAAAAATATAAAAATGACAGGGGAATCTGCGTCGGCTAATCATGTAGCTGCTGCCCTGTTTCCAGAAAAATTTAAACAAATTATTGCAGAAAAGAATTATCATCCTAAGTAAGTTTTTAACTGCGATGAGACTGGTCTTATGTGAAAAAAAATGCCTCGACGGACTTATATTCATAAGACTGCAAACAGTGCACCAGGCTTTAAAGCAATTAAGGATGGACTTACCTTGATATTTTGTACAAATGCAGCTGGTCATATGATTAAACCTGGACTTGTTTACCGATCACAGAATCCACGTGCTCTTAAATACAAAGATAAAGCTTGCCTGCCTGTGTTTTGGCAATCAAATCGAAAGGCGTGGGTTACGGCTGTTCTATTTACACAATGGTTTCATCAATGCTTTATTGCGGAAGTGGAAAGATATTTGGAAAAGGAAGGATTATCATTTAAAGTGCTGCTGATACTAGACAATGCTCCTGGACATCCTGTGTCACTAGGCACAGAAAATAAAAATGTTGAAGTGGTTTTTTTACCACCTAACACGACCTCATTGCTTCAGCCCCTTGATCAAGTTGTCATTAGATGCTTTAAAGCCTTATATATTCGACAGGTTTTCGAAATGCTGTATACAATGGCTATAACAAATGCTCTGATATTGGGCTCATGGAATGCTGGAAGTCATTTACAATTGCTGACGCAATTCTATTTATCAAAGGAGCGATGGAGGAATTAAAGTCAGAAACGATAATAGCATGTTGGAAAAATCTGTGGAATGACATCGTTCTTAGTTCTGAAGACACACATGATATTAATTCACATCTAACAACGATATTTAACATAGCGCAGAAAATAGATGGAGAATGATTTAACGATATAACCAAAGAGGAACTCAGTGATTACATAAACGAAGAGGATCGAGTATTCACCAACGAGGAATTGGTAGACCTTGTGAAATCTTCTCCAGAAGCGAGTGACGATCAGGATGAGGATCAACAAGAACCGCCAGCTTGAACGCTTGAAAAATGTTCAGCGATATTTCGAACTGCTCAAAAATTAAAAGAACAGATAGTAGAATATGATCCAATAATGGAACGCAGTATAAAAATTACTCGCACTATAACAGACGCCTTGAAACCTTTGGAGGATTTGTTTATTGAAATGAAAAGACAAAAACGACAACTACCAATAACAATGTTCTTTGAAAAAGTCGACAAAACTATCGATAATGCACAGCCATCAACATCGTTTGCTTCGGATCTAAGTAAACAATCAACTGCTAACTTGGACTTGAAGGAAGATGAATGAATATGTAGATCACGATGATAAAGTTTTTCTTGTTGCGTATGTAAATATGTACTATATGTACATATATTAAATTCTATTTGTGCGACAGCACAAGAATATTTATTGTTTATTTATTTTAAATAAATATTATATAACTTATTTTTTCTTGTTTCATTGTTTTAACTTTGCTTCATATTTCATATTGTATTCGGAAATAAAGCGTTCGCTACTATCCGCGGAAGAGCACAGAACCAAACCCCCGCGGATATGGGGGTACTACTGTATAACGCAATGGCAAAACTAGATAAATTGTAAATGCAAAACCCCTTCCCACGCCATACCACCCCTTTATAGACAGGCACAGTCACGTCCGCCAGTATAACCTTGAATCCACCAATCACAGCTCACCTATTTCTGTATTGCAAAAATAACATTTACAACTCCTTAATTTGAAATTACCCTTAAATATAAATCTTTGAAATGAATATATGCTGAAATTTAAACTTATGATATATTCCTCTGAAAATCAATGAGATTGTCTATCTACTATTACAATGAGATTATGGATGTCTTTACTTTGAATATTGAAAAGTGTTCTTTTTGATACACTTCCTTTGTTTAAATTAACTATTGTAAAGTTTGTTTTAACAAAAAGATATTCATGTATTAAAATATTATTTAAACATATCTTAAATTCTATATAAATGAACAAATATGCTACTTACAAATAATGTATTTTCTACTCAAACTTTTAATTTTTGAATGAAATATATAATAACAAATAAATACATATATTTAATTTAAGAATTGATTTTTATGTGTATCTCGAGCATTATTAGGAGTAAGTCGTTCAGTTTATAGAATACCTAAGAAGTTCAAATAGCAGATTTGTTGGAGAATGCAAGATGGAACGCCTCCACATTACGCTGCCTAATTACGACAATTTCTGCAATAAATTTCTGAACGCAATAAAACTTATTAGATTAACGTATTTGTCAAACTTTCTCGCATTAGCCAAACTTCGGTGGATTGTAGTGTAGCTAGAAACTTTTTATACGCAGATCATGTCCAAATGCACTCAATGCGTAGATTTTACATAATATGACACATGGCACGATACCTCAGATAAATATTTATGCTTTTCTAACCGCAGACAATACTTAAAAATGACATATTGGTTCAATCTAAGCTGTTTATTTCTTTGTTGCAGGGTTTGTGGTCGCTATGTCAGTGGGGATCGTTTTATTAGGAGTAATCATAGCTATATTTTTCATAAGCTGGTTCAATCTGATTCTACATCACGTAAGTAAAATTTAAATATATGTTTAAGACAAAAAAAAAACCTAATCCTTCTTCAAGTTTTTTTTTTTGCCTTATACGTGTTATTTGTGTATTTGATTATTCACCACATTTTTAATATTGTCATAAAAATAATGATTTAATCGTTTACACAAAAAACATGCCCCACAAAAAATAATCTCATTTTTGTGAAAAAAAAAATAATTTAATCACAAAAAAAAAATTTTTCATTATATTGATTAAGATCACTCAGAAAAGAAATCTCGTTTGTAGTCATTAAATATTTAGTAACCATACATAGAAAGTAAAAGAATAATGAAATGGAGAACAAATATGTATACAGTTTATTATCTTCAAATGAATTGAAGTTCCTACATTCAAATATTTATCACAATTAACTTAAATCATTTGGAAATAGTTTAATAATGGTAGATGCAGACACAGTGTTAGTTATTAGAATGTGTGGTGGAATGACTTACTGTTAATATCGCAAATTATTGTGTACTTATCATAAATAAATACTTTCATGCGATAGTTATGGTGAATGGTCATCATTGGTAAAATGAAAGAAATACAGTAGTACCCCCATATCCGCGGGGGTTTGGTTCTGTGCTCTTCCGCGGATAGTAGCGAACGCTTTATTTCCGAATACAATATGAAATATGAAGCAAAGTTAAAACAATGAAACAAGAAAAAATAAGTTATATAATATTTATTTACAATAAATAAACAATAAATAAATAAATATTCTTGTGCTGTGGCACAAATAGAATTTAAGTTTAATAAATATATAAGTTCATACATATGTACATATAGTACATATTTACATATACAACAAGAAAAACTTTATCATCGTGAGCTACATATTCATTCATCTTCCTTCAAGTCCAAGTTAGCAGTCGATTGTTTACTTAGATCCGAAGCAAACGAGGTTGATGGCTGTGCATTATCGATAGTTTTGTCGACTCTTTCAAAGAACATTGTTATTGGTAGTTGTCGTTTTTGTCTTTTCATTTCAATAAACAAATCCTCCAAAGGTTTCAAGGCGTCTGTTATAGTGCGAGTAATTTTTATACTGCGTTCCATTATTGGATCATATTCTACTATCTGTTCTTTTAATTTTTGAGCAGTTCGAAATATCGCTGAATATTTTTCAAGCGTCCATGCTGGCGGTTCTTGTAGACCCTCATCCTCATCGTCACTCGCATCTGGAGAAGATTTCACAAGGTCTACCAATTCCCGGTTGGTGAATACTTGATCCTCTTCGTTTATGTAATCATTGAGTTCTTCTTTGGTTATATCGTTAAATCCTTCTCCATCTATTTTCTGCGTTATGTTAAATATCGTTGTTAGATGTGAATTAATATCATGTGTGTCTTCAGAACTAAGAACGATGTCATTCCACAGATTTTTCCAACATGCTATTATCGTTTCTGACTTTAATTCCTCCATCGCTCCTTTGATAAATAGAATTGCGTCAGCAATTGTAAATGACTTCCAGCATTCAATATGATATCGGGCTATATCAGAGCATTCGTTAGCCATTGTATACAGCATTTCGAAAACCTGTCGAATATATATGGCTTTAAAGCATCTAATGACACCTTGATCAAGGGGCTGAAGCAATTAGGTCGTGTTAGGTGGTAAAAAAACCACTTCAACATTTTTATTTTCTGTGCCTAGTGACACAGGATGCCCAGGAGCATTGTCTAGTATCAGCAGCACTTTAAATGGTAATTCTTCCTTTTCCAAATATCTTTCCACTTCCGCAATAAAGCATTGATGAAACCATTGTGTAAATAGAACAGCCGTAACCCACGCCTTTCGATTTGATTGCCAAAACACAGGCAGGCAAGCTTTATCTTTGTATTTAAGAGCACGTGGATTCTGTGATCGGTAAACAAGTCCAGGTTTAATCATATGACCAGCTGCATTTGTACAAAATATCAAGGTAAGTCCATCCTTAATTGCTTTAAAGCCTGGTGCACTCTTTGCAGTCTTATGAATATAAGTCCGTTGAGGCATTTTTTTCCACATAAGACCAGTCTCATCGCAGTTAAAAACTTGCTTAGGATGATAATTCTTTTCTGTAATAATTTATTTAAATTTTTCTGGAAACAGGGCAGCAGCTACATAAATCAGCCGACGCAGATTCCCCTGTCATTTTTATATTTTTTAGATTAAATCGAGTTTTAAATCTATGCAGCCACCCCCTACTTGCTGTGAATGATTTTCCTTCCTCTTCAGTATAATCTTGGGTCTGCATATCTTCATATAAAACCAACCCCTTTTGTTGTAGCACTTTGCCATCGATAGGAATATATTTTCTTGTCATATCTTCCACCCATAAATTTAAGGCATTTTCTACCTTAAGTAACACTTTATTACGTATTGTGGTTGCAACTTTTGCAGTTTGGGGTGCACTAGAAAAACTAGCTCGAATCTTATCTTTGTTTTTTAACACTTCCCGTATCGGAGATTTTTTCGTTTTTATTGTATATTTTAGCAACAGTTGCAATAGATTTTTTTTTCTATTTCAATCATATTAATGATTTTTATTTTTTCACTAATAGTGAGCATTTCACGTGTTCTTTTTAGTTTAGAAGCTATTTTAAAATTTTCAAATTTACTTGCTTTATTTAAAACCTAGCACTGTTTTGTCCGACAATTCGAATAGTACTAAACTCATAGTTAACAGGAGCGTTTATATGTACAAGTAAAAGTGAGTGGCACCTTAAGCACGTTCCAACTTGTTTAACTTATAATAAGAGAGCGCCGAATTCAGGGGATGACTCATATATACGACGATATTCTGTATTTATTGATATAACGCGTTTTCTGCTCATCATAGGTATGACTGAAACCGCGGATACGGAGTCAGCGGATAAAGGGGTACTACTGTACAACATGTTGCTTGAAACCGTATTATGAAACGTACGATCTACCGTGAATGATGGTGAATGCTTCGTTCTCAACACCAGCGTAATAGTTTTAAAATAATCTAAACTTGAAAAAAAAACTGTTATACGTCACATTAAAGAAGTTTTCAAGATCATACGTTTACTCCACCATTTATAAAATGCGTTAATGCGTTAATTTTCATTCAAATTTGTGGTAGCGTAAACAAAAATGTAATATAAAGATATCCAATGTTGTTACTTATAGGACAAAAAGCTGAGAAATTACCTTCAAGCGTATATTGTACATTTTAATTAGGCAGATTAATAGGTCACAGATGCATTTACGTCAAATGCATTCTTGGTAATCTCTATAGAGGTTCGCAACCGCTAAATTTGAATATTCGAACAAATACAATGATCTAAAATCAGGTAGTTACAATCTAAAGTGAAAGTGTTCTAAAAAATTATAACTTAGAAATTTTACGATGTTTTTTTTTTTAAATATGCAGAAGTATTATATTGTTTTAATAATAAATCCTGTGTATTTCTTTATCTGGCATTTGTAGTTGAATGAAGAATTGACGATACTAACAACAATGGTAATGATAAAATGATTTTTTTTTATAGGTGGGTGAGTAAACAGCCATAGTTAGCGTGCTCAATCCATGTGTAACGAGTCGGCCGATGTTTAATAGAAACTGCTATTTGCATTGTAAATTGTTTGCTCGATACTGCATGCATATAATAATGAGTGTAGGTCTCAGAAATTCCCGATGGAAATAGTTCCAATATACAGTAATGATCAAAAATAGTAAGCTCAGATATGGAGTATTTTATAAAATAGTATATTTAAAGCAACAAAATAATATAAATGAAATTATTATACTATTTAAAATGAATTTTATGGATTAGTGACAATTCGAATCATTTTTTTTTAACAAAATAGTAATACCACAGATAAATAAACAGATAGCTCACCGTAGCAGAATTGTCCGATTCGTGCGGGTTGCATAAATCAAAGGCTGCAATATTACGATTTTATGAAACATAGATAGCTGCGGGGAGCACGGTGTACGGTCGGAGACCGGACGTCGGAGTGTGGAAGGAGTCCTGACTCGTTGGTTGAGAATATAAATATTTTCTATAGACTGTCCAGATTGACTTGAGTGCGTAATCTATTTATTGAATTTATGTGTCTCATAAGAATATATTTCATGGTTGTTGGAAGGAATCAAAGTTTATAGCCAGTAGTTTATGTAAATAATACAAAAATTCGTGGAATTTCAGGCTTTATTTTCAATATATTCACATTATCAATTAAATATCTTGTTACGTTTCGACTACTTAATATAGTCTTCTTCAGACATGTACGATGAAAACAATTAACAATTACGTTAAACCTGACATGAATTTTGTGTGACTTTTCTATATACTGGTGAGCATAAATTAACACCTGTTGTAGTAATATTTATTCCACTCATTATTTTAAATTATTATAATTTTATAATAAATTTTACTTACCTCTATTGAAACATCCACAAAAGATATATAACTTAATACTATACTTGTTGTGTGGATAAGTTTCAACTTGTGTATTAATATATGTAGTGTGTACTATATATTTGCAATAATTTGTACTAATTCTTATTGTGAATTTTATCTAATGTTGTATGTAAAATGTCTACCTTGCAGTTTTAAAATGTTTCATTCGCCTGTAGCACTTCTAATATTTTTATCATTAATTCTATAATTTATCGTTAAAGTTTTATTTCATTGTTAAAAGGATCAAAGTATGTAGTAAAGATACACTATGTTAACAAACTAGAAACATATATTCTTAAACCAATCAAATTCACAGATAACAGACTTTAACAAAACACAAATATTTAAAACAAAACAGCAGTCTTCTGTAGTACTTCCTAATTTATGTATTATAATTTTACTACACCACTACGCCACCGCATCGCGGACGTACTCTCTCCGAAGCTGCAATCGACAATTGTATTCTACTTTCGGTAATTTTCACTTTTTTTTCCATTGACAATTGACTATTACTACTATTACATCACTAGGTAAGTGCCTGAAGACGGTTTAATAACTGAAATTACCACAGTAATATAGTAAGATTGTAATAAATAAATTGGGAAGTATATATATTAAAACATCAAGAGAGCACTATTCTTCACAACCGCACCTAACACAGGTAAAACCAAAAGGGAGGACAATTGCAGTGAACTGCACATGTGCATTTCAGTGCCGCGTGATCGAGAACGCCAATCGTCGATGAGCTTGTCAATGCAAATTGGCGCGTTTTGTAAATGTAATTGGGGATGCGCAAAACAGCGCTATCCCCGTTATAACTGTTCCATGTCGAACAATGATAGAAACTATTGTATGTGAATATATAGCCAAATTAAAAACAACTATAATCTCTCTAAATATAAACATAAAAAAAACCTGATTTAAATTATTAATTTCAACGTACACTGTAGAAAATGACGAACTTATTACAATAAAGAATGTATCAAATATTTATTCACCAGACATTCTAATATGTATGCATATTAAGCGTATAGAAGATTATTTTTATTACGAATTATAATTGCCTGATATAAATATGTACATTTTTAAGTATGAAATAGGATGGGTTTTAAACATATAGTCTTTTTTATTATATGATCTTGTGGCTTTAATGACAGATTGTTGTGCAATGGTAGATATCACAGTAAGGTACTAGTAAAAATATATACTGACATTGTGAAATAATTACAGAATGTGTGCTAAGTTTTCCTACAATAGAGTATCAATTCTTGCTACTTCCAAATATATACAAATTTTAACAAAATTGTGTTATTATTTCAAACAAACTTGATCCTACAAACAGCTGTGAACTTTTCCTACAACGGCTAGTATTAAATGATAAACGTGTACGTTAGAGCCCACTTGTTTGTAATACTTATTTCTACAAAATCGTTAAGTTGAGTTTGAGGCGGTTCGTTTCAATTGAAATTCCCTGTATATTTAATTACTAACTAATTTATGTCGGAGAAATTGGTATATTATTTTAAACGATACTGTAGACATAAAAAACTCAATTTTTTCTCAAAATATAACATTTTTTGATTAAATCCCAATCTAATATGATCAATTTCGATAACTAAACATTCTCGCATTAAATTTAATACAATTCAACTTAAAATAGACGCAGCACGAAAAACAACGTGATCAGATTAACATCAGGATTAACACCTTTTTGATATTCCATGCGGTTAAGTTGTGTTTCAAATGAGCGAAATCATGATGTCACACACTGATCATAAAAGACGTCAATATTATATCATTTATGTGGTTATTGTTAGTAGAATTTGATAAAAATCAATTTTGAAATGGGAAATTGGAAAATATGTTACCATTGAATATACAAAGATATCCAAAAGAATCTATTGTTAATGAATAACCATGAAATAATATGGTTTCATTATTTTTTTTTTGTGTATTTAACCAGGATACTCTGTGCACTGTGCATAAAGAAATTTTTTGAGAATCTGAGAGGTTTCGAATATGAAGAAAAATTGATACTATAAGTGAAATTATTCACTGACATATACAGCCTCAATCTCTGCAAAGTAAACGGCGGGGAAGTACATATACTCCCACTCTACCTAACAGCGAGGTGTGGCGCTGTAGTACGATAATAGCACCTGTAGACTGATCAGGGATCAGTATTATTAGTCAGTTCAAGTAAGTTGGTTGTCTAAGTTTTAAATACATATTTTTGCGCAAA
The DNA here is from genome assembly GCA_949128085.1 of Cetonia aurata. Lineage (NCBI taxonomy): Eukaryota > Metazoa > Arthropoda > Insecta > Coleoptera > Scarabaeidae > Cetonia > Cetonia aurata. The sequence goes on along the minus strand of OX421889.1, from coordinate 33,431,706 downwards.
ATGCCGCGTTATACTGTGGTGGAGAGAGCTGAGATGATGCGGTGGTATCACGCTGGCAATTCTTTTCAAAGGGTACGCGACGTGTTTCCAGCTAAATACCCCAACAGGCCTATTCCAAATAAAGCCACAATTTTTAAATTAAAAAATAAAACCGACAATACCGGTTCGGTCGAAAATTTAAAAACATCACTTCCAACTCGCAGAATTTCTAATAATACGTCCGTTTTAGTATGTGCTGCAGTTGAAATAAATTCGAATGTCATCTGGCACTATTTCCAATGATTTAGACATATCCCGTTCTTCCGTTCAGCGAATATTCAAAGCAAATGGGTATCACAATTTTAAATATTCTAAACACCAATAATTATTTCACGAAGACGCATTTAAGCGTATGGTATTTTGTGAAAAGTTAAGTGATTTAATTAGCCGAGATGCTAATTTGGTAAACAATATTATCTTCATCGATTAATCTTCTTTTCCTTCGGTTAGAAGTCACAATTCATCTGTGACAACATACTGGGCCAAGCAAAACGAGCACAGATATTTAAGTTCATCTAGTCAGCAACAGCAAAAAGTAAATGTTTGGGCAGGTTTGTTAAACAACCATATTATTGGGCCTTTTTTTATCAATGGCAATTTGAACCCAAATACATATTTAGAATTACTGAACACCCACATTCTACCTACTGTACAGCAACTTCCCGACATAAATATGCGAAACATCTACTTTCAGCAAGATGGTTGCCCTGCACATAATGCAGTGGCTGTCCGAAACTATTTAAGTGAACAGTTTCCTAAACCGTAGATCGGAACTCATTCTGAAAATATCAAATGGCCGCCACGTTCACCAGATTTATCTCCCCTCGATTTCTTTTACTGGGGTTATTTAAAAGAAATAATTTAAGGCAATGAAGACGTTAGACCAAAAATTGTTCAAACGTCAAACAATATTAGCCCAGAAATGTTGGAGAATGTTAGAATGAATTTCTATAACAGATTAGGATATTGTTTAGCCAAGGATGGGGGCATATTTGAACCTTTTGTTTGAAGATTCAATGATTTTTAAAAAATTAACGTTTATTTCATCATCATTATTAAGGCTTATTTTAGTTTTGTATTTTTTAAATTTATTTCCACAGAATTAATTTTTATTTATCCTTCATTAAATTTACTATTTATTTTTGAGGGTTTTGTCCTAAATTCATTAGAATGTCTTTGATTTCCCTGTCATGAACGAACCCTAATTTTATATTTCTTTATTTATTACTATTACGAATAGAATAATAACCGAGCTGGTATTAAAGTTTATTTAATTTATTATTAAGAGTTACTTTTAAGTTTTTTGATTTTTTAAAATTATTTACTCAGAATTTATTTTTCCTTCGCTAAATTTATTATTTCTTCATCAGGGTTTTGTTCTTCCTTTATTAGAATTATTTTAATTTTCTTGTATTGAGCAAAGACTATTTTTAAGTACATAATAGATACTATAAATTACTGTTTTACGCTTTCATTACACTTTTTGAGTTTATAGGTACGTGTGTCCAAAGCAATACATATTGCAATTTATTCATTTTCATAATAAAAATACAATACGTTCACGGTCACTAAAAATTAACACATTTCCGCGTGTAGATAGAATAGCAAAGCAACCGCTGCGCTCGCGCCAGTATTCGTTGTGTGAGCTAGAGTGGCTATGACGAATGACTGAATGTAGGGGAATACCTATTGCAGTATGAAGAATGAGCGGGAGACGCACATGCGTGGTATAACCGTTGATTTTGCAGGGATTATGTCTGTATATATATAAAATATTGGATTTAGTTTAAATACTTTTAGGGATACATAAACTTTTTTTTAATTTTTTTTTTATCACAAATATATTTTTTTCTTATTTTCAACAAAAATGATATGAATTTTTTTTAAAACCCACTGTATCTATTATAAATATATAACTGTTTCCAAATGTTTTTTCCTTGTTGAAATTTAACATGCCTAAAAACCATTTGATTCACTTGAATCATAAAATTAATGAATGCATGTTGCGATTGAATATACAGGGGTATCCAAAATTAATCGACGATTAATGAATCACCACTTAATGATGCTTTCTTGGTTTTTTTGATAACATAATGTATATATTAACAATCTACTAGGAATAAATAAAAGTTTTTATCAATGTGGCAGTTTTGACACATTAATTAACGTCCATAACCAATTCTTACAGCAAATAGTGTTAAGGAAAGGTTCGCAGACCTTCGACCTGTGGTCCAAACCCCCGGTACACCCAGTCTACAAAGTGTACATCTTCAACGTGACGAACGCAGACGAGTTCTTGAACAACGGCTCCAAGCCGATAGTCAACGAGGTGGGACCATACGTATACATGTGAGTAATAACCGTTTTGTTTTATATCTCTCTTTTTTGCCGCTCGCTCTGTCGTAGTGAGTTTCGCGCGCGTGGTTGAAGGCCGTTTTGCAAAACACTTTCAGGTCACGAACGTTCTTAAGCCGGAGCTGTGAAAATAATGTAATATATATATGTGTGCCCGGTATATGTGACAGAACTTCACACACGTACAATTCTAGTTTTTATAATATTGTAGAGGTTATATTGCACTGTTTAAGTGACGATGTTAACAGGAACCTGTTTGGTGTATCATTATTTGTGTATTATAATCAAGTGACCTTTGCCGATTATCGCCTGGATGTTCTTCGGAATAGTTGGTTTCTACTTTTTTTTTTTTGGTTTGAAAATGTGTGGAAAAGAACTTTAGGAGTAAACAAGGATGTGATTCTTTTAAAGATAGCATTTATACAGGGTTATTCACGCTATACGGCACGGAATATTGTGGCAAAAATATGTAATGTTTAAAAAGTTTCAGTTTTTGGATATATGGAGGTGTATTACTGTTACTTTTTAAAATTATTTTCATGTTATACAGGTTGATCTAAAATCCCGAAAATTATCAAAGTTGTGTTTTTTTTTTTTAAATGGAACCTCCTGTATATATATATATTATTGCATTTTTGGATTCTCTGATCAAAATAAGTGTCTGTTTTAGTAAGGTTTATAATATTTAAATTTTAAGGTTTTATGAAAGTTTAACTTAATTTTTCATGTTTCAAATACTTAAGAAGTATTTAAGTTATGCAAGCGAAATTCACGGTGAAATGTAACAGTAGCCCAATTATAATAAACTTGCCATGTTATACAGGTGTCCAAAAATTAACACTGTACGTATTTAAATGAGTACTTTTATTATATCACTGTGTACTTAAAGTATGGAATATAGTAGTAGGTTATAGTTTTTAAAAATACACATGTCCGATTCCTCTTCGGATTTTCATTTGGTTTTTGTTTTTTTGTTGTGACGTGATCACAAAAAAATTTAAATGACAATATAGATTTTTTTAATGAAACTTATAGGAGTTATAGTATATATAATTAGTAATATTTGGTATTTTTTTGGTGACTCTGAAGGAACCATAAAATGCATAATTTCAAATATTTCAAAATAATTTTTTTTTTTTGATTTTATGAATGAAAATTTTTCGAAACATATATAATATACTATGGTTCAATATCTAATAGATGGTGGCAATGCCGTTTTTCTAAAGAGGATAGTTTTCTAGGGAAAAAAAAGTTAAAGATAGGTCTGTTTGGGGCAGATTTTTCTGATTATTTCAAGGTCAGTGGGGAGTCAGGGCATAAAATACCCCTAAAATATTACCTTCTTATGACTTGTCAGTGCCCACGCATAACTTTTTTCAAAAATCCCTTCTGGGGGCCAGTTCACCATGCTTATTCGGCTAGACTCTTTAAACTTATGATATATTCCTGTTAAAACCAATGAGATTGTCTATTATTACAATGAGATTATGGGTATCTTTATTTTGAACATTGAAAAATGTTCTTTTTGATACAATTCCTTTGTTCAAATTAACTATTGTAAATAATATTCATGTTTAAAATATTATTTAAACATATCTCAAATTCTATGTAAATGAACAAATAGGCTACTTACAAATAATGTATTTTCTACTAAAACTTTTAATTTTTGAATGAAATATATGATAACAAATAAATGCATATGTTTAATTTAAATAATTGATTTTTATGTGTGTATCTTTAATGATTACTGACTTAATAAATATTAATTCTTCCCTAGTTTTAGTATGAAAGCATGTTTGGCCCTTCTCCAAACTTCTGGTATGTATCCCCCCAGTAAACACAGATACATTGGCCCGATTAGGGCCAACGTTTACAGGAAACGTCAGTCCAACATCGTCTCTCAACGTTGGCCCTGAATCCCCGTGTTCCTCTGGCCAACATGCGCACCGATGCATGTTAGTCGATATTCCCTTCATTTGACCAACATAGTGCCAATGTTGAAAAAATGTATGTTTGAAACATGTTTCTTATGTTGGCTCAATATCATTTTTTGTTTTTGAATTTTTATAGCTCGCCTATTAGTAATAATAACTGGCCGCAGTGCAAGTACATACATTTCTTCAATTATTAACAGAATTTATTGTAAAAATTAACAATTCCCGATAAAAATACTATGGCCGGAGAGTACAGCAGAAAAAGTAACTGTAGTTATCCCTATCTTATGTATAGTCACTATTAATAACTACACAATCATTAAGATATTTTGGACATTAATTACTTTTTCACTGATGTCTCAACCATTGTATACGATGAAATAAATCCAATACTTATTCGCAATTTATTAACGTAATAATCAAAAACTTCAAAATGGTGTTCGGCGTCCAATATCAAACAATAATGGCTTGATCGATCAAACACCAAACCGAAAGGAACCGAAATAGTATTAATACTCGTAATTATACCGTTGAGTCGAAACACGATCCCGCACGATTAATATAGACAACAAGTGCGCACCACGCTAAAACCGAATATTCCTGGCGCTCTACTGCCAACTTGTAAATAATATATATGTCAACATTAGACCAAAGATCCAACATTGTGCCTATATCAACTTTTATACATTTAAAACAGTACTTGTGGCCCAATGTCGGATAGACGTCACAAAGTGCAATTTGTATACTATAGTATTGGTGCAATGTTGGAACGACATTCGGTAACGATGCTCGATATCGGGCCAACATATCAGACATTGGCCCGCCTATCAACCAACCAAATGGTGTTTGTTGGGCCAGTTCTAAACTACTCCGCCTTATCCGGATTTTGTGTGGTAAAATTTTGTCCTGTCCAATGATTAACTTAACAAACATCTATTCTATCTCGTCATCTCTTTAGCCAAACTTTGCAAAGCCGATTTCATTACCATTAAATATAATAGCCTGAAATTTTCAATATTTTTTTCTACGGTTCTAATCTATAACTTTACGCGCCCAGTATATGCAAATTTTAACGTCTAACCTTTATATTTCTTATATTTAAAGAATATAAGTGATATCGACTTGATATGACAATAAAAAAAATGCGGAAGTACACCTATATTATATTAACATCATTAAACGCAAAAAGATCCCACCGATTTAATAACTATCAAAAGCTTTACAAGTTACAATCGACCTTTCTTTCTCGAAAAAACGGCACTTGCTATTGGGTAATCAATTCGTACAAAAAAAAATGGTTTACGCAACGTTTTCAACGTACGAAACGACACATTACTTCCGGAAATGAGGATGGATATTCCATTACATTATTGCTGCACGTCAATATTACGTAAATCAATAAAGAAACTCATAATAATATAATGACTTTCGGAGTGGGGTATTCCGGAGTCCGAATAATGTCAGTGGAAGATCTCCGCGGTTCGTTATTCGCATATTTTAGCGGGCATTTATCGGAAATCGTACGTAATCAACTGTTGGAAGCGTGTACTTTCACTTCTTTGAACTTTCTTCTTGCATAACAAGGATATAACACAATTGAGAACCACATGTTACATTCCCATCGGCATGAATATGTATGGATTTCGTACGAAAAATCGTTTTAAAATAATTATACCATCATGAATCACCCTGTATACAGCGTATATATAGATGTATATCATCAGATGCATGTAAGATGCATCTATATGTACTAATGAATATAGCATCTATAAAACTAAGGTTGAAGCAGTCATAAAATACCAAACGGTGATTTTGTAAACATAAAATTTCTTATCGAAAAAACAGCTTACGTCTTGCGTAATTGCAAAATAAATTTTATGATTCTAAAATATTAATTATATATAATTGCCGCAGACTGGAAAACTAACACAAGCATTAAAATCACAATTTCAAATATTTACCATTTTGCACATGTATAAAACAGTGTTATATTATTTTTGCTACATATGTATTCTAAGTCTGTGCAAATTAAACAGCTAGTCTTAATTAAGTAGGTGACGTAGATACAAACAAGCTTATATTATTTTTTAGATATAGATATCCACGTGAATTAAGTTAAACCAGTTTTTTTAGCTCAATTAACATTTAATTTTTAATTCAACCGTAGAAAAAATTTACCTTGCCAATATACACACGTTAAACAACATGTACTGTGGATTACCTTGATACAAGATCTTTTTACAATAAATTCTCTGTAGTGGGTACACTTTTTTATTTAGTCCGCAGACGAGGAAACAAGAAACACCAAGTTTTTAACACTTCAATGTTAATAAAATATAGACTCTAGAAACGGTTTTAAAGGCAGGCGATAACATTGCAAAGAAATACATACATCTATAATATTAATGTAGTAACCAATTATACAAACGACAATTTTTAATTTTAACGATACGCCTTCTGATATAAAATTTCGGCAACTTACCCTCAAAATATTAAAAATTCCATTACGTTTCTTAAATTTTAACCACATTTAACAATTTAACTGTCAAACAGTCAAATTCAAATTGTCGACAGTAGCGCCAACGTCAAATTTAGGAATTATTTTTCCCTTAATCACACTAATCAGTTAAAATAATTGTAAATAAAATATGTATTGCTTTAAAACGCTTCTATTTTCAATTAACTTTCGTAAATAGAAATCTTTTTGCATTAAATTGATGAAATACGTTCAAATTTTTTAAATTCTGAACTACCTTCCTATCTAAACACGACAACCAATCAGAGACGTGTTTTTAGGCGATCATTTTGTAGTTCATTTGAATTGTATAGGTACAACCGCTTTTATTTATCCTACATTCGTGTAATTCGATATTGAATTCTAAGCTGAAATATTCGACGTTTCCAGAGAAACATGGGAGAAAAAGAATCTCAGATTCCACGAGAACGGCACTGTTACTTTCAATCAAGAGAAAATCTACATTTTCAACGAGGAAATGTCGGCAGGACCTGAAGATGATGTAGTCGTGGTGCCGAATATTCCAATGCTTGTAAGTCATTTTATTATTATTATATCCTAAATTATTTTAATCCTGTAATAATTGAAGAGCGCGACGTCACAATCAAAACACGCTGCTAGGTTCTTACGATTGGCAATGGCGAGTATTTTAGATATATTAAAGATTAAGCCGTTCGTCGAAGTATCAGTAGGACAATTATTGTGGGGATACGAGGATCCTCTATTGAAGTTAGCCAAAGACGTAGTTCCGAAGGAACAGAAATTGCCGTATGAAGAATTCGGTTTGATGTACAAGGTAAAGTAAACTTTTATATTTACCTGAATTTTCTTGATTAATACACTAACACATTAACGTAATTCACATTAAAAAAATCACAAACAAAAACTATAACCACAAAAACATACACAAGCATTGACAACTAGTTTCAGACTGACTCACAACTAAAATAAAAGTTACTAAAATTATATCTATAATCTATAATAGTGATTTTTACGGTAAAAGCGCTTAATTCAAATTTAAGTTTATAATATAAAAAGCAGAATAAGTTGTAATTATTTTTTCACAGAAAAATGGTACGTCCAAAGATAATGTGACAATGTTTACCGGTGCAAATGACATCACTAAATTCGGTTTAATAAACAATGTAAACGGTATATCTAAATTAACGCACTGGGCAACAGACAAATGTAATTCACTTATGGGTTCTGATGGGTCAATATTTCCTCCGCATATTACACCAAATACAACATTGTATCTTTACGACAAGGATTTGTGCAGATTACTACCGTTAAAGTTAGTAAAATTGAAGTTTTTATATAATTTTTTTTTGTATTAAAACCCTTCAATCATTAGATTCATGAAGGAAGTGGTAGGACCGAACAACGTCCCAGCTTACAGATTCGGTCCCGCTATGAATGTATTCGGTACACCCGAAGAGAATCCGGAAAATAGATGTTTCTTCCCTCATGGACCACCGTACACGCCTTCTGGATTCTTCAACGTATCTTTGTGCCAATTCGGTAAAAATATTAAAATTCCCGCTAAAAATATTCCAATTTCCCGCGTAATTAAAGATATGTATAAATTAATGGCGGGGAATTTGAATTATGTTCTGTGGAGTATTGCGTTTGAATATTTAAATCACGGCTTGAAATTTTAGATTCTCCGATCTTATTGTCTTTCCCGCATTTTTATTTGGCGAATGATAGTTATAGGACGGCGTTTGAGGGTATCACACCGCCGGAGGAAGAGAAACATACTTTCTATATGGACATACAACCGGTAAGTTCAAACTTATAAAGTGACCTTTATATATATCTTGTATAATATACGAGGGTTATTCCTTAAATTCTTCAAAAATGTGGTTTTTTTTTGATCGTGCAAATAAAGAGCTTTTAAATGATTTTCATTGTTTGTAGTATATACAGGATGTTTCAGACTACTCGTCTACTATCTTTTTCCCGCGATCTAGACTCGTGCGACAAAAAATTTAATAACAAAATCCTACTGACAATTTTTATTAAGTTCACTATCTCAAAATTTAACCGTTTTTTGAGATATTCATGATTTTGTCAAAATTTTGACATTTGCATCTCCTTCTATAGTATTCTCTATTTTATAAACCATTAGAGATGGTGGTCTCATTTTGTTATGGCATAAGAAAAATAGTCGTGCATCTAAATACTGTCATAGAAATCACTATATTTTATACAGAGTGTTCGTAAATCGATGGTAAACTTGGACACTATTAGCCTTAAAAAATTCATTTTTTTGAAATGCAACATTATATTTCTAATTATAGAATTCGATGCAAAAAATATATTAAGGATTTATATGCCTATTTGTAGTCGTTTTCGAGATATTCACAAGAATTTGCTCATTATTAAAATTTCAGTACATTTCTTGCAGTAGGCTATGAAAAAACAAATAGTTAGCTTTAGCAATCATGGTCAAAACAAAACGAAACATTTCCCCGTGCTGCAACTTGTTTTATACACGGTTTATGTCGACAAAGTGTCGACATCCGCACACAGTGATATTAATGAAGCTGTATGTTTTTCTTGTATTTTGCTGCAGTTGATGGGCGCGGCGTTGACTGCTAAAGGCAGATTGCAAATAAATCTAGCCGTATCGCAAGTAGTCGACATCAAACAGGTCGCCACCTTTCCAGATATCGTCTTCCCAATTTTGTGGTTTGAAGAGGTAAATCAAGATCTTACATAGAGATGAGCAATTTTTTCTCATATATAATACCTTTAGGGCGTCAGCGGTCTTCCGGAAGAAGTCACGAACCTGATGAACTTAGCTGCGATAGCTCCACCTATCGCCAGAACGGTGATAACAGCCGTTCTTGTAGCTGTGGGTCTTCTCTTGCTTTTGATAGCGATTTGGAGGTTGGTAAGGGGGGCGAATCGATTGAGTTCGCTACAGTTGGCGACGGGGCACATCCCCGCCCAAATCAAACCGGAAATACCAATGAGTAACGTCAAACAATAGTGAAAAAGAAGCAAACATTGTAACTTTTACATTCCCTCCGAAATATCTCCGTCCTGTTTATAGTGTGCCAAAGAAAGCCACACGAATATTTTATTACAACGTAAGCGCCATCTATTGACGTTTGGGGAAATCGAAGTGATTTAGCGCCAAATTTAAACTACGAAAATATTATATTTTTTTTAAATGCAATTAGAAATACGTACAATATTTTTCTAAAATTATATAATAATAATAAAAAAAAAATGTAATGTTTTCTGCGTAATTTTCCATCGATTATTTTTTTGTAAATACAAATATTTGCTTCAATTTTAATTTTTTATTAATACACATCCAAAATATCGGAATATAATTTATATTTTAGCAATAAAATAGGTTTTAATAAAAAGAATCCATAGGTGTTTTTAGGTATAAGGAGAAAGATTGCTCAGTAATTATTAAATATTTTATGTCTTCTCATTTTAATATTGTGACTTTTTTGAGGAAAAAAATACGTAATTTTGTTTTTTTTTGACGATTTTGTACGAATTTTTACAATATTTGACGAATTTTATTATTTTCAAGCAAAGAACAATGTTAGAAAAATGTTAACTTATAATATTACAACGACTATCTCTAGATTTTTAAGTGCAATTTTTGTAAATTTTCAAATTGTAAATTAGTCATAGGTTAGTAGAAAATGGTTTTTTAATCATATTTTGTCTTTTTGGATTGGAAATCTTAAAATACGAAGTGGTTTATTATTATGTTTTTTTTGTTTCTTGTATTATATTTTAAATAATGAATAATAAATGCGTAAAAAAAGGAAAAATTGTGGTTTTATTTTATTAATTATTTAAGTGTTTAAAGTGAAGCGTTTAAAATTCGAATTTTCTAACCTAATAGAGTAATACGGTAAGTTCTTACATCTAAACACACTTTTCTTTAATAATAAAACATTAGTAAATCTTTACACATCCGAGCATTACAATTTAAATCCCGAAGTCTATTCCCGCCAGAAATTAATGGGCAATGCAAGTTAGGCAACCCAAACATCACATTTACCCCCAGGCACTCATCAATTGGCAAGAAAAAATCACTATTAAAGTTGGATTTTATTCCCAAATGAAATACACACATCCGAATCTTGGATCTCGTTTTATCTTTACTTCAATTTATAATTAATAACCTGCTGAAATATCGACAAAAATAAAAAGAAAAACCGAAAGAATTTCTAGGCAGCCATCTTAAAAAACCGTACAGTTGGTACGAATAAGAAGCGCGTTGAGTGCCGTTGAAAATTGTGATTCACCTTGCGAAATATCAGTTTCGGCACGCGAATATTACGTAAATCGACCCCACGTCGCTATAATTCGCTCCCGGGAGGGTGTTCCGATGCGAATTCCTTCGAAAATTGTCGAGATCGGTAAATGAAACCGAGAATTTGACCGGGAGAAGTTGATCGCCGCAGTTCAAGGTCAGTAGCTGTTGCTGATTATTTAGATGGTTTTTATTTTGTAGTTTAAAAAGGGATTATCGTATTTAATCCTCAAGCCGGGAGTTAAATTAGGATATATTATTGTATGAGGATGAGAAATATTTCATATTTTTTGTGAATTGACCGGAAAAATTCTGCAATGCATTGATATAACCTCTAATTCAAAGCTGTTTGTGTTCTGTCGTTTATCTTTATTTACCAGTCGATTTTTATTGTTGATAATCGAATCGACTTTGTCGAATTAGTTTTTATAATTATTGATAAAGTAAATTCGACAGATGGCTGATGTGGATAGCTTATCAGATGCCCAGCTTCGTACGAAGCTCATTGAGTTCGGCTTCCCTGTCATGCCGATCACGGATACGACGAGGCAGGTTATGAAGAAGAAACTTCGAATTTTGATGGAGAATAAGAGTAAAATCAACAGCGAAACTCACCGGAGGTTAATTCTTCGATTCCGTTTTGCTTTATTAGAATTTATATCGTTAAAATTTGCGTTTCAGATCATTGGCTAAGTATTCCAGCGAAGAAGAGAGCGATGTCGACTCGAGGGCCGCCAAGAAGGACAAGAGTAAGAGGGCTACGATGGCCGCACCCACTTCTAGAGTCACTTTACGGAAGAGCACGAAGAAAGTGGAGAACGATAGCGATTCTGAGGTAGAAACTCTCGATTTAATATTTATTGTAAGCGAACATAATTTATTTAAATTTTAGTCGAGGAAGCCGATTGTTACGGAAGAGAAACATGTCACGACCAGAACGAGTAAAGTAACGACCATCGAAAGCGGATTCGATACGGGATCCGATTCGGAATCGGAAATAATTGAGAGGACGTACAATTCGCCTGTTAATAATCACGATTATAGGAAAAGTGAGTGCGATTTCGATTAAAACGGTACGTTTTTCTATGATTTGTGTTTCGATTCTTTACAGATTTGCCAGCTACAAGTCCGTCTATTTCTTCTACGTCTTCGTTCGTGGAAACAACAAGGAAATACTCGTCGGGCAGGTTGGGGGACGACGTAATCAGCAAACCGGTTCCACAGAGTTACGTAAATCAGAGTCCAAGTCGTTATTCGAGTTACGGTTCGAGTGCTAGTGATTACGCAGCCGATCGTCTCAATCAAATAAGATCCCGATTGAGTCTAGGTACCCCAAGTAAGTTTTTTTTTTAATCACTTTCGTCTGTTTTATTCTTCGCAATTTCTGGTTTTCTTCATTAGAACTTACAAGGAAAGGCACTCAAGTATATCCCTCAACACTTATTTTTTTTTTAACGTCCCATTTTTGGTTTTAACGTCAAATTTATCCCTAAAAACACACACGAGCTCGCTGAGGGTGAGCTACATTGACAAGAAGTCACCGGCGGTCAAGTTAACCATAGGGTACCACAGGGGTCGCATCTGGGTCCCTTATTTTTTATTTCTATTCACATTGCCGTAGCTAGAATTTTGTTTTGGGGGGGGGGTTCATAAAATTAGACCATGGCTTACAAAAAATGTTTATTTTATAATTATTAAAAAATATGAACGAAAACCTAATATTACAAAACAAATTGCAATCGTCTCTCTTTATTTGCAGCAAATTGTGTTATTACATCTTCCGGATTGACTTTAATGTGTCGATGAAGACTCATTAATGCCAGTCCTGTGAGACGTTCTTGGTCCGTTGCATTTCTCAAATACGTTTTAAGTCGTTTTAAGGAAGAGAATGTTCTTTCTGGTGTCGCAGTTGAAATAGGCAGTGTTGCCAAAATTTTTAATAAAATGTAAACATTGGGAAATAATTCAGAATTGCATAAACTCAAACCTGCTATTGCTGTTTGCGGACGTTCCATTTTATCAACAGCTGTCCATTTTGTTTGCCATAATAAACATTCGGAAGATAAAGTATCAAAATTTAAAAAACATGGAGTATATTTCAAATTCATCTTTGAAGAAATGAGAATTTGTACACACAGATGGTGCTAATCTATAAAGAGATGACACAACCGATTTATGTTTTAGAAACCTTTGTTCTAGCTGTTGAATGAAGTCATCGAAAAAGGGTATCGCAATGGCAATTCTATAATATTCTTCTGCAGAAACTGCCTGCACATTTACTCGATTTTTGGCGCGAGCAGTTATCCTGGGAATTTTTATTTGTTCATCCACGGATTTCATAAGCTTTTCCGCCTTTTTAAAAATTTTGACAAACACTGCTTCCATATCCGTTCGCTGTTGTTTTATTAAAGTAAGAACATTATCTACATGCTTTACTGCTTCTATTAGATCACAATTAGTTGTCTGCACTATTTTACATAACGGCAAAGTATGCGAAAATATTTCTAAAGCGGTGCACATGCTTATTACGAAATCACCACTCACTATTGTTTCTAAGAATTGTTGAGCATTTGACGATGTTTCTACAAAAGAGCACCTTGGTTACCAAATTGTGTATATGCAAGCCACGGAAACCGCTTAAACCATTTCAACTGCAATTTTAAATTTCTTTTACCGGAAGGAATAGAGAACATTTCGTTCGGTGTCCAGGGAGACGTCAATAATTTATATTTCACTTCGTCACTTACGGATTCATTTAAAAATAATCCGATATCATTGTTGTTTAATTCTGTACTTGGAGGAGTATTTATTTCTTCATTCTTGAATCTCACAGTGCCACTACAACTACCACCACTATTTAATGAAGAATTCACTTGTTGTTCTTCTATGTTACTTCCTTCATTTGTTAATTTGATTTTCTTAAATGCAAAATCAAATAAGGAGTTTTTTTGACAACGTTTAGCCATTAGAATTATGTTCAACCTTTAAAAACAATCGATTTACAAATATTCACCATCATAATTTTAAAATGTTGCTTTACCCTTTTAATAAAAAAAATTAACGCACTAGCAATCACTTTAGTTTGACAACGAATGATGGAATGAGTATAGAAATGAATGAAATAAAGTAAAAATGTTTTTAGGAGGAGTGAGTAGGTAATAGAGATATTTTTAGAAACTGCGACATTCGCTCTTCAAGTAAATTTCCTCGTAAATTTCTGCAACCTTTTTTTTTTACAACTTGGTTGGTGATTTATTATTTTCCATTCCGAAAATCCGAGAAATGCATTATAAGTTACGACTCCATTCTTGACTGCTTATATGAATATCTTACAACGTATTATTTGAACATACAGTTTTTTGTGTATTGCGAATTTTCGGGGGGAAGGGTTTCAAACCTTTAACATCCATGTTTCACATCCATAACTTAGTACGGGTCTATATATACACTCCGCCAAAAAAGTATCGCATAATTTAGTTTTGAATCATAAAAGTATCGCATAATCCTTGCTTGTAGCATAAAGTTGTAAATATACTTTAATGCGCTCTAAGACATAATTTCTATGATTGTTTAAATAAAATACAGGCCAAATAAAAACAAGAACTCATACTTGAGATTTTTATTAAAACAAGAAATTATAATTTTGGAAAGAAAAATGTCATAACAGTAGCTTTTAATACTGAGTATTGCCACCTCTGGCTCTTATGACCGCTCGCATACGGTTTGGCAGAGATTCGATTAACCTCCGTATATAAGCCTGATCCAAATTCTCCCACTCGTCACGGAGAGCATTTGCTAGTCCATGCAGGTCCGCTGGGGCAACATTTTGGGTTCGTATCCGTCTGTGAAGGAGGTCCCACACGTGCTCGATAGGGTTCATGTCCGGACTTACCGCAGGCCAATCTAAAACTGGAATACCAACATCGTTAAGGTATTCCTGGACGATTATTGCAACATGCGGTCGTGCATTATCGTGCATTAACATGAATTCGTTTCCTATAATTGGCGCATATGGTACTACATGTTCTTCTAAAATGTCCGTTATATACCTGTGGGCAGTCAGTGTACCTCTGTCTACTGGTACTAACTCTGTACGACCTGTTAAACAGATGCCTCCCCAAACCATAATAGAGCCACCAGCGAAATTAGGTCTAGGTCTGATATTACACTGCGAATAGCACTCACCGTCTCGTCTGTACACTGAGATACGCCTATCTGAGGTGTAAAGACCAAATCTTGACTCATCTGTGAAGAGTATATTGGCCCAGTCATTAATGTTCCAATTTACATGTTCTCTGGAAAACCTTCAGCGAGCCACTCGGTGGTTCCTAGTGAGACGAGGGGCTGTTACAGCTACTCTAGCTCTTAATCCACTCTGTCGTAACCTATTCCGAATAGTTTGAGTACTCACACGAGTATTTCTGACTCTAGCCAAGTCGTTCTGCAATTGTCTCGCAGTTACATGTCTTCGACGTAATGCTTGTAGTAGTAAATAGCGGTCATCTTGGCGAGTAGAACATCTTGGACGACCTGGTACAGGTCTTCTACTGTAAATGCCTGTTTCCCTATATCTGGCTACGGCTCTAGAAACACTTGACTGATTGATGTTCATCAAATTAGCAACGTATGCTTGAGATCGTCCATCTTCGATTAAAGCAACTATAGCAGCCACTTGTTCTGAAGTTAAATTGCTCATTTTAGTTTTAAAAGCGTTGGTACAGAACTCTGACTTCGCACTTTAAAATTTGTCCGTATAGGAAGACTTTCAATAAACAACTGAACAAACCTTACACATATGCATTTTTTCTAAATGTGTTCTTTTAGAAAAAAAAAAGTAAAAACGCTAAGTTCCATTATTTTGTTAGTGTTTTTATAGTTCACATACACGAGGCAAACTTTTTGTGAACGTATAAAAATATCTTGGTTCATAAATGCCCTTTTTTAGTTTATGCGATACTTTTTTGGTGGAGTGTAGTTTTATAGAGATTCATCTTTGTTTTCAAAGGTTTCATTCGTGGCATGGCAAATTTTGAATGCTTTCTTTACTCTTTTACTAATAATTTAATATTTCTTTTGTGAAATGTAAGATAAACTGTTTGAGACACACCGTATATTTTTCTGTGTTTAGGATTTAACTCTTCCATATTTCTATTTCTACAAATTATTTTTTCTTCACTTAATCTGCAACTTATCTCTATCTGCCTACAAGTAATTATTAATTCCAGCGTATGAGCCGCCTTCATTCACGAGCAACATCACTAAATCCCCCGAGAGAAACGACGACAACATCGAAACGCCATTCCTGAGCAATTTCACCAAACGTTTATCGCAGATCTCCAACAATTCGACGAAATTTGACGATTATAAGAACGATTTTATCAAGGAACAAGACACTAACGGTTCGGGTTCGATCGCCGGAAGAAACTACACGTCTCGGTATAATAATTTCCATTAACTATCAATTAATTCTCTCTTAATCGATTCGATCTGTTTAAATTGTTCCGCGCAGATTGTACAAGCAGACCTACCCCAGCAGAGATTATCGATTGAATCAGCAAGCCAGCACCAAGAATAATTGGGTTTCCTTCGCGGTAATCGCGGTGGCTTTTCTATTTTTCATCCTCTTGGCCGTGATTTACATGGGATTACGTAACGGACAGACTGGAATCGAACCTGTGGCGTCGGGTAAGTCAGGTAAAGTGTAAATCCTACTAGAAAATTCATAATTTGTGCGGGAATTTGTATACGGTTGTGTTTATTTTTTCTTTTAACTTTGTTGTGTCGAAAATACGAGATTTGTATCCTCAATACTCACTTTTCTTAATATTTACACTAAAAATAACACAATGTATTAATATTATTATCGATAAACTAATTTCCTCTTCCTTCTATCTTAAGAAAACAAACATTAAACGCTAAAATTTATTAATTAATCAAACAAAACGATAGGTTTCAGGATGTTAATAACTGCTTTTCTTTGTAATTTTTGTAAGATTCGATGTTATTTTTAAGAATTGATTTTGTCTCTTTTAAAAATTTATGTCTCTTTTACTAACTGATTGATTAATAATAAAATTTATTAACTTTTTTAATTTTGTTTTATTTTTTCGGCCAAATTTCCTTCATTTTTTCTTTCTTTCGTACCGATTATACACAAATCATATTTAAAGTAAAAAAAAATTATTAATAAAATTACGAAAATCACATTTAATACACTAAAATTTTCAAAATGAAACTGCATTTTCGTTAGGGGAATCCCAGCATGTTAGAAATTTGAAAAACTAAATTATTAACATTTTGAAATTTGCTACAAATAACCAGAACTATGTTACCATTATTTCTTTTTTTTTTTAAGCTGTAAATATAATTAAAACAAATTTTGTAACCGTTCAAAAGACTTTAAGCAATTTCTTGATTGAACAAAATTTATATTTTTTAAATTTCGGTGCAAATTCATTTGTGTCAAATTTAAGACTGCAATGATTTCAAATTTTTTCTGTAGATACATAAAAGAAAATAATGAAATTGTATACACATACTGAGATGTTTATTTCTGTAAAAATATAGTTATTTCTTGATATTTTTTCAGATACAGTGAAACTGCTCTAACTCGAACTTCCAAGGGACAGGGAATAAAAGTCGAGTTAGGGAAAATTACGTAAAATTTGAATCTTAAAGTTTATTTATATGTATTATACATTTAATACTACATATTAGTAACTGAGAAAATTCGTTAAAACGTTAAAAAAGCTACATCAAATTTTTATTGAAAGATCAGTAATTTTTCTTTGAGTTTTCCATTTTTCATTCGTTATAAAATCTTCTAGTAAATTTAAGGAACCATGCAATGCATATGGCACATTCTCCCTAGATGAAACAAATCTTCTTAAGTTTTCGATGGCAGAAAACGCTTCCTGGAGTGTATGTATGCCAGTTGTATCAGTCTGGTTTTCATTAGTATCTTCGTCTTCATCTGTATCTAAGACAATAATAAAATTTGGCATCTTGGAACATAGAAAACGTGGATGGGTAAACTTACCTATTTCATTAGGAGCAAGGTGCTGTATTACACTTTCTAAAATGTCTTCATCACTTGGGAAATCCATTGTTGACACATCATGATCAACATACTCCTCAAATTCCACATCATTTGTGTTTATTGCAGTTCTGTATAAGACCCACCATTTCTTTAATTCAGACAGTGGAAGGGTATCATCTTCATCCCAGTCGTTAGCATCCTGCACTAAATCATCTTTACAAAAGCCCGCCTTTCTGAAGCAATTTGCAATTGTTTGCGTCTTTACGTCGTTATTCCATGCGTTGTTTAGATCTTTAATTGCATCAAGTAAAGAAACATTTGAAGGAAATGTTGACTCTTCCAAATGAGCCAAAATTTTCATAATAATCCGTTTTCTGTATTGTTGCTTTAGATTTTTTATAATCCCCTGGTCCATCGGTTGTAAGAATGAGGTTAGATTAAGAGGAAAATACTCCAATCTAATATTCTTCAGCTTTCCTGCTAGGGTTTTGGGGTGCGCCGGACAGTTGTCAACGAACAGCAAAACTTTTCCCTTCTGGGCTGAAAACAAATCAAGCTTTAATAACCACTTTTCATAAATCTCACTTGTCATCCATGCTTTTCAGTTATATTCGTAATCCACTTCCACACAACGTGGATGTTTTGTTTTGCCAATAACAAGCAATTTTAGCTTCTCATGTTACTCCCAACCATAACCGTTACTCTTTCCTTGCTGTTTTTACCACCAAAGCATTTTTGTCCTTTAAATGCAAGGGTTTTGTTGGGCAAGCATTTGAAGAAAAGCCCCGTCTCATCAGCATTGAAAATATTATTTTTATCATACTGGCCGATTAAAGTCGGTAAAACATTTTTTTGCCATTCTTCACCGCATTGAAAATCTGCAGAACCACTTTCACCGCACAGTGGCATTTGAACTTATCCAACCAGCCTATACTACCTGAAAATTCCTCCCGTCCCAAGGCAGCGGCAAATTCTTTCGCTTTTTCTCCTCTAATTAAACTCCCCGAAAGAGGAATATTTTAGCACGTGCGGTAGTAACCCACTTGAACATTGCTCCGTCAATATCACCGTTAACACAAGCTTTAAGCCTTTCGCGTTTATTGTTGAACGTATCATTTTTCCTTTCCAAAAGTTTGTCCTTATTTTTTAAAATTGTCGATAGCGTATTATGAGGGATCCCAAATTGTTCCGCAATGTCTTTCTTCTTCTTTTCAATGTTAAACACTTTAAATTTCGCTTCGACATATTTACCGTACACTTTGTCACGCGCACTACACAACTGCACTTCCGGAAGCACCCAGCACACGTTTCTGCCTGTTCAAATTGCTGATTCCAAGAGATAATTCCGTAATTCCCCGAAAATGTCGAGTTACGTGTGCCTACGTGTTCGCATATTATGTCGAGTAATAGAAAAAGTCGAGTTAGGGAGACAAAAATACTATATAATAATATTCATTATTCGCCAAAAATATTCGACTTACGGAATAAGTCGAGTTTTAGAAGTTCGAGTTAGAGAAGTTCCACTGTATTTATTTATACAATTATTAAAAATTACTGGGATTTATTAAAAAATTGCGTTTGAAATATTAAAATTTTTATTATTTCATTTATATTGGGGCAGCAACACCTCAGTTGGTTTTTAGGGGCAGATATTTTTAGTTTTTTTTTTACACCTCAGTTATTTTAGAACGAAAATTGTTTAAATTAAAATTTCGTCAATTTTTTATGTTTGTAAGGTGCAGCCCCTTCACTTTTTATTTAATATTTTTATTATTTATACAATTATTTCAATATTTTTCTTTCAGATAGCTTTTATTTAATATTGTTGTTATTTATACAATTGCCTCAATTATTTCTTTAAATATTAAAATTATATTTCAAATACTAAAACTTTTATTATTTTTGTTTATATATAGGGGGCAAAATTACGACTTTTATTTCATATTTTGCAAACTATATATATGAGATATGAAAAGTTTTGGAAGTTTTACCAGAAAATTACAAATAAAGTAAATCCCAAAAATGTAAATAAATATACAAAACAAAAAGATATAGGTACTAAAGAAAAGCGAAAACAAAAAACTTAGACTACCTAAACAAAAACATAAAGCAATCTGTATTTAGTAAAAAAATAAATTGAAGTTAAACATAATAATCACAGAAAAAAATCAGTCAAAGAAAGCCAACATTAAGAACTTTAGTGTTTCTGTAGTTCTTATTTAATATTTTTATTTATTTACATATTTTGTTTTTTGGGGAAGTCGCTATAGATTAAATTCCTTTTTAGTATTTTTTATTATTTCGTCCTTACTACTTTAGAAATGTCAACTTTTATAGAGATGAAAATTTTATTTTTACTTAGTCTTAATAATAATTTTAAAATATTTACTAAACAAACTTCGTTCTAAATTTCCCTTAATCTACGTCTTTGTATAAGATTTTTTTTCCTTTCAGAAACTCCAAACATTTAACTGTTAAAAATTTTACATTCCAGACTTAAATTTCAACTACTGCGATAAAACACCATCGTACAAAGAAGGAATCAACTGCATCGTGCCTGGTGATATCCGCGACGCAGTTAAACTCTACGAGATCCTCAAACCGGAATTAATGAAAAGGGCCATCGATCACCGTTGCCTCGATTCGAACATTAAACCTTTTATAACCGAAAATGAGATGCTCTTGTATATCGAAAGGACTTGGACGGAATCGATTGATCGTTTTAAAGCACTGCGGAACATGGAAATCTTAACGTTGAGCAATCCCAAATGGGAACTCTCGTTGTATAAAGTCACGAACGATGCCATGGATGAAATCGCGATCAGAGGATACGTAAGTTTCAATTAAATAATTTCAATCGTTGATTCTATTTGCAGTATGTTTATTTAGGACGAGTTATCGAATGCGAGAACAGAGAACGAAATCGCACTGGCAGTCCCGGAGCCTTATTTACCTTGGAGTTGCAGCTTATACAATAAGATGGCTGCGATCATACAAACGATTTTGGTTTTGGGTGTCGGTTTTGCTGGAGTTTACTCGGTCAATGTCGGATACAAATATTTCAAACATTATCGGCAGAAACAGAGGGATGAGCTGTTTTATATGATCGAAAGGATCATCGATACGTTGCAGAGCAACGCTTCGGAGGATGGTGATAATTATTTGGTGATCAACCACGTCAGAGATGTCATACTGCCTATTAACGATCGTGCTAGGATGGAACGTACTTGGATGAAGGCCGTCGATTTTATCAATAGGAATGAGTCGAGGGTACGCGTCGAAGTGCAAGTGGTGCAAGGTGAACCGTACGAGGTGTGGAGATGGGTAGGAAGTCCAAATTTAAATACTAGCGGGTGAGTTTTGAGGTTAAAGTATAAATATTGAAGTTAGAAATGGAAATAGTTAATTTGTTATCTGAAGAAGTTCTGGTTTGAATCGTTTTGTAACTTTAAAGTTTGTAAAATTTGATTCTCTTGATGAAATTCAGTAATTAGTAACAATTTCTAGTACAGTTTAAATCACCTAAGTGATTGAACTTTTATTGAAAGTTAAAAGAAAAGTGATGTAAAAATAAATGATATTAAAATTTTTAAAAATCAATCATTTAAAAATTTATGATTTTCTAATTTTGTATAAAGAAAAAGTATCTTTTATAACCTATTATGCAAAATTGTAAAACTACAGCTTTTCAAATTTTATCAGAAAATAGAAAAGAAAAACAATTGAAGCTCGATGAATCTGCAGAATGTTTCAGAAATTCGTTTATAACTTGAAAACTAATTGCGATATCGTTTTCAAATTTTAAATGCGTAAAAAGCGATCACCAACAACGATTCTTATGAAATTAGAATCATTTGCACTTATCAATTTTGCCAAAAAATTAAAAAAAACTAGAAATGTAAAAACAACCGATATTAATTTTTTTTAGAGAATCAGCCATAATTTAAAAATTTATGTAGATATGATTTTCAAATTTTGTATAAATGAAAAAGTAGCTCTTAGCACCAATTGTGCAAAATTTTAATAATATAGCTTTTCAAGTTTTATCAGAAAATAGAAAAAAAGAAACAATTGAAGCTCGAAGCATCTGCAGAATGTTTCCGAAATTCGTTTATAACTTGAAAACTAATTGCGATATCGTTTTCAAATTTTAAATGCGTAAAAAGCGATCACCAACAACAATTCTTATGCAATTAGAATCATTTGCACTTATCAATTTTGCCAAAAAATTAAAAAAACTAGAAATGTAAAAACAACCGATATTAAATTTTTTTAGAGAATCAGCCATAATTTAAAAATTTATGTAGATATGGTTTTCAAATTTTGTATAAATGAAGAAGTAGCTCTTAGCACTAATTGTGCAAAATTTTAATAATATAGCTTTTCAAGTTTTATCAGAAAATAGAAAAAAAGAAACAATTGAAGCTCGATGCATCTGCAGAATGTTTCCGAAATTCGTTTATAACTTGAAAACTAATTGCGATATAGTTTTCAAATTTTAAATGAGTAAAAAGCGATCACCAACAATGATTCTTATGAAATTAGAATCATTTGCAGTTATCGATCTAGCAAAAAATTAAAGAAAAAGGAAATGTAATTCTAATTCGGTTAAAAAATTAATTTTAAAAATTGACACTGAACAAAATGGTTCTTAATCATTTCTTATAATTTAATATTTATATCTAATCACATTCAGATCACCACGCAATAAATCCTGGCAAGGCCAAGCCTTCGAGACCCAAGTCGGCTCAGTAAATAGCCTACCGTGCTCTCCGACACCTTGCCTGAAGATCAGAGGCATGGTCGACGATGGCGACAGAAACTTGCACACGATTCGAGAGGCCGTACTGAGCAAATGCGCCCACGAATGTCGAATCTTACATTGCACCGTCGACAATAACAGTAAATGTGTCTATTTGAAGTGTGCCGATCAGAATGATGCAGCCATCGCTTACAGGAGTTTGCACGGATGGTGGTAAGTGATATAAAAACTTATTCCATAATAAACCGATCGGTCAATGAAATAATTTCCTCTTCTAAAGGTATTCGGGAAATCTAGTTACGGTTAAATACTTACGTTTAGAACGATATATGCAAAGATATCCCGATTCTCCTGTGAGTGGCCCGCCGTATTTGAAAGCCATGCAGCCGGCAACAGATTGGACGAATTAAAATCGCAACTTAGGTTTTATATTTTTATTAATTTTAGGTTAAATATGATTATTATGAATTATTACAACGTTTAATTTGCTTATTTGTGTTGTTAAAGTTTTTGGTTCAATCATTTTTAGTAAACAGCTAAAGATTTGACACAAAATTATGTCTGTAAGCATTGTAAATAGTTGAATATCCACGAGACAAACAGATTTTTAACACGTCACCTAAAACTGTATTTTCTAAACATTCTTTCTATTTTCAACTCTGTAGAGATGGAGCAATGTAATTTTTTATACACAGAAACGATTGTTATAGCAACAGAAACGCATCAATATAGCTAGGGAAAGTCTTTCGGTGTTAATATTGTCGCAAAAAGAAAACGGTTTTAATTATTTGATGAGTGGCAACGTTGTATTACGTTTTGTGTTTGTACTTTTACTTGTATATGATAGAAATTATAGGTAGGATAAGTTTGTATTTATTGTAATTTTACTTTTCATAAGAATAAAAATTGATATTTATAGTAAAATTAGTCGTTTTTTATTTATAATTGATGTAAATTTTAGATTATAAAATCCTTCATTAAATCATAATTTTGAAATCGGAGCTTATATCAAAAAGGAACGTGGAACAAATGAAGAATGGTGATTAATCAATGAACACTAACTTATTTTTCTTTTTAAGGCGATTAAGCAAATATGCACAAAATATAAAAAAACAAATCCCCTTTCTCTTATAACATATTTTTATTTAATATAATAAAATTAAGTAACACGATTTTACGCAAAGTATAGAAAAAAAGAATCCAAAAATATATTTAAGTACAATATTCAAAAACATTCATTATCGTATTGACCAGCTACACCTCTCTTCCCTTCCTCGGCTAGTTTAACTTCCGTTTGCCCTAGATTCTGTTCCAATCCTTTAAACGTGCGCTTCGCTAAGAACCCAGCACCGGATTTATCCGAAACTGCTATTGTTCCTTTATCTTTAACAGCTAATTGCAGCGACGATTCAGTTTCCCCAACGTTATCCTGGTTATACCTCAAATTCCCCGTCAATAAACTAACATCGGGTTCCTTAATAAAGTTCTCATCGATTTCTTCATTTAAATATTCCGAATTTACCTCGTAACTGAAACTTCGTTCGGACGCTTTCGGGTTTAAAGCCATTTCTACGTCGAACGCAGTCACTATCGGCTTGTGAAATTCTCGACTGTCGAATATATCGCTCATGGAACAACAAATTAAGACGTAAATATCCATTTCAGGGAAATTAGCAAGTTTTGCGACCGTCGGTCGACCCACGCTGATAATATAGTACTTTTTCCGGTGTAATTTGGATAATTTTTTGATACGATCGATGGCTTTCAGGAAATTTTCAATAACGACAGTCCCAATTACGATTCCGATGGTTTCGCTGTCTTTAATCTTCTCCATCAAGAATCGTCTGCGTTTTAAAATCGTGCTATTCTCTATGTAATTTTTTATTAACGAGTCGTCATCTTTCGGATCGTA
Source organism: Cetonia aurata (assembly GCA_949128085.1). Taxonomy (NCBI): domain Eukaryota; kingdom Metazoa; phylum Arthropoda; class Insecta; order Coleoptera; family Scarabaeidae; genus Cetonia; species Cetonia aurata. The sequence goes on along the minus strand of OX421889.1, from coordinate 33,406,856 downwards.
ATAATATAACGCCCCGGGTTTGTGTTTTAAATGAAAATTTAATAGCTTTCGATTATTTTGGCCGATATAAACAATCGTATCAGATTTAAATTCATTTTGTTCGATGCTGTAGACTTTCACGTTTAAATTTTCTTTGTATTTCTCCTCAAATTCGGCTGAAATGTAATTTTATACAACACGATTCTGAGATTATGTTTTACAACTTACTTTTTTTATATAGATAAGGTGTATCTAATATTATGCCTATTTCTCCGCTATCGTTTAAGAATTTTTGGGAGAATGAAGATGAAAACAAATCAATATCCATAGGGAATTTATCATAGATGCACAAACAAGGTATGATGTTCGTCCAAGAGGATAAACATCTTGGACCAAAATGTATTATAGAGTCGGCATCAGCATGTTGAGCTGTTATATAATCGACGCAACAACTAAAATACAAGTTACTAATTATAAGCAAACGAAAGCGCATAATATAACAAAATGACGGGAATAATCGAAATTTATTAAGATTATCAAGTCATGTTCAAATTTGTGAATAATTTTATTGAAATAACAATTTTTTTTATATATTACAACAATTTCTCTGGTAACTATACGTATTTTACAAGATATCAAATAAACTACATATAAAGAGAAAAATACATAACCTCAATAAACAAACAAACATCATTTCCTAACCTCACAAAATCTAGGTAAATATTTTCTAACCTATAAATTATATAAATATTAACAGCCGTCACGATATTCTTCTAATTTAATGCATCAAAATCCCGATTTCGTTTAATCTGATAAATTTCAGTCAATTCCCTAAATAAAACAATCATTCTACCTTTCGTAAGCCGAATCACCCATAACATAAACAACCTGTCCGAGCCTCTTTTGTAATCGACTAGCTATTTCGCAAGAATCAGGTAACAAGTAATCTGGAAATTGTAGACAAACCTACACAGGAAAATTCACAATCGCAATCGAAGAATACTGTTTATTATCTTACTTTCTTATATGAGCCCTCGGTTATCCATTCGATACATTTTTCTAGTTCATATACTTTATCTATCTCTCGAGGATCGGTTTCTATCGGTGCTATAGTGGTGTCGATTGATTTCTCTAAGCTTACGGCTTCGTTCGTAGAAAATCGAGCCATGTTTATAAAGTTGTGGATATTATATTAAATAACGGAGTCGAATAACACTCAATAAAAACACGTTTATATATTTAAAGAATGCAAATGTCAAATTATGTCAATTGATGTCAATTCTAATTTGAGCGCGTTCAGCCACGGATAAAATGACATGTTAAAAGAACATATTTTAATATTTGTTTTTTATATGTTTAGAGATTAAAAATTGTTATTTTATTTATTAATTTAGAATAAGTATCTAGTTTCGTATAGTTAATTAATTTATATTTATAACAGCATTTCTATTAATTAAAATTAGGTGTGTTAAAAAAGAAATGTTTTTAATGCTATTAGAACGTGCTCTAAATAATAATAGTTCTATCCTTGTTTATATATCTTATAGTTATTCAACCGAGCTGCGTAAGGTGCTGACATCTGGCGGCGATAGTATAAAAGTACTGATGAATGAAATTAAATACCGCCAAATATTCATTGGAATGCGAGCTATGTTGGTTGTAGATTCTGAAATAAACTTGGCAGTTAATAACAAAGTAAAACCAATCAAAATTAAGAAATTACAATGCAACATTATTAAAAAAAATTAATGGGCAAGCCAAATCTGACACGCCATCTGAACGCCAACCAAAGGTACTTCAAACCGGTTGAATAACTATATATATATAAACAAGGGTTCTATATTTAATTTAAAACAGTTTCTTATACTTGTTATTTTCCATGTGAATGATTCTTTTTTAATTTAAATTGGGAAAAGAAGATTGCGAACTATCTATTAACGAACGTATCCAAAATTTTGACACTCTTGGCATTTTCAATGCTTTTTCAATTATTACAATCCACATGATCAAAGCAAACTTGGTTGCATAAAAATTGAGTTTAGTTAAAATATTAATTTGCAATATTGGTTACATAATTCAATCTAGTAATTTTATAGTATTTAGTTTATTTTTTATTCTAATTAATTTTGGAAAAACAAATACTTATATTTCAGTACGCTCAAGATAAAAATATTAAAATAGCTATAATTTAATCATTCTGCAAATGTTTACTAAATATAATTGTGTGGAAAATTTGAACTGTGTGAATTTAATTTTTTTAAACAAATTCTATTCAATATAATGTGACAGTTTAAAAATAAATTACTTACCTACATAGAAGTGTATGCTTATGCAATTTTAATAGCTCTTATGTAGTATTAAAATTTGGAAAACGTAAAATTGTTGTATAATCTTGATTTAATCAATTAATTTTTTTTATATATCGAGTGTTCAAGAAGCATTAGTGTGAAAATTCAAATATAATTTAGTTAAATCCTTTTTTGTTACAAATCCTTAAGTGTCCATATTTTTTGTAAATGATAAATTATAAAAATTTAATTAAGACTATATGAATTTTTATTTTTTAAATATTAAATAGTCTGTTTTAATGATCTTTTTTCTTTTTAAAGTAAATATTAAAACTTCTTTGTAAGGAAAGAAAAATATAACGGCACAAAAAATTAATTTTAAAATATTTATTTCCTATAATATTTAGCATTATTACAATATTTTAATAATATAGTTTTTCAAATTTTATCAAAAAGTAGGAAAGAGCAATTGGAAGTCGATGCATCATCTGCAAAATGTTTCCGAAATTCGTTTACCACTTGAAAACTAATTGCGATATCGTTTTCAAATTTTAAATACGTAGAAAGCAATTGTCAATCATGATTTTTACATAATTAGTCTGTTTTAATGATCTTTTTTCTTTTTTAAGTAAATATTAAAACTCCTTTGTAAGGATACAAAAATAAAACGGCACGAAAAATTAATTTTAAAATATTTATTTCCTATAATATTTAGCATTATTACAATACTTCTTATTTATTATTAATATAATATAAAAATGGAATCAATAGCATATTTATTTCTTCGCTTTAATCCTAGTCAACGAATTATTGAAAATAACTAATATAAAGGAAATTCTCTTTTGCATTTGGCACATGTAAAATAAACAAAACAAGAAATTAATTTCAACAAAATCTCAACTGATTTATTGCACTTAATAATTCCCAAACGCTGAAATATAATTAATGCCCAAATTAAAACTAATGTAAAACGAAAAACATTACAACAAATTCATTCAAATTAATAAATACGGAAACTAAATAACTTGTGGACGATTTTATTTTTATTTTTAATCGAAAATAGTTGAAATATAAAGTTATAAAAATATATATGTTATATATGTATCATACTGTGTATATTAATTATATTTTGTTAAATTATGGTTAATATAAATGATTTTAAATACGATTGGACCTACATTTTGTATAAGTTTAAGTATTTTTAAAATGGAAATATTGATATAAATAGTACGAATATAGTTTTTGTGTAATGGTTTAAGGTTTTTTTGTAATACTGGAAATTAAAACAATTACACAGAATAAAATGTAAAGCAAACGTTATGAATCTAAAACTACTCTAGAACTCTACGATAATATCACAGAAAAATTAAACTCGTTTGTCATTTTTCCAGTTTAGATCGTTGGAAATTAATTTTGTGAGACGCATGAAAAGTTTCCGATATTACAAGCGACAACGGTCACATGATCTAACTTCCCCGGCAAACTCTGCACCTTCTCCAACCCTTTCTTACGTCTAATTTTCTTCTCGTGACCCGAAACTTCGATTAATAAACCATTCTGATTGTCGTAATACAAATCGTTATCCTCCAACGTTCTTCGTTTAGCTGCCGTTATGCTGAAGGTAAACCGTATGAGATTCTCACATAATCTCTTCGCGGTAACACATTCGGAGTCTCTCCCAGACAGGCCGTGCCTTAAAATATCCTCGATCAACAGCAATGTCAATTCGTACCTCTGTATCGGAGTTACGAAGGGTAAACCGTCCTCGTTTCTCTGTATCGGTTTGATTCGGAGATCCAAAGAGGTTTTGGAACGTAGGAAATTATATTTTGCTGTTCCCTCTTTCGCCTGATTAAAATTCTTGTATTCCAGTGTCCGTGTTTCCGGCACTGATACCTGCGTTGTTAAATTTCTAACGGGTTTAGCTTCGTTTAATGATCTCCGACATTTTTCTAACGAAGAGGAATGTTCATCTATCGAATTCTCCTGAAGAAATTGAGCAATTAGAGGATTGTCGATGGTTTTCGCATTGTTCGGGGTTAATTTGATTGATTCTTGCGGTGTCGTCGATGAAGTCGATTGCGTTACGTTTGAGTTAAAATCATTAAGTTGGTAGGCAGTGAAGTTATTATTCTTCTGTGTTAAATTAACAGGATCCCTCGATCTCTCACTTTTCGAAACGTTATCGACAGTATCGACATTATTTTTTTGCACGTTCGTTCTTAAACTTGCGGAATTACTTTTATCTTTCACATAATTCTTTCTGGGAGGTTTAACCGGTGGTTTCTTCGATTCTTCTTTCTTCGCAGGACCGGTAGCAGTCGGTTTACTGACAGGTCTTCGTATTTCCTTTTTATTTTTCAACGAATCGGTTAAATTAGAATTGACAGTGAATTTGCAAACGTTCGAATCGAAATTATCAGTTAAACCATCGGATGCTAATAAAATGATGTCGCCTTTGTGCACTTTCGTTATCGAGAGTGTCAGGTTGCTCAATTCCGGATTTGTACCATCGACCGGTCCCAGGGCTCCCAAAGCATCGCGCATATCTCGATTACTTTGTATGTCGTGCGATCCTAAAGTGGCAATTAAAATATTTTCAATTAATGACAGCACGATTAATCTATTAATTAATATTTTCATTTTTAATGATGCGTTAGTCGATGACAAATAAATAAGATTGAAAACAGAGGTACACAAATATTTTTGTATGTAAAGAAATGTTAAGTCTTTAGGTATACAGGGTGCAAAACGGACACTTATTTCTGGACGGAGGGAGTAATATTTTTACCTTTCGTCAGTTCTCGTACACCATATTTCTGCGAGTAAATGTAAGCTAAAGTATCACCGACATTGCAAACGCAACAAGCATATGTGTCATTCTCGCTCCCTTGCCTCAGAGGTAATACGACAGCAACGGTTAGGGTGGTGAGCATTCCGTTGTTCTCCAAAATGAGATCGTGAGCACAATTGAATGCCCGTAAAAGGCAGACGAAGACTTCCTGGGTGTTCGTCATGTGGGTGTCGTGTAAAGGCGTTTCGATTTTGATGTCCTTCACGTCCGATTTGATTAAGTTCTCGAACGGTTTCGTGTCGTTGAAGATGGTTTTGTTTAAGTAATGTAGGCAGCCGTGTATTGCAGATTTAGCTGCGATGCAAGCTTTTTCACCTAGATTTAATAATAATAATATAAATATGTGAACATTTATTGTTCTTATATAATTTAACTAGAGGTTTCAAATTCAATTTGCAAAAAAAATTTAAGTAATAAATGTTCAATTATCAGATTTACAAAGTTTTTGTAAATTCAATGTGAAAGACTACAGTAATTTAGTTGAGTTGTAAATTAACGGAAGTAATTTAAATTATGCAATTTTAAATAATTAATTTGAATTTTTAGACGGCCCTGAAAATGACAAAAATAGGTCGAAACATTTCTTTTCTTTAGTTTTATTTACAATCTCCCGCTTTTGTTTTATTTATTTTAATTTACTTTAATGTGATAATGAATAGAGCCGGAGGAAACATTTTAAAGAAATATACAGTATAGTCCGCTTACAATGGACTCCAAGGGACCTCCTATAAACGTTCGTTATATCCGAGCATCCATTATATAGGAGATAGGTGTGAAATAATAAAGGAAAGTTGATATGAAAGTTTATATTTTAAAAAGTTAAGTAACTCTGGAACTTGTGAATGCAAAAATAATTTTATAATAAATTAAAACATAATATACAGTGCCGGTCAATATAATAGCACCAGTTGCAATATTCTGATTCGAAAGATGTAAAACTTTCACCTATTTATTATATTATTTTCTTGAGTGTAAAAAACAGTTACATTTTTTATGCTATCTCAGAGTGTGTGCATTTGTTGTCAAATTTCGTAACTGTCAATCGGTTATAAAAGATCTTTTGTAAACATTTATCATTTCGTGCAGTTAATAAAATAGCACCAGTAGGCTGCTTTTTTAAATTTGTTTTGCAAAATTTTGTGAAAAAAAAGTGAAAATGGAAGGTAATAAAAATTTTTTAATATACTTTCTATAAAATCGTGTAATAATTTTATTAAAATTGTATAGTTATGGGTCGCGGAAAGCATTGTTCGCCGGAAAAACGTGAACTAACAAAAAAAATTTGCGTCCGAGGGTAAATCGTATTCCCAAATAAGGGAATTGCTGGGCTGTTCCAATAAAATGATAATAAATGCCCTAAGATATGAGCAAAAAGTTGAATCCCGTGGTAGGTAGCGAGTTTTGTCACCCTTAATGGTAAAACGGTTAGTACAGACGACTAAAGCAAATCCTCGAGCAAGTTCTAGTGTTTTTGAAGCATTTAGGCTTTCTTTTTTCTGATCCCGAACTATTTGCGCATAACATCACTGTTATACGTTCTTTGGAAAGCTTCCGTCCAAAGCACTTTTCACCTCTAAATTTATGGGTTTTATCTGGTCTGAGCTTGTAAAATATCCCCATTTCATCTGCATTAAAGATATTATCAGGAGAATATCCGTTACTAATTGATGGCCAAACATCTACAAGCCACTGGCCGGAGATCGTTTTATCGACAGAGCCTGATTTGCCACTTATTTTACCGAACACTATTGCATGTATCCACTTCTGGACGTGACGAACTAGGCAGTTTTTTCTTCTTAGCATTTTTATGCCATTCATCCTTAATTTTTTAGCGATTTACCCATATATTTGATACTGTTGAGTTATTTAAAGTCTTACACATTGTACTTTGCGATTTAGCACTTTCAATCGCTTCAATAATTTTTAACTTTTCATTTAATGGAAATGATTTTCGATTTTTAGTATGCTTCTCCATGTTAACATGTTAACTAACTGTTATTCAATCAAAAGCGCACACACGACTGAAAGCATCCTTTCAAATAACGGTCTGAATATCGAAGGTATAACTAACTTTATTGTATATATTTGGGCGAATTACCAAAACGCTTCGTTTATAGTGGATTTCTTGCGGTTTTATAGTCCATTATAACCGACAGTCCATTGTAAGCGGGATTAAAATCACATGTTTAAATAGGATTAAATATTTAATAATAATAAAAAAACAAAATATAACATACCCCAATTTACACCATCAGCAACGGCTAAAATAGCAGAATCTCTCCTCGCAATAATTCCAAAACAATCGGCTATGGGATCACCATTCTTCAACTTCGTCACTTGATTCTTATCGTATAACGAATCGGAGATCCCATAGATGTGATCCGAACACCTCTGCCATTCCGTTGGGAGCAGCAGATCATCTACAATCGGAAAGCCATTTTCCACGTTCGCAGAAACAGCAGACACTAAAAATAAAAACACGATTCGATATCTTGCAACCGACTTTCGATAAAAAATAAAATTATAACATTGAACGCAAGCTAAATCAAAAAAAAAAAAAAAAAACAGAAATAAACAAATAATAATAATAAAAAAAACATGCTCGGTTTACGTGCCTTTACAAGCAGTCTTTTGCTTTTTTAAATACTAATTTATACACTCCTCATGCTTAATGCGATGCTTTCGGTATTATTTAAACGATATCCACAAAAGCACAAAATATTTACAGGTTAACGGCGTGGGAAAACATATAATAAAAACTGTCTTTGGCTATCGGGCATGCAGCAGATTTACCGGTGCTGGTCGGTCTTTGCGTTAACTTAATTATCTTTCCACGTTTTCGATGCTGGAAAGGGTTGCCTTCGCTTTTCGATTTCGATAAAGTGTAATTTTGTTTCTCCTCCTTCAGTTTCGAATCGATCCCTTCCGAAACCTTATTTCTGTTACTTTTATTATCGAAATTTTTGATGGAACTATTCGAACGATTACTTCCGGATCTCCTACGAATTTGTTCTTGCGAATTCTTACTTTGCGCGTTGATATGTTGTTTCGATTCTGCGACATTTAAATCGGTTCTCTTGACGTTACGTCTAACTTTCTGATTCGATATGCTCTTTCCCGCATCGTTTTCTTTACTATCACAGGTTAAACTATCACGTTTCGAACGTTCGCCACTGCTCTTTCTGCTACTTTTACGCTGTTTCACATTGGTATCGTTTTCTTTCGGTTTATCAATGTTAATGCCGTTAGTAACTTGATCAAAATCGGTATTTAAATCGGATAAACTTCCCATACTTTGACTCTTGATATTCTCTTTACGATTTGTGACGAAATATTCTTGCCCGGCCACCTTTATTATCATTGTGGTATTGTCAATCGGAGACGACGGTATTTTCCTTGATTTTACATTCGTTTTAACATCCGTAATGGCTAGATTTAAAAATTCACATCATAAAGAAAAGGATATTTATTTATCGGATAACCTCACTTTGATATTTCAATAAGTCACAATGTTGTATAGAAAAATTACTAGTAATTTTGTTTTTTCGAAATTGCCATTGAATGACCTATACCTATATATAGCATTAAAAACTGCACTAATCTGATTTAATTCTACCTATTTCTACATTTTATTAAAATAAGAAAGTGAATTTATCAATATTTCTCCTTAAAACAGTATAAAAATCAATGAAATCGACTTACCGTGCTCTTCTTGCGTATCGATAAAATCTATGTCAGGATCCATAACCGATAAGTGTTTCTCAGTCCTCTTAACAGTTGTCAATCCGCCGTTCGGTCCCGTATAGCACCCAACGATACTTTCGGTACCCATAGCGTAACTAGCGAGATCGTAATTCGGTAAATCGGTAGGTTGTTTCCCAGAAATAACAGGTGGACCGTCTCTCAGTTTAATTTGCCTAAAATATATGGTTTTTACCGGCGGGAATTGAATAGAATTAATTCCTACCCTTGTAAGTACTTGGTAACGAAGGAGTTTTCATTGATATTCTGCCGTTTCTCCCTCGGTTCATTATGGAATGAGAGTTGCCTTATATAGCTAGTTACACGTTTCCGTAAGGATGGCATGTTGATGTTGATTAAGAATTAAACGTACTGAAGGAAACATATTAATATTATGATTTAATCGATTTAAAATTAGATAAAACAATAAAAAGTGAGGTTATATGCAAATCCATGATTTTATTTATATCTACATCTGACAATTTCGTTTTTAAACGACACTTACTCAGACAATACATTTAAAAAATTTCTAGGCATATATTTTTCTTAAGATATTTACTTATATTCACTAGAAATTAAATAAAATATAACAACCTAATAAATTTATAACCTCAAAATGTCAATCTCAATTGTAAGAGTGAAATAGAAGATACACGTGAAGTTGCCCCTAAATAAATACAAAATTTCACTGCAAATTATTTGAATTTTATTCACAAAAGGACTTATAAAAGTCATTTTCTTTAAAACTTCTATAAAAAAGAACCACTATTTATAAGTAAAATCGAAAAATTCACTTATAGTTAAATCAATATCACCAATCCCAAATATCAAATTATTCTACCATCTTTCCTAACCTATAAATTACGATAAAAAATAGTTATTAGAAATTTAACATCAATCTTCACGAATTTTCTTCAGTTTTATAATCTACGATATCAAATATATCAGAAAATTTCCTTTTTCTATTATCCATTTGCGTTAATCCCATGAAAAAATCGATTTGTCGTAACTTCTATGAATAATTACATTATAATAACGAATTTAGTTAATTATTAAAAGAATCAATGGGCATATTCCCAAAATTTTGGATAAGAACAGCCTAATTACCATGCAAGCACGTAGACACAATAGCCCGTTAAAATCACAGTTTGCAAATTTAAAAATAACACTGACCTTTTCGTTTTAATATATTTGCAATAACAATACGTCCAATTCAATTAAATAACAAATCACAACCGTGAAAATTCGACGAAATGAGCACACATTTTAACCACTACAAGCGCTGTAAGCTGTAACGAGACGTCTGTATATGTTCCGTAATTGTCTGCCTTTTTTTTGCTTATTCTTGGTATTCGGAGTTCATTGATTTGTCATCCGTTTTGTTGGGACAACGAACGGAAGTTTTAGCGTTAAAAAAATGGGCAAGAAAGAACACACCCTGAATTTTTTTATTCATTGAATATGATTCAATACACTCAATACGAAAAAATGTGTTGTTTATTTATAAATAATGATGACGGATTAGATTAAAGTACGCTGGAATTTCTGAAAACTGATAAACAATTATAGTACATGGCGGGTAATTTGAATATTAAATATTCAAATCTATATAAAGTAAAATATTGTCAGAGCCTATTTTGCCAGGTTCATTCGCTACAAACCTTGCCAAGGATATTATAATCAATTATTGAGGTCACTGTCTCCTCTATTCTACCATTCCATTGCTGAACAAACGGATTTAGAAATAGATTATAAGAAAGGTTTATATGGGTCTAAACCGCCATACAAAGTGGATACAATGAATTCGAGCATTTAGATTCTTTGTGACTACATTGAACCATCTGAACTGTCCGTATTAAAAATATGTTGATATTTCGAAACTATTCGCGACGACGTAAAACAAAACACATAAACACAACTCACCTGTGGAACGTCTAATGTCAAAATCGTCATATGATCGGAAACGTAAAAAAGGACTGATGAGTTTTTATTTTCGAACCAGTTGAAAATAATTGCGGAAATAAGGGAAATTGGTGTCACTAGGTCGTTGAAATCGATAAAACTCTACCTTTACATAAATTTGCAATTAAACAGACGTCGACATATACGAAATTAGAAATTTCTGCGCTTAAAATATCGCCCAAAAAAATATTTATCAATTCGAAAAATCATTGTTTATAAGCGTTCGACGAAAGGAAAAAAACGATAAATTACTTTGCCCATCTCACTCGGGCACGTGCTACGTCCCCATGGGAGAAATATTTTCGCAAATATTGTTCAAACAAAGGACTAAAACTTCGTATTTGGCCGGTATCCATTTTGGCGCGTGCCCAAAAAGGTTATGGGCCGTCCAAAAAACATCGGAGCGATTCTGAATCGTTCGAGACAAGAGAAAAATCTCTGGGGGAAATCAAAATCGAAAAATTCCATCCGATCATTTCAAAAAACCAACATAATCAAGTTCTGTGGACGTTCAAAATAAAATAAAACAAATCCCAACCCTTTCTGAGTGGTGCACGATGTATTTGGGACTGTCCATCACTTTCAAGTATAAATTAGGATTTCCTGAACGTTGTTCCTTCAGTTTTAACGGCTGAAAAGGCAGGAAACGCGGATAAATATACCGAGTGTTTTGATACGGTGCAAAACAGTGTCTATTGTTCGAATTTTGTTGACGTTTCTCCTCCTTGGGCGATAAAGAAAAATCTTTCAAAACGACGAGCCTATATATTTACAAAAACAATTACAGGTCAGTAATTTTTAATTGTAATCAACTTACGTAATAAATTGGGCAAATAATGAATGCACTTTGACTCACAGGTAAAAATATTTTGTCCTGTCAATGCTAAAATTTCAAAATACACGTATTTGAAATGGTTATTACCTCAATTAATCGGTTTGAAACTATTGTTTACACTTACATTAGTGACAGCTGATCAAAATTATTGTATATCGTGGTATATTAAATAAAAAATTGCGTTGAAAAAAAAAAGGACACTCAAAATCGCTGTTAATGTTTATACAGTGTCGTCACCACTAGCAAATAATAAAATTATTTTTCATGTTCAGCAACTTAATAAGCATTTGACAGCTGAAAATTTGTTTCTCTTTCAGCACAAGCAAAGCCTAATCAAAACATGTTTGGTTGAAAGCAGTGAAAATTTAATTACAAAATAATCTATTAAGAGAATTTAAAAGTATCAGAGAATTAGAAACATTTGACAGCTCAAAAATTCGTTATTATTCACTTGTTTCTCACAATCATTTCCAATAATATAAAAAAGTAGAACTTCTGTAACTCCTCTTGGTGTTTTGTTTATTAAATACGGTGTGTAAAATTAATTTAAGACGAAAAATATAAAAGAATTGAATTTCGAAAGTTTGACAAGTAAGATTTTGCGTTCTATCACAACTATAAAACGTTAATGCTAAAATGTTGTTCATTATCTTAAATAATAATAACTTCATTATTTATTGAAATTTATAAAAATATTTGTTACTTTCTTATCTATTGCAAAATTTGTCAAAATTATTATAAAAAATGAAATTTATGAAACAAAAACCACTCTTAGTGATAATAAATGATAATTAACAGTTTGATTTGTTAAAATATCTTTTCTCAGATTGTTTTTTACATTCGTAAAAACAAAAAGCATAGACAGAAAAGCTTTTATTTAATTCATACTATAAAAATAACCAATCAAAATTAATCTGGCTATAATCCAATAATTCTTTATGAAAGTTTTGACAGATTAATATTTTAATATTTATTTCAATATAATTACCAGAGCTCAGTAGACCGTACGGGAGCGCCTCCTTGCTAGCATAGCAATTAGCAAACACAATTTAAAGCTGATAAGAAAACACAAAAGATATACAGGGCGTTTCGTTTAAAAAACATTTTTTTGAATGCGCCCCGCTTTAGGGCATCACCCTGTATACTTCAAATTATTTTTAAAATGTGCGTTTTTGATTACTGTACCACTTTTCATAAAATAAATTCCTTCAGTTTTATTTTTTAAAGACTATATTGGACTTTGACGCATTAATGAGCAACCCTGTATATGTACCTTACCACAGATTCTAAAATCTGAAGGATAAAGTCCATTCCATCGCTCGGCACTGGAACTAGAAAAAACAAGGTTTTTCATTCATATTCCCCAGCTGAATATGAGTCACCCGTACGGACCACCGACCCTTAATAATTACATATAATTTTGATGGATCTTTGTATCTTCTTTATGTCATTATTTCCCCAAAAAAATATATGCTTATAGGAGAAACCAACAGGAAATATATAACTTTAAAAACAACAATAATAATGGCAATTAATGACAAATATTATGTATTGTATTTAAGCTTTTGCGTAAATTTACTTAGGTGAAACTTTAAAATAACGAGGATGTGATAAAAGAAATATTATTCTTAATTGTTAATAATTAATCGTTTGACAGAGGTCAAAATACTTTTACAACAAAATATCACAGAAATAATATGAGACAATTTAATATTATAACCAATCAAAATAAATCTTATTTATATCTAATAGGAATCGAATTTTAATGACGGTTTTGACAGATCAATACTCCTTTGTTTATTAATTTAAATATATGTATGAAAAAACATAATTTTTGATAGATTTTTATTTCTTGTTTATGTGATTATTTGCACAATAGTTATTTGTATCACTAGGCCAGAAACTATAATTTTGCGAGTGTGAGTATACGGTCCCACAAGTGCGAATACTCGCAAAAGAGTTTCTGGCCGTGTGTTACACACTATTTTTTGCGTCGACAAATCTTAATCTTATTGAAAATAAAAATAAAAAAATTGACGCTAGGGCGTTAACAGTACAGGTTGGCAATATATGTTACGTATGACATTTGAGTTTGACACCCGGATTAAGATACTATACTCATCTATCACTATATTCATCAATAATAAGGGCAATGGAGACCCCAGCTCATATTACACAGGTTGCGCAACAAGTTATTAACAATTTATTACTTATAAAATCTTCAAAAAATTGAATTGGAAAGAATTTGAATTATTTAAGATTGTGTAACGAAAATTCTGTCATCTGTCATCGAATCTACAATTAATCACAGAAATGTCAGTAATTTGTGTTGTAGCAGAGCGTAGTTGTTTAAATAAAACAGTTATTATAAGTATCTGAGTTTTACTAGAACGTTAAGTTAGAATATAACAATACGTTACAATAATGCAAGACTACATTGAACATGAACATCATTGACAGTTTTATATTATGTGAATATAGGTCAATATAGGTATGGATTGGTGTCATCGTAAAAGGCGGCAAAATTCAAATTGTATAACTTCTACAACAATTTGATTATAGTGTTGCCAACTTTTAGTGATCTATTGCCGGCCTAGGCCGGAGAATGGTAAGTTTCCGGCCGATTTAAAGTAATGCAAAATCAGTGTTTCTGGACGGAGGCGCAAAAAAAATGTAAAAGAAATTATTAAAATATTTCGATGCCAAATTAATTGTTTGACAGCTGTCAAATGTTCTTTTTTTTTTTTATTTATTATTATTCTACAATAAAAGTACTGTCAATATTTATTTTACTATATTGATGAATGGTTTTCTTTTATTTATTTGATACCACAGTAAGATTTAATCAAATTTGATCTGAAATTTACTGACAGTTTAGGCAGATTATAATCCTATTGTTAACTTAAATATTTATAATTAGAATTTTAATTGATTGATTGAAAAAAGAGATCTGAAAAAATCTGGATTTAAAAAGCGATAAATAGATCTGTACTGTTCGACATTGAACCTTCTGTTTATGTTTACAAGTTGTCATAATAACAACAAACTATAATAACTTTCCGATATTCATGGCCTATTATTTTAAGTTCACTTTTATGTCATACATCTATTCTTGCGAATCAATCAATCGTAGAAGGAATTATTTTCGTCTGAAACGAACTCACAATAAGAATAATTCCTTGCCACTATATCTAAAGATAGCAATTCCGTTATTTCATTTTCCCATAGACGTATTCGCCACTATTTTTAGATTCGACGCGGTCTAGTCCGCGAACGCACGCATCCAATATTTATTTATTTCGAAAAAAACATACGATGTTAGCCAGGGGAAGCGCCAAAATCACAATACAAAAATATTTACAAACGAATCCGAACGATCTATCTTGAACAAGTACGCACATTAATTATCCTTTCTAATATCACTTGTACCTGGCAAAAGGAATAAATTAAGCCTTTCTTAGCATTCGCTGAACTACAAGAACGAAGTTTATTGCAAATAGGATAATTAGATAGTATTGAATTCAAGGAGAACTTGATACGTTTTTAAACGGTTCTATTCCACCAGTGGCGTTGTTAGATTTACTTTGTTTTGAGGGGTTGCACGTTTGTTGTGAGATTTTCTGTATATACAGCCTGTTAAAAAAAGGTTGTCGGATATTTTACCCAATTATAGTACTGGTGGAAATAAACAAAAAAGTCTAAGTCTGGGTCCACAATTCAACTGTTTTTGACATATAGTCGATTGCATATTTTAAAATAGAAAAAAAACATTTTTCGGTTTTGAGAATAGTTCCCTTTGTCAAACAACTGATTGTGACTTAAAATTAGTTCTGTCATACATCTGTCATCAGATTATTTATCATTTGCGTCAATTTTTTTTTGTTCTCAAATTATGCATAAGTACACAAATGCAGAAATGGCCGATATGCATTTTATGTACGGTCGTGCGAATGGTAATGCCACTGAAGCACGGCGTTTGTATGCCGAAGAATTTCCAAATCGGTTGTTACCGAGTGATAAGATTTTCTCAAGACTTCATATCCGGCTGTCCGAAACCGGTTCATGTAAAATTAATGGTGGTTCTGGTAGACCTAGATCAGTTTCCTCTCCCGCAGTAGAATTAGATATTTTGAGACGGGTAGAAGACAACCCAAATATTAGCACCCGAAGACTTGCCGCAAAACTGAACGTCAGTCATCCTCTCATTTGGAGAATTCTGCGGGAACAGCAGCTCTATCCCTACCACATTCAACGCGTGCAAGTTCTCTCTCGATTATGATGCACGTAGGGTTTTTTGTCATTGGGTTTTACGAAAGCTGGCAGAAACTCCTAATTTTGCGACTCAGATTTTATTTAGTGACGAGGCTGGGTTTACAAGAGACGGAATATTCAATTTTCACAACAATCACGTCTGGGCAGATGAAAATCCCCATGCTGTTGTTGAACTGCATCACCAAAACCGTTTTTCGCTAAATGTTTGGCTTGCTATTTTTGGAGACTGTTTAATTGATCCAGTGTTTCTCCCTAATCGTTTAACGGGACAAGTATACTTGGATTTTTTAAGAAATGAATTACCCGTTTTGTTGGAAGACGTGCCACTTTTTAACAGATTAAATATGTGGTTTATGCACGATGGAGCTCCTGCGCATTTTTCCATCGTATTTCTTAAATCAAAATTACAACGAGAGATGGATAGGACGGGGTGGACCAACTGCATGGCCTCCTAGGTCCCCTGACCTGACACCTCTGGACTTCTATGTTTGGGGGCATCTAAAACAATTGGTGTACGCACGATCTGTAAACAATTTGGAAGAACTCAGGCAACGAATCGTAAATTGTTGCGAGGAAATTCGGAGGACACCAGCAATTTTCGAAAGATTGCGTCGATCTTTCATAAGAAGGTGTGAAGCGTGCTTAGAAATGAACGGTGGACATGTAGAACAATTTCTTTAATTTTACTTTAAATAAACATTTGTTTAATTTACATTGCGATCAGAATTTCTTTGAACATTTTTATCCTACTAAAACAATATGCAGTCGATTATATGTCAAAAACAGTTGAATTGCGGACCCAGCATGTTGACTAAGACTTTTTTGTTTATTTCCACCAGTACTACAATTGGGCAAAATATCCGACAACCTTTTTTTAACACACTGTATATAGTTGATCAATGCGCATATGGTAAAAATATTTTGAAATATACAGGGTGTTACAAATCCCCAGAGCTACTTTCAACTTTTTTATTTTAAATGGATTGCTATATTTTTTAGTAATTATTTCGATAGCTATCTAAAACACCTTTACAGTGATATATAGTTATGTGCATTTCCGACAATTGGTTTAGGCTATATTGCAAATTTTGTCATAATTTTGACAGTTGCGACATCTGAGATTTTAAGTTTTATCTTTAAAACGGTTATAGAGTCGCGCGTTATTCTTTGGTTATCAATTTGGCGGCTAACGATTTATATGTTTCAAGGTGGGGCAACGTCAAAATATATACAGAGTGTTAAATATATCATAACTAAAAGGCGGAATATATGCACGTCAATTCAGTTAAAATATGCGCATACATATGCATCGTTTTTCTCTGAAATATGCAACAATATGCATTTATTTGTCGAAATATGCAATTATATGCCTTGAATATAACATGGAAAAATGGAAATAAAGAAACGCCGACTCTTACAAAAATTATTTATTTTAAGTAAAATTAAAAGAAAAACATAATAGGTAAAATTTTCAACCTGAAATAGTATAAAATGCATTTATAACGATATATTTTTCAAAATTTTCAAATAAAAATGTTTGCCTTCTGTCTGTAAAAATATGTTTGTACAAAGAAAAAGTTCTTTCAACATCTACCGATGTGATCTGGCAATATTTTAATTTGGGTAGTAAGTCATAAGGCCAATTACTTCGTTGGATGGTTTACTATCAAAAATATTTTTGACTTCCATTAAATACTTAAAGCCTTCATTCTTTCCCACAATAACTTCGAGTTTCCTTCTTACTTGATTTCCTACATCAGCGGGAACTTCTTTGCATTTGTCGGAAAAAGTTTCAACAACATTAATTGATTCTCTTAAAATTATATTCCTACTTTCTAACGAAGTTATTATATCTGGTACAAAACTAAAATTAACCTTAATAAAAACAAGTTCCTTAGCTAAATTTACATTTTTGAATAATGCTTGACTTTGCACTACACACTGCGAATTGTCTTCTAAATCTAAAACTATGTCTTTAATGGCTTCAAAATGGTCTGCGTAGAATATCGCGGCCTTAATCCATGTTCCCCATCGAGTAATTACGGGCTCTGGAGGTAAACAAACTCCTGGCAATTTCTCTCTATAGATCTGCACTCTTAGAGGTGCTTTCAAAAACACTTTCTTTACATTTGAAATTAATTTGTTCACCAAGGGATATGCTGTTCTAATAGTTTCTGCAACTCTGTTTATCCCGTGTAAAAGACAAGTGACATGTACCATATTGGGATAAAATATTTTTAAGTTTTGGCCTACTTTAACCATATACGGCGCTGCGTCAGACAAAAACACTAAAAACTTCTCTACTGGAACTGGATTTGGTAAAAAAGAATTTGATAGTGACTGCTGAATAAATCGAGTTACGGTCACATTATTTGTTTTGTCTAACTGTTTAGAAGATATTACATATGGTTTCCCTGGCTCATTTTCTTGAAGCTCTCCAATCATAAGATGTGCGATATATCGACCACATGAGTCTGTGCTTTCATCAACAATAATATAAAAATGTTCATCGCCCAGTGAAACTTTAATTTCACCCATTACGGTTTCGTATACTGTTTGCACATTGTTTTTTCTAAGTGTGGATTCGTCAGGGATGTTTTGATTACAATATTTTTGCAAAGAATCTCTGAATTGTGTATTTTGCAGTTTCTTCAAAGGTATATTTGCTGCGACTAAAGCTTTGCATAAGTCTTGATGAAACACCTCCTTTTCACTCTTTGGTTTGACATTTTGAAATGCGGTTTGCACACACTGCTGAACAGGCACAGATTTATTTTTCTGCAACTTAGCTTTATGCATAGCTGTTTTCAAGTGTTGATCAATTTGGAACTTGTTTTCACAAACAATGATTTTGGCACAAACTTTGCAAAACACTTTATCCCCACTAAACTCCAACTCAGGAAAATTTTTAATCCACGAAGCGGCTTTCGGCATTTTAGGCGTTTGAAATAAAATATTTTCGAAATCACTCTTTTCACACTGGAGTCTATCGACAAACTAAACTATACAATCACGTGCGTGCTGGCTGGCTGGCGCGGGCCGGGACTTATTTCAAACATTCAGGCCACTTCCAAAAATTTGTTCACATTTATTTTTTGAAATAGCGTGTTACTCTTATTATGTAATGCTCACAGTGTAACAAATGTAATATTTATGCTTAAACGTCCATATTGGATCCAAAAATGAAAAAATGAAAAAAATATGGTAAAAAATATCAACACACTAAGACAGAGTGATAAAAATACTATCCGAATGTGTAGTGTATATAAAAATAACTATAACATAATAAACTAATTTTACTTACAGTACAAGTAGGTTGTAGGTACATTAATCAATAACATCTCGTGACAAGTTTTTCCTGAATAACTCACTTTTCTCAGCCATTTTGTCAATAATGTCATCGCTGTCCAATGCACTTAAAATATTTTTTTCCACGGACATCAACATAAACGCTTCTAAATGTTCATCAGATAAAGAACTCCTCACTCGGTTTTTAATAAACTTTAACACTGAAAATGTTCTTTCACATGACACTTGTGTTACAGGTAAGGTTAAAAGATATTTGTACGCCAACGTTAAATGTTTATATGTTTTACTGTACAAATTATATTTCATTAAAACTTTAAAGCAACAAATGGAACATCCCTTGCAATTTTTACACTTGATTTCAGCGAATTCAGATTCTTGTTCGTTACTTTGATCATTCTCATCTTCTGAGTCGTTGTCAGTGTTAGTGTCGTCACTTTCATTAAAATAATCGTCTTGCACTGTTATTTCCGAAGCAGATTTTTTTAAGTTATCCCAAGCATGAGCAAACTGTTTTAATTCTTTTTGCAGAAGCGTTACTGTAACGCTTGGATAGATTTTGACTAATTTTGAACAAAGAATGGTAAATGTATGTTTAGGCAAATCTCCTTTTATTATTCCAGAAAATGCAGCTGGAGATAAGAAATATAAGTCCAAAAGTAGTTCTTTGTTTTTTCCGCCAAAACGGGCTTCCATGCTCTGGATAATGGTGTCCATGATAACATTATGGACTTCAACCTCAAATTTGGCGTTAGTATCTTCTATTGATTGATCGGAAAGTACTTCACCAGGCATTTTTTTTACAACTCGTTTCCTTTTCATGGGTAATTTATTTTGTACCTCCACATCCATGTCGTTTAAAATAAATTGCTGGTTGACCCATCGAACAAAATGGTCTGCTGCTGTTTTTACTTCACTGAAACCGCGCTGAATTTCTTTTAACCGTCTATCTGCAGAAGTTACTAATTGTTGGCTTTTCAAAATATCCAGTCCTTGCGTTTGCAAATATTTAGAAAGTGGCTCTGTAATTTCAAATATTCTTAGAAAAATTTGCGCCAGTAAAATTGTCTCATATTTCAAAAAAGCTTCTTTTAAATTTCGGGCTTTAACTCTTATCTCTCCAGAGAAACTTTTATTTGTTTCTACATGTAAAAACGAATTGATTACTTCTACATAAAGTCCACTTTCA
Source organism: Cetonia aurata (assembly GCA_949128085.1). NCBI lineage: Eukaryota > Metazoa > Arthropoda > Insecta > Coleoptera > Scarabaeidae > Cetonia > Cetonia aurata. Next base: position 33,386,430 of record OX421889.1, on the reverse strand, counting down.
GATGATTTAAAATTGCCAAAAATTTTTGTCAGAGCGGCATTTTTGGACCACCATCTTGTTTCGCCAATCCTTTGTAACTTTTTGTTAGATGAACCTGTCCAAATATCCATTCGTTTATGAGACTCTTTAAAAAACACTGCAGCGGAGTTTAAAAGTTCAAAGAAAGTTACTGAAGAGATTAACGATTTTGTACAATCACCCAACACTAAGTTTAACACATGAGCGCGACACCAAACATGTACTTGTCCTGGTGAATTTTGGTTTAACCAAGCTGCAAATCCATTATATTGCCCTTTCATATTTGCTGCTCCGTCCGTTGCATTGCCAATACAATTTTGAATGTCTAAGTCATTTTCGGTAAATACGGTTCGTAGAAGGTCCATCATACCTTTTCCTGTGGAATCCCTGCAGCTTTTTAACGCTAGGAGACTTTCTTTTATTTCATCATTTGTAACATATCGAATTACGACTGAGCATTGATCTTTAGTAGATATGTCTTGTGTAGTATCTATCTGAACCGAAAATAATTTGGCGGCTTTAATTTCATTTGACACGTGCTTTTTAATAAGAAAACTTATGATTTCTATAATCAAATTGATTGTATTATTTGACAAGAACGTTAGTGCACTTCCACGACCTCTTTTGCCACTACTACCACTAGTACTAGCACTCGCTTTAGCTTCTGCTCTAGCTTTGGCTTCTTTACTCTTGTTTATGATAATAGTTAAATGTTCTTTCAAAATAACATCGTACTTACTCAGTAAAATAATTAGTTCTAGAAAAGTTCCATGATCAAGAGTAGGATCTTCCAAAGAGTATGCTGCTTCATTTCTAAATCCTCTAAAACTTAAACCTCGTTTTCCTATTACTTTAATAATATCTATTATCCTTTCAATTATTTGCCTTCGCTTCTTAACCTGTTCGTTTCTAACTGTCGTTTGCGTAGACCATACGAGACTATATATATCTTTATTTTTTAATTTCATAAAATAAGCTTCTGTACAATTTGAATGCACTGCACTTGTTTCGTGTTCTAAAATTCTTTGATATACATGTCGCCAATCGTTTGTTCCAGTACAAAATGCACTCTGTTCCACAGATTTGCAAAACACTATACACACAGAGCAGAAAAGTTTCTTAGAATTAATGTCATACGATAACCACATTCTCTGGGATCCGTCTTCACAATAAAATGCTTTATTTGCCGTAAAAGGTAATTTGACTTCCCTTTCGGATGGTTGCTGTGGATGATTCTTAAAGAACAATTCAATTTCATGATCTTTAGGTTTCATAAAAAAATTTAATATAGTGTCACTTTTCTTTTCACCTTCAACTTCAACTGCACTGGTACTTGGTGTGGAAATAATGTTTTCTTCACTTAGTTTTTTTGAATCATTTCCACCTTCAACCTTAATTTCACTGCCACTCGGTGTCAGTACAATGTCTTCCTCACATGCTTTTTCTGAATCACTAGTAGGCAATAAACTGGACACAGTAGAAGTGCTTGCACTTTGTTCACGAAAAAAAGTATTTAATTTAGCATACCTCTCTGCTTCTATTTGTCTAAGTTTTTTTTTCTTTTCGCGCAATCTTTCGGCGCCCCCTTTGCGTTTTTTCTTATCCATAGTAGATATAGATATAGATAAGAAGTATTAAACAGTAGGAACAAATTAATAGCCCGAGCAGTTTTCAACGAGAGAACTTCAACAAGACTGAAAGAAAATAAAAATTATCTGAGAAGAAGAAATTTAATATTTATTATTATTACTTCTTACTTGGTACCTACTTGAAAGAAATGAATTCACAAAGTTTGTTTATAAACATTGGTAGTCGCCGCCGTCTAGGCACCTTGTTGAAAAAATACGTGACTTTTCAAAACCGATAACCAACCGCAGGAATAAAACAAACACTATATTGTGTTTATACAAGACATAACGAATATTATACTAAACCTGATGATCTGATGAATGATGATGATGATGCAGTCCTACGTGTTTCTATTGAAAATAAATTTGTATGGTATTTCTTTTTTTTTATTTTCTTATTTTGTGTTAAATCATAAGTATGAAATATGAATCTTAATATTAATCTTCGGCGACGCGGCGGTCCACCGGGCAATTGCCCGGCGTCCCGGCGGGCCAGCACGCCCGTGTAATACAATATAAATACAAAAGAATAGACCACATCTGTTCTCCATTGGGCAAGCTGATTACTTGGAAATTCCTAAACACCCAATAAATGCCGGCAATAAACCATATAATAATAAAACGGGTGAGTCGACAAAACTTACCCACCTTTTAAATTATTTCAATTACCTGCAAGGGTCGCACTTAGTCTTTTGATAAAACGAAAAACATAAAAATATGCACACAAATTTTATTTTTGCCGAAATATGCAATTTTTTGTGAAATTTGTTAAAATATGCAAAATATGCAAATATATGCACTTTGCATATATTCCGCCCTTTAATCATAACACATTTATCCAAATTCAAAGGCGTTCCTTTTGTTTTTTACGTTATTGGTACCATTTTGAAGGCAATTTTACAAGGAATTTGCTGATTATATTGGAAAATATAGGTTCCATTTAAAAAAATCGAAAGAAAAGCGTTTGAATTTCGAAAAATGTTCCATGACATATTTAACACCCTGTATATATTTCTAAGTTATACCACCTTGAAACATGCTAACTGTTAGCCCCCAAATCCATAACAAAAGATTCACGCGCGACACTAAAACAGTTTTTAAGATAAAAGTTAAAATCTCAAAAGTCGCAACTGCCAAAATTTTGACAAAATTTGCAATATAGCCTAAACTAACAGTCAGAAGTGCGCATAACCATATATCACAAAGGTGTTTTAGGTGGCTATCGAAATAATAACTAAAAAATATAGAAATCATAAGTTGTCATAAAGTAAGCCCAAACGATGAAATAAAATTATGACAAAAAATATTTTTTTTGGGGGTTAACAAAAGAACATATAACATGAGGGGCTCACCACATTTTTTTTATTCTAGTCAATTCGTAGAAATTTGGTACTGAATTATACAAAATAAGATAAAATTCGTCACAAAGTAACCGCGGTTTAAGATACTGTTTAAAAACTAAACACCTAGTATACGTTACGCCTATGACAGTTTTGCTTCTGCAACGGGCCAAACTCTTTAAAAATTTCGGGCATTAGTTTTCCGTATTTTGCAATAACTCAAGCACATTAGCACACACTTCCATTAGGGAAAGTTTATTTGTTTCATGCGAATTGTAACCGCAAAATCGTTGAAATGAATTATTCAGAATTCTACAACCAATGTGAATATCACACATTATTTTGATCGGAATAATGTAATACCTTGTAACTCTATTTCCTTTATTCTTAAGTACAATGTCGTTGGTTCTTTACTTTTAATTTTAACACTAGGTGCGTTATTTTTGGTACTCCGCCAGGAAACAGCTGTTGTTATGAATTTAGTCTGGGGAAAAAGTGACATCCTTAGTTAGAAAAATACCGATTCAAACTTGCGGGATTTTGCTATCTATTGATAAAAACTGTTTGGTTTTGGGTTTTAACATTAAAGAAAAAGATATAAATATATAAAAAGAGGTAGAAAAAATGGTGCTGCAATACTACAGGTAAGATTTGTAAAAATGTACATTTAAAAGCCTTATAATTTAGAGATATTATTCTTGTAAAATCCGCAGGTTTCAAATATTTAACACACGTTTCAAATAATGCTTATAAAATGCAGATTTAGCTGTAAAATTCACTAGAACGATCTGCATATTGCCAATTGACGCAAATACTAAAGAATCGCGCTAAAAATAAAACTGAATGCTTCCTCTTTTTTTTTTGATATAGATATATTTATATATAGGTTAACTTCATAGGAACACAAATGAAATTGCTCTCTCATTAAACCTTCATGATGTAGCTTCGGACTAATTACACTTGGGTAGTTGAAATCAGTTCCATGACATAATTTAAGTTAAAAATAGCGTGTGTTCTCATGATGACATTATTGAGAGATCTTTAAACGCCATTTTTCTTTCGATTATAAACAGATGTTTATTGAGATTATTTTGTATTATTTTCTTTCAGCATAAAAACTTTCCTATTCCTGCGGTGAATGTATTTTTAATATTGCTTCAATTTTCTTTCGCTTTTCAGAATGCCAACCGAATGCATAACCAATCCTCTGCAAAGGGAGCTAGCCGACTCCATCATAAGGATGGTACCTTTGGATGAAATCAGAATATTACTGGCTTGTGGTGCAAAGGTATGTATGTTCGATTTCAGTGAAATGAGAAAGCGCGCAGAAATTATAACATCGACTTTTGTTTAGGAAAATTTTGATCAATAACATTCTAAGAAAAATAATAATTTCTGATTACATCAATTGTGAAAACAATGTGTGCAAATTAAGGAATGTCGAGTTTTTTTAAAAAATTAATAAAGACAATAAAAGTAGTAACATATTCTGCAGCTCTCATCTTGATAGATTCATTAGTATGTTCCAGCATATATTACAGAGTATTACCATCTTATGATTTTATTTTGAAGGGTTAATTAAACATATTACAATAAAAGGTCATTAAAGTTGCATAATAAGGGAGATATTAATGTTAAAAAAAAAAATTGATTAGCCACGATAATAAAAACGGTTTTTAACGCTAAAACGATTGATCACCAACTTGTGCAAAGTAAATCTAAACGATAGGTTATTAGGTGAACCTTTTATTAAGTAGGTTGATGTCTGTCACTTTTCCCATCTGTCAAACTGTTTCATTAGTTGTCACTGCATTGCTGGTTTGACGTAAATTTTTCCGAATAAATCCTAATAAAGAAAGTAAAGATGGTCCATCGCACCAACAATACGTTGACACGTTGTTCATTTATAATGAAGTACGCCAGAATTCTGCTGCTGCAACTCGTCCCTAACAGGCCAACACTGATTCCACAAAAAAAACACCGCTCTAGTAATCCGTGCACGAGAAACTATCATGGATCTCATCAACGGATTTTGGATGGCGAAGAAGAAGTCAGTTAAATCTTGTGAAGAAGTACTCGAACAAATGTTTGCCAAGTAAATGTATCAAATCAAATTAGATAATCGATTGTATGCTTTCCATGTAGGTACAGAAAGTACAGGTTTTACAGTTTGAAGATCATCGTTTACGTTTAGAATTTTGCTGATGGTTTCCACAAAAACATGCAGAAATTCCTAATATAATCACCAGTGTTACGATGCACATCAGTCTACGGTAGTGGTGGGCACGCTAGGAATAAATAACTATCGTTAGCGAGGACCGGACAGGCTCGTGTTTATTCGTCTCGGGAGAAGGGATTTGTGTTGCTTACCGGCTTTCCCGAGAGTCGACTAAACACGAGTCTGAATACTCTTCACCATTTCGATAGTTATTTTTCCTCACCTTGCCCATTACTAGTTTACGATGTTACAGTACGACATTAGTTATTTGTATCACTAGGCCAGAAACTATAGTTTTGCGAGTGTGAGTACAGTTTGTGTACAAGTGCGAATACTCGCAAAAGAGTTTCTGGCCGTGTGTTACACACTATTTTTTGCGTCGACAAATCTTAATTTTATTGAAAATAATAATAAAAAAATTGACGCTAGGGTGTTAACAGTACAGGTTGGCAATATATATTACGTATGACATTTGAGTTTGAAACCAGCATTAAGATACCTTAGTATTTTGACGTTTTCATTTTCTTAGCTAGTTTTGGTACATATTGATATTCATCAATAACAAGGGCCATGAAGATCCCAGCTCATATTATACAGGTACAAAGTATTAAAAACTTATTACTTGTAAAATCTTCCAAAGCGGTTTTTATGTCTGTGCTTGCGATTCTGTAACGGAAGTTCTAGTGACGCAGTGGAATGGCAATACTATGTTTACGGTAATGTCAGATAATTGTAAAATTTCACCACGTATGCAAGCAAAACGCTACAACCGTAAAGAGCGCAAACAAGTCTTTCTTCTTCAACCAAATGTTATCCATCAGTATAGAAAACTTATGGGAGGGGTGGACCTCCATGATAGTGGCGTAGCTAACTACCGAATACGAATAAGAGTTAAAAAATGGTGGTGGACATCATTTACTAACATGATTGACAGCACAGTAGTAAATAGCTGGAGAATTTATAGAATAGCGAATGAATCCACCATTTCCCAATTGAGATGTCTTATAGTGGACAGCCTGGGTATACGATGCTGTAACGATCCTATACAATCACCATGTGGCCGACCTATATTTAGAACACGTATTGTTTTAATTGTCGGTAACTAAAAAGACGTCTGTTGCAAATACCATTTAATTTGGAATAAATAAATAGGATTGTCTGGGCTTGCGTTTTAGAGAGAAGTGCTATGTTACAAATGTCTTGGTGCAAATAAATTTTGCAAGTTTTGTTCCTTCTGTAATCTCTGTTCGCGAAAACATCGTATTCCAAAATCAGCCTGTACATAATAAAGAATGGTAATACCATGGCAGTCAAAACTGTCCGTTGCACCAGCAATGAATATCTTGGCATGTTGTTAATTTATGGTGAAGACCGCTAGAATTCTGCTGCTGTAACTCGTTCCTAACAGGCAAATACTTATTCCACAAAAAATCACCGCTCTAGTAACCAGCGTACGAGAAACCGGTGTACTGCAACCACGTCAAAGTTGAAATTATGGACCTGGTCGATACCAAGGAATTTTAGAAGCTGCAGAAGAAATATTAAATCTAGTCGAAGAAGATGCTTCTAGTAGTACTCGAAAAATATCTCCCCAAGTAAATGTAACGAATCAGACAATCAATTGTATGCTTTCCATGTACAGTGATGGTTTAATTAATCTTTCCCCCTATCACCGAGAGAATATCAAAACTACTTCCCCAGACAGTTCAGCTTTTGTCTGTGTTCGCATCATATCAAAGGAATATTTTTCGTTTAAAAATAAATCGACCATAACTAAGGTATTATCAATAGCAATACACATAATATGTTTCCAGATGTGTGTCTATAAGTTATAAATACAAAAAACATCAATAGGACGCTTCGTTCGGATTAACAAAAAAAGTGAACCTTTATTCCGTCATCAAGGAATTACAAAACACTTTATATTTAAAATTCAGCTCAATTAAATCCTTATCTATCGCAAATCGACATACAGTGGAAAACGTTTAACACGAAAACGCTTAACATGAAAAATCGATTAACACGAAATAGTACTGTGGTCCCGAGAAAATATTTCGATCTTCATTTTAGATCGAACTGCTTGAGGCAGTTGATGAAAAACGGAGGTCGAAAACGGAAATTTGCAAAGAGTTTGGCATCGCTAACTGTACCTTGTCGACGATAATTAAAAATAGAGACCAAATTACGGCAATGTTTGAGCGCAGCACGTTCAAGCTAGAGAGAAAACGTATGAGAACGGCCAAACACGAAGATTTAGAAACTGCGTTGCTTCTTTGGTTTAAACAAGCTAGGTCTCAGAATGCTCCCATATCAAGACCTTTATTACTGGAAAGCGCTGATGAAATTGCAAAACAAATGAACGTTGAATTTTCTGCAAATCCAGGGTGGTTGGAACGTTTCAAGAAAAGAAATGGCATAGTGCTGAAAAATGTTTGCGGTGAAGCTAACCGAGTTTTACCAACTATGACAACAGAGTGGCTGCAATCTACGTTGCCTTCACACGGCGATAACTTTGAAAAACTATTGTAAAGCGGATTCCATGAACAACATAAAAATATGTGTAATATGCATAATCACCACTTAAAAATAAAATTACCGTAAACACCCTTTATAATAATGAATGGTAATACGTAGAATCGTTAGTGCTTTCATAAGCGATGGTCAAGCATCAAGGTGACTTCGTTTCCAGAAGGCTGGAATTGTAAAAACTCTCTTAACTACCAATAATGAAAGCCTTGTTAAACAGCGGGGCAATGCATTCGTTACCTCATTCCTACATACATTACAATAAATTGGCTTCTAAATATTTTAGATACGTGTGTTAAATGGAATATCGATGTAATTCTGATGCAGATTTAAGCATGAAATTGAAAAAGTATTGCTTCCTGTAGTCTGTAGTTCGGATTGGCCTCCCTGCACAAATAAAACTTGCAAATTAAGTTATAACCTGTCGTCCGATGAATCCAAATGTTTATATGCGAATTCATCGTCCCAAAATTCACCTTGCCTAGGCAAATATAATCCATTTAATATTAATGCGACCGATTTGAACCGTGAAAGTCAATGCGGGCGTTAAAAAAATCTACCAAGTCTTATTATAACGAAAATTAGATATCTCTTAATTCCCCGACTAATAGCCTACAGTTTACCAGAAGTTCAAGAGAGGTGAAACTAGTTATCGTATCAAGTATCATAGCCAATTGAACCTAAACCCACGTTGGATATCTCGAATAACTAGTGTCGGGATGATTAATTCATCAATGTATTATAGTTATACCAAGATCGCACTTTCAACCTGTCGATTGGCGTAATATGAGTAAATGAAGGATGCAAGTACGGTTTCTACGAGTGAACAAAGTTGAGAAATACGCGTGCTGGTCTTCTCGCTGTGCGAGTGTATCAGATGTACACTCACGGACACCCAAAATGTCCGGTCTAATGCGCAGTCTAAACGCAGCGAGCTGTTCCTGTTGCTTTCGGAAGTTTACCAGCACCCGCGCCTTCCCCTTGCCTTACGACTATTCCGTTCTTCTATGAATTACCCATATTTATGTATTATATTTGCTTCGTAGTGGTTTAGAAAGATATGCGGGTGAAGTTCATTGCGCTATTTCGCAGACAACTTTAGCACAATTGATACTTTTTCCTTGTTTTAATAACTAGTCATGGGCAGAAGGTTAGGCCAAAGTGATTCAAAAGTTGAAACGCGAAACGTGATTGTGAGTTTGGCAGTTAGAAATAGCTAATGTTTATTTATTGCATTCGTTTAAAATTTGGGCAATTGTTGTTTACTTCTGCGGTGGTATAATTCTTATAATGTTTATGAAATCCCAATAAATTGTTTAAGTAGTATTACATTTAAGCAATATGATTAGGGGTTGCAATACCGACCTGCTTTACCAAATCCAATAATATTAAATTAATATGAATACCGGTATTTTGGTATATTCTGTATTTAAAATATTAAGACAAAATGTTATACGCTCCTTCTTATCGGCTTTTTATTGTAATAACAAGTTTTTGTCGGCATTACCGCCAACTCCAGGTATCTGATTGTGACTCATGAAATTTTTTGTATATTGAATAGAGGTTTCGTAATGTAATGTATCGGCTTTATTTTGCACAAATGTGGAAAGACAAGTTATATCTTAACCACCCGTATATGCACGTATAATTATGTCATTCCATAATTATGCCTAACTCTGCGTTTATACATATCTGCATTATACTAATCTAAATTCTAAGAAACTAGATTGATAACACCGTAGGTGAACTGTTGTGTTTTAACGTTAAGAGAATGAATTAGATTGTAACCGTCTTAGGGATAAGACTAGTTTTAAGTTATATTTTATATATTTTATTAATAAAGTGATTTTTAAAAAGTCGTGATTGGGGATTAAATATATAATTGGCGCAGTCAGTAGGATGATACTAAAATTCACCGCAAATTTATCGTAAATTTGTATTGATTTTAATCATTCGGGTGATCAACGAACTGTAATTGTGGAAAGTGAGAAACCACGGACTTCCAAAACTGGACCTGGTGACACGACCCAATATAACAGTCAATCGAATCTAATTTCCATCGAGGACAAGAGGATTCGCCCCTATACGAAACTGGTACCATCGAGGTCTCCGGCGGCGTAACCACGACAGGAATCACTCAACTTATAAAGCGACAGGAACTTCCATCGAGGAATGAAATCCACGCTACTAATACTACTAGTTCTGTAAGTTTTTACATTTTCTTTTATGTGCATATATGTGCGACATTAACGAATCTATTGAAGATATAATAAATCGTATTGATAATATTCAAATTAACGAAATGGCACAATTCGAGCCTAAATATTTAGAATGTATTCCAACATTTAGTGGAAATGCTGATGAACTCAGTAGATTTTTAAGTGTATGTGAGCAATTAGTCACTGCATTTTATGATCGAAATGACATTAATAATTTTAGAAATACTTATATTATTAATTCTATAATAAATAAGTTACAAGGTAGAGCTAGGTTAATTGTAAATACGCATAGCATTACGTCTTGGCAAGATTTAAAAGACGTACTATCACGAAATTTCAGTGACCAAAGAAATGAAAGTGTTTTGACTAGAGATTTAGTGTCCTTACGTCAGAAACAAAGCGAAAATCCTCATCAATTTTATGAAAAATGTTTACATTTATTACAAACCATATTTACATATATTAATATACATGAACCCGCAGCAACAAAGGAAGCTAAAAGAACTTATTATAGAAATTTAACACTTAGTACATTTTTGGCAGGTCTTAGGGAACCTTTAGGCGGAATGATTAGAGCCATGAAACCTAATGATCTTAGCGAAGCAATGCAATATATAGTTTCAGAAGAAAATATTTTATCTTTACAGAATGTAGCAAAACCAGTTCAAAAACTGAATCAAAGTAATTTTAATAATAATTATAGTAATCAACAACCTAATTTTAATAAACAAGTATATGCATTACCTAATCAATTTCCTAAATTAAATTCAAATCAAAATACACAATATCAAAACCAGCAATATCAAAATTTACAATATCAAAATCGACCATTTCCGAGTCAACCCATTAATATTCAATCTAGACCAGTACAGGAAAAATTCCTAACGAATAGACAGGTATTTGGACAGAAACAACCTTCGAACGTATGGAAACCAAACCCAAATAAAATTGATACAAGAAAACCAACTCCTATGAGCATATGTGCATCCAACCCAACGAGATCACAATTTCATAATATAGATATACCTGAAGAAAATTCATATTCAATTAATAACTCTGTGAATGATTCAGTAATTTGTGAAAATCAAGAATATATTAATGAAACTGAAAACTATAATTATGAATACGAATGTCCAATCCAATCCCCGTCAAATGAAATAATTGATGGTGATCAAAATTTTTACGAACAAGCCTCAAAACAACCCGGAACTTTAATAGAACTCCATAATATGGACGAACTTAAACAATTACCTTATATTCAAACTTTTAACAAAAAAATGTCAACAGAAAACGATACCCAATCTATGCAAGTAAATTTAGACGAAACCGAAGTAATAGAAATCTCAGACGATGAAAATGAAACTGTTCATACTAATCACTCAGAAAATTTAATAGTTGAAATCCCAATTACCGACAAACCTTTAAATGTTAATCCAAACCAAATTATATTTCAATATGTGTATCATTCACCTGCTAAACCAAAAATTATAAAAATATTCGATAAACAGAGAATTACTGTTCAAATTTCAAAAAACAATTTCAACCAAGACATTATCGATTTTATTAAAGAATTTATTGTACCCAATGTAAAATATTATATGCTGTTCGAACCAGAAAGCATATATGAACCATTTTGTGAAGTAGTAAGGCGAAATTTTATTTACCCCTCTTACAAATTCTATAAATGTAATGCTAAACTAGAAGATGTTGAAAGAGACGACGATCAAAAACAAATAATACACATGTATCATGAGAGTAAGACAAACCATAGAGGTACTAATGAAACGGAAGAACGCATTAAAAAAAAATATTACTGGCCAAACATGAAAGAAACAATTAGAAAGTATATTAACGATTGTGAAATATGCCAAATTACAAAATACGATAGGAATCCACCCAAAATACAATTTAATATAACACCAACGTCTACGAAACCTTTTGAAATAATACATATAGATTTATTCCAAATTGAAAAACAAAAATTTCTTACTATAATAGATAGTTTTTCTAAATATACTCAAGCATACCCAATTTCAAGTAGTAATTCAGTAGAGATTGCTAACAACCTCCTACAATTCATTTCACATCATAATTTGCCATCCTTAATTATTTCAGACAATGGTCCTGAATTTAAAAACGTAGTTTTACAAGATTTCTTTAAAATTCATAACATTCAAATTCATTTTTGTACCCCGCGTCATCCACAATCGAATGGTATGATTGAGAGAGTCCACTCAACATTAATTGAACATATGAGAATTTTAAAAAATAAATTTCCTAATGAAAATGCAATTACCCGCATGAAATATAGTATTATAGGCTACAATAATAGTATACACTCTGTTACAAAAAGGAAACCAATTGAAATTATTACGAGTCACATTGAAAATGACGATCCCTTAAATTTAAATTTAAACGAAAGATTGTATTCTGATTATGTGCAAACGCATAAAGATTTAACACAGGAAATGTACAGACATCTTAATGAAAAATTGCAAACGCATAAAGTAAAAATTATTGAAAATCGTAATCTAACAAGAGAAGAAGCAGCGGAATATTTACAAGGCGAGAAAATATACAATAGATCGCCAAATAGAAATAAAGCCTCGAATATCTACAACCCTCAAATTGTCGAGGAAGATAAAGATAAAGTATTAATAACACAGAAAGGACTACAAATACATAAAGATCATTTAAAACGTAAAAAGAAGTGATTCTCTATTATATTATAACTACTATATTATATTTACATTACATTTTATACTTTATTTTTACTATATATTAACCTTATTAATAATCACCAATAATTACTTATATATATATATATTTAATCTTATTGTATTTAAGATGGTTATTTCATTTTAGATATGAACTAGCACCAAAAGCATGTGGCGACTTCTCCACAATCACATTATTGAAAGTTTTAATGAAAGTTTATCTTTAATTAATCATGACCAAAGAATAATCGAGCGTAGAGTTAACAATATAAGTAAGACTATAAATGAAGCATATTCTCATTTCTATAACTTCCTTACAGCAAGAAATACGTTAAGTCAAATGCAATCAAATTTAAATAATATTATACAACTTTTAACGGAACTAGAAAATGCACTGACTTTTGCTAGGTTACACGTAGTTCATTCATCAATAATAAAACTAAGAGAATTGGAAAATATTCTAAAACAAATCGAAACAGAAACAAAAGAAAATCAAATGGTAATCCCAGTAAATAAAGAAAACATTTTAAAATATTATGATGTCATTGATATTAAAGCCTTGTATATTGATACACAAATTGTATTTATTTTATCAATACCTGTAGTACTTCCAGAAACATTCAATTATTATCAATTATACTCAATTCCTAATAATAACTTGACTATAATTCCAAGAGAACCTTACTTTTTAGCAAATGAGCACAACTATATGTACGTAAACGAAGAATGTAAAGATGTTGGAACAAATTATTATTGTAAACATAATCAATTGGTAAATGGTTTAATTAAACAAGATTGTATATTTCAAATTTTACACTTGACTCAAAACTATGAAATATGTCAGAAAGAAAATATTATTATAACAGAAACCATTATCGAAGAGATTGATAATGCACATTATTTAATATTGATCCCTAAGAGAACGAAAGTTCATTTAAATTGTCGTAAAGAAGATTATCAGGAACTGATTGGAAATTATTTAATAACAATTCCACAAAATTGTAGCTTCGAAATAGATAACACTAAACTTATAAATTATAAGCAATCTAATAAAGTAGTATCCCCAATATTGCTACCCGATATTTATATAAATAATACAGGATCCAAATTACTTTATGATTTACCATTAAAACTAGATAAAATGAATTTAAATAGATTACAACAATTAAAAGAAGAATCTGATAAATTAAAGGAAGTTCAGATGGTTAATAATTATCATGAATCTCCCAACATTTGGACAATTATTTTGTATATTACCGTAATTGTAATAATATTATATTTATGTTATAAAATTTTAGTTAAAAAGAATACTTGTAAAATAAATGTAAGAAGAACTAGAAACAACGAAAACACGAAAGAAGACAAGCAAGAGGATCCAAGGGCCTTCTACCCTATTAGTGTATAAGGTCTTGTAGGGGAGGAGTTATATCTTAACCACCCGTATATGCACGTATAATTATGTCATTCCATAATTATGCCTAACTCTGCGTTTATACATATCTGCATTATACTAATCTAAATTCTAAGAAACTAGATTGATAACACCGTAGGTGAACTGTTGTGTTTTAACGTTAAGAGAATGAATTAGATTGTAACCGTCTTAGGGATAAGACTAGTTTTAAGTTATATTTTATATATTTTATTAATAAAGTGATTTTTAAAAAGTCGTGATTGGGGATTAAATATATAATTGACATACAGTTTTTGTTCTGACGTCTACCGTCGGCAACCTTTGTCCAATATATTATTATTATTGTATTAATATTAAATCTGTTAACATTCTTGATATTAAGAAGTAAAACATAGGTCTGTAGTTTCGGTCAAAGCCCGGAGTAGCATCTAAATGTGTTAGTTTTTTGTTAATTTCTGCGTTACAGGGTGAAATAACAACAAAGAATAAAACTATCAATAAAATTGAAAAGGAGAGAACATAATTGATTACTTTATTTAATTTCAACATTAACAAAAAAAAAAAATTTCTTTCTGACATACATAAAGCCATCCCAAGAGATCTTACGACGGGGATTTTTCATACATCCACATAGTTATATGTAAAACGTAAATAGTTGCTTGGTAGTAATATAATTACTGACATATGAGAAATTAGGTACGAAAGAAATCTTGGATCCCCTTTGTGCTTATTTCACATCAAATTCGTCGTCGTTCAAGGTTTCGATGTTCGGTGCACGACTACCTGCAGTATTACATAATCCATCTCGGGCATCGGCCTTGGGAATTGTCGCTTCGTTACCGAAAATCATGAAAAATCGAAATTTCGGAAAAGATTTACGCGTTTACCCCTATAGGCCCAGCGGACCTTTATTATTTTGATTGTATTTTAATGTAAAATATACTTTATTTCACTATTAGTTTGACTTATTTTTATTCACCTTGAATTTCTTAAGAAATAAAATCCGTTAAAATCTGTAATACACCAACACCTTCCTTTTTGCCCTCTAATTAATATTTTGCAGAAAGTTTAAATATTTTTCTATACCAAAAATGCTTTACAACTGATTCAAGTTTAATTATAATTTCCGTAATACTACTGAAAACAAAAATCCCAATTCAAATCAGAAACAATTATACATTTTTTATTTCAATAATAAATTTTAAAATTTGAATTATTAAAATAACCTTAATAATTCTGCTGAACTATAATGAAAAGAACGTCTGAATGCTAAACAAGATAAAAGATAAGTGACTAAACGTTTATCATCCTTAAAAACATAATCATACATCACATTTTCACCAAGAGAATACGTTCCCCTCAACACATCTAATTTCCTTCGGGGAGCCTACTAAAATTCGCATAGACGAATAACCGGCTGCCGCGGCGTTGGGAAAGAGAGTGACGGGGCGGGTGTTTTGCTCCCGAGTATATCCGAACGGACCATTGCGCTTACACTGTGGCTTAGACCGGACATTTTGGGTGTCCGTGAGTGTACCATCTCCATACTCCGCAATATGTTGTCCCCGTTTAACGGCAAGCAGACACCGGTATTTTCTACCCTCGTGTAACTACTACAAAATGCTATCAACAGCTCCAAATTTTCAATTTAAAACAAATCAACGAAGCCCTCATTTCGTAGTACTGCGGCATGAGGGGAACGAGTCGCTAGACATGTTTAATTCACTTCAAGCGAAGCCAATGTCCGATTCAATTCGCTCATTTCTTAATAAATCGTCGGGAGATATCGAGGGTGCGGTCCTAGTTTTATAACGGCTAGTAAGTTTTGATCGCGGTCAGTAATTTTATAAAAAAAAAAAAAATGGAATATACGCCCGCGGAAAAACTATTTATAGTAAAACAATTTTATGGTTGGCAATTCAGCGGAAGTTACACCCGATTTATTTGCAGTAAATTATCCTGAAAGATCAATTCCTCTAGCGCGGTTACTATTCGTAATACGGCCCCACGTTTCAAAACAACGTTTACAAAAATAAAAATATCCCAGCGAAGAATGTCAGTGATTTCACAGTCTTTCCCGTATTTTTTAAAATCTGTTGGAAAAATGTAGATTTTCGTTAGTGACAAGGAATCCAAAAGTGCAATAATATAGAGTTGTATGTTCCATTTAAAATAATAAAGTTAGTATCTACTTCCGGTACAACCGGAAGTCCGCTATTACTGAAACTAATTTTAACATGTGTAGAATATGATTCGAGGCAACATTTATTTGAAAGAGACAATAATAAATCGGCTAGGGACCGCTGCATCTTAGGTTGGACATCCGGAAATGTAAAGTAAAGTTCCTTTAGAAAGAAAAAAAAATGGTCAAATCTATGCAAAACTTTCAATCTCACTAGCTATAGCCTTCGGGCGAGTTAATGAAAACATTATGGTCTTTCGCCAATTGAACCAACGCATTTTTTCGCAATTTATTGAAGACCTTTAGCTCTTATAAAATTACTTTTTGTGTCTGGAGAAGTATTTATTACAAACTATGTTCTTCTAGGTCAATGAACCTGTAACCCAAGGCCTGATGCCGCTGCATTACGCAGTTTGGCAAAGATATTACGAAGCAGTCTTGCTCTTATTAACAAGAGGCGGAGATGTCAATGCAGTAGACGAATGTGGTTATAGTCCTTTACATTTATCAGCTGAGCATGGGTAAGTCCCAAGAGCAAAAAGAACTTCAACCAAAATCTTAAAGCATAATTTTTTCTAAAGTTTTACGGAAGTTGTTCGTCTTCTCCTACAATCTGGAGCCAAAGTGGATTACCGAGCTGATACTGAGGAAGAGTTTCCAAGGACGACCCTCTGCGATGAACCTTTAAGATTGGCCATAAGAAATAAACACATGGAAGTGGCTAGGTTGCTCTTGGAACATGGTGCCAATCCAAATAAACGCTACTTCTTCGGTTCTGAAATCAACTTGATTACCGACCTTGAATACTTAGAACTGTTACTGACTTTTGGGGCTAATCCAGATAGTAGAGACCGTTCCGGGTTAACACCACTGATGAAAGCTGCCAGGCAACCACATGTAAGTTCATAGATAAATGTTTTTTGACCCTAATTAAGTTGAATCATTTCTTTTTATATCTGTCTATAGGGTATGTCAGCTGTCCTCCTTTTGATCAAATACGGAGCTGATGTTAACGCAATAGCTGACGCCAGACACGACTATAGAACCGTAAGATTTATTTTGAACGAAAAATCGTCGACTTACACTAATGCTTTATTAAATTTAGGTATTGCATTACGCTGTGCTATCGGGGAATTTGGACATAGTAAATTTGCTGATCAAACAAGGCGCTAGATTAAACTATGACGAGGCGTATGATTTGGGGAAACCCAGTCCGTTGGATCTGGCTATTTTGAAAGGGGATCCAACTCTAGTCGCCTTGTTAATCAAAGCTGGTGAGTTGCTTTTTTATTATTTTGATTGCATTAGTATTTGAAATAGAAAATTCTAAATTAGCGAGATAACTATAAGAGATAGACATAGAAAACTTTTATACTTAAGTTGAGTTTCTGCTAGATTTACGGCTAAATTGCAGTTTTATTGAAAGATAATAAGTATTAGAGTCAATTTCTTTTTTGTCCCAATGGCTAAATGAACATTATATACATACATATACTTTAAAGGATGTTGGTGGAAGTTGACGCAAACTTTTCGTTTAAATTCTTCTTTTGCAAAACCCCAAAAGCTTTTTTTGAATAAAGGAAATTTGGCGAGAATTTCAAAGTCAAATCGCATCCCCTAAAATTGGAGTTCCTCTGAAACAGAGAATATCCTTGCGTGACACTCCACAAGCTTGACAAACTGGCAAAATCTCATCAGCATCTCCGATTTACAGATTTTGGTGATTTTCGCTTGTAAGTCTATTTCAATATGCAGTTTAATCTCTACAATATAAGCCAAAAAAAAATATATATATATATACAAAAAAAAACAGAAGATTACGAAAAATATAAAGAAAAACGTAGAGAAGTGAAAATAGAGGTCAAAAAGGCAAAAGAAGAATCATGGATTAAATTTGGGCAAAAAATGACGGAAAACTATAGAGACAACCAAAATTTATTTTATGGTGCTTTGAAACAACTGAGGCAGAAAAAAGAATATGACATGATAAAAATAAAAGGAAAAGACGGAAACATATTAACAGAAGAAGATCAAATAATGGAAAGATGAAGATAACACTTCGAAGAATTGACCAAAACAGAAATAAACGTTGTTGAAGGACAAGAAGAGTTAAATGATACAAAGGAAATAGAAATAATGCAGAAAGAGGAAGTCATGGACGCTCTGCAAAGATTAAAATTAGGGAAAGCACCTGGAGTAGATAATATAACACCGGAAATGTTGAAATATATGGGAGAGAAAGGTATAATCAAATTTACAGAACTACTTAACGAAATAATGAAGACAACGAAGACACCAATGGAATGGAATATAGGAATAGTACTACCAATATATAAGAAAGGCGACAAAAGAGTGTGTGATAATTACAGAGGAATAACACTAACAAGTATACCTGTCAAACTGCTCACTAGAATAATTGAAAGAAGGATAAAAAAACAAGGTCGAAAATACAATAGAAGAGACACAATGCGGCAATCTATTGTAAAATTAATTGTACTAGATGAAGCTATGAAAAAAGCTAAGAAAAATATGAACGCATTGAAATTAGGATACTGGCAAATGCAAGAAACACAAATTAATGAACTGTTGTTTGCAGACGACATGGTTATAGTGTCGGATTCGGAAAAGAACTTGCAGTATAATCTAGAGGTGCTAGAATATGAACTCAATGAAATAAACATTGTAATAAATATAAAGAAAACAAAACGCATGATAATGCCCAGAGAGAAGAAAATCCATAACATACGCCTACATGGAGAAAAAATTGAACAGGTGGAAAGTTTCAAATACTTAGGATCAAAAACAGAAGTAATAAGAAAGGTAGTAAGACCATCAATAATCTACAGTAGCGAAACATGGACTTTAGCAGATAAACATAAAACATGCCTGGATGCTATGGAAAATAAAACTAAAAGAGATAGAATAAAGAACGATGTATACAGACAAAAACTAAATATAGAAGCTGTAAGCACTGTAAGTGAGAAGATAATAAAAGGTCAACTTCGGTGGTTTGGACATGTGTGCCGTATGCCAAAACAGAGACTAACGAAAAGAGTATTTGAGACGCGAGTACCAGGGAAAAAGAAAAAAGGAAGACCCAAAAAAACGTGGGAAGACAGAATAAGAGAAGCAGCAGAAAACAAGGGAATACGATGGAAAGAAATAAGAAAGATAACCGAGGATAGAAAATTATGGAAGGAAAAGTGCAAGTTAGATAAATCCGCCTTACACCTAACGGTACAAAGGCCTAAGATTAAGAAGAAGAAGAAGAATATAAGCCAGTAATTTTTCTTCATTTCTTGCCTGCATTCCAAAATTTTTGTAGGTTAATTCAAATTAATCGTTATAAAATCGTTTTTTATGTAAAGACAATTTATGGTTTCTCTCCATTTTATTTAATTTTTTTTTTTGACGAACCATGCTAAATTCACTGTTCCCTTTTAGGAGCCAATGTCAATTGCAGTTCCCCGATTATCGGTTCACCTCTGCACGTTGCTTGTGCTGATAACATCGCAAACAGATACGAGATATTGCAAGTAAGTCTTTTAATACTTCTAAACTGTTGCCGAAACGGATGATCGATCATCGAACGTCTAGGATTTTTATTTTCCGTACGAACGGCGTGTTTGACGTCAGATTTAATTGCAGATGCTTCTGGATGAAGGCGCAGATCCGAATTTAAAAGTCTACAATGATATTGCCG
The DNA here is from genome assembly GCA_949128085.1 of Cetonia aurata. NCBI lineage: Eukaryota > Metazoa > Arthropoda > Insecta > Coleoptera > Scarabaeidae > Cetonia > Cetonia aurata. Next base: position 33,366,468 of record OX421889.1, on the reverse strand, counting down.
ATAGAAATTCCCAATTGAGACCAGTCCTGGTTGAATACATAGCCAGCAATGAATCTCCTAGCTTGAACGTGGTGACTCTTTTGCTGAAATACGGAGCCAGGGTACGTTTACATATCTTATCAAATCAGTTTGAAAAACTGGGTTTTTTTTTTTGTAAATATTTATCAAATCAGTTTTTTTTTTTTTTGAAATGATGATTTTTTTAAATGATACACAAGTAAAAGTAATTTCGTAAAATTATAAAATTATAAAAGGAAACAAAACAAAACAAAACAAAATTGAATTTAACGGGCAACGCATGTTTATATTTCATTAAATGACCAGTTAATTGTGTTTTTAAAATGGTTTCAAAATTTTTTGACAAAACAGGCAAAATAGAGATAGATCTGTAGTTATGTGGATAAGTTTTTTGACCTTTTTTATAAATTGGGATGACTTTCGAAATCTTAAATGCATTTGGAAAATTACCTATTTCTATAAAGCTATTAATAATGTTTTGGAGTGGAAAACTTATAGCATCTTGACTGGAATTTCGTTTGCACCCTGTAGGTGAACAGTTATTTAATTGCTGTATTATTCCTAAAATTTCATTCTCTGTTACTGGCCTTATAAACAATGAGTTTTACTAATAGACTACTAGTTTGAAATATTGGTTGTTTTTTTTTCTTGTAAATAGGTAATCATCAAGACCCAGTTCAGAGATCCAGATGGTATATTGAACTCCCTACAAAACGTCGTAGCTCAAGACTCAGATGCTATATTCTTTTTGCTACTAGAAGCCGCTGAATCATTCGACGTCTGCATGATACGCAGAAATAACGTTATATCGCCGGAACAAAAGACCGCTTTACTGCAACTGGCAAGCACCCCTTTGCCTCTGCGAAGACAAGTCAGACTCCTGCTTAGGAAATGGCTTGGAAGGAAATTGATAGACCACATTGAAGAATTCCAACTGCCCAGAGTTCTCGAGAAATATCTGCTGTTTGATTACAGCTGAATATAAGCACTTTGTTCGAATTTACTATGAATATTTTGTGATATATATTTTCGTGATTATATATTTGCCGATGAAAAAAATATATGTTGCTTCTTCCTATACTAGCAAAAAACTGCGTTGATTCTAAGTAATTGTAAACGAAGATTTTTTTGTACCCTATATATGTAGTTCCTTTGTAGTTTTATCGTTACTATTTTAGATATGTACATTTAGTAGTTTTATATATTTGTATATCACAAGAACCTTATATAATATTGATATTAAAAATATTTTCTCTCTAAAATGTTATTTTTTATTGTATACCCTAATCCTCAAAGACATCCTCAATTTAACCCTTTATATAAGGACATTCATTTCTTCCAGAAGACTTTAAAGTTTAGTGTTTATGACTAAAACTCGGATTATATGCAAAATGCATATTTGTTTTTTAAAGGTATATCAACCAAATTTTTAGTATTTTGGCTGTATCTAATATTTTTTTTTATTAAAATGAGCTTATTAAAAAATGCCATATTTAATAATAATATTTCTTTGTTGTTTTTTCACTACAAATTCACCACAAATATAGCAACAACTGTCAGAAGAATTTACACAACCTCTTGAAGTCATTTTTTAAACACGTAACAAAAGTTTGAGCAGAAATAAATAAATGAAAGGGCATGGCAGGGAGTGGGCACTTTAGAAATTTCGGCATTCTCTCATCATACTTACTATGGAAAATCCCGATATATATGATTACTAAATGTTTTGTTTCAGTCTATAAAACATAACATTATCTTATAATAAGTTGGAATTAATACACTCCGCCAAAAAGTATCGCATAAACTAAAAAAGGGCATTTATGAACCAAGATATTTTTATACGTTCACAAAAAGTTTGCCTCGTGTATGTGTACTATAAAAACACTAACAAAATAATGGAACTTAGCGTTTTTACTTTATTTTTTCTCTAAAAGAACACATTTAGAAAAATGCATATGTGTAAGGTTTGTTCAGTTGTTTATTGAAAGTCTTCCTATACGGACAAATTTTAAAGTGCGAAGTCAGAGTTCTGTACCAACGCTTTTAAAACTAAAATGAGCAATTTAACTTCAGAACAAGTGGCTGCTATAGTTGCTTTAATCGAAGATGGACGATCTCAAGCATACGTTGCTAATTTGATGAACATCAATCAGTCAAGTGTTTCTAGAGCCGTAGCCAGATATAGGGAAACAGGCATTTACAGTAGAAGACCTGTACCAGGTCGTCCAAGATGTTCTACTCGCCACGATGACCGCTATTTACTACTACAAGCATTACGTCGAAGACATGTAACTGCGAGACAATTGCAGAACGACTTGGCTAGAGTCAGAAATACTGGTGTGAGTACTCAAACTATTCGGAATAGGTTACGACAGAGTGGATTAAGAGCTAGAGTAGCTGTAACAGCCCCTCGTCTCACTAGGAACCACCGAGTGGCTCGCTTAAGGTTTGCCAGAGAACATGTAAATTGGAACATTAATGACTGGGCCAATATACTCTTCACAGATGAGTCAAGATTTGGTCTTTACACCTCAGATAGGCGTATCTCAGTGTACAGACGAGACGGTGAGCGCTATTCGCAGTGTAATATCAGACCTAGACCTAATTTCGCTGGTGGCTCTATTATGGTTTGGGGAGGCATCTGTTTAACAGGTCGTACAGAGTTAGTACCAGTAGACAGAGGTACACTGACTGCCCACAGGTATATAACGGACATTTTAGAAGAACATGTAGTACCATATGCGCCAATTATAGGAAACGAATTCATGTTAATGCACGATAATGCACGACCGCATGTTGCAATAATCGTCCAGGAATACCTTAACGATGTTGGTATTCCAGTTTTAGATTGGCCTGCGGTAAGTCCGGACATGAACCCTATCGAGCAGGTGTGGGACCTCCTTCACAGACGGATACGAACCCAAAATGTTGCCCCAGCGGACCTGCATGGACTAGAAAATGCTCTCCGTGACGAGTGGGAGAATTTGGATCAGGCTTATATACGGAGGTTAATCGAATCTCTGCCAAACCGTATGCGAGCGGTCATAAGAGCCAGAGGTGGCAATACTCAGTATTAAAAGCTACTGTTATGACATTTTTCTTTCCAAAATTATAATTTCTTGTTTTAATAAAAATCTCAAGTATGAGTTCTTGTTTTTATTTGGCCTGTATTTTATTTAAACAATCATAGAAATTATATCTTAGAGCGCATTAAAGTATATTTACAACTTTATGCTACACACAAAGATTATGCGATACTTTTATGATTCAAAACTAAATTATGCGATACTTTTTTAGCGAAGTGTAAATAAAAAAAAAAATATTTCGGTAATAAACCCCGTTTTGCACTTTAAGATATTAGGCAATCACACAGTATTTTGCGTTTTGCGGAAAAATCTTACGTGATGGAATTTTTTTGATAATTTTCCGGAATTCAGGAACCAAAAATACATGGGAATTATCCCTTATATCAAAGAAAAAAATTTAGTCGCAGACCTGTGTTACTAGTTCAGGATATGATTGAATCCATGAAGAAATTTTGTTCGCTATAGTGATTGTATGTATGCATAATATTTAAAGGAGTAACACGATTAGATGTTCCGCTCTTAGATACTCAATTGTGAATGAGAATATTTTATTTCGGAACTAATAAAATGTATTTTACCTCGTTTCTCGCGCTAGGAGTAAAAATGCACGTGCAGTTCTTGGAAAACAATAATATTCCGTTCTGGGAATTGTCGGCTGTCGATGTGCATTTGGAATTTTTAGTGAGATAAGAAAATCCTGTGATGGGTGGAGACTGTGGCTTGAAAACTATAACAAAAATCCCAAAAGGAAGGTGAAAAAATCCCTTACCACAAAATTAGATAACAAATCTAAATACGTATTTCGGCAACTAAGTTGCCATCTTCAGTAGAAACAATTGCACACTTCAGTGTTATTCCACTAGTGATTTGGTGAAGAGCATATCTTCCAAGGTTTACCTTAGCCGAAAACACTATGTTTAACACTGCTCTTCACTTGTTTCTACTGAAGATGGCAACTTAGTTGCCGAAATACGTATTTAGATTTGTTATCTAATTTTGTGGTAAGGGATTTTTTCACCTTTCTTTTGGGATTTTTGTTATAGATAAGAAAATGATAAGAAAAAGCTTAAATATGCAACTTTTGTAAAACTATGCATAGAAACACCTAAATATGCAATTTATGCAATCACTAATTTACGCTAATTAACTTTAATCAGTGGAATACGTGGACATATAGACTATATTTTATCAAGACGAGAACAAACCGAAAACAACAAAGTTCAGCATCGCCAACAAGTCCAACTTGTGGTTTAAATCATTAAATTTAAACGAAGTAACTAAATATAATGATGTTATTCCCTATCTCTTAGAATTTCAACATAAATAAATGTATTTTAAGAAACAAGTTAGACAGTCTTCTTATATGGATTTAGGTATGATTAAAATGAGCCCATTTAACGATAAAAATCCGATATTTTTATCTCTGTGACGGGCGTATATCTGATCAAACAGGATCTTTCAATAAAATTACACAATAATCAGTTAGATTATAGATAACAATAAACTAGGATTAATTACGGTTTATTTTACACTGTATTACGTAAGCAGACAATGGTTCTACACAGGGTGATTCTATATACAGGTGGCTCACCAAATTCCCGTCAGTTTATATACCAATTGTCCGCCTGCGTCTGCATTATAGCGATCCTGTAGTGTAAGCGAGATACACAGAGGTATCCGTGCATTAGAACGGTAAAGAAGTATACGGAATATTCGACTGGATTACATTAGCATATTGCTATGACGCACTCGTATTTGCCAGGAAATCCACATTTCTACGCTGTCGCCGCACAGGCGCAAGAGCCGTCGCTCGCACACGTGCCTGGCAGATGCATTTTATATTTCGTCGGGAGAACTACTCGCACATACTATTTAATAAAACGCCGTTGTTGGTAGGTAGATAACGGTTATTTTAAAAATGGAGTACTATACGCCGGAGCAAAAACACTTCATGATTAAACACTTTTACGGTGGTAATTCCGCGGAAGTAACTCGGGATTTATTTGCAGCTAATTTCCCCGAAAGTCAAATTCCCAATGCAAGCACCATTCGTAGGACCGTCAATCGATTTCAAACTACATTTTCTTTAGTAAATAATAAAAATATAGTTGTTCCGGATAAGAATGTAAGCGATATAGAAATTCGAGTATGTGCTTTAGTTGAAGTAAATCCCACTATGTCATCTCTACAAATTGCTCGCGAATTAGGTATCTCTAAAACAAGAGTTTACGTACTAATAAATATCGTTCATACAAATTTACAAGTTCACAAGTACTTCTTCCCGATGATTATTATCGCCGAATGGAATTTTGCGAAAGAATGATAAATAAATATCACGATAACCAATTTTTTTTTAACAACGTATTGTTCACAGATGAAAAAACATTTTACCTACACAGGCATCATAACCGCGCAGTTTGTCGTTACTGGTCGCGTAAAAATCTACATTTAAATATACCAACGCGAACGCAGTATCCACAGAAGCTAAATGTATGGGCAGGTATCATTGGAAATCATATAATTGGGCCTTTTTTCATTGACGGTAATTTAAACGGAAATAGATACCTACAGTTACTTGAAAATAATATTATTCCGGCAATACGGGAGCGATTTAATATAAATGAAGTTTGGTTTCAGCAAGATGGTTGCCCAGCACACAATACACGCATTGTAACAAACTTTATAAACGCGGTTTTTGAAAACAGATGGATCGGTAACTCGGGCCCTATTAAATGGCCAGCGCGGTCCCCTGATCTAGCTCCAATCGATTTCTTTTTATGGCCCTTTTGACATAATACAATATACGGATACGGTGATCAACGGCGATCAAACCTAGAGGAACTGCGCGCGAGAATTATTGAAATCTGTAAATACTGCCACAGCAGTTATGTTATTAACAAATGTTCGTCGGAATTTTTATGATCGGTTGGGTTACTGTTCTTATCAAGAGGGAGGTTTATTTGAACACTTAATAAATTAATTTACTTCAAATTTTATTATTGTTTAAGAATAATATTCTCTTTTAGCTAATTGCAGGTTTATTGCAATGTTGAATACAATTCTGTTTTAAGAATTAAATATTTTATTTTCCATTATTTTATTATAGTTGCGTTTTTAGATTTTATACTTGTTTAACAATATTATTTTAGTTTTTATTTTAAAGTTTAGGAGTTCTGATTATTTATCTTTATTTATATACTATGATCTATTTTCAACCTTATAGCAGTTTTGGTATACAGGGTGTTGGTATCAACTTTCTTATTTTAAATGGAATGGTGCAATTTTTATGGGTCCAGTATATTGCTCGGATCATTTGTGATCAGTTTGCATTAATATTGCCTATCCTAAACCTAATCGTTGTTGAGATATTTGCAATTTTGTCAAAATTTTGACGTTTGCACTCTTTCCAATAAAATTAAATATCTCATAAGCTATTAGACCTTAAGATTTTCTACTGATGTGGATGCAAGTACACGGTCATAGGCGATGACTACGACGTTGATAATCACAATATCCTATACAGGGTGATCAGAAACTCGTCTCCAATATCGATATCTTTAAAGTAAAAAAACTTTTTTTTTCAAATGGAACATGGTATATTGCAGTACAGCATTGAATTCAGCGCATGAAACTACATCGATTAGTATTAAGGTTTAGCATACCTATTTAATAGTTTTTGAAATATTCACACTTATTTCATAAAACCCGCAAAAATATGTCAAAGTTCCTTCCGTTAAGCAAGTTATTCGGAACACTCTGTATAGCATGTTTTTAAATGATGCATCATCTCTTCTTGCATTCATTTGTAATAATATTTGAAGTATTTATTGTGACTAGTTTCCTTATTACTAGCAAAATTCATCATGCGGATATGGGGGTACTACTGTAGATGTAATTATCTTATGAATGCAAATAAACTAAGGTTTAGTCTCTGTATTATGTTGTTTTTTTTAACGATATAGGTTAGTTGTTAAAATATAGTGTGGATGTATAGTTATTTCCTCCAGTGTATTTTTTTCCCCTGAGCTCTAGGACTAACCATTCCCGAGAGAGACCACCGTTAATTATTCCCCCTGTATATTTGCGACAATTTTAAGTCGGGATGTAGAAAGATGTTTTCACATTCGTCGCAATTTGTCGACGAAAAATACTTAAATTATTCATCTTTATACGCGTCGAACGACAATGACAATGTGGTGTAGCTCTGAGACTTGTTTCGTCTTCTTGAACTTAACGATATTCCATCAGCGTATTTTCCATTCGTTCTAGATCTCTCTGCGGCACCGACGCAAGAGAAATTTCTTTCCTACTTTCTATGCCATCTCGAAACAAGTCCAGTGACTCCTTTGAGCGTATGTATCCGGTACTAGTCGTAAATGACCGGCTTTAACCGTCAAAACTGTCTGTGCATGAACAGCAATCTCTCTCTATATTGTTCGCGTTTAAAGCTTACAGCGTTCAGTGGTAGCCAGAGAAGCCGGCCAAGAATTCGATAGGGTATTTAGTGTAAACTGTGATGCTGCTTTTAGTTTCCGGGGAACGTTTTGTGAATTGTGGATAATTGTGGAAAATTGATTATCTTAAATTTCTGTTTGGATTTTTTAAAAAAGGGGTATGTTATAAATTTTATTTTATTTCGAATGGTCAAATATTAAACTTACTAGATTATATGGAGAAGTAAAAATATATATTAAAGAACCAGTACTTAATATTTTTAACAGAAAAAATTATGTGGATATCTAGTAAAGATATATCCTAAATTTATTTAAAAAAAAAAACATAAAATAAATTAAATTCTTGGTAAAAACTTGCACATGGCTTTACGTATTTACACAAACCTATCAAATATCATTTCTATTGATAATATTCACAAGTAAGATAAGTTTTTTTTATCTTGCGATTATATCATCTGTACCTAACTCCAAAAAAAAAAAACATTGGTAAATATACAATGCTTGGTAACCACTTATAGAATAAAATTGTTTTTCATGTATCGACCTATAACACTTATGACTTAAATGAGCACTAATTATTTTCAGGAGAATTATATATTAAATTCGGAAATTCTTTAGAGGGAATATTTATTTTGTATAAGCGCAAAAGTAAAAAAGTTTACTTTCAAAACGAAAACTATTTTTCTATAATGCTTGTTGCCCAATTGCAATATATACCAGCAAAGAACGGTACTCAACAACTTTTACACACAGCTAGTATTTGGAAAAAAAAAAAAACATTTCTTGTAAGTACAAATCTTTATTGCCGCTTGCATCGAAATAAAAATAACCTAGGCAACGAAACAACAAAATAAAGTTAGTATCATCTTTTCGATGAAACACATTCTGTCCTTAATAAACAATGCGATATTTCACAGAAAATCATGGTATAGAAATTTTGATGATGATCGGTTGTTATACGGAGTGAAGTTGAAGTCAGTGGCGGCTCGTGACGTTTTGTTCAAGGGAGGCTACTGTAGCCTAAGTAACCCTTCTCAGTCAATAAATTATATTTTTATAGTTATTATTGTGGCATTGTAAGTGTAGAATAAAAATTGAAAACAAAAATAGATTAAAATAAAATATAATTTATTGTCTAGCAAGAATCACGTAGAGGCGAGAGTGAAATCTTGCCTGGATAGGAAAATGGATGAGGTGATAGGTAAAAAGGTAATAAAAACTTAAAAATAAACTCTCGATAAACGTAATAATAAACCAAAAATAAACTCGAAAAACAGTAACAATTAAATTAGAAAAGAAAATTGTAGATTCTTTGTTTATATTACAAGCTTTACTCAAAACTAAATTTAAGACATGAGCATGACAATGTACAAAAAGAGCTTGAGGTGCAATTGTTTTTTTTTTTACTTTGTAAACCATTTAAATGCCCCGCCATAACAGATGCACCATCATATGTTTGAGCGACTAATTTTTTTTTTAAATCATATTTTAACTGTTACTTGATAAAAAGTTAAATAAATCTTCAGCTGTTCGACCGGATGATACGTCAAAAAACTCCAAAAATCTTTCAATAACTTCACCGCTCTTGACATAACGTAATATGATTGATAATTGAGACTTACAGTAAATATCTGTGGTTGCATCTACTTGCCAAGAAAAAAACGGAGCTTCTTTAATTTCCGTATCTATTTCTTCTTTTAATACAAAAGAAATACAATCTATTAAATCATTTTGTATAGATTTAGATGTACCCGAAAAAATATTACTACTGACAAATTGATTAAAACTAGGTTCATATTTACTAAAGAGTTTGAGTGATTCTTTATAATTTCCACGATTAAAAGAATCTGAAGTCTCATTGTGTCCCCGAAAAGCTAAATCTTGTGATGCTAAAAATATTGTTACGTCTATTAATTTTCTTAAATTTTTGCGGTTTTCTCCAACTTCATTATTATAGGCAATAATTGCATAAAGCTGCGCGCGCAAAGGCGCGCGCTGTCTTCAGCAGTAGCAATATTTTGTTTTCCAAATAATTTAAATTTGCACAAAGATGAAATGTGTCCTTTAGACTTAGAATGCCGGTTCAATAGCGCGCGGTAGATTTTTTAAAATCTGTATAACCTAATTTCGACCACGTTTCGGTTTGGTTACAAAAATGTAGACATGGCCAACAAAATAATCTTTCCCGTTCAATTGAACCAGTTAACCAACCACATTTAGTGTACCATAATGAACTAAAACCACGATTTTGCCGGTTGCCGTCGTTAGATACTACAGATAAATTAGGCCGTGGTTTCTCAATGTTTTGTACGATGTGTAATTTCGTCTCTATGTTTAAACAACTAAAAGAATTTCTTATCAACCAGTAGACAATTAAAACCTTCTGCAAATCATCAGAAATTAAAGAACTGACACAATCAATCAAATGTCAAAATTGCAAAATAAATATCTCAATAATATTTTGAGGTTGAAGCATATTAAATCAAAAATTAGTATGGGATTACAGTTTTGGTGCTAGTATTGTGAGAATTAAAACCATGTTAAACACAAATTAAATTGAACAACTGCTAGCACCTGTCAAATGTCAAAATTGCAAAATATATTTCAACATCTTATAAGATTTTGAGGATGGGGCATATTAAATCGAGAATTACCACAAAATTAATGCTTTTGATCCTATTTTGATGAATTAAAAGCATCAAAAATTTAAGATATGACAGAACCTGTCAAACCTCGAAGCAAATATCTCGATAATATTTTGGAGGTGGAGCATATTGAAACAAAAATTAGAATCGGATTAAAGTTTTTGTGCTATGATTTTGATGAATTAAAACCATGTTAAACACAAATTAAGTTGAACAACTGCTAGCACCTGTCAAATGTCACAATTGCAAAGTGTATTTCAAAATTTTATAAGATCACGAATGAATTAAAATCGTTTTAAAATGCAAATTAAATGGAACAATTGCAACAACTTAGGTCATAAGTGTTATAGGCCGTTAAAATCAGTTTATTAAGGAGACTTCAAAATTAAACAAACATATACAGAATTTCAATTTAATAAAGATCATCTATTTACACGAATCACCCTGTATATTTCAAATTTACGTATTCGATCATTTCTCATAAAACTCATGAAATATAATTCTATTTCATAAGTTGTTAACACACTGTATAATCTAATAAGTTTTATTGTTTTCAATGATGATAATCTTAATATACAGGGGAAGTTTTCGGGTATCTTCAGGTTTAATTAAGAATTTGGGGTCTATAATAGTTTCGTACTTACTTTGTCGCTAAGACAATTCCAAGTTTTTTACACTTGCGATGAAGTCGCCATGAACTTTCTTATTTTCAATAGAACATCCTGTATATTATTACATTTTTTAATTCAGTATAAAATTTCACAAACCATCACAACTAGGATTACCTATACCTATCTTCCACTGTTTGTAACATATTACGATTTTTGTACGAACCATATAAAAACCAGTTCAAAATGTTAGAAAACAACAATTTTGTGAATTGTATTAATGAAAATTCCCAGTTCTTTTAATATTTACTGCGATTGTTGTTGATTTTTTCCTTTTGTTTTCTTTTATTGTTTATTCAATTATTGTCACAAATAAGATGTAAAATTTTCTCTTGAATGTTTGACAGTTTGTCATTTCGTGATAGCTACCTTATTTCCAATCTTATATTATGTCAACTGAAGTATAATTAACAAGTATAAAAAGTGTTTTTAGTTTTTCTCTAGACAGGGCAAATAAATATAGGGGGAAAAAAACGTATGAAGGTATATCGAGAGGAACAACTGTTGATGTGATAATATAACTATGCACCAATCCACCAATTTCAAAAAACTAAACGACAAAATGTAGTCCATTTAAGATTTTTAATGGAGTAGCCCCGGAAGGCAGAGGATTAAAGTGGTTGAATCAATTTTTGCATCAAAATTTTACCGCCGAAATAATACTTCTTAAGTGGTTCAGGAAATTTTTCATAAATTCCTAGATTTCCAGAAATTTAGGATGAGAAGTTTTCAAATGAACATCCTGTATATAGATAGAGATGAAACTGAAATTCCTAACTGTAATTACGAAGATTTGATGTACAATCTATACGATCTCTCGTTTTTATTTTGCAAAAATTGCAACCTGGTATCTCGAGTATGACCTACTTACCTGGAAAGCATTTATTTCTTTACGGTCTTTACAGTTATAATATCTGTGGGCATTCAAACATCACAGCTTTTTTTTCCTCGTTTTATATACATATACATATGTTTGTATATAATATAAGCCAAATTTCACCACCACATATAAACAATCCTTATGTATTATCAGATACTGGAACAGAAGCGCTTAAAATAGAATGTTGAACTTCAAAAAGGTTGCTAAAATAGAGTAGGCCATATAAAATATTAACTCTATTAGTTCATTAGCGGTTTTTCTGTTTTTGTTTTGTTTCGGGAATCTGTATTCTTAAACATTTATAATTATTATACAGTGTGAGTCGTTAAGAATGGGAAATCTGGAAACTGGGAATAGTAGAGCCTAAAATATTACAAATCTTGGTCGTTTAAGACATATACAAGTTAATAATTTCATTTCTAAATTTCCCAATAATCCAACAAGTTTTCATATAATCAACGTGAAAATTGGTATTACCTCGTTTTTCCGCATAGTGAAAAGGAATTTGTCATCACTTTTACCGTTGCTCATAGAGGGCGCTAGTTACACCCTGCTGAATAGATATGCAGAATCCACAGACCCGCATCGCTATGGCGCACCATCAAAAGACTAAAGGACATCTTGGAACACAGACGTCATTATGTGCGTCATGTTTCATGTAGAGTCATGCTTACGTTAGTTTTCTTTAGGAAGTATTTGCGTTATGGCACGTTAAGTTTTTTGCAAGTTGACAAGTGTTACTGATGTTACCTAACCTTGCAGTTTGATTGTTTTATTTACTTTCTTTGCTTTATTCTTTCACGGACTGTTTCGAATATTATATATTATTCACCCGATATTTTTGTTTTACGTGCAAGGCTGTGGTGTAAGCATGCATATTATGGCATTAACAATTGGGCTTATATGACAATTAATCCAGGTAGTTTTTCCTAAAGAAAAGTGATGCCATCGTGTCGTGTAAAATTCTGCAAAAGCAATAGTTACAAAGATGACGAAGAACTAACTTTTCATATGTAAGTTGCAGAATAATGCCATAGCTTACAAATATTCTGAAATTATGATAATACTTAGTGTTTCTATGTGAAATATATTTTTTGTAGAATGCCCAAACATTTTTGTGTGGATTACTGTTACCATAAATCCCTGCACAAGTAAGCGTGCATATGTTTGTTCACTACATTTCCTCGAAAAGGATTTTGATAGAACGGGACAGATTGTGCGAATTAAAGAGGGAGTTATTCCAACATTGAATTCGGACAAAGTATATCTAAAAAAGTATATTTTTATTTAGAATCACTTGATATTCCTGAAAACAAAGGGTAGAGGTAAATAAATGATGTATAACATAGATATTTCTTTAAATTTTCTTCACTATTTCTTAGGTAAATTAATCTGCCCATCAAAGGAGGTACGATATATTTGCCAGTTCACCGAAAAACAAATTCGGAAAGTAATGGTCTTGACAGGAAACGATATTCCACAAGAAGAAAACTTCCTAACGACTTTTGTTTATTTATTATCAAGTCATGTTCACCAAAACATTTTTTCTAGTTTATCCCATCATTTGTTAGATATGTCACCTCTGGAAGAAACTCGTGTTTCTATTTTAGTAAAACTATAATATCGTCTTATAGCAAAATTAGATTTCATAATTTAGCGAAGAGGTTTACAGAAAAACTACAAGGAAAAAATCAATAAGGAAGGAATTAAGTAAACTAATATTATTTAATCATCAATAAATTATACAACAACTACTGCAGTATATTATTTACTCCTAAAGACAACATACAATTGGATTGTTATGACAAGTCGTGAAGATCTCATGAAACTTGTATTAGATTTTTCCTACGTATTTTTATGTGGCGTCGAAAGAAATTTTTTCTTTTCTCTCTTATTAAACCTGAGAACAAATGAAGTATATGTTACCAGTTCATCGTAAGTTTAGCAACTGTCTATAGTTCTAAGTTGTCCACAACTTTAATAAAAAAAAACAAAAAATTGCCATATAAAATACATAGGATAAAATCTAACATCTGCTACTAATTATCATTACAAATTGAAAGTGTTATTAAAATTTATTGATACCCTTAATTTTATTTATTTGAATATCCGCCATGGTATTGACTTTATTGATGACGTTTGTGTTCCAATATGGCGCATTTCAATTGATGGCAGTTTCGAGTTCAATATCAGCACTCTCATCTCTATGGCGTAAACCGAATAGAGAATTTGAAAGAGCAACCTTTTCTACATGAAAAACACGTACTTGTTTCATTTTGATATCTTGATCCGTTTTCGAGATATTTGCATTCGATGTGGATGTCTTAATGGATCTTAATGTCTAATACCTTATGAAATATTTAATTTATTGCAAATATCTTAAAAGCTATTAGGTTTGTGGATAGGGAACATTAATACAAACTGATTACAAATGATCCGAGAAATACACTACAATCATAAAAATCGCACCATTCTATTTAAAATAAGAAAGTTGATATCAACACCCTGTATATCGGATGGACTATAAAATTAAAAATATTTTCTTCAAGTAGATCATCGCCGGCTATGACCACCCTGCAAGTTTCAAAATCAAATTCCAATTGGAACTTCAAAGAATTCTAATTAATAGTATTTGACAAGCTTATTTTGGCAAGTATATCTATCCTAGCAATTCGCACTTGAAGAATTTCCAGTATTTTCTCTGGCAATTTTATCGGAACAAAAAACACGAAGTGAAATCTAATGCAAACGTCACATGTAAAAGCGGAGATTTCACTTGTTTATTGAATGGATCTGTGACGAACATACAAAAAAATATATACATATGTAGGTACATTAAAGAAGGTAATGAGTTAATAATAAAAGATGCTACTGTGAAATTTTAATGCTCTATTCTATAGCTTGTAGAGATTGTGTTTTGGTGTTTTAAAAAATAAAAATATCTGTTTTTAATATGCGATGTTTATTGTTTATACTAAAATTAGTTTAGAGTTTTATGAATGTTTCGTTTTATTTTAAATCTACTTTAGAAAGGTCATACTTATCTATAATTTAGAGTACTCCGAAATATGCATTAGATTATAATATATGTATATACTTGGAATTACAGTTGGCATGTGTTTATTTTACGGTAAAACTTCGACTAAAAACATTGATAATACCGAATAACTGCAAACTATGATAAAGAAAATTCTTTACGGTGAGTTTTTCAAAATGTGTATGCAATAAAATTCGTAGTTTCTTAAATAGGAAAAGGCCATAGATAAAGTTTATATGGCTTGGTTTCACATTGAAATTACAAACATCTTAACAGCAGTGGCGGCTCGTGACGTTTTGTTCAAGGGGGGCTACTGTAGCCTAAGTAACCCTTCTCGGTAAATAAATTATACTTTTATAGTTATTATTGTAGCATTGCAAGTGTAGAATAAAAATTGAAAAAAAAATAGATTAAAATAAAATATAATTTATTGTCTAGCAAGAATCACGTAGAGGTGAGAGTGAAATCTTGCCTGGATAGGAAAATGGATGAGGTGATAGGTAAAAAGGTAATAAAAACTTAAAAATAAACTCTTGATAAACGTAATAATAAACCAAAAATAAACTCTAAAAACAATAACAATTAAATTAGAAAAGAAAATTGTAGATTCTTCGTTTATATTAAAAGCTTTACTCAAAACTAAATTTAAGGCATGAGCACGACAATGTACAAAAAGAGCTTGAGGTGCAATTGTTTTTATTTTACTTTGTAAACCATTTAAATGCCCTGCCATAACAGATGCACCATCATATGTTTGAGCGACTAATTTTTTTTTAAATCATCTTTTTCGCTGTTATTTGATAAAAGGGTAAATAAATCTTCAGCTGTTCGACCGGATGATACGTCAAAAAACTCCAAAAATCTTTCAATAACTTCACCGCTCTTGACATAACGTAATACGATTGATAATTGAGACTTATAGTAAATATCTGTGGTTTCATCTACTTGCCAAGAAAAAAAACTGAGCTTCTTTAATTTCTCTATCTATTTCTTGTTTTAATACAAAAGAAATACAATCTATTAAATCATTTTGTATAGATTTAGATGTACCCGAAAAAATATTACTACTAACAAATTTATTAAAACTAGGTTCATATTTACTAAAGAGTTCGAGTAATTCTTTATAATTTCCACGATTAAAAGAATCTGAAGTCTCATTGTGTCCCCGAAAAGCTAAATCTTGTGATGCTAACAATATTGTTACGTCTATTAATTTTCTTAAATTTTTGCGGTTTTCTCTAACTTCATTATTATAGGCAATAATTGCATCTCTGCGCGCCTGTCTACAGCAGTAGCAATATTTTGTTTTCCAAATAATTTGCACAACGATGAAATGTGTCCTTTAGACTTCTAATGCCGTTCAATAGCGCGCGGTACATTTTTTAAATTTGTATAACCTAATTTCGACCACGTTTCGGTTTGGTTACAAAAACGTAGACATGGCCAACAAAATAATCTTTCCCGTTCAATTGAACCAGTTAACCAACCACATTTAGCGTACCATAATGAACTAAAACCACGATTTTGCCAGTTGCCGTCGTTAGATACTACAAATAAATTAGGCCGTGGTTTCTCAATGTTTTGTACGATGTGTAATTTCGTCTCTATGTTTAAACAACTAAAAGAATTTCTTACCAACCAGTGGACCATATCTTGGCAAATTCTAATTTCGTTCATTTTATCCATTTTGTGTGCGTAACCTAACAAAACTCACCCAACGCTTCTTAAGTTATTAATACTGGGAGCTGGGAGTCGCATGGCCAGTTGCGTAACAACATTTTACGACCGATAACGCACGATATCATGCCGATCGGATAGGATCTCACCGCGGCGGCAAGCCTCCAATCATACGTATTAGCCGTATAAAGTGCACGTGCACTTACGGAGACGCATTGTTTTCCGCCATGGCATTAACCATCGGCGCGGAGCCAGATCTGTGGCTAGTCTTCTCGCTTGCTATTATAGTGCGTACAGTAAAATTTGGCGCATTATTGGAAATTTGTTTGCATTTTTAAATTAAGTAATTAATAAATATACTATTAATTATATATTTTTTTGCAGAATTGCTTTATTTTAGTATATAACCGCTGCTTAAACATTATTTTAATACATAATAGACGCTACTTATTTTATTAAAAATAATTGGGGAGGCTTAACCTCCGTAGCCTCCCCTGACGAGCCGCCACTGCTTAACAGACATAGATATAACATTTAAGACAAAAAAATATAAGTACTAAATTCATATTTATAGTTTCTATTTAAGCAGTAACTTAAATAAATAATGAGAAAAAAGATGTTGAACTTTCTTTTTTCAATTTTGGAACAATTTTTTTCCTTCGGCAAGCTTTATATTCAATTTTTAATATTAATTTAGTAATTTTTAACAATAAAATTCTTATTGACTTAATACTTTAACTTATTCACTTATTACTTTAACATCGATGGAGGAAAACTGAATTTTACACGAAACGATACAGAATAATTACCAATCCGAAAATGTTTATTACATAGAGATCCATAAAATCTCAAAAGTGGGACACATTAAGATATAAACAGCTAACTAAGAACCGTTGTTGTGTAATATAGGGAAAATCCAAAGTGAAATTCTTTTGGGTTGGTAGAAGTGCTAAACTGAATCATTGTAGTATATAAGTACATACATTTGAAAGTCAGCTTATGTCACAAATTGCAATAAAGTATTATGTGTTTGTATAACCTACGACAAATGAGTTCCTTGTACATATTTCCGAACAGAATAGTGTTACATAATTATAAAACTTCTCTTTTATTAAAAAGATTTCCAATATCCTATTGTATCTATATAATACTGCCTCAGTTTGTATATAAATGTACCTACATAACTACACTGAGAAAAATGGATTGTAGAAATTAGATAGTAAATCTCTTTATGTTAATTAGTAACATAATTATTGTCAAAACGACAATATGTGGGGTATTAAGAGTAAAATAACCAGATGTTACCATGCTTATAGTAAGAGGTAAAATCTGGATGTTACCAGGTATTCGATGCATATTCAATTTCTAACATAAATGTTCGTAACGCTCTTCCCACCCCTTGCTCTATTCATTGTCGATCTTTACCGAAGAAATCGACCAATAAGCTGTATTGCCACTCACACGTGTTATGTACGTGTGATACAGGTGTACGTATTCGTGTTGGTGCATGTTTGTGTCTGCACAGAGAAAAATCCATGTTGTAATATTTACACTTCACTGTTTGACGGAAATTGTAGTAAGAATTCCTACTATTGTGCAAAATTTTAGAACAACGGCGTTGCATTTTCCTATATCACGGTTACAAAAAAAGCAATAAAATTGTTTAAAAATATTGTGTGACAATCTTCTACAAAATATAGTGAAATGTTTTACAATATTTTACAACAAGTGAATATAATAAATTGCATATAATGTAGTGAAGACAGTTATAATAACAGGTGTAGCAAATTTACTGTGTTGTGTTTATTTAGGTTAAGTTAGGTGCTTGCAACAGTCACCTTACTTTGATTATTGAAAACGGCATTAATAATGAGATGGAATGAAATGAATGCTGTATAGTTTTATATCTATATAGTAGGAATATCATAATACTCATAATTGGTTTAGCTACATAAATATGTGATACTACAGCTTTTGTCGTAAAGATGGCGCTACGCTTGTTTCATAATCTTTGAAATTCGTACTCGATGTAAATTGTGATCGGTAAATGTGGCTGCGTAGTATCTATATGATGCTTATACATGGTTAACGTCGTGTAAAAAGTACTGTGGACAATCGCCCAGACGAGAATTACGAGGCGCTTCAATACCGGTGTACTCTACAGTACACGGGCCGGTCTGATTCCCGCAATCCTGCCCGATACGACGGCAATTCGCCCGGCTGTCACCGGCTAATCAAATTATATTAATTAATTATAATTAAAAATTATTAAACTATATTTATTATAGTTTTCATTGTTAACAGTTATTATCAAATATAGTCAGCGCTACTAGACATTTTTTTCACATTTACTAACATGTATGCTCAAATTAATAATACAAATATAGTACACTTTACCATACGAGTTAATAAAAAGTATTCACAGATATTTACTATACAGATATTGTCACCGGTAATATAAAATATGATTGTCCCTATAGGAGCTATAAAATATATTAAAGTATACTATATTTATGTTAAAGAGTACTATCTATTTCTCTCAGTGTACATATGTATATAATTCACATTTCAAGATCGTACTCTACTTTAAACGGTCCAGAAATCATTCCGATTAAAAATTCGCAGTCTAGTTAATAATACTTATTCTAGTAGGTACTCATTCACTGCAGAAGGTAATTATTTTCTATTACCTACTCGCTGAATGATTTTTATCATTAGCAATAGCTACAGAACTGAATGCATAAATCCTTCTTGGCCTTGCTGTGCTTTTATAATTAAAGTAAAATAACAATTACGCAACGAGAACAAACACGCAGAAATATTTATTATAAGTAATTATTGTGCTGATTGGTAAATGCAATAAAGAATGCAACGGTGGTATCACGCTGGCAATTCTTTTCAAAGGGTATGCGACGTGTTTGCAGCTAAATACCCCAGCAGGCCTATTCCAAGTAAAGCCACAATTTTTAAATTAAAAAATAAAACCGACAATACCGGTTCGGTCGAAAATTTAAAAACATCACTTCCAACTCGCAGAATTTCTAATAATACGTCCGTTTTATATATACATGTGCTGCAGTTGAAATAAATTCGAATATGTCATCTGGCACTATTTCCAATGATTTAGACATATCCCGTTCTTCCGTTCAGCTAATACTCAAAGCAAATGGGTATCACCATTTTTAATATTCTAAACACCAACAATTATTTCACGGTGACGCATTTAAGCGTATGGAATTTTGTGAAAAGTTAAATGATTTAATTAACCGAGATGCTAATTTGGTAAACAATATTATCTTTACCGATGAATCTTCTTTTCCTTTGGTTCACAATGTATCTGTGAAAACTTACTGGGCGAAGCAAAACGAGCACAGATATTTAAGTTCATCTAGTCAGCAACAGCAAAAAGTAAATGTTTGGGCAGGTTTGTTAAACAACCATATTATTGGGCCTTTTTTTATCAATGGTAATTTGAACGCAAATGCATATTTAGAATTACTGAACACCCACATTCTACCTACTGCACAGCAACTTCCCGACATAAATATGCAAAACATCAATTTCTTTTACAGGGATTATTTAAAAGAAATAATTTATGGCAATGAAGACGTTAGACCAGTTAATGTAGAGTAGTTGGGCAATAAAATTGTTCAAACGTCAAACAACATTAGCCGAGAAATGTTGGAGACTGTTAGAATGAATTTCTACAACACATTAGGATATTGTTTAGCCAAGAATGGGGGCATATTTGAACCTTATTCCATTAAGGCTTATTTTAATTTTCTATTTTTTAAATTTATTTAGCCAGAATAAATTTTTATTTCTCCTTCATTAAATTTACTATTTATTTTTGAGGGTTTTGCCCTAAATTCATTAGAATGTCTTTGATTTCCCTGTCATGAACAAACCGTAATTTTATATTTCTTTATTTATTACAATTACGAATAGAATAGTAACCGAGCTGGTGTTAAAGTTTATTTAATTTATTATTAAGAGTTACTTTTAAGTTTTCATTTTTTAAAATTATTTACTCAGAATTAAGTTTTATTTTTCCTTCGTTAAATTTATTATTTCTTTTGGGTTTTGTTCTTCGTTCATTAGAATTACTTTAATTTTCTTGTCATGAGCAAAGACTATTTTTAATTACATAATAGATACTATAAATTACTGTTTTACGCTTTCATTACACCTTTTGAGTTTATAAGTATGTGTGTCCAAAGCAATACATATTGCAGTTTATTCATTTTCATAATAAAAATACAATGCGTTCACGGTCACTAAAAATTAACACATTTCTGCGTGTAGATTGAATAGCAAAGCAACCGCTGCGCTCGCGCCAGTATTCGTTGTGACCTATGAGTGGCTATGACGAATGACTGAATGTAGGGGAATACCTACTGCAGTAAGAAGAATGAGCGGGAGACGCACATGCGTGGTATAGCCGTTGACTTTGCAGAGATGCAGACGGTATATATATAAATATAAAAACTTGCAAAACACGACGTCTCAGTAGACACATTTTTTAACACTATACAACTCGATTTAAAAGACAAAATTACTTTTCCATTGACCTACACTGTATATTACACATGAACTTTTATTTAAATGAGTCCTAAATTCAGATAAGGTTAGGTAAAATAATAAAAAGCCATACGAAAAATGCTTCAATTAATCTCAAAGTATTTTTATATGATCTATAGTAAATACCATAAAAAAATTTCTATTTGGATTCAATTGGGAATAATTCAAATGTAAAAACAAAAAAACAAGACAAATGGAATTTGGAATTCGCCAAATGTTATAGTGTCATGTTACTTACGATTCGCTTCGTATATTACAAACTCAGTGTTTTAAATAAGTAAGAGTTGATGGCCAAATTACTGAAGTTGAAATACATTTCTTTAAAACAAAAGAATTAATTTGGGTATTGCAAAATAGGATGTACCTTTTTATTATTTTTGACCTATAGTGTACATATATTACAGATTTTGTTACATGTTTGGATTAGGTAAAAATTTAAATAGGACTTTAATGATGAAAACTAATTAAAATTTGTCCTATTTTAAATTCACATATTAACTTTAAATATCCGGAAATATCGATGTCGTGTTCTTTATGACCCACACTGTAAATATTAAACTGCAGAAACCTAAGAATTACAGCAAAAATTGTAAATTTTAATACAATTCTAGTGAATAAATTTTCCTACTCAATGTCCTAAGTTTTTTGACGCTCACTGTATGTTACCATTCAAAATTTTATTAAAAATGAACTCAAAAATCAAAAAAATATCAATTCATCAAAAAATATACCAGCTTTTATATTTCAATGGTAATACGCGCTATATGAGCACAAAAAATGTTCAAATTTAGATGATTCGCACTGTATATTTGAACAGACTACAGAAACGTCAAAATTATGGCAAAAATTGTAAATTTTAATACAATTCTGGTGAATGAATTTTCTTAATAGCTTCAAAATATCAATGTCCTAATTTTCTTGACGCTCACTGTATATTACTATTCAAAATTTTAGTAAAAATAAGCCCTTAAATCAAAAAAATAGGAATAAAAAATGTCAATTTATCAATAAATATACCACCCTGTATATTTCAATAGTAAATACGCGCTATAAGAGCACAAAAA
Organism: Cetonia aurata; assembly: GCA_949128085.1. NCBI lineage: Eukaryota > Metazoa > Arthropoda > Insecta > Coleoptera > Scarabaeidae > Cetonia > Cetonia aurata. The sequence goes on along the minus strand of OX421889.1, from coordinate 33,344,358 downwards.
ATGTTTAAACTTAGACGACTCACACTGTATATTTGAACAAACTGCAGAAACCTGAAAATTACCGCAAAAATTGTAAATTTTAATACAATTCTAGTGGATAAATTTTCCTACTAACTACAAAATATCAATGTCCTAGTTTTTTTGACGCTCACTGTATATTACCATTTAAAATGTTAGTAAAAATAAGCTCAGAAATCAAAAAAATAGGAAAAAAATGTCAATTCATCAAAAAATATAGCACACAGTATATTTCAACGGTAAATACGCGTTATAAGAGCACAGAAAATGTTTAAATTTAGACGACTCACACTGTATATTTGAACAAACTGCAGAAACCTGAAAATTACTGCAAAAATTGTAAATTTTAATACAATTCTAGTGGATACATTTTCCTACTAACTACAAAATATCAATGTCCTAGTTTTTTTGACGCTCACTGTATATTACCATTTAAAATGTTAGTAAAAATAAGCTCAGAAATCAAAAAAATAGGAAAAAAATGTCAATTCATCAAAAAATATAGCACACAGTATATTTCAACGGTAAATACGCGTTATAAGAGCACAGAAAATGTTTAAATTTAGACGACTCACACTGTATATTTGAACAAACTACAAAAACCTTAAAATTGCGGCAAACATTGTAAATTTTAATACAATTCTGGGGAATGAATGTACCTTCAAAATAGGTATCAATGTATTAATTTTTTTGATACCCGCTGTATAATTAAATTAATCAAAATTTTAGTCAAAATGGGGCCAATAATTAAAAAAAAATGTTATACTTTGCAGCAAGTTTTCATATTTAATGTTAATTTACTTACCAATTCTTCACAAAATATCTATGTATATCTACTATTTTCCATGACACACACTGTATATTATAACTCGATGTTTGAGTGGGGCAAGTCGATTAATAATAATAAAAAAAAATATATATGCTTATCTATTTCAATAAACTTTAGCTTATTTAACTTAATTACATTTAGTAATGGATATTCACACTGTATATTAAGAAAAAAACAACTTTTTTCATTTAAATCTCGCAAAAATTTTTGGTAGAGGGTTAAATAATATAAATAAATAAAAATTTCACCTCTTTAGCATCACTTCATACCTTTAAACTGATTTATATGAGCGTAAAACGTATTTTAAATTCATAATAAATCACGCGAACTGCATATTCTCAAACCAAGAGAATTACGGCAAATCACATTCATTATTTTGAACGAAAAATCGACAATAACCGAAAATCCGATTTAAAAAACCGCATAAAAGGCGACATCCTGTATATTCGAACGGTATATATGCGCGAGGAAAAACAGCTGACGCCCAAGGGACCATCCCGCATCCAATATTCATGTGTAGCATCTGCCGTTTTTCACTATCGAAAACGTTAGTCAGTGCGAGGTAAATCCTAGATAGGCGATGCGTTAGATTGAACACGACAAGCTAAAATGTCGATATCATAGCCACTTTCCGCCTTTCGCAGGTAGAAACAGCGGCTTATTATTGATTAAAACTAAAGCGTGGGTATCACAAAAAAAGGAAATAAGTTTTCCGAATCGGATTGAAGTGGTTGCATCGCTCTCGGGTAAGTCTAACAAAAAGTATTGGTGCACTGAACGCAACAGATGTGTTTTTATTCTTTTTTATCGTTAGGTATTCATACAATGCCCGTCTTTGATGTAAGATTAAAAAAGAAAATGTTAAATCGTACGTTCCGATTAAGCTGTATATTGACCAATCCTAATGTATTTATGAATAATAAATTTCCTCTATTCCAGGAACTCGAAGAAACGTATCCTACATACAGTCATGGGCGTAACTAAACTACAGAATCAAGATATATTTTGCAGTATGTCCACTTCAAACTGTGACTACGTCAAAACGAAGAACAATAACATTATCAAAGATGTCTTGTCCAATAATATAGGAGAATTCTACAGGAACGCGAACGTTTTTGTGACCGGAGGCACTGGCTTTGTTGGTAAAGCTTTGGTGGAGAAACTACTAAGGTCTTGCGATAATATAGATTCGGTATATTTGCTGATAAGACCCAAAAGAGGCATGGGATGCGAGCAACGCTTGAAGGAACTATTCAAAAATCCAGTAAGTCATAGATAAACGTCGAAAACTATCGTTGTATATTCAGACAGGTCAATTTTTATTATTAGAGCGCCACCTATCGTCAGAAAATTGAGATTAATGACATTATAGCACTTACGAAATAAACTATTTTTTCATGTTATCGTGGAATCTTATAAAAAACGCTAGAGCACGTAAATTTATAATTTTGAATATATGCTTTCTGAATGCAATTTGAAATATTGATTCGTGTAAGCGCAGCACAAAGTAGATGATGTTTTCTTTTTAAATTGAACACATATTGAACATATTTTTTTTTATTTTTGAAGTCTCCTTGATGAAATGATTTCAACGACCTAAAACACTTATAACTAAAGCTCGGATTATATGCACAAGGAAAACAACAAAATATGCTCATTTATATGCACATATTTTGACAACGATATGCAGAAATTATTGACAAATATGCTCTCCCATATGCGAAATATGCATCAGCATGCACTATTTCAACTTAAAAAAAAACATGAAGATAACAGTTTATTTTACATTTTAAGTATCTTACAACATAATGCTCGTACCACATTATTTCTTATTAACAATATACAAAAGCTTAGAGATTCTGTGACATTATAATACTTATATTATAATAATATACTATTTTAAAAAAATAACTTAATTTAATACATATTTAATTATTTAACTAGTAATATAATATCTACCTAAACACCTATATACTATCTACTAACTATTTGCTCTTGGTCTATCTAGCTACTTCAACTGCTATTATTTATTAATAAAATTGACAATTATGTGCTTTTCTAAATTTTCTATTTTAAATGAATGACGTCTGTCATTTGTAATTTTTGTACTGCGTTCCATTATTGGATCATATTCTACTATCTCTTCTTTTAATTTTTGAGCAGTTCGAAATATCGCTGAAAATTTTTCAAGCGTCCATGCTGGCGGTTCTTGTTGACCCTCACCCCCATCATCACTCGCTTCTGGAGAAGATTTCACAAGGTCTACCAATTCCTCGTTGGTGAATACTTGATCCTCTTCGTTTATGTAATCACTGAGTTCCTCTTTGGTTATATCGTTAAATCCTTCTCCATCTATTTTCTGCGCTATGTTAAATATCGTTGTTAGATGTGAATTAATATCATGTGTGTCTTCAGAACTAAGAACGATGTCATTCCACAGATTTTTATTCCTCCTTTGATAAATAGAATTGCGTCAGCAATTGTAAATGACTTCCAGCATTCAATATGATATCGGGCTATATCAGAGCATTCGTTAGCCATTGTATACAGCATTTCGAAAACCTGTCGAATATATATGGCTTTAAAGCATCTAATGACACCTTGATCAAGGGGCTGAAGCAATGAGGTCGTGTTAGTTGGTTATTTTTATTTTCTGTGCCTAGTGACACAGGATGCCCAGGAGCATTGTCTAGTATCAGCAGCACTTTAAATGGTAATTCTTCCTTTTCCAAATATCTTTCCACTTCCGCAATAAAGCATTGATGAAACCATTGTGTAAATAGAACAGCCGTAACCCACGCCTTTCGATTTGATTGCCAAAACACAGGCAGGCAAGCTTTATCTTTGTATTTAAGAGCACGTGGATTCTGTGATCGGTAAACAAGTCCAGGTTTAATCATATGACCAGCTGCATTTGTACAAAGTATCAAGGTAAGTCTATCCTTAATTGCTTTAAAGCCTGGTGCACTCTTTGCAGTCTTATGAATATAAGTCCGTTGAGGCATTTTTTTCCACATAAGACCAGTCTCATGGCAGTTAAAAACTTGCTTAGGATGATAATTCTTTTCTGCAATAATTTGTTCAAATTTTTCTAGAAACAGGGCAGCAGCTACATGATCAGCCGACGCAGATACCCTTGTCATTTTTATATATTTTAGATTAAACCGAGTTTTAAATCTATGCAGCCACCCCCTACTTGCTGTGAATGATTTTCATTCCTCTTCAGTATAATCTTGGGTCTGCATATCTTCATATAAAACCAACGCCTTTTGTTGTAGCACTTTGCCATCGATAGGAATATGTTTTCCACCCATAAATTTAAGGCATTTTCTATTTTAAGTAAACTTTATTACGTATTGCGGTTGCAACTTTTGCAGTTTGGGGTGCACTAGAAAAACTAGCTCGAATCTTATCTTTGTTTTTTAACACTTCCCGTATCGAAGATTCGTTTTTATTGTATATTTTAGCAACAGTTGCAATAGATTTTATATTAATGATTTTTATTTTTTCACTAATAGTGAGCATTTCACGTTTTCTTTTTGGTTTAGAAGCCATTTTAAAATGATTTTCAAATTTACTTGCTTTATTTAAAAACTATTAGCACTGTCTTGTCCGACAATTCGAATAGTACTAAACTCATAGTTAACAGGAGGTTTATATGTACAAGTAAAAGCGAGTGGCACCTTAAGCACGTTCCAACTTATTTAACTTATCATAAGAGAGCGCCGAATTCAGGGGATGACTCATATATACGACGATATATCGACAAATGCTCCTATAACTTTTAATAAGGCTCGAATGTCATTTGTTTCTGTATTTATTGATATAACGCGTTTTCTGCTCATCATAGGTAAATCACGGATGACTGAAACCGCGGATACGGAGTCAGCGGATAACGGGGTACTACTGTAGTTGTTTGTTATCTGTATACAAATCGATATTTCTTTCTCTTTTATAATATATATAAAAAGAATGGGGGTTACCCAAATTTCAATGATCTATTCAGGTACTTCAATTGTTATTATTAAAACGCCATCTCTTGCAAAAAAAAAAAAAAATGGGAGTTACCGAAATTTCAATTACTAAATCACCATTTAAATAATGCAAATTAATCTTAGGTATTCAACAAATTGAAAGAAATCAATCCAGAAGCCTTAACCAAAGTCAGAATCGTAGAAGGCGATGTCTCGCAACCCAATCTAGGCATGAGCGAAATAGATCGTGAAAAATTGAGCGATAAAATCAACATAATTTTCCATTCGGCGGCTACAGTGAGGTATGCACCAATATAAAAATCAAAATCCCCCTGTAAACTGTCAAATCCGTCAAAATTATCAACTGTCAAAACTGTCAAATTTCAGATTCGACGAGAATATCAAAACTGCGATTGTATTAAATACCCTAGGCACGAGGAGAATGTTAGAATTCGCTAGCGAATTAAGGAATTTAAAGGTATTCAGCGTTAGAAAGTAATTAAAATTAAAAAAAAATATTGTAAACTGCCTTATTTACAGAGCTTTGTCCACGTTTCTACGGCCTATAGTAATGCAGATAAACGGGAAGTGGAAGAAATTGTATATAAGCCCCCTTTCGATCCTAAAGGTTTGATAAATTGCGTTGATCTCTTACCCGATGATGCTATGGATATATTAGTTAATAAAATTAAGGTTGGTATGCCTTAAATTTCTATGGAAATTACGTTTAAATTATCAATTTTAACAGGGACAACATCCAAATACGTATACCTTAACGAAATTAATGGCTGAGAATATAGTTTTGGAATATTCAGCCAGTTTACCAGTGGCTATAGTACGTCCATCTATTGGTGAGTGCAAGAAATATATATTATTTTATTTAATTTGCTAATTTTCGTGATGATCATGTAAATTCATTAAAATTAGTATATAAAACACCTTATCCATAAATTCCATTTACTTTACTACTACTAATATTATATTTAATATGCATTAAGGGTTGTCAAATATCATAAAATATAGTTTAAATTTAATAGAATTAATTTTTAGATAACGTGCAATAATTTTTTATGCGTATTATATATATACATATATAGAAATCCTATTTAATTATTTCATTTTAAAATTTCAATGCCAACATAACATTGAATTAATGGAAATTAATATTTAATATATACTAAGGGTGTTGAAAAATTATTTAAGATAGTTGGAATTTAAATAAAACGACTTAATTTTATCATAAAACTGTTATTATCAATTACTTTTACCGGGTATTGTATATACAAAATAAATTTGTTTGTTAATTGGATAAAATGCCACCAAGCAGCGCTGTCTATTGATTAGTTAATTTTGTTTTTTGATAATTAGTTTCGTGTTAAATTTATCTGAATTTTAGCGTTTTTTCATCGGAAAAAGCTCAAAAATTATTAAATTCTAATTTAAAGTACGTAGTTTTAACTAACGGCGGATTCTTCAATTGCATTTTCTTTATTAATACACCAAAATAATTCGCTTATAACAGATCTTACATGGATACATCCATGAGATCTTATCTAACATAACCTCAAAACTGTATTTTACAGCTAAATTAGAATTTATATTTACGTTAAGTCGCAGATAAATTGCTATTTCTTTTTTACTAACGGCCGATTCTTCAATTGCATTTTTTTTTTATTAATACACCAAAATAATTAGTATATAATAACAGATCTTATCTAATATAACCTCAAAACGGTATTTACACAGCTAAATTAGAATTTAAACTCACGTTAAGTACCAGATAATTGATTTTTTCTTTTATTTTATATTCAACTGTATTAATTTCTTTCTTTTTTAATTTATTTTCCGTATAAAAACAGTAACTGCAGCTTGGAAAGAACCATTTCCAGGATGGGTCGACAATATCTCCGGTATAACAGGAATCATGATGGAAATCGGGAGGGGTTCCATAAAAAGTATAATATGCAAAGAAAGTATGGTTATGGATTTGATACCGGTAGACATCGTAGCGAATATGCTAATAACGGCGGCCTGGCACACGACCGCTTACAGGTATTTTATCTATAACGATTTCCGACGAAATCGACAGTTTTAATTTGGAGATCTCTCAGATCTAATTCGATGAGGGTCTACAACTGCACGAGCGGACAGATCAACAACGTCTCCTGGCGAGATTTCGGCTTATTAACACAAGAATACGCCCGACAATATCCGACGAAATATTTGAGTTGGTATCCGGGATTCTCCTACACGACGAATCGATTCCTACATTCCATTTACGCTGTGTTGTGTCAGACGTTACCGGCTAGTATCTTCGATTTAATATTATATTGTACCAAACGTAAACCCATGTGAGTAAAGATCGTTTTGGTTTTTTTTTATATTTCGTGTCAATCGGGTTTTGATTTGTTATAGAATGTATAAGATTAGTCGTAAGTTCGATCGCGCATGCAAATTAGGTGAATTTTTCTCGATGAACGAGTGGAATTTCCACACGTCGACTGTAAAAGACTTACACGAAGCCGTCGAAGGTGCCGAAGACGGGCACAATTTTAATATAAATATGAGCCGGGAACGAGGTTTTAATTGGGATCCTTACGTCAAGGATTTCATGTTGGGAATCAGGCAGTATGTTCTGAAAGATGATTTATCCAGCCTACCGAAAGCCAGGGTTAAAATGAATTGGTAAGTTTATTTATATTTTATATGGCAAAAACTGAATTTATTTTATATTCTCCAACAGGTTCTATTGGGCCAATAGGATAATACAACTGACTTCATTGTATTTATTCTTAAAAGTTCTGATTTTGTAGTGTCTGATTCCCACTTTTTAATCTGTCTATAGTTTAATTCTAAATTACATGTTTGTTTTTATACGTATTTATTATTGTTAATGCTTTATTTTTTTTGTAACATATCGGAAAGATCGGGATGCCTTAAATATATTTAAAACTACAAAAAAAATACACAAAAGTGCCTCCGTCTCAGAAGATTCTATTAATAAAAACATCTTAATTTATAATTTTATTTTATTAATCGAAAATATATAAATCAAATATCCACAACAGGAATATATATCTATATATATATAAATGAAATTTTACCATATTTATAGTGTGTCAAATTGTATTGTATATTTTTGAAAGCGTTCGCATCGAAACAATACGAAAATGATGAATAATGCACCTAGGGAAACGTTCGAATCCTCGGTGATTATCCATTATTTAATCCACATTCCGATACTTATTTACTAATATATATTTATTATATCGGTTAAAGGTCACAGATGTATTATATTATTATATATAAATAGAGAAAGAAAAGATTAAACTCGCTGTTTTCATAAAATAAACCAGATGGGAAAACCAAAGTGTTGTGTTTTATTTATTTTATTTAAAAAACCTACTTTAAATAATTTTTAGATACGATATGATTAATTTCAACACGATAGAGAAGTATATAAAAGATAACTTACCCCCGAATTAAGATCCAAAGCTTTGATAAGCTCCAATCGATACAAAATGTAAATGATAGAATAGAAACGATAAAACCAAAATCTTGAGTACGATTTCATGTCCAAATCATCACTGTCGAAAGAAAAATTAACTAATTCAAATACTCATTGCAACACTTTCATTTAAATTTTCCTTAATTTTCAATTTTTTAACGGCATTTTTATAATAAATTTCACATATTACAAACAAAAAGCAAGGTAACCTCCAAAAATAACGATCACAACTAATTTCAGACTGATTCAAATTTGACTTATTCCACCTTTATACCGTTATTTACGGCGGTAAATTTAAATTTACAAATAAATTAAATACTAATTATTCATGATAAAAAAGATATTTTTCACGATTTTATTGCACTTTACGCCATAACATAAGTATTAGGTCAACGTCGCTCAAAATTTACAAAAGTCTACTTTGCCCTTGACATAAATTGTGCATAATATATTATGCACTTCTAAGGATGCAATTAAAATCGATTAAATACCTAATTTGCTTTATATACGTTTAAATTATCTACTATTTAGCTGGATACATTGTTATTTGTTCTAAAAAAGTACTTACTGGTTATAATGCTATTTTATACCTCGATAATAAAATTACATCTTCAGTATTTATAAAGAATTGACAAGTAAAATTTACAAATGCACTTAATATAAAGCACATAATGATTACTAAAAACCTATTAAAACTACCCTAATGTTCAATAAGAATGTATTAATCACTTCCATTTTGCAATATTTACTCATACGTCATACCATGTCACCTATGTGTCATAAATTAATGTATAAAATAAAATTCTGAGTGAAAAAAATTAATGATTTAAAATATTTCACAGATCACCTAAAATATTTAAAAGAAATAATTGTAATGCGGAACCCTGACTTGATTTTTATTTAACTTTAGAGCAAGTTTATATCTTTCTTAATTTAATTTAAATTTTTAAAATAACGTTACCGGTGATTTGTTTTACCGATAACAATTAGACGCGGAAGTTTTAAATACGGCACTGTACCATAAAATATATTTTTATAAAATTAAAGATGTAAATGTGAATTTGTTTAAGAAAAATTTTATTTAAGACGTAATTTTATTGTACTTTACATTAAAGAAAGATTGATTTAGAATTCCGCAAATGTTTTGACGATTTTCTAGCATTTAACGGCAACGTCACGTGCAATAAAAATTATTTAGCTGTCAAGATAAAAAAAAATAAGGTAAAATAATGCATTATTTAATATTTATTTTAAATCAATATGCTATTGTCCATAATTACTATCTACGAATGTCATTCCGCCATGTTGTTACGATCCATTCGATTTGAACACCGTTTAATAGTGTCCTTATTTATTACACACTATTAATGTATAAATCATTAATTATCGCTGTAATCAACATCAGTTAGTGCTATTTCACGTTAATTACTCTTTAAATAACTAATATAAGGCTAATATTCGCCGATATGCATATTAGTAGCGCCCTCTTTCGGCCGCTAGACCAACTACGCTCTCGCGGATTACTACGATATCATTATACTGCATAATTAATGTAAACACTGATCACGGGGATACGCAATCCCCATTAATAAGCGCTATTTAACGAAAGTTACCCCCTCGATTACATGCAATTCGTCAAAATGTGATAATATGTACGGTTCGCGCCATCTGTCGGCCAGTACCCCAACTACGTTGTCACAATTATTACAATTTCATTAAAACGGATAAATAAAAGAAACCCTTGGCGTAAATATTCCCCAAATGCACGCCTTCATCTATTAGCATCAACTCCCCAATTAGTAAACCTTTTACCGGCCAGATATCGACCACCCAAAGTTTCAGGTCTCCTTGAACAGCGCTGGTCGATAGATGGCGGTACTATTTCAAATTTCGGTATTACGGCGAATTGCATGTACTTAGAGAGTACTACACGTGAAATGCTGCTTAATATTTTAAAATGCGTGCCTCTACGCCCACTTTTTACTTTGATTTTGCAGTATAATGTTATTGTAATAAATAGTGATAATATAGTTGGGGCTGTGACGGATAGATGGCGCCACCAGTCCTTGCAACGCTAAATAAGATGTAATGAAAGAGTAATTAATGTGAATTTGTACTTATTAATGTAAATTACAGGGAGACTACGCATTTCTTAACGATCTCAAAGGAAAATGGTATCCATGAAAAAGTTCCGGAGTTGATTACTAGCCTTGTTTATATATCTTATAGTTATTCAACCGGTTTGAAGTACCTTTGGATGGCGTGTCAAGTTTGGCGTGCCCATTAATTTTCTTTAATAATGTTGCATTGTAATTTCTTAATTTTGATTGGTTTTACTTGTTATTAACTGCCAAGTTTATTTCAGAATCTGTAACCAACATAGCTCGCATTCCAATGAATATTTGGCGGTATTTAATTTCATTCATCAGTACTTTTATACTATCGCCGCCAGATATCAGCACCTTACGCAGCTCGGTTGAATAACTATAAGATATATAAACAAGGGTAATAGCCTTGTAATAGCACTAGCACAGATATACGCTACTAACAAATTCGTTTTATATTGCCTTCCTAAAATGTGTTATGGTAATTTGATTGTACTCTATTAACCAAACTTAAGCATTATGGAATTAATAATTTTACCACTACAATTGTGACATTTTTAATGAAAATTAAGTGGCGCCATCTTCGAAGAAAGTGCTACACTTTTATGAGGACCTATGCTATTCCCCATCAATTTTAAATAATTGCCGGCCATTTACTGTAATCGTAGTTCATACACTACTCATAAATAAGTGAATATTCTCGAAATTCTCTTACACATACACGATATACACAATATTACCATTCTGACGGGCTTATTGGATCAATTTTTTTTATTCCCACGCAGTTATCCAGTTACAAATCGTCAAGATATTTTATCATCATAAACACCATTCACCTGGGGGTTGACTTGTTACCATAACACATAATTAACTAATTATATTTTTTAAGTGGTACCACAGACAAGAAAAGAGAGAGTGCTCTTGTCTGTGGTGGTACATGAAATGCAAAATGCGATCTACAATACCAGCTTTAGCGCACCTTTAATGGAATTCTAATGCTTATGAAATAAATTGTTTAGATTTCAAGATAAAAAAAAAAGTTGGGTGAAACAATGCATTATTTAATATTTATTTTAGAATTTAAAATCAATCATGTTGGAGTTGCCTACTTTACCGATACTTTTACGCGCTAAATTTAAATCCTATAAAATCACAAATTTGTGAATTCTCTTTAATTAAGCGGATTTGACTACAAAATGTATCTTAAGAAAATGATTTTATTTTATTAATTAATCAAGAAAAAGATTGTAACTTTGAAGTGATTGCCTGCTTTTACAACTTTATTTACGCGCCAATTTTAAATCCTGAAAACCATTCTACTTACCAATTCCTTGTAAACTTTAAAGCTGCAACATGAAGATTTGTGAATAATTGGAAGTGGGAATGAAAAACGATTTGAGAAAATTATCTTTTTATTAATCAAAAAAAAAAGTATTATTAAAATCATTTTATTATTTACAAAAAAAAAGTCACATCTTTCAAAATCTTTCCTGCAAAACGCCGATTTATAATTTACACTAATCTCCATGTATTTATTACTTCTATTTTCACGATCCATTCAATGCTTTCTTTTTTTTTTTTTTGGTTTAATGTAAAAATTCCGATCTCAATTAAATTGGCAATACAGTTGAAGAGTAAGATTTAGCAAAATGAAGTGAATGTAAAACGAAAAAACGTGAGAGTTTTGAATAAATATATGATGTAAATTAATTATATAGAAAAATATATTGGGATTATAGATAATATTAGTGAATTATTACAAATATCTCATTTTAACCTAATAAAAATGAGATATTAAGATAATATTGCCAATTTATTTTGCCTTCTCATTTCTTTGCGTATTTAATCCGCTTTTAAATCTAATTCTTTTAAACGATAATAACTAAAAACTACAACGTATGCTTCGTTTATAAGCAATAACTGATCTACATTATATTAAGTTGTTTAAAGAGACGCAAATTAAAAACTTGTACTGTCATATAAAAAGTAATATAATTTATTATATAATATATATTTATAATATTATCATCATTAATCATTACATTACGTAAGTATTATCCGAATAATATCCGGCCAGAAACTGATTTTCGTTTAGTCTGATAACCTAATGATTAAAAATTTCTATCTTAATTAGTGTTGGCAAGTTTTTAAAACGGATCCTTTCAAATTAAACAGAAAAGGCTTGCTCAAAACAAACATTTGGTGAGAATAGAAATTAGGTGCATTTAGCATTATTTGAAGCAACGTGAAGCAATGAAAGATTGTGTCACTGTTCCGTAATTTTTAATTTTTACCTTGCAGAACTTAAGATAACATAGATCTTCAAGATTAAATCGTATTTATTATGTGATGGTAGTTTTGGAAAGTTTTTAATTTTTGTGTACACAGCGACCGAAAAAGTTTGGGAGCCAAAACGAAAACACAAAATAGCGATTATTAAAAAAATAATATTTAAATCTAGGGAATCTAATATTTTTCTCTTATTACTGACACCTTGGAAACATAAATAGAATTATTAAGTGGTTTTTCGATGCTGCACTTTAGATTCAGATAGTAATAGAATGAAATTTTGGCGCCCAATGTGGGGAACGAATACGCAAAATACCGATTATATATCTAAAGGTTATAGTGCTTTGGAAATAAACTTTTAGAAAGTTTAGAAATGAAAATATAAGAAAAATTACCAGTTTCAATAAATGTTTAAACATTAAACTAGAATTTAACAAATACTAATTAATAAAAAATTTGCTTTTAAAATGTAATTATTTAAATTTTTTTTAAAATATCTAATTACTTTTTTGTGGTTTGTTACAAAAACTTTTATTATTAAAATATTGAAGAAGAAATTAGATATGAATTTTCAAAGTTGCTTTTCAGCTCGAGATAGTAATAGAAAAAAAGTTTTAGCGCCCAAGGTGGGGAATGAAAACGCAAACAAACATATATCTACAGATAAGTGGTTTGGGAATAAATTTTTAGAAAGTTTAGAAACGAAATAAAACTATGTACAAAATCAGTTTGAATGAATGTTTAAACATTAAAATAATAATTAATAAAAAAATTAAAATATAAAAATTATTTAAATCTAATTTTTTGAGGAATCTAATACTTTTGTTATCATTAAAACATTAAAAAATGAATAGATAGTAATATAAAGAAATTTTTGCACCCACTGTGGAGAACTAACATGTAAACTATAGAATATATCCCTAAAGGTAAATGATTTGGAAATTAATTTTTAGAAAGTTTAGGAACGATATAAAAATATAATATATAAATAATAATTGGACAAACTTTTAAGTATTAAAATAGATTTAACAAACAGGGAGTAGTAAAAGTTTGCATTTAAATTGTAAGAATTGGTTTTTAGAGCCTATATGGAGGGGGTTTAATACACACATGTGCAATTTTTTAATGTTGTGAATCAGTTTCAGTTGCTAAAAAGAATTTTTGGCGCCCAAGGTGGGGAATCCACTTCCTTCGCGATATAAACTTTTTACGGTCACTGTTTATGCACTTATTAAAGGAAAAGTAAACTTTAATCGTAATGAAAAATATAAATTGGTTTTACCTTCTCTTAACAACGATACAATACACAGCTTCCTCTATTATATTTACTTCTAACTGAAACGGAAACCTAAACTAAAACGTAACAAATTATTATTTCAAATAAAACATCGAATAGTTCACATTTTCCTTTTTCATATATATATATTTTCACATTTTAAATATTAAATCATAATAAAATAATCGAAAGCAACGAAACACCAACAGAACAAAGACACAGCGTATGTCCAAGGGGGGACTCTTTCGAAATCGAAGAAGAGGAGTCAGAAGCTTTCCTTGTGGGTTCCGGTGGTGCCCTTTGTCGTACAAACAGTGTTTCCCTGCGATTGTGTAAGATTAAGTGTGTGAGTTGCGTTTGAATTTTCAAATTTGTTGGCTGCGTGTTCTCTCAATTTGTTTTCCGTTTATTTAAATAATATTATTTTTAAAACGTGTATCATGTAATAATACCTAATGCTAATATGTTTGTTTGTTTTGTATTTATGTTTTAAATCTTTTTTTTTTAAGTTTTTCTTCAACTAAAGTCTATTTTTCATTAATTATTATAGATATAACGTGGTTGTTCACTTCTTTTTGTTTTTATTAGTCGCTCCCCTGGGAGGTGTGACCGGTCTGCCTGCGTTCAGTCCGCCGTATTGGAATTTCCTCTTGTCGGCCGGCTTCAATATCTGGAAACTGCACATCAGGGTCTCGTCCACTGACATCATCGCTCCGGCATTGTCGAATTCACCTAGATTAGAGTGGAAAATCAAATATAAACGGCACGATGTGTCTTCCTTTAAAAAAAAAAAAGTACTACGCAGCCTGTCGCACCACTAATGAAGAAATAGGGTTTTAAAAAGAATCGAAGTTGTTCCGGTGGAATGTACAAGGTTAAAACATGAAAATAAAATTGATAATAGAGACCCACAAACACAGAGAATGAAGTTGGATTAATCGTATTGCAAGAATTAATGCATCTTGTGTGAAATAATTTTAAAATTTATATGCTTCAAAAACAGTACTCACCACAATAGTTCGGAGCACTGAACAGCGTTACCAACTGCCGTTTAGCGAAGAATTCATAACCGTCCTCCACGACTTGATGAGCCCGACATATCAGATCGAAATCGTGTTTATGTAGGAATTTTCCAACAACCTAAGAGAGAACTTTTTGGATTAATTCGTTCGATATTCTAACCAGTTAAAAATAACATTAATGGTTGTGGAAATTCTGCCCAAAAAAACAATAAAATAAAAGAAATAAGTCACAAAAGAGTCGCATATACATAAATCAGTAACTTAATTTGTAGATTTAGTTTATTTATCCAATTATAGAGTAATTACATTCATTTACGAAACTTCGAACCCATCCTAAGCACATTCCAAACAATTTCAACAACATTACCATCGCAAAACACAAAATAAACGCACTTTAATCAATCGAATCGACTCACCTCAGCTCCGAATGTGAAACTGACTCCGCGATCGTTCTCTCCCCACCCCGTCGTGTCTTTATCCGGATCTGACCACAATAAATCGCACAACAATCCTTGATCTGGGACGTCTGTCGGTCGCATTATCCGCCTAATTTGCTCCATCGACTGCAGGTCTGGACTTAAACCCCCGTGACAGCAGAATATCTTCTCGTCGACGATCGCCGCAACCGGCAAGCAGTTAAAACAATCCGTAAAGGTCTTCCACAGTTTTATGTTATACCTAGAATATACAATACAGGAGTGGCACGATATAATAGAAAAATATCACTTAAACGAACGGTTATTCCTACCTCCGTTTGCATTCGTCATAAAAACCGTAGATGCGATTGATCGAAGCGCATTCGTGATTGCCCCGGAGCAAGAAGAAGTTCTCCGGGTATTTGATTTTGTACGCGAGGAGTAAGCAGATGGTTTCCAAGCTTTGTTTGCCACGATCGACGTAGTCGCCAAGGAATAGGTAGTTCGATTCCGGGGGGAATCCCCCGTACTCGAACAGGCGTAATAGATCGTAGTATTGGCCATGGATATCACCTAATTTTAACAAAAAATCACTCAGTAATATAACGCGAAATATAACGAATAAAAAATAATAATAAAATACATAATTAATACCCTAAATTCTTTTTAATTGAAATTAATTAAATTAAAATGGTTAAACCATTAAAAATAATGGAAAATTTTAATTCGCGTCCTTGGATTATTGAATGAATTGAGGTTTGGGGTTATGTTTCTGTTGTGTCAAGTATTTTGTCAGTCATATCTGATGTGTTCTCTTTAATGTTAAGCAGATTTTAATTTGCATTTCTATTTAATATTAGGTTATGTTGTATGTCTATTCTCATCACTGTATTTTTCCAAAAGTAATTGCAAATCCATCTCGAACCTTAATGATTAAATGATTAAACAAACATTTCCATTTGTAGAATTTAAAAATTTAGTAGTTTAATTTAGCCTGATCAATTTTAATAATTTTCTTTTACATTATCATTAATATTATTTTTATGTAATCTTTCATATTGTTGTTTTGTACTAATTGAGAAATAAACTCAACCAAAAATAAATTTCCAACATCTTTTTAATAATTAAAATCCTCTTCTAAATTTTTAATCTGTTACCTGTCAAAATATTTTAGAACGTATCTTTTCCGGAATTACCGACGTTTTTTTTCATATATTAAATTATATGAGCGTAGGTTATTATAAAGCTAAATGACTAAAAACTCACCGCATATCTTCAAGGGAGCTTCTAATTCCAGCAAAATAGGCTGTGACAAGAATATTTCCCTGGATTTCAGGCACAATCCCTTGATCTCAGTCTCCGTGAGTTGGACGTTTTTCCCCGGTCGGGCGCCACGAACTGAAACCCCAAAAAGCCCCGTAAATTAATCAACGCCAGACGTACGAACTTTGAAACACTCGAATATTGCACTATTTGACGTTATATTCTAGGCGTAGCCGCCATCGCCATTTGTCAACACACAACACATCATCGGGTTTGACCTTCAGACGGAAATTTACCTTCTAAGAGACGTGCTATAATACTGTCAATGTTCAATTTGTCCGCCTCTGCCATTTGTGGGGACGTTCTCTGGACACACTAAAACACCTAGGATCTTCAAAGACACCCCGATGGCCCGGATTACTAGCGATTCGCCCCGAGCCTGTTTATATCTCGACGATATTAAACGCTATTTTTTCCACCCTTGACGGATAAAGCGAACGCGGAGGATTCCTCGTCCATACCAACCTAACGGATGATCGCATCTTGGACGGTGCCGCGGAAGCTTTTTCGGATCGCGTGAGGGCCCCTCGACTTTTACAGAGATGTCTAGCCGACGGATACGACGAATTTTGATAGATCAGAAGATGATTCCCAAAGCGAAAACGTCAGAAAATACCGAAATGATCGCCGGGCGACATTAGAATTGAAAGCGATTTTAAGTTGGCAGTATAGAAAGATGCGTTCATCAATGGGTTTGATTTGAATTTGATTTTTATTAATTAAATTCTAATATTACTTAAGGAAACAGGAAGTTAATTGATTATGTATGAGATAAGAATTTATCTTTATATTCTGCTGATACTTTTAAAGAAGCTTTTCATTTTAGAATTAAAACCAATTCTACTTTCCTATAGAAGAAAGAAAACATGATGTGTAAAACAAATCTATTATTTAAATATCATTTTAGAACTTTTAGAACACCCAGACAATTAAATATTATTTATCCACATGCACAAAATTTACTTAATCAGATAAATTTACAATACACAATTTTTCCACATAATCGAATGCGCTCCTCCAAAAAATGAAAATGGAGCTTTATAATTTTAATTTTCTAAAATTCTTTTAATTTGCAATAAAAATATCACCTGCGATAATATGCATGCTACATTGAACGTACCCACAAAAGATAAAAGCAATTTTCTTTATATTTTAACTTAATAAATTTGCTCTAAATGACCTGGTAATAAATTTTAATTTATTTTAAATTATAAAATCGCTTTAATAAACATTAAAAATAAATATATACAAATAATCAACAAACAAACTTGCTGAACGCTCTTATAAGTTTGTTGTATGATTGTAATATGGCGGTGCAAATATTACAAATACATAAATTTAAATCTGTTTTTAATACGCCGCAGCGTTTAATTTGTGTTAAATTGTAATGCCTCGATAATGACCGAAGTAAACGAAGATTTCCAGAATCTAGGATTAGGAGAGAACATTTTCAGAGATGTTAAATACTACATCACTGGAGAGGTCGACACAAATGTAAGTGCTTCTTCACATGTAAACTGTAAACGTAGCGTATAAATAAATAAATCAACCTAATTTTTGCTTAAAATATAACTCGCCGGTTTCAGTTTATAATTAACGTTAAATTTTACGTAAAATTTCTGACATTAAATCATTTGACAAATTGACTTGAAAGTTTGGTTAAAAAAGAGGACCCCAATGTCAATTTTTGAGGAAAATTACTAATATATTTAATAAAAGCTCTTTGTGTGGAAATATGAAGTGGTTAACTCTCCTAAATTTTCTTGTTAATGTCGTTTACAGTTTGTTTATTTTTTTTAAAGTGGTGTATATGTTTCAGTGATGATTACTATAACATGTAGATACTCATATGCTTGTATTTGCTTCTATATTCGTTCGATAATCGTAGTGGTTGATACTGTATCAAGTATTTGATTTTATCTGAAAGATTTCTTATAGAAACCAATAAAACAATATGCTAGAAATTCCTAAATTCTTTAATATAAAAAATCAAAGTTGACTCAAGGATTTTTCCTGATAATTTGTTACGGGGATTGTAGATTGTGGACCTTCTCAAGCACAGCGGTGCAGAACGAATGAATTACTTCTCCGATTATGTAACTCATTTAATATGTGGACATGATCCGGAAGAAACAGATTTATCAGATGCCACAGATGTCTATGAAATTCCAGCGGTCACAGTAAAATGGGTGGTCCATTCTGCTCATTTGAAACGATTATTAAATCCGAAACCGTATCTCTACGATACGAATAGACTCTTTTCCAATTTGACGTTTTGCTTTTCGGATATCGGGAGGGATCGTGCTACTTTGTGGGCCCTAATTACATATCACGGAGGCGTAGTTCAATTGAATTTCGATAGGAACTGTCGATATCTCGTTACGACTAATACAGCATCGGAGAAATACTTTAAAGCGCAAAGTTTGGGTGCAGATAATGTTGCGATCGTGACTCCCGATTGGGTGGTCGAGACTGTCCGGAATAAATGCTTTGCGCAAGCCGATTTGTTCCACCCGCGATTGATACTGTGGCCGAAGATTGCGAAACATGAAAGTACGACTGCGATAACTGGGTTCGAACCTGATGAGTTCGATGTGAATGACGGCAGTTTCGACCACATACTGCCAGATTCAACGCAAGCTCTCTTGGAGCAGCTGAAGCAACGGATGCCATGGAATCAACCGCAGGTAAAATCGAAAGTGATGAAACGGTGACTCATTATGATATAAATCAGTGATTCTTAACCTGTGTTCTGCAAATATCTTTCAAAAGGTTTGCAGTAATAAGAAATTATGATTTTAAGAATATGCAAAATTATAATAATTTGAAAAATGCAGAGGTAATGTGTTAACTAAAGTAACTGACAAACTCTTTTCGAAATATATTATTTATTGCCTTCAAGATTAATTTAACATTTAATAATTTAGTAAATTTAAAAGTTTAAGAACCACTGATATAAATAATAAAACGTCGGTTTAAAAGATTATAATGAGTCAACCGTTTCCTATATTGCAATTATTTGCTTTAACCCACCTTTTCTACTATTCCATAGTCGTCATCGCCGTCAAGTGAATTAGCACCACCTAACGTTATAGCACCTAGCTATACGAATTCAAAGTTACCGCAGCAAGTTCAAGATATCAGTCAACAGCAACAAAGATTATTCAGTCAACAGCAACAGCAATTGAACATACAGAAACAATCGCAGACACCACAAACTCAGTCGCAACAATTAAACTTTCTATCACCGACTTCATCACAAGTTCCTCGCAGCATCGTCCATCATCCTCCGCGAAGTCCATTACAGCATCCTCCGCAAAGTCCATTACAGCAACCTCCGCAAAGTCCATTACAGCAACCTCCGCAACAATCCCAACAGCAACAGTTGCAGTTCCCCGTCAGTCAGCAGCAACAATCGCAACAGCAACCCCAACAGATAGCGTTCTCGCAAAGCAATTTAACGTCGTCACAACGGTTGAGAATCATCGAACATATGCAGCAAACGCGCGCTCAGAGGTTGCAGCAAAGCCAGCAGAATCAATTTAGTCAATTGCAGCAGCAACAGCAGAGGGTGGCGCAGATCCAGCAGCAATTAGAGCAGGGGCACGTCCAGCAGCCGGGACAACAGCAAGCGGTGAATCAGTTGCAGCGGCAACCCGGGCCGCAGCAACCGATATTGCAGAATAATCAGCAGAATCAATTGGTCAACCAAGATAATCAACTATTGCAGAATATCCAGACGAATCAGCAACTCGTGCAGAATCAACAGCAATTGCGGCAGGTCGCGCAGCAATCCGGGGTGCAGCAAGTCGCTACGATGTCGCAATTGCAGATGATTCAGAATCAACAGCAATCGCAGCAACAGCAATTGTCAAGTTTGAATCAACTCGGCAAGAATCAACAGCAACATTTATCTCCCCAGCAGTTATTGCAGAGGCAAATCCAGAATCAGCACCTGCTGAAGAGTCAGCAACACATATTGCAGAATCAGCAACCGAATCAGATGAATCAGCAATTGCTGCAGAATCAGAATCAATTGCAGCAGAGCCACCTCGAACAGCAATTGACGCAACAGCCGCAGAATCAGTTGAATCCGCGTCAGTTGAGTCAGTTGCAGTTGCTGCAACAGCAACAGAATCAACAGTTACGTCAACAGCAACAGCAATTGAGTCAGAATCGTTTGAGTATCCAGCAGCAACAGCAGAGTAAGATATTGCAGAATCAATTCGTCTCGCAGCAACCGCAATCGCAACAGATCATCAACCAGCAGACGGTCGTCGTTTCGCAGAATCAGCCGAATGTGTTGCAGCAGCAATTCGGCAGTCCCAATTCGCAGTTTAATCCGCCTCAAACGTTTGTGCAACAGCCGAATTTCAATCAGCCGCAGCAACAGCAGCAGCAACAACAGCAACTGTTACAAACGCAGCAACAGGGGCAACAACAACAGCAACAGCAATTGTTGGTACAGCAGCAGCAGCAATTGAAGCAGCAGATTATAGGGCCGAATCAGAAGTTGAGCATCCAACAGATTGCCGGGGGTCAACAGCAACATATCTTGCTGGTAGGTGGTTTAATTTAGTGATGGGCGAATCGAATCTGATTGTGATTTAAATAATGCAAGGACTAAATATTCATTTTCACTTAATGTTATCGGATGATTTCTGGTTCCGATTCGCCCATTACTGCAATTTTTATCGTTATTTTCAAATTAGCAACAGCAGCAACAACCTCAGCAAGCCCAAACGAATCAGGAACCCGTCCAGAGAGGATCTGGGAATCATCCTTGGCAACAAACTCAAGCGACGCAACCACCACCACCGGTTCCAACACCGCAACCCCAACCCCAACAACCTATCCAGGGCATCCAGAGGCATCCGAGCGTCCAAGGGCAAGGGCCCAGGGTGCAATGGGCTCCGAATCAGCAACCTGGAGTTGTTTTACCGCAACGGCAATACATACAATTGGACGAACATACCCACCAGCAATTACAGCAGATGAGCCCGGAAGACCGCACGCTATTCGTCCAAAAATTGCAGAAACATCGCCAACAAATGCTGCAGAATCGCATGCAGGCTCAGCAACAACAACGCGCGGGTCACATCTTGATTAGAGGGGGCGTTCCGATCGGTTTGAGTTCCCAACAGCAGGTGCAGTGGTTGCAGCAGCAAGCGAAGCAACAGGGGGTGGTGTTGCAGCAGAATATCCAACAGCAAGGCGCTATCGTGCAACAGACCAGTCAGAATATACAGCACGCTCCCGGTTTGAGTCCGCTGCATCAGCAACCGCAATTCACCGAGCAGAATCAACAGTTACAATTGCAACGTCAGCAACAACAACAGCAACAGTTGCGGTTGCAGCAGTTGCAGTTGCATCAGGCGCAGCAGCAACGCGAGCAAGCGCAGAAAAATGTCCTGCAACCCCAACCACCTCCGCTACAGCAGCAGCAGCAGCAGCAACAACAACAACAACAACAGCAGCAACAACCTGTTGTGCAGCAATCTCCGCAAGCTACTGTGGTCCGGGCTTTGGTGCAGGGGCAAGTGGTGGAGGGTTCTGGGATTGTTGCCGGCCCTCCACCGGTTGTAGTAGATCCTAATGTGATGCAATCGCAGAATCCTCTAGTGGTAAATTCGAAAACTAAAACGGCCCTGGCGAATATGCTCAACACAAGGTTGCAAAGTGGTGGATCGACGCTCACTGAAAATATTACGGAACCCTCGGCTGCTGGTACTTTGAAATTAATGACGGCTCAACACAACGCCGCATTGAATACTGGGAATCGTTCGCATGATTTGTTGTTTTTACAACAGCGCAGGATCATTAATAGACCGAACGGGGAAGTTATAAGACCGCCTCCTTCAGCTTCAGTACCTCCGGGGCCACCACCGGTAGAGCCGGCGAAGATGCAGTACAACACACCTAGGAACAGCGTCCCCTTGCAGCACAGGCCCGGAACCTACTACGGACACAATCCGAATTTGAAACGTAATAAGTTAAAATTTGACATTCGAATCGTGCGTATATTCTTTTATAATATTGCTTTTGTAATGTTGCAGTACCTCCGGATCTGTTTTTACTAGGATGCGTCTTCGTTGTGGTGGAGCTTGAGAGATTTCTGGACGAGTCGATGCCTGGTTGGCAGAAAAAGATTGAGAAACATGGGGGTAAGTCTTATGTATTTATTTGGCAGCAGTAAGGACAGGACTAACCCAAAACATGCTTGCATAATTTGCAACCTGTGTAATAAAACACGATTGGGCCACCCACAGTGACACGTTCCTTTGCCGTCTCTCTCTTTAACAGGCTCTTGTGGTTTAAAATTCCAAAGGCATCGATCTATATAAGTGATTTATAGAGTGAAATATTGTGCATAGCACTGCACAGCACAGCACTCTAATAGTAGGCAAAATCGTGGTAAGGTAATTCTCGGTCTTGCTCACAATTGTCTGCAAGCGTGGCTCACAGGAAATTCTTTCACCAATGAGCAGTCCCAGGTATCTGATTGTTCTACTGGGTATTACCTCAACTTCTTCCAGTTCAAAGACGATATTTGCTGTTGATCTAGTTCCTTTTACCAGAACCGCTTTAGTTTTCTGTAGTGCTAGACTCCATTCCGTGACTTCTCATCCATCCACTGGTGTGCTTTAGGCAATCGTTTGGTTTTTGATCAAAGTGCCTGCCGCAGCAATTGAGGGAAGGTCACCCGCGAAAGTTACCGCAACTGCATCTACTGTGAGGTCAAGACCGAATCATACAGGAGAACGTTGCACAGGGTAGGGCCCAGGACAGACCCCGGCGGAACGCCTGTATCGATATCCAGCAGATCCCCACCCTCCAACAAAATCTTTCTATTTCGCAAAAAAGTCGATACACAGTTAACTAAATACTAAATTCATTTATAATCAGTCTGAGATTTGCCGAGTTAAAAGCGAACCAAAACACACCACCTCTCATCATACTCCGATGGTCTTCCTCACCAAACTCAATAGCCATAATAGTTGACTTGCCTTTTTAATAAAACGAACTATATTGAATTACATTGGTCCATTTCTGTATATTTTACTTAATTCGACACCTTAAAATTCATTGCATCCTCACGAAGTTATAACGAATATGACGAAATATCAGCGCCGCAATAGCCTAGCGACGGAGTGACCGTTCTTATAATTCCAAGGTTGTGTTCGACTCTTAATGTTTTTCAGTAACGTGTGATATTTTTAAATATTTTTTTTAGAATTGGAAGGAAAGAACTAGTTTCTCGCTCGAAAAACGCCCCTTAAGAGTAAATTACTTCAGACAATTAAATAATAGGCACAGTATAAGCTAGTTTGACAATTATTGTGAAATAATAATTAAAATGGAGAACACCTACTAAAGAAAACCAATAAAATAAATAATTCATTGAATGAATCGTAAATTAACATACTGTTCCATCTGTCGTGCTGCGTGCTCGCACGGTAGATGGAGCTGTACCTTAATTACTATGTTAATCAGTACTGCATTAACGCAGCGTCACAGATAATAGCTTACAAATGATTACCGGTATTCGTCTAAATGTTTTTCAGTAAAATGTGATATTTGATCGCCTATTTTGCAGTATGGATAAAATTTCTTTCATTTTAGAGTTCTAAGCAGCAGTTGAAGGCAGAAAAGGTTAAATAATTTTTTAGAATTGGAGAATACAATATTATTAAAACTTATTATAATAATTTCAGGCACACTTTTTTCATTTATTTATTTATTTAAAAAGACAAATCGCAAAGAAAGCAATCCCAAAGAGATGAAAAGAAATTACCTGTACTTGGGGTTGGTATACAAACAAGAAATTATACTAAACAAAGACAAAAACTTAACCCAATCAAAAAAAACTAAAGAAAACTATGTCTTGTAACGGAAAATAAATCAAATTCTAGGTTAAACAATACCACAAAAACATGATTTCAGACACAGGTAATGCGTCTGCGATCCAAAAGAATTGAGCAAACAAACAAAAAACTACAAACGTGGAAGCGTTGATGTTTTTTTAAATAAATATGAACTTATCTATAATGCTTTAAGTACAATGTGTCCTTTTTTTTTATCATTTTGTAAATAGGGGAAATCGAAAAGCAGTATTGCAACCGTGTTACCCACGTAATATGCGAAACCCAACGTTACGGAGTGGTAATGACAACGACAAAAACTTAACACAATCAAAAAACTAAAGAAAATTATGTCTTTTAACGGAAAATAAATCAAATTCTAGGTTAAACAATACCACAAAAACATGATTTCAGACACAGGTAATGCGTCTGCTATCCAAAAGAATTGAGCGAACAAAAAAAAACTACAATCGTGGAAGAGTTGATGTTTTTTTTTAATAAATATGAACTTATCTATAATGTTTTAACTACAATGTGTCCTTTTTTATTATTTTGTAAATAGGGGAAATCGAGAAACAGTATTGCAATTGTGTTACCCACGTAATATGCGAAACCCAACATCGCGGAGTGGTAATGACAAAGACAAAAACTTAACCCAATCAAAAAACTAAAGAAAATTATATCTTTTAACGGAAAATAAATCAATTTCTAGGTTAAACAATACCACAAAAACATGATTTCAGACACATGTAATGCGTCTGCGATCCAAAAGAATTGAACAAACAAAAACAAACTACAAACGTGGAGGGGTTGATGTTTTTTTAAATTAATATGAACTTATCTATAATGCTTTAAGTACAATGTGTCCTTTTTTATCATTTTGTAAATAGGGGAAATCGAAAAACAGTATTGCAACCGTGTTACCCACGTAATATGCGAAACCCAACGTTACGGAGTGGTAATGACAACGACAAAAACTTAACACAATCAAAAAACTAAAGAAAATTATATCTTTTAACGGAAAATAAATCAAATTCTAGATTAAACAATACCACAAAAACATGATTTCAGACACAGGTAATGCGTCTGCTATCCAAAAGAATTGAGCGAACAAAAAAAAACTACAAACGTGGTAGAGTTGATGTTTTTTTTAAATAAATATGAACTTATCTATAATGCTTTAAGTACAATGTTTCCTTTTTTTATCATTTTGTAAATAGGGGAAATCGAAAAACAGTATTGCAACCGTGTTACCCACGTAATATGCGAAACCCAACGTCACGGAGTGGTAATGCAAGCTTTACGCGATTTCAAACGATGCGTCACCCTTTATTGGCTCTCCGATGTTATAAACCGTAAGCAAGTCCTTCCACCATGGATAGCTTTGCACCTCCCGACGATGTATTGGGACACAGCGCCAGCATCCAAACATTTAATTTGCTTAACCGGATTCCAAGGGACAGAACGTGACAGGGTGAAGCATATGATTAAATATATCGGTGCTGGGGTAAGTAATATTCAAGCATTTTCACCCCCCATTCGACTTAGTAAAATCTCTAGTTGACGACCTACTTTTCAAAACACAACACTCTTCTGATCACAACCAAAGCCGACGGGCCAAAATATGGCCATGCGAAGAAATGGGGCACCCCGGTTGTAAACGTGCAATGGTTGACCGACATCATGCTGGGACACTTCGCCGCGTTGAATCAAATGGAGCACGCCAAGTACCAGCAGTTCTCCGACCCTGCCAATTTCAGTTTTGATCCGCTCCTGGTGCCGAATTTAATGCACGCTTGGAAAATGCCGATAAATATATCGCAGGAATCTTACGAGAAGGTTAAACGTAGCGCTTCACCTGTAGTGCTACCTCCGAAGATGAAGAAAATTAAAACGGAGCAGTTTTTTACGACAGACGAGAATGACAATGAACAGGATCTGCTGTTGCAGTCTTCGATGACGCATAGAGTTTTATTTTCTATGTGCTCTGATGTCGAGGAATTGAAGAGAATTGTTCGGTAAGTTCAAATTTGGTTTGGAACTTTTACTTATGTATTTATACACTTAAGTTTTTTTTTATCTCAATCGTTTCCTATCATGCGTAAATTTTCTTATTCCATCTCAGGTTTTGTTATTTCTCTTATTTAGTTTAAAATTTTCATTAAAAAAGCAACGTAATAACGTATTAAAAGCATAGGAGTGGAAAAAATGATTCATGAGAAAAGTACAGAGCTAGATTATGTAATGTAACCGCTGAAGTGGATTTGTTTATTTGAAATTCAAAGTACCAAAGTTACATATGGACTCTTCCATGGTTAAACAATTGATAATTAAATTTATTATCTCTTATTAAATCAAATACATCCTACATTACTTAATAAGAAAAGAGGAAATGTAACTGAAGATGCTAGATCATATAGAATATCGAGGAACGAATGTAGATATTGAACATTACATGTTATAATAACAAAAATGAAAGGTAAAAATAAAAAAAAATATATAACATTATAGAGAGTTTAAATTATGAAGAAAATATGAAATTAAAAAAAATATTGGGAAAGAAATTACACCAAAATATGGAATAGGAATGGACTACGATCAAAAACAGATTATAAACAGCGTATCGGAAAACAATATATAGGAAATAATCACTCAAACGAAGTATACAGCTAATAATTAAAACGGATAAAATCTACTAAAACAACCAATAAAATAAATAATTTATTGAATAAATCGTAAATTAACATACAGTTCCATCTGTCGTGCAGCGTGCTCGCATAATGGCTTACAAATGATTACCGATATTCGTCCGTTTTTCATTGGCGTTCTGCGAGGGTTTCGAACTTTTCAAAAATGTTTACGTTTACCCAAACGTCACCCGATAATCCAAAATAGGTTTATTCGATGACGATGAATATTTGCCACCCCGGAAACATTTTCCCAACTCGAAATGTCGCTTTTTTTCGGAGTTTATCCCGTGCGACCGAAAAATGCGATTATTATGCAAATAGCCAGATAGAAATGAAATGATTAGATCAAATAATGGATGAGAGAGGAAAGAAGACAATAATAATAACAGGAGCTAAAAATAAAGAGACGGGCAGGTACTAATCTATAAACACAAAATATAACCTCTAAAAACAATATATCTATGTACATAAGAAATCAAACCACAACAAACCAAACTTAAAATAAAATACTAAAAAAAAAAAACTTGTTTTAAGTAATAATTTGCTCACAAAACAGAACTCGGAAAACGATATTTTGGTAACGCTCAACAATGCTGTGAGAACCAAAATGGCAATAATAACAATGGCTGCCGCTCTTACGAACGGTTAATTTTGCGTTCAGTGCCGCCTGGTGGCTCGGACTCCACAACAGACCGTGACTTCGTGTTAATATAAACAAATCCGAATTAGTACACCCCTCCTGATCAGACTAAACAGAAACCGATGAAGCCGGGAAACGGGTCGCACGGATAAACGACTAAACGGATGTAGGGTGTCTGCCAGTGGCGGCTCGTGACGTTTTGTTCAAGGGAGGCTACTGTAGCCTAAGTAACCCTTCTAGACCAATAAATTATATTGTTATAGTAATTATTGTAGCATTGTAAGTGTAGAATAAAAATTGAAAACAGATTAAAATAAAATATAAATGATTGTCTAGCAAAAACCACGTAGAGGTGAGAGTGAAATCTTGCCAGGATAGGAAAATGGATGAGGTGATAGGTAAAAGGGTAATAAAAAAAAAATAAACTCTTGATAAACGCAATAATAAATGGATGATACGTCAAAAAACTCCAAATATCTTTCAATAACTTCACCGCTCTTGACATAACATAATACGATTGATAATTGAGACTTACAGTAAATATCTGTGGTTTCATCTACTTGCCAAGAAAAAAAAACGGAGCTTCTTTAATTTCTGTATCTATTTCTAGTTTTAATACAAAAGGAATACAATCTATTAAATCATTTTGTGTTTTGGATTGGACCCCTCTGGGTCCACCACTTTGGGAATCACTGGTTTAAAGCGTTCCACCCCCCAAAAAAAAAACGAGCGATTTAGCAGTTAACAAAGTTACCGTTATCCTTACACCCACATCAGTCAATACACCCACCAAGTTTTATTTAAATCGATGAGCGACACTTCCCTGTGTTTTGCTTATAAGTTTAAAGATATTAATTTCCTTTCGATTGAAAAGAAAATCTAGTTTAATATTGCTTTTAAATCTCTCATGCAGGCAATTAGGCGGTTCCATAGCGAGATCGTATCAAGACTGCACACATCTAGTGATGCCCCAACTCAAACGGACGCACAAACTATTATGTTGCATCTGCGTCGGTTGTCGCATCCTCCCGGACCACTGGCTGAGGGATTCCAACGCCGCAGGCAAATTCCTCGACGAGTCCAACTATTCCCTCGACACCAAAGAATTCAACAGCGAGTTCAAGTGCGACTTCAACCAGACGCTGTCCGCGAGAAACCGACACAAACTCTTCGACAACAGACACTTCTTCGTGACACCTAGCGTCGTGCCGCGGAAAAAAGAATTGGTCGAACTAATCGAGTCTTGTTCGGGCACGATCGAGAAGTCTCGCAGGACTCTATCCCAAATCGAAGCGACCAACGTCAGCTCGCCTTACAGCTACATCATATTGACTCACGAGAACGATTTACACCTGGTGGCCGATCTCCTGAAGAACAAGAAGGATAAAGTGAGGATCGTGTGCAATTCCGAACTGATTTTGAGCGCCATCTTGAAGCAGACGTTCGAGGTGGAGCCGTACGCTGTGAAATTTTTATAGGCAATATTATATTTATTAGGCGATAAGGATGATTCGATGTGAGAATCTGTTTCTTTTCTAATGCAAAGATATAATTTTTGTATTTATTTGTTATACTATGAGGAAATACACGTTTTAGGATATGATTTTGAGGTATTTTTATTCCGGATGAATTTGAAGAAAGAAATAACAAATTTGGGTGAATGTTCGTTTGACTTATTTTAATGTTTAATTTTTTCTAATTAGTTTTTAAATTATTTTCTACTTGCATATCACATCCATGATTGCAAACACAAAATACAAAATATTTGGATATTAATTTTATTTTAAGGGAGAACTTGAGTTTATTTACGTTACAAACCATATTTTAATTACGTGTTATAACATTTAAAATTTTGACATGTCAAGCCAGAGTCATCTAGCGGCGGAACCACAAAAAAACAACAGAAAATTAATGAGATCTGTAATTTCAAATGTCAGTTTTAAATTGAGAACTATATCGTGATATAAAAACATATCACACCCATGAAATTTAACATTACAAACTCAGAAGAAACAAGGAAAGTACAAAATATTTAAATATTAATTTTATTTTAAGCGAGAATTTGAGTTTATTTGCGTTACAAACCATATTTTAATTACTTGATATAACATTTGAAATTTTGACATGTCCAGCCAGAGTCATCTAGCGGCGGAACTACAAAAAAACAGAAAATTAATGAGATCTGTAATTTCAAATGTCAGTTTTAAATTGAGAACTATATCGTGATATAAAAACATATCACACCCATGAAATTTAACAGTACAAACTCAGAAGAAACAAGGAAAGTACAAAATATTTAAATATTAATTTTATTTTAAGCGAGAATTTGAATTTATTTGCGTTACAAACCATATTTTATTTACTTGATATAACTATCTCTGGATATAACATTTAAAATTTTGACATGTCAAGCTAGAGTCATCTAGCGGCGGAACAACAAAAAAACAGAAAATTAATGAGATTTGTAATTTCAAATGTCAGTTTTAAATTGAGAACTAGGTATATCGTGATATAAAAACATATCACACCCATGAAATTTAACATTACAAACTCAGAACACAGAACAAACAAGGAATCTACAAAATATATAGATATTAATTTTATTTTAAGCGAGAATTTGAGTTTATTAGCGTTACAAATCATATTTTAATTACTTGATATAACATTTAAAATTTTGCCATGTCAAGTCAGAGTCATCTAACGGCGGAACATCAAAAAGACAGAAAATAAATGAGATCTGTAATTTCAAATGTCAGTTTTAAACTGATAGCATCTATATTCTGTTATAAAAATATATCACACCCATGAAATTTAACATTACACACTGATAGACCGAATATTGAGCCTCATATCAAGAAGGAAACAATGGGAATCGACCATCGGACAAGATATCGACAAATACGGTATCGTAAAAAATATATTGATAAAGTTGTGGCGTTTTCTTACGAGAACTAAAACCAAAAAAACAGTTAAAAATCATAAATATAAGACAGTGAAGGAAAAGACACTACAAAAACATTACTTACCCAAATAGATTTAATTTTGGACGTGATTTAAGCCAGTTATAAGATTGCTGTAAGTCCTAAATAATCATAATCCATTTAAGTACTGTTGACTTCAAAACTATTCAAGTTTCAGTTCAATCTGTTGGCAACAAGAAGAGGTTGGCAACAGTGGGGGTGTGAAGAGGGGGACGCGACGGAGAGAGACGATAAATTTTTTTTAAATCAGAACAGCCGAGTGTAGACTTTAAATCCTAGAACGGTTAACCGATTTTTTTTAATATATTATTCTCCATCAAGATAAGAAATTGACCATTTTGTTTAAGTAAAGGTTAGGTAATTTTATGAATCTTAAAACAAGATTAATTTATCTGTTTACCTGTTGATTTCCCATTCTCACCGTTTGAACGATAAAACTACTTATTTTTAAATAGATTATTTAATTTACCTATTTATTCTGTTTTTTTTTCTTTCTTTGTAATCCGATAAACCGCTTATCAAGAATCACAAACTTGCACACTTCATAAAAAAGATCTGGCGGTAAACTATTTGGTGAGTACCAACCTGCATTTAGTTCAATTTAAAGCTGATTCTCAAAAGTGACAAACGTAAGTAAAAGCGACCGAATCAAGGCGGCAAATTTGAAAGTTATTTACAATACGGTAAGTAGCAAAAATCTAGTATTGTTCAATACGGATCTATTATGAGATGACATTTTTATATTTACTTTAAAAGAGTCATTACTAACGACGTAATATATATTTTTTTTTATATTACTCTATCTTTAACACATTCTAAAATTACAATAACTACTTCAAAGTATCGTTTACAATGAAAAGATCTAGTTAAATACCAATCTTCATTCCTGCAAAGTTTGTTTTTGTTTTAACACCATAAAATATGAAAAGGATCCTTTGATGATCTAAAATAACGAATAAAATGTATTGGAAATACTATATATACATTTATTCTATTAACACTTACCTTCAAAAATGTATCTATAGACAAATTAAAAAAGTTTCCAGCGGTTATATATAAAGGTTTTTGACTGCGAGCTATGATGACAACCATAGCTTTTATTACACATCTCGGAGCTCCGATCCAATCCGCTTCAGCGACAGCTTTGGCTACGTTGGCAGCTTGTAAAGTGACTTCGTTCCCCCAATAGCAATATATACCGACTTGAAAGGCAATTACCCAATAGTAAAAGAAAAATAGCAGAAAAGAGAAACTCTTGACCGACTTCTAAAATAATCAAATTTTACTACTTTGGAGAGAGATCACAAATAGTGGAGATTCAAGGACATAGATCAGATCTCATGGGAATTGGCAGAGGTGTACCGCAGTGATCTGTGTTGCGCCCCTTGCTGTTTGTAATTTATGTCAATGATTTCGTAAGTAACAGTGAGGAAGTCTAATGTAGTTATGTATGCAGATGAGACTAGTTTCTTGGTCTCTGATGAGAATATACAAAATCGATGATGTATTCCAACCAATATTTTAAAAATTTTGTACTTGATTTTGTATCTACAAGTCATGCAGAGGTTTTCATCCAGAATTTCTTTTTTTGTGTGAAATGTAAGGTAAACTTTTCTTTATTTATATAAAAAATGTTGGGGCACGTTATATACAGGCTGATTGATCGAGACCGTCCATTAGAAAGATTGGGCCTCCTATAGTAATAATTAATTTCTGTAAAGTTGCATACGTACATAGTGTAATAAAATCTATGCCCTGAAAATATTTTCAAGATGGCGGCACGTCCGGAAACACCGGAAATTGACATCAACTTTCTTATTTCAAATGGAATGGTATAGTTTTCTTTGCACTTTTGAAATC
Source organism: Cetonia aurata (assembly GCA_949128085.1). Taxonomy (NCBI): domain Eukaryota; kingdom Metazoa; phylum Arthropoda; class Insecta; order Coleoptera; family Scarabaeidae; genus Cetonia; species Cetonia aurata. The sequence goes on along the minus strand of OX421889.1, from coordinate 33,311,565 downwards.
TAAACGTTATTCTAGAGGAACTTCTACTAGTATGCCCTATACCTAAATGCAGCCGTTTTGGCTGAACATGGCATTAATCATAGGCGCGGAGCCAAATCCGCTGCCGCGCCTCCGTAGCCTCCCCTGACGAGCCGCCACTGTAGATAGTTACAGAATTCGATTACATCTGTATTTTCTTGACGAATAGTCTCATTATCAAAGAAGTATCTGTTGATAATTTATTAGGGATCAACAGATTATATTGGATAAACAGGCTTCGAACCATAGAAATTGAGTGGGGAGAGCTTGCTTCCACGAATGGGCATCCTGTTTTAGAGGAACGTAGTGGTGGCAGCCACCTTGAAGGTTAATTGTCAAACAGCGATGTTTGTGGAAGCATTTCTACATTTTGACCAGTATTTTCTTCGATTCTTTATTTTCAGTGAGGTTTGTGTGTAATTCCAAACTGATTTTGAGCGCCATCTTGAAGCAGACATTCGAGGTGGAAAAAATAACACATTTGGCTGATGTTCGTTGTATCTACTACGTCCCTGTTCACACGCCTCAGAAATAACTACACGAATCGTCACTTTTAATGTTTAATTATTCACTCTTGTTTACAACTGTTTACAACGACACAACATCGTCCACAACGTCTCAACGGCTCTATACAGTTCTCTCGTCTCTTACCTAAAAACTATTGCCAACTTAACCTAAACTAGTAAACTAATATTCCTATTGATATTATTTGTTTGATTTATTTTAATGATTAATTTTTTCTAATCAGCTTTGGAATTATTTTCTACTTAAATAATTATAGTTCTCACATTGCATTTTTAAATTTAGCGCCAATAAGCGTGGCGGTTGGTGGAAGTGAGAGCGTTAGGTCAGCCATTATGATTATTACTTTGCCGTGTGTGCTACGTAGATTATGCTAGTTTATGAATTTATGTGTTTAAGTATATTGTCTTGAAAAGCAGTGAATATATATACATTAAAATTATTAGTCTCTTATTCAAACTCATCCTACATAATTAAAATGAAATTAATCTTTTTTATCTTAACGTGCCAAACTATCTTTAACACAATTCTAAAATTACAATAACTACTTCAAAGTATCGTTTACAATGCAAAAATCTAGTTAAATACCAATTTCTATTCCTGTAAAGTTTGCCTTTGTTTTAACACCATAAAATATGAAAAGGATCCTTTCATGATCTAAAATAACGAATGAAATATTTTGCAAATGTTATATGTATATGCATTTTTATTAAAAATTACCTTCAAAAAAGTATCTATAGACAAATTAAAAAAGTTCCCAGCGGTTATACATAAAGGTTTTTGACTGCGAGCTATGATGACAACCATAGCTTCCATTACACATCTCGTAGCTCCGATCCAATCTGCTTCAGCGACAGCTTTGGCTACATTTGCAGCTTGTAAAGTGACTTCGTTCCCCCAATAGCAATATATACCGACTTGAGCGGCAACTACCCAATAGGAAAAGAAAGATAGGAGAAAGTCGAAACTCTTGACTGGTTTCTAAAATAATCAAATTTTTGTTTTTCTTCCTGAAACTGTTACCCTTAATTTTAACAGCAAAATCTTGCGGTAAATTCAGATTTGAATATATTACCACTGTTTTGCTTTTAAAATATATCTTGACGCCACACTTTCGTCTTTTGAAGAACGTAAAATCATTTTTGATTAAATAGAATGCCCCAAAAGGTAGGTTATTCTAAATGGAACACTCTATATATGATTCCATTGTTTTAATTGTACAAGAAAAGATAAGTGTACATGATTTTATATAAACTATATATAATTATATTTATTGAGAATGAAGGTAAGTTATATTAATTCAGTATAAAATTAGAAGTTAATATAATTAATATACAGGGTTAGACAAATCTGTGGAAACACGTGATTTTTTGTTAAATTATGGGTTCTATTAAAAAATAACCTTAAGAAAAGGTTTTGTAGTATTTTTATTATAGTCTGTGTCATACTTTGATTTTCAACAACCATCACATGCTTAGAGATATGACATCATCGGTAGTTTTCTTAAATGGTGGGCAACCACGCTATACTTCTTTGCTTTGTTAGGTATAGTGAAGAAGGAGATTTCAGAGAAGAACTTCTTTGTCGCCTTGACTTTCCTGGACGAACTACTAGTTGTGAGGTATTTACTGCTCTTGATATGTATCTACAAGCACAAGGGTTAGACTGACAGAAATGTCTGGGCGTGTGTACGGATGGTGCTGCGAATATGACTGGATATCGCTCGAAGTAGTTGCTAGAATAAAGCAAGGTGGGCACCCAGATATATTGCCAACTCACTGCATAATCCATCTAGAGCAACTACCTGCAAAGAGACTTTCTGTCGAACTGAACACAGTGATGCACGTTGTGGTGAAGATTGTAAAGGAAATTCGTATAGTCAAGCTACAAATTCCAGGTTGTTCACCGTACTGTGTGAGAGCATGGACTTACACAATCAACATCTTTCTTCATGCAGAAGTGAGGTGGTTATCAAGAGGAAGAGTTCTTGCGCGCTTTTTCGAATTGACGGAAGAGGTAACGCAGTTTTTACGCGACCGGAAATATAATTTACTAGAATCTTTGTTAAATGAAGAATGGACGGCGGACATCTTTAGCCTTCTTAATGAACTTAACACTTCACTTCAGGGATCTTGTACAAATATTTTCACTGTGAGAAATAAAACGGATGCCTTCAAACAGAAGCTGAAACTTTTGAACAGTCGAGTACATAAGAAAGATATTGAAATGTTCCCAATTTTTAGCGATTTTTTAATTGCAGCTGATATCAACCAGAAAATAATATTCAAATTAATAAGTGAACATTTAAGAGCATTAGCTGAAAACTTTAGTAACTATTTCCCTGAAAGTGAGAATCCTCGTAAGGGAAATCTTTGTCTTCATAATCCTTTCCTAGAAGATGTCCGGTCATGTGCACTTGATTTTTGTGATAAAGAAAAACTTATAGAACTACCCACTGATGTCACTCTGGTTTCAAGACGTAAAACGATGTCATTGCCACAATTTTGAATATCACTACAAAAGAAATATTTAACTTTTATGGCCGTTTGCACCGACACGTTAAGCTGGGTTTAACTTTAAATCATACTTAGAATGTGACACTCGCTGTATGTTTTAAATATAAAATATCACATTCAAAGTGTTAGTTAAAGTTAAACCAAGCTTAACGTGTCGGTGCAAACGGGCATAAGTGACAAAGCTATCAATAATTGATTGATTTTTCGATTTTTCTTATTTGTGCGAGAATACTTCGAATGGATGTTAGTGCAGCTCTTCGTCTCTCCGAAATAAAACTGCAACCACGTATAAATGATTTGTTAACAAACAAGCAACAACAGAAGTCTCACTAAATAATTTTATATAAATTTTGAAGATCTGTTCAATTAATAAATAAAAATATTATTCAGCTTAGTGTTTATTTCACTCTTGATGGTCTGCCGGTTCACAATTTATTTTTTTGTTTTTGCCGGTCCGCAGGTAGAAAAAGGTTGAAGGCCGCTGACCTACCTAAATGAAGTATTTCCACAGCGTTGGATAGATCGAATGGGATATCTTGAATGGCCTACGCGATCGCCCGTTTTCAGTCCATTAGATTTTTTCCTTTGAGGGCATTTGAAACCTACTGTCTATAAGACTAAATCCCGATCAGTCGCTCGAAGAGTTGGAAGATCGAATCGAATTAGGATGGCCTATCAAGACATAGCACAAGACGCCATTCAGAACTCATTAAGGTCATTCGTTGATAGATTAGGTTGTCAGGCTGCTGAAGGTCTTCAGCTTGAACATTTATTATGAATTGTCTTGTTTTGAATAAAGTAGTCTTTAGGCTTTCACGGCCGTCGTTGCTGGCTGCTCTTCGGTTCTCGGGTTCTCTGCCGGGTAGAAAGTTTAAATTACTTGACGTTTCGATCTTCTTCACTTCTGAAGAAGATCACGACAAGATGATCGAAACGTCAAGTAATTTAAACTTTCTACACGGCAGAGAACCCGAGAACCGAAGAGCAGCCAGTTGTTTTGAATATTTTGTTGCTACTAATCATTTTCAAAATGTGGAAAGATACAGGCTGGTCCATTAAAAAAAAACCTACCGCTGACCATGTGATAGTTGTTGAAAACGAAAGTATTTCACACACTAGAATAAAAATAATACAAAACCTTTTCTGAATTTGAGCAATCACCAACCTTCAAAATGGTTGCCTTCATTATTAGTACGCAATCTGCCCCACTCTATTTCTATGATTCTTAGCAAAATTCTTCTTTAACAAGTTCACACAGCTGAACTCACCAAAATCCCAAATCACACATATAAAACACACACGCAGAATTCTCTCACAAAATATAAAATTAATACACCTAATCTGGTTATGCAGATTAGTAAGCATAGAGAAACGATATGAGAAAACTTTACTCACTAACGATACTTCATATAATAGAAAGCATAATGTGAGAACTCCCGCCAATAATTCAGCTAGAAGCATCACATTGCACAGTTCTTCCATTTGTTCGGCCAATTCGAATACTCGCAAGTGATGTGTGATGTATTCCCTCAATATATGACTCAAAATTATAGCCTCGTTCTGGCTATTTCCTCCGGTGAGCGCATTCATTTTTCTTGATCTCATCCTTATGGATCTGCAAGCATTTTACACAGGATGATATATAACCTAAACTTTTGCTTTATTCAAATTTGTCGCCTAATTCCAGGTTGGTGATACTGTCCGGGAAGGATGCTAAGCAGTGCTGCCATCTCTACCGATTTTTCGGTAGATCTAATTACGTACTTTAGAAAATATATGTATAACCCTTGTTTATATATATATAGTTATTCAACCGGTTTGAAGTACCTTTGGGTGGCGTTCAGATGGCGCGTCAGGTGTGGCGTGCCCATTAATTTTTTTTAATAATGT